>CM066033.1:1126661531-1127894864 GCA_033557465.1 Ichthyophis bannanicus
AGGCTTCGGCTCGTGTGGCGGCAGCCGGCATCGGGGCCTGACGCCAGGCATGGCTGCAGTCATCGGACCTCGAGCCTTGGGTACAGGACAAGTTGGTCGATGTCCTTTGCCGAGGTGAGAACCTTTTTAGCAAACCCATGGCCGAGAAGGCGGCTGAGCTCGAGACCAAGCACCTGACCAGGACTAGGCTGTCCAGGAAAACCTCTGCCCCTTCTCACAAAAAGAAGGGCTCGGGTAAAAAGTCCTTCTACCCGAGAAAGGTGTCTGCCTACAAACATTTCCCTCAATACCAGGCCTCCCCAGCTCCCCAACAGGGGCAGCAGTCCAAGGGGCAGGGACATGGGCCCCATAGGCAGAAGACCCCCAAGCCTCCGGCTCCTGCTCCTACCCAGCAGGGAGGGGGTTTTTGACTCCCAAGGCATAGCCTCTCTGCCCCTGCTGCCCCATCCCTGCACAGGAGATCGCTTGCCCTGTTTGCCCACTGGTGGCCACCCATTACAGGGGATGCTTGGGTCTTAAGCATCATTCACCAGGGCTATATGCTTAATTTCCAACAGCTACCTCCTGTCTATTTTCCAGGAGAACCTCTGAGGCCTCTCCTGCACACCAACCTCCTCCTCCAAGAACTTCAGGGTCTGCTTTTGGACAGGGCGGTGGAGCCTGTACTTCCTCGCCTACGGGGGCACGGGTTTACTCCAGGTATTTTCTGGTGCCAAAAATAACAGGGGGCCTAAGGCCTATTCTAGACCTCAGGAACCTCAACAAGTTCTTGGAGAAAGAGAAGTTCAAGATGCTTACTCTTGGAACACTTCTGCCCTACCTCCAGCAGGGAGATTGGCTATGCTCCTTAGATCTAAAGGATGTGTACACTCACATCCTCATTCATTGGCAATTTCCTCCTCTTTTAGAATCTTTGCTTTCCTGTCTACTTTGCTAGCTTCTCTTTTTTCCAAATTTAGATGCCTGTCCTCTCTCTGTGATCTCTTGTATTTTATGAGGATCTCCCTCTTTTTCTTCACCTTTTCAGCTACTTCTTTCGAAAACCATAGCCGTCTCCTTTTCCTTTTATCTTTATTTACCATTTTAACAAAAAGGTTGGTTGCCCTTAAAATATCCCCTTTCAGTTTTGCCCACTGTTTTTCTATATCCCCTGCTATTGCCATCCCGCTAATGACTCCCTGAGGTATTGGGCCATCTTGGCAAAGTTAGTTTTCCTAGTCTAAGACCCTTGCTTTTGAAGGGATCCTAACAGCCCTAGTCCTTACACTGAACCACACCATCTGGTGATCACTGGATGAAAAATGATCTCCCACTATAACATCAGAAATACTTTCACCATTGGTAAGCACCAAGTCCAATATGGCCCCTTCACGTGTGGGTTCTGTTACCAATTTCCTGTATAATTCTCCCTGTAGAGAATCCAGGATCTCCTTATTTCTAGATGATACTGCAGCCGGAATGTGCCAATCAACATCTGGCATATTGAAATCTCCTATCAGTATCACTTCCCCTTTCCTAGCAATGCTGCGTATGTCTTCAATTAACTCTCCATCCACCTCTTCCTCCTGTGAGGGAGGTCTGTATATATTTATAACCGATCTGCAGCATCATCAAGATGCACAAGATAAACTACCATATTTATGCAGATGATGTCATGCTATGCACACCATGCAATATTTCAAATCCAAAACTTAAACAAATCATCAGTTGCATCAATGAGATTAACCAATGATTCACAGCACACAATCTCGTAATAAACTACAGCAAGACTGAAGTATTATTCATCATAAAGGAAAAATTCTTTACTCCACCAAACACTATAAGAATAGTTGATGGAGAAATGGAAGCCAAGCAAGAGGTCAAATACCTTGGAATTACCCCGATCAGAATGTGAATCTATCATCACACATTGTAAATACAATAACAGCAATCTATAACAAGATAAGGACCATGCAGCACTTAAGACCACTGTTGCAACCCCAGGACTCTAAGCAATGATCTTTCCCCATTTTGATTTCCGCAACAGCATCCTGCATGGTCTTTTAAAGCAAGCCATAAATCAGCTTCAGATAGCCCTTAACAGCTGCAAGAATCATCCAAAAGGCACCAAAATCAGAGATAATCACACCAATCTTATACACATTACACTAGCTTCCAATAGCAACCAGAATCAAATTTGAAGTCCTAATAATCACTTTCAAAGCATTATACAATTTATCGGCAACATACCTAGAATCACTTATAAACACAATACCAAATAACAGAACAAGAAGAAGAACACACAGAACATCCTCTTAGTACCCACAGAATACAGAAAGAGTAAGCAACTTGCTTGCTGGAGGGCTTTCTTGTTCTACGCACCAAAGCTTTGGAACGTTCTTCCGGACACATTAAGAAGCATACCAGACCTGGCGACATTCCAGAAGAAACTCAAAATGCACCTATTCATAGAGCACTGTGGGAAAGTCCTAAGCAGTTCAAATATAGACCCAACATAATATGTCAATCACCTGATACCTCAGATACACATAGTAGCCTTCCCACTGCATCTAAATGCGGGTACCTCACTTTCCTGTCACCTCGACTCCACTGTATAATAACTTAACTCAAACTCTCATACAAATTTCCTACCCTATTACGGCTTCCCAATTGATGATTTCTACCTATGTGTAGTGTGACGCTCGCGCCCCTACCAGGCGGTTGCCTAGTAGGGATGGCTGGTCATCTGTATCCCTTCGAGGGTTGTAGTTGTGTCAATAAGGAAAGCCAAGTGGTTATTTAAAGCGCACAGGAAATTTTTATTCGGTTTCCAAAGTTGGCAAGTAATGAACATAAAAATTCTTTAAGCACTTTTTCCAGACAAAAGAAATACAGGATAATTTCTCCAAATCAAAATGTCCAAACAAAACTCACAGCAGTTTCTATTCTTCACTGCACTTGCTTGACACTTACAAAACAAAAGCATTTGTAAAAACTCTTCACAGCTTCCAACCTCGCTGTTGCCACGCCCATACAAACAGTTCTAGCTGTTTGGGCCTTCACTGAAGTTCTGCAGTTTAACTTCCCAAGAGATTCCTAACCTCTTGTCTTCAGGGTTACTCTTCTCTTTCAACTCTTGAAACTGCTTTAACTTGCAACAGCTTCCTTTTGTATTTCACTGTTTTCTAACACACATTACTATTGTATTTTAGTGCACAGCTCACATTCCATCTCAGAGGCTTCTGACTCAATAACACTTTCTTCAGGGCCTACCTCCATGCTCTCCAGTGAGCTACAGCTAGATGCTCTTTGAAAGTGCTCTGGTAACTTTTCCTTAAGAGTCTTTGCAATGTTAAACAGTCTCTCACACTGCCTGGCCTTGGCTCCTCCAAGCCGGTCTCCTGTGTGTCTCTCCTGCTTAACTTCCCTCCTGAGATACTTCTTGCTGTGCTGAGGCTTCAGGTGTATGAAAGTCTCCTCTGAGTCAGAGCAAGAACTATTCTGGTGGCACTGCTCATTCTCTGCGTACCTTTCTTGGCTGCCTTTATAATGGTTCCTCCATTTGCTGCTCTCCTTGGCTGCAAGGGTTTTCCACAGCTTGGCCCCAGATCTCTCCTGTCTGTGCCTCCTGGGAATTGGACTTGAACCTGGGCTAGGCCTTGAACTGCAGCTGCCACTGGTGCTTGCTCCTGCACTCCTCCTGGACCTTCTGCTCACAGCTCCTTTCTCCTCCTGCCTCAAACTCAAACTGTGCCTCTCTCTTTTGTTTGTTCTTCCTCTGTTAACTGTTGAGCTGGGCAACTCCCTTCCTAGCTCCTCCCACTTGGACCTCCTACTCCTCTGCAGGGTTGTCCTGTGGTCTGTGATTGGCTTATGCTTAGCTCTGCCCTCTAGGTTTCTTTCAGTGCTTCTAGTATGGAGCCTAGGATTTTGTGCTCCCATCCCCCGCAATGAAAAAAAATCCTTCTTTTTTTTAGTCTTCCCTAGCTGGGCTGCACTCACCTCATCACAGTAGATAATACCTCCTTGTTTATGCTAATCAAGTTCCATATATCCAAATTCCATGTATTTTGTGCCTCTCATTAGTTTATAATTAACCATGTTCCATGTTTATGTTAACCAGGATCTATGTAAATTGAACCACTTACTAGTTTAGATCCGACCATTTTCCATGTAAAATGTTTTTGTTCTTGTAAACCGCTTTGATTTAATGAAAAGGCGACAAATAAATAAATGCTAATACCTAATTTAAGTAGTTAGTCTTGCTTGAGAACTGGAACAAGTGAATCCTCCAAAATTTTTCCTTCCGGCATAATTGCTGTCTCAGTCTAACTACCTGATCATTACTCCAAGGGAGCTTACTACTTGTTGGATTGATGGTACAAACTCTCATGGGCACTATGTTCTCCAAGAAAACTTGGAGAGAATCTATCCAGCAAATAGTTGCATCAGAAACATCGACAGAAGCTAATTTTTTAAATATCATCCAAATAAGGTAGCCAAAGTTTCCCAAATCTTCAGATTATAAGGAAGATGAGTGACTATATTTATTTATTTAACATCTTTTATATACCGCGCTATTTGTTTTCAGTGCGGTTTACAAATAACAAAGGCTGCACATTCAGAGGACACTGGTGTGCTTACATTATAACAGGAAACTTAAACTTGGAACAACAGGGTAAAACTGTAACTATGTACAAAACATATTAACAAAATTTACAAAAGAATGAGAAGATGAACTAGTACTAAGAAGTCAAATGAAAAATGTAAAAGATAATGATCAGACTACGGTTAAGACTGACAGCTAAGGAAAAAATGGGATCAATAGTCAAAGTATGAATAAAAATTACATCTAAAGTATCACCATGAAGATATGTAGAGGCATTCATTATATGAACATAATTTAACGTAGTCACAGCAGATAAAAAAGAATTACCAATTGCCTTAAAGGCATTTCTCCTAATGTTGTTGTTGTTGTTAAGTGTGGTCGAGTTGGTGTCGACTCATGGCGACTCTCTGGATAGTGGTCCTAAACTGTGTTCGGTCTTCAGTCAGCCGCCTCATTGTTGACAGACTGGCACCCATAGCTGCTGTTATTGTATCAATCCATCTCATTGTTGGCCTTCTGCTTTTGCGTTGACCTTTTACCTTGCCAAGCATGGTTCTTTCTCTAATAATCTCTCTCTTCGCATAATGTGTCCAAAGTATGAAAATCAAAGTCTTGACATCTGAGCTTCTAAAGAAATCTTAGGTATGATCTCCTCTAGTACTGACTGGTTTGTTCTTCGGGCAGTCCATGGTATACACAGTATTCATAGCCAGCACCATAATTCAAAGGCATCAATTTTCTTCCTGTTTTTTTCACTGCCCAACTTTCGCTTCCATATGACGTTATTGAAAAAACCATGGCTTGAACAAGTCGAATCTTTGTATGGAGAGAGACATCTCTCCTCTTGAGAATCTTGCCTAGGTCCTTCATAGTCATTCTGCCAAGAGCAATGCGTTGTCTCATTTCTTGACTGCTTGTTGCTTCTTTATTGATAGTTGATTCAAGTAGGTTAAAGTTGTCCACCATTTCAATTTCTTCTCCATCAATGATGAATTTATTGATTTTGCCAATTGTCAGGACCTTTGTCTTATTTATATTAAGGTGCAGGCCCATTTTAAGACTATGTGCCTTGATCTCAAGAAGCTAATGTTTCAGATTGTCTTCACTTTCAGCCAGTAATGTGGTATCATCAGCATAGGGAAGATTGTTGATGAGACTCCCACCAATCTTCATACCTCTGTTGTCTTCATACAGTCCTGCTTCTCTGATTATTTGTTCTGCATATAAATTGAACAGGTAGGGGGAAAGTATGCAGCCTTGTCATACACCTTTGCTGATTTTAAACCATTCTGTTTCTCCTTGTTCATCGATCTGTTGCTTCTTGATCAATGTAAAGGTTGTGCAAGAGAACAATCAGGTGTTCTGGTATACCCATGCTTCTTAATATGGCCCAGAGTTTCTCATGGTTTGCACAGTCAAAAGCCTTGCTGTAGTCAATAAAACACATATAGATAGCCTTTTAGTATTCTTTAGTTTTTTCAAGGATCCATCTCACATTTGCAGTGATGTCTCTCGTTCCTCACCCTTTCCTGAACCCTGCTTGCACTTCAGGTAGTTGTCGTTTCAGGTATGGTTGTAGTCTCTGCTGAATAATCTTCAGTAGAATCTTGCAGGCATGTGGGATCAGAGCGATTGTGTGATAACTTCCACAGTCATTTGGATCACCTTTCTTTAGTATTGGCATAAACAGAGATCTTTTCTAGTCAGTTGACCATGATGTTGTCTTCTAAATTTCTTGGCAGAGCCTTGTAAGCATGGTAACAGCTGCATCAGATTGCTGTAATACTTCTATGGGAATGCCATCAATTCCGGGTGCTTTGTTCTTTGATAAGGCTTGCAATGCTGCTTCAACTTCTTCTTTCATCACCAAAGGTTCTCCTAATATGCATGTTAAAATCTCCTAAGATAATATGTGGCAAGTTGGTTGAAGGACTACCCAGAGGGACTACTACAACTGGAAATAGATCTGCATTTGTAAGTATTTATCTTCTGGAATATAATCTAAATCTTGGGGTAAAAGGGTAATCTTTGGGTTAAAGCAGATGAATCTGTGTATTTTAGAATTCAGTATGTTTGCTGAGTCAGTCAGGTCTTAGTACCACCAGAGAGCTTTTCATTTAAATCAAATCAGGGTATAAATTAGCATAGAAAGAAAAATAGAGTAAATAGTTACTGAAATAACTGTTTCTAGAGAGCTTTTTTATTTAAATCAAATCAGAGCATTGCTTAGCATAAAAGTAGAATAAATAGTCTCTCAGTACAAAGAGCTAACCTTGTTTCTAGTGACCTTTCCAAAGAGGCCTTCTAGTTAGGAGGCAAGAAACCTGTGAAGTTGTCTTAAATAGGTATTAAAGGTAAGTGAAGATCAAAAGGGCAATTTGAAAGGCCTTCTCTATCAAACCAAGGGCTGTGCGCATCATCTAGGAAATTGTGTAGCAAGCCAGCTTGTAAGTCTTCTTTCCCTCTCTCCCTCCCACCCCGACTCCTACCCACCCCTGGGATATTCTTAGCTATATAGGCTCTTAAACTTGTTAAAAGGGGGAGGTGCCCATAATCACTTTCAGGTGTGGCTGGTTATCCTCATCAGGAAGATATTTATTAAGGACATTAATTATTCTTCAGGTAAACAAATTCCATTTAGCATATAAGGTATAGTTGTATAAGTATCCCCTGTAAACCTAAGTAAGTAAACAACTTTAATATCTGAACAAAACCTTAAAACTAAGATGCAGACAACAGTCCAGCAACGAGATGGGGGTTTTCCAGTCATTTGCGATGAATGTCACATGTATGATTTTCTCCCAGTTGGTGAGGGGTCTTATGTGTGCACAAGGTGCAAGGAGCTCTTTGCTCTCAGGGAACGAGTCCGATCTCTGGAAGCTAGAGTAGGCAACTTGGAGGACATAAGGAAGACAGATAAGTATATAGATGAGACCTACAGGAATGTAGTACTGAAGTCCCACCTCCAGTCTGGCAATCTCCTTGTTGCCATGGAGGAGAGGGGTCACGTGACAGGAGAACATCACCCTGGTGTGGCAGGAAGTGATCCTATAGCTAGGACTGAGGAGGTTTCTCCAGGGCCATATGCCCATGAGGGGAGTATTAGGATGGCCATTATAGTTGGTGATTCAATCATTAGGCATGTAGATAGCTGGGTGGCTAGTGGACATGAGGATCGCCTGGTAACATGCCTGCTTCTTAGACAAGGTTTTAAAAAGCGCTGGGGAGGAGTCTGCAGTCCTTGTACATGTTAGTACCAATGGCATAGGAAAGTGTGGTAGGGAGGATCTGAAGGCCAAATTTAGGCTTTTAGGTAGGAAGTTGAAATCCAAAACTTCCAGGGTAACATTCTCAGAAATGCTTCCTGTTCATGCGCAGGACCCAAAAGGCAGGTAGAGCTCTGGAGTCTCAATGCATGGATGAGATGAGGGTGCAAGGAAGAGGGTTTTGGATTTGTTAGGAACTGGGCAACATTCTAGTGCTTTTCTGAAGGGATGGGCGTCACCTTAACCGGGATGGAACCAGGCTGCTGGCTTTAACCTTTGAACAGGAGATAGAGCAGCGTTTAAACTAGATAATAGGGGAAATCCGACACTCGCCCAAGAGCGCATATTTGAAACGATGTATCCGTGAAGGATACTAGCAAAAGACTGAAGTTAAAAGCATTTGGGTTACTTTTGTTTTTATTGGAACCTCTCTGTCAATATGCCCCAACTACAGAGCAGACAGAGCTTAAAGATTCCAAATCACCCCTGCCTACCGATAACCAGACTAATATGAATAAAATACAACCTCTAAAATGCTTGTATGCAAATGCTAGAAGTCTAAAAAATAAGATGGGAGAGTTAAAATATATAGCACTAAATGAGAGGTTAGATATGATTGATAGTTCAGAAAACTGGTGGAAGGAGAACAACCAGTGTGTCACTGTGATATCTGGGTACAAATTAGATCACAATGATAGAATAGTTCAAATTGGTGGAGGGGTTGCACTAGAAGGGCATTAAGTCACACAGGATTAAAGTGTTGCTGGAAACAAAATACATGGTAGAATTTCTATGGATTGAAATTCCATGAAAAAAGGGGAAGGCGATGGCAGTGGGGGTGTACTACGGACTGCCTGGCCAGAATGAACAAATGGATGATGAAATGCTCAAAGAAATCAGGGAAGCTAACAAAAGTTACAATACAGTAATAATAATGGGTGATTTCAATTACCCCGGTATCAACTGGGTCAGTGTCATGGCAGGACGTGCTAGGGAGATAAAGTTTCTAGATAAAATAAATGACTGCTTCTTGGAGCAGCTGTTTCATGAACTGACAAAAGGGGAAGCCATTTTGGACCTAATCCTTGGTGGTACACAAGATCTAGAACAAGAGATAAGGGTGTCGGGGCCACTTGGCAATAGTGATCATAGCATGATCGCGTTTGATTTCATAAATGGAGGAAGGACGGCAAGGAAATCCACAGTACTGCCTTTTAACTTTCAAAAGAGAGACTATGATAAAATGAGGAAAACAGTTACGAAAAAACTAAAAGGAGCAGCTGCAAAGGTTAAACATTTACATCAATCATGGGCATTGTTTAAAAATATTATCTTGGAAGCCCAGACCAGCTATATTCCATGCTTTAAAAAAGATGGAAGGAAGTTGAAAAAACTTCCAACATGATTTAAAGGTAAGGTCAGAGAGGCTGTTGTATCCAAAAAAAGCATCATTCATGAAGTGGAAAAAGGAGCCAAATGACAAAAACTGGAAACATAAGCACTGGCAAGTTAGATGCAAAGGCATTGATAAGGCAGGACCATTAGATGATAGAGGGGTAAAAGGGGCACTAAGAGGGGACAAGGCCATAGCAGAAAGACTGAATAAATTCTTTGCTTCGGTCTTTACTGAAGAAGGTGTAGGGAAATTACCCATGACTGAAATGGTATTTAAAGGTGATGCATCGGAAGAATTGAAAGAAATATTGATAAACTGTGAAGATATAATACAAATATTTGATAAACCAAACAGTAGCAAATCACCTGGACCTGATGGTATACACCCAAGGGTGCTAAAAGAACTAAAATATGAGATTGCATACCTACTATTGGTAGTCTGTGAACTATCATTAAAATCATCTGTAGTACCTGAAGATTGGCGAATGGCCAATGCAACGTCTATTTTTAAAAAGGGTTCCAGGGGTAATCTGGGAAACTACAGGCCAGTGAGCCTGACATCAGTACCAGTCAAAATGGTAGAAACGTTATAAAGAACAAAATTACTTAACATGTAGATAGTCATGGCTTTAGCCATGGAAGGTCTTGTCTTACTAATATTTTTTGAAGGTGCGAATGAACAGGTAGACAAAGATGAGCCAGTTGAAATAATGTATCTGGATTTTCAGAAAGCCTTTGGCAAGGTCCCTCATGAGAGACTCTTGGTGAAGTTAAGAAGTCATAGGATAGGAGGCAGTGTATGTGGATCAGGAACTGGCTAAAAGACAGAAAGCAGAGGGTAGGGCTAAATTGCCAATTTTCCCAATGGAGAAAGGTGAATAGTGGAGTACCCCAGGAATCTGTACTGGGTCCACTGCTTTTAACATATTCATAAATGACCTAGAAATGGGAATAATGAGGGAGGAGTCAAATTTGCAGATGACACAAAATTATTCAAAGTTGTTAATACCCAAAAGGATTGTGAAAAATTGCAAGAGGACCTTGACAAATTGGAAGACTAGACATTCAAATGGCAGATGAAATTTAATGTGGATAAGTGCAAAGATATGCACCTAGGAAAGAACCACCCAAACTATGGTTACACGATGTAAGGTTGCACATTAGAAACCACCATCCAGGAAAAAGATTTAGGCGTTATCGTGGATAACAAGTTGAAACCCTCCACCCAGTGTGCAGTGGTGGCCAAGAAGGCAAATAAAATGCTAAGAATCATAAGGAAAGAAATGGAGAATAAGACAAAGGATATTACAATGCCTCTGTATCATTCTATAGTGCGACTGCACATTGAACATTGTGTGCAATTCTGGTCGCTGTATCCTAAAAAGGATATAGCAGAATTAGAAAAGGTATAGAGAAGAGCCACCATAATGGTAAAGAGGATGGAATAATACCCTGTATGAGGAGAGGCTTAAAAGGTTAGGGCTTTTCAACCTGGAAAAGAGAAGGCTGAGGGGAGATGTGATAGAGATCTATAAATTAATGAATGGAGTGGAACGGGTAAATGTAGATCAATTTTTTATGCCATCAAAAAGACTAGGAGACGTGCAATGAAGCTACAATGTAACCCATTTAAGACTAATAAGAGAAAATATTTTTTCACTCAACGCGTAATCAAACTCTGGAATTTGTTACCGGAGGATGTAGTAAAAGCTGTTAATGTAGCTGCATTTAAAAAAGGTTTGGACAAGTTCCTGGAGGAAAGGTCCATAAACCATGATTAAAGAAGACCCAGGTAATCCACTGCTTGCCCCAATACAAGCATTATGGAACCTGTGTTTACTTGTGATCTGGATCAGCCTCTGTTGGAAACAGGATGCTGGGCTTGATGGATCTTGGTCTGACCCAGTATGGCATTTCTTTATGCTGTTATGTTCTTAAGGTAGTTAGTGGGCTAGTGAGAAAAAAATACTCAAACTAGCTGTACCATGCTGGGAACCCAGTCACCGCCCTGATGCATGTTTCCAGGGTAGCACTGGGCCCTGCATTGTCTTTTAGCCCATCACCCAAACCATGCACTAAACCCCTTGCTATCTGGTAGAGTGGTTTACTAAACATTCCCCTCAATGTCAGAGCAGTCTGCACAGTTCCCAACACACTCGCCTCGTCTTTCCTTGCCCCTCCCAACCAGTCAGCACAGCCTGCATCATCCAACTACACCAATGCCAGCACTGAAAGCTCGGAGTAATTCATTGTGGGAATCTCTGGCAGTGCATGAACCTTGTATCATAATTTCATTGTAGCAGCATGAAGCTATGCTAATAGGAATGCACTGTTTTACTTTACCTGCTTCTTTGTCGAATGTCACTTTCTATGAAGCCAGAAGATGTTCTCAACCATTCAACTGCTTTTGGATCTTGCCGGCCCAAAGGAACCAAAGGCAACTTTGGCTTATGCAGTTCATCAATTTCCTTGTCAGAGTATTTTCTCTCTATTGAAATAAACAGAGGAAAAACAGTATTCAGTGAACCACAACAGATACTTTAAAGCAGCTGTGTCTCCTGCTCACTCAGTGATTGTCAAAGTTAGGTAAAACACAGGGGCCCTTTTACTAAACGCCGCTAGCCAGTTAACGTGTGTTTTAGCAAGCACTAACTGGTCACAGTGAACACAAACACACAGGCATGCCAGCTACTGACCACTAAAATGCAGATTATTATTGTACTGTAACTTTCATTAGCTTCCCTGATTTCTTTCGACATTTCATTATCCATCTGTTCATTTTGGCCAGGCGATCAGTAATACACTCCTACTGCCATTGCATTCCCCATGGAATTTCAATCCATAGAGATTGTACAGCATATTTTGTTTCCTGCAAAACTTTAATCCTATGTGACTTAAGCCCTCTCTAACATAGAGCGAAACCCCTCCACCAATTCAATCTACTGTATCATTGTGATATAGTTTGTACCCAGCTATCACAGTGTCCCATTGGTTGTTCTCCTTCTACCAGGTCTCTGAGATACCAATCATATCTAACCTCTCATTTAGAGCTGTATATTCTAACTCTCCCATCTTATATTTTAGACTTCTAGCATTTGCATACAAGCATTTTAGAGGATGTATTTCAATCATATTAATCTAGTTATCAGTTGATACGGTAATCTTTCAGCTCTGTACTTAAGGGCATCTGGGTAACTTATCTTTATTGGAACCTCTCTGTTTGGATGTCCTAACTTCCCTGTTCTGTTAGTATCCTTCAAGGAGTGTTTTTTTTTAATGTCAGTAATAAGTAGAAGGCATTCACACTGGGAGCCATATATGGAGCAGCAATATTCACCAATTATGAGACTTATTTATAGGGGAGATCTTACGCATGTACTTTAAGCAGTCGCTAGTCTGTAAGTGCGCAAGGAAGTGCGATCGCATATATTTTCAGTATGGGCATGCGCAGGCATGGAGTTTGGGAAGGAATGTAGGCAGAGTGCAAATGTACCTGTGTAAATAATAAAGCACTCTAACTTAGCTGTATTTTTTTTTCAAAATTCTGTTTATTAACTTCACACAGGAAAACCTACAAACATTCAAACAAAATAATTTTTTGCTGATACAGAAAAACCAATCCCAGGTGGGGCTGTGTCTTGTCCACCACTCTGGGTACAAACAATAAAGGAGCAATAGAATAGAACATAGCCAGTAAACCCTAATCCCCCCCTCCCACCCCTCACCCACCACAGGGAGCACAGTGCAATAATGATCACGGAGCAACAATCATCTCAAACAACTACTATCCCACCCGCAAAACCTCACTACGGGCTTTAGGTCCCAATCTCTGAATGTAGGGCATCCAAATTAACAAAAAATGAGCCCATCTCTGGGGGTGTCCTAGTGCACTCCTCCTCTCCATAAGTAAGAGCTGGTGTAGACTATTACACCATTCACAGAATGTAGGGGCCACAGGTTCCCGCCAGCGGCAAAGTAGAGGCCCTTTACCCACCAGACAGGCTTTTCGCACCAGAGGTTTCTCCCATCTGCCCTTTGGGTGGAGCGGTCCCAGCTGATCAAACACCACTAACATCTCTGTCCAGCAAATACGCTGCCCCAGAAGACCGGTAAGAAACGCCCCAATTTGCTGCCAATAGCGACGAATATATGGACAGCCCCACCACATATGACCCAAGTCCGCCAGAGAACAAGAACATTTGGGGCATCCTCCATCTAAAGTGAGATGACTTCGAAGTGCTCGCCGCGGGGAAAAATAGGCCCGGTGAATACATTTAAACTGTATTTCATGCCATCGAGCCCCCTCCACCAAGTGCGCAATCCGGCCCAATGCCGCCCAAACAGTACCCGGGGGTATTTCCTGCTCTAATTCCCTCACCCAGAGGCCTTCCAGTATAGTGAAATCAGGAGGAGGTTCAAGCCAGTCCAACCGCTTCTTAAAATCAGCTATAGTTGGTGGGGAGTCCGCCCCCAGAGCTAGGAATTCTAGGATCTGCGCCGAGTGCTCCGGGTGAAGCTCACGACGCGGCAAAGAACTGATATAATGAGAAACCTGCACATAAGCAAAGGTGGATACACCAGGGCTCAGGTCATATTCCCTACAAAGCGCTCCCAACGCCTTACAGCTACCGTCTGAGGTCAACAGATGTCCTAAGCGCCGTATGCCCAGCCACCCCCACTGCCGATAGGGAGCCGAGTCCGAACCCGGCGGGAAACAAACATTGCCTTGTATAGGTAGCCAGCTCGAGGTCGTAGGATCACTACCCCAGTACGTATTTAACTGTTGCCACGTTCGTCGGGCCGCTTTAAGCAAAATACTACTCGTCAGACAAGTGGGCAAGGCTGCGGGCTGCAAATGCAAAACCGCTTCCAACGTATGCGGGGCAGCAAAAGCTTCCTCTAACCCACGGGGGGTGTAGATCTCGCTATCCCCCAACCAGTCACTCAGGTGCCGTGCTTGACAAGCCAGCGCATATTTCCAAAGATCAGGAACCCCCACCCACCCCCATCTCCATCCCCCTCTCATTCTAGCCAACGAAATACGGGCTTTAGACCCCTTCCAAAGAAACCCCCGAATCTCCCTCTCCATACGCAGCACATCGCGCTTCAAGAACCAAACTGGGAGAGTTTGCAGCCAGTAAAGCACTCGCGGGAAAATCACCATCCCCAAGGCGGCCACTCTACCCAAGAGAGACAGGGGGAGGGGCGCCCAGGCCCGCAGCTGTGTTCAGAGCTTAGAAAAATACGTTCAAAGTTCATTGAATATAACAGCGTCAGCTTCTTGGTCAATAAAATGCCCAGGTATACAAAAGAGTTGTAGGCCCAACAAAGGGGGAATGGGTCCGGCCAACTCTCCCGTAAGGTACCCCCCACGTCTAAGGCCTCCGATTTAGACATATTAATACGTAACCCCGCAAATTCGCCATAAAGCGAGAGCTCCTCAAGCACGTGAGGCAAAGACTGCCGGGGGGACGTAAGGTGAACAAGTATGTCATCTGCAAAAGCAGCCACCTTAAAGCCATGAGACCCAATGCTCACGCCACGACTGCTCGCAGAGTCCTCTATCCTCCCTATCAGCGGATCTAAGGTCAACAGAAAAAGCAGGGGGGATAGAGGACAACCTTGACGGGTGCAAACAAAAGTAATCCGAAACAACCCCATTACAGAGAACTCCAGCCGTCGGGGCAGCATAGAGCAGAGCCACCATCCTGCAGAAGGGGTCACCCAGCCCATAGCAAGGCAAGAGATATTGCAGATAATGCCAATGCACCTGATCAAAGGCCTTTTCGGCATCAAAACTAATTACCAAGGACTGAAGATCCCGCTCACGTACCCATTCAAGGGAAGCCAAAATTCTTCGCAGGTTCCGCACTGCATACCGCCCTTTAACGAACCCAACCTGCGATTCATGCACCAGATCCCCTAAAACTGAAGCAAGTCAATCCACCAAAACCTTAGCCAAGATCTTTGAGTCAAAATTTAATAAGGAGATAGGCCGATACAAGGCTGCCTGAGTGGGGTCCTTCCCCGGTTTCCGAAGTAGGGTAATGTGCGCATGATTGGCGCCTCGGCCAAAATGCCCCTGGGCCACCCGGCAATGATATAGGACCACTAAAGAGGGGGGGCACTAGGTCCCCTAAAAGTTTATAAAACTCTGCCCCAAACCCATCAGGGACAGGCGTCTTACAACAACTAGCCTTCTGAATAACTCTGCAAAGTTCGTCTACCGTCACCGGAGCATCCAAGAATGCCTGCTGATCCGCCGTCACCTGTGGCAGCTGTATTGTACGTAGATAGTTCCGCATGGCGGTGGGGGCCCCCTCTCTCCGTGCATAGAGCTGTTGAAAAAAAGAACGAAACAACTTAACTATGGCTGTACTATCGTTATGTAAACGTCCCTGATCATCACGGAGCACCGCTATCGAACGGGAGCCCTGCTTATCCCGTAGGCAGCGTGCCAAAAGCCGCCCAGGCTTGTCTCCAAAACGGTAGAGTTGGTATCTATAGTATAAATGTGATTTCTTCGCTCTTTGATGAAGTAATTCATTCAGAGTGGTTTGCAGCTCCCACAGTCGTCGGTTATTACTGGCTGTGGGGTCTCCCGCACACCGCCGTCGAGCTCGCACGACCTGCTTTTCTAACTGAATAATCTGCAATGCCAGCAGTTTACGCTTCCGTGCCACATATGCAATGATATTGCCCCGCAAAACTACTTTGCCCGTTTCCCAAAACAACTCCGGATCCTCTGTGTGCTGCGCATTGTGGCCCGCAAATTCCTGCCAGTATTGTCCAACGCAGGTGCGGAAATCCGCATCATAGTATAACCCCAGGGGAAACCGCCAGAGCCTAGGTGACGCCGCCAGGTCCCCCCACCCCAGATCCACCCATACCGGGGCATGATCCGATATCGCACTAGGGCCTATCTGTGCATCTCCAACCCGTACAAACAGCCGTTCCGAAACCAGCACATAGTCTATTCGAGCGCTAGTCCCATGGGCTCTCGATTGATGGGTAAAATCTTTTTCTGACGGATGCAGAAGGCGCCAAGGGTCGACAAGTCCCAAGGTGAGCACATAAGCCCCGTAGCGCCTTGGTGGTCGGCGCTCGCAATCGCTCCCCCCCCCTACCCGTCGTATCCATCTTTATATCCAACACCCCATTCAAATCCCCGGCAAGTATCAAAGGGACATCGGGCAATTGCTCCACTCTAGAGGCCAGTTGGGCATACAACGCTCGGTTCAGAACATTAGGACTATAAAGGTTACCCAACAAGATCGGCTTACCCTCCAGGCTACCAGATAACAAGATATACCTGCCTTCCGGATCAGCGTATTCCTGCTCCAACTCAAAGCGAACCCGCCTATTAATCAAAATGACCACTCCACCCTTTTTCCCTTTAGCAGGAGCACCCCAGCTCTGTCCCACCCAGGTCTTCTGCAATTTAGCATGCTCCTCGGGCATCTGGTGGGTTTCCTGCAGCATTGCAATGTCACAGCTTAACCGGGCTAGGGTCTGTAACACTTTATATCGTTTAATCGGGTTACCTATCCCGCACACATTCCAAGAGATAACCCTCAGAGGGGACAGTGGTTGATCAACAGCACGCTGAAAGTTCTAACATAAGAGTGGAGTGGGGCCCCCCCAGCCTGAAGCCCCCCCTGATCAATAAGGCGCTCCTAAAACGTAGCCATAAAAGCAACCAATACAATCGTTGTGCTCCCCGCATCCCCCAAACCCCTTCCCCCTCCCACCTTTCCCACCCCCCCTACCCCCCTCCCACCTTTCCCACCCCACCCCCTCCCCCTCCCCCTCACCTACCCAACCTCCACTCTCAACCTCCACCCACCAATCCACTCCCATCTAGAGTCACCTAGGATATGCGTGGGACCCCCCTCCCCCCTTCCAAGAACTACACCTTAAGTATGAAAAGCCCCTAGGAGCTATCCCTAACCCACACCAATCATAATTACAAGACCTGGAACAGCTACTCATCCCGCCCCCCCCCCCCACCGGGTCACCACATGAATCCCACAGCAGCTAATTAAGCCATATAGACTCGTCCCACACAAAAGAACACAATACAGCCATCAACATTCACACCCCGCCCTTTCCCCCAAGTTAACATTGTAAAACTACCCAATTTAATAACCACACATACATTAACACAAACATCCACAGTCCTACATCATGAAGTAGGCCCCCATCCGCTCTCAGTGTTCGGTAGGGGTGGACAAGCCCAGTCCCGATAACAGTCCAACCGGGGTCTCCAGGGCGAACAGGCAACATGGTCCCAGAGCAGCAACGTCTCAGTCCCGGGGCCTCTCAGGGCAAGCCGGTGTGATCAGCACCTCCCATCAGCGGAGGCCACCACCCCCGAGCCAAACGCCAGCCCTAAGGTACCAAAGACTGACTGCTCCGCACCCAGTATGGGCTAACTGGGATCAGATCCAAAAGCCTCAAGGCCTCTGCGATAGTCTCTCAAGGGGGGGGGGGGGGTGTCTCGTGACCGGACCGCAACTCACAAAGACCAGTCCTCCAGTGGAGCGGGGAACAGCGAAATCAGCCTCCTCCACCTCCCCATGCCAGGAAGGGCTGCCAGACAAAACACCACATGTCCTCAGAGGTAGTCCTCACTCTCCCAGGTTCGAGGTCCCCGGCACCAGCAGTTGTTCCACGTATGGGCGGGCCTCCTCCGCTGAGTCGAACACCTGATGGGTGCCCTGGTTGAGCACGCGCAGGCGGGCAGGGTACTGAACGCTGAAGCGGACATTGGCCTCAATCAGGCGCTGGCATAATGGGGCATAGGCTTTACAACGAAGACTCAAAGCCGCCGAATAATCTTGCGTAATACGAATCTTTGCTGTCTCCCACTCGACAACACCTTTTTGCTTCGCCACTCGTAGTACATTGTCCTTTTGCGGATAACACAGATATCAGGCCAGGACCACTCGTGGCCGGCGGTCTCCCGTTTGCTGTTTGGGCCCCAGCCGGTGAGCTCGTTCCACCACAATAGGCCCGGTCAGATTAGCCCCGTCATGCAAAGAGGCAGAGAGGTTCTCAACATACTGCCGCAGGTCTTTATCCGGGACAGACTCGGGAATACCCAGAAACCGCAAATTGTTGCGGCAAGAGCGGTTTTCGAGGTCGTCCAGCTTCGTAGCATGTGCCTTAGACACCTGCTGCACTGCAATTAGCTCCCGCCGCAACTGCTCCATATCATCTTCTGCTCGGGAGATACGGGTCTCTGCTTCTTGCACCCGAGAACCCAGTGAGCCCAGGGAGCTCTGAAGTGTGTCCATCTTGGCATGTAAGGCATCAAATTGTAGAGATAGCGCATTAGTAGCCGCGGCGGAGATCTCCTCTGTCAGCGTTGGAGAAGCCGCGGCGTTGTGCTTCAGGGGGGAATCCGCCATTTTTAAGGTACTCGCAGCGCGGTCTTTATCACGTCTCCCCGCCTTCACCGCAGTCGCCATCCTGCGAGTCAAGTCACGGTAGGCAGCTCGTGGGTGTAATTAGTATAGTGAGCCCCGGTTAGCCCGAATTCAGTGCAAAACACAGCACTAAAACAGCCTTAGGGGGAGAGGGGCCCAGAGCTCGAGCAACTCACGTCTTCGCAAGCTCACCGCATCACGTGACTCTCACTTAGCTGTATTTTAAAAAATCTAGGCATGAGCTTTTCCACCTGCTTTAAATCAGGCATAAGTGCTAGCCTAGATTTTAACACCACTTATGCTCCTGTTTTATAAAGTAAAGTACACATGTATTCCAGTTTATAAAACAGGTATCAAATATGTGCATGCTATTGCGTGTTAGCTCTGCAGGAGTTTACAAAATTACCCTCTATATGGATAGCTAAGCGGTTTAATTTAGGGCAACCTTTTTTCTGAATATTGCCACTAAATGCTCCACCCTAACCCTGCCCCCAGCACTATAGGAACAATGCCAGGACATTTAGAGGGATCGGCAGCAGCACTGCTGAAAATCCATGGACAGGGGACTGAAACGTTTAGCGGCGACCACTTAACATATTGGACAGTTTAAAAATGCAATTTAACTTAGCAGTATTGTAGTTGTTGGCAGATAGGGACAAGTGGATAGATACAAAAATCCATATCTACTGTGTCACTTCAGACCCTGCAATGTGTGATGTCTGGCCTTCTCCTTCCCTTTTCCTTACCACGTTTTTGTTTCTGTTCAAGCATTCTGTCGTTGTTTGCTTAGTATCACCTCTGTTGGTAAGTGATATCAGGCATCTCCAACTTTTTCAGTATAGAAGTATTTTCTCTGTGCCACCATCCTTCCAATTCCCTATCATGACCCCCTGTCCTTCAATTTCTTTTTCTATGGAAACTGCTACCTAGTTTTTACCAGTATCTCATTATACTAATTGACAGCCTGGCAGGATATTGGAGCAGACTGTAAGAATTTTCAGCTGCACTATCCATGTGGAGGGTAATTCTAGAAGGGTCCCCTAGTCAAATATGCTTTGCCACATGCATATCTGGCAGCTATTCTATAAAATAAAGTATATACTTATTTTATGTTATAGAATAGGGGAGTACGTGGTGAGATACATGCACCAAATCTAGGCGTGACCACTTAAATGCACCTTAGGCTTGGTGTAAATGCCTGCAACTAGATTTGTAGGAAACGTATATAAGGTACAGTATTTTATAACTTGCAAGTGTAAATTTGCATTTTTTATTTTATTTTATTTTTATTTATTTGGTTACATTTATATACCGCTTCTTCCAGCGATCAGTAGTGGTTTACATCGAAAACTTCACACAGTAATCATTTATACATTTTCATTGCATAACATGTAAATAGATTTGTACAGTAGATTATTTGAACAGTATATACATATTTACAGGTTGCATATTTGAGGTTTGCGTTTCAGGTTGTTTACATAGGCTTGCATGCTATTTTGCATATTCGAGTTTTGTACTTCAGGTCATTTTGCCTATGCTACATCCAAGCTCATCCACTCTACAACTACGTGCCGTCTCCCTGACGCACATAGTTACAGAATAGCGGCCGCCTACGCTCCATGCGTAAATGCTCATCCCTGTGTGTAAGTCACTGGAAATAAGTGACTTATGCTTGTTAATGGCAGGCAAATATATGCAGCTCATTATAGAATCACCTCTATAGAGCTGTTGAAAATTTACAGATGGGGACTTATCCATATAGTGGTGACTGCTTGACGCATTTAAGGAAGACTGGAAACTGTTCAGAGGAAGGTGACCAAAATGATTTGGAGCCTGCATCAGAAGCCTTATGAGAAGAGACTTGAAGACCTAAATATGTACACTTTGGAGGAGAGGAGGGACAGGGGAGATATGATTCAGACCTTTAAATACTTAAAGAGAAATATGAACAAACAAACCTCTTCCAAAGACGGGGAAGCTGTAAAACTAGAGGGCATAACATGAAGCTGCAAGGGGGTAAACTGAAAGGAAATGTCAGGAAATACTTTTTCACTGAAAGGGTGGTGGATGCTTGGAATGCCCTCCTGATGGAAGTGGTGAGAGAAAATACAGTGACAGAATTCAAGATGACATGGGACAGACACAGCGGATCCCTTTACAGCAACAGGATAAAATCAAAATAACCTGAACCATCTAATTTCCCAACAAATAGGGGTGTCCTACATGGAGCGGTGGGTTCACTCCTAAACAAAGGCAAGGGGAGGGGTGGCCTGTACAGAGCAGCAGGTATACCTACTCTTGCCATCTTACTGGGCAGACTAGATGGACCATACTGGTCTTTATTTGCCATCATTTACTATGCTACTATGACTGTTGCAGTAATCAGTATGAGAGAGTACTAATGTGTGAATCAGTAATAGTAGTAGTAGATCCTTTCTATCAATAAGAGGTTTAATGGATTTGTTCTTTATATATTTATATTAAAATGTTTCATTTTTAAGCTTGTTTAATGCATTTATTTATTTATTTTCCAGCATTTGGTGTCAACTTCACTGATTTCCTTGGTGGATGTGGTTTGCCTCTCTTTCCTTTTGGTTTGCCATATAGGCAGCCTGTTATAAAATTAACCTCCACGACGGAGGAGATTCCCTTGATAAGTATTTTGTAATGCTAAGAGTTTAACTAAACTACCAAACGTTTCACTGAGAGTAACTTTAAGAAGCAAATTCTGTATCTGTGGTGGATGATCTATAGAACCCAGGGGCCAACAGCAGGGCTGGTGCAAGGATATAAAGCACCCTAGGCGAACCTCATTCCAAGCGCCCCCCCCCCTACTCTGACTGCCACCGCTGCAGTGGGGGTAATACTTTTACAATGGCATCAAAGTGCCAGACTTATCTTCAGCTGTGGTGCTGTTCCTGCTTCCATCCCCTCTGATTTCACTTCCTGTTTGGTTTTTACATATAGAACCTGCACCATCAGCATCCTGTAAGGATCTAAAATATATTTATTGTTTAGTGCTAATACCGATAATTTTTTTATGGCTGTTCTGCCTCATTTAACATATATCGGCATGTCACAACTTAGGTTATTTATTAGGGGTATTTTTCAATTTTCCTCTTTTTTATGGCATTTATAAAAGTAATTTAGATTACTCTAAAATGTGCTGCCTTTTGTATATATGTATATATTATATTTTGGGGGTTCACAAGAGGAGTAGGTATGTTTATTATTAAACATTTGGAGCCACATTCTCAGTAAATTATGTGGTGCATGTGTGATTATCTGTTCTTGCTGTTTTTATGGTTTTATAATTATATTATATGGTTGTTTACAATTGTGTTTTCATGTTTAGCCTGTTGAGAGTGCTCATGATAGCTATATGAATTGCGACCTACATTACAACTTTTGTGGGAATACATCTTTTCGACATTGTAATTTACCTTCTTACATTAATAGGTGAGTCTCCATCGGATTCTTATTACATACACAAGGTGGTTTCTCTTGCCTCTGTCATTTTAGCCATGTAGACCATTACTATTACTATCATATTATTTATTTAGACCATCACCACTTTTTAATTATTTTTTAACTTTTTACATATTCCTCCATATGTCTCTTACCCACATAGTTTTTATTCGTTAATGGTACTATTGATATTATATTATATATATATATGTTTACCTCACCTCCTTTTAATATGTGTTATTTACAGATGTGTTTAATAATTATTGATATCATTTATGTTATGTTTTTATTCCTATTCCTATTATTATTCTTAGTTTGTTTTATCACTGATTTTTCTATGTGTATTTCTGTTTGAGGTTGTACCCCTGAAGAAGGCGCACACTGACAGTTGTGTAAGGTCTTGACTAATAAAGCACAGTTACTTACCTGTAACAGGTGATCTCTGGGAACAGCAGGAATAAGTCTTCACATATGGGTACTGTGGTGAGGAAAGCACTGCTGAGCCTATGGATACACAGGGAAATGAGCCCTGCACCTTTAAATCTGAAAGCATCCAGGGTTTCCCCGGTAACCAGGAGTCTCTGACTCACAACTTAGTCATCCCTAAGCCCCGCCCACAGCAGCACGTCAGGGTTAGAGAGAAGCCTGACTCTCATCACATGTGCTGGGAGCAAGGCGTGGCACAGGAAGAAGAACAGTTTAAAAAGCTGACTTTTAGAAACACAGAAAGAGCCAGTGGAAGAGCCCACGAGGAGGCAAGGGAAAGGGCCAGCGAAGGAGCCCACGAGAGAGGAAGGGAGAGAGCCACAGAGAGAACAACGGAGAGTGTGCCTGGAACACTCGGGAGATTGCAGAGAACAGCTGAGAGAGCAAGGAAAGGTGGAGCTGAAGAAGGTATTGGTGAACCTTTGAAAGAAGGCAGCAGGAGAGATATAAAGGCTGCTGACTTAAAGCTTCCAAGTGCACAGGGGGAACTGATTGGAAAGGTTCCAAGGCAGTCCCAGCTGAAAGGAAGGCTGTTGCAATCAAAGGAAGTCTCTGCAGACGGAAGACAGCATGACTTGCATACAGGGCAGAGAGAATTGCTGAATACTCCTGACTCAAGGCAAGTGTGTCCTCCTCAGTTCTTGTCCATGAAAAGCTTAGGAGAATTAGCTCCAGAGTTAAAAGCTAATTCTAGCTGTAAGCTAAACCCCAGAATAAAGAGGGACCATTTATCTGACTATCAATTGGCTCACATTGCAGAAGAGCTAGGGCAGAAACAAGTCCTTCTCAAAAAGCTGAATGATTTGATCCAGAAAGAGAATAGTCAGCTCTCCCTACAGATACCCTTGGATAAGTGTGAAAGGGACAGTGTTGAAGAAATGGAAATAGGAGATATTGAAGATAACTCATATGAAATGCAGTGTGCTTATTGTCAAGCCTCTGACTTGGAAGAGTGCTAAACTATAAAGCCATTGAAAGTATGAATGCTTTAAGAGCAACCTGATTTGTGTGAAAGTCACGGCAGAAGAAAAACAGCTGAGTGCTAGGCTCAACTGATTATAAGGCTAAAAGCTGAAGGTAATAATCAGTGGACATTCTAAGAGCTGTTTTGCTTCAAGAAATATTGTTCCTGTAAAGAGAAGCTTTTGAGAAGTTAAAGTTTTTGAATAAGCTGCATTTTTGAACACAGGCAACGTTGTGTCTACTTTCTTTTGAAAAGTTAAAGCTTTTGCGTTGGAGTAAAAATCCTGTATTTTGTTTTTCCACTTATATCCTGTGTATGAAGGAATCCCTGATTACAAACAAATAAATTTTCTCTGTTTTGCGCCTGACCACTTGTTCACAACTCCTTTGCCTTAAGATAAGACTACAACTCCCAGCAGCCCTCCTGGCGGCCATTTTTAGGGAAAACTTATTTAAAGGTAGAAAGGCGACCTCTCCTGGTACCAGGTTATCTACCCGGCCAGGTGGGGGCGACAGTACGTCGGTACTGATGGAGTCTGCGCGGGAACGCTTCCCAGCGTCCAATCAAGAGCTTTTGGAAGCATCCCAGCATGCCTGCGTGCTGCCTTCCCGCCTTTCCCAACTGCCTCTCCTCAGTTAAGTTTTAAAGCTGAGACAAAGAGAGAGAGAGAGAGGAAAGGAAAGATAGATAGAGAGACAACTTCTGGGGAGGTGGGTGGGTTGTGAAGACTTATTCCTGCTGTTCCCAGAGATCACCTGTTACAGGTAAGTAACTGTGCTATCTCCAGGAACAAGCAGGAATGAGTCTTCACATATGGGGACTCCCAAGCTGAGATGCCTGGAGTCCCAGCATGTCATAGGTTGGAACATGCTATCTCCCAGAACACCAGGCATTCTGAGGATGGAGGGTAGGAGTTGAAGAAAGAAAGATGCTGTGGAACAGCTAACCTAGCATAGGACTGCAGAGAAAGAGTCCATGTGTGGATGATGATTGTCATCAATGATATTGCAAAGAATATTGCAATATGGACCTCCCCTAACAGGAGTTCACAGAAGTATGGAGGTTCATGGACCTACTGGGGAACCCAGTAGAGGAACCGTGAAGAGGACCTCACTATAAAGTGGAGGTAATAAACCTGTAGGAAAACAGTGGAGGTCAGAATTCTGAAAGGTAACAGGTAACCCCAGTAGGAAAAACTGGGGTAGTACAAAAACGGTGGGCCTTCAGGGGAAGGCTGTATGACAAAAACCTAACTCTTTTGGCGGCAGAGTGGCTCACTCTTAGGAGCAAGAAGAGAAAGGCTAACTGAATTGGACAAACAGGCACAGTCCTTGTGGGGAGAAAGGGTATGGGAACCAATGTTCCCTCTAATTTTCTGTAGGCTGTGTGCGCATAAAATATCAGCTGTGCAGCTTTTGAAGGAAGGTTAAATTTTTGTGCGCCACATAACGACACTCAGAGTTATATACTTTAAAATTTGGCTACACGTCAGAATACAATATGTACACCACATTGATTGCACTAGAAAATATTGTAGAACTTGTGAAAACCATAAATACACAACAACTTTTCAATTTTAAGAACGTCTGTGTTGTTTTCTATCAGAATCAGAACCGTAATTTTTGTGCGCTCTGTTGTAAAGTATGTGCGCTCACTCGGCGAGGTGTGTGCGCGCGCACACGCGCACAGCTTAGAGGGAACAGTGATGGGAACCCCTTGTATCCCAAAAAGAGAGGACAAATGCCTGAGGCGTTAAAGCCTGTGATTAACTGAAGATCCACAATGTCACTCCTAACTGGGGTAAGCTAGGAGAGATATTGGGCACGGAGAGCTTCAGAGGTACCTAAACCATTAGGTTATGGTATAAAAATTGTTGACTACCACAGGAGTGGTTGTGTGCATAGAACCCCAAACCTGCTGGATAGCATAGGTATGGGTAAAGCCCCTCTGTCAGAAACAGATAGCTATATGAGCATAGACAGTCAGATAGATAAGTATGTGGAGACATATCTATCTATAATGAAATATCTCGACAGATACATATATATATATATATATAGATATATATAGATAGATATATAGATATATAGATAGACATATAAGAATATATCTATAGTGAGATATGGAGGGGCATAAAATACACACAAAAGATAAATATGAATATGTAGGCTTAAATATGGGTGTCTGCAATTAAACAGACAGAGATATGCCTACAGCATGGTAGTCACATAGGATATGTGGAGAGGAAAGATTCATCTAATAACAAGGAGGTGGAACCTACTTGAGAAGATATATAGAGAATCTATTCCCCCTGGTTATGATCTGCAAGGATGCTAGCTAGTGAAATAACCAGGATGGTTACATGAAAAACAGAGGATAATATCAATCTGCAGCCAGGAAGTCCCGAGTCTTCCAGGACTCTAGCATGGTAAGTAGACAGAAGACACATAGAGATGAGATACCATGTTGACCTGCTTAAGGGCAAAAAGTATCATGCGTTCTTACCATGAGGACGAGCTGCAAGGAGAAAGAGCATATCCCCGTTTGGGAATGCTATGGACCAAAGCAGGGAATTGGCAACTCCTTAAGCCTTTACGTAAGAGAAGGCCTATGTCCTTTATATCAAAAGGAGATAGTAAAAGAAGGGAGAACCTTCTAGTCATGGGAGACATGACTGAAAAGCCTTTTCCAACCACCTAGGATAGCTGTTGGAGAAAAAACCCCCATGCTCTCTAGCAAGGGCCCATAGTGGAAAGCTTCTCTGTAGAATTGCAGAGAGCATGATGTAGGAGAATGAGGAGATAGAACTGGCTGCTAGAGAGCCAGTATCTCTGCCAACTATGCTGCCAAACCCAGGGGAATGGAGATGGCAGAAATAGAAGACCAATCCAGAAAGGTTGTAGTGAGATAATCTTCAAGATAGATGAAAGCACTGACTTGGAGCCACTACTAAGACTAGACAGAATGTTAGTGGAGGACAAATCTGGTTGTTTGTGGAGAAGAACCAGTGGACCAAACATTAAGGCTCCTGCATAGGCAGCTTCTAGCAAGACAGCAGAAAGAATCTTACTGTTCAAAAACAGAAAGAACAGACAGAACAGGAGTAGAAAACTCTGGACATGTCTGATAAGCTGCCTCAAAGTAAGATTGAAACAGGGGAGGTAACTCAGAGAGGAAAACTCTGCACTGGAAAGTGACAAAAACTAGAGAGGCTGAATAAAAAGTCTCCCAGCGAAGTAAATCCGCTCTTACAGAGGAAAATCTTGGTAAGAGGGTGAAGAGAATGGAGCTGAAGAAGACTTACCAAGTAGTAAGTCCACAGAAAGGAAAAAAATACATGCTGGCACAGGAACTATCATTTGATAGTGGTGAGACCTCTTTCCCTAGCAGGAAAAAGAGGAGAAACCTGTGACCTATAGGCATGAAGATCCTGACAGCTCATAGAAATATAGAAAAAATGGATATCTTTTGGAAAGAGATCCATGTGTAGGGGTTAGAATGAAGCAGTGGATTGCCTCTATTGAGAAGAAGCAACTGTAGATTCTAACACCAAGAGTCACAAGCATCTGATGATGATTGATCAGAAACCCTGCAGCTGCTGGGTTAACTGAGCCTGGAGAGAGGTTGGATTCTTCAGACCAGGACGATGCCTCCCCTGTTGGGAAACATCTGTATGATGGGCAAGTGATGAATAAAACCTTCTTCTCCTGTGGGAAGAAAGTTTGGTAGGACATTTCCTACCTACTGGGACAGAAGAAGGTGTAAAACAACCCTTAGGAACAGGTAAATCAGTGGACAACTGAGTAACCTGACGTAAAGACTCCTTGTTGAAAAGATTTTCTGCAGTGCAAGGAGTATGTCCCAGCCGTTGTTGTGCCCATTTGTCCAAGTCTGAAACTTGGAGCCAGGCTCTACGTCGTGCCCCTATAGCTATAGCAGAAGTCCTGCTAACAGACTCAAAAGAGTCTAGAGAAGCACGAGAAAGAAACCAAGAGATATTCTGGATATGCTTAAGCAGTGAGGAATAGTCTGAACTCCTGGAATCTGGAAGGAAAGGAGTGAAAAGATGCAATTGCTTTGTGACCTCCTCAAGAGAAAGACTCATATGGAAAATATATGAGAGAATTCTTGCAGAAAGCATAGATGTCTGGAAGGTTTGACGTCCAAAGGCATCTAGTGTCTTAGACTCACGACCTGGCGGATAAGAAGAGTGCTTTTTCTTACTCTTTACCCGCCTCATTGCTGATTCCACTACTATGGAATGATGAGGAAGTTGAGTCTTTTGAAACCCTGGAGAGGGGGGCACCTGATATAAGAGATCAGTTGCCCTGGGAGGTGGGGGTACCCTTAATGGTGTTTCCCACATTCCTAGAAGGAGATCCTGCAAGGAATGATGCAAAGGAAGCATTATGTTGTCCCTTGCTTTGGTAGAAACAGAGCCTTGTGCAGGATCATGTCCTGGAATAGGAATGGCAAGGGATCTTGCTATATCCAGGAGGAAACTCTGAAAAGAGGGATCCCAAACAGGAATTTCCCTTGGACAGGTTAGATCTAAAGAACTAGCCTGAGCACCCACAGAGTTATCCAAATATATAGGAATAGAAGATCCTGCAGAGTGTAGTGTGGAATGCTTAAGGGATGGTTGCTGGTACTGGCTGTCAGGAGCAGCAACCGTCCTTAGCACATTGTCCATGCCAGGTATCGACTCCAAGCTTGATATAGAATGGAGCGGTCCTGTTGAAAAAAGCATGGCAGGAGTTGGCCACGATGCTACTGTGGATACCGGTACCGATGCCAATATCGGTACCGATGTCGGAGTCGAGCCCGACAAAGACATCGGAGCAGTCATCGGTGACAGTTCAGTCGGTACCGAGGTAACCGAAAACCTTCGGCTACTATCCTCAGTACCGAGCCACCGGTATCGATCGGTGTCAGTACCAAAACCTATTGGTACCCAGTCTTCCAGACTAGAAATCAATTCCAAACTTGGCATCGAGGGCAGAGAGCCTGATAAGCGAAGCATGGAAGGCACCGACCGTAAGGGTAATGAGGACATCGGTACTGACTTCGGTACCGTGTCTGATACCGGTGAATGAAGGTCAACCAGTGGCAACTCAATCGGCCTCGGGGGAACCGAGAGTCGCGGATCCGAGTCATTGGAACCGAGCCTTCGGTACCACCGCGAGACGGTACCAAGGCGAGTCGGTACCCAGTCCTCCAGACTGGAGATCGATTCCAGACTCGGCATCGAAGGAAGCGAGGCTGTCGATGCACATCTGGAGGGTACCGGCGTCGGTGGTAGTATCGGTTTTGGTACAGATAATGGAAAGTCAATCTGGGGAGTATCCACCGGTCCCGAAGGCACCGAGGACGCCAGATGACGATCCCTGGTGAGGAGTGTTTCATCCAACACCAGTGCCGATGCCGGGGTATCGGTACCGCTCGAAGCGGATGCCACCACTGTACACGGCTTAGGTATGTTCTGTGGGGGGTGAACCCCAGGAACAACCTGAAACCCTTATACGCTTTGGAGACCGAAGACTCCCGCCGGGGTTTTGAAGCCAGTGGCCCATCGAGAGCAAGGCCGGAGCCGTCTACATGCTGTGCATGAGACCTACCACTCGAGGACTGGCTAGTCTTAACAGACTGTTTGTGGGTTACCTGATCCTGTGTGGAAGAAGAAGGGGATGGTGCCCCGAAGTTGGAGGGGAACCGTGTATCGAGGGACCCTCGATGTTGAAGTCGTCTTCTCACCAAACTGTTGTCAGGACCCAAGCAGGTTAGACACCGATTTCGAGGGTCTAAAAATAAAGTTGTACCGCTACAGTCTGAACATTTCTTGGAGAAAGTGTCTGGCGGTTCCATGAAGGAAAAAGAAGAGGCCTAAAAGGCCTAAGAGTCTGTGGGACACTATGAGGAAAAAATATCCCGTGGAAAAGGAAGATTTTACAAGAAAAGAAAAGAAAACACCGGCAGTACCGGTGGCGTCGGGAAGACAGCCACGACCACAAGAAAACTAAGAAATAAGAACAAGAATTTTCTGCGGTGACAGGAGGATGTCCTGCCGGCTCCGCGGAAAAACGAAAACTGAGGAGAGGCAGTTGGGAAAGGCGGGAAGGCAGCACGCAGGCGTGCTGGGATGCTTCCAAAAGCTCTTGATTGGACGCTGGGAAGCGTTCCCGCGCAGACTCCGTCGGTACCGACGTACCCATATGTGAAGACTCATTCCTGCTTGTTCCTGGAGATAGGATTTTACACATTCCATGTTTGTGGGGATTTTTTCACCTCATTCCTGATACTGTTTTATGTTCTCCTGGGCCAGCGAAAACACTATCCCAGGATTTGGCTGAGGAGCAGATTGGGGCTTCTGCTGCCGAAGTCAAAAGCAAGAACTTTGTTGAGTTTGATGGGAATGACAGAAGAAGGATACTTAAGCCTTTGAAAATAATGTCTCCTCTGGCTCCCACTTGTATATCTCCTAGAAGAGGATGGTGGGTTACTGGTAGACTGGGAGAAGGTTTTAAGTGCTTCATAGTGCTTCCTTATGAGAGAAGCTGCCTCTTTGATCTTATTTCAGCAGATTTGTTCTGAGGGAGAGAATCTATGAACTCTTCTACCTTACACAAGATGTATTACATATATTGGCCTATGAAGAGTAGTACGAAGTATGGCAGGGTCAGTAACATAAGGCACACTACAAATCCCAGAATCCCTTGGGATAGGGAGAGGAAGGCTCTTTCACTGAGAAAGCTCCCTAGGTAACTCAGAGAGAAGTAAAACTCAGGAGAGGTGGAGCTGGAGAGTAGAGCAGAAGGGCTGGGGGAGGGCCAGGTTTTCATATCATCCCAGGCGAAACAGAACTCCATTACAATGAGAGGAAAAGGACAGAATCAAGGATAAGCAGAGAGAAAGCTGATGAAAAGAGGGGGCGGACAAGACAAAACAAAGGTCTCAAGGGTGGGCTGTGGGAGTGGAGGGAGGGGGTGGGAGGTCATAGGCAGTACAGAAAAGGTGGGACTTTAAACCGGTTTTGAATTTGGTGAATGATGGTTCAAGGCGGAGGGCAGGGGGGAGCTAGTTCGAGAGCTTGGGGCCGAGGAAGAAAAGAGCGACAGAATGGGTGGATTCAAGACGGACAGAAGCGGGGGAGGGGAGGAACAGGCGATTAGCATGGATAGAGCGGAGAGAGCGTTGAGGGGCACGAAGATGAATCAGGTTGGAGAGATAGTGAGGGACACCAGTTTGCAGGGCCCTGTGAACAAAAGTGAGGACTTTGAACTGAATCTGATAGGGAATAGGGAGCCAATGGAGATCAATGAGAAGGGGAGTGATATGGTCATACAGCACACATTGATCATGGAGAGGATATGAAACTAGAGATAAATTAAGAGATGTTTACTAAGCAGCAGTAGCGGCTTCTATGCGATGGCTCTGATATCGCACGGAAGCTGCTACCATTGCTTAGTAAACATACCCCCTAAGTATCTGTTCCTGAACCTTGAGAAGAGCCTGAAGCAAGGGTGTTAAGCTCCAAGGAGGTAGGCGTTCCAAGCATACTTTAAGAGCTACAGTAAAAATAGGAGAGAGAGACAGCATTTGGAGGGGGGCAGAATGTTAGCTGGAAAGCACAACTTGTCTGCTAAAAGGAGGGGCTGTCCACCCCACTCTCAGGAAGAGAATTATGAGAGTGTGGGGAATATAATTGACTGTGTTTGATAAGAATGTGGTGCTGTGCTAAAAAGGAATATGTGAAAGAGAACTTTAGAAATCTGAATTGAGCTACATCTACTGGCTATGTTTATAGCTAATATTGCTGGAAACAGAGAACACTTTGAAGGGCTAATTAGTCTGCAGCTGAGAGAGAGACTAACGTTACTGTGGTAAAGCACCGGATTAATGCTGGAACACAAAAGAGACTATTTAAGTGAAGCAATAAGTACTGAGGAGAAAAGACATAGCCTGGACTTTGAATGATATCGAGGCAGAGTCTAGCTGGAAGCCACGACTGTGGAAGAGAGTAAAAACCCTTGTGTGAATTATTGCTGTTTGAAGTTGATCTACAAAAAAGCTACTTGGATTTTAGAACTTTGCTTGACTAATAGTGGCTATTTGAACTATGTTTACTTGAGCCGTTCTGACAGTGAAGTGAATTTGGGAATGAGAGCGGCTGATGGAATGCTGAGTGATCCCTGCTGAGTGACAGAAGCTACATGGAAGAAAACATAACATTCTGAAATATTTTCCTTCCAAGACAATCCAATGTCCTAGCATCTCTCCCTGGGGACAATGAGGAGTGGGACTTAGAACTTCCGGCTCTCTTGAGAATGGATCAATACCATTGAATTCTGAAGAAGATGCTCATTCTTGAATATGGAGCTTTCTGGATTATATACATGGAGTCTGCCTTCTTGTTAATAGGAGGAACAGAGGGGATCTCTCACATTCTCATTGCACATTTTTGAGGATAATGTAAATGGATACTGCCATGCCTTCCTGGGGGGGGGGGGGGGGGTTGAGGAATTGGACAATATTCAGCATTTCTAATGTAGGCTCCTCCTCCATGTCTAAATTAAATGGAATAGTATTAGCCAAATCATTAAAAGAGAGGTCCTCTGGCAGCTACTTTCTCCTTTCCTATGGAGGAATGAGGTCTGAGAGTAAACTAGTGGCACTCTTCTCTTCAGAGAACTCTGCCGGTTCGTAGTCAGAACCTCAAGAGGGCTCTAACTCAGACCCAGAGAAGTACTCCAGTGGGGAGGGTTGTGGCAGTGCTTGGATAGAGATCAAGGTCTCGGTGAAGGTAGCTCTTGATTATGGGCATCCAGATTCAAGTAATCTTCGATGTCTTGATGAAATTTCCTCCTCTGATGCAATGGAGATGAACACAAGTGTGGCTGACATTGACTCTAGGGCCCTTCAAGGACCCATCATTGATGAAACACCTCCAAGCAGGGCAGGAATATCGAGGAATGATTGTACAACTCTATGCATTGACATTTATGCTCTCAAAGCTGAAGCATTGCATTGAATGAGGTACTGAGTATACCTCTTGTTGTTTTTGTTATCTCATTCTTCCTCAAAGGCTGCTGATGTCAAGATTAAAGAGGATGCAGTAAGAGAGGCCATGCTCTCTTGAGTCACCTGAGCTGCATCATTGGTCTGATCCCAAGCCCTTGGAGGCTAATATGCCCTCTGACATATAGGGCAACTGCTGATACTGCTGTGGTCGCAATATCATGCTTTGACAAGGACCGATGTCAATGCTTCTTCTTCTTCACTTGATACACTAGTGGTCTTTGATGCCAATGAAGATGAAGCTGAATTGTTCTCCTTCAGGCTGGAATTAATTGATGTCCATTCCTAACGGCGATTGTCAATGCTTGACATTCAGAGAGATCGATGACCTCTCAAAGACAATGAATCCCCAGTGCTTGGGATCCCTCAGGGTTGATGTCTCTGATGATAATAACTGTGGATCAGACTTAGATGAATCAAACAGACTTTTTTTTGCCCTTCATTGCCATGAAATGCCTCTTTCGTCATCTGATGTCATAGATGCAGAGACATCAAGGATGAAGCATCCCATAGAGTGAGATTTACTGTGCCAGAAAGTGAGAATGAAGTCCAAAAAGTGAGATTTTTTCAGATGGTGCATCTATGGCATAAATCCAAAAAGAAAGACTTAAATACAGTATTCTTTTTGCAAATGAAAAAGGCATCATAAAATGATATTTGCTTTTCTTTGGAGCATTTGAAAAGATACATAGTGGAGGCGATATGGGTAAATTCTCTGGGCTGAAAATTACTGTCCACTCAATGGCTAAAAGTATGTGCACAGGTTTCACACCACCTATACTTGTAGGTACAGGGGAAAAGAGATAGTGCAGGAGGCGGCAGAATAGAGGAAGATGAGCTCAGATTTCTTCTTCCTAGCCAGGTCACTTGGTTTTTCTTCTCTTAGGGTTGTTTCTCATGAAAGCAGTGACCAGGATCAATTCATTAGCACTGAGGCTCAAATGCTTAGATAAGTGGCTCAAAGAATGAGAGAGTGAGAAAGCCCTCAAATGAGTGTGAGACTTGCCACCTTTGTAGATGACAGTTGGGTTTGTGATAAGGCCCAAGCACAGCAAGCATTGGTTGTGAGTATTCATGCTGGATATGGTTTTGCCACACAGCCATCATTTCTTAAAGCTTCTGAAGGCTTTTTTGGGTGATATCACTAAAACTCTAGCTATAGCTTTGGCTCAGTAGCAGTCTTGGAAGCATCAAAAATGGTGGGGGGGGGGGGGGGCGGGGGCGGGGAATGGAGTGACATGTGAAGGAAGGAAATGGTAAAAAAAAAGAGAGTGGCAAGAAAAAGCATGCTGAATGCTGTTCTGTCTAAGCAAGGTGTTTTTTCCCTTTTTTCCTGGGACTTTATCAGAGCTTACAATAAATATGGAAGAAAATAATTGCAAAATCAAATCCTTCATTTCTCTGAATACATATTAGGGCTTATTATGGTATACGGAAAGGATAGTAAGCCTGGGATGGCCTGTCAGCTAAATTGAATTCAAGTTTGCATGGGAGTGGTAGAAACAACTCAACCTTCACATGCTGAAGCAAAGGCAAGTGGAGAAGTGCGTCAGGGTCTATCCTGGGTGGGAACATGGATGGAGACGCTAGGCCCAGGGCAGGATCAGGAGCTAGGAATTGTTTGCAGGGATAAGGACTGCAGCACAAATCAGGTTAGAGTCAAGAGCCAAAAGTCTTGACAGTGAGCAGAAGGAAGAAGAAGACAAAATATGGGAACCAACACGCCACTAGAAAAGTGAAGGGAGCTGGATTGACAGACACAGGACAGGCCCAGTGAAAACTATTGAACCAGCAAGGATGTGTCTACCTGGCTCTCCTTACACACAGTCAGTAATAGGACACACCTCTTGCTGTTTCAATGGGCTCCTCCAAGGTAGGCTGCTTCTTCCACCGCCTTTCTTGGACTAGATTCACGCTGAGTGGTCTCCATGGCTCCACCTGCAAGCCACCGGTTTCCAGTCCCCAAAGTTGCGGATTCAATTCCCAGATGGCCTGACATAGTGATAAAGAAATGGATAAAAAAAAGCACAAACTAGCGGCACTGCAGGTCGTGAGGTAGCTGCATGAGAATAGGATTATTAGTGCACCACCAAGTGAAAAGCAAATGAAGTCATATACCAGCATTCATGGGACGGAACTATAGCAGCGTCTGCTGCACCTACTTCTGCCTGTGTTGGATTGGTCTGCATCATGTTACTTCTGCCGCTCATTTGAAGTCATGCTACTGCAGGTACTGAACTCAGCAGGAGCACTACAGAACAAAGGGGCAAAAAGATTCAGCACTGCAAAGCTGCATTTCCTGTTCCTAGGATAGCTCTTCTCTTCTTCACTCTTTCCAGCCCCCTTTCTCCTTTTTGAAATGAAAGCATGCACTGTGAAAACTGGAGGGAAGGAATTGCAGTGGCTATAGAGTCCCTGTGATGCTGTGGGTGGTGGAGGAGCAAAGGACCTGGAGGTGGTGGAGTTAGAGAGAGGCTTGAGGGAGAGGTGAAATAATGAAAGAGGCATAAGAGCGAAGGGATGGCATAAGCAAGGGGGAGGGTTAAGAGACATAGAGAGCAGCTACAAGAGAAGGCTTTTAGATGAGTCTAATTTGTTGTTCACCTTTATTATTTGTTTATAATCTAAGAGATCCCAAAACAAATTGCATAACTTAAATCACAATATAATATTCTGTAGATATAAATAAAAAAATTCTGCCTGATATTCTGCCTGAATGCTGGTATATTTAAAATACTGAGGCAGCCAGCGGCGATATTTAATATGAACCGGATATTCAGCGGCAATACCTGGATAGTGGGTGCTGCTGAATATCCTGCTGGTGTGTCTACTACTAGAATAAGTGACAACCTTATCCGGATAGTGCCGCTGAGTATCTCTCAGCACTCTCATCTGGATGGCTCCTAGAGGACCATCCAGATATGGGCTTTGAATATCAGCCCCATTATAAATAAATCCATAAACAAAGCCATTAGTGTAGCTCGGTTTAAAAAAGGTTTGGATAAGTTCCTGGAGAAAAAGTCCATAAACCGTTATTAAGGTAGACTTGGTGAAAGCTACTTCTTATCGCTGAGGGTAAGCAGCCTGGAATCTACAGAAGCTACTTGTTGGTATCCTGTCAGGTGCTTGTGACTTCGCTTGGTCACTGCTGGAAATAAAATACTGGCGTTGATAGAACCGTAGTCTGGCCCAGTATGGTAGGTCTCATGTTCTTAAATGATTTGATTTTGGAAATACAGGTCCAGCCCAGTTACCAAGCATCAAAAAGAGGTGGTAGCTGATGAAATGCAAAAAACCCCCCAAAAACCCAGGAAAAAGCTTTATTGTTGGCTGAAAAACTTAACTAAAATGGAAAAAGGGAAGCCCCACATGTCGTCATAAAACATGGCAAACAGAAAAATGAAATTAGTTCTTACCTGCTAATTATCTTTCCTTGAGTATTCTCCGGGCCAGTCCAGGGAAGGTTAGGTTGTCAATCCCCTTCAGCAGCTGAGGACATGAAGACATCAAGTTTTCTTGAGTCGTGAAGCCACTCCCCCTGAGGTCAACCTGTCAGTCTTCTTTCTGACAAAGCAGCAAATTAATATCGAACATCAACCCATACAAACTGATCATGTTCTATAGTCCTACAGAAATAGAGGAAGCTAACAACTCCTGCTTCTTAAAATTTAGTATTTAACTTTTTTCTTCAATTTTTTTTTTTAAATAATATAAACAAACTAGCTATCTATCTAAAGAAAAAAACATAGAAGCCCCGATACTTCCCCTTCACTTGAATACACAAAAGGGTGGGACCCTGGACTGGCCTGGAGAATACTCAAGGAAAGATAATTAGCAGGTAAGAACTAATTTCATTTTCCTTTTCGCTTCTCCGGGCCAGTCCAGGGAAGGTTAGGGCAGTACCAGAGCAGTACCTAAACTTGGGAGGGACCAGCCAGCCCTGCAATAAGAGCTGACGCGCCCACTTTTGCATCTTCCCTGGCCTGAACATCCAGGCGGTAATGCTTCGTAAACGTATGCAATGAAGACCATGTCGCTGCTCTACAAATATCTACCGGAGGAACAAAAGCAAATTCCACCCAGGAGGTTGCTTGAGCCCTAGTAGAATGAGCTTTCAACCCAACTGGTGGAGATTGTCCCCCAGCTTGGTAAGCCGCTGAAATAGCACAGCGCACCCAACGAGCAATCGACTTTGAAGCTGGATGCCCTTTATTGCGCCCAGCATATTGAATAAACAGCCTATCCGTCTTTCGAAAAGGCTCCGAAATTTTAAGGTAATTCTTTAAAACACGACCAAGATCCAGTTTTCGGAGAGCTCGATCGATCGGAGAACTTGATAAGTCCAAAAAAGTAGGCAACACCACCGACTGATTAACATGAAAAACAGAAAGTACTTTCGGTAAAAAACAAGGAACCGTACGTAGTACTACTCGTTCAGGCAGAAACTGTAAATAAGGCTCCTGACAAGACAAAGCCTGTAAATCGGAAATTCTCCGCGCTGAACACAAAGCTACCAAAAAAGCCGTCTTCCATGAACATTCACGTGGAGATCGCGAGGAAACCGAAGCCAATGGCGAACTCGATAAAGCCTCTAAAACAATATTTAAATCCCACGGAGGCACAATCTTACGTAACGGAGGCCGGAGAATTTTTGCCGCCTTAAAAAATCTTTGTACATCTGGATGAAATGATAAACTATGTTTTTGGACCAATCCCCTGAAACAAGTCAATGCAGCCACCTGAACCTTAAGAGTATTAACTGCCAAACCTTTATCCAGACCTTCTTGAAGAAACAAAAGCAATTGTGGTAAGGTAGCCAAATGCGGAAGAACGTTGTGCCGTCCACACCAATCTTCGAATAATCGCCATACCCGGACATATGCAAGGGAAGTTCCCGGTCTTCTAGATTTAAGCAAAGTAGCCACTACCGAACTTGCATAACCTTTATGTGCTAAGCGAGCCCTCTCAAGAGCCAAGCCGTAAGCAAGAAGCGATCCACCTGTGGCATGAGTACGGGTCCCTGATATAATAGATTGATCCGGACCGGCAGACGCCAAGGAGGCGCTATTAGAAGCCGCATTAGATCCGCATACCAAGGACGGCGAGGCCAATCTGGCGCAATCAGAATCACGGAACCTCGGTGTCCCGCTATGCGTTGAAGTACACGATTCACCATTGGCCACGGAGGAAAAACATACAAAAGTACGTTCTCTGGCCAAGGCTGAACTAGAGCATCGAGCCCCTCTGACATGCGTTCCCTGCGTCTGCTGAAAAACCGGCTTGCTTTGGCATTGCTGAAAGTTGCCATTAGATCCATAACCGGTTGACCCCATTTCAAGGTCAGTTCGTGATAAACCGCCACATTTAACTCCCATTCTCCTGGGTCCAAAATGTTGCGACTGAGATAATCGGCCTGAACATTCTCTCTGCCAGCCACATGGGCAGCCGACAATGCCAGAAGATGGCCCTCCGCCCAAGCCATTAACTCCTGACATTCGCTTAGGAGAGAGGAACTCTTGGTCCCTCCCTGCCGATTGATATATGCCACTGTAACAACATTGTCGGAGAACAAACGGACTGCCTTCCCCGTGAGAAGGCGTTCGAAGTATAGAAGAGCCAGTCGAGCCGCGCGCAACTCCAGCATGTTGATCGACCATGAAGTCTCTTCCTGAGACCAAAAACCTTGAACCACTTGAGACTGACAATGCGCTCCCCAGCCCGCTAAACTGGCATCCGTGGTGACCAAAACCCATGCGGGCTCCCGCAAAGGCACGCCTGCAGAGAGATGCACAGGGTTCAACCACCACTCCAGACTTTTCCTTACTAGCTCTGGACAAAACAGGCATTGAGACAGCGGGTGAAGCTGCGGAGACCAATGGGAAAGCAAAGCCTGTTGTAACGGTCTCATGTGAGCCCTGGCCCACGGAACCAGATCCAAAGCTGCCGCCATGGATCCCAAAAGTTGTAAGTACATCCAGGCCGATGGAGCCTGAACTTTTAAAAACGCCTTCACCTGCTGCAAAATCTTGTTTATTCTGATCTCCGGCAAGAAAACTGCTCCTCGACTGGTGTCGAATAAGGCCCCTAGATAAGTCAGTTGTTGAACTGGCTGCAAGTGACTCTTGGCCTGATTTATGACCCAACCTAGTTGTTCTAAAAGCTGAACAACTCGAGCCGTTGCGACTACCGAAGCCAAATGAGAATCGGCCCTGATAAGCCAATCGTCGAGATATGGATGAACTCTGATGCCTTCTTTTCGCAGAGCAGCCGCCACCACTACCATGAGCTTTGTGAAAATCCGCGGAGCCGTGGCAAGGCCAAACGGCAGTGCTCGAAACTGGAAATGACCTATTGGAAGGGCAAAACGCAAAATCTTTTGATGAGAAAACCTTATTGGAATGTGAAGATATGCCTCCGTAAGATCTATTGAAGAGAGGAATTCTCCTGGACGCACTGCTCGAATTACCGTACGCAGCGTCTCCATGCGAAAATGAGGCACCCGCAAAGCACGGTTGACGCCCCTGAGATCGAGTACTGGTCGAAAAGAATCTTCTTTTTTGGGAACCACGAAATAGATCGAGTATCGACCTTGTCCGTACTGGTCTCGCGGCAGCCTGTAGCTGTAAGAGATGAAATATCGTCTCCGCTACCGCTTTTTCCTTTGACCCCGGGGCACAGGGAGACAGGACAAATGCGGGTGACAAGGGGTAAGTGAAATCTAGCGCATACCCTTTTTGAACTATCTCCAATACCCACTTGTCCGTCGTGATCGCGGTCCAGGCTTTTAGAAATTTCTGTAGACGTCCTCCTACAGGAACTAACGCCTGGACCAACAGACCTTCATTGTGGCTTCTTAGTTGCGGTTTGAGAATTTGGGAAGTAAGATCTACCGTAACCTCTTGCCCCACGAAAGGACTGACCGCGAAATCCCGAACGACCTCTGGAATAAGGAACGAAACGTGCCCCCCGAAACCTCCTAATGTCTCGTCCAGCACCTCGTAGACCTCCTGCGCCTCGTCCGGGCCTCTGCCTATCCTCAGGCAAACGCCCTCCTTTAGAATCACCAAGATCCTTCACAATTTTCTCAAGCGCTTCTCCAAAAAGCAATTTCCCTTTATAAGGCAACTTGCTAAGACGCGACTTAGAAGACACATCTGCTGCCCAGTTGCGCAACCACAAAAAACGCCTAGCCGCAACCAGCGATGCCATAGTTTTGGCGGCAATCCGCAGCAGATCATAAAAGGCATCCGCCATATAAGCAGCAGCCGATTCTAATTTTGCAGTTTCCGCTCCCTGCAACAAATCTGGATCCCCAGATATATCTCCTTGAAGCCACCGAATGGATGCTCTAGACACATATGCCCCACAAACTGCTGCTTGCAGAGCTAAAGCACTAGAATCAAATGCTTGCTTAAGAAGAACTTCTAACTTTCTATCCTGCAAATCCTTAAGAGCAGCTGCTCCCTCAACCGGGATAGTAGTTTTCTTTGTCACTGCCGCAACTATCGCATCCACCTTAGGCATTCGTAATAAATCCTTCTCTTCCTGTGGCATAGGATAAAGGCGAGATAAGGCACGGCTTCCACGAAGCGTAGCCTCCGGGCATTCCCATTCAGATTCAATCATTTGCCTTATCACCCGGTGCATTGGGAAGGAGCGTTGTTCCGCCTTAAACCCTTGTAATAATGGATCCTCTAAAGGTTCCTGAGATGCAGAGGGAAGCAACAGATGTAAGGCAGACAATGAATGAGAAATAAGAGCTGAAAGCTCCTCTTTGCGGAAAACACAAAACATATTAGGATCCTCTCCAGGAGCAATTTCACCCTCTTCCAGCTCTTCAGATGCCATGTTTAAGCCTGTAACAGACAGACATTCTGTTTCCCCCTGACCTAAAGTCACAGGGAGCTGAGGAGCAAAAGGGTCCAAAGGATCCCTAATGACCTCTTTAGTTAGAGAAGTACCTTCTCCAGGATCCTCTGGAACAGAAAGATCCATAGGAACTGATGAAGAGCTTTTAAACATTTCACCAGAAACAGAATTAGAAGATCTTACCAAAAAAGCCTTGTGCATAGCCAAAATAAATTCTGGGGAAAAGAAAGATAATACACTTTCTTTCGCCTCTGCCAGAGGTTGCTCAGGCTTCTCTTGCCTCAAAACGCTTTTAGAAGTCTTGCTCTTCTTTTTAGCAGGCCGTTGCTTATCTGATGCCAAAACAGCCGGTGAATTCAAAATGGCCACTTTACCGGCTTTTTCAGAGTTTAAAAACTGCTTTTCAGCCTCTATGGTAACCTTCTCTGCCATCGGAAATACTTATTTTGCCAATTAAAACTTAAAAGCTTAAATTTGCCACGCTACAGCAGAGTGCAGGCAAACAGCCACTTACTTCAATAGCGCCGTTGAAAACAACTCACGCTGCAGTTTTTGTTCCGTTGCTTGCCGCGCCACAGCAGAGAGCAGACAAACAGCCGCTTGCATCAATAGCGCTGTTGAAAACAACAAACGCTTACCAGCCACACTCAAAATCTGCCTAATTGCTGCAGATTTTTGTTCCGCTGCTAGCGGAACACTGAAAAGGACGGCAATTGCAATCGCAGAGGAAGTACTGGGGCTCCCAGATCCACTGCGTTTTGAGAGACTGACGGATTACATTAGGCAGGCTCTGCCTTAGTCCGTTGATTAATCAACAATGTACGTCTCCCTGCTAGTAAAAAGCACTACAGAATAAATATCTAATTAAGGACTATAAACAAAATCAGCCCTGCTAGAGCCAATTTCACTGTAAGTAACAAAATAAAAAATTCAGATATTTGAAGGAGAGAGCTAATATCGATCCTCTTCAGCTGCTGAGGACTGAAAGACTGACAGGTTGACCTCAGGGGGAGTGGCTTCACGACTCAAGAAAACTTGATGTCTTCATGTCCTCAGCTGCTGAAGGGGATTGACAACCTAACCTTCCCTGGACTGGCCCGGAGAAGCGAAAAGGAAATTAATTTTAGTCAGAAAAAGAAACATTTAGATGGTGGCAGGAAAACAGAAGAGGTTCCATATACTGATACAGAAATGGGAAGTGGGGTGCATGCGAAATCAATCAGCCAAAAGCTTCTAGAAATTCATTTCAGGTGTGGAAGCTTTTTCCCACATGGGCTCCATTGGATGAAATGACTGAAATATGAGGACTAGTTATCCTGCTTGTGCCCAGAGAAACTTGCTTGCTACTGAAGTTAAAGAATATGCCTGTAGTTTTCATGTCCTCATTGTTCCCACTTTTGTGCATCATCAGGACTATATCCAGTCTCCTCCGATCCCTTGAAATCTTTCCCGTTTAACTTGTCTTTAGAAACAGAGCTATCTGGTGTACCTTTAGTTCTTGCAAATATTCTGAGGTGTATGTTATCAGGTCACATTGTCTTATTCATTGTCAACTGTGTTGCTCCTTTAAGTATTTCCTCCACTTTAAATGCAGTTATGACCATAGACAATCAATTTTGCTCATGTATTCTGCCTTAGGTGAATTTCCTTCCCCTTCTGTAACAGCTTAAGAATTTGCTTAAGATTTACATAAGAACATAAGATATGCCATACTGGTCAGACCAAGGTCCATCAAGCCCGGTATCCTGTTTCCAATAGTGGCTAATCTTGCAGAGTGTACCTAGCAGTTTCCCAAAAAGACACACAGGTTCCACAATGCTTGTATTGGGGCAAGCAGTGGATATCCCAGGTCCTCTTTAACAATGGTTTATGGACCTTTCTTCCAGGAACTTGTCCAAACCATTTTTAAATCCGGCTACACTAAGAACTTTTACTACATCCTCCGGTAATGAATTCCAAAGTTTGATTATGTGTTGAGTGAAAAAATATTTTCTCTTATTAGTCTTAAATAGATTACCCTGTAGCTTCATTGCATGTCCCCTAGTCTTTCTATATTCTGATAACGTAAACAATCGATCTATGTTTACCCGTTCCACTCCATTCATTAATTTATAGACCTCTATCATATCTCCCCTCAGCCGTCTCTTTTCTAGATTGAAGAGCCCTAGCCTTTTAAGCCTCTCTTCATAGGGGTATCCTTCTATTCCCTTTACCATTTTGGTGGCTCTTCTCTGTATCTTTTCTAATTCCGCTATATCCTTTTTAAGATACAGTGACCAGAATTTCACACAATATTCAATTTCTGTCTTCTGGTGGTCCTCCTCATTAATCCTACTTTTACCCCTCTGGATTTTCATCTGTCCTTACATAATGTATCTGAAAAAAACTGAAAGCTGAATAATGAAATATAGAAAACTTATTTAGGGGTTGCACATTTTAATACATATTTTGGGTACATCTCAAAATACACTTCAGCTTTAAGATCACTTTTTCTGTGAGGTACAATTTTCATTCAACCTGCCAAAACCTAGTGTTGATAGCATATGGATGATATTTCTTAATTTTGAATTTTATTTTGTAATTACACTTAAAAATAACATTCAACCCAGTCTCAATATATGGCTGGATCTTTCTACCAGTCAAAATCCACTAAATAAGTATCCATTAAAAAAACTACAAGCTCTGCAAGGTGTCATAAGTGTCATAGATTTTTAGCCACTTTTAGTATGACCGCCATCTTTCTTGTATTTCATGTATTTCCCGATCAGTCTCCTCTCTATCTGGAATCACTACTTCTTCTTCATACCCCCCCACCCCCACTTTAGATCCCATGTCTCTTATCTTACTCGTGACTTCTTGTGCTCTTAACACTACCATTGGCGTGAGCGAAATACTAATAAATAATACATAAATTCTTTGCCTGATTCTTCCTCTGATCAAGTCGGTTAGTTTCTTCTAGTCATTCTGAAGCCACCCTTACTTTTTTTTTTTAAATTCTAACCAAAATGTCCTATTTTAGCATTAATTATGCCTGATCAGCAACATAACGTTCCTTGCTTTCTTTTCTCTGCTCTCCCTAAGCAGTCTGTACTAATTTAAGTGCAAGTGGTTTGCACAAAGGCATTAGAAATACCTGAAGAGAATGGTGCACAAGAAGAGGAGATAGTAATCAGGTTCACTGCAAGGGAGAGGTCAGACATGACATACCTTTGATGCAGCGCAGAACAATTCTTTCTTCTTTAAGCTTTTCATGAAATTCTCTTATCAAAGGATCATTCAAAAAGGGAGTTGACACCTACCAAGATATGTAGATTTAAAGAGTCACCACAACTATTGCAATAAGTGATATAAATCATACAAACAAAGCTCTGAGATCTCAGTTTACCCAGATCATTATTGGCAAAAAGGGGAAAATATTTATTTTTGGTGAATATTTATTTAAAAAAATATATTTCCCCAAACTGCTGAATGATTGCCATGGGGTGTGGCAAAATATTTCAGCTGCATTGGTGTGTGACCTCCAAAGATACTGTAGACATGCCATTGGCTCTTCTTCTTCCCCAGTTAGCAAGATTTGAGCAACTGTTCCAAATAACCATGCAGCATGTTCATAGCTTCAGGAAGCCTTTCAGTTCAATGTATTTACGCTTGCCTTAGAACGACTCCAGCTTGGCTGGATGCGTAGATGCAGCTTTGTTTATCTCAATGGGGACTAATTTCTTTCTCTTACTTTATTACCCACTAACACTCTTTTGCTCAACTCTCTTCTTTTCTTCTTTCTCTATTTTAAATGAAAGTTTGATGAATTTCCCCACCCTTGGTTTATTTTTCAGCAATGCCTCTACTTTTGGCTCTTCAGGAAGTTCCTCCAGTAGGTTTGCTGTATTTAATACTTTGTCTCAGTCTGACTTTGTTATCTCAGTAAATCTACTTCATTCATCCTTGCACCTAAATCTTGATTTTTTTTGAAACACTAAGAAAACAAAGTTACTCACCTGTAACGGGTGTTCTCTGTGGACAGCAGGATAAGTCCTCATATATGGTGATGTCACTGATGGAGCCCGAGCGGGAACTTCTCCCATCTCCTTCTAAAGCTTTTAGAGCAGTCCCTCCATTCATGTCTGCGTATTCTCGACTGCTGCAACTGCTGCGTCTCCTCAACCTGGTAACCAGCTTAGCAGAGTACAACTCCAAGCAGAAGGGGGAGGGTTGTGAGGACTTATCCTGCTGTCTATGGAGAACACCTGCTACAGGTAAGTAACTTTGTTTTCTCTGTGGACAAGCCAGGATAAGTGCTCACATATGGGATTCCCTAGCTATTGGCTGTCTTGAAACGAAAAAAAAGGGTACACAGAGTGTTGCAACTGGCAACACTAAGAGAACAACTTTCTTTTTTTTGGCAACATGACCTTAGGAATATACAGCCAGAACAAAGCAGCATGGAACACAGAAAAAATGGGGGGGATAGAGCTGAATTCTAATCCCTGAACAGATTCTGAAGTACAGTCTGACTGTCTGCTGCCACAGTAGTCAAAAAGAGACCTGCCCAGATACTAACCTGACCCAATAAAATCTGAAAATACTAAGAGGAACAAGACTTCAGTTGTATTCCCAGAGTTCAGAAGCAAAAAGAGCTCTATGGGAAACGCTAACCTCCCCTTAGGAGGAGGCAGCTCAACATCAGCGGTCATCAAAAACCTCTTATAACTTGAGAGTATCAACATGTGTATAAACAATAAAGAATCATGAACAGGCAGAAAAAGCTCCAACTTAACTTTAACAGGGTGTAGTCAAGTCGAAGCTGGCATTGATCCAAAGTCGAAATTCAATGCACTGAGAGCAGACCACCGCTGTGAAAACAAATCCGGGCAGGATTCAATCCAAAGTCAAAACTCCAGCACTAGGTGTTTCACATGGACACTTCATCAGGGAGCGGGATTACTTAACCCAGTCAAACAATTACAGCTTAATGAAGACATAAAAGGAGGTAAGTAACAGAAAAGCAACAGTATCTCACACAACCCATTCATATACTCTCAAGTTACAAGAGGATTTCTATGACCACTGATGTTGTGCCGCTTCCTGCTATTCAGCACAAAAGGGAGGTTAGCATTTCCCATAGAGCTCTTTTTTGCTTCTGAACTCTGGGACTACAACTGAGGTCTTTTTCCTCTTAGTATCTTCAGATTTTATTGGGTCAGTTTAGTATTTAGTCAGGTCTCTTTTTGAATATTATAGTTGTCTACTTGCTCATTTTGAGGTGCTTTTCTATTATCTGAATCTTCTGTCACCCCAGGAGTCCATTTCCAAATAGTAGTGTGATGTGAATGTGTGGACCAAGGCCCAAGTTGCAGCCTTGCAAATCTCTTCCATGAAGGCTGAGCATAAATGAGCTACTGACCAAGCCATGGCTTGGACTTTGTGAGCCATCGAGCATCAGACTTGGCTGGGCATAAGTAAAAGACATAGAGTGTGCGTTTGTTGATGGCAGCCCCCAACCTACTGGAATTAAAAGCTAAAAAAAAAAGCTGGGTGAACTTTCCATGGGCTTAAGTCCAATCCAAATAAAAGGTCAAGTTCTCTTGTCCAATGTATGCAATGCATTTTTTCCTTTTGTGAGCATGTGGTCCTGGGAAAAATGTTGGAAGGATTATGGTTAAGGTGGAAATCTGACACTACCTTAGGAAGGAATTTAGGATGAATATGCAGAACTACCCTATTGTACAAAAACTTTGTAAATGGTGTATCCATTACTAGAGCCTGGACATCATTAACGCTATGTGCTGAGTGACTACCACCAAAACAAGACCTTTCAGGTCAATACTTCAGTCCACAAGTATCTATTGGCTCGAATCAACACCTCACTGAGGTCCCAAGACACTGCAAGAGGTTTTAGGGGAAGCTTCATAAGAAGCAAACTGCGCATAATGGTTTATGGTTTATTAGGTTCAATATACCGCCATTCTGCATGGAATCAAAATGGTTTACAATCCAAGTTCAAATAAAATTAAAATTGGGTAAAACAAAAATCATAAAATAAAATATAGAAAGGAACATCATTTTGAATAGAAAAGGAGAAGAAACCACTAAACATAGAAGAAAACAATTTAGGCTCACACCAGCACAATCACTGAGAACACCCCTAGCCTCCAATTCCGAAGGCCTGAATGCACGCTTGAAAAGAATAACCTTGTAAAATGGAGGTAAACCTTCCTTTCTGATGACACTACTAAAATGATTGTCCACTCCTTAATCACTTCCCGTCTTGATTACTGCAATATTCTCCTTGCTGGCCTTCCCGCGAACCATCTGTTTCCCCTTCAATCTATTCAACATTCTGCTGCTCGACTAATTTTCCGTCAGCATCGCTTTTCCCATATCACTCCTCTTCTCAAGTCCCTTCATTGGCTTCCCATCCGCTTCCAGATCCAATTCAAACTTATGTTTTTTTTATGAACGAAACTCCTCCTCTTCACCTATAAATGCATTCACTCAATGCATTCACTCAATGCATTCAATGATTGCTTGCTGTGATGCCACCTTGATTATTAAGATAAGGCGGTTTAGAAATACTGTTAAATAAATAAATAAATAAAATTCACTCTTCAGCCCCCCAATACCTATCATCTCTTATCTCTCCTTACATCCCCTCTCGCGTTCTTCGTTCTTCGAACAGCCTTCGTCTATCTATGCCCTCCACTCGTACTGCTAATTCTAAACTTCGCTCCTTTCACCTGGCTGCACCCTTTGCCTGGAACAATCTACCTCTGTCTGTGCGCAAAGCGCTCTCTCTGGACCTCTTCAAGTCCAGATTGAAAACTCATCTCTTCTCTATTGCTTTCTGTTCTTGATTCTTGTTTTTGCTCTTCTTGTTATTGTATATTTTGTCTTACTTGATTGTATTTGTATTTTGTGATCTTCTTGACTAGATTGTGAGCTCTGATGAGCAGGGCCTGTCTCTTATTTATTTTATTTATTTATTTAAAGTTTCTTATATACCGCACTATTCATCATCAGCGCGGTTCACATTGAACAGAAATCTCTCAGTACAATTGAACAAGTATGAGTTTACAGATAACAGGGCAAAAACTTGGATAACAAAGGGTAACTGTTTACAATACAAACTCCATTGACTATTTACATAAAGTCAACTAATAGAGAACAGAATATACAGATGTATATACCTCGGGATTTCTTAATTCTCAGGAGTATGTCTTATGAAATACTTATGATTATGCACATGAGTATTTCTTATGAAATAATGGATAGTATTACGGTGGCTGGAAGTACTCAGTGAATAGGTAGTGCTTGATAGCCTTTCTGAAATGCTTCATGTCTCGTATTGCTCTAATGTCTGGAGGGAGTTTATTCCAACATCTAGGAGCATAAGATATAAATGCCCTGTTAATTGTTGATTGGGACCAATATGTGGATTCGCTCGGTACGACTAGGGTGTTTTCAGAGAGTGGTCTCCTTGATCTTGTGCTAGGAGTTTGACTGATGAGGTCTGAAATCGTTGCAGGCGATATTTTGTTTAAGGCCTTGAATGTAATGAGGAGAGCTTTATAGTTAATTCTACATCCTGTTGGGAGCCAGTGTAGATCCCTTAGGATTGGCGTAATATGGTCTCTCTTTGATGCTCCGACTAGGATGCGGGCCGCAGCATTCATTACTAGTTGCAGGGGGTTAATGGTGTTCTTAGGTAGACCATGTGATACAATATTCGCATAGTCAAAGTGCGGAGTGACTATTGCTTGGAATATTGAACGGAAGTCGTTGTATTCTAACATGGGTCTTAGGTGGCGTAAGGTTTTTATCTTGAAGTAAATAGTTTTTACCGTCCTTTTTATGTGGTCAGTAAAATCCAGTCGATGATCGAGAATCACACCTAGGTAACGAATTGTATTCTTGATTGGGAGCTCCGCGTCCCTTACCTTGAGATATGCTGGGGGGGAGAAGAGTTTGTTTCTTGTGACCACTGAAACTTCGTTTTTTTTTAAGTTGATTCTCATGTTTTGATCCAAAAGCCAATCTGCTATTGCATTGAAACAGTTGGTTAAATTAGTGTAATTTGGACTCATGATATCAATTGGGGTGAAAATAAGCACGTCATCAGCATAAATGAGGCACGAAACATTAAAGGATTTCTTCTTCATGTATGTACAACGCTTCGTACGTTTGAATCGCTATATAAATGTTAAATAGATAGATAGATAGATAGATAGAAGACGATACCATAAATACCCTTGACAAAGAGACGGGATAGCAGAATATTATGGTCTACCAGGTCAAACACAGCAGAAAGTATAGAGGCTAAGATAGTCTCCATACTGTGATTGGGACAGAAACGCAATTGGCGGGGATATAGTGAATGAGTGTTTTCAAGATGGTCAATAAGTTGGGAAAGGACCAAGTGTTCTGTGAGTCTGGATAAAAATTGTAAATTTGAAAGCAGACAATAATTACCTTGATCAGAAAGATCTGCTTTCTGGTCTTTAATTTTAGGCCAAACAATAGCCTTTTTCCAGGCAGTTGGAACTTTGCCAGTAGAGAGACTTGTACTGATCATGGAATGGATAATATGCTCCAGTCCCAGCTAGGGTTCAATGAGCCATTTGGATGGAATGGGATCAGATAAACAAGTAGTTTTCCTACAGGAATGTAGGAGCTTTGAACACATAGCGGAGGAAACAGGTATAAAAAAAGACCAGGTGTGAGAGAGAATTAAATTAGGGGTGTCATCAATATCTGGGATAGTAAAACTAGGCTGACTGGAAAGACCAGATTGTATATTTTGTATTTTCTCACGAAAAAAAAAGGTGAGTGATTCTGAGGAAGGGTTCACTAGAGGATATGAATTATTCTGTGATGATGAAAGTTGTGAGATTATTTTGAAAATAGTTTTTGGGGAATGTGAGGAAGCTGCTAAAATTGTTGGTGAAATTTGGGTCCGGTAATGCTTTCCCTGCTTGTTTATATAGTGCATCACATAATAATTTTATTAGCCAATGGATCTCTGAAAGCCTTTAGACATTTGATATAGCTCTCAGTTCCAGGAAATTGATTTGGTGAAGGCTTTCCTGGGTGGACTACAGGCCTTTGGTATGGAATCCATTAACATGAGCTCCCCAGCCCAGTTCAGACAGATCTGCTGTCAGCAATTTCTGGAAGAGGGAAATTTGGAAGAGAAGACCTTTCACCAGATTGGAATGATCCATCTACCAGGACAGGGAGTTTCAGAGAGGAGAAGTGAAAGAGACGAAATCCTTGAATCTGTGTGCTCAGGATCCACAGACCTTGTCTCATGTTGAGACATGCCAAAAAAGTTGCATGATCCTTCTCAACATGTCTCTCGTGGATGCCTGCTAACTCTATTGTCCTCCCTTCCACTAGCACCAGCAGTCAAGTGAGCCTATCTTGAGGAAGGAAGACCTCTGTCTAAGTTGTGCTTAGAAGGTCTCCAATGTATTCAAATTGGTGGGACAGGCTGAGATTTGACTTGGGATAATTGATGATGAACCCTAGTAGCTCTAGTACCAGGATAGTCAGGATTCTTGAACCCTATCCCAAGTTGTGCTCTTGATCAGCCAATAGAAACATAGAAACATGATGACAGAAAAAGACCACAAGGCCCATCTAGTCTGTCCTTCCATAACAGGTAGGGAGTGATGTACATGCCCAAACTGCATAGAAACACTGAAACAGCCACGATGCATTCCGTTAACATGCAAGGCGTGGAGGTGAGGCCAAAGAGCAGTATGCAGTACTGGATGTGGCATGTTCCTACAACAAATTGCTGATTCTTCCTGTGAATGGAATGTATCTGTATGTGAGTATAGGCATCCTTTAGATTCACAGAACAGAACCAATCTCTTTTTGGAGACGGGATGCAAGGTGCCCATGGAAACCATTCTGAACATTTCCCAGAAGAAAAATTTGATCAGGTCCCTTAGGTCTAGGAAGGGATGATATCTCCTCATTTTCTCTGGCACTAGGAAATACCTTGAATAAAATCTCACACCTTCTTGCCTGGTGGGATAGACTTGGCAATGTTGTCAGGCTGAAGGGTGGAGAGTTCTCGTAGAATTATTTCCCGATGCTAAGAGTTGATTGAGTTGACTCTTGGTGGGCAGTTTGCAGGCAGCTTGAATTTGTACCACTTCTGGACTATTTTCAGGACCTGAGGTTACAAGGGACCAGCAATCTACATAGAGAGCAAGCCTCCATCTCACTGGTAGATTGTCCAGGAGTAGGACAGCGGTAGCAGCAGTGTTCTTTAGGAGCCAATCAAAATCTTATCCCTGGTTTTGGCTAGGATGCTGGCTGGGACTTCTGAACCTTCAGTTACTGAGGATGGAAACACAAATGTTGCCTGGTCTAGGAGTAGCAGGAGGGAGAATGGTGCTTATACCTATGAAAGTAGCAGGACCTCTGCTGCCTCCTGCTGTGGAACCTCCTAGATGAGGAGATTGGGTCAGTAGTGGGCCTGGAGAGAGTTCTCAAGGTATCATTATACTGCTTGGTCATGGTTGCAGCCTCTTGGACCTTGTACCATGGCCTGACACATCAGCAAGTTGTTCCTGCACACTAGCCTATAAGCCTGAGGCCCAGAACCATGACAGTCTCCAGGTGCTAATATGTATTGAAAATGTTTTCAATGCCATATTGAAAATATCATATGTTGCTCGGACAACGTATTTTTCCACACTCCTTTCTTTGTGCCATTAAGGAGCAGTATTGGTCAACCTTCTCTGGAGAGAGAAAGTTGGTCAATTACTTCAAGCTGTGCATGATGTTCTGCAAATTCATGCCCATGAAGTGCTGGTAGGACAATATGTGAGACGTTAGTATAATGTTCTGAAAAAACATCCTTCCAAAAGAGTCCAAGGTCTTAGGCACCCTTCCCAGGGACATGGAAGAGTGGGGCATGGGACACTTGGCAATTTTGATAGCAGATTTGATGACTATGGAGTAGTGCGGTAGCTGAAGCTTTATGAATATAGAAACCTTCTGGACTCTTCACATGGAGTTGACTTTCCTGCTGAGTAGAGGCACAGAGAGGGAGGTCTCCCTCATTTTCATCTGTATCCTCTGAAGGATGTGGTGCACAAGCACTGTCACCACTTCTTTAGGGACCCAGGAATATTGGAGGATATCTATCTTGGGCCCACTCCTTTTCTCTCTCTATATCCAGTCCCTTGGTGCACTCATCTCCTCATATGGTTTTCAGTACCATTTTTATGCTGATGACTCTCAAATCTATCTCACTACAACTGATATCTCTCTGGCAATCCAGGCCCGGATCTCTGCCTGCCTGCAGTGAGACATTTGACATCGCTGCCTGGATGCCTCACTGCCTTTGAAATTGAACATAGCCAAAACCGAGCTTCTTATTTTCCCCCCTAAATCCACCTCCTCCTTTCTCAATCTTTGTGGATAACATTCTTCTACTCCTTGTTTTCTCAGCCCGCAACTTTGGCACTGTCTTTGACTCCTCCCTCTCCTTCTCCACTCACATCCAACTGATAGCTAAAACCTGTTGTTTCTTTTTCTATAACATCAGCAAAATTCACCCCTTCCTTTCTGAACACACTATTACGACACTTATCCACTCTTCAGTTACCTCCCGTCTAGACTATTGCAATCTCCTCCTTGCTGGTCTCCCTTTGAATCATCTCTCTCCCCTTCAATCTGTTCAAAACTCAGCTGCACAGCTAATCTTCCACCAGCCACAATATGCTCATATAATCCCTCTTCTCAAGACGCTTTATTGGCTCCCAATCCATTTTTGTATCCAATTCAAACTTCTCCTACTGACCTATAAATGCACTCATTCTGTTGCTCCTCACTACCTTGCCTCTCTCATCTCTCCCTACACCCCTACTCATGAACTCTGCTCTTCTGGTGGATTGCTTTTGTCTGTGTCCTTTTCTTCCACTGCCAACTCCAGACTTCGATCCTTTCACCTTGCTGCTCCTTATGCCTGGAACAAACTACCTGAGTCTGTATGTCAGGCTTCATCTCTGCCCCTTTTCAAATCCATGCTAAAAGCTCTCTTTTTTGAGGCTGCTTTTGGGGCCTGATCCGCTTAGTCTCCTATGTGTTTCCTTACCATTCCTTAGATGAATCCTTGTCCTCAGTGTTGTGTGGTCTGAGAAAGTATCAGCAAGCTTGTCTCGGCTCCTTGAAGGCTGATATGACCCTTCAGATAGCGAAGCAGTATCAGTGGGTGTTCAATGTCTCGGGAATCTAATGGTACTTGGCTCCAAATGAGCTCAAAAGCCCCTCAATATTGGTACACTATCAGCATCAAATGTAGTGCCAAATGCCACAGAGGCCAAAGCCATCAATGCTGAAGATGATGGATCAGTCTTCTCAGAGCCAAAAATTCATTTGAGCTGCTTCTCTCAAACCTTGGAGGCCTCTCCTTGTCATTTGTGAATGCAAAACACAAGAAGGCTCAAGGTCAGGCCCCAAGCACTGCAGACATCATTTATAAGTGTTATGGTCCTGAGGAATCAGGTGTATTTCTTAAACCTGCTGGCCGGTTATTGGGACATATCGCTCAGAAAACTAGCTGCAGCGAAAATCAATTTTGATGAAAGAAAAGTATTAGCCTGTTTAAAATGCCTGAGGCCTAAATGCAGCCTAAAGAGGCATCCTGAGAAAAAAAAGAAACTTTTAACGACCAAAAAAACCTAAATGAGAGGAAAATTAAAGGCAAAGGCATGTGGCAATGAAGACAGCAGGACACTTGCACAAAGCTGAAAAATGAAGAAATGAACTAAGATTGAAGTCGGAAGAATACCACGGACCAACACAAAAAACATCTATAGGGATCTGTGGAAAATGGAAGAATAAGGAGATGAGGTGGAGCTGTAGCAGGTGGTATTACGGGCGTATGCGCAAAAGGACTGCCCTGAAAACTTCTAGAAGGAGCTGAGAGAAGTTCCCGCACAAGGTTCCATCAGTGACATCACCCATATGTGAGCACTTATTCTGCTTGTCCATGAAGAAATGCAACATAGCTTACAGTTGGGATAACTACTTCTTGCTTTCTGAGTCTTGGTGTCAAATCACCACAAGAGCTCACTTTTGGGCCCAGTGTTCTTTAACATTTTCTCCCCAACTTGCCTTGCTCATTTAGTCATCAGAGGTTAGTGCTTATACATTATGTATAACATACATTATGTATGCAGAGGATATATAGTTTCTTTTGTTTATTAACCCTTAGGTTGGCTATTTGGATTCTGTCATAGGCTGGCTTGGAAAATATAAGAAATGTAAACCCTCATGTGGAACAATACCCAAAGCTTAAGGTGCACTATAAAGACATTGAACTAGAAGAAAGCAGAAACAATTCCTGGCCAGGAACAGACATCGCAAGGGCAGTATCTCCCCCCTTTTCCTTTACAGAACTATAAGACAGCCATCAATGAAAAATAGATGAGAAAAGCATATTAGTTGAAAACATGTCACTAAATATATCAGTTCTAAAATTTACTTTAATTCAAGCACTTATATGCTGCCTTTTGACATCCAGACAAGCAAAATGGGTTACAATAAAACAAAATAATATAATCAATACAACAAATCAATAATGCATCTATAATAAAAAAACACAATAAAATATAACCAACCCAACCAAATTCCAGAAATCAACTAACATGTCAATTAATAAAGATCAATTGCATGCAAATTAGCATGTTTTAAGAAGTTTCCTAAAAGGCATATATAGTAGCCAGTTGTCTGCCTAAGTTATTCTGGCATAGACTTCCACAATTTTTGGGCAATCATAAAACAGTCCTAGGAGTATATGCTTCACTGCTTGCATCTCCTTAAAAGTAGAGGGGTTTCATGTCATATTTTTTTCACAAAAGAGATTTCATTCACTAAATAGAGCAAAAATGCTGGTATTTTCATATTTAACAGAAGAAATCACCTTTTGTAAAAAAATTTGCAAAAGGATTCGATCTTGTAATAAACTTTCATACAAAATGAACTTTACTTTTATATGAATGTTTAAGTAAATTTCAACTTCAGGTTTATGTAAATTTCTCGTTACGAAGTGGTACTGTGATGCAAATTAATGTACAAAGGCTCTTTAATGAGGGGTTTTGAGAAGTGAGAGACACCGAAGAAAAGTGGGAATAAGGGAGATAGCCTTGAGGCAGAGGAGACTTGACAGGAACAATCTGAGAGATAAGAGGAAAACCATTTATATCCAGAACCAGAAAAATCAATGGAGTGAAGATGGTAGAGGAGGAGATTGTGGTCTACAAGACTAAAAGCTGAAGACAAATCCAGTGTGATGAGGACAACATAGTTACTATGTCAAGAGAGGTCCAGACTATGGATTGGTAGTCTGAAGTTACTTGGATAAAGGGTGCGTCCTCTCCATGATGGTCTTTTGTGTACTCCTCAACAGTCAGAAAGGTGAGAATTACAATGGATTCGGCATTGAATATGGAGAGCCACATGAATAATATGGAAAAAAAATAATTTTTGAACTTACAGTTAGTCCTTCAGTTGCACCCTTTCCTTACTCTTACATATTTTAAAGTAGCAAATTCATTCTGTTGTTATTGGTCAACTGAATTACAATAATTCCCTTTTGGTTGTATAAACTACAGCTATTTTTGGAGCTTCTTGATGGGAGTGAGCCTTGCTTCTCTTGGCTGGCTGCTGGCAATCTCAAGTTACTTGGATGAAAGGTGTGTCCTCTCCTTGAAGGTCTGTACATGACTTGAATTCTGTCATTTTGCAGTGAATGAGATTTAGTAAGCTTAATGTAATTCTTTTTTTTTTTTGAAACTTTTATTTTCATTTTACAACAAGCAAACGAAACAACAAACCAAAGGAGACAAATACAAATATACACATAAGGAAAGCAACCCCAAGTACCCCCCACCCCTAAGCTTCTTCTCTGGAACTGAGGAGTATCATCAAAGAGGCGTATACATATAGCAGTGATTGTACATCCAAACAAACAAAAGAGTATCAGCAATATAGACTGATCAGTTGAAATAGGTTTAAACAGTCAGATGGGAGCATTTAGCATTGTAGCATTGTAAACATAATCGTGAAGTATCCTCCATTCAGACAAATGATAGAGGGTCTGAACGGAGAAGCCAACAGATGAGGTATTTGTTCATATTTACTGTATAGACTGACAGGATGCCACCATTCATTGAAATTAAGAGGGGACCTATTTTCCCCCAGTATTTTCCAGTAATATTGTAGTACCGGGCATTCAAACATAATATAAGTTAGGATGTGAATGGCCGTGTGGCATATCCAAAATCTGTTGCTCTGGGTAGCGGTCATTTGACTAACCTATCAGGAGTATAGAAACTTCGGTGGATTAAAAGAAAAAAAAAAAGCAAAGCTAACATCCATTACAATAGCTTGCAGAGACTTCTTAACCAAAATGGCTACCCCACACCGCTTGGAAACAGCGGAAGAGAAGGCAGTCGCCATATTAGGCGTGGTATCAAGTTACAATGCCGCAGCGGAATTTGAATGCATTTCCTGAAGAAACAGTAAATTAACATGCTCATGATTAAGATAGTTAAGGATTTTCTTTCTTGTGTTTGGACTATTAATGCCTTTAACGTTTTATGAGAAGATCTGACACAAGGCCATCAAGAAAGATTATAAATTCTGAGAAAGAACACAATAATGCACACAGTTTCCCAATGTCCCTCATCTTAACTATGTATGACTGTGCACATAACATAATAATCAATGAGTTAATGAAAATCATGGAAACGCCCCATATAAAAAATAAGCACCGAGGTGCACTAGAGAAGAAGCAAAACCCCAGAAATTACTGGCGACCTAATGTCTGCGGGGAGAAACTCCAGAGAGGGCCCAAGCTAAAACATATAACCTGTAAAACTATGCATGTTTCGAATCCCACCGAGGTGCACATCATGGAGGGATAGAAGGCCAAGTAAATTATAGATAGAAAAAAAAGTCCAGGCAGTCTCTATTCCAGGCTGGGATCACCGCGTCGGGCCGTTCAAGATGGCGGGCAAATCCGGCATTTGGAGTCCAAAAAACATTGCTAGTAGATCGGGATCTTCGAATGTTATGGCTGGGTTATGGAGAGTCACTCTGAGCTTCACTGGATATACTAGGCCAAAGTGAGCCTGTAGTTATTGAAGTCCAGGGCGAAAAGCAAGGAGTCTCCTCCGTCGGTCAGCTGTGGACTTTGCCACGTCAGGGGAAAAGAAACTTTATGACTTTCAAATTCAAGATGATAGTTCGCCCGGGCAGCAGTACGAATTTGCTCTACTTACTGGTATCGCAATAATCGAAAAATGAGAGCCCGAGGGGTCGTCCGATTGAGCGCCATATTAGCAGGAACACGATGCGCTCGGTCAGTCTCCAGATCTCTGTAAATAATAATCTTTAGCAAGGGGGGGAGAGTTTTGACCAAGAATTCTCGCATGTCTCCTGCTCTCACATCCTCCGGTACTCCAATGAGCCCCTTATGGTTGCAACCAGCTCGATCATTGTTATCCTCCAGTTCTTTTTGAAAATTTTGTATCATACGCTCAGCCTTGCCCAATTTCACCAAGCGCACCGCGTGCGAGTCTAGGACCTCCGCCATGTTGTCCTGTCGTAGTGGGAGACTTTCAAGCCGGTTCTGAAGTGTGCCAAAGTCTTCACGCATGGTTCGGAGCGCCGCTCCGTTGGATTGTACCAGCTCCTTCACACCGCGTATCTCCTCCAAGATCTCCTGTAGCGTTGCGGGGTTTCCCCAAAATGGGGCCATCTTTTGTGGGGAAGAACGCTGTTTTGGAGCGTTTTCCGTGTGAAGAAGAGGGAGACCCGAGGTCCAGTCGCACTGGTTTGTGGCCCGCCGTTCCCCCCGAGGCACCCCGGTAAGTTCAGAACAAAAAAAATGAGATTTATGCAGGTATTAATTCAGGATTCTGAGTAGGCCTCTCGGGAGCTTCAACGCAAAGCGTCTATCCCGCTGGACATCAGGCTCCGCCCCCCAGCTTAATGTAATTCTAAAGAAACAGAAATACTATAGACTGGTAACCTGTAGTTTCTTGAGCTGTAGTTATATTTTTTTTCTTTGCATGCCTTGCCTTAAAATCCATGTGATACTGATAAAAATTTGGAATAAGGATTCTATATCTGTCTCTAGAATTTTTAAGCATGCGCAGAGCGATTCTAGCTGTTAGCCAGCATTATTTTGAAGAAGGCACTACTAGGGTAGAAGTGAGTAGAGATTAATCCAACCCCATTGTCTCCCAGATCCTTGAGGTGGGTCAGGGTGCCAGAGGGGCATCAGGTGATGTGCAGAGTGCAGGCCAGCACTGTTCTTTGGGAAGGGGTGATGCTGGAATCAGGTTGGATCCATTGGGTCATCAGGATGTTGAGATGCCCATGGAGTATGGGACTCGAGGGACCTTTGATTTGGACTGGAGAGACCTTTAAATTACACAGGTACACTAAAAAATTTTTTTTTTAAACTGCCTCTAATGTTTCGATTGATTTTTACGTTTTTTGGTGCGCTGAATCCAAATCTGGTAACCAATTTGCTCCATCACGTACAGATTTTTTGCTACATTGGGTTAGCAGTTTGAGGTGAACGTTTCAGATTGAGTGTGATCGAGATAAAAGTTTCTTGGATGAATTCTTTATACTAATTGTTTAGTAGTTATTCAAATAAGAATAAAGAAAATTGTAACAAGGCAGCACATAAGAATAGAGTAATGTCAACAAAACACACTGTGATGGTAGCAAAATTGTCTGCACTTAAAACAGCCACATACATGTGCACAAACATTGAGCATATAAGAGCGAGGTTAGACACAAAGCAAAGCAAAGAAATGTGCAAAAAATGTTGTACAGGTATGTATGTAAGAATAGAAAACGCAAACCGCACCATTGCAATACATGAAGACAAACACCCGATGGTGTGAAAATAAAATTCTAATAAATGAGATCCGACACTGTGGTGGTAACTAGCAAATTTTTATTTCAAAGTTTAGTAAAAACACGATATTTGTCAACACAGTTTAGATTTTAAAGTCATTCTTGGGTCAATCAATCTCCTGGTGGGCCCGTTTCTTCTTCCCCCGAATGCTTCTCTTGGTGCGCTGCTTGGCGTATTTTTCATCTGGGGTTTCTCGCAGCAGCAACCAGCAGAAATCAGCCATCATAGTGGTGTTCCATCTTCCTTGGTACCTTCTCTCTGCGTCCTTGATGTCCTGGTGAAACCTTTCACCTTGTTCTTCAGTGTACGCCCCCAAGTTTTCGGGAAAGTAGTTCACATGGGAGTGCAAGAAATGGACTTTCAGGCTCATGTTACAGCCTTGTTCTTTGAAGGCATTGAGCATCCTGGCAACAATATCCTTATAGTTCTCATCCCGCCTGTTCCCCAAGAATTTGAGAACAACATCCTTGAAGGAATCCCAGGCTTCTTTTTCCTTCTCAGACATCGTTTCAGCGAATGCTCCATCTGAAATGAGTTTCCTTATATCAGGGCCAACAAACACTCCTTCCTTTATCTTTGCTTCAGAAAGTTGGGGGAACTTTGAGCAAAGGTACCGAAAGCACTCACCATCTTTTGGAAGGGACTTGATGAATTGCTTAATGAGACCCAACTTAATGTGGAGAGGTGGTAATAGAATTTTATCACGAGGTACCAAGCTCTCATGAAGAACATTTTTCTCACCGGGTCTCAAATACTCCCGAATTGGCCAGTCTTTTTTCCCCCCAGTGTAGGTCGCGGGCCCGGCTATCCCACAAGCAAAGGAAGCAGGGATATTTGGTGAAACCGGATTGCTGCCCTAATAGCATGGATAGAATTTTAAAGTCTCCACAAATCATCCACTTATGCTCATCATAACGAATCTTCTGAAGAATCAGGGCCAAATTCTCGTATTTTTCTTGGAGAATAACAGAGTGAGCAATAGGAACTGAAGCGAATGTGTTGCCATTATGAAGAAGAACACCTTTTATGCTGTCTTTTGACGAATTAATGAACAGCCGCCATTCAGCAGGATCATACTTGAGTTTAAACTTTTCCATCACTCCGTATATATCGTTGCAAAATACCAAATCTTCCTCTTTGCTGAAATACTTCAAAAATTGTGTCTCGCGGTTGCGGTACCAATAAAAAGTTGTTCCTGGTGACAATAGATTTTTCTGTTTAAGCCGAGAACCTAGCAGTTGGGCAGCATCTTTTGGGAGTCCTAAATCCCGGACTAAATCATTCAATTCAGCTAGAGAGAAAAGTTCAGGTTTCGGATCTGGTTCAGTTTCAAACTCGGAAGTACTGGACTCATCGGGAAAAGCCATCTGATGAGTCTCATCATGATCAGAACCGTCCACAAAAATATGATCCAAAGATTTTGGTGGTTCAGGCACAGGTACTTCGTTGCTATGAGGCATAGGCCTAATTGCTGAGGGAAGGTTGGGGTAACTTATTACGTTCTTATTTTTTAAGTTGTATCCCTTCACAATGCAAGAGCAAAAATAGCAGTCACTGCTGTGGTCTCTTTGTTCACGCCACATCATAGGTATTCCGAAACGAAATGCTTGTTTTTTACCTTTCATCCATAAGCGTAGATCTTCCTCACATGTCTTGCACACTTTATGAGGAGCCCACGGTTTGTCTTGATCGCCTAACTTCAAACCGAAATAGGCGAAATATACTTTTTTAATAAATGCAGAAATGTTCCTCTGCCGCTTTTTCACGGTATATTCCCCACAAATAAAACAAAAACTGTCCGGAGAGTTGACGCAACCTCTGGCTCTGTGAGCCATCGCAAATACACAGCACTGCAAACTACAACTGTAGTGAACCACTTCGGAATAAAGCTGGATTACGACTGAGCAAACAAAAGGTAATAATGAACTTGCAAGAAACTGAAATTTGACAGGAATGTTCATGTCGCAACCACCGTGTTTCAGCGAGCGAACGAGGCGAGGCGAACAGGAAAGAACATGCGCCAGCACGAGTACTGGATTTAGCCCCCCGCCTCCCAATTGTCCTGTTAATGTATAAAATGAATACAAAACACTCAAATATCATGAGGGAGTGTTTCTAGTTAGTTAACCATTACAACCTCTATTTTGGGCCAAGAAAATAAACTGCAGTCGGTTAAAAAGTAATTATGTGAACATACCTTATATGGGTAAGAAATCTAATTTTGCAAGAAAACGTGACGTGATGGAACATTTTGGCTATTTTTCCTGGATTCAGCACCCCGAAATCTATAGGAATCAGTTGCAAAACTGAAGGCAGTTTTTTGGTAGTGTACCTGTGTTATCAGTGCCACTGTGCAAAGGGTGATACACTTTTTTTAATAGCTTGGGAAAATAATTACAGCTTCTGAGTAAATCTGGTTTTTCATGCTTGTTTCTGCATTCTTTTACATAAATGAGCTTCTTTGCATGATTTTGCATCCCAACAGCTTATTAATGCAAAATTTTCATAAACGTTTGTGCAACATGTGCTTTGTACAAGAGTTTACTACTTCAAATGTACTTTTTCAAACATGCAAGTCACTTCACACTTTAGTACGTAGGGACACTGATATGAAATTGTGGTCCTAGAATAATTAAGAAATGACATCAAGATGGCTGCCATCTTCTTCAGTAGTGTTGTCATCTACCAGGATATCAACACTGGCATTTGGAACCCTCTAATTCCTGAAAGCTCGTCATCAATAATGTTTTGGGAGATCTCTACAGCAGCAGAGACACCAAATTCAAATGCTTAATCCAACTTCAATGCTCCAAGTGGTTAGTGATTTGGAAATGGATGGAGTTCAAGCAACAAATATAGGGGTCCTTTTTCTAAAGTGTGCTAAGCAGTTAATGAACATTTTCACACATGGTAACATACATAAGAGCCTGCGGTAACTGTTGCCATGGGGACATGACAGTTACCACTAGCTGATTTGCATGATAACTCCCCCTCAGGGGAGTCCACTCTGTTGCAAATTTTCATGTCTCTGCAAAAAGACAGACTTTTCCATTCAGCCCTTCAGCAATATCACTCACAAATACATTGAACAGTACTGGTCCCAGGACCGAACCCTGGGGCACACCGCTAATCACCTTCCTTTCATCCGAGTGAGTTCCATTTACTGATGACAGAAGGTGATGGTAAATAAATACAGACCCCAGGAAATTCAATAAATTCATCAAAGAGTTCATAAAGGAAATCCTCCTGCAACTACATACTGACAACACAGATACAGACAAACTTATAAACAACTGGAATCTAGAAATAAATCAGGCAGCCTTAGCCAAAAAAAGTCATGCCACTAACAAGAAAGAGACAAGGAAAAGTGCAATATGGTACACAAACGATATTCGAGACATCAAGAAGCAACTAATGAAACTAGAAAGAAGATGGAGGAAATCAAAAAGCGAGACAGAAAAGCTATCCTACTTAAACAAGTTGACAGAATACAGAAACAGCATTAACAACAAGAGAGTCTACCATACTAAACTCATTATGTCAGCTCTGAATAAGCCTAGAGAGATGTCTGACATTGTCAAATCCTTAATATCGAACCCAAAAGAAGACTCGATAACTCAATCTCCAAACGTGTATGTAATGGCCAAATACTTCAAGGAAAAGATGGACAAATATTCTTCAAAATAAACATTACCTAAAGCAGTTAACTCAACCAACATACACACCTGGAATAAATTCTCTCTGATTTCTAAAAAACAATTATATAGCACCATCAAGCTATTAAACATGTCAACTTCATCTTTAGACCCATATCCAACAGTATGGATGACACACGATCAACTCTCACACTTCATACTAAATTTAATCAATGCTTCACTAGAGCAAGGCTACATACCCAAGGAATTAAAAGTCACATCAATACGCCCTATTTGTAAAGGCAAAGATCTGGATAAAAGTGACCCAAGCTCATATAGACCAATTTCAAGTCTTCCATTTATGGCAAAAATCTTAGAAAAAACAGTACAGATTCAACTACAGGACCATGTTAATAACTCCTCACCACTCAACCCACAACAACACAATAACTCCGCACCACTCAACCCACAACAACATGGTTTTAGAAACCCTTCTTCTAACACTAACAGACAGGCTATTAAAGGGAATGGAAAATCAGAAATCTGGATTCATCCTAATTTTCCTAGATATTACAGTAGCATATGACTCCATATTACATGAACATCTCCTAACCAGACTTCAAGAAATTGGCCTAACCGAAAAAACACTAATGTGGTTCAAATCCTACTTATCCAACTGAACCCAACAAGTGAAATTAGGGAAAGATACAGCTAAACCATTCATCCAAAAGCTGGGTATTCCTCAAGAATTGGCATTATCAGCTTTATTATTAAATATCTATATTCAACCCGCTTGCAAAATAATACAAGACCACAATATCCAGTATCACCTCTATGCAGATGATATCATGATGTATACACAATTCGACATCAACCAGCCAATCCACACAAAAATAGAAGAATGCTTCAGAGACACAGTCACATGACTAGCCAGCCATAACATACAGATCAATTATAAGAAGCCAGAGGTCTTGTTCACTGCAAAAGATTCCACCTTCACCCCTTCAGAAACAATTGAAATAAACAAAACAATACTACAGGTAAAAAATGAAGTGAGATACCTGGGAGTCACGCTGGATCAACAACTCAATTTTTCCAAACATATAAACAATGTATCAAGGGCCGTTTTCTCAAAACTGAAGATGCTTCAACACCTAAGAACCCTCTTATCAGCAAGTGACTTCAGAACAACAGTCCAAGCTATGATCTTCCCACACCTAGATTTCTGCAACGGTTTACTAATGGATCTCCCTAAACAAACTATTCGCAGACTCCAACTGGCCCAAAACACAGCAGCAAGAGTCATCACACAAATGCCAATCAAGGAACACGATATACCAATTTTAAAAGATCTTCACTGGTTACCAGTAGCCAGCAGAATAACATTTAAAACATTCCACACAATATTCAAAGCACTTCAAAATAAATCATCACCAAGCTTAAGGTCGTTAATTCATACCAACCCGGAAACCAGATTAAGAAGAAGCAACAGTAAAAACACATTAGCAGTCCCCTCAATCTTCAGAAACAGCAAGGCAACAACAACAGAGAGGGCATTCTCCTTATATTCTCCAACACTGAGGAACTCACTCCCAGACAACATAAGGAACGAAGGAACCAAACAACTTCCGCAAGCTCATAAAAACCTTCCTGTTCTGAGAGCATTTCAGAGAATCAATTACTTAAAACAAACCAGTCCTGGCTACCCTTCAACCATCATATAAACTCTATATCACCCAATACATCACCCGAAACAAGACACAGGGCAACAGTTTACTATAACTAGAATAAGTAATTCAACTAACATTAGACCAACAGTTAGCTAAGAACTTTCCATACTTAACACAAACGACACATGTAAATAGATGAATGATTAATATTCCTAGTTAAATTTACTATACTAATCTTATCTAGTGTTTTTTGCTACTATGGCGCACCCTGTTTTCAACATTCCATGTAATGCAAGTATGTTAAAATGCAATTTTTGTGTATCATGACGTATACACAATTGTAAACTGCTTTGATTTGGGAAAGGCAGAATATAAGTGCACATAAATAAATAAATAATAGCTGGAAAAACAAGTCCAGTGAGATCAAATCCAATGTCCCAACCAGAAGCGTGCGAGAAAAACCCCCCACATACCGAAGAAAAGAGAGGACCCGAAAAAATGCCGTGCCAAGGCACCAACGGTTCTGGGCTCACAGGAAGGCAAACAGTATGTGACAAAAAAAAAAAAAAGAGAAACAGAAAAAGGCAAAAATACTACCAATTACCATGATACTTTTTTCCAGGGTGCAGCCGAACGTCTGAAGGGTTCTGCGGAAAAATGAAGGCTGAGGTAAGATGGCTCCCTTGGGTGGGAAGGCGACCATGCATGCGCAGTTGATCTCCCAAAGGCTTTCTTTGAAAGCTGGGGAGAGTCATCCCGCAGGATCTGTTGGTGATGTCACTTATAAGTCAAGACCGATTTCCTGCTTGGTCCCAGAGAAAAAAACAGGCATGAGCTAAATTCAAAATCTATACTTAGCTTGCATGGATGTCTGCTAATCATGAAACAGATAGAAACACAGCAGAGACCTCATAGAAAATCCCAACTGATGTCTATTGGCGGGCCAAGGACATAAACTGAGCAACTTGAAAAGTTCCAGGCTAAGGTTACATTTCCAAATCCAGTGAACTATGAGAAGAGGAACTGAAATATACAATATTTAAGTATGTCTAACTTCACCTGGAAGACTGCCGAGATAGCAGAGTGACTGTTGGGTCAGTAAACAGCTAATCAATTTACAGTGCACAGCAACAATTATGACAAGTGAAAGCGATAGCCAATTTATAACTGAAAAACTGCAGAGAGAAAATACCAGGAGAAGAGGAGGACTTCAGTGACGGCAGATGAAACACTGAGAGGAGAAACGAAAAAACATATAACCACACACTGGCCATCAATCTTCATCAGTTTGGACTTTCAATGAGACTTATTTAGTTTTATTATGATATCTTGATAACAAACTAAAAAGCACTTTTCACATTTTATTTGTCCCCTTATTTCACTGGTAACCAGCAATCTACAGAGGGAGTTGGTTTCCTGGGACCTGCAACTTACAGTTCATTAACTTGACTCTCCTGTGCCCAGGTCTGAAAGATTTATCAAGATCATGGAAGAATGACACGTCCTCAGAACATTATTTCATTTGCCATTGATGAAACCACAGCAGGTGGCTCCTTGAGCACCACAAATATTTTGCTGAGAGAGAAAGCTCCATTAAAACCACAGCATGTAGAGCAGGGCTGTCAGACTACAGGATATCTGGAAAGTGGCAAAAGCTGGGAAAATGGAACAGAGAAAATAATTGCTGAAGTACTTTTGGCTGAGCTGTAAAATTCCTTTTGTTTAATCATATGAGCTGGAGTATCCAAAGCTCCTGAAATCCTACAAGAATTCAGTGAGTGCAATATCAGGGTCCATCAGAATGTGGCTTTTTGGTTTATCCAGTAATTATGGATAACTAGTCTCATTATTCCCTGATACGCAGCTGCAAAGGTGCCGGAGAATGAAAATGGGAATGGAATGCATTTATGTTTTTAATTTTTTGTTGACTGACTTGGGAGAATATGTATTAAAATGTACATTTTTAAAAAGACTTGAAATACTTTAGCAAAACCGCCTTAGCTTTATTACAGTTGGTATTGTCCCTTGTGTTTGGTAAGGTTGGAAAACTTCAGACCTTTCTTTTATAATTTTTTCTCCCAACACAAGACATTGTATTGAATCTTGCTGACAAGTTCCAGTTATGAAAGGAGATTTGTGAACTGACAATGCTGGCAAATTCAGCAACTGGTACATTGTCATACCTGGGAACTTTGTAAATTCTGCATCAGGAAATGTACTTTTCTTATATTCATTGTGCAATACAGTCTGACTGCTCCCTTTATGTTACATTCTCCTATATCTTCATTTCAACATGTCTGCAGCATCTCACCCTGAACTGAAGATAACAGCAGAATGAAGAATAAAAGGAGCAGTTGGACTGTATTATACAGTGAATGTAAGGTAAGCACTGTACATTCCCTGATGCAGAACTTACAAAATTTAGGGGGTATGTTTACCAAACTGCAGTAATGTCATTCGTGTTAGGTTCCGCGGTAAAGGTAGAGATGCCCATATAAAGGCGTGGGCATTGCATCGTTACAGCAAGCTGTAGCAGCTAACGCGTGTTACAAGGCGCCTTAGACTAACGAGTGTTACAAGGCGCCTTGCAAGGCACCTTGTAAGGCATCTTGTAAGGAGCCCAGTAAGGAGCCCAGTAAGGTGCCATGTAAGGTGCCTTATAAGGAGCCCAGTAAGGAGCCCAGTAAGGTGCCATGTAAGGTGCCTTATAAGGTGCCCAGTAAGGTGCCTAGTAAGGTGCCCTGTAAGGAGCCCAGTAAGGTGCCTTGTAAGGTGCCTAGTAAGGTGCCTAGTAAGGTGCCCCTTAAGGTGCCCTATAGGGCCTCCTAGGCTAAGCGCCATATTAGGCACCCTTGGACAAGGCACCGCGAAGGCACCCTGTGCTATGGAACCATAGGTTAAGGTGGCCTAACAAGGTTATGGTGTCCTAGGTTAGTGTGCCCTAGGGACTGCAAGGTGCCTCAGGATGACATGCATGACCTGTGTGGAACAGAGACAGATTTAGCCCTAACACTAGATAGAGCACTCAGGTAAGGCAATGAACAGGTGAGTGAAGGAGGGAGAGGTGGGAGCCGCTGGACCTGCCATATCTGCGGGCATCCCATGTGCCTGCCAGTACTGATGACATACATGGTGGTGCAGCTGTACCACAGCACAGGGTGTTGGCAATGTAAAGTACCGTAAAAACAGTTGGTGGCAGACGATGGGAATACGTGTCCCCCCAGTGTGGAGGTAGAGGTGGCAGGATAGTTACAATGATGGGTGGACAGAGGAGTGGTAGTGCCATGCAGATCAGGCACAGGCAAGGCAAGCATGAAGAGGCGCAATGCAGGAAAGGGTTGCAGTGCATGACATGGGGTGGCAGCCTGCACTGGCAGACGCAGATAGACGGACCGAGGGAATGGTGGCAATTGTGGCGAGGGTATTATGGGCTGGAAGCACAGATCTGCAAAAATATGACCTCTACAGGCATGCACACTATTTGAGTAGGACAGGCATGAGAGGAACGAACAATGAGGAACTGAACCCATGAACACTGCCAAGAATGGCATTGTATTAACCAGTAGGCTATACCTCCATGGTGTATATCACAGCAATGTCTGGGTACAGAAGGACTGCAGGTCACCGCACAAACTGTCTGCTCTGAGTGCCAGGATAGGGTAACCCCACCAGTACCCATGATGCAATGCACTTGCTGAATAGCAGTCTACAGTTGATCACCAAATGGGGTCTGCACCTCTCCGGTACCTCAGCTTGGAAAGATGAACTGACAGTGCGTGATACTGCCACAGAGTAGCTACAGACCATGCCATTGTGCAGGTTCTATGTTCACCCTGAGGGATAGGATGGGTGCCCAGCACTAGGTCCGCAGTACATGTGGTGCTAGAGATAGGTCCTGCTGTACATCCCCATTACTACCAATGTGTGACAGGTGTTCCTTGCAGTGCAGCCGAAGGTAATTTGGTGTCCATCTGTATCCTGCAGTCACATATGGCCCTGTGGGACCAGACACCAGCCAGATTGGTGTGTACCCCGTGTTAGGGTCTGGCTGACATGGGCAGCTGTTATCAGGGCAGAGGGGTTCCTAGAATTGCATGAGGTTTGTGTAGCAGTGCCTTTATAGGTCACAGTGGTATACACTACATACCCCAAAGGGCCCACATCACCCTTTTTGTAGGTAACAAACAGGTGCCCCCACCCCGGGGAAGCAACCTCCATCCTGTTTGTATGAGACAGCCCTCCAGGGTTGGTGGGCCAGAGCCATATCTATGACTGGGGCAGTGGCAGACCAGCAGCAATGCTGGGGTTAGGTCTGGAAAACCCCAACTGCCTCCCACCACTGTCTGCCAGCCACCAGCAGACAGCACAGTCAGACTGTACCTTATAGGTGTTCTGACCATGCACAGTCTAACTGCGGACAGTCCACCAGCCAGTCCATAGTGCATGCTCACAGAGGAACTATGTGCAGCAAGCAGGCATCTCAGTGATTGGGACCCCAGCACTGGGGAACACAAATATATCACTGGAGGAAGATAATGTAGAGTGCTATGTGGGAACCTAGACCTGCCATTGTCACTGCTCGGTCAAAGTGACTGCCCTCCCAGCATGCCATGCTGTGGCCACCCTGTCCATGCAGGTGGTGGTCAGGCACTACAGTGTCCCAGCCATTGCCCCACACCCTGTGAAGATGCATCCTGGCCAATCTGCCCTGTCCGGGGCATACCCAAAATACCTTGCTCCTCATTATGCACCTATTCAGGCTAACGCTGGTAACAGTGGGACATTTTGGGCCCAGTGAAGGGTGGGCAGCCACAGAACAATGGATAGACATACACACATGCTCACTACTATTGCAGCATTGTACAAAGATAGGGGTGGTAGGCAACCCTGCCCGCCACACTGGTCCTGATCACAGTGCCGACATTGCTAAACTGTGCAGGGGGTAGTAGTAGTGCTCTGGTGATAACTTCAGCTCAATGCTGGGGCCAACAGCCTGACTCTCCATGCATCTTTGGATTGTGAAGCCTGTGTGGGTGGGTGTTTGTATCCCTGTTCACCGCTGCTTTGGACTTTGCACATGTTGCTGTTGTATCTGCATTGTAGGGTAAAACATGGGGACATGCTCTGCAGGAACCACAGCTGGGGCTTGAACCTGTGACCCTCTGCTTCTGGACACACTGGCTGGGTGTACTGCACCACACTGTTCCCACAGATGCACAATAGTCCCTGGGGCTACCTGTACTTTTCCTCAGCCAGACTTTGTATGTTGCACTGCACACCACATACTGATTCAGGGCATGGCCTAGGTCCAATGCAGGGAGGTGGCACTGCCCCCTCCAGCATGGGCACCCCCCCCCCTGCCAAGCTGACATGGCCATTTGCTGTCGGTGCTGGTAATGCGCAGTCCCAGGCCATCCACTGTGTAGGTAGGCGCCCGCCTAGGGAGCAGATCCCGGGGTGGGAGGGGGAGCATACATGGAGATCCTCACATCCCCCCCATCACTGCCTACCAATATTATGTCCCTTCCACATGGGGGCGGGATGGCTGGGGGGATGTCAGGTCAGTGCCCTAGCAACTATTGGCTAGGGTGAACCAGGTAGATATAGGTGGATTGTGTTTGGCCTTGGTCAGCTGCTGTCTTGCTGATTTCCGGTTTCTATGTTCCTATGTGCCACCTAGGCGCCAGCCTGGTCCACCCTGTGCCCAGCTGCCCATGCTACATGTCCCGCCTGCAGCCCCTATGCTCCATTTGCACCATCGCCATAGTGGCCATTCATACTTTGGCACTATGGTGTTGCTGAAAATGGAGCACTACTATCACATTTCTTGGGCTCCCTGCCTAGGCTGTACATTGCTGACACATAAATGGTTTCTCTCTCCTGCAAATGTGCATCTAATGGCAGGTTTTCATTCGCGGTAGGATTCAGCCCTTCAGTTCAGGGCGTTAGTGTGAAAGGAGCCTCTCCCCGCCCACTCTCCGCCCATTGACCCCTTCTCTCAGCCCTCTCTCCACCTTGTGCGGTGTTTATCGTGGCTGGGGACGTTAACGATTGTTAAGTAACATTAACGTGTGTTAACGTTACATACCGTGCGTTAACGTGACCTAATGCGCGTTAACATTACATACCGCACGTTAACGTGACCTAACGATCGTTAACGTTACATAACGTGCTGTATGTAACGTTACCGCAGTTTAGTAAATATACCCCTAAGAGTCTGAAACAGCGTTTTGTTGGGGCATATACATTTGAAGGATTTTGAAAAGGGAAGTAAAAGTAAAATGGGCTGTGATATTTGCTAACATTGATATTGCTGGTAAAGATACAAAGGTCCTACAAACCTGGTAATAAGGACTTTGATACGGGTTCAATTTGGACTTTCTTAGAGGGGCATATCAAGATGACTGCCAGAAATATATCTGGTTTTATGGGCGTGCAAAGATGGGTGGCAACAGAACGTTGGAGGGAAACCTGCAAGTCAAAATTGAATCCATAAAACCATAAACTTGCCATTTGGCTTTTAGAACAAAAGAGAAAGCAATAGGATCAATGTGGAACAGTACTTTCCCCTATTTTCTACCAGCACTCCAAACTGCCTTGCCTATAAATTACAGGATGATTTTATATTTGTGTTGTTTCTCCACGGTGAGCTGAGTTTGATTCTGCTCTGATGCTAGACAGCTCTTACGAAAACTGGTTTTCATCTTATTATGCTCATCACGCACATAGGTGGTAATGTTAAAAGGAGCCACATTGCATCTATGCCCAGAAATCATGCATTTTCAGTTATTTATGTGCATTAATGGGCCTTTTTATGTGTCAGTCAATATTTTGTAAATATGCTTGGTAGGCCGATGGTGCGTACTTTCACTGTGGATATTAACATAGGCGGAGTATGAGCAGAGTGCACACATGTGCATCCTTTATAAACTACAGGCATATGCGTGCAAGATGCACATTGTGATTTACGCCAGCCACAGAGCTGATGTAAGTGATTCTTCCTAGATCTAGCATGTTTTCCACTGCTTACACTCCTGTTTTATAAAGTACATGGATACCTGACTTTATGAAACAGGGGTGATTGGTGCACATAATAACTTGCGTTAACCTAGATGCACTATATAAAATTACCCATGTGCTCTGGAAATCAAGATTGAGGCTCAGCACTATACTTGATTTGTTAAAACATACAAGCAAACTGACCAGTTAGCTGCTTTCGCATTTTACTACTTGGCTTGGACGAAGTCTAATAATGATGACCCTTGGCAACTAGGTGGCACTATCCATAAAACATAGAGTAGAGCATTAAAAAAATTAACTAATAGGAAGTACAATCAAATACTGGCAATGATAACCAGATTACATATCATTGCCCTTATGCTGTTCCCTCCTTATTGTTCTCTATTCTCATCCTTTCTTTCTTCATAGGTTGTGTCCTTATCAGACACTTATTTCCCCTCATTTTATATTGACCTCTTACTGTTTCCATGTCTCCTCCCTTCTCAGTTCTTCTTTTCTCTTAACTTTTCAGATGTCCTCCTCTTCCCTTCCCATTGTTTATTCTTCCTTATCTCAGACTTCTTGCAATTTGTAGACCTATTCACTTCTTTCCCTTACTTTGCCTTTTTCTCTTCGCCTTTTGCTGATTTGCTGCCACACACATTCCTCTCATATTGCTATTCCTATACTGTAAGAGGAGGAAGGGCAAAAGTGGTATTGTCAGATTCAAGGGTGAAGGGGAGGAATATGTAGAAGCTGATGAGGATAAAGTGGAATTGCTTAACAAATATTTCTGTTCTGTGTTCACAGATGAAGGGCTGGGAGCAGGACCTCAGATAAACAGGAACAAAGGTGAGGGGCATCTCAAATGATTTTCAGAAGACTGTGTTCATGAGGAACTAGTTCAACTAAAAGTGGACAAAGTGATGGGACCAGATGGGATACATCCGAGAATACTGAAGGAACTTGAGGTCATTCTAGCAACTCCACTGACTGACCTTTTCAATGCCTCTTTGGAGTCGGGGGTAGTGCCAGAGGAGTGGAAAGAGGCACATCTGGTCCCTTTATCCAAAAGTGGAAGTAAGGATGTGATTGAAAACTACAGGCTAATTAGTTTAACTTCGGTGGTGAGTAAATTATTAGAAACACTGCTGAAATAGAGAAAATAGTGAGGTTTCTTGAGTTCAACGGATTGCAGGATCCAAGGCAGCATGCATTCACCAGGGGCAGGTCTTGTCAGACAAATCTGATTGATTTTTCTGACTGGATGACCAGGGAGTTGGACTGAGGGAGAGGCCTAGACGTGGTGCATTTAGATTTCAGTAAAGCCTTTGACACTGTTCCACCCAGGCGACTTATAAACAAAGAGCACCCTAGGGATTGACCCTAAAGTTACTGCTTGGGTTAGAAATTGGTTGAGTTGGAGGTGACAAAGGGTACAGGTAAATGGAGTTCACTCTGAGAAGGAGGAGGTTATCAGTGGAGTGCTGCAGGTATCTGTCCTTGGTCTGATTCTTTTTAACATCTTTGTTAGTGATATTGTAGAATGGATGTCGGGTAAGATTTGCCTCTTTGCAGATGATACCAAAATCTGCAACAGAGTAGACCCCCGGGAAGGTGTAGATAACATGAGAAGGCATCTAGCTAAGCTTGAAGAATAGTCTAGAATTTGGCAGCTGAGATTTAATGCTAAAAAATGTAGGGTCATGCATATGGGCTGCAACAATCCAAGGAAGCAGTACAGTATAGGGGGTGACATACTTCTGCCCACAAAAGAAGAACGGGACCTAGGCGTGATTGTGTCTGATGATCTCAAAGTAACTAAACAGGTAGAAAAGGCAACAGCACAAGCTAGAAGGATGCTTGGGTGCATAGAGAGAGGAATGGCCAGCAGAAAAAAGGAAGTGATAGTGCCTCTGTATATGTCTTTGGTGCGACCTCATTTGGAGTATTGTGTGCAGTTCTGGAGACCACACCTTCAAAAGGATATAAACAGGTTGAGTTGGTGCAGAGGGTGGCTACTAAAATGGTTAATGGCCTTCATTATAAAGCATATGAGGACAGATTTAAGGACCTTAATCCTTAATCCATATACTTTAGAAGAAAGGTGGGATAGAGGTGATATGATTGCGACGTTTAAATACCTCCATGGAATAAATGCACAGGAAGAGAGCCTCTTTTGATTGAAAGCAAGTTCTGCTACGAGGGGACATAGGATGAAGGTGAAAGGGGATATACTCAGGGGTAATATGTGGAAATATTTCTGTACAGAAAGAGTAGTAGATGCGTGGAATAGTCTTCCAATGGAGGTAGTAGAGATGAGGACAGTATCTGAATTCAAAACAGCATGGGACAAACACAGAGGCTCTCTAAAGGAAAAAAGGGGACTCTTGTAGTGGCTGATATGGAAGGGCAGACTAGATAGGCATGTGATCTTTTTCTGCTGTCATATTTCTATGTTTCTATGTCTTTTTCTCATCTCCTTCACCTACTTGCCATCTCAACAATATCATACAGGATTCTATACAAAGCCCTAGTTTTGACCTTCAAAGCTTTCCATCAAATCTCACCACCCGCGTTGTCTGACCTCCTGCATCACACACAGAACACCAGATCTAGACGATCCACAACCGATAACATGCTAACAGTCCCAAAAGACCTCACAAAACTCTCCCAGACAACTACTTCAAGAGCATTCTCATCCTTTGCCCCCAGATGCTGGAACGCGCTGCCACCTAGCATCAGATCACAACGAGACCTTTCTCAATTCAGAAAATCTCTAAAAACACACCTCTTCATACAACACTTCTCACAATATACTGGCTCTCCTACCCCTCTAACACAATCCAATGACCATGGCTAGCCGAATAAGTTCCTGAATTTACTACCTGTTCCAGATCAAAACCTCACAGACCCCCACCTTTAGAACGCAAAACATTTGAGAATCTATTGTAAATAGTTTTTAATATCTTATTTATTTTAACCCCAGTTATCCATGTTTTCATATCCTGTTATCTGTAAACTTGACATATGTTTCATGCTTAAGTACAAAGTTGTTAAAATGTAAACCGCGCTGATGATAAAAGTGCGGTATATAAAAGCTGTTAATAAATAAATAATAAATAAATAAACACTGATCTCCCTGAAACACTTTCACTTCTTTCAACTTATCTAAACTTCTCTCTTACTTTTAAAATGTTTCCTTTCTTCACATTTCTTGCTTCTTCCCTGAAACTCATTATTTCTGGAACAGGTTTTACAATAGTTTGAAAAAATGATTTAAAATATTTTTATAGGTTATAAAAGGATAGAATGCAGTATGTGTAATATAGTCTTTTTGTGTCACATAGGCTTAGGTGGGACATCATCTATAAGCACGGATTAAGATGTGTGTCATATTGGGTCAAGGGTGAAGAAGGACTGCTAGATTGCAGTCAGTTTCCACCTCTTTGCTTTTCCCTTTGAAGAACCAACAAAATCTACCTTGGCTGGAAATGAAAATAAAACCATTAGCACGAGTCTACCCCATTGCTTGGATACCCTTCCTTTAAGCCAGCAGACAGTCACAGTATGGGACAAGGTTTGAGTGATTAGAACAAATCAGTCTGGGCTTACATTATGGAAATGGATGCAACCACCACTGTATAATGAATGCCATGAATGTGTATGGGTGCAAGGCCAAATGGTGAGACAGCACAAACATGACATGGGCAGATGTTTATTTTTAAGTTTATTTCAAATTTCCAATACCACTTATCATACAAAAGATAATCACAGTGGTTTGCATAGTAAATCTTTTTAAATAGTACAAATAAAGCCAATAATACTAATCTATAAAATTAAATTAAATTACATTAAAGTAAGATAACCAGAAAAAATATATATATTAGTAGAGGCTACAGCAATGCTCGAAAAATCCATGCCCATATCCTGCCTAATAACTTTCAATAAATGCTAAAGAAAAATAGCATGTTTTAAGACTTTTTTTGAATGTCTGAAAAGTCTCTTGAAGCCTTATAAATGGTGGTAGTTTATTGCATAGCGCTGGGGCTAAATAATAAAAAGCCAACTGGAAAATATGTTCAGGCTTAGCATAATTGATTTAATTACAATTTTTTTCTATACTGCCTTATGCCCAAATCTGAGATCAGGGAAGTTTACAATTAAAATTAAACTTCAGAATCCAAAAAAACCCCTCACCCAGATGGCATTCAGAATAGATAGCATAATATGACTATTGCAATTTTTAGTCTACAGACAAATCATAAGCTATCAGTTTTTCAAATAGCCATGTTTGAACCAGTTTCCTAAGCTTAACTAGGAAGGGCATGTTCTCACTTCTGGCAGTAGGTTATTCCAGATTGTTGGAGCTGCATCCAACAGTATTCTTTCCCTTGTGGTTACTAATTTAAAGCCCTTGGCTGTTGGACTTGCTACTCTTATCTCAGTCTGTGAGTGCAATGCTCGTTTGGGAATGTATTGCACCATGCTTGTTCGCAGATACTGTAACTTGGTCCAGTTCCATACAGGGCTTTGTATACAACTATCAGTAACTTAAAACAGAATCTTCAGATATACTGGAGGCCAATGTAAAGTGATGGGACATAGAGTCACCTTATCCCATCTTTTACACCATAGCACCATTTTCACTGCTGTATTCTGCAGCAACTGTACTCTGGCAAGGCTCTTTTGGTTTATCCTAAATATAGTAGATTCATTGAGATTTGATCACCCATCAGCAGTGAGGCATCAATCGACAACTCCAGAATGGGCGTACTCATGATATTTCTGGACATCTCCGCAGCATTCGACACCGTATGCCACTCAACACTACTAACAAGACTCAAAGAAGCGGGCCTGCACGACACCACCTTGAAATGGTTTACATCATACCTAAAGGGCAGACAGCTCCAGGTCAGATGTGGATCAAAGACCTCTCAACCCATCAGCGTCACACAGGGCGTCCCACAAGGTTCATCACTCTCAGCCCTGCTCTTCAACCTTTACATACAACCCATCTGCACAATCATCAGGAACTTCAATATACAATACACCATATATGCAGATGACATAATGATATTCACACCAATCAATCTAAACAAACCGGATTACAACAACATAGCCAACTGCTTTGAAGAGATGACAACATGGCTGCAAGAAAACAATTTAGCAATAAACTATAACAAAACTGAAGCGCTGATCATAACAAGAGACCAAACATTCACACCCACGCCCTCCATCGACCTAAACAATGCTACCATCCCAATAAAACAAGAAATAAAATACCTGGGAATAACTCTTGACAGGGAGCTCAACCTTTAATCCCACATTGTAAAGACCACTAGGAGCGCCTACATCAAGATGAGGACAATCAGACGACTCAAACCTATCCTTGCTCCTGAGCATTTTCGAACAGTCTGCCAGGCCATCATCACCCCCACCCTGGACTACGGCAACCACATCTACCTAGGACTCCCAAAAAAATCTACACAACCACTTCAAATAGCACAAAACACTGCTGCAAGACTCAAAACAGACAGTACAAGCCACGAACATATCACACCCATACTATACCACCTCCATTGGCTACCAATCAGCTCCCGAGTCCGTTACAAAGTTCTCTTAACCACATTCAAAATAATAAACAACCTATCTGCAGTCAACCTACAACAGCTCATAACAGCTGACGACAGCAAAAGACCAAGAAGAAAGGCAACATCAAACAACATCAGAACCCCAAAGGACTACACCAGGACAAACCAAGCCACATCAAAAAGAGCTTTCACCCTGGCAGTCCCCGCCATATGGAACTCTCTCCCTGACCACCTCAGAGCAACAAACAACATCAAAGAATTCAGAAAGCAGCTTAAAACTGAACTATTCAGAGACCATTTCAAGGACCTCACAGAATAACTCTTAACCAACCATTTAAGTTAACATAGCCATCATTGTAATTGCAATGCAATGTGTGCCTTCAAGTCAGTCCTGACTCCTGGCGACCCAGAGGCTCCTGGGTTTTCTTGGCAGTGTCACCGGAAGTAGATTGATCATAAGCGCACAATGTATATAGCTTCACATCAAAATCAACCACACTCACCCACACAGCACACTGTGACAAATCACCCACTGCATGCTACTGACAACCCCCCTTTCATTGATTGTTTGCTGTGCCAACCGCTTTGATTTCATGAGAAAGCGGTATACCAAGTCCGTTTAAATAAATAAATAAATAAATAATCCCAGACTTTTCTGTTTAGTATTTAACTGAATCTCTATTCCATTTAATTTGACTATACCCTAATGGTCTTATTTCAACTGCCTACTGACCTACAGAACTGGAATTTTTTCCATATTAAATTTGAATGCATTTTTTAACAAAGATATTAAAGAGCAGCAGAGATAAAAGGGAGTCCTGTGGAACTCCACTGTGGCAGGAGATAAACCACAGAAACTAATGAAAACTTTAAAAGGATTAACTATGTATGGTTAAGTGGACTTCTGCAGATAAGAAGGAAATAATGTACTGCTGCTTTTATGCTATAAACCCTATATTTAAATCATGAGGGTATATAAAGAGAATCCACCAAAACTGGAAGAAAGAAGAAAATTGCCACAAGAAAAACTGCAAAAAGCAACAGATACAAATTCAAGATCTTTAATTTCACAGATTAAAGCAAAGAAGTATGTGAATGATAACATTTTGAAGCAACTAATGGCTTCCATGGAAAAAGAAGGAGGAGACCTGGGTGAGCATACCAGGAGAAAGGAATACACAGAAATAGAAAGAGCAGTTGAGGGGGAGATGGAGCTTGGAGATTTGGAACTGCAGAAGAGTGAGGTAACTACAGGAGAGGTCTACCAATCAACTGAAGAGGAAGAAGAAAGGGAAGAGAAAGACCCAGAGGTGGAGGAATTCAAGATCTAACTCCTAGTCCACATGAAAAAAGATGAATATGTTGGGTTTCAGGAAAGGGAGCGATTACCCAAGTTAAATTTAACACCTAAGGTTAAAAATATGATTATAAAGATGAACAAGGCCATATCCAGTATAAAGGGACCATTTATTGGCATCACCATAATAAATCAAATACAATATTGTGCAGCTAAAATTATTACTGCAAGAATAATACCAGCTAAAGTGCAGGGCCAGAAGAAAAAGAAAACAATAACATTGGAAAAAATGCATCGAGGGAAAAATACAATCATTGCATGCAAAGGTATCCCTGATAGATGGGTATCTAAAAGGATTAAGATCATCAAAGATTTTAAAGAAGATCCAAGATATCAAGCTGAAGCATGCTGCATTAACAGAAGACGACCTGAAATTTATATGTTCCAACAATAAATTGAAAGTAGCAGTAGAAGCGCAAAAACTGTGAAGATATGAAGAAACCCGAAAAGAGACATATCAAAATAAGCTATTTAGAGAGAACCCAAAACAATTCTACAGGAAATTGGGAAAGAGCATTAAGATGGCAAACGCACCACCAACCAAAGCCGAAACAGAAAGCTTCTGGAGAAAACTATACAAGGACTCTATAAATCACAGTCAAGAAGCAGAATGATTACCCTGCATATAGGAGCATTTAGAAAAAGTAAACACCAAACCTATGGAATGGCCTGCAGTAACAACAAAAGAGCTGGAAAGCAGGTTAAAATGAGCCCCAAGCTGGAAGAGCCCTAGCCCAGATGGAGTAACCAACTTTTGGCTCAAACAGTTAATATCACTCCATCCAGACTTGGTGAATTGCAAAAATCAATTGTTTAAGCAGCCTGACTTAATACCACAATGGCTTACTACAGGAAGAACATTTTGCCTTCCAAAAGGGGAACAAAGTAACAGTCCCATCTCCAGTCTGGCAGCATCCCTGTTGCCATGGAGGAGAGAGGTCACTTGACAGGGGAGCATCACCCTGGTGTGGCAGGAAGTGATCCTGTAACTAGGACCTGTCCTCCAGGTGATGTAAAACCCTCTCGCACAGAGGAAGTTTCTCCAGGGCCATGTGCCCATGAGGGAAGGTTTAGGACAGCCGTTATAGTTGGTGATTCGATCATTAGGCATGTAGATAGCTGGGTGGCTGGTGGATGTGAGGATCGCCTGGTAACATGCCTGCCTGGTGCAAAGGTAGCGGACCTCACGCGCCACCTAGATAAGGTCTTAGATAGTGCTGGGGAGGAGTCTGCTGTCTTGGTACATGTCAGTACCAATGACATAGGAAAATGTGGTAGGGAGGTTCTGGAGGCTAAATTTAGGCTTTTAGGTAGGAAGTTGAAATCCAGAACTTCCAGGGTAGCATTCTCCGAAATGCTTCCCGTTCCACATGCAGGACCCAAAAGGCTGGCAGAGCTCCGGAGTCTCAATGCGTGGATGAGACAATGGTGCAGAGATGAGGGTTTTGGATTTGTTAGGAACTGGGAAACATTCTGGGGAAAGGAGGGGCTCTTCCGAAGGGATGGGCTTCACCTTAACCGGGATGGAACCAGGCTGCTGGCATTAACCTTTAAAAAGGAGATAGAGCAGCTTTTAAACTAGATAATAGGGGAAAGCAGACAGTCGCCCAAGAGCGGATGGTTCGGAAGAATGTATCCTTGAAGGATACTACCAAAAGCAGAGAGGTTCCCAAAAAGAGTAAAGTAGCCCAAATGCCCTCGAGTATGGAGCAGACAGAGCTTAAAGATCCCAAATTACCCATGTCTACCAATAGCCAAATTCATATGAATAAAATACAGTCTCTAAAATGCTTGTATGCAAATGCTAGAAGTCTAAAAAATAAGATGGGAGAGTTAGAATATATAGCACTAAATGAGAGGATAGATATGATTGGAATATCAGAGACATGGTGGAAGGAGGACAACCAGTGGGACACTGTGATACCTGGGAACAAACTATATCGTAATGATAGAGCTGATCAAATTGGTGGAGGGGTTGCGCTCTATGTTAGAGAGGGCATTGAGTCAGAAAGGATTAAAATTTTGCAAGAAACAAAATTTGCTGTAGAATCTCTATGGATTGAAATTCCATGTAAAAAGGGGAAGGCAATGGCAGTGGGGGTGTACTATCGACCACCGGGCCAGAATGAACAAATGGATGATGAAATGCTCAAAGAAATCAAGGAAGCTAACAAAAGTTACAGCGCAGTAATAATAATGGGTGATTTCAATTACCCCGGTATCGACTGGGTCAGTGTCACGGCAGGACATGCTAGGGAGATAAAGTTCCTAGATGACATAAATGACTGCTTCTTGGAGCAGCTGGTTCATGAACCGACCAGAGGGGTAGCCATATTAGACCTAGTCCTTAGTGGAACACCAGATCTTTTGCAAGAGATAAGGGTGTTGGGGCCACTTGGCAATAGTGATCATAGCATGATCGCCTTTGATTTAATTAGTGGAGGAGGGATAGTATGGAAATCCACAGTACTGCCTTTTAACTTTCAAAAGGGAGACTATGATAAAATGAGGAAAATAGTTAAGAAAAAACTAAAAGGAGCAGTTGGAAAAGTTAAAGACTTACATCAAGCTTGGGTGTTGTTGAAAAATACTATCTGGGCAGCCCAGACCAGCTGTATTCCACGCTTTAAGAAAAGTGGAAGAAAGTCCAAAAAACTGCCAGCATGGTTTAAAGGTGAGGTCAGAGAGGCTGTTGTTGCCAAAAAAGCATCTTTCAGGAAATGGAAAAAAGAGCCAAACGACGAAACCTGGAAACAGCACAAGCACTGGCAAATCAAATGCAAGGCATTGATAAAGTAGGCAAAGGGAGAATTTGAGAAGAAGCCTGCTATGGAAGCAAAAAGGGGAAATAAAGATTTTTTCAAGTACATTCATAGCAAAAAACCTGTGAGAGAGTCAGTTGGTCCATTAGATGATAAAGGAGTTAAAGGGGCACTAAGAGGCGACAAGGCGATAGTGGAGAGACTGAATGAATTCTTTGCTTCGGTCTTTACTGAGGAAGATGTAGGGATGTTACCCATGACTGAAGTGGTATTTAAAGGTGTGGAAGAATTGAAGGAAATATCGATACATCGGGAAGATGTATTACAACTATTAGATAAACTGAAGAGTAGCAAATCACCTGGGCCGGATGGTATACATCCAAGGGTGTTGAAAGAACTGAAATATGAGATTGCAGACCTGCTATTAGTTATCTGTGAACTATCATTAAAATCATCTCTAATACCTGAAGATTGGAGGATCGCCAATGTAACACCAATTTTTAAAAAGGGTTCCAGGGGTGATCCGGGAAACTACAGACCGGTGAGCCTCACGTCAGTACCGGGAAAAATGGTAGAAAGCATCATAAAGAATAAAATTACTCAGCATGTAGATAGTCATGGCCTAATGGGAGACAGCCAACATGGCTTTAGACAAGGAAGATCTTGTCTTACTAATCTGTTATGTTTTTTTGAAAGTGTGAATAAACAGGTGGACAAAGGTGAGTCGGTTGATATAGTGTATCTAGACTTTCAGAAAGCCTTTGACAAGGTCCCTCATCAGAGACTTTTGGCAAAACTAAAGAGTCATGGGATAAGAGGCAGTGTACTACTGTGGATCAAGAACGGGTTAAAAGATAGAAAGCAGAGGATTGGGCTAAATGGTCAATTTTCCCAATGGAGAAAGGTGAATAGTGGTGTACCCCAGGGATCTGTGCTGGGTCCGCTGCTTTTTGACATATTCATAAATGACCTGGAAAGTGGAATAACGAGTGAGGTTATAAAATTTGCAGATGACACAAAACTATTTAAAGTTGTTAAAACCCAAGAGGATTGTGGAAAATTGCAGGAGGATCTTGATAAATTAGAAGACTGGGCATCAAAATGGCAGATGAAATTTAATGAGGACAAGTGCAAAGTTATGCACCTAGGGAAGAACAACCCAAACTATGGTTACACAATGCAAGGTTCCACATTAGGAGCCACCACCCAGGAAAAAGATTTAGGCGTCCTCATGGATAACATGTTAAAACCCTCAGCCCAGTGTGCAGCAGCAGCCAAGAGAGCAAATAGAATGCTAGGTATCATAAGGAAAGGAATGGAAAATAAAACAAAAGATATTATAATGCCTCTATATCATTCCATGGTGAGACCGCACCTTGAATATTGTGTGCAATTCTGGTCGCCGTATCTTAAAAAGGATATAGAGTTATTAGAAAAGGTTCAGAGAAGAGCCACCAAAATGGTAAAGGGGATGGAAGGATACTCCTATGAAGAAAGGCTAAAAAGGTTAGGTCTCTTTAACCTGGAAAACAGAATGCTGAGGGGAGATATGATAGAAGTCTATAAATTAATGAACGGAGTGGAACGGGTAAACGTAGATCGATTGTTTATGTTATCAGAATATTGAAAGACTAGGGGACATGCAATGAAGCTACAGGGTAAACTATTTAAGACTAATAAAAGAAAATATTTTTTCACTCAACGTGTAATCAAACTCTGGAATTTGTTACCGGAGGATGTAGTCAAGGCTGTTAGTGTAGCTGGGTTCAAAAAAGGTTTGGACATGTTCCTGGAGGAAAGGTCCATAAACCATTATTAAGAAGGGACCCAGGATATCAATGCTTGACCCAGTACAAGCATTGCGGAACCTGTGTCTTTTGGGGAAACTGCTAGGTACATATGACCTAGATTGGCCACTGTTGGAAACAGGATACTGGGCTTGATGGACCTTGGTCTGACCCAGTATGGCATATCTTATATTCCCAAAAATTATAACCAATAACTTGTCTACCTACAATCTATAAGTTGTTCATAACAATATATGCAGACAGAATATGTGATTATATTGAGTCCAATAACATCACAGCAATAGAGCAAAAGGGCAACAAGAGAGGAGCATATGGCACCAAATACCAGCTAATGTTGAATAAGGCCATCATGGCTAGTGCTAAGTAAAGCAGAAATGTCAGTATAGCATGGATTGATTGTAAGAAAACTTTTGACAGTGTCCCACACTCTTGGATAATAAAGTGCCTTGAACTGTATAAAATAAATCCTGTTTTGATAGAGTACATTAAGCTCACATGACAATGTAGTAAACCATACTCTTTTTGAAATTGAGGATGGTCAGTATATATCATTCCTAACATCAGGATTCAGTGAGGAATATTTCAGGGTATTCCCTGTTGCCCCTTCTGTTTGTGTAACACTTAATCCAATGAGTACTCTCATCAACTCTTTGGAATACAGGTTTAGCCTGAATCCTAAAGAAGGTAACAACCCAGAAACAACATCTCATTTATTATTTGTTGACAATCTGAAGCTCTATAGTTCCAGCAACCAACAATTAGCAGAGCAACTTCATGTGGTGAAAAGATTTTCTGATGACATCAGAATGACCTTTGGCCTTGACAAATGTGCTAAGGCAACTTTTTTAAAGGAAAATTGAACAAAACAAAAAACATCTCCCTGGTTGAAGTTTGTGACATCATGGACCTTGAACAAGAATGCATATATAAGTATCTCAGAGTAGAGGAAGGAACAATATTCAAGCAAAAATTACTGAGAGAAAAGATAAGTAAAGAATACTACAGGAAATTAAAATCATTATTGAAAAGTGCTTTAACATCACGGAATAAGATACAAGCCATCAATCAGCTGGTAATTCCTGTACTTTCCTACAGCTTTGGGATTGTGACAGCCTTCTTAAAGATCTTGAAAAACTGGATGTGCGAACACGAAAATTCCTCCATGCCCATGAAGTAATTTAGAAAAATCAATGTATGCCAAGACTGTGCATCCCTAAAGATGAAGGAGGGCTAAGCCAAGACTGCATCCCTAAAGATGAAGGAGGGCTAAGACTCATAGAGATTGATTACACATACAGAGCTACTATCATTGGCCTCCAGGCCTACTTAACTGCATCCTTGGATCCTAATAAGCAAAAAGTGCAGAAATATGAGAGCAAACGTCCAGAATCTGTCTCCATCATCAAACTTGGACAAGTGTTCCAACAAATAGAAGGAATGCGTGAAAATCCACAAGCATACACAGAGAAGGAAGTAACAGAATTTGCAAAACAAGAGAAAAAAACTCTTCAAAGAATTAGATCAACAAACAAAGGAAAAATGAATGGCGAATACACAAATACAGTGGGAAATACAGTGTTACTCCAGGAACCCTTTGTCGATCAAGAATGGACACATGAATAATTAAGGAGGGGTGAACTGAAACCGAAGGATGAGAAGTTGATAGATGCAGCACAGAACAGTGGCTTATGGATGAGATGGTTTACAGTGAGCATTGAGAAAACTGGCAACACAGACATATGTCGATTCTGTAAGAAAGACCTGGAAATGGTGACTCACCTCATAGCTGGCTGTGAAGTTCTGATCAACTCAAAACACTAATACCCTATTCCCGGTAAAACCAACCAAGTAAATAACTAACCCGGAAAATCCTAACACCGGTGAAATTAAGCAAATTATTTTTGTTGGAAGAGCCAACCCAGTCAAGGGGAAGAAAACCCCATACCGCCGTGGCAGATTCCTTTTTAATAAATATTTCTTTTTTAGAAAATGTTTCTTTGTTTTAAAAAAATCAGTGAGCACTTAACTGAAGTAACAGTCCTTCTTCATCCAAAGAGCAATGTAGCAGATGACGTGGCACGTTTCGGGGCCAGTCATAATGTATGCCCCTGCTTCAGATCTAAGACTTCATTGAGCGAAGTCTTAGATCTGAAGCAGGGGCATACATTATGACTGGCCCCGAAAGGTGCCACGTCATCTGCTACATTGCTCTTTGGATGAAGAAGGACTGTTACTTCAGTTAAGTGCTCACTGATTTTTTTAAAACAAAGAAAAATTTTCTAAAAAAGAAATATTTATTAAAAAGGAATCTGCCACGGCGGTATGGGGTTTTCTTCCCCTTGACTGGGTTGGCTCTTCCAACAAAAATAATTTGCTTAATTTCACCGGTGTTAGGATTTTCCGGGTTAGTTATTTACTTGTGAAGTTCTGATGGCAGAAACTTTCTATACAACAAGACATAATAAAGTAGCACGCCTCATCCATTGGAAACTCTGTAAACATTACAACATCACTGTGCCTGAAAAACACTGGGATCCTAAGAGAATTATAGAGAATGAGGAGGTTATGATCACCTGGGATACTCCCATTCTGACCAATAAAAAGCTGGATGTGAAGAAGCCGGATATAGTGTTTAAGGAGAAAAACACCAGAACGACATTGATAATAGAGGTGTCAATTCCAAGCTCTGATATGAGGGGACACAGGATGAGGGTTAAAGGGGACAGAGTAACATAGGGAAATATTTCTTTATGGAAAGAGTGGTAGATGCGTGGAATAGTCTCCTAGTGGAGGTAGTAGAAACAAGGACAGTATCTGAATTCAAAAAAGTATGGGACAAACACAGAGGATCTCTAAAGGGAAAAAGGGGACTGCTGTAGTGGTTGATATGGAAGGGCAGACTAGATAGGCCATGTGGTCTTTTTCTGCAATCATGTTTCTATGTTTCTAAGTGAGTACTCTGTGAATCGCATGGAGAGGCAGAAGATCCTGAAATATCAAGAAATGCAGTCAGAGACTAAGAAAAAGTGGCAGAAAGATAAAGAAATATTTCCCATCGTGTTGGGTGCCACAGGCTTAATAAAGAAGAATTTCCAAACACATCTTGACAAACTACCCATACATGTTACATCTTACGAACTCCAGAAGGAGACTCTCTTTGGCACGATGCAAGTACTCTACTGATCATTAGCAGTAAATTTGAGAGACTGAGCTAATACTCCAAATACTCTGGCTTAGAAGTGAGGTTCATGACTGTCATGGTATGTGTAAAACTAACCAACCAAAAAAACCCTTGGTCAAATGTACATAAATTAACTCTAACGACCAACTTAAAAAAACTAGCAGGGTAGGGGGATTTATACTCCCAAATACAAAGTGACTTCAACGTTCTGCCTGAACAGCCACCCTAATATAAGAGATCTTTGTTGGGGGACCGTTGGTGATTTTTCTGCCTGAAGAGCTGACCATTGCAAGCTAAGTAACTCTGAACAATTGTTTGTGTCCATTTGTTGCCTCTTCCAGTTAAGTCTGTTGTTTTCTGTTTCAGGAGAACCGGTACCATTGAGTGATGGTAGAGTGGCTGTGTTCACTCTCTTTTATGAAAACTCTCTATTTTGGTGGAGTTAACTCATTTTATTAAAAAGTGCATGAAATATAATTGATAAAGATTTGGTTTATAAATTAAATAATAAAAAAGATACTGGAGAGTTTTTCTGGCTGGTGATGGTAAGCAAACGTATCCCCTTCAGGCAGGCTTCTGCCATATAGAGGAAATATGATAGAACTACTGTGGCCTTTTCTCTCTGTTTAAAAATATGTTTAAAATTTTTTTCTAAAACTTTCTTACAGATTCATTAGGATTGTTAGAAATAAATCTTATATTAGGGTGGCTGTTCAGGCAGAACGTTGAAGTTGCTTTGTATTTGGAAGTATAAGTTTCTACCCTGATAGTTATTTTAAGTTGGTCGTTAGAGTTATAATTTATGTGCATGTGACCCGGGGTTTTTTTTGGTTGGTGTGTTTTAGTACTACCGAGATAGGATTTGTTTTGATTGCATGCGCAAAACTAACCCATTTGGAGAAACTGCCCTAAAACAATATTTGGAAACATTAGAAATTTGGGTATCAAATGATAACAGTAAATCTAAATAACTGCCCCTTGACACTTTGAGGGATTACGTTTTAAATGTTGATGATCTAGCCACACTGCTACTTCAGTTATGCACTTATTTAGTGGTGAAATATTTGGTTGTTTATGGTTGAAGTAGAGAAGTAGCCTAAAGGTTTGAGCAGCAGGCTAAGAACTAGGGAAGCCCAGTTTGAATCCCATGACTGTGCCTTGTGACCTTGGGATAAGCGTAGTTACTCACCTGTAACAGGTGTTCTCCAGGGACATCAGGAATCAGTCCTCACATATGGATGACATTGGCACTGACGGAGCCCGCGTGGAAGCATCTCCCCATCTTTCAAAGAAAGCCTTTGGGAGATGAACCACACATGCGTAGTCTACTTCCTGCTCAAGGGTGCCATCTTGTCTCAGTCAAATGGCATGGCTAAGATGGCCAAGGAAAAAATAAAATATGATAAGGAAGCAACTCCAAGGGGAGGAGAGAGGGTTGTGAGAACTGATTCCTGCTGTCCCCAGAGAACACCTATTACAGGTAAGTAACTACACTTTCTCCATGAACAAGCAGGAAGTCAGTACTTACATATGGGACTCCCCAACTACAGGCTACCAAGAATCTGTACAAAATGCCACAGCGGCCAGAAAAAGTGAGCCTTGAGCTGCAGCAGTTAAGAACAAACTGAGAGACTCTTGCTAGACCCCAGCACTACGGTAGCCTGAACAGAGAAGGGTCGGAGGGCAGGAGTTGCCTACACCCCGAAGAGATTACAGAGTATGGCCTGGCCAAAGGTGCTGTCCCGTTGGGACTCCCTCTACAGGCAGAAATGAGTTGTGAAGATATGGACCGAAGACCAGCTGGCGGCCCGACAAATTTCCATAACGGGGATGGAATGCAGATTTGCCACGGAGGTAGTCATGGCCTTGACGCGATGCGCCATGACCCAGTGAGATCCATACTTGCTCAAAGGCAAGGGTAATACAATGTTCGCTTAGTTACTGGGAGTCCCAGATGGCAGGGGGCATAGGAAATGAAAATCTGTGGTGCTTTGCGGTAGCCCAGAGTCCGTTGCAGGCAAAAGGACAAGGCTCTCTTACAATCCAGATTCTAGAGAACGGTCTCTGTCCTACCAGTGTAAGGCCTCAGAAAGAAGGCCTGGAGTACTACCTCCTGGTTGAGGTGGAATGGGGACACCACCTTTGGCAGAAACTTGGGGTATATGTGAAGCACCACCCTGTTCTTGCAAAACTTCATGTAGGGCGGCTCTACCATCAGAGCCTGGAGCTCACTGACTCTGCGAACTGATGTGAGTGCTACCAGGAAGGCGACCTTCCAGGATAGCTACTGGAGGTGGCAGGTAGCCAGAGACTCAAACAGAGGCTTAGTGAGCTGCAAGATCACCACATTGAGATCACACTCCACTAATGGGGGGTGGATGGGCGGTTTGGATAACATGAGGCCCCACAGGAATTGGGACACAAGGGGCTGAGCCGAGAGAGGTTTTCCCTCAATCTAATGGTGATGCGCTGTGATGGCGCTCAGGTGTACCCTGACCGAATTGGACTTCAGTCCCACCTGTGATAGGTGAAGCAGGTACTGAAGTACCACTTGTACTGAGCACGAAAATGGGTTTGCCTGCCTTTCCACACACCAAACCAAAAATCGGTGCCACTTGAAGGCATATGCCCTTCTTGTGGAGGCCTTAGGAGAGGCCAGAAGAATTTCTTCCATGTCCCATGGGAGGTTGAAGGGGGCTAACGCTAACCTTTCAGCAGCCAAGCCATGAGTGAGAGGGACCCCAAGTTGGGGTGTAGGATAGAACCATGCTCTTGGTGTGATATACAGACCTCCCTCACAAGAGGAAGAGGTGGACAGAGAGTTAATTGAAGACATACGCAGCATTGCTAGGAAAGGGGAAGTGCTACTGCTAGGAGATTTCAATATGCCAGATGTTGATTGGCACATTCCTGCTGCAGTATCATCTAGAAGTAAGGAGATCCTGGATTCTCTACAGGGAGAACTATTCAGGCAATTGGTAACAGACCCCACACGTGAAGGGGCCATACTGGACTTGGTGCTTACCAATGGTGAGAGTGTTTCTGATGTTGTAGTGGGAGATCATTTTGCATCCAGTGACCACCAGATGGTGTGGTTCAGTATTAGGACTAGGGCTGTTAGAATCCATTCCAAGGTGAAGATCTTAGACTTTAGGAAGACTAACTTTGCGAAGATGGGCTAATACCTCAGGGAGTCGTTAGTGGGATGGGAACAGCTGGGGGATGTAGAAAAACAGTGGGCAAAACTGAAAGGGGTTATTTTAAAGGCAACCAACCTTTTTGTTAAAATGGTAAATAAAGGCAAAAGGAACAGGAGACCGCTATGGTTTTCGAAGGAAGTAGCTGAAAAAGTGAAGAAAAAGAGGGAGGCCTTCATGAAATACAAGAGATCACAGAGAGAGGAAGACAGGCTTCTGTATTTGGAAAAACTAAGAGAAGCTAGCAAAGTAGTCAAGAAGGCAAAGATTCAAAAGGAGGAGGAAATAGCCAATGCAATAAAATGGGGGGATAAGACATTTTTCAGATATATTAGTGAGAAGAGGAAGGGCAAAAGTGGTATTGTCAGACTCAAGGGTGCAGGGGGGAAATATGTAGAAGCTGATAAGGATAAAGCGGAATTGCTTAACAAATATTTTTGTTCTGTGTTCACAGATGAAGAACCAGGAGCAGGACCTCAGAAAACACCCACAAATAAGAACAGAAGCGAGGGACATCTTGAACAATTTTCAGAAGACTGTGTTCGTGAGAAACTAGCTCAACTTAAAGTAGACAAAGCGATGGGACCGGATGGGATACACCCTAGAATACTGAGGGAACTTGGGGACGTTCTAGCACCTCCACTGACTGACCTTTTCAATGCCTCGTTGGAGTCGGGAGTGGTGCCAAAGGACTGGAGAGAGGCTCATGTGGTGCCTTTACACAAAAGCGGAAGTAAGGATGTGGTTGAAAACTACAGGCCGGTTAGTTTAACTTCAGTGGTGAGTAAATTATTGGAAACGCTGCTGAAAGAGAAAATAGTGAGGTTTCTGGAGTCCGGCGGATTACAGGATCCGAGGCAGCATGGATTCACCAGAGGCAGGTCTTGTCAGACAAATCTGATCGATTTCTTTGACTGGGTGACCAGGGAGTTGGACCGAGGGAGAGCTCTAGATGTGGTGTTTTTAGATTTCAGTAAAGCCTTTGACACTGTTCCTCACAGGCGACTTATAAACAAACTGAGCACCCTAGGGATGGACCCTAAAGTTACTGCTTGGGTTAGAAATTGGTTGGGTGGGAGGCGACAAAGAGTACAAGTAAATGGAGCTCACTCTGAGGAGAAGGATGTTACCAGTGGTGTGCCCCAGGGATCTGTCCTTGGTCCGATTCTTTTTAACATCTTTGTTAGTGATATAGCGGAAGGGCTGTCTGGTAAGGTTTGCCTCTTTGCGGATGATACCAAAATCTGTAATAGAGTAGACACCCAGGAAGGTGTAGATAACATGAGGAGGGATCTAGCTAAGCTTGAAGAATGGTCTAGAATTTGGCAGCTGGGATTTAATGTTAAAAAATGTAAGGTCATGCATTTGGGCTGCAGCAATCCAAGGGAGCAATACAGTATAGGAGGTGAAGTACTTTTGTCCACTAAAGAAGAGCGGGACCTAGGCGTGGTTGTGTCTGATGATCTTAAAGTAGCTAAACAGGTAGAAAAGGCGACGGCAAAAGCTAGAAGGATGTTTGGGTGCATACGGAGAGGAATGGCTAGCAGAAAAAAGGAGGTGATAATGCCTCTGTATAAGTCTTTGGTGCGACCTCATTTGGAGTATGGTGTGCAATTCTGGAGACCGCACCTTCAAAAGGATGTGAACAGGATGGAGTCGGTGCAGAGGGTTGCTACTAAAATGATTAATGGGCTTCATTATAAAGCATATGAGGACAGACTTAAGGATCTTAATATGTACACCTTAGAGGAAAGGCGGGATAGAGGTGATATGATTGAGATGTTTAAATACCTCCGTGGCATAAATGTTCAGGGAGAGAGCCTCTTTCAATTGAAAGCAAGTTCTGCTACGAGGGGACATGGGATGAGGGTGAAGGGAGATAGATTCAGGAGTGATATGCGGAAATATTTCTTTAAGGAAAGAGTAGTGGATCCGTGGAATAGTCTCCCAGTGGAGGTGGTAGAGATGAGGACAGTAACTGAATTCAAAAAAGCATGGGACCAACACAGAGGATCTCTAAAGGTAGAAAGTGGACTGTTGTAGTTGTTGTTATGGAAGGACAGACTAGATGGGCCTTGTGGTCTTTTTCTGTCATCATGTTTCTATGTTTCTATGTTTCTATGTTTCTTGTGTCAGTAGCCCTGGGGCTCAGCCCAGGGGAATCGGCAATGCCACCGATAGGGAGGAGCAGTGGGAATCAGGGCTGCCTGGGCCACCGAGGGACTATCAGCATTAGTGATGCTGTGTTGCAATGGACCTCGAATAGTGTCTTGGCTACCAGCGGTGTCGGTGGGAAGGCGTACATGAGACCTTTCATCCACGGGATGAGGAACACATCCGCTGTCACCCTGGACAGGTGCGGCCATTGCAAGCAGAATCAGGGCAACTGCATGTTGTCTGGGCTGGCAAACAGGTCCATCGAAGGGATGCCCCAGAGACAAAACAGTCATAGCATTATCCTGGCCCAGGAGGTACACCGCCCTTAGGAGCATCCTTCTGCATACAGCATAGGAGCAGAAAGCTACTGCCTCCTGGAAGAGGGGGTATGAGCTGTACCCCTCTGTTTGTTCACGTAGAACATTGAGATTTGATTGTCGGTTTGGATCAGCACCGAGCTGTATTGGAGTTGGTGGCGGAAGACTCAGAGGGCTAGGAATATTGCCCAGAGCTCTAACAGGAGGATTTGCATCTGAGATTCCTTCAGGGACCAGTAGCCTTGCATCTGGAGGCTCCTACAATGCGATCCCCAGTCCATTTGAGAGGCGTCCGTGGTGAGGACCTTCTGGGGGTTGGGTGCCTGGAAGGGCATCCCGGCCTGAAGATGACATGGGATCTTCCACCATCCGAGGGAGTCTGCCAGCTGACAGATCACTTTCACTCTGTCCCTGAGCCTGCCTGTGACTTGCATCCACTGGGAGCAGAAGCACCAATGAGCTGCTCTCAGGTGCAGGCAGGCATATGGGGTGACGTGGACTGTGGAGGCCACGTGTCCCAACAAGCGGAGTAGGAGCTGGGCAGGTAGCATCCAGCATCGGTGTACCTCTGCAGCTAACTCCCTGAGGCATTCTGACCTCTCCTAGGGGAGGAAGGATTTTGCCTGAAGGGTATCTAGTTGTGCCCTTATGAATTCTAGGAGCTGGCCCAAAGTGAGGTGGGACATGGGGTAGTTTATGACAAACCCCAGGTGCTACAGGAAGTTGATGGTGTGCCTGGTGGCTCATTGTGCCTCTGCAGCCATGTCCCCCTTTATGAGCCAGTCATCCGGATAAGGAAAGATGAAAGCTCCTTGGAGCTGGAGGTGGGCTACGACCACTGCAAGGTACTTTGTGAAGACTCCTGGCGATGAGGCCAGACCGAAGGCAACATCCTGTATTGGTAGTGCTGTTCTCCCACCATGAACCGAAGGTATTTTCTGTGGCTGGGATGAATTAGGATGTGAGTGTACGCATCCTTTAGGTCTAAAAAGCATGGCCAATCTCCCTGCTGGAGGAATGGCAGTAGTGTCCCAAGGGAGAACATCTTGAACTTCTCCCTGACCAGAAACCTGTTGAGCTCTCACAGGTCGAGGCTGGGCCTGAGGCTCCCAGTCCTCTTGGGGGTGAGGAAATATCTGGAATAAAAGCCTGTGCCACAGAGATGTTTCGGCACTGGCTTGACTGCTTTGTCAATAATTAGGCCTGCTAGTTCGGTGAGGAGCAGGATCTGGTGAAGGAGAGGCCTGGTGGGCTCCCCTGAGAAGTATGAGGGTGGTGCCCATTATAAGTGGAGGAGGTAGCCCTCCCTGACCACCAGTAGCACCCAGGTATCGGTGGTGATGGCTATCTATCAGTAAGATAATAAAATAAGATTTGCCATACTTGGTCAGACCAAGGTCCATCAAGCCCAGTATCCTGTTTCCAACAGTGGCCAATCTAAGTCATACGTACCTAGCAGTTTCCCCAAAAGACACAGGTTCCACAATGCTTGTACTGGGTCAAGCATTGATATCCTGGGTCCCTTCTTAAAAATGGTTTATGGACCTTTCCTCCAGGAACTTGTCCAAAGCTTTTTTTAAACCCAGCTACACTAACAGCCTTTACTACATCCTCCGGTAACAAATTCCAGAGTTTGATTACACGTTGAGTGAAAAAATATTTTCTTTTATTAGTCTTAAATAGTAGGCAAAGAGAGCTAGGCACTCCCCTGTGGGCAGCAGAGGAGCCCCTGGGGTTAGGGAGGTCATGCTCAGGCAGTCAAAAGCTCCCCCTGGGCTGGGCCAGAGCCGGTGCCTGGGACTTCGGAGCCTTTTGTTTTTTGAGACCATGTCCCTGACCTTTTGGTTGCTGGCCCTGTTGAGGGGCTGAGAAAGCCTGGAAGTGCAGAGTACCACTAAAGCCTCCTTTCTTCCTTGGGAAGAAGGGCTTTTTCCCTAGGGCTTTCTTCCGGAGTTGCACCAATGTCTTCTTCATGAACCTGCTTCTCGTCACGTTCTCAGTCTATATCTCCGCTGCCTTATCCGCCATGGGCTTCCCAAACAGGTTTTCACCTATTCAGGGGACATCTATCAATTTGTCCTGCACCCATTGTTCCAGATCGGATGACTGCAGCCATGCCTGGCATCGTGCCCCAATGCCTATGGTGGCTACCCTGGCCAATGACTCAAAGCCATCATAGGCTGCCTGGGAGAAAAACCTCAAGCATTCTTTTACTGCCGAGATCAGGGTCTTGAACCTCTGTGGAGAATCCTCATCGAGGCTTGCTGAAAATCCACCAAGCTCCTTCGCAGTTCCTTCAGGTACATGCCGATATAGAGCTGGTAGGACTGGATTCGGCACATTAGCATGGAGCCCTGAAAGGCCTTCCAGCCGAGGGTGTCAAGAGTTCGAGCCTCCCTGATACTTCCGAAGGGATGGGCTTCACCTTAACCGGGATGGAACCAGGCTGCTGGCATTAACCTTTAAAAAGGAGATAGAGCAGCTTTTAAACTAGATATTAGGGGAAAGCCGACAGTCGCCCAAGAGCGGATGGTTCGGAAGAATGTATCCTTGAAGGATACTACCAAAAGCAGAGAAGTTCCACAAAAGAGTAAAGTAGCCCAAATGCCCTCAAGTATGGAGCAGACAGAGCTTAAAGATCCCAATTTACCCATGTCTAACAATAGACAAATTAACATGAATAAAATACAGTCTCTAAAATGCTTGTATGCAAATGCTAGAAGTCTAAAGAATAAGATGGGAGAGTTAGAATATATAGCACTAAATGAAAGGTTAGATATGATTGGAATATCAGAGACATGGTGGAAGGAGGACAACCAGTGGGACACTGTGATACCTGGGTACAAACTATATCGTAATGATAGAGCTGATCAAATTGGTGGAGGGGTTGCGCTCTATGTTAGAGAGGGCATTGACTCAGAAAAGATTAAAGTTTTGCAGGAAACAAAATCTGCTGTAGAATCTATATGGATTGAAATTCCATATAAAAGGGGAAGGCGATGGCAGTGGGGGTGTACTATCGAGCACCTGGCCAGAATGACCAAATGGATGATGAAATGCTCAAAGAAATCAAGGAAGCTAACAAAAGTTACAGCGCAGTAATAATAATGGGTGATTTCAATTACCCCGGTATCGACTGGGTCAGTGTCGCGTCAGGACATGCTAGGGAGATAAAGTTCCTAGATGAAATAAATGACTGCTTCTTGGAGCAGCTGGTTCATGAACCGACCAGAGGGGAAGCCATATTAGACCTAGTCCTTAGTGGAACACCAGATCTAGTGCAAGAGATAAGGGTGTTGGGGCCACTTGGCAATAGTGATCATAGCATGATCGCCTTTGATTTAATTAGTGGAGGAGGGGTAGTAAGGAAATCCACAGTACTACCTTTTAACTTTTGAAAGGGAGACTATGATAAAATGAGGAAAACAGTTAAGAAAAAACTAAAAGGAGCAGTTGCGAAGGTTAAAGACGTACATCAAGCTTGGGTGTTGTTGAAAAATACTATCTTGGAAGCCCAGACCAGCTGTATTCCACGCTTTAAGAAAAGTGGAAGAAAGTCCAAAAAACTGCCAGCATGGTTTAAAGGTGAGGTCAGGGAGGCTGTTGTTGCCAAAAAAGCATCTTTCAGGAAATGGAAAAAAGAGCCAAACAACGAAACCTGGAAACAGCACAAGCACTGGCAAGTCAAATGCAAGGCATTGATAAGGCAGGCAAAGAGAGAATTTGAGAAGAAGCTTGCTGCGGAAGCAAAAACGCGAAATAAAGACCTTTTCAAGTACATTCGTAGCAAAAAACCTGTGAGAGAGTCAGTTGGACCATTAGATGATAAAGGGGTTAAAGGAGCACTAAGAGGTGACAAGGCGATAGCGGAGAGACTGAATGAATTCTTTGCTTCGGTCTTTACTGAGGAAGATGTAGGGATGTTACCCATGACTGAAGTGGTATTTAAAGGTGCGGAAGAATTGAAGGAAATATCGATACATCGGGAAGATGTCTTACAACTATTAGATAAACTGAAGAGTAGCAAATCACCTGGGCCGGATGGTATACATCCAAGGGTGTTGAAAGAACTGAAATATGAGATTGCAGACCTGCTATTAGTAATCTGTGAACTATCATTAAAATCATCTCTAATACCTGAAGATTGGAGGATCGCTAATGTAACGCCAATTTTTAAAAAGGGTTCCAGGGGTGATCCGGGAAACTACAGACCGGTGAGCCTGACATCAGTACCGGGAAAAATGATAGAAACCATCATAAAGAATAAAATTACTCGGCATGTAGATAGTCACAACCTAATGGGAGACAGCCAACATGGCTTTAGACAAGGAAGATCTTGTCTTACTAATCTGTTATGTTTTTTTGAAGGAGTGAATAAACAGGTGGACAAAGGTGAGTCGGTTGATATTGTGTATCTGGACTTTCAGAAAGCCTTTGACAAGGTCCCTCATCAGAGACTTTTGGCAAAACTAAAGAGTCATGGGATAGGAGGCAGTGTACTATTGTGGATCAAGAACGGGTTAAAAGATAGAAAGCAGAGGGTAGGGCTAAATGGCCAATTTTCCCAATGGAGAAAGGTGAATAGTGGTGTACCCCAGGGATCTGTGCTGGGTCCGCTGCTTTTTGACATATTCATAAATGACCTGGAAAGTGGAATAACGAGTGAGGTTATCAAATTTGCAGATGACACAAAACTATTTAAAGTTGTTAAAACCCAAGAGGATGGTGAAAAATTGCAAGAGGATCTTGATAAATTGGAAGACTGGGCATCAAAATGGCAGATGAAATTTAATGTGGACAAGTGCAAGGTTATGCACCTAGGGAAGAACAACCCAAACTATGGTTACACGATGCAAGGTTCCACATTAGGAACCACCACCCAGGAAAAAGATTTAGGCGTCATTGTGGATAGCATGTTAAAACCCTCGGCCCAGTGTGCAGCGGTGGCCAAGAGAGCAAATAGAATGCTAGGTATGATAAGGAAAGGAATGGAAAATAAAACAAAAGATATTATAATGCCTCTATATCGTTCCATGGTGAGACCGCACCTTGAATATTGTGTGCAATTCTGGTCGCCGTATCTTAAAAAGGATATAGCGATTTTAGAAAAGGTACAGAGAAGAGCCACCAAAATGGTAAAGGGGATGGAAGGATACTCCTATGAAGAAAGGCTAAAAAGGTTAGGGCTCTTTAACTTGGAAAAGAGACGGCTGAGGGGAGATATGATAGAAGTCTATAAATTAATGAACGGAGTGGAACGGGTAAATGTAGATCGATTGTTTACCTTATCAGAATATAGAAAGACTAGGGGACATGCAATGAAGCTACAGGGTAAACTATTTAAGACTAATAAAAGAAAATATTTTTTCACTCGACGTGTAATCAAACTCTGGAATTTGTTACCGGAGGATGTAGTAAAGGCTGTTAGTGTAGCTGGGTTTAAAAATGGTTTGGACAAGTTCCTGGAGGAAAGGTCCATAAACCATTATTAAGAAGTGACCGAAGATATCAATGCTTGACCCAGTACAAGCATTGTGGAACTTGTTTCTCTTGGGGAAACTGCTAGGTACATGTGACCTAGATTGGCCACTGTTGGAAACAGAATACTGGGCTTGATGGACCTTGGTCTGACCCAGTATGGCATATCTTATGTTCTTATGAATGGGTTGTTAGCTTTTAAGCTGGTGCACTGCTGACTCTTTGACTATAGAGTTGTGGGGAAGCTGGGTCTTTTGAAACCGAGGGCTTATACCCAGTACCTGGCGTCAAGGTGCTTACTAACAATTGGAACCGACGGCGGTGTTTCCCACATCCGGAGGAGGAGGTGGTTGAAGTTAGAGGGCACTGGTACTGTGAGGGTTTTCTTTGGGGGTGCCTCATATTGGAGTATATCAATTCTTCAGTGTGCAGGTCTTCCTCGGCCTCTGTCTCGATGGCGACAGCCTTGGCCATGTCCCGCACAAAATCGAGGAACACAACATCCTCTGATGGGGAATGGTGTCAGGTCATCGGGGGAGACGGGTATGAAGGCACATCATGGTGTCGCCTCTTGTCCAGGGACTCTTCGTCCTCAGTCTCCCATTCAGACTTGAAGTCTGAGTATGAGTCCGATGCCACACGAGCATCATGGTTGAAGGCCACCTTGGTGGTCCGTGACCTCCAGAGGATTGTCAGTCCAAGCAGTGGGCGCTTGCTGGGGTGGACCGGTGTCCCGAGGAAAGAGACCGGGACCTTGTCCAGGGTGCGGGGCTCTCTCAAGGCCAATGGTGCTCGAGGACCAGCTCGACGTTTGGGGAAGCCCTTGATGTTGAGGGTCCTGTCATCGGGACAGATGAACTGGATGAGTCAGAGATGAACGCCCGCTGCATGGCCATTAGGGCAGATATATTTCTCTCTAGGGCTGCCATTCTGGTCTCCATACCAGTTGGCTCCACAGCTTTCGACACGGGCACCAAAGACTTTGGGCCCGGTATTTGTACTGTTAAGGGGGAGTCCTCAATGTTGATGGCCTCAGAGGCCCGAGACTGATCGGTAGGTGCCGATGGCTCCTTACGGGGCAGCTTGGCAGGCCACTCTTGCCCCGACTCCTCGGACTAATGCCTGGAACTGTGGGTCCTGGGGTGGTATTTCTCCTTCTTCCCAGATCCATCCTCCGAGGTGATCTTCGAGGGTTTCTTCTTCTTGTGCTCCACCTCTGGGGATTTCTGCTTGCAGGATCTGTGGCCTTGGGACTCCGAGGAGGCTCTGGCTTTGCGGGGCACCAAGGTATCGGAGGGGGCCCTGGAGTGTGGTGTCACCAGAGACTTCGGCGTAGAGTCGGACTTCTGAAAGAAACCTTTCTGCTGCTGTTGACGGCTCTTCAAGGCCTTTAAGGTCATGGTTCTGCAGAGCTTGCAGTCAGAGTCGTTGTGCTCCGAGCTGAGACATCAGAGGTAGCAGTCTAATGGGTCAGTGAGTGATATCATTTTGCCACACTGGTCACACTTTTTGAAGCCAATGGAAGCCATCGGAAAAAGGGGGTCCTTGTCTCCTGGCAGGAGTCTGAGGCCTTTGGCTGAAAAAGGGCACCAATGCCGGTCAAGGAGCACCTCGATGAAAAAATGAGAAAACGAATAGACGAACCCAAGGAATGATGCTGAGGTGAGCTGGCTCGGGGGTGGGAAGGAACCGGTACACAAATTGGACAAAACTCAACAATAAAAATCACACTTTTTCTGGGGAAAACTGGATAACGTCCTATGGGCTCCGTGGAAAAAAGGAGACTGAGGAAAGGTGGCACCCTTGGGCGGGAAGTGGACTATGCATGCGTGGTGCATCTCCCAAAGGCTTTCTTTGAAAGCTGGGGAGATGCTTCCACGTGGGCACCATCGGCGCCAATGCCACCCATATGTGAGGACTGACTTCCTGGTTGTTCCTGGAGAAGTTACTTAACCCTCCATGGCCTTGGGTACATTATAAGCCCTTTGGGAAAAGGAAAATATCTACTGCACCTGAATTTAACTCACCTTGAACTTCTGAGTAAAGGCATGAGTTAACATAAGCTATTAACTGAATATCATTAGCAAAAATCTAGCCCATAAAGTACAAGCCCATAAAACTGCGATTGAGCAATATTTTGTTGCAACCATGGGAGTTGCTGAAATGGCGCTCTAAGGGGTATGTTTACTAAACGGCGCACAAGTGCGCGCTAAGGTACCTTAGCGCACGCTAATGATGCATTTTTGTGCCCCGCACACGTGCGCACCGCACTAACGGGCCCGCTCATGTGCGCGGCGCGCTACTGTGCGATAGAGGCGTGGAAAGGCTCCGGGAGGGCGGAGGAAGGCTCCCCAGGGGCGGAGGGAAGGGGTCAATGGGTGGAGAGTGGGAGGGGAGAGGCTCCCCGCACAGGAGCGGGGCTGAGATTCAGGTAAAAAAATATCGCGAGTGAAAACCTCGCGGTAGAGCCGATTTAAAGGGAAGAGAAACCATTTATGTCAGCAATGTACAGCAAAACCAGGGAAACCTACAAAATGTGAGCAGTGTGATACATGTGCACGGAACAAAAGGGCAAATAAACAGTAAAAATGACCCCAACAAAATATAAAAAAATTATAATCAAGCTGGGCAATAGTGATAGTAATGGGGAACATCAAAAAACACTCCCAAAAAAGCCCCAAAAAATAAATATGAATTTTAGAAGGGTCTACGCTCCGTCCCCATACAAGGTGAATGATCCCACAGTGAAATAGCACTGATCAGGGTTTCCCTCTCCATTGGACAGGTTACCTATGGCATGCACATTTCCACAACAGCAGGGCGGGCAGGTTGGAATGGGCAATTGGACAGATGCTGGGAAAGGGGATACAGAGGGCTGCAGGCGGCACATGCTATGGTGCAGCTGGGGCACAGTGCGGACTAGGCAGATGCCTAGATGGCACCTAGGAATGCTGAAACTGAACAGCAGCCAGACAGCAACTGATGAGTGCCCAACATGGGCATGAGAGTGTTTAGCACAGTGTCACAGGGGATAGTACCCAGCAGGTACCCCCAAGGGCACGGAACATTGGCAGGCGGTGATTGGGGGACGTGCGGACAGATATGCAGGCACCCCTACCCCAGAACCTGCACCATAGGCAGCCGCCTACCCACACACAGGATGGCCTGAGACTGCATACCACCAGCACCACCAGCAGAAGGGCATGTCAGCATGGTGGCACAGGGGTACTGGAGGTGGAGGGGGGCAGTGGCAGCTGCCCAGAGCAGACCATGGCCTAACCCTGTGTAGGTGGGTGCAATGCACTGCAACAGACAGGCCCTGCCAGACAAACAGTCATGGTATCATCAGGGAATGCACTGTCTCTGTGGCAACACGATGGTGCAGTGCACACAAGCAGTGTGTTTGGAGACAGAAGGTCACAGGTTCAAGCCCCAGCTGGGGCTCATGCCAATCCAGTCCCCATATTTTACCCACAACTATATCGTGATAGTAAAGAAGAACCTTTATTGCAGAGAACATAAGCATGGCTCAAACATCTCTATTTTACCCTACAGAGCACAGACACCAGAAACATGCACATTACCTAGAGCAGATTACCCCAAATGCAGTCCTGGAGGGCCACAAATCCTTCAGGGTTTATGCTGTCTCCAATCTAAGGATGGAGCGGTACTGGTGGTGGAGGTGGCAGCAGCTGGTGGCCACAGCAGACCATGGCCTAGCCCTGTCCAGGTGGGTGCCGTGCACTGCAACAAACAGGCCCTGTCGGATGTACAGTCATGGACTCCCCAGGGAATGCAGCATATCTGTGGCAACACGGTGGTGCAGTGCACACAGACAGTGTGTGCAAGAACAGAAGGTCACAAGTTCAAAGCCCAGCTGGGGCTCCTGCCAATCCAGTCCACATATTTTTCCCACAACTAAACCGTGATAGTAAGGACAAACCTTTATTGCTGAGAACATACGCATGGTTAATACGCCTATATTTTACCCCACCGAGCACAGACACCATAAACAGGCACATTACCTAGAGCAGAGTCTCCCAAATGCAGTCCTGGAGGGCCCCACACCATTCAGGTTCCATGCTGCCTCTAATAAAGATGCCTGTGCTGCATATCTATGCATCACCCCCATGGTATGCAGATGTATCTCATGCATATTCATGAGGGACAGCATGAAAACCCGAAAAGTGTTTGGCACACCAGGACTGGAGTTGGGAACCTCTACCGTAAAGCAGCAGCCAACAGGGGCAGACACACCCACACCCACACCCACAGGCCCCATTGGCCAATGCCTCCTGGAGAGGCAGGACATTGGGCCCTGCGTGCATCTCCCAATACTAGCACTTGCATACCTTAGCAATGCCACCCTACACCTGGGTATACGGTACACAGCTATCAAACGTTTCCTATGATTACTGGCAGATAGCAAGTCCTATGTTAAGCACAGTTTGCTCATTGAGCTCCATCATAACAATCTTTCTGATGTCTGCGGTGTGTGCTTCAGGTCTGGTCTCTGACAGTGTTTACCACCCCGGGGAGTGACCCCCAACAGTATTGCGTACCATATTCATGCCTGTACTGTGCCCAGGACTGGTGTGGTGGGCAGGGCTGCTAAACTCCTCTATAGTAGCACAATGCTGGCATAGGTGTGGGAGTGTGTGTCTGTCTATACAGTGTGTGGTGGCTGCAAACACCTTCCACAGCCCACACTGCCAGCACTGTTGCCAGTATTGGCCTGTCAATGTGCATAATGAGGAGCAAGGTACCATGGGTATAGCCCGGACAGGGTGGCCTGGCCAGGATGCATCTGCACAGGGCATAGGGCACTGACTGGGACATTTTAGTGCCCGGCCACCACCTACACAGACAGGGTGACCTCAGTATATCCTGCTGGGAGATCACTCTCACCCTGACTGTGCAGTGACGACAGCATGGCTAGGCACCCCTATAGTGCTATATAGTATTTCTGTCATGTGATATTTATGGGTTTCCTTTTGGGGCCCAGTCACTGATTTATCTGCTTGTTGTGTATGCTGACATCCCAGTTCTGGGTGCACGCATTTCCACCAGGAACATGCACTATGGACTAGCTAGCAGACTGTTTGCAGCTGGTATGTGTCTTGATGGGTGTAGCGGCTGAAGGCTTGCTGCAGGAGAATATCAGATAGTGGTGGGGTGCAGCTTAGCATATCCAGGCCTAATGTCTGTCTGCTATTGCGTTATGGATGTGTACAGAGCTACATTGACTGCCCTGTAGGGTGTCTGTTCCCCAGCAGGACCGGGGTTGATGGTCCCCTCTACTGCCACCATTGCAGGGAGGTAGAATGTGGATCTGTTGATGGGAGACCCTGTTTACCACCCTCAACCCTGGAGGAGGAGGGTGGTGGTACATAATCCTCCTAGGGGTCCATAGGGGCTACACCTGACTGAGACAGACAGATATATCCAAGGTGTTTCTGCAGAAACTACCTATCTCACACATTAACACTGCTTTGGACCTCCAGCATGGCCTATTTCTGCCATGGAAGGTGCTGTGGATTTGGTGCTGGGCGCCTCACCGCACCCTCAGGGTGAGCACAGTACCCGCACAATGTGACGGTGTGTAGCTACTCTGTGCCAATAAAACACACGGTCAGTACCCCCTACCAGGCCGAGGTGCTGTGGGGGTGCACATGGTCAGTTCCCCCTACCAGGCCGAGGTGCTGTGGGGGTGCATACCCCATCTTGTGTTTATCTGTGGACAGCTGATTTGCATGTGCAGTGCATCATGGGTACGGGTGTGCTAACCCTATCCTGGTGACCACAGCAGACTGTCTGTGTGGTGACGTGCACTCCCTCTGCAGCCAGCCAGGGGCTTGCTAGCAGCTATAGAGCTGTAGCACAATGGTTACTTCACTGCCTGTGTAGACAGAGGTCGTGGGTTCAAACCCACAGTGGGGTTATTTGATAGGGCTGTCCAAAGCATTATCTATTTTTAATGTACATTATTGCTGCCAGCAAAAACACCCTCATTGTACTGTACCCATAAGGTGCCTCAGAGGGCGCTTTATAGGGCACCCTATAGGTCACCTTATGGTTACCGTCCATATAAGGTGCACTATACGTTATCCTGTGGAGCAACTTATAGGGTGCCCTATAGGGGACATTTTAGGGTGCCGTGGCGGACAGTGCACTTTATAATGTGCCCTATGGAGTGCCTTATGCGGCACCTTCAATTACGGCACGTGAGGGCGTGTTTGCTGTCAGCAATTAATAAAATACAAATAAAGTGCTGCAGGAAACAATACGTACATTGCAAAGCTGATGCCTCAGCCAGCCTTACGTATTAGGCACACTGGGGAGAAAACTCATGACCCCTGTATCAGCAGTCAGTGCCTTGACCATTGTGCTACACTGCTGCTCCTCCTTGCATGTCAGCGCACCTACTTAAGATTTCCATGCGTTTAAATGCACAGTGCTGCCATCAAACACAGTGCTATGACCTTGCTGTGCCTCATAGGGCACCCTATATGGCGCCCTATAGGCCACCCTTTCAGCAACATTGTAGGGTGCCGTGGCGGACAGTGCACTTTAAAATGTGCCCTCTGGGGTACCCTATGAGGCGCCTTATACAGCACCTTATGTTACAATACTTTGAGGGTGTGTTTGCTGGCAGCACTAATTAAAATAAAAATAAAATGCCCCCTACAGCAATATTACCTATAACAGGTAAAGCCTCAGCCAGCCTTCTTCATTAGGCACAGTGGGGGATTGAACCCATGACTCCTGCATCATTGGTTAGTGTCTTAACCATTGTGCTCCACTGCTGCTCCTCCTTGCATGTCAGCGCACCTACTTATGATTTTCATTCCTTAAACTGCACAGTGCTGCCATCAAAAACAGTGCTGTGACCTTGCGGTAACTCATACGGCACCCTATAAAGCGCCCTATAAGCAACATTCTAGGGTGCCTTGGCGGACAGTGCACTTTAAAATGTGCCTTATGGGGCGCCTTATGTTAACACGCTTTGAGAGTGCGTTTGCTAGTAGTGATAATTAAAATAAAAATAAAATGCCTCCTAAAGCAATCGTCCCCATAATAGGTAATGCCTCAGCCAGCCTTCTTCATTGGGCACAGTGGGGGATTGAACCCATGATCCCTGCATCATTGGTCAGTGTCTTAACCATTGTACTGTGGCTCTGTTCCTGTGCTTGCACATCAGCACGCCACTTATGCTTCCCGCGCAGCTTTCTCATGCGCTAATGTGCGGGGCGCACATGAGCGCAGCGCACATTAGCGCATGATTAATCCCGGTTTTGCTTTTTTCTAACTGAAACGCCCACTCCTTATATGGCATCCGCACACTAGCGCGCCGTGCACATTACCGGGGTTTTAGTAAACATACCCCTAAGACTCTACAATAAAGGGATCATGGATTATAACATAAAAACTAAGAAGAATTGAAAAGGACAAATTAACCCACAGAAAATGTATTTTAAATTTTAAATTGCCAAGAACTTCTATAGCCTAAGTAAAGACAAACAGCTGCGCTGCTGAGTAAGGCTTTACCAAAAGAAACTGTCTTGGACAAAGTAATATTGGGCCCGAATTTGAGCTGGGTGGTGCTATGTGCCGCATGGCACATAGTCTGCCCACCTCCCGCCTAACCCAGATTTTCAATGCCAGGGTCATATGCGACCCTGGCATCGAAATTCTGGGTGTCGCTGCACAGACAGGAAGACGCAGGAGCTTCCCATGTAGCATTGATTTTAGATGCTACATGGTTAGCACCAGTGCCTTAAAGACAGGCAAGGTTTTCCCATGCCTATCTTTAAGGCACAGAGAGCTAACCGTGTAGCATCGAAAATTGGCCGCTTTCGTTCCGCCCCGGAATGCACCCAACATGCCCTGATGCTATGCGGATAGCATCTGAGCGCATTAGGAACATATCCGGGATTTTTGAAGGGCATTATTCATGTTAGGTGCCCTTCGAAAATCTCGGATAAGGCATTTACACGGGTAACTAGGGAAGTTACCCGTGTAAAGGCCTTCGAAAATCGGGCTTATAGTATATATGGCAGCAGATAAAGACCAGTACTTGCTACTCTGTGCAGGTCAGACCCCCCCCTCCATTAAAATATATTTAAGTTTGCTTTGATTTCATCCTCTTGCTATAAAGGGATCAACTGTGTTTGTCCCATGCCATTTTGAATTCTGTCACTGTATTTGCTCCCACCACTTCCATCGGGAGGGCATTCCAAGCATCCACCACGCTTTCAGTGAAAAAGTATTTCCTGATGTTGCTTTTAAGTTTACAGCCTGCAGTTTCATCGAATGCCCTCTAGTTTTACAGCTCCCCTTCTTTGAAAAAGGGGACGTGGGACACTTTTAAATCCAGACACCGAACCCTAATGTCACCTCTAGTTTTGTTAGGGAAGAGTGTGGTCACTAGTGGTTTGGAATGGGTAAGGAATTTTAGAGCAATGCTGTGCCAAAACAGAAGAAGACTATTCTTAAACAGGTCAAATGAAAACAGATGTACTAGCATGTTTGTGGTATATGCATTGTCAAATAAGAAACAGCTTGAACGATTACCCACCTATATCTCTGCTTGCCCCAATTCCTGGTCACACTCACTAGTGTGAAAATGAAGGACAGTTGGTATCATTATGATAAAATTTCAATGAACATATATATTTGACAGTCAATCATGCATGAACACAAACATATGTACCACAAACCAAGCATGCCCAATTTCACTTGCAAACACAGCTAACCATCGATGCACTCAGGCATTCACATAGCCCACTACTTACAATGTCAGAATAGTGCTCAGGGTCTCTTGTAGACCTCTGGAATCTACTAAAGTCATTGTAGGATTGACAAATTCTGCTGATAGTCTTGGTAGTTCACTTGGTGTTCACACTGGTCCATGCTCCATCTCTATGACATTATAAACAAATAACATACTGATAAAATTAGACATTATACCACCTTCCCACAAAACCATTCCCCTTTTCAGACCTTTCTCAGCACTTTTCCTTTCTAGGTCAAATCAATTGCCCCTTCCCCCTACACTACAATAACAGCTACATTTCTTCTTAAGAAATAAAATTTACACTTACTGTGATTTGGAACCGTTAACAGTCATGGATAATCCTGAAGATGTCTGTGGTCTCCTCTGAAAATGAGCTGCAAGAAGGGGGAGGAGAGAGAAAAAGAGAGGAAGCATCCAAAAGCTGCAATGGCTGCAGCTGAATCGATCCTCTTCTCTCTGCCATAATTAGTCAGCAATGAACAGTTTTGCATGTGACATGGATAAGGGATGCAGGGTGTCATTATGGAGTTCTTGTCCAGTTAACACAGTCCTATGCACTTGAATATAATAATTGGGCTGCAGGTTCAAATTTAAGGCAGCCTTTAAAAAGTACAGGAGTAAAAGCAAACTTCATTCTGATTCCCCTTGCCAGAATGAACTCCTCAGTCATTTATAACACTGTAGCTTTTAGTTTAACTGTGGAAGAGAAAGCGTAGTTACTCACCTGTAACAGGTATTCTCTGGAGAAAGCAGGAATCAGTCCTCACATATGGGTGACGTAGGTGTCCGCACAGAAGCATCTCCCCAGCTTTCACAGAAAGCCTTTGGCAGATGCACCAGGCATGCATGGTCCCCTTCCCGCCCAAGAGTGCCATCTTGCCTCAATCTAATGACATAGCTAAGATGGCAAAATTAAAATACGGTAAAGAAGCAACTCCAAGGGGAGGAGGGAGGGTTGTAAGGACTGATTCCTGCTGTTCCCAGAGAACACCTGTTACAGGTGAGTAACTATGCTTTCTCCGGGAACAAGCAGGAAGTCAGTCCTCACTTATGGGACTCACCAGCTACAGGCTACCAAGAACCTGTACAAAAAGCCATGGCGGCCAGAAAAGGTGTGCCATGAGCTGCACCAGCTGAGTCCCAACTGAGAGACTCTCACAAGACCCAAGTGTCCAGTGAGGAACCAGCACTCCAGTAGCCTGAACACAAAAGGGTTGGAGAGCAGGAGTTGCCTACACGTCAAAGAGATTACGGAGCATGTCCCATTGGTCATGTCCATTAGCATTTAAATAAAAATCACTGATTACCATGGCCCGCATTGATATTTGGGACATGTGCGTCTGTCCCCTTGCTGATAGTGCAATGCTATTGCGCAGCACTGCACTAGCTGCCTTCACACCACCCAATGAGATGACATAAGATGCACCTTCACTAATGGCAATAGGCGCAGTTATGTGCCCAAAATGACCAAGTTAACTGTACTCGCCAACACCCAAATTATGCTCTTAACCCATCCAATCATCCACTGAAACATAGAAATATAGGTCTGACAAGACCTGCCTCTGGTGAATCCATGCTGCCTCAGATCCTATAATTCACTGGACTCCAGAAACCTCACTATTTTTTCTTTCATCAGCGTTTCCAATAATTTACTCACCACAGAGGTTAGACTAACTGGCCTGTAGTTTTCAACCATATCTTTACTTCTGCTTTTGTGTAAAGGGACCACATGTGCCTCTCTCCAGTCCTCTGTCACCATTCCCAACTCCAAAGAGGCATTGAAAAGGTCAGTTAGTGGAGCCGCTAGAACGTCCCCAAGTTACTTCAGTATTCAGTATACATTCGTAGCAAAAAACCTGTGAGAGAGTCAGTTGGTCCATTAGATGATAAAGGGGTTAAAGGAGCACTAAGAGGCGACAAGGCGATAGCGGAGAGATTGAATGAATTCTTTGCTTCAGTCTTTACTGAGGAAGATGTAGGGATGTTACCCATGACTGAAGTGGTATTTAAAGGTGCGGAAGAATTGAAGGAAATATCGATACATCGGGAAGATGTATTACAACTATTAGATAAACTGAAGAGTAGCAAATCACCTGGGCCGGATGGTATACATCCAAGGGTGTTGAAAGAACTGAAATACGAGATTGCAGACCTGCTATTAGTAATCTGTGAACTATCATTAAAATCATCTCTAATACCTGAAGATTGGAGGATCGACAATGTAACACCAATTTTTAAAAAGGGTTCCAGGGGTGATCCGGGAAACTACAGACCGGTGAGCCTGACATCAGTACCGGGAAAAATGGTAGAAACCATCATAAAGAATAAAATTACTCAGCATGTAGATAGTCATGACCTAATGGGAGACAGCCAACATGGCTTTAGACAAGGAAGATCTTGTCTTACTAATCTGTTATGTTTCTTTGAAGGAGTGAATAATCAGGTGGACAAAGGTGAGTCGGTTGATATTGTGTATCTGGACTTTCAGAAAGCCTTTGACAAGGTCCCTCATCAGAGACTTTTGGCAAAACTAAAGAGTCATGGGATAGGAGGCAGTGTACTATTGTGGATCAGGAACTGGTTAAAAGATAGAAAGCAGAGGGTAGGGCTAAATGGCCAATTTTCCCAATGGAGAAAGGTGAATAGTGGTGTACCCCAGGGATCTGTGCTGGGTCCGCTGCTTTTTGACATATTCATAAATGACCTGGAAAGTGGAATAACGAGTGAGGTTATCAAATTTGCAGATGACACAAAACTATTTAAAGTTGTTAAAACCCAAGAGGATTGTGGAAAATTGCAAGAGGATCTTGATAAATTGGAAGGCTGGGCATCAAAATGGCAGATGAAATTTAATGTGGACAAGTGCAAGGTTATGCACCTAGGGAAGAACAACCCAAACTATGGTTACACGATGCAAGGTTCCACATTAGGAACCACCACCCAGGAAAAAGATTTAGGCGTCATTGTGGATAGCATGTTAAAACCCTCGGCCCAGTGTGCAGCGGTGGCCAAGAGAGCAAATAGAATGCTAGGTATGATAAGGAAAGGAATGGAAAATAAAACAAAAGATATTATAATGCCTCTATATCGTTCCATGGTGAGACCGCACCTTGAATATTGTGTGCAATTCTGGTCGCCGTATCTTAAAAAGGATATAGCGATTTTAGAAAAGGTTCAGAGAAGAGCCACCAAAATGGTAAAGGGGATGGAAGGATCCTCCTATGAAGAAAGGCTAAAAAGGTTGGGGCTCTTTAACCTGGAAAAGAGACGGCTGAGGGGAGATATGATAGAAGTCTATAAATTAATGAACGGAGTGGAACGGGTAAACATAGATCGACTGTTTACCTTATCAGAATATAGAAAGACTAGGGGACATGCAATGAAGCTACAGGGTAAACTATTTAAGACTAATAAAAGAAAATATTTTTTCACTCAACGTGTAATCAAACTCTGGAATTTGTTACCGGAGGATGTAGTAAAGGCTGTTAGTGTAGCTGGGTTTAAAAAAGCTTTGGACAAGTTCCTGGAGGAAAGGTCCATAAACCATTATTAAGAAGGGACCCAGGATATCAATGCTTGAACCAATACAAGCATTGTGGAACCTGTGTCCCTTGGGGAAACTGCTAGGTACGTATGACCTAGATTGGCCACTGTTGGAAACAGAATACTGGGCTTGATGGACCCTGGTCTGACCCATTATGGCATATCTTATGTTCTTATGTTCTTATATTCTCGGATATATCCCATCTGGTCCCATCATTTTGTCTACTTTTAGTTTAGTTAGTGCCTCACGAACAGTCTTCTGAAAATCGTTTGAGATCCCCGTCCCTTCTGTTCCTATTTTGTGGGTGTTTTCTGAGGTCCTGCTCCTGGCCCTTCAACTGTGAAACCAGAACAGAAATATTCATTAAGTAATTCTGCTTTATCCTCATCAGCTTCTACATATTCCTCCCCTGCACCCTTGAGTCGACAATACCACTTTTGCCCTTCCTCCTTTCACTAACATATCTGAAAAAAGTATTATCCCCCCACTTATTGCATTGGCTATTTCTTCTTCTTTTTGTATCTTTGCTTTCCTGACTACTTTTCTAGCTTCTCTAAGTTTTTCCAAATATAGGCGCCTATTTTCTTCTCTCTGTGATCTCTTGTATTTCATGAAGGCCTCCCCCTTTTTCTTCACCTTTTCAGCTATTTCTTTTGAGAACTATAGTGGCCTCCTTTTCCTTTTACCTTTCTAACAAAAAGGTTGGTTGTCCTTAAAATATCCCCTTTCAGTTTTGCCCACTGGTTTTCTACATACACCAGCACGCTAACGACCCTTTGAGGTATTGGCCCATCTTGGAAGTTAGTTTTCCTAAAGTCTAAGACCCTCACTTTTGAATAGATTTTATCATCCCTAGTCCTAATACTGTACCACACCACCTGGTGATCATTGGATGCGAAATGATCTCCCACTATAAAATCAGAAACACTTTCAGCATTGGTAAGCACCAAGTCCAGTATGGCCCGTTCATGTGTGGGTTCAATTACCAGTTGCCTGAATAGTTCTTCCAACAGCATGTGGGATTTGTAGGATGGAGTGTCATGAGAACTGTTAACACAGCATCCTTGTGCTACCAGTTAGCAAACTTTATTAAACTTAATCAGTGCTTCCCAAACTTTTATCCAATGTGACCCCATTTTAACACTCTCAGGTAATAATGGAAACAACATAACAGACCTATAACTTCTCTGTCCTCTCTCATCTACTTCCTCCTCCTCTCTTCCCATAGTTATCTAGACCATGAAGGCAGCTGCGACAATAGTGGTGTCACAAGAGCAGAAGTCAGTAGAGGATACTCACAGACTCCAGTACTCTGCATGGGTTCCCAGTCTAACAGGAATCCCACACAGGAGGTGCAGGGCTTGACAATATTCTCTGATTTGTAGGCCCCATGTTGACTGTCACTACATAGAACACAGTGGAAGGAAGGGGAGCAGCCCTGTTTCTGTGACCCCATCCACTGATGACATGACCCCAATTTGGGGTCCCCACCCATAGTTTGGCAACCACTACTCTAAATAAAGAAGCATATTTATTTGGTGGCATACCCAACAGGAACAGTCATTTTATAAATGAAAAGATGAAAAACCCCAATGGCATCGCAATGGGGGGCTTGCATGTGTAAGCAGGGCAACAAACATATACAGGAAAAGGTTTTGCTACTTATACATGTAAGTAATAAGTACTAGTAAGTAATATCACTTATATGCATAAGTGGCAGATTTTGGAAATCTGCACATTGGTGGGTAGCTGATTAAGAAGATGTGCTCTAAAACTGAAACTTTCTGCAGTTCAAGATGATTTTGAATGCCACAGAGGTAAACACATTTTCCCCTTCAAGAACCACTGCAAACCCCATGTCTAAATGAAAAGATAGCTGAAAGTTATAGTATATGTGGTTTGGTGTAAATGCTGACAGGAAAATTTTCAAAGATATTTGTGTATTACAATGCATACTATGAAGGATGCCCAAACCATACTGCAAACCCCCTCCTTGAAAACTCTGCGCACTGCATTATGTACATACAAGTAATGTCTTTTCTAAAACTGAAACTTACACATACTTGCTGAATTACACCTGCAAGTATGTTTTCTACATGTGCATGTCTCCTAAAACTGCCTCCTAAGTATTATAACCAGATACGATGTTCATTGTTTGTGCCATGCTGAAATCATCTCTATCTAACAAGCACAGTCTATGCCATCGGGAGAGAAAAGCAGAGGAGAATCTGGGCACTGTGGTATGAACAATACAGTACATATAGATATTTCTTAGGCTGGCATCTCCAAGCCAGAACTGTTTGAAAAACATTTGGGTGATGTGGGGGTTATTTTAGAAGCCTTATTTGCCATTTTCGCATGGAAATTCTGGCATTTACTCATGGAAGTGGCATCTACGGTATGTGTAAAGGTCGATTTTAGAAAGGGCTGAATTTACACATGGATTTCCTTACTATGTAGAAATTGCGAGGAGCATGTTACATAGTAACATAATGAATGACGGCAGATAAAGACCAGCATGGTCCATCTAGTCTGCCCAATAAGGTGGCTCTGGGCAGGTTATTCCCCTCTATGCCTTTGCTTAGGGTTGAAACAGAAACATAGAAACATGAAGGCAGAAAAAGACCATATGGCCTATCTAGTCTGCCCTTTCATTATCAACTACTATAGTCCCTTTTTTAACTCTAGAGATCTTCTGTGGTTGTCCCATGCTTTCTTGAATTCAGATACTATCCTTGTCTCTACAGCCTCCACTGGGAGGCTATTCCATGCATCTACCACTCTTTCCGAAAAGAAAGGTTGTACTTGCTGCTTTAGGCAGGTTACATCTCTCTATTTATGAAGTTATTTAAATTTGCTTTGATGCCATCCTCTTGCTATGTAGTGAGCCTCTGTGTCGGACCCATGCCTTTTTGAACTCCATCACTGTTTTGGCTTGCACCACTTCCTTTGGGAGGGCATTCCAGGCATCCATTACCCTTTCAGTGAAAAAGTATTTGCTGATGTTGCTTTTAAGTTTACCTCCTTGCAGCTTCATTTCATGTCTAGTTCTACAGTTTCCCCGTCTTTGAAAAAGGCTTGTTTGTTCATTAATACCCTTTAAGTTTTTAAATGTCTGTATCATATCCCCCCCTATCTCTCCTCTCCACTTGGGGGCATGGTTAGGGCATGGGTGGTCAAAAATTTACATCTAGTCCCCATGTCATACAGGGAATGTACACATAAGACCAACATTGTCCACATTAGTATTTACAGCTGCTTCCTGGCATGTTTAGGATTTTAAAAAGTACTCATTTTGGCCAGCTCTTTACAGGGGGGATTAAGTGGGTATCCTCCTTGATCCCCTGTGATTTATTCTCTTCCCTGAAATTCAAATTAAATAAAAATAGTGGCCTCTGTAGTTAACTGGCAGTATTTACACATATAGGTTTGCAAAATGGCCGACATACATGTGTAAGGGCTGCTCCTTACATGTGGGAGTGGTGAAATACCAACTTCCACATGTAATAGTCAGTGATTACATGAGTAAATTGTTGTTTCCTCTGTTGATTTTTCCCACATGTAGATTTCTGAAATGGTTCCTCTGGCTCCACGTATCAGCACATACATGTGTACCCCTGTATCACCTCATTTGTATTTTAAAAAAGGCTCCAAGGTTGGTAGAGCCTTTTCTAAAATCCCACTAGAATGGTGTACGTTGTGACCTCGACATTTCAATTCCAGTCTCCCTTTACATGTTTAAGATTCACTAGCAACTTTAAAAAATGTTAATCGCTTGTTCACTAAAATTATTTTATTATAACAAAGATGGGTTAAAGTGAGCAATTGCTGGCCCCCAGGGTATGCTTCACAAAGTGTACTATTCAAGAACTTTGCTATGTTTGAGGCACATCATGACCTTTCAACTTGTTCCAAATTTTAGTTCCTTTTTGATCCTGACAGACGTGTGAATCCTTGAACATACTACATCCCAAAAATGACAATTATGAAGGTAATTTTAAAGCCATTTCTGCAGATAGAGCAGTGTTTTACCCACTGAAATGTATAAAATTGCCTACTCTTTGTATAAGGAATGGGGATAGAGTTGAGTTTGCACTTATCAGCATACTTTTGGATTTTCAAAAGTGTATGTTTATTATGTTCATAAAATTATGCACACCAAATAGGTGACGTTATCTGCCTGCAGACCCAATAATGTGGCAGTGTGCCTGCCCTGGAGCTGATCAGTCCTCCCCCCCGTCCACAATACTGGTGGTACCGTGGTGTTGTGATCTGCAGCATGACAATATTAAAAAAGTGCTGGCCCCCTGCAGCACTGATACCCCTGGACAGCTCCCATTTCCCATCAAAAGCTGCCCAGGGCAGGATTGGTGCACCGCCTGAGGAAAACATCATTCCAGCTAGCCATTTGGGCAAAGCCCTCTCCCTCCCCACCCCCAATCCACTAGTCAAAAACAGGGACCCACAGTCCCCCTCCCACCTCCCCATTAAAAAAACATCACCTGGCTAGCCAGCCGACAAAGGGGGGGGGGCAGCGGCCCTCCACACTCCCTAGGACACCCCCAAAGACCTACCTGATCTTCATCTGGTGGTCTAGTGGGTCAGCAGAGCAGGAGCGGTTCTCTCCTCTGCTGCCCCTTCATGCAGCCATTTGAAAATGGCCACAATCATGGGTTGCTGCTCTCTAGCCTCACACTAGGGGGCAGCACTGTGAGATCATGTCCATCTTTGTTAGGGCCATTGAGGAGGTCAGGTAATGTGGAGTCTCTGAGGGGTCACCAGACCAAGGCAGCTAACACGGGGTTTCCATGGTAAATCAAGAACCGCCCCGGTATCTGCAGGGCTAACCCGGGAACGTCCACTGCAGATATCACGGAGTTTTCCCCCTGCTGGTCAAAGAGTGGCACTGAGGGTGAGTCTTGGAGGATACTTCCCTCCAGCCCTTCTGACCAGCAAGTGCACCCATGTAGTCTGAACAAGTTGTGAAGGCTGAGTATGAGTTACACAGAGGGAAAAATGTAGCAATCTCATTAGAATGAAAACTCTGGAGAAGAACATTACCAGAAGTAAAATATTATTTTTGTGGAAAGAGAAACTTGCATCCAAGCTGCCTAAGAAATAAGTAGGATAAAGTCATATATAGATAATAGATATGTAGAGATACAGATATTTTTTATTCAAAGACACATATTAACAGACAAACATCTGAAAAGCAACAAACCTTGGGGTATGTGGTTTTATTTATTTAGACAGTTTTGTATACCACCTTATCCTTCAATCAAAGTGGTCACAACACAATTGGGGGATACATTTAACACAAGGGGATATGAGACACATACACTAATACTTACAGGGAACATGGGCAATGGAGGGTTAAGTGGCTTGCCCAAGACCACAAGGAGCACCTGTGGGACTAGAAACCCCAGTCCTTCTGGCCCAAGGTTGCTGTCCTTATTTATTTATTTATTTATTTTTCTTATATACCGCACTTTTTAGCATCAGCGCGGTTTACATGGAACCATAATTAACAAATATCAGTTTTACATAGAACAGGGAAGAAAAACTTGGATAACTTAGGGAGACATGCACAACAATTATTTACATATATAACAATAAGCTTTGTGAGTATCTTATGATAAATCTATGGGTATGCGTTAGGACTAGAGGAGGGGTGTGTCTATGGTGGATTAAGATTGATCTGGTAGTATTGTATAAATAAGTAGTGCTTGAGTGCCTTCCTGAATTGCATGAGATCGGTGATTGTTCGGATTTCTGGAGGCAGTGTATTCCAACACTTGGGAGCATAGAGACTGAATGCTCTGTTGGATGTTGTTAGCGTGCATTTTGTTGAAGCATTTGGTATAATTAGGGTGTTTGCTAATGTTGATCTTCTGGATCTGTTGGGCGGAGTGGGTTGAAGTAGATTGATTAGTGTAGAAGCAGTTAAGTTGTGGATGGCTTTAAAGGTAAGTACTAGGGTCTTGAATAGTATTCTTCCATGTGTTGGGAGCCAGTGGAGCTGCAATAAGATGGGTGTGATATGGTCATACCTCGCTGCTCCAAATAGAACTCTCGCAGCGGCGTTCATGGCCAGTTGTAAGGGAGTCAATGTAGATTGTGGGAGCCCTTGGAGAATGGCATTGGCGAAATCAAAATGGGGTAGGATAAGGGCTTGATATACAGTTCGGAAATCACTTGGGTCCAATAAGGTTCGGAGGTGTTTGAGTGTCCGGATCTTGAAATATACGGCTTTAACAATGTGGGATATGTGTAATTTCATGTCCAAACGTTGATCCAAAGTGACTCCTAAATAACGGATTGCAGGTTTTGTTTGTAGTTCGGCTTCTCTCACTTTTGTATGAGGTGGAGGGGTAAAATATGGATTTTTCGTGACAAAGAGAACCTCTGTTTTCTTATGTTGGATCCGAAGGTTTTGCGTTAGAAACCATTCGGATACTGCGTCAAAACAATCAATAAGAGGTGAGAGGTCCATTTGCTTTGTGGAGAATGGCATGTAAAGAAGGATGTCATCGGCGTATATCTGCCATTGCACATTGAAGGATCTTATGATGTTACAGACGGGTTGAATGTAAATGTTAAACATGAGAGATGATAGTGATGATCCTTGTGGGACGCCCTGGTTTTGGTGGAAAGGCTTTGATTTTGTTGATCTTGATCTTACTTGCTGTCCTCTTCCCTCAAGGTATGATCTGCACCAGTAAAGAGCGAGGCCGGTAATGCCTTTTTCTTTTAGGCGTTCAATTAGTAGGCCGTGGTGAACAGAGTCGAATGCTGCAGCTATGTCGATGAAGATAAGTACACATCCTTGGTGGATGTTGTCAACAAAGGTGATAATATCATTGAAGAGGGAGGTAAGAAGGGTTTCTACGCCATGTAATTCTCTGAAGCCGTGCTGATGTGGATTTAGTGGGGCTGCAGTATCGATGTGGTCTTGTATTTGTCGTTGTGCTTCCTTTTCAAATATCTTAGCTAGGAAAGGTATGCTGGCTATGGGTCTATATGATTCAACTTTGCTAGGGTCAAGTTTTTTTTTTTTTAGCAGAGGTCTAATTGAGGTTTGCTTGAGTGCTGCGGGGAAGGATCCAGTTGTGAACGATAGATTTATCATTCTTGTGATTATTGGACTGATATCACTGCGTATATTCTTTATCCAATAGGCTGGACAGGGGTCAGTATGAGCAGTGGTGGTGTTGATGGCTGCAATGGTATCTTCAATATGTTTCTTGGGTGGTGTGGAGAATATTGAGAGGTAGTTTAGGCAATTGGTGTCCTGATGGTTAAAGGCAGCGATTTTGTTTGTTTGCAATAGTTTTGATTGCAGATGATCTGCGAAGGCTTGTGGATGGATCTCTTCAGAAGGGCATGGAGATGGTTCCTTGGATATGGATTTGACTATGTTGAAGAGTTCCCGTGGTTTATTTAGGGATCTTTTGAGTGAGTCAGTGTAGAAATGTTTCATTTTCGTCAGGACTGCTGTTCTGTGGGTCGTGAGTTGAGCGTTGTATGCTATCTGGTCGTTTGAGGAGCGAGATCGACGCCATCGTTTCTCGAGTTTTCGAAGGTGTAAGAGGGAGGTCCGCAGATCAGAAGAAAACCATGGTGCATGTTTTCTGTTGGTTGGGATTTTGCTATTGGGTGGTTTTTGTGCAATGGAGCTGAGGATGTCATTCCATGATGTGATCAGTTTTTCCAGATTGAGGGTAGTGTCATTGTAGAGAGGGTGGGTTTGTGCCAGTATGAGTTCTTTGTTGAAAGCATTGAAGCTTCGAGTTGTCGTTTTAGTGGGATTATTGGAGGTTCTGTTATCCAAGTTGTTAGGGTTCACAGGAATTGTGAAGATAATTAATTTGTGATCTGACCATGGAACTGGGATCAGTGTTGTTACAAGATTATTGTCTAATCCACATGCTGATAGAGGTGTCCTCTAGTGGGATTTGAACCCCTGACCTTCTGGCATGAGGTAGCTTGCCCCAACCACTAGGCCACTCCTCCCTACTGTTTTAACAAAACAGGCAGTTTGTATTTTGGCACATGTCAGCCACGGCTTAAGTGTATTAATTTATGAATTCAAAGGTCAAATACTTTTAATCTCTCAAGAAGTGCCAATACACCACTACAAAGAATATTCTGTATTTTCTTACTACAGTTTTGAAACATTATTTTTTTAAAAGTCATTTTTCAATCTATGTATCTGATCCAGATCATGATGCAGAGATATTAATACGTAAAGGAACCTTTAAAAGTCAAACACTGAGCAAGGATTCCTTCTACCATTCTACAATCCAAATTACAGAAGTGCATCATATTTTGAAATGTCTAAATATGAAAGAAACTACACTTAGGGCCCCTTTTATTAAACCCCACATTTAATGTGTATTAATGCGCATTTGTCAATGAATGTTAAGTGCAAAGCCTCTGTGTGTTCCCAGCAGCTAAAGCATAGCACGATAACGCATCCATAGAGGAGTTGTTTGATGAACTTGTGCATTGGGCTCACCACGCCCACAGTCTTCTCCTAACCTGCCCTCTCTGTACAGCAGCACCTGATTGTCAGGTAATGTGTGCTTTGGCAGACAGTAACTGGCATGTATCCGTGCGTTAGCAATCATCGCATGCTATTCTGCTGTTAATGGGGTTTAGTAAAAGGGGCCTTTAAATGCTATTTGCTGCTGAATATTGTTGATAGTATTGATCATCAGATCATTGCATTTGTATTTGAAATGTAAATCCTACGTGAGCTGTGACCCTCTGCGTGCAAGGCAACTTTATTAGATCTTTTCCTTGGGACTCAAGTAAGGGGTACTGTTACATATATTTCTAGTATTTAGGGGTTGTTTTTACCACTCATGCCCCAATGAAAATCCCAGCGTAGAATTCATGGAGGCAGCTGTCTTCTCCTTCTTCCCAGCTCTTCTGTACTTCCACTGCAGTTGTTTTACAAATTCCCACTACACTTGTCTCACTGAAGTCTATGGTTCAAGAATAGGAAAACTAATGAATTCCTGACAACTATGGGAGTTGTGGACACTGCAAAATCCCATGACCACAAGACGTGGAACTCAGATACTACTAAAAGAGCCCATTGGTAGGGCTGGGGCAATGAATGGAGGCACCGTAAGCAAGGCCTCCATCCTGCCCTCTCCTGCTTCCCCCCCCCATGCCCATTGTTGTTGCTGCCGTCCCTTTCCAGGGCTGGCAGCAGCGGCAATGGCCCCAAAACCGTGATGTAGCACTTACCCACTATCTCCAGGGCTGCATCACGGTTTCACCCCTGCCCAGTCTGCCAATTCCACCATAGACTTTTGGTTTATTCAGAAATGGAAGTCTGCTTTGAGGAGGCAGACGTGGCAGATTGGGCAAGAGTGAAACAGCGATGCAGCCCGGAAACAGGGGGTAAGTGCTGCGTCCTGATTTTGGGGCTATTGCCACTGCTGCTGGCCCCAGAGAGGGGCACCAGCAGCAGTAATGAGCAGCAGCAGCAGCTGCCTCCAGAGGCAAATCGTTCTAGGTGATCACCTAGTTTGCCTAGTGGTAGCACTGATGCTGCTTATTTGGCATCATTCATGACTAATATCATGGTCTACAGTGATATCACCATGATCAGATGATGATACTAGCCATTTTATGGTGCCGCAAATGTCCAGTTTGATATAATATGTTCAATGAATTTCTTAAATTGAGTGCATATTTGTTAGATTATAACATGTATACCTAATCTTTCCAAGGCTCAAACTGTAAAGGTCTCCTTGTAGTATGTCAAACTTGGTTCCTCCCCCTCCAGGAGATCTATTAGTCTTTCTTGAGTGCTGAACACTCCTATGCTTTCTTTCTCCCTTTTGAATGTACCAATTGATCTTTCAGGGCTGCTCAACTCCTGAATCCTCGGGAACACTACCTGTCTCACTGTTACCCTGTTCTAGATCTATGGTTCTCAATCCAGTCCTTGGAGACTGCTGGCAGATCAGGTTTTCAGAATAACCACAATGAATATATATGAGATAGATCTGCATACAATGGAAGCAGTGTATGCAAATCTATCTCATGCATTTCATCGTGGATAACCTGAAATCCCCATTAGACAAACCGTCCGTGTTCTAGATCCATATCTCATTGATCTCATCAATGACTGTTCATCCATCTGTCATGTTTATGTACTGTACTTATTCCATTTGATCATCCTATACTCCTAAAATATCTAGGAATCAATTGGGGCCTGGCATTCATCTCTCATATACACTAAGTGGATTTAATGGCATGATGAATTAGCCAATTATATAAGCTTATTTAGCTTCTCTTGGTACTTTTATTTAAACTTTATTTTTACTTTTCAAGAAAGTGTGGTTAATCACCTATAACGGGTATTCTCCGGGACAGCAGGAATCAGTCCTCTCATATGGGTGATGTCGGCGCCGACAGAGCCCTTGTAGAAGCATCCCCCCAGCTTTCAAAGAAAGCCTTTTGGAGATGCTACCATGCATGCATGGTGCCCTACCTGCCCAAGGGTGCCATCTTGCTCAGTCAGATGACATAGCTAAAAGACGTCAAAAAAATAAAATATGGTAAAGAAGCAACTCCAAGGGGAGGAGGGAGGATTGTGAAGATTGATTCCTGCTGTACCCGGAGAATACTTGTTTATTTTTATTTATTTATTTATTTAGACAGTTTTGTATACTGCCTTATCCTTCAATCAAAGCGGTCATAACACAATTGGGGGATACATTTAACACGCAGGGATATGAGACACATACACTAATACTTACAGGGAACATGGACAATGGAGGGTTAAGTGGCTTACCCAAGACCACAAGGAGCATCTGTGGGACTAGAAACCCCAGTCCTTCCGGCCCAAGGTTGCTGTCCTCTAGTGGGATTTGAATCCCCGACCTTCTGGCCTGAAGTATCTTGCCCCAACCACTAGGCTACTCCTCCCTCCTTGTTACAGGTGAGTAACCACGCTTTCTCCGGGAAGAAGCAGGACGTCATTTCTCACATATGGGACTTGCTAGATAAAGGCTACCAAAAGCCCATAGAGAAAAAAACACGGTTACCCTCAGGGGAAGCCATGAGCAGCAGTAATTGAGTTTGCAGGTGCAGACTACAGTAGGGCCCATGTGTCTGATGGGAACCAGCACTCCAGTAGCCTGAAGGGCTGGAGGGTTGGAGTTGCCTAGGCCCCAAAAAGATTACGGAGCACAGCTTGGCTGAAGGCACTGTCCCATTGGGGCTCCCTCAGACACAGAAAAGAGCACCAAACTCGCAGAGAGTCCAAGACAAACAAAGGGGGCGAGCAGGATAGAAGGACACTAGCACTTTATTGATGAACAACCCCAACGCGTTTCGGCAGGTGCCTTCATCAGGGGGCTAAAGGACTGCAAAACCAAATAAAAACATATAATAAAACAACATTAAATACATAATAAAATAATAATTATAATGATTATAGTAAACATACATAATGATGAATGAAAACATCCATGTATGATCACAAATAAAATATACTTACAGATTGTACTGCTAGTCATGTGTATACAGAAAGCGCATAAATAATATGTGACCAATAGTACACTAGAAACAGCTGAAAAAAACATAATAAACGCGTTAAAATACACAACTACATATAGTTATACATTAAAAAATGGAAAAATGGGAGACCCAGACCAGAGAACACATTGCTTAAAAATGAAACATAACACCAAAAGGAATATTAAAAAGGAATAAAAAGAATAATAATAATGATAATATTAATAAATATACAATAAAAAATAAAAAATAAATAATAAAGGATTATGTAAATATACAATTACATAGTAAAATAACAAAGAAATTTGTCTGTTTTTCTATGAGCAGTTTTTATTTTATTTAATCTTTAAAGACAATTTTTGAAATTTGGTTTTTTAGCTTATTTATTATTTTATATTATATATTTATTATTTATTTATTAATTTTTACTTATTTATTTTTTATTTCTTAATGTTTAATTTTTATGATTTGTTTTAATAATAGGATGATTTTTTCGCCTTGAGCTAGGGTTGCTGTATAGGCGTTTGTAATTAATTTATTGGGTTTTATTTTTTCCACATTTAGCCTTTGGCTCTATATTATTTGCTTTTATGCATTGATTACAAAATATAACAAAATAAAATTGACACATTGCTGTAGTTTTTTAGTTATTTTCAGTTTTTGTACTACATATACAGTGATGGATGTGTGGTTTTTTGAAACGCATTTTCTTTTTGGGTTTGTTTAGTGCCCATGTTAATTTCCAGTTTTTTTAACGTTACTTCCCTTTCATCACCTGATTTGGTGTTGATTTCTCATGCATATGCAATTATGCAGAATCAGGTCTTGTGATTGTTTCAAAACGCGCCAAAATCCAGCGCGTCGATCTAATGGCTGCTCAGTTCCTTTATGCCGGTCTGAAGGTTTGTGTCTCTCCATGCAAGGTTTTTATTTTTCTCTCTAAGTTGCTATTTACAGTGACTTTTAATCCCCCCCTTTTTTGAGTACAGTTTATTATGATTGAGTTAGATATAGTTTAGATCTTCCCACAAACTGTTTATGCATAGACGCGGTACTTCTTCTCTTCTGAGTTTTTCTGATGCATTGACGTCGGGCTGCAATTGTTGGGCTTGATTTTGGCTCTATTTTCCTTATTCCCATACGGTGTATCTCCTCAGTAAGTCAGCATGGCATAATGTTTTATTCACCTTCCTTTTCATCACCCAATTTAGTTTTGTTTCTCATGCATATGCATTAATGCAGAATTGGGTATTGCTTCAAAAACGCGCCAAAATCCAGCGCGTCGACTTAATGGATGTTTATTTTCTTATGCCGGTCTGATGGTTAGTGTCTTTTCATGCAAGGTTTTTATTTTTAGTTCGTTACGATTGAGTAAGATTTGGTTTATATTTCTTTACAAACCGTTTATGCATAGACGCGGCATTTTTATTCCCTTCTGAGTATCCTCAATGCACTGGTGTCGGGCTGCAATTGTTGGCCTCGATCTTGGCTCGGTATTTCTTTATTTTAATATGGTGGTATTCCTCAGTAGGTGAACATGGCATCACGTTTTATTCATTTTTCATTTTTATTGAACAGCTGGTCTATTGTTCTGCCTACATGGAATATATGTTTTTTGTTTTTTCTTTTTTTAAAAAGCACTTTATTTAACAAGCACCTTATCTGACGGTTTTTTAAGGTCCTGCTTCCCTATTTTAAAATGGACAGCATCAATGGTTTCTATGGGGTCTGTTTACTAAAAGGCCGGTGTTGTGCGGTCCGCGGTACCGAGCGGGTGCCGTATAAGGAGTGGGCGTTCCGTCGTGAAGAACAGAAGCTGTGATTGACAGATGCGCTAAGGTGCGCGGCGCCCGTGTGGTTAGTGCCCTGTAACATTACGGCGTTTGATCTGTGCACATAGATCACACTGCTCACGGTTTTTGGGCTTCCACTATTGTGCTGCACATTGCTGACGGAAACGGTTTCTTTTCCCTGCACAGCACCTCTAACGCGAGTGTTTCACTGGCGGTAAATTTCTTTGCAGATTCGGGCACGCTCCTGTGCGGCGAGTCTCTCCCCTCCCACATTCCGCCCACTGACCCCGTCTCTCCGCCCCTAGGGGGCCTTCCTCCGCCCTCATTTCGCCTTGGCACGCCTCTTTCGCACATTACCGCCCCGCAAATGTGCGCGTTGTCGGCGCACGCTTGCGGGACCCGTTAATGTGCCGCGCACTCGTACGGGGCGCTTAAGAGCACTTAAATACATCTTTTAGAGCGCTCATGTGCGCCCCGTACATGTGCGCCGTTTAGTAAACAGACCCCTTAGTCTATTTGGTTCCCCCCTTTTTTTAGACATTGTAATACTATGTTTCTTGATTTCTTTTTAAACATTGGAGTACCATTTTCCGCATATCCTCTATGGCTGGTGGTTGCAAATAGGTTCACTATGTTCTTAAAGGTTAGATCAGTAGGGTGGTTGTTTTTAAACATCTATGTAAATACAGTCAAAAAAATATTTCTTTAAAAAATGTATTTCTTTAAAAAAATTTTTTCTTTGAATTTTCTTTTTATTTAAACAGTTTTTTAATAACAATGTGGGTTTTTCGTGTTTACGCTTAAGGTACGAGCGTCTGTCTCTCCCATTTGGATTAATGATACTCTATTTATGGGAGTTTTTAAGAACTTTTTACGTCTACTTAATCATTTATATTTTATTCCCAGTATGTTATTATTTGGTTTTTGTTTTTAGTTTGTTGTATTGTTATAATTTATGTCCTTTAGCCCCCTGATGAAGGCACCTGCCGAAACGCGTTGGGGTTGTTCATCAATAAAGTGCTAGTGTCCTTCTATCCTGTTCGCCCCCTTTGTTTGCCATTGGGGCTCCCTCGCCAGGCAGTAGTGAGCTGCGAAGGTATGGACAGAAGATCTGGTGGTGGCCGGGCAGATGTCCACCATCAGGACGAAGCACAGGTTTGCCACAGAGGCTGCCATGGCCCTGACATGGTGCATCGTGACCTGGCTGTCCAGCAAAAGCCCTGCCGGCTCATGCAGTCCGCCAACCAGGTAGATAGCGTACGCTTGGTCACCGTTTCACCCAGTCTACTGGGGTCATACGAAACAAAAAGTGGGGAAGCTTTATGGTGGCCCTGAGTACGTTGAATGTAGATGGACAGGACCCTCTTAGAGTCCAAGGTGTGGAGAACAGGTACCGCCCTACTGGCCTGAGGCCTCGGGAAAAAGGTGGGGAGTAGCACCTCCTGGTTGAGGTGAAAGGGCGATACCACCTTCGGAAGGAATTTGGGATGTGTGCGGAGCACAACCTTGTTCTTGTAGAATATGGTGTAAGGCGCCTCCGTCGCCAAGGCTTGGAGCTCGCTGACCCTGTGAGTGGAGGTAAGCACAACCAGGAACACCACCTTCCACGAAAGGTATCGCAGATGGCAGGTAGCCAGGGGCTCAAAAGGCGGTGAGTAAGCTGCGCCAGTATGACACTGAGGTCCCCCTTTGTCGCCAGAGGGCATACTGGGAGTTTCGATTAAAGGAGTCCCCTCATGAAGTGGGTCACCTGTGGCAGAGCCGAGAGGGGTCTGCCATCCATCGGGTGGTGATGTGCCTCCAGTGCACTGAGGTGCCCTCTGATGGAGTTTGATTTGAGAGAGATGGAGAAGGTACTGCAGCACCAGCTGCACTGGACAGGAGAATGGGTTAATCCTGTGTTCTGCGCACCAGCCTGAGAATCTGCACCACTTGAAGGTGTATGCTTTCCTGGTGGAGGACTTACGGGAAGCCAGCAGGATCTCCTCCACTTCTTCCAAGAGATTGAAAGGGGTTAAGGTCACCCATTTAACAACCACGGTCAGTGACAAGGACCCCAAGTTGGGGTGCAAGAGAGAGCCCCCTTCCTGCAACAGGAGCCCTGGGGAGTTCCCCAATGGGATGGGAATCTCCACCAACAGTCAGAAGAGTAGAGGGAACCACAGCTGTCTGGGCCATCGAAGGGCTATCAGTATCAGCGAGGCCCTGTTGCGCAGGGTCCTGAATAACATTTTGGCAATTAGTGGTGTGGGTGGGAAGGTGTACAGGAGTCCTTCCGACCCTGAAATGAGAAATGCATCTGCTGCCACCCCGGAAGGGTGAGCTTGCTGAGAGCAGAAGCGGAGCAACTGGTAGTTGTCCGGGCTGGCAAACAGGTCTCTCCATGGTTCCCCCCAGAGGTAAAAGAGTCGGCTGACCACTCTGGGGTCCAGCTGCCACTCATGCGGCTGGAGGACCCTGCTTAACCTGTTGGCCAGCGCATTGTCCTGGCCTGGCAAGATATACTGCCTGTAAGAGAACTTATGATAAAACTTTAATGTATATATGTAAATAGTTTCAAATATTGTCAATACTACCTATATATAGTACTGATTACTGTTCATTGTACCTGATTTTAACTATTTGTATATAGTTTTGAATACTGTTCAATGTACCTGCTTATTACAGCACTGTTTTATGTATTTCATGTTGTTTAATGTAAACCGCCACTGATCTTAGGAAATGGCGGTATATAAAAGATTTGCAAATAAATAAATAAAAATAAATAAGAGTATGCCTTGCTGGAATGCGAAGGAGCAGAGGGCTATCACCTCACAGCAGAGGGTGCGGGACCCCGTGCCCCCCTGCTTGTTCACAGAGAACATAGCCACCTGGTTGTCTGTTTGGACCAACACTGATTGGTGCCGAAGGAAGAGGCAAAAGGCTTGGAGGGCTAGGTGTATCGCCCTTAAATCCAGGAGGTTGATCTGCTGGTTGCTTTCGCCCTGTGTCCAGCTGCTCTGGGTGTGGAGTTCCTTGCAGTGGGCTCCCCATCCAGGCAGGGAGATGTCCATCGTGAGAACCCTTAAGGGACACAGAGTCTGGAAGGGCATCGAGGTACTGGGGATTTTGCCACCAGGTCAGGGATTCCGCCAACTGGTGGGTCACTACAACTCTGTCGCAGAGATGGCCTGTGACCTGAGTCCACTGGTCCTGAAGACACCACTGTGTGGCCCTCGTGTGGAGGCAAGCATCTGGGCTGACATGGATCGTGGAGGCCATGTGTCCAAGTAGGCACAGCAGGAACCAAGCAGACACCAAGGAATGGTGTTGTATGTCCAGGGCCAGATCCGTGAGGAGGTTGGCTCAGTCCCCTAGAAGGAAGGCCTTTGCCTGGAGGGTATCTAATCTTGCCCCTATAGACACCGTGTCAGGAGGAGGTGCAGATGCTGCAGGACCTGGGTGGTACATGCGGTTGCCTGCTGCACTTCTGAGGTGGTGCTTCCCTTTATGAGCCAATCGTCCAGGTATGGGAAGACAAAGACCCTCTGGAGGTGGAGGAAGATGGCCACGACTGCCAGGCACTTGGTGTAGACTCTTGAGACAGGCACCAAGCCAAAGGGCAGTACCCTGTACTAGTAATGGCTGCCACTCACCATGAACCTCAGGTACTGCCTGTGGTTGGGGTGAATGAGGATGTGTGTGTAAATATCCTTCAGATCCAAGAAGCATAGCCAATCTCCCTGATGGAGGTAAGGCAGCAATGTTCCAAGGAAGAGCATCTTGAACTTCTCCCTCACCAGGAATCTGTTCAGATTGCACAGGTCGAGGATGGGCCTTAGGCCCCCTGTTCTTTTTGGTATGAGGAAGTATCTGGAGAGGAATCCTTTGCCCCTGAAATGGTGGGGAACTAGTTCTACTACTCTTTCCTAGAGAAGACCTGCTAGTTCCTTCAGTAGAAGATCCTGGTGAAGGGGAGAACTGGGGGGCTCTCCCGGAAGAAAGAGGGAGGTGTCTGGCCCAGATAGAGGATGTAGCTCTCCTTAATCACCTGGAGTGCCCAAGAATCGGTGGTGATGGCTGGCAACATTTGGGCATAGTGAATGAGACATCCCCCTGTGGACTGCTGACTTCCTTAGGGTGGAGAGGCTATGCCCAAGGAGTTAAAAGCCCCCCCCTGTCTGGGCCAGGGCTGATGCCTGGGGCTTGGGAGCCTTATGCTTACGAGGGCCATGCCTTTGTCCCTTGGCCTGCTGACCCTGCTGGGGAGCCGTAGAGGCCTGAAAAGGTGGGTAGTTTCTGTAAGCAGCCCTTTTCCTCGGGTAGAAGAGCTTTTTACCCGAGCCCTTCTGTCGGGGAGGGCAGCGGTCTTTTTAGAGAGCCTGGTCCTCGTCATGAACTCAGTCTCCAGCTCGGCAGCCTTGTCAGTCATGGGTTTGCCAAAGAGGTTCTCTCTTTGGCATGGGACGTCGACCAATTTGTCCTGAACCCATTGCTCGAAGTTGAACGACTGTATCCAGGCCTGGCATCGAGCACTGATGCCCACCACTGCTACTCGAGCCGCCATAGGCTGCCCGAGACATAAACTTGGAGCACTCACGGATGGCTTTGGCCAGGTTCTTGAACCGCTGCTGGAGTTCCTTGGAGAGATCAGCTGAGTACCTGGCGAGTTCCTTTGCCAGGTCTCTGAGGTACATGCCCATGTACAGCTGGTATGTCTGGATCCGGCCGATGAGCATCGAGCCCTGGTAGCACTTTCTGCTGAAAACATCCAAGGTGCACCAAGGAGTGCGTCTTCTGATTCTTTAGACAATGCATGGCCTATTCTACCACCATGGAGATGTGCGGCAGTTGTGACTTCTAGAAGCCCGGGTTCCAGCAGACTAGATTCATTGAGTCGAGCCACTTGCTCACCACTGACACTGATGCTGGTGTCTCCACATATGGAGCATTAGCTGTTCCACGATGGGAGGGATCGGCACCATAAGCGATTTCCTCAGAGGGGACTCATATTGGAGGATTTCTAGCTCCTCCTTCTGAGGGCCCTCCTCCGATTTCATCAGCAACGTTAGGGCCTTAGACATATCCTTGATGAAGTTGAGGAATGCCATGTCCTCGGGTGGGGACCAACGCTGGAGCTATGAGGGAGGGGAGTCCGAGAGGACATCGCAGTGGCAACGGGTGTCCAGCAACTCCTCGTCCTCCATTTCCCACTCAGAATAGTCCGTTGAGGACTCGAAGGAAGGATAACTCATGGGCTCTGAGGTGGTCCCCGTCCATGGCCCTCAGAAGCCCTGTGTGCTACTGCTGGGTGCACTGGCTGGGGAAAATTGCAGCCCCATGGAACAGAAACCAGATTGAGACCTTGGCTGAGGATTGACTCGAGGCTGAAAGACCTCGTGGATCAGCTCAGCCTCCAGGAATATCCTCGACGTCGAGGGCCTGGTGTTCTGGGCGGAGGAAAGCGTAGTTACTCACCTGTAACAGGTGTTCTCCAGGAGCAGCAGGAATCAGTCCTCACATATGGGTGACGTCGGCGCCGACGGAGCCCTCGCGGAGCAATTTTCCCCAGCTTTCAAAGAAAGCCTTTGGGAATTGCAGCACGCATGCGCGGTCCTCTTCCCGCCCAAGGGTGCCATCTTAGCCAGTCAGATGACATAGCTAAAAGACAGCATAAAAATTTGCAAAAAAAACTAAAGCAGATAATTGCAACTCCAAGGGGAGGAGGGAGGGTTGTGAGGACTGATTCCTGCTGCTCCTGGAGAACACCTGTTACAGGTGAGTAACTACGCTTTCTCCAGGACCAAGCAGGAAGTCAGTCCTCACATATGGGACTCCCAAGCTTAAGGCTACCGGAGACCCTAAGCACAAAATGAGCTCCCTCTAGCTCAGCAGTACAGAAGGAAGGAATCTTCGCTGAATTATTACCCACCGGTAGCCCCCATCCGGGATGGAGGGTAGGAGTTGCTCAAACCTCGAAGAGATTTCGGAGGACTGCCTGTCCGAAAGCACTGTCCCTGCGGGACTCCCTCTCGAGGCAGTAATGGACCGCAAAAGTCTGGCTCGAAGACCAAGTAGCGGCCCGGCAGATGTCTGCCAATGGAACAGAATGGAGGTAAGCCACTGACGTAGCCTTCGCCCGAACACAATGAGCCGTGACTCGACTTTCTAAGGAGAGTCCGGCTGCCCCATAAGCCCAAGCGATACAGTCAGCAACCCAGATGGACAGAGTACGCTTGGAGACCGGGAGCCCCAATTTATTGGGGTCAATAGATACAAAAAGCTGAGCAGCTTTACGGTGCTCCCACGTACGGTCAAGGTAGAAGTTTAATGCCCTTCTACAGTCCAGGGTATGCAGGACCATTTCAGCTCGGCTGGAGTGTGGCCTGGGAAAGAAGGTCGAAAGTACCACCTCCTGATTGATGTGAAAAGGGGAAGAAATTGGAAGAAATTTTGGGTGAGTCCGTAAGACTACCCTATTTTTGTAGAACCGAGTGTAAGGGGGATCAGACACGAGGGCCTGCAATTCACTTACGCGTCTAGCGGAAGTGAGGGCTATCAGGAATAAGGTTTTCCAAGAAAGAAAACGTAGAGAACAGGTAGCCATAGGTTCAAAAGGCGGACAGGTGATCCGCTGTAAAACCACATTCAGATCCCAGTCAGGTGCTGGCGGGCGCAGAGGTGGTTTAAGTAGAAGGAGACCTCGGAGAGAAACCGCGCCACGAGAGGGTCGCTGGAAAGAGGTCTGCCGTCCACCGGCACATGATGTGCTGATAGAGCACTGAGGTGAACTTTGACGGAGTTGGACTTAAGTCCCAGATTAGAGAGGTAGAGCAAGTACTGCAAGATCACCGACACCGAGCAGGAGAAGGGATCCTGAGACTGCTGGGCACACCAAGCAGAAAAGCGACGCCATTTAAGGGTGTAGCATTTGCGGGTAGAAGGTCGCCGGGAAGCTAGGACGACCTCTTCCACCTCTGCCGGCAATAGAAGGGGAGCAAGGACTACCCTTTCAGCAGCCAGGCCATCAGATGTAGAGATCTGAGGTTGGGGTGTAGCAGGGACCCCTGATCCTGTGTTAGGAGATCTGGTTGAAACCCCAGAGGGAACGGATCTTCCACCGCTAATTGCAGCAGGAGTAGAAACCACGGCTGTCTGGGCCAGCGAGGAGCTATCAGGATCATGGAAGCTTTGTCTCGGAGAACCTTGAAAAGAGTTCGGGAGACAAGCGGTATGGGAGGAAAGGCATACAGAAGGCTTTTCGACCATGAGAGCAGAAAAGCATCCGCCGCTACTCGAAGGGGATGCGGCTGCCGAGACCAGAAGCGAGGAAGTTGCCGGTTGAGAGGACTGGCAAAGAGATCCATCGTGGGGAGGCCCCACTTCAGAAAAATTTTCTGAACTACCAAGGGATCCAGGCGCCACTCGTGCGGCTGGAGGATTCTGCTGAGTTTGTCCGCCAGGCAATTTTCTTGGCCTGGGAGATAAACTGCCTTGAGAAGAATGCCGTGGCTGACGGCCCAAGAGCAGAGTCTCTGTGCTTCTCGACAGAGAAGGAAGGAGCCCGTGCCTCCCTGTTTGTTCACGTAGAACATGGCAACTTGATTGTCCGTCTGGACAAGGACGGACTGGTGAGAAGTGAGGTGGGAGAAAGCCTTGAGAGCCAGACGGATTGCTCTGAGCTCCAGGAAGTTGATCTGCTGCGCAGACTCCCACGTGGTCCAGAGACCTTGAGTACATGCCCCCTGGCAATGCGCTCCCCATCCCAGGAGAGAAGCATCGGTTGTCAGCACTTGAGCCGGCGGAGGAGGAGACTGAAAAGGCATTCCGAGCACCAGGTTCGGCCGATGAAGCCACCACTGTAGAGAAGAGGCCAGCGGGCCGGAGATGCGCACCAAGTCGGCTAGGCCGCCCGTGGCCTGTTGCCACTGCTTGCGAAGGCACCACTGAGCAGGCCGCATATTCAGGCGGGCATTGGGGGTCACGTGGACGGTGGAAGCCATATGGCCGAGTAGTTTCAGGAAGCGCCTGGCTGCGAAAACGGCCGGCTAGGTCCATGAGCCGTTGAGCCCTGTCGAGAGGCAGGAAAGCTCGCGCCTGAAGAGTGTGCAATCTTGCGCCGATGAACTCGAGATCGTGCGAGGGGAGCAAAGTGGACTTTGCGAAGTTTATGACAAAGCCCAAGTACTGTAGAAGAGTCACAGTGCGGTGTGTGGCTTTTGTGACTTCTGGAGAGGACGATGCTCTGATGAGCCAGTCGTCTAGGTACGGAAAGACATAGAGGCCGTGAAGCCGGAGAAAAGCCGCCACTACCGCGAGACATTTTGTGAAGACTCGTGGTGCGGAGGATAGGCCAAAGGGCAGTACTCTGTACTGGTAATGATTTCCTGCCACCACAAACCTTAGGTATTGGCGGTGGCTTGGGTGGATGAGGATGTGCGTGTAGGCATCCTTTAGATCCAAGGAGCATAGCCAATCTCCCTGCTGGAGGTAGGGCAGAAGGATTCCAAGGGTAAGCATCTTGAACTTCTCCCTGACGAGGAACTTGTTGAGGTTGCGCAAGTCCAGGATGGGTCTGAGGCCTCCTGTTCTTTTTGGTATTAGGAAATACCTGGAATAGAAGCATTGACCCCTCAGGTGGTGGGGCACCGGTTCCACAGCCTGTTCCTGAAGAAGACTTGCTAACTCCTGAAGGAGTAAGTCCCTGTGCAGAGGGAGTCGTGGAGGCTCTCCCGGGAAATATGAGGGAGGGACCTGGTGGAAGTGGAGAAGATAGCCTTCTCTCACCACCTGAAGCACCCAGGCATCTGAGGTGATGTTGGACCACCTGTGGGCAAAGTGAACCAGCCGGCCTCCTGTGCTGGGAGGAACCAGCTGAGGGGGAGAGGCTATGCTGATAAAGTCAAAAACCCCCACCCTGCTGAGCAGGGGCCGGTGGTGCAGGCTTGGGGGCTTGCTGCCTACGGGACCCATTACCCCGTCCCTTGGCCTGCTGACCCTGTTGGGGAGCTGCGGAGGCCTGATATTGAGGGTAGTGTTTATAGGCAGCCGCCTTTCTCGGGTAAAAGGACTTCTTTCCCGAGCCCTTCTTCTTCTGGGAAGGGGCGGAGGTCTTCCTAGAAAGCCTAGTTCTGGTGAGAGTCTCCGTCTCGATTTGAGCAGCCTTTTCAGCCATGGGCTTGCCAAAGAGGTTCTCACCTCGGCAGGGGACATCGACCAACTTGTCCTGCACCCAGGGTTCAAGGTCAGACGACTGAAGCCAAGCCTGTCGGCGGGCACCGATGCCGGCTGCGGCCACTCGTGCCGATGCTTCAAAGCCATCATAGGCTGCTCGAGACATGAATTTGGAGCATTCGCGAATACCAGTTGTCAAGGCTAGGAACCTCCGCAAAGGTTCCTCGGACAGCCCAGCAGAGAATCCGGCTATCTCTTTAGCCAGGTCTCTGAGATACATGCCCATGTAGAGCTGGTAGGTCTGGACCCGACAAGCAAGCATAGAGCCCTGGAAACACTTCTTACCTAGGCCATCCAGGTTGCGGGCCTCCCTGCCAGGAGGCACCGAGGAGTGCATCTTATGGCTCTTAAGCCTATGCATGGCCGATTCCACCACCATGGAATGGTGCGGTAGCTGTGCTTTTTGGAAGCCAGGGCTCTTGCGGACTCGATAAATGGAATCGACCCGCTTGCTTAATACCGGCGACGATGCCGGACTCTCCCACATGCGGAAGAGTAGTTGTTCCAGCATGGGAGGAACCGGTACAGTAAAGTGCTCCCTGGCGGGAGAATCGTACTGAAGGGCATCGAGCTCTTCGGCTCGGGGCTCCTCCTCGGGATCCGCAGGGAAGGCCAAAGCCTTGGCCATATCCCTGACGAAGTCCGAGAACCGGGCTTCCTCCGGAGGGGACTGTTTCCGAGGTTCAGACTCAGGCGAGTCCGAGGGGACACACCGAGTCCGAAACGAATCAGGTGACTCTTCCTCGTCAGACTCCCAGGCCGACTCCGAGGAGGAATCGGTGGGGTCGGTCCGGGCGGGCGGAGGCGTCAGCCGCCCCGACGCCGAGGGAGTCGGCGTCGACGACCTCGGTCCCGAACGGGAGGCCGAGGGTGACCTCGACCGAGGATCGACTCGAGCCCGCATGGACTCGAGGATCGGCTCGGTCTCCGGGGTCGACTTAGACGTCGACGTCCCGGCGGTCGGGGCAGAGGCGCCAGCGAGGCTAGCGATCAGTGCCCGCTGCTGGTCCATGAAGGCAGAGAGTCTGCTCTCCAAGGCCGTCAACCTGAGTCCGACCTCAGGTGAACCAGCAGCCCCCGACTCGGGCCCCGACGGCATCGGGCCCGACGTCGGACCCCTCGGAGGCGAGTCCAGGAGGACTACAGGACTTACCCGAGCAGGCAACTCCGACTCCAGACGAGGTCGCTTCGGCAGATGCTCCTTCTCCAAAGACCCGGGACGGCTATCGGGGCTATGCGACCTGGCCCTCGCGGAACCAGGAGCGTCCACCGACGCCGCCCTCGTGGGTTTCACCTTCCGATGATGGTCCCCGGAGGGAGAACCCCTGTCGGAGGAACTCCGGCGACGGTCAGAGCTGGAACCTCTGGACGCCGAGGCCTCCGACGAGGTCCGGGTACGGGTGGGATCAGCGAAGATTCGTTCCCGCTGATGCCGCCGACTCCTTAACGCTTTGGAGGACATCTTGCTGCAGGCCCCACAGATCAGTTCCTCGTGATCCGGGCCAAGGCAGCGGAGGCAATTATCATGTGTGTCAGTGAGTGACATATTTCTGTCACACTTAACACACCGCTTGAAACCACTGGCAGCCATCGGGGGAAAAAGGGCCCCTGCAAGGTCAAAGGACCGGGCTGCCAGCGCAAAAACCGAAAACAAAACTGACAGAAAATCAGAAAAACCGAAAAATAACAGAAGGACTCGCAACGGTGTCGCGAGTCCGGGCAGGAAAAAGACCGGCGTCGAACCGATAGAGAAAAGAGAGATAAATCACGAAAAATCAACTTTTTCAGCGGGGACAAGACGGGCACGTCTGTAGGGCTCCGCGGAAAAAAGAAGACTGGCTAAGATGGCACCCTTGGGCGGGAAGAGGACCGCGCATGCGCGCTGCAATTCCCAAAGGCTTTCTTTGAAAGCTGGGGAAAATTGCTCCACGAGGGCTCCGTCGGCGCCGACGTCACCCATATGTGAGGACTGACTTCCTGCTTGGTCCTGGAGAACCAGTGATACCAGACAACTGTGCCCACTGCTGGTCCATGAAGTGGGCAATCTGTGCTCCAAGCCCACCATTCTGGACTCCACGAAGTAGAATCCTTTCAGGGGACCTTCGCAGGCCGCTCCTTCTCTGATCCCTCGGACAAGCGTCTAGAACTGCGGGACCCGGCCCATCTGAGGCATCCAGGGACACTGCCTTCGAGGCCTTCTTCTTGTTGATTTCCCTCAATTGAGACTCCCTTTATGAGGAACCACGGCATCAGTCAGGGTCCGTAAGACTACCCCGGGATTCCGCAGTTTCAGAGGAGGCCTTTGGAGGTACTGGGGATTCCGGGAAAAACGTATTGTGCTGCTGCTGGCGGCTTGAGGGCCTTGGTGGACATCTTCTTACAGAGGCCGCATACCGTGGTCCAGTCCCAAGCAACAAAGGCAGCAGTCATGTGTGTCGGTCAAACACATTATTTTGGCACACCGATCACACTTTTTAATACCATTGGTAGCCATGGGAGAAAAAAGTATCCCAGCGAGATTGGAGACTCACGGTGCTGCCAGTTGGAAAAAAAAAGGCATGAAGGCGCTATGAAGGAAGAAAAACTATGAACCCGAGACTCGATGCAGGGGCAGTGGGCTTGGGTGGTGGGAAGAGAACCGGTGCACTACCGGAGGAGAGTATGAAACTCAGGTTGAGAAAATCAACTTTTTCCAGGGGAAGAACAGACGGACATCTGAAGGGCTTCGCGGAAAAAAGGAGACTGAGCATGATGGCACCCTTGGGTGGGAAGGGGACCATGCATGCGTGGTAGCATCTCCCAAACGCTTTCTTTGAAAGCTGGGGGGATGCTTCCATGAAGGCTACGTCGGCACCGCTGTCACCCATATGTGAGGACTGATTTCCTGCTTGTTCCCGGAGAAAGAAATACATAAAGTTCAAGTTGAAGAACAAATACCAACTATTTTAACAGTACCCATACCCCTCCCTTCCTCATTCAGTCACACCCATCCGCCTAACCATACCAAGGTTTCCTTATCTGAAGGGGCAGCATCCATGGTTATTTAGCTCTACCTTACTCCATAATACTATATCTAAAATATTCACATGAAATTATCAAGTGGTGAGTGTCTTTGTGCTTGTGAAGGATTCTAGCTTCACTAGAAAACATCTAATAAACAGATTCCAAACTTTCTCAAAGTTCACAAGACAGTCTCAGCATCTAGAGAATGAGCAGCAGGCAACCTCCATGCCCACGCAATTTCACACCTTGCAGTTGTTAACAAGCTAACAAAGCGCATGTTTTCTTATTCATCCCTGAACCATCAGAAATTTCAGCAAAAAATGTCACAAACATACTGTCCACCTACCTTTACCCCCTTCAGCAATGATCAGAAATTGATTGATATATCCTAATCAACTTACTAAGGGGTCAGGTACCATTGCTAAGATTATTAAAAATATTTTAAATAAATGAAAATATTGGGCTTGATATTCAGCGACGGTGGATATTCAATGCCGGGGAAATATCTGGGCTCCAGTAATGAATATCCAGGCTGCCTAGATTGCCGCAAAGCTAACTGGGCAGAGGCAATATTCAGCTGCTGCCCAATTAGCTTCTGCAGTGAAAGATAAGCCAAGGTTTCCTGTGCCTGGCTTTCGCTGCAAATTGCTAACCGGGCAGCGGCTCAATATTGCTGCTGCCCAGTTAGCGATGGATGCCATTCCGGAACACCCCCAGAATACCCCGATACTAACGGTTTTTCAGGTATGCAAACCATGTAAATGCCTTTTTATTTTTCCTTCTCCCCTCCCCATAAATACGAAAACAAATAATATTTAAATAAAAAGTTGTTCACCTGTAGAACGTGTTCTCCATGGTCATTAGGATAAGTCTTCACATATGGATGATGTCACTGATGGAGCCCCGCTTGGGAACCTATTTTTTTATTTTATTTATTTAGCTTACATCTTTCCAGTGGCAATTCAAAGCAAGTTATATTCAGGTATGTAGGTATTTCTCTGTCCCAAGAAGGTTTATATCTGAGGCAATGGAGGGTTAAGTGACTTGTTCAAGGTCACAAAGAGTGCCAGTGGGATTCAAACCCTGGTCTCTCTGGTTACCTGGCTGCTGCCCTAACAACTAGACTACTTCTCTACTCCTTCTAGGTTACTCCTCCACTTTCTCAGCTCCTTCTATAAGCTTTTGGATTGGTTTCTCCATGCATGTGTATTAATTCCTGCCTACCGCCACCACGTCTCATGTCCTTAATCTGGTTAACAAGTTAAAATGCAACTCCAAGGAGAGGTGAGTTGTGAGGACTTATCCTGCTGTCCATGGAGAACACAGCTACAGGTGAGGAACAAGCAGGATAAATGCTCACATATGGGCAGGGCCAGCACAAGGGTAGCTGCAAACCCTCCCCCCGCTCCTCGAAAACCCTGAAACCCTTGCGCTCGTGAAGCAAATCGTCCTCGTTGGAAACCTCCCAGCCGAGAGGTACGAAATCGCCTGAAGTCTCGAAACTGATCTCGCACAGCCGACAGGGACCTTTCCTGCTTAGGCTTATCCTCCGGTAGTCTACCGCCCTTGGACTCTCCCAAGTCTTTAACCAGATCCTCACCAAACAACAACTTCCCCTTAAAGGGAAGTTTACTAAGCCGCGACTTAGACGAAACATCTGCCTCCCAATTTCGTAACCAAAGGTACCGGCGCGTGGCTACCAAGGAAGCCATACTATTTGCCAATGACCTAATCAAATCATAGTGGACATCTGCTAAATATGCCGCACCCAATTCAAGTTGTGTCACATCTATTATTCGCTCCTGTTCCTGCTGAGACGGTTGCCGTTCTCTCTGCGACCACCTAAGACAAGCTCTCACCACCCAAGCTCCACAAATAGACACTTGCAATGAGAGAGCATTAACCTCAAAGGCTTGTCTCAATAAGCCATCTACCTTCCGGTCTTGCGCATCCTTCAAGGCCGCACTACCTTCCACCGGAATAATCATCTTCTTCGTGACCGCAGACACCGCTGCATCTATATGTGGAGAACGGAACCTCTCCTTATCCGCTAGGGGATAGAGTCTGTTCATAGTTATGATGCCTCGAAACCCCTCTTCTGGCACATCACATTCATCTTGAATCATCCGGTCAACCACCCGGTGAACTGGAAACACCGCCTGAGTTTGCCGCACTGCCTGAATGAGGGGGTCCTCCAAACCCTCCTCCTCCGATGGCTGTACTGAAGTGAGGTTAAGCACCTGAAGGGACTCAGTAATGAGCGCAGTAAGCTCTTCCTTACAAAAAACTCGCCTGATTTTCCTGTTCCGGAATTTCGCCTTCCTCGAGCTCGTCCATTCCTGATTCGTGTTCCACATCTACCTCTTCTGTAGCCTGCCAGTCCGATTCCAAGAGCTGATCCTCAGGAGATCGAGCCCTCTTAAGAGGCCTCACCAGGCCATCTCCAACCTTTTCGGCACCAGAACACTGTCTCTGAGCCCCCAGCATCAAAGGCTGCAGGGTAGTTTCCAGTACCTTCAGAACCCCTATTCAAAAAGCTTTTAAGTGCGGACACTCCAAGAATGAGTGCATCAAGGTGCCTAAATAAATTTTACATTTCCCACCATTCTGTACCCACTCTTTCATTTCAGTCGCACCCCTTTTTCTTTAGTAATATAAAGCATATGAAGTAGTTTATACAGTATTGCATTTTCTGTAGGGCTGCATTAGTGATCAACTGATAAGAACACAAGATATGCCATACTGGTCAGACCAAGGTCCATCAAGCCCAGTATCCTGTTTCCAACAGTGACCAATCCAGGTCACAAGGACCTATCAGGTTCTCAAAAAGGTACACACATGTCATGTTGCTTATCCCAGGGTAAGCAGTGGATTTTCCCTGGTTCCGCTCCATTCATTATTTTATAGACCTCTATCATATCTCCCATCAGCCATCTCTTTTCCAAGTTGAAGAACCTTTTAAGCCTTTCCTTGTTGGGGTATTCTTCCATCCCATTTAACATTTTGGTCCATCTTCTCTGTATCTTTTCTAATTCCACTATATTCTTTTTTAGATATAATGACCAGAACTGTACACAATATTAAAGATGTGGTCTCACCATGGAGCAATACAGAGGCATTATTATATTACTGGTTTCATTTGCCATTCCTTTCTTATTGATTCCTAGAATTTTATTTACTTTCTTGGCCGCTGCTATACACTAAGTAGAGGGTTTCAAGGTACAATATTATCAATGATGATGCCTGGATCATCTTCCTGGATGGCAATTCCTAGTGTGGAACCTTGCACCATTTAACTATTATTTTTTCTTCCCTAAGTGCATAACTTTGTGTTTATCCACATTAAATTTCATCTTCAAGCCATGCCCAGTCTCCCTATTTCTCAAAGTCCTCTTAAATCACAAGAGGATTGTGAAACATTTTAACAACTTTGAATAATTTTGAGTCATTTGCAATTTTGATCACCTCGCACGTTGTTCCCATTTCCAGGACATTTATGAATATGTTCAAAAGCAGTGGGCTCAGCACAGATTCCTGTGGTACTCGACTATTCATATTACTCCATATTTATAGCCTTCCTAGCCCAAATATGAAAATGGGACACTCTCAGCCCAGATGAGAATTCAAGGTTCCCTACCAAAATGCAGAAGGGAGAACTCCTTAAGGCTCCTCCCAATTTAACTCACCACCAGTCCCACACTTTTCTAAACAGCCACAGAAACTGTGCTCTTTTACCCAGCCCCTGATACTATGTTTTCCTCACTTGCATCATATCCAGGAGTGCAGGTATTTCGCCTGTCCTGTATGTGCCTCATGGATCCTCCTCATGAGAGCGGCAATATTATGCAACCTCAAATCCGACAGTCCCAGTGCCGTCAGACAAAATCATACAATATCCCTTTGAACATATTCTCCTGGTTCTCAGCCAAATAGGAATCATCTGGAGGGGGTATAGCAGTTTTGGAAGCATTATCATCTTCACCAGTGCAATACACCCCAGAACAGAGAGATCTTTTTACTTAGCACAAAGAGTTTTAATCTGTTTAAATTTATAATCATGTTTCTCTTATACACTCTATTTAGATCTCAGCTTAAGTATACCCCTAAATACTTCATGCTGTCTTCAGACCAAGCCAGTTTTGCTAATCATTTGCAATTCTGTAAGACAGCCATTGTCTTTGGTTTGCTAAAATTAATTATTAGGTTTGAGAAAGTGCCAAATTGTGTTACACAGTCTATGGTGGTGCCTGCATTGTCTATGAATAGCAACATATCGTCCGCAAATAGATTAATCTTAAATTCCTACCATCCCAATTGGATGCCCTTCCATTCTTTGGTCTGCCACATCTTTAGTGCCAAAGACTCTAGAGATAGCAGAAATAACAGGAGCAAGAGGATGCAGTCTTGTCTGGTTCCTCTCCGAAGCTGGACTTGCTCTATTAGCATCCCATTAATAAGAATTGGAGCCATAGGCACTCTATAGCATTTTTATCCACATTAAACAGGGCCCTGTTATTCCATAAGCCTCCACTATGCAAAAAAAGGTAGTCCCAGAAAGTTTTGTCAAATGCCTTATAGCATCAAGGATATCTAAAAGTATATCACCATTCCGGTACTTCCCTTCATAGACTACCGTCAGTGCTTTGAATAAATTAGCTGAGGCAAACCTCCTTGAGACAAATCCAGCCTGGTTCTCATGAACCAGATGACTATGAGATGCCCTAGTCTCTGTGCTAGCACAGCAGCAATAATTTTCACATCTTGCTTTAATAAAGTGATGAGACGATAAGAACCCAACTGTGTCTTGTCCCCTCCTGACTTAGACTGTGTCTATAGATATGTGGAATAGTTTCCCAGTGGAGGTAGTAGTGATGAGGACAGAGTCTGAATTCAAGAAAGCATGGGACAAACATGGAGGATCTCTAAAGGAAAAAAGGGGACTATTGTATTTAATATGGAAGGGCAAATTAGATAGGCCATAGGGTTCATTCCATCCCCGACTTCCAGCCCCTCTGTACGTCCAGTTTGAGCTGGACATACAGAGGGGCTCGCGATTCTAATCCCGTGGGGCACGTCTAGCTCCATGGAATCAGAATAGCGATCAATCATGTACGTGCAGGCCAGGACTGCGATTCAGTCTGGCTTGCACATACATGATAAGCCCGATTAACTCAGTCAGGGCTTTTAAATGGAGCCGCAGTGCAATGGCGTCCGGTTGCCATGAAACCGCGGCTCCCTTTAAAAGCCACGATGCAAGTTGCCAGAAAAAAAGGCTTATTCCCCGCAGCCTGACCCACGGTCTGGCCTCCTAAGGCCAGGGTCAGGCTGCTGGGAATGCCCTCTGGCCCCCCTACCCCATCCGCGCCCCGGCATTAAAGAAAAATAAACATCCAGGGAAGTTATTAGACATTAGAATTGGCCCTGTACATCCAAGTCCAGTGACTACCCACCGCCCGCCCAGACTCTGCCCCTGAGCTGCCCCTTCCCCACTCCCATTTAACTTCCCCGCACAGCAGGTGGGGAGGTTAGACGCCAGCGGGGGAAAGTATGAATAGCAGGGATGGATGTCCCGTTGGGACATCCATCCCCGCTATTCATGGCACATAATAACCCCCCCATGTGGTCTTTTTCTGCTGTCATGTTTCTATGTTTAACAATGGTTCTGTGTGTCCCCCAAAACACCCTTCAGTTTCACTTCCTCACACACGGAGAGGAATGGTTCAATATGAAGTCCCTAAGGATCTTGTAAAATTTTCTGGGTCTAAGATATTAGACCCTGGCGCTTTGGCCAGTTTCAGATTTTTTATAATTCCTAACACCTCTGCCATTTTAAAGAGAGCATTTAGGTACTGCAATTGATCCTCAGACAATTTGAGCATTTCCAAATTTCGAAAAAATTTCAATTGATTCCTCTCATCCTATGGACCAGCCTTATATAGAGTTTTATAGAACAGTACAAATTGACTTCTGATTGCCTCTTCCTGTTCATATAATCTCCCATGGCCATCTCTAAAGCGTAGTTACTCACCTGTAACAGGTGTTCTCCGGGGACAGCAGGAATCAGTCCTCCCATATGGGTGACGTCAGCAACAAAGGAGCCCACGCAAAACATTTCCCCAGCTTTCAAAGAAAGCATTTGGGAATTCTACCACGCATGCATGGTCCCCTTCCTGCCCAAGGGTGCCATCTTGCTGAGTCAGATGACATTTATTTATTTAGACAGTTTTGTATACCACCTTATCCTTCAATCAAAGTGGTCACAACACAATTGGGGAATACATTTAACACGAGGGGATATGAGACACATACACTAATACTTACAGGGAACATGGGTAATGGAGGGTTAAGTGGTTTGCCCAAGACCACAAGGAGCACCTGTGGGACTAGAAACCCCAGTCCTTCCGGTCCAAGGTTGCTGTCCTCTAGTGGGATTTGAACCCCCGACCTGAGGTAACTTGCCCCAACCACTAGGCCACTCCTCCCTAACATAGCTAAAAGACGGCAAAACTAAATGATGGTAAGGAGCAACTCCAAGGGGAGGAGGGAGGGTTGTGAAGACTGATTCCTGCTGTCCCCGGAGAACACCTGTTACAGGTGAGTAACAACTCTTTCTCTGGGAACAAGCAGGAAGTCCTCACATATGGGATTCCCCAGCTACAGGCTACTGAAAGCCCATAGCAAAAATAGGGGCTCCCTCATGGGGAGCCGCAAGCAGCAGCAATTAGCCGGTGCACACAGACCACAGTAAGACCCCTGCGTCCGATGAACCAGCACTCCGGTAGCCTGAACACAGAAGGGTCAAAGGGTAGGAGTTGCCTAAACCCCAAAAAGGTTATGGGGCATAGCCTGGCAGAAGGCACTGTCCCATTGGGATTCTCTTTCCAGGCAATGATGGGCTGTAAAGGTATGGACTGAAGACTAGGTAGCTGCCCGGCAAATGTCCCCCATCGGGACAGAGCACAAGTGTGCCACCGAAGCTGCCATGGCCCTGACACGGTTTGCCATGATGCAGCCGTCCAGTGGGAGCCTCGCCTGCTCGTATGTGAAGGCGATACAGTCCGCCACCCAAGTGGACAGTGTAGGCTTTGTCACCGCTTCCCCCAGCCTACTGGGGTCATAGGAGATGAAAAGCTGAGAAGCTTTGTGGTGGCCCTGAGTGCATTGGATATAGAAGGACAAAGTCCTCTTACAGTCCAAGATGTGGAGCACCATCTCCACCCGACTGGAGTGAGGTCTTGGAAAGAAGGTGGGGAGCACCACTTCTTGGTTGAGATGGAAGGGTGACACTACTTCCGGTAGGAATTTGGGGTGCGTGCGAAGCACCACTATGCTGTTGAAGAACCTGTTATAGGTTGCCTCTGCCACTAGGGCCTGGAGCTCACTAACTCTGCGAGTGGAGGTAAGCATGACCAGGAAAGCCACCTTCCAAGAGAGACAGCAGAGGTGGCAAGTAGCTAGAGGTTCGAAAGGTGGGCGAGAAGCTGCCCCAGCACCACATTGAGATACCATTCGGCTTCTGGAGGGTGAACTAGAGACTTCAATAAGAGCAAGCCCCAAAAAAATGGGTCACCAATGGCTGGACCGAGAGGGGCTTACCAGCCACTGGATGGTGGTGTGCTGCCAAGACACTGAGGTGCACCCAGACGGAGTTGGACTTGAGCCCAGACTGAGAGAGGTGGAGAAGGTACTGTAACACCAGAGTCACTGGGCAGGAGAAAGGGTCAGCCCCGTGATTGGTGACCAAACAGAGAACCTGCACCATTTGAGGGCATAAGCCTTCCTAGGAGAGGCCTTGTGAGAGGCCAGCAGGTTGTCCTCCACTTCAACTGGGAGGTGGAAGGGGGCCAGAGTCACCCTCTCAGCAGCCACGCTGTCAGTGACAGGGACCCCAGATTGGGGTGCAGGAGAGAGCCTTCCTTCTGAGACAGGAGTCCCAGAACGGTCCCCAAGGGGATGGGGGTGTCCACCGTGAACTGCAGAAGCAGCGGGAATCACGGCTGCCTGGGCCACCGAGGAGCTATCAGGATGAGAGAGGCCCTGTCGCAGAGGGTCCTGAACAAGGTTTTGGCTATCAACGGGGTAGGAGGAAAGGCGTACATGAGGCCTGCTGAACATGAGACCAGGAATACGTCCGCTGCCACCCTGGTTGTCCGGGCTGGTGAACAGGTTCATCATGGGTTCTCCCCAGAGCCATAAGAGCCAACTGGCTACCCTGGGGTCCAGCTGCCACTCGTGCGGCTGGAGAACTCTGCTGAGCCTGTTGGCCAGCTGATTGTCCTGACCGGGCAGGTACACTGCCCACAGGAGGAAGCCCTGTTGGACTGCGTACGAGCAGAGGACTAGAGCGTCCTGTCAAAGGGTATGAGACCCTGTGCCCCCTTGTTTGTTCACATAGAACATCGCCACCTGGTTGTCCGTCTGGACCAGAACTGGCTGGTGACGCAGGTGGTGATGGAAGGACCTCAGGGCTAGGTATATGGCTCAGAGCTCCAGGAGGTTGATCTGCTGGGTGTTCTCGTCTGGTGACCAGTTGTCCTGGGTGCGGAGATCTCCACAGTGGGCTCCCCAGCTGAGCAGGGAGGTGTCTGTGGTGAGGGCCTGAAAGGGCATGCCCACCTCAAGATGCTGGGGCAACTGCCACCAGACCAGGTAGTCCGCCAATTGGCTGGTCACAAAGACTCAGAGGTGGCCTGGGACCACTGGTCCTGGAGACACCACTGTGCCACCCTCATGTGGAGGTGAGTGTCTGGGGTAACGTGGATTGTGGAGGCCATGTGCCTGAGGAGGCGGAGGTGAAGTCAGGCGGGCACCGAGGGAAGGTGCTGCACATCCCGAGCTAGAGACCTGAGACGGTCGACTCGGTCTCTGGGCAAGAAAGCCTTTGACTAAAGAGTGTCGATCTTTGCCCCAGTGAACTCCAGACACTGTGTCGGGAGGAGGTGAGACTTGGGGTAGTTTATGACAAAGCCCAGGTGTTGCAGAACCTGGATGGTGCTTGCGGTGGCCTGATGCATCTCGGAGGCTGTGTCTCCCTTTATGAGCCAGTCATCCAGGTAAGGGAAGATGAAGACCCCCTGGAGCTGGAGGGAGGTGGCCATGACTGCCAGGCATTTTGTGAAGACTCTTGGAGCAGAGGCTAGGCCGCAGACGAGCACCCTGTACTGAAAGTGCCCACCCCCACTACGAACCGCAGGAACAGCCTGTGTTTGGGATGGATGAGGATGTGTGTATAAACATCCTTGAGGTCTAAGGAGCATAGCCAGTCTTCCCGCTGGAGGTATGGCAGCAAGGTTCCAAGGGAGAGCATCTTGAATGTCTCACTCACCAGGAATTTGTTGAGGTTGCGCAGGTCAAGGATGGGCCTTAGGCCCCCCTGTCCTCTTTGGCACAAGGAAGTACCTGGTTCCACCACTTTGTCCTCGAGAAGACCTGCTGACTCCTTCAGAAGAAGGTCCCGGTGGAAGAGAGACCTGAGAGGCTCTCCTGGGAAACAAGAGGGAGGTATCTGAGTCAGACGAAGGAGGTAACCCTCCCCGACCACCCGAAGAGCCCATGAATCGATGGTGATGGACATCCACCTCTGGGCATAGAGTGCCAGACGTCCCCCTGTGGGCTGCTGATCTCCTTGGGGTAGAGAGCTATGCTCAAGGAGTCAAAAGCTCCCCCTGGCTGAGCCAGAGCCAGTGCCTGGGGCTTTGGAGCCTTCTGCTTAAGCAGGCCATGCCCATGTCCCTTGGCCTGCTGACCCTGTTGGGGAGCTGGGGAGGCCTGATAAGGCGGGTAGTTTCGGTAATAGTTATTATTATTATTGAACATTTATAAAGCGCTACCAGTCATACGCAGCACTGTACAGACAAATAAAAGTGACAGTCCCTGCTCATCAAAGCTTACAATCTAATCGAGACGAAACACAGACAGAGCAACAATCTAGCTAGGACAAACCCAGAGGTATAGGTAGGGGTGGTAAGGGAAAAGGAGATTAGGTGGGTCAGTGGGTTACATAACAGCAGCGTTCACTACACACACAATATAATCATAAATACATTCCAAGCTGGCTGGGCATCATGGGTTACATTACATATCAATAGGGATACATTACAGGCAGGCTGGGCATCAAGGGGTACATTGCAATACAGGTTACATTCGGAAGATGTTTACATGTTGAAGTTATATGTGGTTCTGGTGCCTCTGGTCTGGTCTGGTCTTTGGCGGAGCTGCTGGAGTGGGGAAGAGGAGGATGCGGATATTCCAGAGTGCCGCGTCTTGGAGCGCTTTAAATTTAAAGTCCGTTGCCGGCGATACTTCGGCCTGATTGGCCATGCGGTGGGGAGCAGGGTGGAGCATACTTGCCTGCTCCCATCCTCGTCGACGATCGGGTCGGGTCTGGATGCCGCACGCCTTGGAGCGCTTTAAATTCAAAGTCCGTTGCCAGTGATACTTCGGCCTGATTGGCCATGCGGTGGGGAGCAGGGTGGAGCATACCTGCCTGTTCCCATCCTCGTTGCCGATCAGTTCACTTCCTCAGGTAAAAGGACTTCTTACCCCAGCCCTTCTGTTGGGGAGGGGCAGCGGTCTTCTTAGAGAGCCTGGTTCTTGTCTCCAGTTCAGCAGCCTTGTCAGTCATTGGTTTGCCAAAGAGGTTCTCTCCTTGGCATGGGATATTGACCAATTTGTCCTGAACCCACTGCCCGAGGTTGGACGACTGAAGCCAAGCTTGGTGGCATGCACTGATGCCCGCAGCAGCTACCTGGGCCGCCGACTCAAACCCGTCATAGGCCGCTTGAGACATGAATTTGGAGCACTCATGGACTGCCTTGGCCAGATTCTTGAACCGCAGCAAGGGTTCCTCAGAGAGACCAGCCAAGAACCTGGCGAGTTCCTTCGCCAGGTCTCTCAGGTACATGCTCATGTACAGCTGGTAAGCCTGGATGTGGCAGATGAGCATTGAGCCCTGGTAGCACTTTCTGCTGAGGGCGTCCAAGGTGCGGGCCTCCCTGCCGGGGAGCACTGAGGAGTGCATCTTCTGGCTTTTCAGTCAACACATGGCCAACTCCACCACCATGGAGTTATGTGGCAGCTGTGACTTCTGGAAGCCTGGGCTCCAGCGGACTCGATACATCGAATCGAGCCATTTGATCACCAGCGCACTGATGCCAGTGCCTCCCACATTCGGAGCATGAGCCGTTCCAGGATGGGAGGAATGGGCATCATGAGCGATTCCCACAGAGGGGCCTCGTATTGGAGGATTTCCAACTCATCCGCCCAAGGGTCCTACCGACTCGGTGGGGAATGCCAAGGCCTTTGACATGTCCTTGACAAAGTCCAGGAAGCCCATGTCCTAGGGCGGAGACCACCACCGAGGCTCTGAGATAGGAGAGTCAAAATGGAGGTCATGGAGGCGACGGATATTGGGGGACTCCTCATCCTTTGTCTCCCACTCGGAGTAGTCCATCGAGGACTCATAGGAGGGCTGCTCCACGGGCCTCGGGGCTCCTGATGCCCTGCGGCCGGTAGCCATCAGACTTGTTGGGATTGACCGCGGTCCCATCGAGCGGGATTCAGAGCGTGACCATGGCCAAGGATCAACTCGAGGCCGAAGGACCTCGAGGATCAGCTTAGCTTCCAGGGACATCTTGGACGTCAAGGTCCCGGTGGTCGGGGCAGATGAACCCGCTGCTGGTCCATGAAGGCAGACAAACTGTGCTCCAGGGCTGCCATTCTGGAGTCCAGACCAGAAGGCTCCGCAGCCTTCAGTGTGGGCACCAAGGGACTCGGGCCCGATGCTGGCTCCCCCGAAGTTGAATCCTTGATGAGGAAAGTGTCTGGGGACCGAGGCAGGTCCGTGGTTGGATCCTTCTGGAGGACATTCGCAGGCTGCTCCTTCTCCGACGCCTTGGACAAGTGTTTCGGACTGCGGGACCGGGCCCAGGGAGTCCCCCGGCCAGTTGAAACCGTCCAAGGATGCCGCCTTCGAGGGTTTTTTCTTCTTCCTGGGTTCCCTCGAGGGAGACCCCCTTTCCGAGGACTCACGATGAGGCTCGGGCTTGGAGTGTTCCGCCCGAGATGTTGGGGCCTCAGACGAGGCCCTGACCTTCGGAGGCATTGGGGACTTGGGAAAGCTTATCATGTTGCCTCTGGAGGCTGTTGAGGGCCTTGCTAGACATCCTCTTGCAGAGACCACAGGCTACCAGGTTGTGGTCTGGCCCAAGGCAGCGAAGACATGATTTTGGAGCACCGATCACACTTCTTAAAGCCACTGGTACCCATGGGGGGAAAAAGTACCCCGCAAGGTCGAAGACTCTCCGGGCTGCCAGCGGGAGAAAAAAGGGCACGAAGACACCATAAAAAGAAAACAATGAAAGACTACAAAAATAAAACAAACCTCATGCCAAGGCACCATGGTCAGTAGGCGGGAAGAGTACCCGTGCAATACCGGAGGTGAGTGTGAAACTCGGGAGAGAAAAAAAATCAACATTTTCAGGGGACAAGCCAGACAATGTCTGAAGGGCTCTGCGGAAAAAAGGAGACTGAGCAATATGGCACCCTTGGGTGGGGACCACGCATGCATGGTAGCATTCCCAAAGGCTTTCTTTGAAAGTTGGGGAAATGCTCTGCGAGGGTTCCGTCGGTGCCGACATCACCCATGTGAGGACTGACTTCCTGCTTGTTCCCGGAGAATATAAGTAACTGCATACTTTTTCTTGGGGGGGGGGGGGGGAGGTGGAAGCCACACCAGATTGGCCAATAACTTTCCAGTTTTATTCCACCATCAATGAAAATTACATTTATCTAATTTAAAATTGCTCTCTTCTTTCTAATTGAGGTCATTAATTCACCCTTGTACCTATATGTAAGTAGATCTATTTGCCTGACCATATTACCAATATCGCTGCAATTCTTCAGACAATATCAAAGGTTCTTTGTCCCATCTTCTTGTCACCCCTGTCACAAAGGCTATAATTCTCCCTTGCAAGGTGGCTTTTGCTGCTTCCCACAGTGTCTTATTATCTACTTCTCTCATGCTATTCTCCTACATATTTATGGAAAACCTCACCTCTACAGAGGGTGGAGTTTATTCTCCAAACAGGAATGGTACTATCGGGATCCCTTCCTCTCCCTCCCAAGAGTGACCCATACAAGCAAATGAAATGCAGAAACTGCCTCCCCAATTTTGGCAGAGTCTAACCTCCAAACAAGGATTCTGAAATCAGGAGATAATCCAAAGGAGAATAGTTCTTGTGAACGTTTGAAAAAAAAAAAGTGAAATCTACATCTTCTAAGTGCAAGGTTCTCCAAGGATTAAGGAGGTTTAGTTCATTGATCATAAAAATGACTCCCGTTCTGTCACTACGACTAGAGGAGGTTCTTGGCAGCTTGCAGTCAACTAGGGGGTTCTTGGGGATATTAAAACCACCCCTATTATCAACTGATGATTTTTGTAATCCAATAGTTTAGCTACCAAGATGAAGAAAATCTGTGGCCACAAGTATTCAGTACATATACATTACAGTGGACCACTTTTACTCTTTGCAGCATTCCAACCATGAAGTGATAACAGCCCTCTGCATCTTGAACTCCTTTATAAAGGTCAAAAGAGAGAGATCCATTTATCAGTGTGGCTACTCCTCTCTGCCTTTTGTCGTAAGATGAGAAGCCAAAGTCCCCCACCCAACCTCTCTTCAACTTCCTATGCTCCATAACATTAATGTGAGTCTCCTGCAAAAAAGCTATATTAACCTTTTCCTTCTTTAAATAATTCAGCAGTTTAGTTCTTTTGATGGGTGAATGGATATCATCAACATTTAATGTTAAGATTTCACTGGTCAACAATGAAATCGTTACTGACTTTGAAAGGCCCTAATCTGTAGTATCTTGGTGAGCTGAACAAGAATATAACATTAAAAAATTTTTATTGGCTCTGGTTTTGAAGATATTGCATGTAGTTCATTTTTGACGTTTCACCATGTAAATTTATCCAGTAGGACATCAACAACATCCCAAATAAACCTTGAATGATGTAATATTGCATCACATTGCATAATACCAGTATGCACACATCATCCAGAGTAGATTGCGTCATTTTCTGAAGCAATGCAATACTACTGCCAGACGGCTGCTGAAGCCATCCGACGTCAGCAGTGTACTATATGCAGTCAGAAAGGTTGAGCATTTAAAATATTTCAGACTGTGTGTGAGACAGTTTAAGCTACTGTTACATGTAACTTTTATTAATCATATAATTTTAGCCATTTAGGTACAATACAGAACAGTAATGCCGCGGAAGTGCGTTAATACAGTTGACAATTTCTGCTACATTTGTGGGGAAGTGACATTTGCCAACCAGAAGAAAAGTATCACTTCTCAACTGAAGAAGGCATATCATCTTTACTTCGGATGCAAGATTGGTGACCAAGACAAGCCTTGGGCCCCGCATATATGCTGCGCTACATGTACAACACAGCTTTCACAGTGGTTGAATTGCAAAAGACTATCAATGCCATTTGCAGTCCCCATGGTGTGGAGAGAGCCAAGCAACCACATAAATGACTGTTACTTCTGCTTGGTTCCTCCTCTTTCCAGCGGAATAACCAAGCAAAAGAAGTCAAGCATAGTCTACCCAAACATTCTGTCTGCATTGAGACCAGTTTCACATGGTGAGGGACTTCCTATTCCAGAACCTCCATCAGAATATTCTCTTGATTCATCTGATGAGGACAAGGGTGAGCCGACCTGTTCTTCTCCTGGTCCATCAGCATGCAGTGGCCCAGATTTTCACTGGGATGCATATCAACTCCACACAGAATAACACAGGAAGAACTAAATGACCTGGTTCGTGATTTGGACTTATCCAAGAACAAGGCAGAAGTGCTAGGATCAAGACTCCAACAATGGAATCTTCTAGAAAAAGATGTCAACATTACTTCATATCGAAAGCGCCACCAGCAGTTGGAGCCTTTCTTCAGAAAGGAAAGTAATCTGGTATTCTGTTCCGATATTGAAAGCCTCATGAATGCCTTAAAAATCACTCATGACCCACAAGACTGGAGACTATTTATAGAATCTTCGAAACTGAGTCTGGAGGCTGTGCTTTTGAACAATGGAAACTGTCTTCCATCTATTCCAGTAGCGCATGCCGTCCACATGAAAGAGACATACAATAACTTAAAGCATCTACTGACTTCCATTAACTATAACAAGTACAGCTGGCACCTCTGTGGTGACTTGAAGGTAGTTGCCCTTTTAATGGGACTTAAGCAGGGATATATAAAATACATGTGTTTCTTATGTGAGTGGGATAGCCGAGCAAGGGATTGGCACTACTTGTGGAAGGAATGGAATCGCAGACAAAATGTAACAGTTGGAGAGAAGAATATCCAGCACCCAGCTCTGGTTGAGGCTCACAAAATCCTGCTACCACCTCTTCACATCAAACTAGGTATGATGAAAAACTTTGTGAAAGCCATGGACCGCACTTCGCCAGCTTTCCGATACCTGCATGAAAAATTCCCTCGACTCAGCGAAGCAAAGATTAAAGAGGGAGTTTTTGTGGGTCCTCAGATTAGAGAGCTCTTCAAAGATGACCGGTTCAACAACTTGCTGCAGGGTGATGCGAAACAAGCATGGAATGCTTTTCGCCTAGTGTCAACAAACTTTCTCGGGAATATTAGGGCAGAAAACTACAAGGAACTAGTAGAAGACATGCTGATGCAGTATCAGAAACGTGGCTGCAATATGTCTCTAAAGATCCATTTCCTTGATTCCCATCTCGATTTCTTTCCTGACAACTGTGGTATAGTTAGTGATGAACAGGGCGAACGTTTTCACCAGGATATCGCAACGATGGAGCAAAGATACCAGGGAAAATAGTCCACTACAATGCTGGCTGACTACTGCTGGACACTCCCCAGAGAAGCTCCCGAACAGCTGTAAAAGAGACAGGTGAAAAAATCTAAGAAGTAGTCTATGACTTGGTATTTTACAGGTATTAACCGAAGGCCTATTATATTTACTATTGACATGCATTTCGTGATGTAAACATTAATTCTTGTAGATTACAAAAAAACAAGAGCCAACTTTGCAATTTCACTGTCATATTCGTGTTCAGCATATAAAAATTGATAAGAAATGACTACTTTTATTTCAGTAACATGACTTTTGTAAAAATTTGTTGACCAGTGTTAGGCTATCTAATTCCTTACTTTTGCCATAGAGATACTCACTCAGTGTTTCCACAGCATCTGGGTTGCCTCAGAACCTCCCAGTAGAATCCCGAGTCAACCTGTTAATTCTATTGTTTAGTTTATCTTTAACTTTATTTCCACATTTGATTAACCGCCCAGGCAAAGACATCAGGGTGGTGTACAATGAACAAATAATTGCTGCTAATAGAGAGAAGAGAATGCCAAAGTCATGATAGGATAGAGAAGGGGACAGAGCACACAGGAAAGATAGAAGGCATAGATATGCAGTCAATGAGAGAAGGGAAGGGAGATGTAATGTGAACTTAGGAGGAGATCAAAGGCAATTTATTTATTTATTTCTCTTATATACCGCGCTCTTCAACATCAGTGCGGTTTACATGGAACATTTAGGTTTGACTGTGGGGTTAACCGTAAAAATACAGATAACAGGTAACTCAACTTGGATAGTCAAAATTAACTATTTACACATATTTGATACATAGTAGTATTTACATATTATACAACATTTGAGGGATAATTACAGTGGACATGGAGCTTATTTGCGGGAAGGTCAGGATGATGCACCTTCATTTGGGTAACATTCGCGGAAAAGGTGGTGTTTCAATGCCCTTCTGAATTTAGTTAGTTCTGGGACTGCTCGTATGTTGGGAGGCAGGGAATTTCAGTATCTGGGAGCACTGATACTAAAGGCCCTGCTTGCTGTAGCCTGTGTACACTGGGTCAATGTTTTGGGGATTTCCAAGGTGTTTATTGCTGTAGTTCTTCTGGCTCTATTGGGGGGGGGGCTTATGTGTGTGAGACAAGCGAGTGACGGGGGGGGGGAGAGCCCATTTATGGTCTTGAATGTTAGTAGTAATGTTTTGAAGACGATCCTACAGTGGATAGGGAGCCAGTGGAGACTTTTGAGGATGGGTGTTATATGGTCTCGCCTCGAGGCCCCATTCAGAACTCTGGCTGCGGTGTTCATGGCAAGCTGGAGCGGGCTCAGGGTAGATTTAGGGAGCCCTTGGAGGATCACGTTGGCATAGTCCAGGTATGGAATGGTTAGAGCCTGGAAGATAGTTCTGAAGTCGTCTGGTTGTAAAAGGGGACGTAGATGTTTGAGCGTCCTAATTTTGTGATATGTTGATTTGACCATGTTGCCAATGTGTGTCTTCATGTTAAGGCTCTGGTCTAGAGTAACACCCGGGTAACGGATTGTGGGCTTGGTTTGAAGCTCTACTTCGCCGACTTTTAGGTGGGTTGGTGGGAAGAAGTTAGAGTTTCTGGTGATGAACAGCACTTCAGTCTTTTTGTGTTGTATGCGAAGATTCTGATTCTGGAGCCATCTTTCTACTGTGCTGAAACATTCCGTAAGGGGTGAGAGGTCAATTTGGTCAGTCTTGAATGGCATGTAGAGCAGGATGTCGTCTGCATATATCATGCATTCAATGTCGAATGAGCGAACGATGTCGCAGACAGGCTGCATGTAGATATTAAACATTAGTGCTGAAAGGGAGGATCCTTGCGGGACACCTTGTTTCTGATGGAATGGTTTGGATGTAGAGGTTTCGGTTCGCACATGCTGCCATCTATCGGCTAGGTATGACTTGCACCAAGTTAGTGCTAAGCCGCCGATGCCCTTCTCTTTGAGCCGTTTCAGGAGGGCTTGGTGACATACTGAGTCAAATGCTGCGGCTATGTCTAGGAATATAAGGGCCACTCCGCAATGGATGTTATCAATTGTGGTGAGTATGTTGTTGAAGAGGGTGGTAAGTAGAGTCTCCACACCATGAGCCTCTCCTAAGCCATGTTGGCAGTGGTCAAGAGGTGCAGCATTGTCGATGTGATGCTGGAGCTGACCTTGGACCTCCTTTTCGATTATCTTGGCCAGCAGTGGAATACTGGAAATTGGTCTGTATGATTCCACTTTCTGGGAGTCGAGCTTGGAGTTTTTTTTAGCAGAGGTCTAATGGATGTGTGTTTGAGACTTAGGGGGAATAAGCCTGAAGAGAATGATGTGTTAAATAGTTTAGCTATGAAGGGGCTAAACTCTGTCCTTAGTTCTTTTATCCAAAAAGCCAGACAGGGGTCGGTCTGGGCCGTGGTCGTGTTGACTGTAGAGATTAAGTCTGCGATTTGCTTAGTGGAGGGGGTGGTGAAGGTTGTCAGCGTCACTATGCATGCTGGTCCCTTTGTGCTGGTAAGATTGGTCTTGGTGGTTTGGTGTAATTTTGATTGAAGGAAGCCTGCATAGTCTTGGGCGAGAATCTCTGTTGTTTGCTCCAGTCCTGGTTATTTTGTTAGGTTTTTGACGAGGGTAAAGAGGTTGTGTGGTTTATTTAGCGATCGCATTAGCGTGTTAGTGTGAGCTTGTCTCATTTTCTCGGATATCGCGGATCGGTGAGTTGCGAGTTGTAGGTTGTAAGCTTCCAGATCTTCGGTTGAGCGTAAGCGCCTCCATTGCCTTTTGAGTTTCCTAAGTTTGAGAAGCGAGGTCCGCAGGTCGTTGGAGAACCAGGATGCCGTGGGTCTTTTCCTTGGGTTTTTGTTGTGTACTGAACGTTGCGCGATAGTACTGAGACTGTCGTTCCAGTTGGAGACCAGTCTGTTGGGGTCAGTTGTTGTCAAGCCTAGTAGGGGTTGTGTGTGGTTTATGATGGATTCCTTGTTGAATGGTTGGAAACATCGTGAGGGCGGTCTTGTGGGGTTTGTCTTACTCTCAGGGGGTTTCATTGGCTTGTTATCCAAAGGAATTTGGAACAGGATTAACTTATGGTCTGACCACGGTACTTCGGTGTAGGTTGGTGAGGGGAAGTTGGCAGTGTCGCAGGTAGATAGTGGGACAAAGATCAAGTCTAATATGTTTCCTTTTGTGTGGGTTGGTTCGTTGATTAACTGCTGATAACCTAGGTCTTTGAGTGCTTCTAGAAATGCAGAGGCTTGGGAGTCTTGTAGCGTTGGCAGGTTGAGGTCTCCTAGTATCCAGTTTGGGGTGGGCAAGTGTGGAGTATTGCAGGCTAGCTCAATTATCGTGGCTAGGTCATCAGAGGATGATGTTGGGGCTCTGTATATTAGATTGATGGAGCAGAGATTATTAGTTATAACTACTATGGCAAGGTTTGTTGAGTTGGTGCTATTGTAGAGGTGGAACTTGAGGTCTGTTTTAGAGAGTATGAGAACTCCTCCTCCTCTTTTGTTGCTTCTATGGCAGCTATGGACTGTAAGGTTGGGAGGTAGAAGGTGGTTAATGAGTACAGAGTCTTCATATGTTAACCATGTCTCTGTGACCAGAAGCATGTCCAGGTTGTGTCTGGCTATCAGGTCAGTGATGATGGGCCATTTCTTGCATATTGAACGCACGTTTATGAGGGCAGCCTTTAAATATGGGGGCTGTAGGACACCTTTTTTTGCAATTGTGTTGTGTTTGATTGCGACGTGAAGCGGTTGCTGATAGGATGGTAGCATATCATCTGGTGCCTTGAGTGGAGGGCTTCTTGACCATCTCCTCCCGCCGCTGTGTAGGATAGGTATGTGTTTGTGAGTGTTGGTTAGAGCCAGAGTGCTGCTAATCAGCTCTAAGAGGAGGTATCCACAAATTATTGCTGTGAAGGTGCGAGCCATTTTGTGGTAGAAATGCCTTTCGTATATGGGTGCAGGTAGCTGGAGAGTTGCTCTGATTCAGGATATTGCACCGGAGACAGGGTGCAGGTAGCTGGAGGGTTGCTCTGATTCAGGATATTGCACCGGAGACAGGGTGGGCTGTAATCTTTGACGTCGGGCAAATTAGATGCGCGACAGAGGCAAGAATGAGATTGAGAATGTGCAGGTGGGAGTTCGTTAGTATGTGCACTTGTAGATATCAAGTTTGAAATGGAACCAATGTTACTGTATCCTACCTACGATAAGTAACAAATGTTACAGTACATAATGTTACAGCATCCTACCTACAATAAGTAAGAATGTTCAGTGGGCTGCAGATATCCAATTTGAAATTGAAACAATGTTACAGTATCGTGCCTACAATAAATACAAATGTATGCAATGGTCTGCAGTTATCAAGCTTGGAAAGGAAGCAATGTTATGGTATTCTGACCTTAGTGAGTAATGAAAGATGTAGTAATCTACAGTACAGGCGACTCTTCGCTAGTGTATGCAGTTGTGGTCAGCTGATTTATAATAGAGACAATATTATATCTGGACATGCAATGGGGATAGATCTAACTAGGGGTGCAATGGGGCAGTCATAACTAGGATACAAACATAGTTAGGGGTCAGGCAGGTAGGTAGCTTAGCCTAGCAAGTGGCAACCTAGGCAGAATAATACTGGCAACAGTAATAGCGGACTATTGGTGAGGTGACTTATGTTCAGTTAGTTAAGGTTACATATACTTGCAGATCATTGTAGAGTATGTAGAGAGGTAGCTGTTTTAGTTGTCGAGAGCGAGCTCAGCCTGGGGAGCTCAAGCTGCTGGTCAATTGTAGAGGTGAGGATGGGTCTCTCTGTGGTAAACGACTCTGTCAGGGGTCCGGAGAGGTTTCTTATGTGTCCCGATGTGGGCCGTTGCCTAAGGGCCGTGCCAAAGGGCCCTCTGGCGAGGCCCTCAGGCGCGGGCCCGCAAGCCGCGGGTGTGCCGCAGAGGTGCTTCTTTTTAAAACATGCTCCGGCTGCCCCGATTGGGCAGCGCTTCCTGGTGGGGGTGTCCTGGTGCTCCGGCCCGCTCGATCCCGGCCAGGAGAGCAGCTGGAGGGCCGGAGTGCTGGGCAGAAGAGGGCTGCACGCCGCGGAGGCGCTTATTTTTAAAACATGCTCTGGCTGCCCTGATTGGGCAGCGCTTCCTGGTGGGGGTGTCCTGGTGCTCCAGCCCGCTCGGTCCCGGCCGGGAGAGCAGCTGGAGGGCTGGAGTGCTGGGCAGAAGAGGGCTGCACGCCGCGGAGGTGCTTCTTTTTAAAACGTGCTCCGGCTGCCCCGATTGGGCAGTGCTTCCTGGTGGGGGTGTCCTGGTGCTCCGGCCCGCTCGATCCCGGCCAGGAGAGCAGCTGGAGGGCCGGAGTGCTGGGCAGAAGAAGGCTGCACGCCGCGGAGGCGCTTCTTTTTAAAATGTGCTCTGGCTGCCCCGATTGGGCAGCGCTTCCTGGTGCTCCAGCCCGCTCGATCCTGGCCGGGAGAGCAGCTGGAGGGCCGGAGTGCTGGGCAGAAGAGGCAATGCTGAAGAGATGAGAGTTGAAGTGTGATCTATTCTCTTTCTCTTCCAGAATACTCCAGCACCTTCTCACTTGCACACAATCAACAGTCATATCTATATACACACATTCGCATACCCCCATTGCCCACTGTATCTCACCCCTACAGTCCACCAGGCATATCCTTCCCTTTTTCTAACTGATCTCCAATGATTTCTTTCCTTTCTTCCCTTCCCATTCTCCTCCCTTGTTTCCCCTATCTTAGTTTCCTCTCCTCCCCAATAGTTAGTATTCTAAACTTGTGTGTCTTGGCCCCCCTGCCCTCCATACAATTCGCACAACCAAGGCTATAAATTAACCACAATTATTAAAAAAGAAAAAAACACCACAGCATTGCTAAACTGAAGCATTAACAATATTGTGGCTTATCCAAGAAAATTAGTGTCAACAAAGTTCCTGACCTAGAAGCCTTGATGGTAGAAATGGACTTGGACATTGTGGCCATTACAGAAACGGTTTAACGAGTCACATTAATGGGATATATTTATAGCTAGCTATAATTTATTTAGAAGAGATAGAGAAGGCAGCAAAAGAGGAAGTGTACCCTATATGTAAAAAGCAATATTAAAGCCGCTAAAATGCAAGGGACATGGGGACAAGAAGAAGCGCTGTGGATTGTGTTAGAAAGAGGACTTGCCTGAGTGTAGGGGAGGGAATGGGAGAGAAGGTATCTCTATGTTTAAAATATTTCATACTGAACTACTTACTATTTGCTGTTAGGTGGACATGAATGTATGGTTCAATGCAAATAAAAATTGAAATTATAAAAAAAAGAAAGAGGAGATGGCATTATCATCCACACTGGTGTAGTCTACAGGCCTCCAACTCAAACTGAGGAATGGATAGAGACTCAATCATTGATACTGCAAAGGTATCTGTGAAGGGAGAAGTAATCACATTGGCTGACTTTAATATGGAAATTACACTTACCTGGTAATTGTTCCTTGAGTAACTACAGTTTAGTCCTCCACCTCTGGGTAGTGTACCTCCTCTGCAGCTTGGAGACTGGGCATGTCAAAATCATGACATCACTGGATATAGCCGGCTGGTCTCTCCCATCAGCCCCCAGTGAACTATTGACAAAGCAGACTCAAAGGAGCAACAAATAAGTAGCTATCATATACAAAGTGGAGGAGTAGCCTAGTGGTTGGGGCAAAGTACTTCAGGCCGGATGGTCGGTGGTACAAATCCCACTAGAGGACAGCAAACTTGGGCCGGAAGGACTGGGGTTTCTAGTCCCACAGGTGCTCCTTGTGGTCTTGGGCAAGCCACTTAACCCTCCATAGCCCATGTTCCCTGTAAAATAGTTATCTCCAAGTTATAATGCCCTGTTCAATGTAATTTCAGTTTGTTCAATGTAAACCGCACTGATGCAGAATAGCACGGTATATAAGAGAATGTAAATAAATAAATAAATCAACCTTAAACACAAACTGAACGCATAACCTGACGTATTGAAACATGAAATCCCCCTATCCCAAAAGAAGGGAACTGGTTTTTTTTCCCTTTATTGACTATCCCGTTTCCGCTCTATGCCTAGTCAAAAACAAGGGAGAGCAGAGTAGACAGAGTTGTCGATGTGATACTGGAGCTGACCTTGGACCTCCTTTTCGATTATCTTGGCCAGCAGTGGAATACTGGAAATTGGTCTGTATGATTCCACTTTCTGGGAGTCGAGCTTGGAGTTTTTTTTAGCAGAGGTCTAATGGATGTGTGTTTGAGACTTAGGGGGAATAAGCCTGAAGAGAATGATGTGTTAAAGAGTTTAGCTATGAAGGGGCTAAACTCTGTCCTTAGTTCTTTTATCCAAAAAGCCAGACAGGGGTCGGTCTGGGCCGTGGTCGTGTTGATTGTAGAGATTAAGTCTGCGATTTGCTTAGTGGAGGGGGTGGTGAAGGTTGTCAGCGTCGCTATGCATGCTGGTCCCTTGGTGCTGGTAAGATTCGTCTTGGTGGTTTGGTGTAATTTTGATTGAAGGAAGTCTGCATAGTCTTGGGCGAGAATCTCTGTTGTTTGCTCCAGTCCTGGTTCCTTTGTTAGGTTTTTGACGAGGGTAAAGAGGTTGTGTGGTTTATTTAGCGATCGCATTAGCGTGTTAGTGTGAGCTTGTCTCATTTTCTTGGATATCGCGGATCGGTGAGTTGCGAGTTGTAGGTTGTAAGCTTCCAGATCTTCAGTTGAGCGTAAGCGCCTCCATCGCTTTTTGAGTTTCCTAAGTTTGAGAAGCGAGGTCCGCAGGTCGTTGGAGAACCAGGATGCCGTGGGTCTTTTCCTTGGGTTTTTGTTGTGTACTGAACGTTGCGCGATAGTACTGAGACTGTCGTTCCAGCTGGAGACCAGTCTGTCGGGGTCAGTTGTTGTCAAGCCTAGTAGGGGTTGTGTGTGGTTTATGATGGATTTCTTGTTGAATGGTTGGAAACATCGTGAGGGCGGTCTTGTGGGGCTTGTCTTACTCTCATGGAGTTTCATTGGCTTGTTATCCAAAGGAATTTGGAACAGGATTAACTTATGGTCTGTCAGACGGCTGCCTGGGTGAGAATTTTCACAGTCTTGGCAAGTGTATATATCTATATGATTTGCAAGGTATTGTGGGCAATGTAGTTCATTCACACCAGACACAGCTGCTGACAATAATTTAGTTGTGCTCTTGGGTAAAGCCAATAAGATGTTTAATTTATGTGCTACCAAGCATATCTGTGTTGGGAGAAATAACCCCATAAATAAATAACTTGCTTTCAGTGTTAACTTGGAAAAACAAAGTCAAAATCAGGAAAACAACAAATGAAAAGCTACAAAGCAAGAAACAAACTGTTCTTTTCAGGTTAACTTCTGATTACTTCCCACATAAATTCAGAAGTGATTCTCTCCTAGCTCACAAGAAATTAGGTAAGGCTTAATTGCTAGCAGTCACCAGCTGAAACCCCTTAACTGGCTTGCCTTCCACTGTGTGGGTCAAATCCTGCTTCAGGAGCTTTTCTGAGTAGATTAAAGAACAAATTTGTATTTCTTTGTGATGGTTGCTGTACTTTATAACAGAAAGTTACCAACGGAGTTTAGATATAGAGCAGTCCATATAAACAGGATCCTCATCTGCTATTATTCCCCCTTGTTCAACAAACATGGGTTCAATATCATGGATTGGCACAGATGAATCTCTCAATGGAGCATTTTCAGGAGAATACTTGTTTCCCTGCTGTCTTTCAAGGTTATAGCTAGGGCATAGATCAGTGTTCATACCTGAGCTTCCATTGCTGCTAGAGTTCCTCTCTATATAGCCTGGCCAGTATGTAGTCCAGTTCTTATGTCCAGCCTTCCAATCCAGATCCCTGGACACTGGATCTCTCTTCACATACCTTCTGGCACAGGTATTAGGGTCCCTTCCACGTGCAGCCGTCTCCCTCACAGGTAGCCTCTGGTGATTCCTAGCTCTGCAGCACCATTCCTCTGGCTTTCCCCAGTCCAATGGTGTATGCTGTCCCTTGGAATATCTCCCAGTATACGTACTGCTTTGGACTCTTCTAGACCTCTCAAAGGCTTTTCTCTTCCTTCTTCCAAAGGGTCTCTTTCCCTCTCTGTCCGTCCGGTTTGGCTTCTGCTTCTGATGATCCTTCAGATGAAACTGATGATCAAACTCAAGCTGATTCTCAGGATACTGAGGACAATTCTCTGGATATCCAAGGTGATCATGAAGATGGTCATCTGTAGAATAAACTCTACTCTTATTCTGCTTAGATGAGTGCTCCTCCCTAACACAGCGCAGCTGTGCTGAATCAGGCCCTGCCCTTTGAGATGAGTGCTTAGGGATTACCTCATAGCCCTCCTGATTGAACACACGTTTCCCCACTTCAGCTCCTCTAATGGCTGTTGGGAACCTGGTGCATTCTGGGACTGGTAGTCTTTTATGGGAAAATTCTGTTTTCTTATTTCTACCAGAACTGACAGGTTGCTTGTTCAGAGTCACTTCACCTTTTCTATAGCTCCTTCCTGAGCTATGATGCTTCCTTATCACAGGTCTGACCCTGGTACTTCGGTGTAGGTTGGTGAGGAGAAGTTGGCAGTGTTGCAGGTAGATAGTGGGACAAAAATCAAGTCTAATATGTTTCCTTTTGTGTGGGTTGGTTCGTTGATTAACTGCTGATAACCTAGGTCTTTGAGTGCTTCTAGAAATGCAGAGGTTTGGGAGTCTTGTAGCGTTGGCAGGTTGAGGTCTCCTAGTATCCAGTTTGGGGCAGGCAAGTGTGGAGTATTGCAGGCTAGCTCAATTATCGTGGCTAGGTCATCAGAGGATGATGTTGGGGCTCTGTATATTAGATTGATGGAGCAGAGATTATTAGTTATAACTACTATGACAAGGTTTGTTGAGTTGGTGCTATTGTAGAGGTGGAACTTGAGGTCTGTTTTAGAGAGTATGAGAACTCCTCCTCCTCTTTTGTTGCTTCTATGGCAGCTATGGACTGTAAAGTTGGGAGGTAGAAGGTGGTTAATGAGTACAGAGTCTTCATTTGTTAACCATGTCTCTGTGACCAGAAGCATGTCCAGGTTGTGTCTGGCTATCAGGTCAGTGATGATGGGCCATTTCTTGCATATTGAACGCACGTTTATGAGGGCAGCCTTTAAATATGGGGGCTGTAGGACACCTTTTTTTGCAATTGTGTTGTATTTGATTGCGACGTGAAGCGGGTGCTGATAGGATGGTAGCATATCATCTGGTGCCTTGAGTGGAGGGCTTCTTGACCATCTCCTCCCGCCGCTGTGTAGGAAAGGTATGTGTTTGTGAGTGTTGGTTAGAGCCAGAGTGCTGCTAATCAGCTCTAAGAGGAGGTATCCACAAATTATTGCTGTGAAGGTGCGAGCCATTTTGTGGTAGAAATGCCTTTCGTGTATGGGTGCGGGTAGCTGGAGAGTTGCTCTGATTCAGGATATTGCACCGGAGACAGGGTGCAGGTAGCTGGAGGGTTGCTCTGATTCAGGATATTGCACCGGAGACAGGGTGGGCTGTAATCTTTGACGTCGGGCAAATTAGATGCGTGACAGAGGCAAGAATGAGATTGAGAATGTGCAGGTAGGAGTTCGTTAGTATGTGCACTTGTAGATATCAAGTTTGAAATGGAACCAAAGTTACCGTATCCTACCTACGATAAGTAACAAATGTTACAGTACATAATGTTACAGCATCCTACCTACAATAAGTAAGAATGTTCAGTGGGCTGCAGATATCCAATTTGAAATGGAAACAATGTTACAGTATTGTACCTACAATAAATACAAATGTATGCAATGGTCTGCAGTTATCAAGCTTGGAAAGGAAGCAATGTTACGGTATTCTGACCTTAGTGAGTAATGAAAGATGTAGTAATCTACAGTACAGGCGACTCTTCGCTAGTGTATGCAGTTGTGGTCAGCTGATTTATAATAGAGACAATATTATATCTGGACATGCAATGGGGATAGATCTAACTAGGGGTGCAATGGGGCAGTCATAACTAGGATACAAACATAGTTAGGGGTCAGGCAGGTAGGTAGCTTAGCCTAGCAAGTGGCAACCTAGGCAGAATAATACTGGCAAAATTAAAAATGTGAAAAATCCACTCTATACTATTATCATCTTCAACCTCAATATTTTTTAATATTTTTTAACTTTTGCCAACGGTCTCAGATAAACGATACCTTTCTTTACACCTTAATATGGGTACTTGAATTCACCCAGTACGGTGTTCGTTCACATCAATGACCGGAGGCTATTTTTTTATATATGAGATTTTTTTGTGCTTTTCTAATTAATCTTCATCCATTTAACTTAAAAGATACTTAAAAAAGAGAGAGAGAACAAGACACCATCCTACTTATCTTTGAGCAGAACGGTGCTTAAACAATGTCCCTTCAGCGCTCGAAGAAATAGAAACCCCTAGCGCTGAAGAAATAGAAACCCCTCTTCGAGCGCTGAAGGGACATTGTTTAAGCACCGTTCTGCTCAAAGATAAGTAGGATGGTGTCTTGTTCTCTCTCTTTTTTAAGTATCTTTTAAGTTAAATGGATGAAGATTAATTAGAAAAGCACAAAAAAATCTCATATATAAAAAAATAGCCTTCGGTCATTGATGTGAACGAACACCGTACTGGGTGAATTCAAGTACCCATATTAAGGTGTAAAGAAAGGTATCGTTTATCTGAGACCGTTGGCAAAAGTTAAAAAATATTAAAAAATATTGAGGTTGAAGATGATAATAGTATAGAGTGTATTTTTCACATTTTTAATTTTGATAGTAGTTCACTCTTTCATTGGATCTGACTATAGTATTAGAATAATACTGGCAACAGTAATAGCGGACTATTGGTGAGGTGACTTATGTTCAGTTAGTTAAGGTTACATATACTTGCAGATCATTGTAGAGTGTGTAGAGAGGTAGCTGTTTTAGTTGTCGAGAGCGAGCTCAGCCTGTGGAGCTCAAGCTGCTGGTCAATTGTAGAGGTGAGGATGGGTCTCTCTGTGGTAAACGACTCTGTCAGGGGTCCGGAGAGGTTTCCTATGTGTCCCGATGTGGGCCGTTGCCTAAGGGCCGTGCCAAAGGGCCCTCTGGCGAGGCCCTCAGGCGCGGGCCCGCAAGCCGCGGGTGTGCCGCAGAGGCGCTTCTTTTTAAAAGATGCTCCGGCTGCCCCAATTGGACAGCGCTTCCTGGTGGGGGTGTCCTGGTGCTCCGGCCCGCTCGATCCCGGCCAGGAGAGCAGCTGGAGGGCTGGAGTGCTGGGCAGAAGAGGGCTGCACGCCGCGGAGGTGCTTATTTTTAAAACATGCTCTGGCTGCCCCGATTGGGCAGCGCTTCCTGGTGGGGGTGTCCTGGTGCTCCAGCCCGCTCGATCCCGGCCGGGAGAGCAGCTGTAGGGCCGGAGTGCTGGGCAGAAGAGGGCTGCATGCCGCGGAAGTGCTTCTTTTTAAAACGTGCTCTGGCTGCCCCAATTGGGCAGCGCTTCCTGGTGGGGGTGTCCTGGTGCTCCGGCCCGCTCGATCCCGGCCAGGAGAGCAGCTGGAGGGCCGGAGTGCTGGGCAGAAGAGGGCTGCACGCCGCGGAGGCGCTTCTTTTTAAAATGTGCTCTGGCTGCCCCGATTGGGCAGCGCTTCCTGGTGCTCCAGCCCGCTCAATCCTGGCCGGGAGAGCAGCTGGAGGGCCGGAGTGTAGGGCAGAAGAGGCAATGCTGAAGAGATGAGAGTTGAAGTGTGATCTATTCTCTTTCTCTTCCAGAATACTCCAGTACCTTCTCACTTGCACACAATCAACAGTCATATATATATCCACACATTCGCATACCCCCATTGCCCACTGTATCTCACCCCTACAGTCCACCAGGCATACCCTTCCCTTTTTCTAACTGATTTCCAATGATTTCTTTCCTTTCTTCCCTTCCCATTCTCCTCCCTTGTTTCCCCTATCTTAGTTTCCTCTCCTCCCCAATAGTTAGTATTCTAAACTTGTGTGTCTTGGCCCCCCTGCCCTCCATACAATTCGCACAACCAAGGCTATAAATTAACCACAATTATTAAAAAAGAAAAAAAACATCACAGCATTGCTAAACTGGAGCATTAACAATATTGTGGCTTATCCAAGAAAATTAGTATCAACAAAGTTCCTGACCTAGAAGCCTTGATGGTAGAAATGGACTTGGACATTGTGGCCATTACAGAAACGGTTTAACGAGTCACATGAATGGGATATATTTATAGCTAGCTATAATTTATTTAGAAGAGATAGAGAAGGCAGAAAAAGAGGAAGTGTACCCTATATGTAAAAAGCAATATTAAAGCCGCTAAAATGCAAGAGACATGGGGACAAGAAGAAGCGCTGTGGATTGTGTTAGAAAGAGGACTTGCCTGAGTGTAGGGGAGGGAATGGGAGAGAAGGTATCTCTATGTTTAAAATATTTCATACTGAACTACTTACTATTTGCTGTTAGGTGGACATGAATGTATGGTTCAATGCAAATAAAAATTGAAATTATAAAAAAAAGAAAGAGGAGATGGCATTATCATCCACACTGGTGTAGTCTACAGGCCTCCAACTCAAACTGAGGAATGGATAGAGACTCAATCATTGATACTGCAAAGGTATCTGTGAAGGGAGAAGTAATCACATTGGCTGACTTTAATATGGAAATTACACTTACCTGGTAATTGTTCCTTGAGTAACTACAGTTTAGTCCTCCACCTCTGGGTAGTGTACCTCCTCTGCAGCTTGGAGACTGGGCATGTCAAAATCATGACATCACTGGATATAGCCTGCTGGTCTCTCCCATCAGCCCCCAGTGAACTATTGACAAAGCAGACTCAAAAGAGCAACAAATAAGTAGCTATCATATACAAAGTGGAGGAGTAGCCTAGTGGTTGGGGCAAGGTACTTCAGGCCGGATGGTCGGTGGTTCAAATCCCACTAGAGGACAGCAACCTTGGGCCGGAAGGACTGGGGTTTCTAGTCCCACAGGTGCTCCTTGTGGTCTTGGGCAAGCCACTTAACCCTCCATAGCCCATGTTCCCTGTAAAATAGTTATCTCCAAGTTATAATGCCCTGTTCAATGTAATTTCAGTTTGTTCAATGTAAACCGCACTGATGCAGAATAGCGCGGTATATAAGAGAATGTAAATAAATAAATAAATCAACCTTAAACACAAACTGAACGCATAACCTGACGTATTGAAACATGAAATCCCCCTATCCCAAAAGAAGGGAACTGGGTTTTTTCCCCTTTATTGACTATCCCGTTTCCGCTCTATGCCTAGTCAAAGACAAGGGAGAGCAGAGTAGACAGAAAAGAGAGATAAAGAGTAGAGACTAATAAGACTCAATTAAAGTCTCTACTCACCTGTAGTCTTGCACTTCTCCCAACGGAACCAGCACTGTAAACCAATCCATCCCCGGGTGGGAATGAGGACTAAACTGTAGTTATTCAAGGAACAATTACCAGGTAAGTGTAATTTCCATTTCCTTATTGTTCCTACAGTTTAGTCCTCCACCTCTGGGATATAACAGAGCAGTAATCATTGGGAGGGACCTTTCCAGCTGGAACGCAACACCGCCGCCCCGAAACAGGCATCATTTGCCGCCAAGACATCCAGGCGGTAGTGCTTACTGAAAGTATGAAGAGAAGACCAGGTGGCTGCTCTACAAATTTCCACCAGTGGAACCAAACTGTGCTCCGCCCAGGAGGCCGCTTGCACTCTAGTAGAGTGAGCTCTTAAGCCTGCCAGTACTGGATGACCTTTCAACAGATATGCTGATGCAATTGCCTCCTTAATCCATCTGGAAATGGAGGCTTTTGCAGCTGCCTCCCCTTTGCGGGGGCCTCCGAACAACACGAATAGATGGTCCGATTTGCGAAAATTCTCCAAAACTTTTAAATACTGTCGCAACACCCTTTTGATGTCTAAATGGCGCAAACTACGGTCTGAAACATTCCCCTCCACCGAGCTCAAAGTCGGCAGAGAGACTGTTTGGTTTAGATGAAACAGAGACACCACCTTAGGTAAAAACGACGGCACTGTTCGCAACACCACCTTTTCCCTGGAAAAAGTCAAAAACAGCTCTCGACAAGACAGCACCTGTAACTCTGAAATTCGCCTCGCCGAGCAGATGGCTACCAAAAACATTATATTTAAGGTTAAATCTTTAACCGACGCCTGGTGTAAAGGCTCAAATGGTTTCTTAGCTAACGCTCCTAAAATGAGGTTGAGATCCCATGACAGAACCATCATTCTACGTGAAGGCTGCAGCCTGTATACTGCCTTAAGAAAACGTAAGACATCCGCAAGCTCCCCTAGAGCCACTCCCTGGACTTTGCCTCTCTAGCATGACAGCGCTGCTAACTGAACCCTCAAGGAACTGGCTGCCAGACCTTTATCAAACCCATCTTGCAGGAAACTTAACACTAAGGGAACGGATACTGTAGCCGTGCGTACTTGCCTCCGTGAACACCAATCCTCGAAAATACGCCATATGTGCACATATGCCAGGGACCTGGACTTTTTCTCGCTTGAAGCAATGTAGCAATGACTGCTGCCGAGTAACCTTTCTTCCTCAACCTTGCCCTTTCAATGGCCATACCGTAAGCGAGAACTGATCCACCTGAGGCATTCGCAGCGGACCCTGTAGCAACAGATTCTCCAACGCCGGTAACCTCCAGGGATCCCCATCGAGTAACTGAATAAGATCAGCGTACCACAGGCTTCATGGCCAGGTCGGGGCCACCAACAATACTTTCCCCCGATGCGATTCGATGCGCTGCACCACTTGACCTATGAGCTCCCATGGAGGGAAGACATAAAGGAGATATGACGACGGCCATTGCTGCATCAGGATGTAGATTCCTTCAGACATCCTCTTGCGTTGTCTGCTGTAGAAGTGACCCATTTTCGCCGACTGAAACATCGCCATGAGGTCCATTATCGGCGGCCCCCATTTGCGAACTATCTGAGCGAACATGGCCGGATGCAACTCCCATTCCCCGGCATCTATTCTGACTCTGCTGAGGAAGTCTGCTGTCACATTGTCCTTCCCCGCAATATGCGCCACTGAAATCACTGGCAGTCAAGGCTCTATCCAGGCAAACAGATCGTCTGCCTCGGCTTCCATGGCTACACTTCCGGTTCTGCCCTGTTGATTGATATAGGCCACCATCGCAGAGTTGTCCAACAGTATTCGCACCGCCCGACCTGACACCGTAGCTTCGAACGCCTGCAACGCCAAGCGGACCGCTCTCAGTTCCAGTCAATTGATTGACCACTGGCTCTCCTGTGCATTCCAAGTGCCTTGCACGAAAAGATCTCTGCAATGTGCTCCCCATCCTACTAGGCTTGCGTCCGTTAGCAAGGGAAACCCTGCTGTCAGAGATCCTGGCAACAGCTACCACCAGAGGGACTGCCGAACCCGGGGAGGACAGGGAAGATGCTTGTTCAGTGAGTCAGACTGATGTGACCACCGACGAAGTAGCGCTCTCTGAAGAGGCTGCATATGAACTTTTGCCCACGGAACCACTTCCAACGTAGCTGCCATAGTTCCCAGTTACCCTCAGGTAAGTCCAAGCTGAGGGCGCCGGCACGGCTCTGAAGTTGCACACCAAATGCTGAAGCACCTGTACACGATGAGTCAGCAGAAACACCGCTCCTTTCTTGGTGTGAATCGCACACCCAGATACTCGAGATCCTGGGATGGCACTAAGTGACTCTTGGACGCATTGACAACCCATCCGAGATCCTGTAGGAACTTCACCACCTTGTCCGTAACCTGGACACTCTCGGCCTCCAACTTTGCCCGAATCAGACAATCGTCAAGATAAGGGTGGACTAGAATGCCTTCCTTCCGCAATGCTGCTGCCACCTCTACCATAATCTTGGTGAATGTGCATGGTGCCGTTGCTAGCCCGAACGACAATGCTTGGAACTGATAATGTCCCCAGGGGAGAGCAAACCACAGAAACGTTTGATGAACATCCCTGATGGGGATGTGCAAGTATGCTTCTGTGAGATCGAGAGAAGTCAAGTACTCCCCTTGGCGCACCGCCACAATGACCGATCTTAGCGTTTCCATCCGGAAATGCAGTGATTCACTCCTTTTAAATCCAGAATGGGACGGAGCGAGACGTCTTTCTTTGGCACCATGAAATAGATGGAGTATCGACCTAATCCATAGTCCCCTGAAGGAATCGGCACTACTGCTCCCAACTGCAAGAGCCGGTCTAACGTACGACGAATCGCAAGGGGCTTTTGATGGCCTTTGCAGGGAGACATCACAAATGAGTCCCGCACAGGCTTTGCCATTTCCAGTGCGTGACCGTTGCGAATGATCTCCAACACCGATTGATCAGACGTGATTTGGGTCCAGGCGGAAAGAAAACCCCGAAGACGTCCCCCTATCAGAAGACTTTCTGCCGGGACCTGCCTCCTTTCATTGTGGTTTTTGAGTAGATGCTGCGGAAGCCGCTGAAAAACTTCTATTTGCTCCCCAAAACCCATGAAACCCCTGGGCTCTGGAGGAAAACCTTCCCCTTTGAAAACCGCCGAAACGGGAAGTACGAAACCTCCGGAAATCTCAAAACTGCCCCCGAAAAGCCGGCACAGATTTCTCTTGTTTAGGTTTATCCTCCAGAAGCCTTCCGCCCTTAGACTCACCTAAATCCTTAACGAACTTGTCAAGATCATCTTCAAACAACAACTTGCCTTTAAAGGGAAGCTTACCGAGACGCGCCTTAGACGAGCCATCTGCCGCCCAATTCCATAACCACAAGGATCTCCGGGCGGCGACTAATGACTCCATGCTATTCACCAGCGTTCTGATCAAGTCGTAGTGCACGTCTGCCAGAAACACCGAACCAGACTCTAGCCGATCTATCTGCCTTACACTCTCCTGCTCTAGTTGCGGTGCCTGGTGTAAATGCTGCAACCATCTGAGACATGCTCTAGCCACCCAAGCACCACAGATAGAGGTCTGCAAGGCTAAGGCATTCACCTCAAAAGATTGCTTCAACAAACTATCAACCTTTCTATCCTGCACATCCTTTAATGCTGCGCTACCTTCCATCGGGATAGTGGTCTTTTTGGTGACTGCAGAGACTGCCGCATCAACGCGCGTAGAATGAAACCGCTCCTTGTCCTTATCCGCGAGGGGATAGAGTTGGTTCATGGTCCTAACCCCTCGTAGACCTGCCTCTGGCTGATCCCACTCCTCCTGGATCATCTGGTCCACCACCCAGTGTACGGGAAACACCACCTGGGTCTGCTGCACTGCCTGGATAATGGAATCTTCTACTTCCTCATCTTCCGGTGGTTGCGCTGTAGCCAGATTCAGTGTCTGGAGAGATTCCATGATAAGCACAGTAAGCTCATCTTTCCGGAATACGCGAATGATCTTCGCTTGATCCTCCGGTTCCGGAATTTCACCTTCCTCCAATTCGTCCGCACCGATTTCCAGATCAACTTCTGCTTCATCTCATCGTGCCACTCCAACTCTGAGGAAGCAAGCAAAGACACAGAAGCCTTCCTATCAGCTATGGACTCCCTCCAATTCACCCAGATGATCAACACCCCCACACATAGACTTGGATATGCCCCCGACCTCATCTTTGCACTGAACAACCTAAATAAAGGAGCCTCATCTCAAGCCCCCTCATCACACCAGTACCCTCGTCGGATCACCACCTAATAAAGATTCAACTACAATCAACAAACATAAAGACACTTCACGATAATCCACCCACAACCAGAAGATTCAAAAGCTTCAACAAAGACCAGTTCACACAGGAAATCCTACCTCTCTTCAACACCGACACAGTGGAGATAGATGTTCAAATCGCTAACTGGAATGACATGATCTCTTCTGCTGCCAAGCCAGCAGCCCACAGAACACAACAATTACACAGCACAAGACCCAGCTCCACCCCATGGTACTCCAAGGATATACGCATAGCAAAAAGAGTACTAAGACAACTTGAACGTCGCTGGAGACGCTCCAAGTCAGCCTCCTTACAGAAACAATATCAGATAAAACAAAAAGAATATAACAACCTAATCAACCAACAGAAGAAGGAATTCCATACAAACCTCATCCTGAAGTCTGCCAACAAACCCCGTGAACTCTACGAAATAGTAAAGACCCTCACCAAAGAGCCCTACAACAGAAATGAGCAGCAAATAGACCCACAGACCTTCGCAGTGTTGGGATATTTTGACTTAGGGATAGTTCTGCCCAGATCTGCTTCATATGCCTTCTGTGTTTACACTCCTGCTGGCCTGCAACGTACACAAGCATCCTGTTTATGGCACAGAAGACAGCATGTGGGCTACAAGAGAAAGTATATGTTATGAGCCCTGCTACAGTCTGGGCCATGTTTTGTGCAGAAGTGTTCAGAATATGGGCCTACTGTGAAAATACAGGCCAAGCTAAAACTAATTAGCAGAAATACTTTCAGCCTTGAAGATTACGTTTAGTGCCAAGAAATAGAAGAACACAGGCCGGACACAGGAAGGCAGAGAATGAAATGCCTGACAGCATCAGATAAGCGAGGACCTTGAAGAAAAGCAGTTGCTGGCCCAAATAGTCATGGGGAGGGTCTCAAGGAGAAACCTTGCAGACTTTGCAGAAAGCTGCACGTACTCCATAGAAAAAACCCTGCATATGACATCAGAAGCTATGCAGTACTTTCTAGAACTTTGTGACAGAGAAAGATGTATATAAGGAGGCAGCTACATAGCTCGAGGGTGACTTTCTCTCTCACCACTGAGGGGTAGGGAGAACGTCACCTGCTCTCAGGTCCCTCAGAAAGACACTTGTATATTTTATCTTACAGCTTTGCTGCTTGTACCAAATAAAGAGTTTTTGCTGACAGGTGACTGTGATCTGAGTTCCTTTTGTTTTGTTTTGTTTTTTTCTCCTGGTGTATGGGTCCCATGTGCCCAGGCAATCTTGGTGATTATTAGGGATGCTTTGTAGGTAAGAACCCGCCTACAGCAGACCACCTCAAGAACAAATTCACTGTGCCACCTAAGAACAACATAGAGATCGTCAACAACAGGACCTCTACACCAAAACAAGACGGGGCAAATTCAACATCCCTTCGAATGATCAGCTCTCCAAAATCATCACTGACCTCAACACCAGCACCGCCCCTACAGATCCATGCCCAGTATCCTGGATTAATGCAACTAAAGAAAACCTCATACAAGTCATCCGTAAAATAATACATAATTCTCTCACCAAAGGAATAATGCCAAACGCTCTGAAGCTAGCCACAATACGCCCCATCCTCAAGAAAACCACCCTAGCTAAGACTGACCCCGCTGCCTACAGACTCATCTTAAACCTTCCCTTCCTATCCAAGATCATCGAGAAAGTGGTTCAACATCAACTTCAACAACACATTGACATCCACACTCCTCTGGACACCAATGAACATGGCTTCCGACCAAACCATGGAGTTGAAACTCTACTAATACAACTATTCGACAAGCTCACACAGATGATCGACAACACCAGAATGGATGTCCTCATGATCTTCTTAGACATCTCATCAGCATTTGACACTGTTTGTCACACAACCTTACTAACCAGACTACAAGAGGCAGGACTACACAGCACCACCTTGAGTTGGTTCACATCATACCTCACCAACAGACAGCTACAAGTCAAATATGGCACAGACACCTCTCAACCTCTGAAAGCCACACAGGGCATCCCACAAGGCTCAGCACTCTCCGCCCTGTTCTTCAATCTATACATACAACCCATCTGCACCATCATCAAGGCGCACAAGATTCAATACACCATATACGCAGACGACATAATGATATTCACATCAATCAAATTGGACAACCCAGACTACTCCAACATAGCCAACTGCTTCCAACAAATGGCAACTTGGCTTCAGGAAAACAATCTTTCAATAAACTACAACAAAACTGAAGCTCTATTCATCACAAGGAACTCTACTTTTTCACCCTCAACTACCATCAAACTGAATCACATCACATTATCAGTAAGACAAGAAGTACAATACCTGGGAGTAACGCTCGACAAGGACCTTAGCCTTCAATCCCACATTGCCAAAACCACAAAGAGCACCTACATCAAAATGAGAACCATCAGAAGGCTCAAACCCATCCTCTCTCAGGAGCATTTTCGAACAGTTTGTCAAGCCCTTATCATTCCCACACTAGACTACTGTAACCCCATCTATCAGGGGCTACCAAAACAGACTCTAAGACCTCTACAGCCAGCACAGAACACCGCCGCACGCATCATAACAGACTGCACAGGTCACGACCACATTACTCCCATACTGTACCACCTGCACTGGCTCCCAATCAGCTCTCGAATCCGCTTCAAAGTACTTATAAACATTTTCAAAATAATACACAACCTCTCAGCTAACAGCCTACAACCAATCATTAAAACCGACCACAGCACAAGACCAAGAAGAAAACGAACCTCGGACGCCATCAGCACACCAAAGGAATTCGCCAAAACAAATCAGGCCACATTAAGAAGGGCACTTTCTCTGGCAGCGCCCGCACTATGGAACTCTCTCCCCAACCACCTGAGATCAACCAAAGACCTCAAGGACTTCAGAAAGCTACTTAAAACAACTTTATTTACAGAATACTACAACGACTTCACCTGAACTGACTCCTATGTGCAGTATCTACAACACTATACAGGCCCGGATCTTAGATCACCTTTACACATATTTATTTTATTTTATTTATTAACAATTCTTATATACCGCACTATTAGACATCAGCGCGGTTTACATTGAACAAAAACATGGCTCTAATCTTGTATATATGTATATTGCTCACTTTGTATATAGATCACCAATAAAATCTAGCACTCTGCACCCCACATCACTCTTCTTGATCTCCCACTGCATGCTACTGACCACACATTTACCTTGATTGTTTGATGTGTTAAACCGCTTTGATTTAATGATAAAGCAGTATACTAAATCCGTCTAAATAAATAAAATACATAAAGTGAGCCCAGAGCACAGGCTCACTACGTCCTCCAGCTGCATGGAGACTGGACACACTGGGGGCTGATGGGAGAGACCAGCAGGCTATATCCAGTGATGTCATGATTTTGACATGCCCAGTCTCCAAGCTGCAGGAGGAGGTACACTACCCAGAGGTGGAGGACTAAACTGTAGGAATAATAAGGAACTAACAGATGTGAATTGGAGTACTCCTTCTGAAAATCTGTAAAGAAGTAAAAAGATTGTGGATGCCTTCCAAGAAACATTGCTCAGACAACTGGTGATGGAACCAACCAGGGAAAGTTTGATGCTGGATTTAGTATTCACCAATGGAGATAGTGTGTTGAATGTCTGGGTGGGTGCCCATTTGAGCAGCCATGATCATCATACAGTATGGTTAGAGGTAAAAGCCAAGACAAAGTCCAATCATAGCTAACTCAAAGTCCTAGACTTCAAAAATGTTAACTTCAGTAAAATGGGAAAGTACCTGAAGGAGAAGTTGTCAGGGTGGGAGGAGATAAGGGAAGTGGAATTGCAGTGGGCTATACTAAAAGAAGCAATAAAAGGGACAAAGGATATATATGTAAGGAAAGAAAATAAAAACAAGAGGAAAAAGAAACCTATATGGTTCACCAAAGAACTGGCTGCACAAATAAAGGCAAAAAACACAGCTTTCACAAAATTCAGAAGATTGCAAAAAGAGGAGCACAGAAAAGAATACAGGATAAAGCTAAAAGAGATAGAGAGAAATAAGGATAGCAAAAGTAAAGGCAGAAGAAAAGATGGCTAAAGATGTGAAGCGTGGAGACAAAACCTTTTTCAGGTGTATTCGGGAGAAGAGGAAGATCAGAGGTGGAATTGCAAGAGGACAGAATTGTAGAAAGTGACATTGAAAAAGTGAAAATGTTAAACAAATACTTCTGTATTCACAAAAGAAAATTCTGGAGAAGGACCACGTATGAATGATAAATATACAAATGGGAATGGAGTAGATACCACACCATTCACAGAAGATGAAGTTTTTAAACAAGTTGAAAAAACAAAGTGGACAAGGCCATGGGACTCAATGGGATACATCCCAGGATACTGAAAGAGCTCAGAGAACTTCTGGCAGGGCCTTTAAAGGATGTTTTTTTAATAGATCCTTGGAAACGGGAGAGGTTTCACAGGACTGGAGAAAGGCTGATGTGGTACCTTTTCTCAAAAGTGTTAATAGGGATGAGGTAACAAACTAAAGGCTGGTAAGCCTTACCTCTGTGGTGGAAAAAGTAATGGAGGTGCTCTTGAAAGAAAGAATAGTAAACCAATGGATTACATGATTCAAGACAATATGGTTTTATCAGGGGAAGATCATGCCAAACAAATTTGATTGAGTTCTTTAACTGGGTGACCAGAGTGCACTGTCAAGGAGAGGGACCTCGGAATGCTAGTGTCTGAAGATCTCAAGGTGGCAAAACAATGTGACAAGGCGGTAGTCAAACCCAGAAGGATGCTAGGCCGCATATAGAGAGGAATAACCAGCAAAAAGGAGGTAGTATTTTATGCCCTTTTATAAGTCATTGGTGAGGCCTTACTTGGAGTATTGTGTTCAGTTTTGGAGACTATGGGGTATGTTTACTAAACTGCGTTAGTGTGATTCGCGTTAGGAGCCGCGTTAGTGGAAGAAATGCCAAAAAAGGACATGGGCGGTACATCGTTACCGATAACGCGCGTTATAAGGCGCTGCGCAGCAACGATCGTTACAGGGCGCGTTACTGCGCGTTAAGCTTAAGAAGGCGCGCAGACACCCAAATACAGAAACAGAGCTGTAGCACAATGGTTACTACACAGACTGATGGTACAAGGGTCATGGGTTTGATTCCCCAGTGTGCCTAATGAATAAGGCTGGCTGAGGCGTCATGTGTAACCCTTTGAAGGCCTACTATAATATTTTAATCCACATTCTGCAGCCGGGTTAATGTTTGCATATTTCAGGAAAATTGTACCCGTCTTATTCAATATGTTCCAATAGTGACGTTCCCTCTGCCATGGTCATGTATTATATACCATTTGATAGGAATATTTAGGGAGAAGTTTGGATCCCGGAGGTTTTGGGCTTGGCCTGGAAAGGGTTAAGTATTGGGCTTTGAGGAAGTTTAGTTGTACTTTAATAGTGCTGCCAGCAAACACACCCTCACAGTGGCGTAACCTAAGGTGCCACATAAGGCACTCCATAGGGCACATTATAAAGTGCGCTGTCTGCCAAGGCACCCTATAATGTCCCCTATAGGACACTATATAAGGCACCTTATAAGGCGCTTTATAGGGCGCCGTATAAGGCGCCCTATAGGGCACCTTATGAGCCACCCTAAGGTGACAGTACCCTGAGGGTGTTTCTGCTGGCAGCACTAATATACAATAAAAATAGACAATGCCTAAGACAGCCCTATCGATGAACCCCACTGTGGGTTTTGAACCCATGACCTCTGGCTCCATGGGCAGTGAAGTAACCAGTGGGCTAGAGCTGCTAACAAACACCTGGCTGGCTACAGGAGGACTGCACGGCACCACACCCACATTCTGCTGTGGTTACCAGGATAGAGTCAACCCATCCGTACCCAGGATGCACAGCACATGTAAATCAGCAGTCTATAGATGATCACAAGATGGGGTATGCACCCCACAGCACCTCAGCCTGGTAGGGGGTGCCAACGGTGTGTATTAGTGGCACAGAGTAGCTACAGACCGTCACAGTGTGCGGGTCCTGTGCTCACCCTGAGGGAGAGGTATGGTGCCCAGCACCATTCTCACAGCACCTGGCTTTGCTGAGATAGGCTATGCTGCAGGTCCCCATCAGTGCCAATGTGTGATAGGTAGTCCTTGCAAACACCCCTAGGATATGCCTGTGTTCATCTGTATGTCACATCTAGCCCTTGTGGACTATGATGCACCCAGAAAAGTGCATACCCTGTGTGGGTGCCATGGTCACATGATGTAAGTGAAGGGGGGGTGTTGGGACCCACAGGGAGACTACATACCACCACCCAATGCACCCTCTGGGGCTCAGGGTGGGGTACAGGATCTCCCGTCAACAGATCAACTTTCTACCCCCCTGCAATGGTGGCAGTAGAGGGGACCATCACCCCAGTCCTGCTAGGGATCAAACACCCTACAGGGCAGGCAATGCAGAGCTGTACACATCCATAAAGCAATAGCAGACAGAAGGCCTGGAAATGCACAGCTGCCCCCCCCCCATCTGACATTCTCCAGCAGCAAGCCTCCAGCCGCTGCACCCTGCAAGGTGTTCCAGCAACACACATACTAGCTGCAAACAGTCTGCTAGCTAGTCCATAATGCATGGTCCTGGAGGAGATGCGTGTACCCAAAACTGGGAGGTCAGCATACACACCAAGCAGATAAGTCAGTGATCGGGCCCCAAAAGAGAACCCATAAATATCACATGAGAGAAATACTCTACAGCACTATGGGGGAACCTAGCCATGCCGTGGTCACTGCTCAGTCAGGGTGAGAGTGACCTCCCAGCAGGACATGCTGTGGCCACTCTGTCCGTGCAGGTGGTACCGGGCACTACAATGTCCGAGCCATTGCCCTATGCCCTGTGCAGATGCGGCCAGGCCAGGCCACCCTATCCAGGCTATTCCCACGGTACCTTGCTCCTCATTAAGCACATTGGCAGGCCAATACTGGCAACAGTGCTAGCAGTGTGGGCTGTGGAGGGTGTTGGCAGCCACCACACACTGGATAGACAGTGTCATAAGGTAGCGCCATCAGAACCCATGGAAGTAGGGGATTGTGAGCAAAATGTAAGGGAAACTGACAGCTCAGGTTCACACATGGGGGAAGGTTGCTATGAGCAACAGATGAAAACAAAGCCACGTGGTGTTAGGGAACGCCCGAACAGAAAGGGAGCACAGAATTCATTAGAAAATGAAGAGCACCTGCATGGGGGCGGAGCCTAGGCTAACACCTATTTGAACGTACTTAAAAATCACTTACCGGGAGGTAGAGAGAGAACGGAAGGAGAAAGTAGAACGGAGAGAGAAGTAGTAGGAACTACAAGGGCTGTAGTTGGAACTACGCGAGAACCGTTAGGAACTGCTGAGCTTGAGAGCAGTGTCCGTGGAGCTGTGAGGATGGAGCCAAGGGAATTATCCAGAGTACATGAGGTTGGTGATTCTCAGAGAAGCTGTTGGGAACAGCAGTGCACAGCCTCTCAATATTCCCAGGAGCGTTGCTGTGAGGCAAGCAGAGAAGGCAGTCCAACAGCCAAGGCTTTAAGATATAAATTACCTAACACCAGAAATGCAGAAGGGGAAAACTTTTACCTTGAAGCACATTTGAATGAGTTAGAGAAACACCGTGGAAAAGGGGCTTCAAAGCAGAGCTGTGCTTATCCGAGAGAGCAGGAAACAGCAGTGCCTAAAGGTAGGCGTATTTACCCTAATAAGAGAGGTTTGCAATACCCTGACTTTCTATGCACATACCAAGAGCTCTGTAGTTCTCAGGAACCCAACTACAGGAAATACGGTAGTTACCCACGGGCCACTGGTATAGTTGGGGAGGAGAGTGTTTTAAGTCCCCGACAAGAACCTTATAACTTTAACGGCAATTGGGAGCCAGAAGTTTACTCTGATGAAGAGGAGATGCAGATTGAACCTCTTGAGGAATCTTTAGAGGAAAATGAGATGGACTGCACGTACACATTATCTAATTCTATAGCATCTCTATGTTAAAGGCAGCCAGAACTGTTTATGAGAAGAAACAGGTGCCAGAGTTCCGTGAGTAAAAGGAACTGTTTTCTGTTACTTTTTGTTCATGGTTTAATGCTGAAGAAAGCTAAGTTGTGTTGAAAGTATTTTTCTTTAATTGTGTTGTCAGACGAAGGGTCTGACCTGCTTTAAGTTCCACTGTTATGAATCCACCCCGGACGGGGAATAAAGTCTGAGTTTAAACCTTACCCTCTGCTTCAACTACACTTCTTTGGCTAACGGTGAAAACCACAGGATCCAGAAGGCCTTGCTAAAGCCTTCATAGGAGCTCTAGCCATAAAAATACTGCCCCATCAAACGGCCCAAGCCCTTTTTAGCCTCTGGGTACGTTAGTGGGTGACATGAGTGGCGTCGTCTAGAGGATTTTTTTTTTTTAACTGTGGAAAAAAAAAAAGGACACTTTTGAAGAAAAAATACTGCTGTACCGGAGGACCCATAAGAAGCAAGCACACAGGGCGGGCCAGACGCTGATCGAGGACCTTTCTTGCCAAAGCCTGAATCTACGCAGATCCTAAGGTAACGGATACCTAGGGCACTAGCGTAGGTGGATAAAAGGGCAAGAAAGGGGGCGCTCCTGTGGTGCGGGAAAGGGGTGAAGAAGTGTAAAAAGTACCGCACTTGGTGGTTTTCTTTCTCTTCTTTTCTCCGCAGGGTCACAGCAAGAAGATGGAGGCCCAGGACATAATGAGCTGGATGCAACACCAGTGGGACAAACAACTGGAGTTAGCACGGCACATGCAAGAGCAAACAGCAAAAATGATCATGGAGCAGCAGAGGCCACTTCTGGAGACCATGAAGGCATTTCTGGAAAAGTCACCAGGACATGGGACTGAGAACCCCTACGTAGTTCCAGGGGTAGGACTTAATGCGAGTCATGCGTTTACGTTGGGACAGTTAAGTCCACAGGACAACATTGATGATTTTATTGATGCCTTTGAACGAATAGGGGGGGCATTGAAATGGCCGCGAGAGCAGTGGGCTACCCGCTTTGCTGTATCTCTCACCGGGGAAGCTCTCTCTGCTTATAAAGCAATGCCTGCCATCCTTGCTACTGACTACGAGGAGATAAAAAGGGCAGTTAAGGATTGGTTGGGCCTATCTAGCATGCATTATCGTAGGCTGTTTAGAGAAGCTAGGATGAGGGCCCAAGAAACCCCTAAAGCTCTGCAGCAGAGGGAGCTGATGCAGCTGTTGGGGAAATTTAAGGATGTCCTTACCACAAAACCGGGCGAAACCTGCTTGGTCGCCCATGAGGTGATCACAACCCCAGGCCGGATTATCAGACAACGGCCCTATCGCATGCCGGAGACCAAAAAAAATGAGGTCATTAGGCAAGTAAAAGAAATGGTCGTGATGGGCATTATCGAGGAGTCCCACAGCCCGTGGTCAAGTCCCCATAGTGCTAGTTCCGAAGCCGGACGGGACCCTCAGATTTTGTATTGATTTCCGGCAAATCAATGAGATCTCCCAATTCGATGCATATCCGATGCCCCGCATCGACGATTTGTTGGACCGGCTGGGTCAAGCAAAATACTTGACCACGCTAGATCTCACAAAGGGGTATTGGCAAATACCCCTTACACGTGATTCCAAGCCAAAGACGGCGTTCAGCACCCCTATAGGGTTATTTCATTTTAAGCGGATGCCGTTTGGGCTGCTTGGGGCAGCAACCACCTGCCAGTGCCTAGTAGACCAAGTACTGAGGCCTCACCATGATTATGCTCTCGCATACATGGACGACATTGTCATCTATAGTACGACCTGGTCCCAGCACCTCGCTAGAGTTGAGGCTGTGCTCCGAGCCCTCCGCAGAGCAGGTTTGACCCTCATCCCGGCGAAATGCCTATTTGCCAGTGAGGAGGCCAAATACTTGGGCCACATGGTGGGAAGGGGGGTAGTTAAACCCTTAGCTAACAAGGTGGAAAACGTCAGGGATTTTCCCCAACCCACTACCAAAAAACAGGTACGCAGTTTTCTGGGGCTCATTGGATACTATAGACGGTTCATACCTCGGTTCGCGGAGGAAAGCATTTTATTTACAGAGATGCTTAAGAAAAATGCTCCCAATAAAGTGCGGTGGACCCCAGAGGCGGAGATCGCCTTCTCATCTCTAAAAGAGAAACTATGTACAGCCCCAGTGCTGCGGGGAATAGATTTTAATCTACCTTTCGTAGTCCATACAGACGCTTCTGAGAGCGGGTTGGGGGCGGTACTATCCCAAGGGTTTGAGGGGGTGGAGCACCCGGTCACTTATTTGAGTCGGAAACTCTCAAAGGCAGAGAAAGATTACTCGACAATTGAAAAAGAGTGCCTGGCCATAAAATGGGTGATTGAAGCACTGAGGTTTTACCTAACTGGTAGGAAGTTTCTCCTGGTCACGGACCACGCCCCTCTCAAATGGTTAAACCAGATGCGCAATAGCAACGCGCGGTTGACCAGGTGGCATCTGGCACTGCAGGCATTCAATTTTGTTATACAACACAGATCAGGAAAATTGCATGGGAACGCGGATGCGCTCTCCCGGATTACGAGCTGTCCGGTTAGTCATCCGGCAGCCCGTAATATTTTAAGGGGGGGGGGGATCTGTCATAAGGTAGCGCCATCAGAACCCATGGAAGTAGGGGATTGTGAGCAAAATGTAAGGGAAACTGACAGCTCAGGTTCACACATGGGGGAAGGTTGCTATGAGCAACAGATGAAAACAAAGCCACGTGGTGTTAGGGAACGCCCGAACAGAAAGGGAGCACAGAATTCATTAGAAAATGAAGAGCACCTGCATGGGGGCGGAGCCCAGGCTAACACCAATTTGAACGTACTTAAAAATCACTTACCGGGAGGTAGAGAGAGAACGGAAGGAGAAAGTAGAACGGAGAGAGAAGTAGTAGGAACTACAAGGGCTGTAGTTGGAACTACGCGAGAACCGTTAGGAACTGCTGAGCTTGAGAGCAGTGTCCGTGGAGCTGTGAGGATGGAGCCAAGGGAATTATCCAGAGTACATGAGGTTGGTGATTCTCAGAGAAGCTGTTGGGAACAGCAGTGTACAGCCTCTCAATATTCCCAGGAGCGTTGCTGTGAGGCAAGCAGAGAAGGCAGTCCAACAGCCAAGGCTTTAAAATATAAATTACCTAACACCAGAAATGCAGAAGGGGAAAACTTTTACCCTGAAGCACATTTGAATGAGTCAGAGAAACACCGTGGAAAAGGGGCTTCAAAGCAGAGCTGTGCTTATCCGAGAGAGCAGGAAACAGCAGTGCCTAAAGGTAGGCGTATTTACCCTAATAAGAGAGGTTTGCAATACCCTGACTTTCTATGCACGTACCAAGAGCTCTGTAGTTCTCAGGAACCCAACTACAGGAAATACGGTAGTTACCCACGGGCCACTGGTATAGTGGAGGAGGAGAGTGTTTTAACTCCCCGACAAGAACCTTATAACTTTAACGGCAATTGGGAGCCAGAAGTTTACTCTGATGAAGAGGAGATGCAGATTGAACCTCTTGAGGAATCTTTAGAGGAAAATGAAATGGACTGCACGTACACATTATCTGATTGTATAGCATCTCTATGTTAAAGGCAACTGTTTATGAGAAGAAACAGGTGCCAGAGTTCCGTGAGTAAAAGGAACAGTTTTCTGTTACTTTTTGTTCATGGTTTAATGCTGAAGAAAGCTAAGTTGTGTTGAAAGTATTTTTCTTTAATTGTGTTATCAGACGAAGGGTCTGACCTGCTTTAAGTTCCACTGTTATGAATCCACCCCGGACGGGGAATAAAGCCTGAGTTTAAACCTTACCCTCTGCTTCAACTACACTTCTTTGGCTAACGGTGAAAACTACAGGATCCAGAAGGCCTTGCTAAAGTCTTCATAGGAGCTCTAGCCATAAAAATACTGCCCCATGAAACGACCCAAGCCCTTTTTAGCCTCTGGATACGTTAGTGGGTGACAACAGACACACACTCCCCACACCTATGCCAGCATTGTGCAACTATAGAGGTGTTGGGCAGCCCAGGCCACCACACCAGTCCTGGGCACAGTGCAGGCATGGCTATGGTACGCAATACTGTAGGAGTCACTCCCCAGGTTGGTAAACACTGTCAGACACAAGACCTGTAGCACACTCCACAGACATCAGAAAGGTTGCTATGATGCAACTCACTCAGAAAATTGTACTTAACCTAGGAATTGCTATCTGCCAGTAATCATAGCAACCTTTTGATAGATGTGTACCATATTCCCAGGTTTAGGGTGGCATTACTAAGGTATGCAAGTGCTAGTATTGGGAGCTGCACGCAGAGCCTAAAGTCCTGCCTCTCCAGGAGACTTTGGATAATGGGGCCTGTGGGTGCAGGTGTGTCTGCCCCTGTTGGCTGCTGCTTTATGGCAGAGGTTCCCAACTCCAGTCCTGCGGTGCCAAACACTGTTCGGGTTTTCATGCTGTCCCTCATGAATATGCACGAGATACATCTGCATACCATGGGGGTGGCGCATAGAAATGCAGCACAGGCATCTTTATCAGAGGCAGCATGGAACTGGAATGGTGTTTCGCCCTCCAGGACTGCATTTGGAAGACTCTGCTCTAGGTAATGTGCATGTTTATGGTGTCCGTGCTCTGTAGGGTAAAATGTAGGTGTCTTGGGCATGTTTACGTCATCTGCAATAAAGGTGCTGTCTGTATTAGCACGTTGTAGTAGTGGGTAAAATATGGGGACTGGGTTGGTAGGAACCACAGCTGGGACTTGAACCTGTGACCCTCTGCTTCTGAATACACTGGTTTTGTGCACTGCACCACCTTGTTGTCACAGAGTCAGTACATTCCTTGGTGATACCATGACTGTTCGTCAGACAGGGCCCGTCTGTTGCAGTACACGGCACCCACCTACACAGGGCTAGGCCACGGTCTGCTCTGGGCAGCTGCCACTGCCCCCTCCACCACCAGTATCCCTCAGCCACCATGCTGACATGCCCTTCTGCTGGTGGTGCTGGTGGTGCGCAGTCTCAGGCCATCCAGTGTGCAGGTAGGCGGCTGCCTATGGTGTGGGCTCTGGGGTTGGGGTGCCTGCATAGATGTCCACGCTTCCCCCCAGCCCCGCCTGCCAATGTTCTGTGCCCTTGGGGGTAGCTGTTGGGTACTATCCCCTGTGACACTGTGGGAAACACAGTCATGCCCATATTGGGCCTTCAGCAGTTGCTGTCTGGCTGCTCTGCTGTTTCAGCATTCGTATGGGCCAGCTAGGCATCACCTTAGTCCGCACTGTGGCCCAGCTGCACCACAGCATGTGCCGCCTGTGGCCCTCTGTATCCCCTTCTCTGGCATCTGTCCAGTTGCCATTCCGTCATGCCCGCCCTGATGTTGCGTGACATGTGCACGCCATAGGAACCCTGTCCGATGGTGGGGAAAACCCTGAGCAGCGCTATTTCACTGTGGGCTCATTCACCTTGTATGGGGATGGATTATAGACCCTTCCACGATTTATATCTGTTCTATGGAGCTTACTCGGGGGGGGGGGGGGAGGGGTTGATGTTTCTCATTGATATCACTATTGGCCAGCTTGGTTATGTTTTTTTTTCCAGTTTTTTGGGGTCATTTTCAGTGTTTATGTGCCCTTTTGTTCTGTGCACATGCATCACACTTATCACTTTGTTTTTGGTTTCCCTGCCTGGGCTGTACATTGCTGACACTGAAATGGTTTCTCTCCCCTGTAATGTGCATTTAACGGCAGGTTTTCATTCGCGTTGGAATTGAGGTCTTCAGATCAGCGCATTAGTGTGAAGGGAGCCTCTCCCCGCCCACTCTCCGCCCATTGACCCCTTCTCTCCGCCCTCTCTCCACCTTCTGCGGTGTTTTACCACGCCGCGGGGCATTACGATCGTTAGCGCATCATAACGCGCGTTATGTAACGTTAATGATTGTAAGCGCAGCATAACGCACGTTATGATGCGCTAACAATCGTTAACGTTACATAACGCGCGTTATTCACGATTACTGCAGTTTAGTAAACATACCCCTATATCTTACAAACAATATAAAAAGACTTTAAACTGTTCAAAAGAAGGCGACCAAAATGATTTGGAGCCTGTGCCAGAAGACATATGAGAAGAGACTTGAAGACCTAAATATGTATACCCTGGAGCAGAGGAGGAACAGGGAAGATATGATACAGACCTTTAAATACTTATAGGGTACTAATGAACAAAAATCTTTGTCAAAGAAGGGGAAGCTGTAAAATTAGAGGGCATACGATGAAGCTTGTCACGGGTCGTCAAGGTAAGAGACTCCATGGGTCCACTAGGCGACTGCCTAGGGTATTGTGGATACTTAACTGCCTCCTCTTCTATACACAGAGTCAGTCAGTCAGAGTGGTAAAGTAAAAGTGGGGTTTTATTCCCGTTCCCTGGCGGATATCATTACTTTGCAAAACATACAGAACAATGAATCAAACTAAACAAAAACAGCTGGAATAATCTTTCTTTCTTCCTTGTTCCTTTCACAAGACTTCAGCATAAAGATGTTATTTCATCTGACAAACATATCGTGCAATCCATCGGTTCAGGCTCAGGGTAAATGTTACTGTTTTCCCATTGTGTTAAATCTGGACTGCGTCTGTTACTCCCTGGGTCACATTCAGTACATGTGCTGGAGCTGGGTTCACTGACTGGGGGAAGATAAATTCTCTCTTCTCCCAGGCACTTATCTAAATCAGGATTGTAGAACCCTTTTGTAGAGAAAGTCTCTTTATGATAAGCCTCTCCTGGCTCCCTTGCTTGGAAGTCTGCACACCTTCCTGTATTAAAACTTTGCTCAGTGCAGGGCTTATTAAAACTCTCAGCTTCTCTTCTCTCCCAAACACAAGGCTTTAAACCTGTTACCTTATAAACGGTTCTGGTGTCAGCTGTGGAGTTTCTCTCCCCTGGCAAAGCTTCTCTGGCTTGAAGAAAGTTTCTCCGTGATTTGGGTAAACTCTCTGAGGCAGTGCACCACTTCCTGTTTGTGTGAAAAACCTCTCCAGGACTATCTCTCCAGAGATCAGTTTCTCTACTGCTCCAGGTCCCTTTCCTGGAGCCTCTCTTGAGAGCTCTGGGTCCTCCCAGACCTCCAAAGCCTCCCCTGGAGTTAGAACGTCTCCTGGGATTCTGTGTCTCTCTCTGCCTCTGAGCCTTGCTTGTCTGATGCTGGAACTCCACCTGCATCTGACTGCCACTCTCCTCCTCAGAGTCAGTTTGGCTTTCTCTCTGGCTTCCTCTCAAACACCGACTTCCCTTGGTGCCTTCCTGGGTGCCTCTGGTGCTTCTGGTACCACTCCTACTTCCTCTGCTTCCTGGTTCTAACCAGGGCTTTTTGTACCTCACCCCTCTGCACATTACGTCAGCTTCTGGGGACAGGTGTTTTTGATGAGATCCCTCAATTCTATCTGCGTCACTGCTAAGGAAAGGAAACCTCATTTTAAACTTCTTCTGCTCTATTTGTGCTGATGGCACCGGGTGCTCAGCCCTTCTTAAACATGCTGAATCCTCCTGCCTAGGCAAGTTTGAGGTGAGTTCTTCAGTCCCACTAACCTCCATTGGCTCCACTGTATCACAAGCTGCAATCAGGAAATACTTTCTCACTGAAAGGATGGTGGATGCTTGGAATGTCCTCTCAATGGAGGTGGTGGGGGCAGATTCAGTGAAGGAATTCAAAATGGCATGGGACAGACACAATGGATCCTTTTTTTAGTAAGAGGATGAAATCAAAGCAAACTTAAATATCTTTTGTACTTCAATAAATAGAGTGGGGCTGACCTGCACGGAATGTCAGTTACAACCACTCTAGCCACCTTACTGGGCAGACTAGATGGATCATACTGGTCTTTATCTGCTGTCATATGCTATGTTATGTTACTATGTAACTTTGTACAAACTATTTCTACTACTACTACTACTTACTAATCATTTGCATCCATCACAGTTGAGGCTTCTCAGCATAGGTCTGACATGTCTCCAGGTCCACATTCCAGTTTGCTTGGGCCTTAATATATTGCCTACTCCAAGTTATCTTGCATGCAGCCCACATGTGGGACCACGGGATACCAGCTTCAGCCACATATGCATAACCAGCTCGCATGCTGAAGTTCCAATATCATATGCCAAGAAGCCAGTAAAACTCAGTCATCCTTAGTCTGGCCATCTACAGACTGAGTCAGGGCTCCCTCCCCTACTTCTATGTTCTCCTTCAAGAGCAAGGTGTATCCACAGGGGAGTTAAATTTTCTGAATAGCTAGCACTTCATTTCACTCAGTGGAACCATCTACCACTCAGAGGTTCCGCAATCAGCAGGCTGTTGCAGATGTCTCAGGCCAATGCTCCTGCCAATGACTATGTCCCAAAATCTCCTTGCGGTTGACTGAGAAATTAAAAATTAAAGGTGGTGCCTCCATATTCTTTGAGTATCTTAGTCATGCTGTGCAGCATTCACTGGAAGGCCAGGCTCTCACAGTGTAACTTCCAAGGCATACTGAAAATCCATAAACCTAACAAAAACTCAGATAACTAACCGCACATCGCTCTGTGTTTGGAGTGTCAAGCATACTACAATGTCGAGCTCTGTACAGTATGGTGTCATGGCCCATCTGCTTTCCACTACTCTGGCTGAATAATCATGAAAGAGGAGAATTTGTATACCTCTATAATCTTGCTCCCTTTTAGTTTTGTACAAGTCCATGTGCTGATGCTTCACAACAAAATTCAGCTCTTAAAAAGCCACCAAAGGACTATGCTGTGTTGCATCTTCCCTTCAGGGGCCAATTCGATGCACAAACTCCACTACCACATGCCCTTTGCCTATGTGTAGGCAAAAGCTTATTCCATATTGTCCTGCTGGAACAGTCTAGGCAAGTGGGATTGTGTTTTCCTACCAGCAGATTGGTGGAGACAAAGAACCAATGAAATGCCCAGGTTTCACTCCCATGCCTCTATCCACCTCAGCCACCAGAGGTCTCTTCAGTATTTCTATGTCTCTAGGAGATGGTGAATGGAGTTTCTATACTCTGAAGAAAATCTGAATAATTCAGAGGAAAAGATTGACGCTCATGAACGTCCACCTTGAGGGTGACTCTCTCACTTTAGTGCAAGGTGGGAGGCTCCACGAGACTGCAGTTTTTTTGGTAGCCATAGGAGGAGGGAAAGTTGGTTCAGCTCCACTTTCTTATCTTGTTAAGGGCCTGCTGAGCAGCCAGAAAATTGGAAGGATCTGGAAGATTTCAACAGCCTCACACAACCTCAACGCCCCCTCTCTCCTCCTCTCCCCCTCCCCCCGCTCTATCCTGAAGACTGCAGAAGGCTCTCAGAGGAATCTGCCTGCCAGCTACCTTATACGAGGTGCCTGCAGAGCAGAGAAACAGTTTTAGGGGAGTAGAGGTGATCCCAGCATGGATTTCTGCCTGGGGCTCTCAGGGGGTGAGTAACAAGACTTTACCTCGTCATTGTCCTTGTTGGGGGCTTCCAATTCCGTCTTTCTGGGGTGCAATTTGGGCTGGACCCCTAGGAACCATTGGTGCAGTGTAGGGGGTTTCCTGACGTTTTCTGCACGCATTAGTAGCATCTTTTACTATTGTACACCTGCGGATCACATGGTCTGTGTACATTTCACCAAGCCACTGCGAAGTGCGCTCCTACCCAAGCGCCTGTAACACGCGTTGCTGCATAAGCACTGTTAGCGCATGCTTTTTGGTTTCGTGGTCTTAGCATGCGCTGTTGTGATACTTGCTTTAACTCTCTGTTTTATTCCAGGAAGTGATATTTGGCCTCTGGCAAGCAAGGCGCTTCATCTCTGGCTTCTGGACTCTGCTCTTCTTGCATGGCTGCTTCTGATTCATCCCTGGAGGGCTTGTTCCCCCTCAACGAACCAAAGTGGCCAAGATTGGTCCGGCCTTGACTGCCTTAGGACAGGAGGTGACAGATGGTGCTGTGGGTAAGGATGTCCAGCTGGCCAGGGTTTCTGGCGACTGTGCTGTGGGCTGCCCTCTGCGCTGTAGGGGCTCAGCAGTGATTGTCCCCTGGTGTTGGGGGGTCATTTCCATGAGGAGAACCTCCGGAGTCTGGATTATCTTCCTGGGAATTATTTTCCTTTTGTAACAGGCCTGGTCTTTCTGGAATAGAAATTCAGACCCTGCAGCCTCTAGGTTCCCCCAAGTGCTGTTTTGTGAGGGGCAGGCTGAGAGTGGAAGCCTTGTTTGACTGCCTTTGGCTAAGTGTTCCCGGCGAAGGTTGCCCCCTGGAGATAGGGATCAGCTGGAATCTGTATGAGATTTGGGCTATGACTTGGATTCTGATGGCTCAGTTTTGGATTCTGATGTATACAAAGAAGTACTCTCATCTTTGGAGGATTGTGAAGAGGCCTGTGTTATCTGCCTGTTCTGGAAGGAAGAAATGGTAGCCTTGATTGCCTGGGTCTCATCCACTTTGAGTGGATGCTCCAGACACAGAGCAGGAGCCAAAGATTCATTTGTTCCTGCAAGGGATGTGAAAATCCACTACTGACTCCCCCAACTCCCCGCCTGTGCACACTCCTGGAGAAGGAGTGCATTGTATGGTTTGATATTCCCAAGGAGGATGTACAGGTCATAGTAGTTACCAGACAGAACACCATCCTGCGGAAGGTGGATCTGCCTTAAAGGATGCTTTGGACTGCAAGTTAGATTGCTTGTTGAAGAACCAGTTTGCCGTGGTGGCTGCTATTCTTCAGTTGGCAGTATGTGCAAACCTGATATCACAAGCCCTGTTCTAGTGTATTCAGTCTCTTCTGCTGGATTATACAGCCCCTCTTTTGGAGTCAGCTACAGCCTTCCTTTCTGATGCCATGTATGACTTCACCCACCTAGCAGCCAGGGACAGTGCCCTGTCGACAGTGACATGGTGTTAGATTTGGCTCCGAGACGGGACAGTGGACACTTCTTCCAAAGTCCGGTTGTCCCAGCTGGCTTTTAAAGCTGATTTTAGAGCAGCTGGTTAAGGATTTGGCTGAGATGAAATCTTACTGCCTTCTGGAAGATAGGTCCATAGGGACCTTGAAGCGGGCAGGTGCCCTTTGCTGTCAGCCTCTGCCTGCACCTCACGGACTCCCGGTGCTATCAATCTCTGGACTCCCGGTGCTATCATCCTGGAAAGTCTTTCTTCCCCTGTGCTTCCAGATTTCAAATTCATTTTCAGTCCTTTCGAGAAGCTCGTGGACCCAGGGATTTGGCCCCCCTCCAGAGGGGCTTCCTCCCAGTCTGGGCAATGCAGGTTTGTGGGCGCATTCCATGGTAGGTCCAGTTGGAGGCAGGCTTCACCTTTTCTTTCTGAAGTGGGCCTAGGTCACCAAGGATCGCTGGGTGCTAGATACCATTCAGTATGGCTATGCCCTGGAATGCAAAGTGCTGATCCTGGACGCTTTCGTCATCTCCCCTTGTGGATCTGCAAACAAAAGGGATGCTGTGACAAGTTGCAGGCCGCGGTGCCTGATCCCCTGGATGATCAGGGCAAGGGCAGGTAGTCCATATATTTTGTGATGCTGAAGAAAGATGGATCATTCCAGCCCATTTTGGACCTCAAGGGTGTCAATGAACACTTGCGAGTCCTGCGCTTCCGGATGGAAACTTTGCAATCCGTGATTCAAGCGGTGCATCGAGGGGAGTTCCTGGCATCTCTGGATTTGGCCAAGGCAAATATTTTCATATCCTGATCGGGGAGGATCAGCAAAGGCATCTGTGTTTTGCTGATCCTCCCAAATCAGGATATGAAAATATATGCCTTGGCCAAATCCAGAGATACCAGGAGCTCCTCTCGGCTCTCACTTTCAGTTTTCCACCCTCCTATTCCACCTCTCCTCTGCCCCAAGGATATTCTCCAAGGTCATGTTACTGGTGGCCTGGGGCTATGGTACCAAGGGATTTTTGTGTACCAATATCTGGATGACTGACTCAACTGAGCCTATTATCTTTCAGAAGCGTCTCGGGCAGTGCCCCGAATGGTGTCCGTTTTGGAAGGCTTTGACTGGGTGATTAATCAGGGAAAGAGCCAGTTGATGCCTTCCCAGTCCCTGAAGTTGGGGCTGCTCCAACAGTCCTTGTTGATTTGGTGGTCCCCAAGTTCTCAGGGAATAGTAAGGGCCAGCCTGTGGTGGCGGCAGCAGCCTGGTCATTTAAGGAAGGGTATGCCGCTGGACAACTATTCATGGATTGCTCTTATGACAGATGCCAGTCTCTCGGTCTGGGGAGCCCATTGCCAAGACCAAATGGCCCAGGGCCACTGGAAACGCAGAGAGGTAGTGTGGTCCATCAAACGTTAAGAAGTGAAGGCCATCAGGTCGGCTCTTCTACCGGGCAACTCAAGTGTTTTTGGACAACACCATGGTGGTGGCTTATGTCAATCAGCAAGGCAGCACAAGGAGTGCCGGGGTGGCCCTGGAGATGGCTCTCCTGTTTGCCAGGGTGGACAATGTGAAAGCGCACTTTCTCAACTGGCACTCTCTGGATACAGGAGTCAGGAGGCATTTCAGCTAATTCTGTGCTGATGGGGTTGCCTCGAAATGAATCTGATGGTTACCTGTTCAAGTGCCAAAATGGGCTGCTTCTTCAGTCACTGCATGGAAGTGGAATCCAAGGACATCAACACCCTGGCTCAGCTTTGGCCACATCTACACCTGCTGTATATGTTTTATCTGTGGCCCCTGGTGGAGTATGTGATTCAGTGTATACAGCGCCACCTGGAAAGGATTCTTCTGGTGGCATTGGATTGGCCAAGGAGAGCATGGTTCAAAGATCTGATGCGGTTCATGCAAGGCCCAGCTCTCTGCTTGCCTCCATCTCAGGGCCTCTTGTGTCCTGGAAAACCCAGCTCCCTTCTCGCTTTTGGCTTGGCTCTTGAAAGGAGAAGGCTAGTATATCCACTCTGCTTGGAGCCAGGAAGAGGTCAACCAACCTGGCCTATATGTTGGTTTGGTGCCTTTTTATGAGTGATGGTGCAATGCACGGCAGCTAATCCCTGAGGTGGCCAAGGGGCTGTACCCTGCTGGTCTTCCTGCAGGAAGTTCTGGAAAAGGGCCTCTCTTAGCTCCCTGAAGGTTCAGGTGGCAGCTTCGGCTTGTTTCAGAAGTCCGATGGCTGGTAAGTCACTAGCCTTAATGTTTCACTAGCCTGGGTGTTTCACTAGCCTGGATGTTTCATGCTTTCTTCAGGGGGTTCAGCATCTATGTCCTCCCCTCCAATCTGTAGTTTCTTCCTGGGATCTGAGTCTGGTGCTCAGGGCCCTGATGTTGGAACCCTTTGAGCTGTTGAAACGCACTACTTTGAAGGATTTGACGCTCAAGACTGTTTTCTTGATCACGATTTGTTCCACAATGAGGATTTCCAAGCTGCAGGCTCTGTCTTGCTGAGATCCTCATCTGTCTTTTACAAAGGAGGCCATTTCCATTTGGCCTGTGCCTTCCTTCTTGCCTAAGGTGATTTCTGCCTTTCATGTGAACCAGGTAGTCTGCCTACCCTCCTTTTCTAAAGAGCAGATTTTTGCCTTGTGGATGTCTAAAGGGTGCTTCTCCAGTACTTGGAGGTTACGAATTCCTTTCCTAAGTCAGACCATCTTTTTGTGCTGTTTGCTGGTCTGTGCAAGGGTGACATGGCGGTTAAGTCCACTTTTCGGTGCTGGATTAAGGAGACCATTACCTCAACGTTTTTTTTGCAGAACCAGCTGGTTCCATAAGATTTGCATGCCTATTCTACCCGAATGCAAGCATAAGCAGAGCAGAGCTCGGTAGCCCCTACAGACATTTGTTGGGCAGCAATGTGGGCACCACTTTCCACTTTTGTCAAGCATTACTGCTTGGATGTCCACACTCAGGCAGACATGGACTTTGGCTCTAAGGTTTTGTGAGCTGCTGTGCCTACTTCCTGCCCAGTGGAGGTGTAGCTTTGGTACGTCCCACTTGTCTGGACTGGTCTAGCAGGATGACATGGAAGGTGACATTTTACTTACCAGATAATGTCCTTTCCTTGAGTCCTGCTAGACCAGTCCAGGGCCCACCCCTGGAACTGTGTTGGCTCTGTCCTTCTGCGGCAGTATCTTGGCTTATATACTTGGCTCTGCAGGTCCATCATCTACTAACAGCATTCTGTTTTGGCTTTCCTGTACATAGTTCTCTACTGTTTCATTACTCATTGTTGCCCACATTGAGGTTATGTGAGGCTTGCCGTGTTCTCCCATATGCTTTGGGATAAGATACTAAAGAGACCTCTGATAGCTGAAGCAGACAGAGGCATGGGAGTGATGGTCACTGAAACCTGGGCAATTCATTGGTTCTTTGTCTCCACCAATCTGCTGATACGGGAACACAACCCCATTTGTCTGGACTGGTCTGGCAGGACTCAAGGAAAGCACATTATCTGGTAAGTAAAGTGCTATCTTAGACAGCCATTTTTCAGTGCTCTCCTACAACTCATCATCTTTAATGGAATTCAGGAGACCATTAATTCTTATATTGCTTCGGCGACCTCTGTTGTCTTAATTGTTTAAGCTTTTTGACTATGTTCCAATGCTGCAATTCTGGCCTCCACAGTATTGGACTGATCCTCTTGCCTCATGAGAATCTTTGCTGCTTGCTGCAGCCACACCGACTATGCCTCCAATCCCTCTTTTATATCATCTATTGAGGCCTTAAATTTGGACAGCTTATCATCAAGGACCACTATCAAGCTGTGGGCAAGTTTCCTTATTGCATCTTCCTGTAGTATGAAGATCAGGGCCATACTCTCAGTCACTGTCTTATTCTCTTCCTCTCTCTCACAGACAGGATCTTGGTGTTTTTATTACTATGCCAGTCGTATCGTTGTGGTCTCTTCCTGAACGTACGTCTATCAGCTTACTATGAATAACACGTTCAATCAAACCCAAATGTAGTGTAATGAATCCTTCAAAACTTCCATTCAAAATCAGAGTTCAGGTCTCAGACTTTCACTGCACTTTAATCAGGACTCCGTCCTTTCCAATAGTGCTATTGTTGTTACTTCTGTGACCGTCCAATATTGTTATTTCATTAGTTTGCACTTATAACTGTTCTTTCTTCATTGTTTTATTATATCAGAAAAGTGTAAGAATATTTAAAAAAAGATCCCTCAAGTTCGGCGCCACAATGGCGTCTTTTCGATTGAAAGTAAAAGGACGGAGACACGGGCAGCAGCAACATTCATTAAACAAAGGATCTCCTGAAGAAAGTTTCATGTTGAAATGCCATTGTGGCGCCGAACTTGAGGGATCTTTTTTTAAATATTCTTACACTTTTCTGATATAATAAAACAATGAAGAAAGAACAGTTATAAGTGCAAACTAATGAAATAACAATATTGGACGGTCACAGAAGTAACAACAATAGCACTATTGGAAAGGACGGAGTCCTGATTAAAGTGCAGTGAAAGTCTGAGACCTGAACTCTGATTTTGAATGGAAGTTTTGAAGGATTCATTACACTACATTTGGGTTTGATTGAACGTTTTATTACTATGCCAGCAGACCTCGCGTTTCTTTTTGCGGCTGCTCAATTTGTGTGCCAGAAGTCCTTACCGCTTACAGGCTCACTCAAGTAGCAGGTTACCACTTCTCTTAACCATTAGTTTCAAGAGGTTTTTGGGGAAAGGGATAGAGTTAAGCCCCGGGGCATCTGCTTAGCTAGGCCTTATCACATGACCCACCCTCTGTACTTCTTCTAATGCTGCTATATCTTTTTTGAGATGTGGAGACCAAAATTGCACACAATGCTCAAGGTATGGTTGCATCACAAAGTGATACAGAGGCATTATGATTTCATTTGTTCTATTCTCTGTTCCTTTCCTAATGATTCCTGTTTGTCAGATCCTTTTCCTGGGTGGTGACTCCTAATGTGAAACTCAACTGAATGTGCATTTGCAGACATGGAAATCATGAACAGAGCTTCTAAAATGACCCCCTTAATCTCTTGGCTATGGTATTGTCCTCCCTTAGTACCCCCTTTACCACTTGATCATCTAGTGATCCAACTGACTCCTTACCCCACTTCTTGCTTCAAATGTACCTAGAAAAGTTTTTATTGTTTTTCTCTCTGTTGCAAGCTTATTTTTAAATTCTCTTTTTTGCCTTCCTTATCAATGTCTTGCCCTACTCACTATCTTCAAAATATCACATGACCTATCCTCTGACCACCTTAAATCCCTGCTACCCAGGACATAAAACAATCAAACAAGGAGGTCTAATACACAACACTCACCTATAGTCCCAACACCAAAGACAAAAAGTTAACAAGTTGATGCAAGAGAGCATTCTCTTTATATGCTTCATCTATCTGGAATGCACTCTCAATACATATAAGAACCACAACAGAAATGAAAGATTTTTGAAGGAAGCTCAAAACACACCTATTCAGAGAATACTTTGAAGATGAAACCTAACATACTAAGAAATCGAAAGACAATGAACATGGATCACTACCATGTTCACGTTATGAACCTTAGACCCTCCCTGCAGAAAGGCTCTCCGATCCCAGTTATACCTGAGCACAATCTAAGAGCAGTCTAAGTCAGTGTTCAATGCTTATGTTTAAATGTAACATGTATATATTTTACATTGAAAGGAAATTATAAACATTTAAACATAAGCATTGAACACTGACTTAGACTGCTCTTAGATTGTGCTCAGGTATAACTGGGATCGGAGAGCCTTTCTGCAGGGAGGGTCTAAGGTTCATAACGTGAACATGGTAGTGATCCGTGTTCATTGTCATGAAATGAGAGTCAGAAACTGTAAAGATGTCTTACACATTGGAACATGGAACGTACGAAGCATGAACCAAGGGAAGTTGGAGGTGGTCAAGAATGAAATGGAACGTGTACAACTTGATCTATTGAGTGTCAGAGAACTGAAATGGACTGGTATCAGGCACTTTGCATCAGATGATCACACGGTCTACTATGCTGGAAATGAAAGACAAAGAAGAAATGGTGTTGAATTTATAATAAAGAAGAAACTTGCAAGAACTGTAATGAAATACAATGCAGTCAGCGAACGCTTAATCTCTATTCGTCTACGAGGATTGCCTATCAACACAACTATAATTCAAGTATATGCCCCAACAACAGCTGCAGAAGAGAATGAAATTGAAGAGTTCTATGAACAAGTACAAGCTGAAATTGACAGAACATGCAAACAGGATATCCTGATAGTCATGGGTGACTGGAATGCAAAAGTTGGCAACAAAGGAGAAGGCAAAGTAGTTGGAAAATATGGACTTGGCAACAGAAATGAAGCTGGAGAAAGACTGATAGAATTCTGCAAGACCAACGATCTATTCATCTCAAACACCTTCTTTCCGCAACACAAGCGGCGACTGTACACATGGATTTCACCCAATGGATTGTATAAAAATCAAATTGACTACATCTGTGGAAGTCAACGATGGAAAAGCTCTATAACATCAACAAAGACAAAACCTGGAGCTGACTGTGGTACAGATCAACTACTAGTATGCAAACTCAAGCTAAAGTTGAAAAAGAGCAAACCACTCATGAATGCAGCAAAATATGACCTTGAGAATATACCACTGGAATTTAAAGACTGCCTGCAAAATCGATTTGCTGCTTTAGACACAAATGACAGAGCTCCGGAAGAGTTATGGAATGACATCAAGAAGGTTGTGTTGGAAGAAAGCGAGAAGTCTCTACAAAAGGTGAAAAAGCAAAAACGGCCAAAATGGATGATGGAAGAAACTCTGAAAATTGCCCAGAAACGCAGAGAAGCTAAAGCCAGAGGAGAAAGAAAGACAATCGCAGAACTCAGAGATTTCCAACGTGCAGCAAGACAGGACAAGGAAAAGTACTACAATGACGCATGCAAGGAAATAGAAGCAGAAACTATTAGAGGAAGAACAAGATCAGCTTTCCTAAAGCTACGAGAGTTAAAGAAAAAGTTCCAGCCTCGAATTGGAATGTTACAAGATGCTCAAGGTTCTATGTTGAATGATGCTAAGAAGATCAAGAAAAGGTGGAAGGAATATACAGAGTTTTTATATGATAAAGATCAAGTGGACCAACAGCCGTTTCAACCTGTACCTTATGATCGGGAACCATTGGTGATGAAAGAAGAAGTTGAAGCAGCATTGAAAGCCTTATCAAAGAACAAAGCACCAAGCATTGATGGCATTCCTATAGAAGTATTGCAGAAATCTGATGCAGCTGTTACCATACTTACAAGGCTCTGCCAAGAAATATGGAAGACAACATCATGGCCAACTGACTGGAAAAGATCTGTGTTTATACCAATACTAAAGAAAGGTGATCCAACTGACTGTGAAAATTATCGAACAATTGCTCTGATCCCACATGCCAGCAAGATTTTACTGAAGATTATTCAAAAGAGACTACAACCATACCTGGAACAAGAACTACCTGAAGTGCAAGCAGGGTTCAGGAAAGGGCGAGGAACGAGAGACATCATTGCGGATGTGAGATGGATCCTCGAAAAGACTATAGAATACCAAAAGGATATCTATTTGTGCTTTATCGACTATAGCAAGGCTTTTGACTGTGTAAACCATGAGAAACTCTGGGCCACATTAAGAAGCATGGGTATACCAGAACACCTGATCGTTCTCTTGCACAATCTGTACATTGATCAAGAAGCAAATGTTTGAATGGAACAAGGAGAAGCAGAATGGTTTAAAATAAGCAAAGGTGTAAGACAAGGCTGCATACTTTCCCCCTACCTGTTTAATTTATATGCAGAACAAATCATCATTGTATGAAGACAACAGAGGTGTGAAGATTGGTGGAAGACTCATCAACAACCTTCACTATGCCGATGATACTACATTACTGGCTGAAAGTGAAGATGATCTGAAACATTTGCTTCTCACAATCAAAGAACATAGTCTCAATATGGGCCTGCACCTTAATGTTAAAGAAGACAAAGATCATGACAACTGGCATAATCAACAGGTTCATCGTTGAAGGAGAAGAAATTGAAACTGTGAACAACTTTAACCTACTTGGATCAACTATCAATAAAGAAGCAACAAGCAGTCAAGAAATCAGACGACGCATTGCTCTTGGCAGAATGGCTATGAAAGACCTAGATAAGATTCTCAAGAGCAGAGATGTCTCTCTCCATACAAAGATTCGACTTGTTCAAGCCATGGTATTTTCAATAACATCATATGGATGTGAAAGCTGGACAGTGAAAAAGACAGAGAGGAAGAAAATTGATGCCTTTGAATTATGGTGCTAGCGGCGAATACTGTGTATATCATGGACTGCCCGAAGAACAATCCAGTCAGTACTAGAGGAGATCAAACCTAAGCTTTCTTTAGAAGCTCAGATGACAAGACTTCGACTTTCATACTTTGGACACATCATGCGAAGAGAGAGATCATTAGAGAAAGACATCATGCTTGGCAAGATAGAAGGTCAACGCAAAAGAGGAAGGCCAGCAATGAGATGGCTCGATACAATAACAGCAGCTATGGGTACCAGTCTGTCAACAATGAGCCGCCTGACTGAAGACCGAACACAATTTAGGATAGCTATCCAGAGGGTCGCCATGAGTCGACTCCGACTCGACGGCACTTAACAACACAAAGTTTTCTGTAAACCGCTTTGACTGTAAGATAAAGCGGTATATAAACAAAAATAAATAAATAAATTTAACTTGCCAGTGTTTATGTTATTTTATTAATTTGATGCCTTTTTCCATTTTTTGAAAGATGTGTTTTTTGGCTTACCTTTTAACTATGCTGGCTGTCGTTTGGCCTTCCATCTGCCTTTCTTATTATGTGGGAGACATCTGGACTGGGCTTCCAAAATTGTATTTTTAAACAATGTCCATGTCTGATGTTATCTCTTGATCTTTGTAGCTGCTCTTTTTAGTTTTTTCCTACCATTTTCCTCACTTTATCATAGACTCCCTTTTTGAAAATTAAATGCTTACACAGTATAGATTTCCTCTGCCAATAAGTGGAGTGAGTAGACAGAGGAAATATTTTGATCACTAGTTGCAAGTGATCCCAGCAGTTAGCTCTTGTACCAAATCCTGTGTTCCATAAAGAACTAAATCTAAAATAGCTTTCTCTCTAATCGGTTCCCAAACCAGTTGCTCCATGAAATAGTCATTTATTTCAACTAGGAACTTTACCTCTCTAGCATATCCTGAAGTGATGTTTATCAATCAATATTGGGGTAATTAAAATCACCTGTTATTACTGTGTTGACAGTTTTGTTAGTTTATCTAATTTCTGATAACCTTATCTGTCTGCTCATTCTCTCTAGGTGGATGGTAGTAAACCCTTACCATTATTTTCTTCCCCTTCACCCATGGAATTTCTATCCATAAAGATTCAATGGCACATTTTGTTTCCTAAAAAACTTTGACTAAATGCTCTCTCTAACATATACCACCACCTCTCCACAAATTGTATCCATCCTACCATTGTGATATAATTTGTAACTTGGTATCACAGTGTTCCAGTGGTTATCCTCCTTCCATTAGGTCTCCGAGATGTTATTATGGGGTATGTTTGCTAAACTCCAGTAATGTTACCCGCGTTAAGTTCCCCGGTAATGTCACGGATGCCCATATAAAGGAGTGGGCGGTGCATTGGTAAAGCAAGCCGTGTCAGGTAATGCACGTTACAAGGCGCATAACGTGTGGTACAGTGTGCCATGGACCCACCGCGCGTGAACACCACAGCCGACGGGAAGCGGCAGCGTGACCGAAGGGGTTGCAATCTAAGGCGCGCTGACAGTAGAAAACGTGCTGAGGGATGTGCAGTCATGGTGCCACATGAGAAACGGAGCGTAGATGTAAGGCCATAGACCACAGGCAGCTGATATCGCAGTCTGTAATGGGGAGGTGAGCTACAGTTAACACATGCACACACACCATGAAATGCTGTGCAGTGAACCCAGCATGCAGAGGAGTAAACAACGGTAACGGAAAGGGCACCAGGGGTCGGTCTGAAGGGCCAGCTGTGTGGATGGTGTGTGTATAAGGGCAAAATGGGCAGGGAATCCAAAAAGGAGTAAGAGGGAATCAAACCGGTACACTGAAGAGCCCAAACACAGCTCACTGACACCAATACCAAACCACTGAGCCACCTGCCCACCCAGACAACCCATTGGCTCCCCATACAAGGAAGGCTTGCATTCAAATCTTTGTTACTCACTTTCAAATCCATCCATGGCATTACCTCCCCCTCATTAACCGACATCATCCAACCCATTCCTCCCAACAGAATAAGGAGAACCTCATCAACAAATGCGCTAGTAGTACCAAAGGCTTCAACAAAGTACACAACCGCAACATCTAACAGGGCATTCAGTATCTATGCCCCAAAATGTTGGAACGCATTACCACCAGGCATCCGTGCGATTACTGACTTAACACAATTCAGAAAGGCTCTCAAATTCCATTTATTTACTCAGTACTACCAGATTAACCCAACCCCTACATAATTGCCTCTCCCTTACCTCCTCAAGTTAACATATCAACCCTATCGTACACATGTACACCCTAAATTCTCAGACTCGATCTCATTGTACATATGTAATTAGTTCAGTTTGCATTCCCTGTGTTATCCAAGTTGTAACTCCTGTTCTCTGTAAAGCATAAACATGTTATCCAAGTTGTTACTCCTGTTCTATGTGAAGCCAAGCAGTTTGTTATGGTCATTTTGTTGTATGTAAACCGCGCTGACAATAGTGCGGTATATAAGAAATTGTAATAAATAAATAATAAATAAATAAATAAATAATAAAGAAAGGGAGCATATGTAACAGCTAGCATGTGACGGATAGGCTGCATGGAGGGGACACTGCAGTGTACAGTGAAGAGAGGGAAGGGTGTGTGGGGAAGGGACAAAACCATAGCCATTGTATGGTAAGGAGAGCAGAACAAATGGAAAGAAAGGAAAAGGAACCTGTGGGACCCAAACCCACAACCTATGTTGGCTCCACGCACATTTGCAACCACTATCCCAAACAATCACAACAAGCACAATGCAAATATGTTCCACCAAGTGGCCATCGTGTCTGCTAGATTATCACGCAGTAGTGCATCCTACGTGTCCTATATCCTACATGCGTTGCGGAGAACACGTGTAGCAGGGCAGGCTGATGCCAGCGCGCACAATAATGCACGTGACGTTACAGAGCTTTCTACGTGCTTTATGAGATATGTCTAGGCGCCTTAGCATATGTGGTCAGATTATGGCGCATAACAACGCACGTCCCAAACAGATCTCACATGTGTTATTCACCGTAACACGCATAAGATGCAACACATGTATGTCACAATACTGTGTACCACAGTAGATTACCTATCCATTGCCCTTCCCCCGTGCACCCACCAGTTCTAGGACTACAGCTGTACCCCAGCCCCCAACCATGGTCTGACATTCACCATTAGCAGGCACAGTCAGACTGTACCTGCTGTACCACGCAAGGTGTCCCGGCCATGCATGAACTAACCACGGACACACCCTGCATGTTCACAGTGGAACTATGCACACCCAGTCTATCCTGCATGTTCACAGTGGAACTATGCGCACCCGGCAGGTGCCCCAGTGACTGGCCCCCAGAACAGGAGGCACACATATATCACCTGAGACAGATACTATGTAGCACTATGTGGGCACATAGCCGTGCCATGGTCACTGTTTGGTCAGTGTGAGAGTGCCCTAACAGCAAGACGTGCTATGGCCACCTTGTCCATGCAGGTGGTGGTTGGGCACTACAATGTCCCAGCCATTGCCCTACACACTCTGCAGATGCATCCTGCCCAGTCCGCCCTGCCCAGGCCATACCCACAATACCTTGCTTTTCATTATGCACATTTGCAGGCTAACGCTGGTAATAGTGGGATATTGTGGGCCCAGTGAGGTGTAGGCAGCCACGAAACAATGGATAGACATACACACACACACCAATTGCAGCATTGTACAAAGATAGGGGTGGTTGGCAACCCTGCCCGCCACACTGGTCCTGATCACAGTGCCGACATTGCCAGACTGTGCAGGGAGTAGTAGTAGTGCTCCGGTGGTGTCTGTGGCCCCGTGCTGGGGCCAACAGCCTGACTCTGCATGGAGCTTTGGATAGTGGAGCCTGTGTGAGTGGGTGTTTGCACCCCTTTTGGCTGCTGCTTTGGGGATTGCACATGTTGTTGTTGTATCTGCATTGTAGGGTAAAATAGAAGGACATGCTTTGTAGGATCCACAGCTGGGACCTGAACCTGTGGCCCTCTGCTCCAAGATACACTGGCTGTGTGTACTGCACCACACTGTTGCCACAGAAGCACAGCAGTCCCTGGAGCTACCTGTACTTTTCCTCAGCCAGACCTTTTCTGTTGCACTGCACACCATGTACTGGTACAGAGCATGGCCTGGGTGCACTGCAGGCATGTGCCACTGCCCCCTCCAGCACCAACACACCCCCCCCTGCCATGCTGCCTGGCCATATGCTATCGGTGCTGGTAGTGTGCAGTCCCAGGTCATCCACTGTGCAGGTAGGCGGTTGCCTAGGGAGCGGGGTCTGGGGTGGGGAGGCATACATGGCCATCCCCCCATCCCCCCCATCACCGCCTACCAATATTATGTCCCTTCCACATGGGGGAGAATTGGCTGGGGGGATGTCAGGCCAGTGCCCTAGCAACTATTGGCTAGGATGCACCAGGACTGGAGAGAGGCTCATGTGGTGCCTTTACACAAAAGCGGAAGTAAGGATGTGGTTGAAAACTACAGGCCGGTTAGTTTAACTTCGGTGGTGAGTAAATTATTGGAAACGCTGCTGAAAGAGAAAATAGTGAGGTTTCTGGAGTCCAGCGGATTACAGGATCCGAGGCAGCATGGATTCACCAGAGGCAGGTCTTGTCAGACAAATCTGATTGATTTTTTTGACTGGGTGACCAGGGAGTTGGACCGAGGGAGAGCTCTAGATGTGGTGTATTTAGATTTCCGTAAAGCCTTTGACACTGTTCCTCACAGGCGACTTATAAACAAACTGAGCACCCTAGGGATGGACCCTAAAGTTACTGCTTGGGTTAGAAATTGGTTGGGTGGGAGGCGACAAAGAGTACAAGTAATTGGAGCTCACTCTGAGGAGAAGGATGTTACCAGTGGTGTGCCCCAGGGATCTGTCCTTGGTCCGATTCTTTTTAACATCTTTGTTAGTGATATAGCGGAAGGGCTGTCGGGTAAGGTTTGCCTCTTTGCGGATGATACCAAAATCTGCAATAGAGTAGACACCCAGGAAGGGGTAGATAACATGAGGAGGGATCTAGCTAAGCTTGAAGAATGGTCTAGAATTTGGCAGCTGGGATTTAATGTTAAAAAATGTAAGGTCATGCATTTGGGCTGCAGCAATCCAAGTGAGCAATACAGTATAGGAGGTGAAGTACTTTTGTCCACTAAAGAAGAGCGGGACCTAGGCGTGGTTGTGTCTGATGATCTTAAAGTAGCTAAACAGGTGGAAAAGGCGACAGCAAAAGCTAGAAGGATGCTTGGTGCATACGGAGAGGAATGGCTAGCAGAAAAAAGGAGGTGATAATGCCTCTGTATAAGTCTTTGGTGCGACCTCATTTGGAGTATGGTGTGCAATTCTGGAGACCGCACCTTCAAAAGGATGTGAACAGGATGGAGTCGGTGCAGAGGGTTGCTACCAAAATGATTAATGGGCTTCATTATAAAGCATATGAGGACAGACTTAAGGATCTTAATATGTACACCTTAGAGGAAAGGCGGGATAGAGGTGATATGATTGAGATGTTTAAATACCTCCGTGGCATAAATGTTCAGGGAGAGAGCCTCTTTCAATTGAAAGCAAGTTCTGCTACGAGGGGACATGGGATGAGGGTGAAGGGAGATAGATTCAGGAGTGATATGCGGAAATATTTCTTTACGGAAAGAGTAGTGGATCCGTGGAATAGTCTCCCAGTGGAGGTGGTAGAGATGAGGACAGTAACTGAATTCAAGAAAGCATGGGACCAACACAGAGGATCTCTAAAGGCAAAAAGTGGACTGTTGTAGTTGTTATGGAAGGACAGACTAGATAGGCCATGTGGTCTTTTTCTGTCGTCATATTTCTATGTTTCTATGTTTCTAGGTAGATGTAGGTAGATTGTGTTTGGCCTTGGTCAGCTGTTGTCTTGCTGATTTCCAGTTTCTATGTTCCTATGTGCCACCTAGGCGACAGCCTATTCCACCCTGTGCCCCAGATACCCCCACTACATGTCCCGCCTGCAGCCCCCTATGCCCCATTTGCACCATGGCCATTGTGGCCTTTCATACTTGGGCATATTGCTGTTGCTGCATTTGGATCAGTACTATCACTTTTCTTGGGCTCCCTGCCTATATTGTACATTGCTGACGCTGAAATCATTTCACCCTCCTGCATATCTGCATCTACCGACAGGTTTTCAGTCCCGGTAATGTTCAGCCCTTCAGTACCCCGCTTTAGTGTTGCGGGAGCTTCTCCCTGCCCACTCCCCACCTATTGACCCCTTCTCTCGCCCTCTCTCTGCCCCCTGTGGGACTTACTGCGGACGGTGACATTAACGCTCGCTAGGTACCATTAATGCGCTTCGATACCCTTAATGCACGTTAACATCACCTAACGTGCGTTAGCGTCGCCACTGCTACATTAACGCAGTTTAGTAAACATACCCCTATATCTCTCTCTTCATTTGGTGTAACATAGTATATGATGGCAGATAAAGACCAGCATGGTCCTTCTAGTCTGCCCAGCAAGAATAAGTGCGCCCGCTGCTCTGTAAAGTTCACCCCTCCCCATGGCTTTGTTTAGGGGTCTACCCACCGGTCCATGCAGTTCACCTCGACTTGTTAAGATATCAGAGACGGTTAAGTTTATTTTGATTTTATCTTGTTTCTATAAAGGGATTCACTGTGTCTGTCCCTTGCCATTTTGAATTCTGTCATTGTATTTGCCCCCACCACTTCCATCGAGAGGGCATTCCAAGCATCCACCATCCTTTCAGTGAACTATTCTAACCCTCTCATTTTATTTTTTAGGATTCTAGCATTTGTACAGGGACGTTTCAAGGTATGTTTGTTTTTAATTTACAACCTTTGTAGCAATTGATAGAAATAATTTGTAATCTTTCAATTCCTTCTGCTCTTTATTTAAAGGTACTTGGCCTATTTTAGCCTTTATTGCAACTTCTCTATCAGGATGCCCTATCTTCTCTATTTTGATAGTAACCTTCAAAGATATCTTACGCCAAACCATGCACTCATAAGCAATTGTTGGCTTTCCCCCAGGTTCTAGTTTAAAGCTGTTCTATCTCCTTTTTGAATATTAGCGCCAGTAGCTTGGACCATACTGGTTAAGACAAAGCCTATCTTTGCAGTATAGGATCCCTCTTTCCCAGAATGTAACTCAGTTCCTAACAAATTTAAAACCTTCCTCGCTGCATCATCATCTTATCTACACATTGGGACTCTGGAGATTTGTCTATTTCTTGGGCGCTGTGCATGGAACAGGACAGCCGGTACTTCCCCAGCACTGTCTAAAATCCTGTCTAGGTTATGCGTTAAGTTCATCATCTTTGCACCAAGCAGGCAAATGACCAAGTGATCTTCATGCCTACCGCCACCCAGATATCTACATGCCTAATGATCAACTCACCAACTAGAATGATCATCACTCCTGCGAAGAAGCTCCTGCACGCACATCCTCAGTGCAAGAGGATATGGCATCCTATGGAAAGCAGATCTTGGCTACAGGATCACTTCCTGCCATACCAGGATTATGCTTTTCTTCCAGGTGACCTACGTCCTTCAAGGCAGCACAGAGGCTGCCAGAATAGAGGTGGGACCTCTCTACTATATTCCTGAAGGTCTCATTTATGTACCTCTCTGTCTGCCTCAGCTTCTCCAAGTCTGCTATTCTAACCTCCAGAGATCGGACTTATTCTCAGAGAGCCAGGAGCTCTTTGCACCAACTACACACATACAGGGGCGGCCCAAGGGGGGTGCGGGGCCATGTGCGGAGACTTGGTGCGGGGCCTCATTTGCATAAGGTGCCTCATTTGCATAAATATTTGCATAATGTTACCATACACTACTAACTTTTAGTAAACATGCCTCTTAATGAGTATATGGATAAAGAAAGACTAAAAGGTTTCTACATTACTATAATCCAGTACCAACCGCCAGGCACATTAGGAACTACTACAAACACTGCCCATTTAGAACCCATAGCAAACCTGCCGTATCCTAACAGCACTACCAGGACTCACAAAGCACCATACCCTAACTATCAAAAGACAACACTGCAAATATTAAACCAATACATTTCAGAGAACAATAATACATGACCTACTGGGGAAAGAACAAGTGGCAATGTCAAATAGGAATTACGAATACCTCAGCTCAGTTACACATGCAGAACATAGACCATCACCAAACAAGGAATCACAATTTAGAAACAGGAAGACAATAATTAAACTGGGAACCCCAAAAGCCAAACTTGGAATATACAACAACACTGTAGAAATAAAACTATAAATTAATTTCCTCTTGTACTAAACAAAGCGCAAAAATTAATGATGCACATTTCCCAGAGCTGACATATTCCAGTTAATAAATTCAAAATAAAGAGATATTTTTCTACCTTTTGTGCATTTTTTTTCAGTTGCAATTGTTCCAGCCACTTTCTTCTGGTTTCTTCGTGTCTTCTGCTAACTCTCCATCTGCTGTCCATTTGTCCTTTCTTCTGTCTTCTTGTTTTTTTTTTCCATTCTCTCTCTACATCTGCTTTAACATACTAATCTTTCTCCTTTTGCTCTTTCCTCATTCCTATTTCATCCACTCAAATTTTATCCCTCCATCCTCAATCCCCACTTACTCTCCCAATATCCGGCCAATTGTAGATTTGTCTTCCCTCCCACGCAAAATATTTTTCCCTCTCCATTTCCCTCTCCCAGCTCCATCCCATTCTAATCCTCCCCCAACATCAGCTCCTTTCTAGTTCCAGCCCCACCCAGCATCTGCTCCCTTCTTGTCCCTGCATCAGCCCATTTCCAGTCCTAGTCCCCCATCAGCCCATTTCCAATCCTAACGCCCCCACAGCCCATTACCAGTCCTAACGCCCCCACAGCCCATTACCAGTCCTAACGCCCCCCACAGCCCATTACCAGTCCTAAACCCCTATCAGCCTACTTGTAGTCTTAGCCCCCCCATAGCCCATTACCTGTTGTAACCCCCCATCAGCCCATTACCTGTCCTAACCCCCCCATAGCCCATTACCTGTCCTAATCCCCCCATCAGCCCACTTGTAGTCGTACCTCCCCATAGCCCATTACCTGTTGTAACCCCCCATCAGCCCATTACCTGTCCTAACCCCCCCATAGCCCATTACCTGTCCTAATCCCATCAGCCCACTTGTAGTCGTACCTCCCCATAGCCCATTACCTGTTGTAACCCCCCCCCCATAGCCCATTACCAGTCCTAATGCCCCCCACAGCCCATTACCAGTCCTAACACCCCCCACAGCCCATTTCCAGTCTTAGCCCACCGCCCCATAGCCCGTTTCCAGTCCTAATCCCCCCATCAGCCCACTTGTAGTCGTAGCCCCCCATAGCCCATTACCTGTCATAACTTCCCCATCAGCCCATTTCCAGTCTTAGCTCCTCTATAGTCTATTACCTGTCCTAACCCCCCATAGCCCATTCCCAGTCTTAACCCCCCCATCAGCCCACTTCCAGTCCGAATCCCCTATAGCCCATTACCAGTCCTACCCCCCCATCAGCCCACTTGTAGTCGTAGCTCCCCATAGCCCATTACCTGTTGTAACCCCCCCATAGCCCAGTACCAGTTCTAACCCCCCCAGCCCATTACCAGTCCTAACGCCCCCACAGCCCATTACCAGTCCTAACGCCCCCCACAGCCCATTACCAGTCCTAACCCCCTAACAGCCTACTTGTAGTCCTAGCCCCCCCATAGCCCATTACCTGTTGTAACCCCCCATCAGCCCATTACCTGTCCTAATCCCCCCATCAGCCCACTTGTAGTCGTACCTCCCCATAGCCCATTACGTGTTGTAACCCCCCCATAGCCCATTACCAGTCCTAATGCCCCCCACAGCCCATTACCAGTCCTAACGCCCCCCACAGCCCATTTCCAGTCTTAGCCCACCGCCCCATAGCCCCGTTTCCAGTCCTAATCCCCCCATCAGCCCACTTGTAGTCGTAGCCCCCCATAGCCCATTACCTGTCATAACTTCCCCCATCAGCCCATTTCCAGTCTTAGCCCCTCCATAGTCTATTACCTGTCCTAACCCCCCATAGCCCATTCCCAGTCTTAACCCCCCCCATCAGCCCAATTCCAGTCCGAATCCCCTATAGCCCATTACCAGTCCTACCCCCCCCATCAGCCCATTTACAGTCCTTACCCCCCTCCCTCCCCATCAGCCCATTTACAGTCCTTACCCCCCTCCCTCCCTCCCCATCAGCCCATTTACAGTCCTTACCCCCTCCCTCCCTCCCCATCAGCCCATTTACAGTCCTAACCACCCCCATCATCCCATTTACTGTCATTACCCCCCTTCCTCCCTCCCCATCAGCCCATTTACAGTCCTTACCCCCCCTCCCTCCCTCCCCATCAGCCCATTTACAGTCCTTACCCTCCCTCCCCATCAGCCCATTTACAGTCCTTACCCCCCCTCCCTATCAGCCCATTTACAGTCCTTACCCCCCCATCAGCCCATTTACAGTCCTTACCCCCCCTCCCTCCCTCCCTCCCCATCAGCCGATTTACAGTCCTTACCGCATCACTCTCTTCCGCTTTACAGTCCTTACCCCCCATCAGCCCATTTACAGTCCTTACCCCCCCTCACTCCCTCCCCATCAGCCCATTTACAGTCCTTACCCCCCTCCCTATCAGCCCATTTATAGTCCTTACCCCCCCATCAGCCCATTTACAGTCCTTACCCCCCTCCCTCCCCATCAGCCCATTTACAATCCTTACCCCCCCTCCCTCCCCATCAGCCCATTTACAATCCTTACCCCCCCTCCCTCCCCTTAAGCCCATTTACAGTCCTTACCCCCCCCCCCACCAGCCCATTTACAGTCCTTACCCCTCCCCCCCCCCTCCCCATCAGCCCAGCTAAGTTTTAAAAAAAAAAACCAGAAACCGGCTGCTGCCACCGCTGCCGCCGTGGCAGCGGCAGAATGGAGAATCCCGCGGGGCCCCCCTGTCCAGCAGTCTTCTAAGCGGCCTCAGCGCGGGCTTTTCAGAGCCGCGCGAAGGGAGAGTTTCCCTTTCTCGCGGCTCTGTTAATCCCGCCGCGGGGCTGAGGGGATTTCCCATCAGCCCCGCGGCGTGATTAACAGAGCTGCGAGAGGAGAAGCTCTCTCTCTTCGCGCAGCTCTGACAGCCGACGGAGGCCGCATAGAAGACTTCAGGACAGGGGGGCCCTGCGGGATTCTCCATTCTGCCGCTGCCACGGCGGCAGCAGCAGCCGGTTTCTGTTTTTTTTTTTTTAACTTAGCTGGGCTGATGGGGGGGGGGGGGGGTGGTAAGGACTTTAAATGGGCCCCACTCCATTCTGCCGCGGCCACGGCGGCAGCGGCAGCAGCAGCCAGTTTCTGGTTTTTTTTTTTTAAAACTTAGCTGGGAATCTGGGATGCAAGATGTTTTTTGCGCGGGGCCCCCTGAAACGCGGGGCCCTGTGCAAAAAACATTCTTGCTCAATGGACGGGCCGGCCCTGCACACATATGACTTCTCACTAACTGGGAGATAATCAAACATGTAGCACTCAGTGCAAAAGACTGGATAGGCCCCATCTCCCTGCTGGACCTCTGTCTGCATCTTTGTAATGATGAGTTATTTAGTAGTTTAGAGCTGCTAAGGGATTAAGGATACCTAGACTAAAATGAGAGCCTTCTGGATTTTTTTGTATATTATCTGCTAATACTTTGTGTTGCTTCCACTGAACTGCTAATAATCAATATCACATCACAGATACTTCCTGTGACTTGGATGTGTCTAAATGTGGAGTTGAGCATCCTTTAGGTCCAGAGAGTATAGCCAATTTCATGAGACTGACCCTGCACTGCAGAGGAAACTGATTAGCTCCTTCTTATTCTGGCGGTGTGGTGGGAGATTGAATGGTCAGGATGTCTGCTTGTGCTGCGCAGGAAACTGGTGTGATTTTAGTGCCCTTCTCCTGCCAGCCATGGAGTGGGAGCTGCAAACTGCAAGTTAAAGAAGCACTGGGTAAGGATGGGTAACTGTGCCTGATACCTGTATAATCTGTTGGAGTACTATTCAAAGGCAGCAGCATAAATTTTCCACCCAAGTAGCCTCTGCAATGTTGGGGGGGGGGGGGGGGGGGCCTGGTCAAGAAGGGGGCCTGCCTGGCAGCCTGGTTTGTTTACTTTTGTTTGCCATCCTAACTCTGTTCTGGGCCTGGCTGTTAGCACACGAGCCAAAGTCTCATAATAACAGCCTTACCGTGAGACTTCAGCCTGGAAGGAACACCTCTGGGCCTGAAACAAAGGTAGCGCAGCAAACAAATGTAAATAAGTTTCCCACATGGGGCCTCTGCTGCCGCCACTGCCACTGGAGTGGTGGGGTGGTCATGCTGCCACTGGAGCAGGGGGTACCGTGGGTGTGGGGGCAAAAATAGGGGGGCCTTCAGCAAAATTTTGCTTGGGGCCCACCCACTAGATCTTTTGCCACTATTTAAAGAAAAAGCATAATTAGTTAGAGGACAGTTCTATTTGAGGCATGTCCGGGCCGTCTGGATGTCCAAATTCTGGACGGCTCAGATTTGGCCCCGATTCTGCACACATGGGAGCCGTTCCCGTGGGAGCAGAATTGGGGTACAGGGCCTGGATGTGCCCCGATTCAGGCCCACTGCACAGCAATCCACCTCCTCGCCTAGCCCAGCCAAGGCTCCTGCATGGAACTACAGTGCCATGGCGTCCCATCACCATGGCACCAGGACGCCATGCAGGAGCCCCGATCGGCCACACAGTTTAAATGTCTCAATTCCCCACCACTTGGGCCTTCCAAGGCCAGGATCAGGCTGTGGGGAACGAACCCCCGGCCCTGTTCACCTCTTTGGTGGGACCCTGCTGCAATGGCCGCTGTCGTTGGGGGGGGGGGGGGGCTTATTCCACCTCCACGGGGGAATAAGTCCCCCCGTCTAACTCACCATGCCCAGATATACAGGGCCATCACCAGAATAGGCTCTGTACATCCAGGTTCAGGATGCCACCTCCGCTCCGCCCAGACTCCTCCCCCTCCCGCCCCCGTTCAGAACTCCCCGCACATCTCCGCTATACGTGCGGGGAGCTTTGGAACTGAAATCAGCCCTGGGTGTATATCCCCGCTAAACGCTGTGCGAAATACCACTACTACTACTACTGAACATTTGTATAACACTACAAAACGTATGTAGCGCTGCACAGACACATGTAAAAGATGGTCCCTGCCCATCAGGAATAGACCCCTTAGTGTATTTTCAAAATATATACAGATAATATTAGGCAGATTAAATTGCTAAATGACCAGCTATAATCCATATATTTATGGGCCATGTTAGACCATGCTGGCATTCTTTGTATATTCAGCGCTGCAACTTATATAGATAGTGGTACTGAATATACAGATTACGTTAAATGGCATTGTTGGCATTTAACTTAACCAACAAGGGTCACTTTATTCAGAGCCGTATACAATGTCTACTTAATGAAGCTCACTCTGATATGAATCTACAAGTGTGTGATATCTCCTGTCACTCTCATCAACCTTATATTCATATTAAATATTAAAGAGCACGCAGGTCTCAGACCGATTGGGCATTATGTATTTTCAGACTTATATACATTCTCTGAAAAATGCCCCAATTTGCATCAATGACCTCTGCTCTGTATGTCCTTTGTAATGTCTTATCCACACAAACAATTATAACCTTAAAATCGTGCTGAGATGGAAAAAGCTTGAGATCATCCGTTATTGTTCATGAACTATCACACTTTCATAAATAAATTGAAAAAATTGAAAAACCGCTGAGCTCTTCCAATAGCATTCTCATGCGTCTTCAATAGCGTCCCCAACGCCACCATCCGCGCTATATTAGCGTTTCACCGTGCTTCGGTTTCATCAAGGGGTTGTGTTGTAGGCACCCAATTCAGATCATGATAGAGGTTAACTTATCTCATGAATGCTTTTTTTTTTTTTTAAATCTTTTATTTATGCTATTTTCTTGAATACAACACAATCATTAAGAAAATGAAAAAAACATCAAAATGATCCATAGAATAATTTAAATCACATAACAAGAAACACATCAAGAGAGAGAAGCCAGCCCATACAATATAAAAGAAGCAATAAAGAAAAAGGAAATCAGGAGTTAATACTCCACAATAGGGAGCAAATATTACTAATCCATTCCCTCACACTACTTCCCAACAATTTCCCTTTCACTCAGAAAAGTAGATAATGATGAAACATCAGTAAATACATAAGTCTGCCCCTCAAAAGTTATAATACAGCGACATGGAAATTTAAAAAAGAAATTAGCTCCCAATGCCACTACTCTAGTTTTTAAACTCAAAAACTGCTTACGACGGAGTTGAGTATGGCGGCCGACATCCGGAAAAACCTGGACTTTAAATCCATAGAAAAGGGCCTCCTTACATTTGAAATAGGCCCTTAACACACACAATTTTATAGATTCAGAACCAAACTGCACCACAAGGGTGCAACGCTTGGAAATGATATCTTTTGAGTCCTCCAAAAAAGCTGTGAGGTCCTGGCCAGCAGAACTGGGGGAAGGTACAGAACCACCAACTCCCAATGGTGTTGAACCAGGACTTCGTATTAAATAATACATATGGCTAATATCCACACTATCTTGCAAATGTAAAACCTCAGAAAAATATTTCTCAAGCAAAATTTTTGGAGACAGCAGATGGGTCATAGGGAAATTAAGAAAACGAAGGTTACACACTCTACATTGATTCTCCAGCACTTCCACTCGATAAGACAAAAGGGAGGAATCACGAATTAAAGCAATTCCTGTATCCCGAGAGGATTTAAGCTGGGAATCAGATAGTGCAACCGAATTAGTTAATGATCCCAACTGCTGGTCCACACTTTTCAATTTACATACAACATCTTGTGAAAATTTACATAATGATGACACGGCTGAAGTTAATCGACAATCAATATTTTGGATAGCAGTCCATATGTCTTTTAATGTCACTTCCTCAGAAGGGGAAGCAACAGACAAGACGTCGGCAGACACCAAATACACCAGAAGTGGCAATGGAGGAGAAAACTTCAGAAGGGCCTTCCAATATAGTGGATGAAAAGGGAGCTTGCGGGAGAGGAGGGAGAGACCGGGACTCAGGGCTTAATGAAACCCCTTCCGGTGACAGGATAGAAGGCAGCGAGGGAGTCAAGTGTTTGTCCATTGGGCCCATCACCTTACCTCCTTTTTCACTCTCATTCAGCTTAGGACCAAGCTTCCCCTTCCTCTTACCCATAACGTCGGACCAAACACTCGAGCCTCCAGTTCCGTTCAACACTCCTCACGTGCGCCGAAGGGGCGTGACCTGCCCCTTGGTTCATGCCCCTTAGGCCACGCCACGCAGGCCGTGACACGCGGCCGCGTATAGGAACCTCTGGGCTTTATACAGCAGGTAGGGGGGGTCCTCCAGCCCTGGGATTGTCCTCCAAGATGCCTGCCCGGTATTCCTCAGCACCAGACTCACGCTGCACAGCTCCGCCAGAATATCATAAGCGGCAGCTCCCTCAAGCAGCAGGCTCACTCTCCACCCAAGCACAGGTACCTCTGGGCTTTATACAGCAGGTAGGGGGGGTCCTCCAGCCCTGGGATCGTCCTCCAAGATGCCTGCCCAATATTCCTCAGCACCAGACTCACGCTGCACAGCTCCGCCAGAATATCATAAGCGGCAGCTCCCTCAAGCAGCAGGCTCACTCTCCACCCAAGCACAGGTACCTCTGGGCTTTATACAGCAGGTAGGGGGGGTCCTCCAGCCCTGGGATCGTCCTCCAAGATGCCTGCCCGATATTCCTCAGCACCAGACTCATGCTGCACAGCTCCGCCAGAATATCATAAGCGGCAGCTCCCTCAAGCAGCAGGCTCACTCTCCACCCAAGCACAGGTACCTCTGGGCTTTATACAGCAGGTAGGGGGGGTCCTCCAGCCCTGGGATCGTCCTCCAAGATGCCTGCCCGATATTCCTCAGCACCAGACTCACGCTGCACAGCTCCGCCAGAATATCATAAGCGGCAGCTCCCTCAAGCAGCAGGCTCACTCTCCACCCAAGCACAGGTACCTCTGGGCTTTATACAGCAGGTAGGGGGGGTCCTCCAGCCCTGGGATCGTCCTCCAAGATGCCTGCCCGATATTCCTCAGCACCAGACTCACGCTGCACAGCTCCGCCAGAATATCATAAGCGGCAGCTCCCTCAAGCAGCAGGCTCACTCTCCACCCAAGCACAGGTACCTCTGGGCTTTATACAGCAGGTAGGGGGGGTCCTCCAGCCCTGGGATCGTCCTCCAAGATGCCTGCCCAATATTCCTCAGCACCAGACTCACGCTGCACAGCTCCGCCAGAATATCATAAGCGGCAGCTCCCTCAAGCAGCAGGCTCACTCTCCAGTCATGAATGCTTTTAATTATTGCAGCGTTCTTGTGCTGGCCTAAGTCCTCGTTCAACTTGCTTCATTCATCCAAAACCGAAAACCGGCTGGCATGCTGACATGACCATATGTTGTCGGTGCTGGTAGTGCGCTGTTAGGCCATTCACTGTGTGGGTAGGCGGTTGCCTAGGGAGCGGGGTCTGGGGTGGGGAGGCAAACATGGGCATCCTCACATCCGCCCCATCACCGCCTGCCAATATTATGTCCCTTCCGCTTGGGGGAGGGTTGGCTGGGGGGATGTCAGGTCAGTGCCCTGGCAACTGTTAGCTAGGGTGGACCATGTAGATGTAGGTGGATTGTGTTTGGCCTTTGTCAGCTGCTGTCTTGCTGATGCTGGTTTCTATGTTCCTGTGTGCCACCTAGGGGACTGCCTAGTCCACTCTGTGCCTCAGTAGCCCCCACTACATGTCCCACCTGCAGCTCCCTATGCCCCATTTGCACCATCACCATAGTGGCCTTTCATACTTGGGCACTATGCTGTTGCTGCAAATGGAGCACATCACTTTTCTTGGGCTCCCTGCCTATGCTGTACATTGCTGACACTGAAATGGTTTTTCTCTCTTGCAAATGTGTGCTAACGCCAGGTTTTCAGTCGTGGTAAGATTCAGCCCTTCATTTCCCCGCATTAGTTTGGAAGGGGCCTCTCCCCGCCCACTCCCCACCCATTGACCCCTGCTCTCTGCCCTCTCTCCACCCTCTGCGGGACTTACCGTGGCCGGGAACGCTAACGCGTGTTATGTAATGTTAATGCGCGTTAGGTAATGTTAACGCATGTTGTGCGCGTTAACGTTACCTAACGCACATTAACGTAGCATCTGCTATGTTAACGCGGTTTAGTAAACATACCCCATAGTCTTGAAACACCAGGTGCATTCTTTTAACCCCCTGACTAGCTTTTGGGCATCTCACCCAGAAAACTAGCTGCAACGAGATCAAATGATTCAATTCTGAATAAAAATGAAATAATGTGTCACTGATGCCTAAGTGCCAATGCACAAAAAAGAAAGTGTTGACTCTCACCCTCCTGGGGTCTGAAATCCTTCACATAAACCTGGATTCTTTTTAATTTTCTATACCTCTCAATAGGAAAGAAAAGACAAGACACAATTGACCACTTAAACACTACAGAGCTCTGTACGGAGGAAACACATGGAGTCTAAGACAGACATATCCATTAGAGTTTCTTCCGTACAGAGCTCTGTAGTGTTTAAGTGGTCAATTGTGTCTTGTCTTTTCTTTCCTATTGTAACCCCTATAGTCCCAGCAGGGCTGTGGCGTAGGCAGCTAGCCGAGCTATTAGGGCACCTGACCTTTATATTGGAAATAAGTGTAGTTGTGAATCCAAGTGGTCAAGGTTTAAAGGATTTTATTTCCCCTCCCGGGGTTTTTCGGATTTTCAAAACAGCAACAGAGGAAAACTTAGGATACAAAAACTGATGAAACTTAAAGGTAGCAAACTTGCTTTTAACTATAACAGTCACAGTAAATAGTTATCCCAGGCAGCTGATAATCTCTTCTTATCTTCTATCCCAGTTATAAACCCACAGGTTTGAAAGTTTCACAATAAAGAAGGATTCTCATCAGCTATCATTAGAGAGCATTCCATGTCCTCCAAGCCTAGATTCAAACAGCTATCTTCCGTAATCATTGGCTCTACATCATTATCCTGTGGATAGAAAGTCTGTGTATATTTTTAACTCTGTGTCTTCTCCAGAGTTTCTCAAACAGTCTTCATCACAACCAGGCAAGTAACTACCATTCATTTTATATTGGCAAGGCAGAGAAACAGACTTCCTGGAATAACGTTTCCCTTTGTCAGCTTTAAGCTCTCTGCTCCTCCCATTCACTGGTAGCTCACAGCACTGATCCTTATAGCAAACAGATTTCCCTTTCATCAATCTGTGCCTTGGCTTCTCTAGCATACCGTTGTCAGACTCATCCATACAAACATCTTCAATAACCCAGTCTCTCTCAAAGTTTGGAGACTGTTTTTCATAAGCCTGCCTCTCAGGCACATACGTCTTTCTCACTGGCTCACGTCTCCCACACTCAGCCTGGTGCTGGGGAATTTCTCTTTGTATCAAAGCTGGGTATTTCTTTTGACTAACCTCCCAGGTGAAACCTTTTCTAGTTCCTGGTGTAGAACTCCTTTGTGGTTTCCTGGCTGGAACTTTAGGTGGTTCAAACTCCGTGTCTGAGAAATCAGAGCTTGCCTCAGAGTCAGTCAGCTTTCTTCCCTCATGGCAGCTCCTCACATTACAGCTCCCTCTGTAACCTCCTCTGAAGTCTCCCGTGTAACTTCCTCTAGAGTTTCCTGTTCCACCGGACCTATCAGGCTCTCCAGCTCTACTTCCTGTTTTCCCTAAGCATTTTTTATACTGCTTTTGGGGTGTGTCTTCCCTCACGTGAAAGTTGCTTTCTCTTTCTAGTGAGAGCTGTTTCTTAACTAGGCACGGCTGCAGATCTCGTGCCTGCCTAGGTTGCTTATGGCAACAGGGATGTTTTTGATCTGTCTGCCTGTCAAAACCCAGCCTGTTTTTATCATGTTTTTGTCTCTCTAAGGCAGGGGACAGATCTGCTGTGTTACACTATTGAGAAAATTAAAAAGAATCCAGGTTTATTTGAAGGATTTCAGACCCCAGGAGGGTGAGAGTCAACAGTTGGTGCCGTGAAAGACTCGGATTTTTCTGGCCTTTCAACAGGAACGATAAACACTAATAAGGACACAGGCAGTGGTTGCCGTGAGTGAGTATACTTAAAGATTTGACAGATATCTGTGTACAGTGTATTGTAATTACAATGGGAAATAAAATAGGTAAAGTGAAGCAGAGATCTCAGAAGAATGGGACGAAAAGGCTTGTGAGATAGCACAGAAAAAAGGAAGTCCTAATTATGAAATGAGAAGAAAATTTGGTGATAATGCTTTAGACTACGTAGCTAAGTGGCATTCATTGACTGCCAGTAATCCCAATTTGCAGTTTCCCCTTGGGGGCACGTTCCAAGAAGATAAATTAAAGTGGTTGCAATATGTGTTAGCATTAGATGTAAGTAATACTCATATTAGTCATGAATGAATTACATATAGCTGGTGGCATACAAAAGCTGCCGAGGAGAGCAAACAAGCGAATGCTTCTGTGTTTAAACAATTCAAGGATCAGGTATATAGGATAGAAGAACAAATATGTGTCTTGACTAAACAGACAGAAGTTGACAGTAAGTCTAATGTAAATAATTGTGAACCTTGTACTGTAGCTTCTGCTCCCCCGGCTTATGAGGAGGAGTTTACTGCATTGGCTGTTTCCCTGTCTAGGAATAACGCTCCAGCATTAGCGTCCAGTCAGGATCAGGAGGCGCCCCCGATCCGAGTGGATGCTATGTCTGGTGTCTCTACCCCTGTTAAGTCTGATACGTCAAGTGTAGTGCTGCATTCTCTTGATTCTCCAATTTCTGCAGCTGGGGGAGCTGGTGCTCCTCCAGGTGGTCCCCTTGCTTCTACCCCTGTAGATTCTGTAGTCATTCCTCATACCACTAGAACTCAGCAGTTAACTAAGGATATTTTAGAACTTGAAAGGTTAATAGGAGTAGAAGCTAGTCAGTTGGTAGGTTTAACTACTAGAGAGCAGTTGAAACAATATCATGCCTTTTTAACAGACAAAGCCCGTACATTAACTGAAGTTATTACAGCCGCACTGGAAGCACTCGATCTGCAAATAAAGCAGCATACAGTAGGGCTGTTACCATACAGTCAGAATAAGGAAATTATAGCTGAAGCAATGTCTGCTGTTGCCAAGGGAATCGGGCATTGGACCAAGGCTCCATTGATTTCTAATTGGCAGTGTTTGCAGCGTTTGACCTTGGAGTTGGGTGAATCTTTAATTCTAAATAAACAGGGAAGGGAACAAGCAAGGAGATAGATCTACTCGCTCCATTCAGAGCCTTTCCTAGGGGGGATGGTGGTTTAGTTACTTTAGCATCTCACTGGTCCCCAGCTGAGGTTTTTAATTTGGCTAGATCTTGCCCTGACTCCAGAGAAAAACCTGGTCAGGTTGTAGATTATTGGCGTCAGTTAATAACTACTTATTTATTTATTTATTTTATTGTTCTTATATACCGCACTCTTAAAAATCAGCGCGGTTTACATAAAACGAATATTGTGCCGGTCGACACTTACAATGAAACAGGGGAATGAAACTTGGACTGAACAGGGGAGCTATATACAATATTAAGAGAAATAACTACAATATGTATCTACAGTATGTAAATTCTTAGGCAGGTTTTGAGTTGGTTGCTGTTGTCTACATAATAGAAGGTGTTGGATTGGTGTATTGAGAGTAGTGTAGGAGAAATAGGTGATGTTTTAACGCCTTCTTGGGTAGACTTACAAAATTTATTGAAAGCAGTTTTCCTGAATCCTATAAAATTAAGGGCAGTAACCCACTCTCAACTGCCTGATAATGTAGCATGGGCATGGCCCTGTGCTGATCCTGTTATTAATGCTTCTGATGATACTCAAATGACTGCTTTCCAGGAACACCAGAATAATTTGTTAAAAGCAATTGAAAAAAAATGTACTCCTGTCAGAGATTTGTCCAAACTTTTAGATCTGAAACAGTGTGGGGGTGAAACTGTTGGCCAGTTCCACACCAGGTGCTGCCTAGCATTCCGAGATTTTTCTCCTCAGAATGGTGAGATGGAGGGATTTGCTTCAATTTTTGTTAATGGACTGCAATCAGAAATAAAAGCTATTCTTGAAAATGCTTTGCTTGGATGGTCTACTAAGTCTGCACAGGAGATCCTGGAAGCTGCCTTGCATGCAGAGAAGCGAATCCAGAAGCAGAAAGAAGCTGATAAAGGTAAACTTGATTGTCAACGTCAAAAACTTTTAAACCTACAAGTAGCTAGTTATGAATCCAATTTTAGAGGGCGAGGCAGAGCACGAGGTGGTAGAGGTGTGGTACCCTTTAGAGGAAGAGGTCGTGGCTATATGGGGGGACAGCAAGGAGATCATACCTGTTATGGTTGTGGGCAAGTGGGGCATATGATTAAAGATTGTACTAGGCCAAGGGGCAACTTTCCCCAATCAGGGGTGTGACAGGATGCTGCTAGTTATCCATCTGCTTCATACCCTGTTTCTACCCCTAACCAGCCTTCAGTTATGACCCAATATTATGCAGAGACTGATGTGGACTGACTAGGCTTGGTTGTGTGTCCCAACACACAGGGGGAAATACGCGCTACTATTATGGGGTATGAATTGCTTTTCCTGTTAGATACAGGTGCCTCCACATCTGCCATAGCGCTATCCCAGTTACCTCCTCCTCTGTTTGAGGCACTACCTGCAGCTCCTAAAGTACCTTGTGAAGGAATTGAAGGAAAGACTATAATGCATCAAAAGTTATCTGATGTGCCACTTCTAGTGGAGGGAAAATTGTATCATACAGATTTCCTGGTTGGCCCTACTTTGCCTGTCAACTTGCTTGGTTGAGATTTTCTATCCAGAAACAAGACTGTTATAAGCTGGGAAACCGTCACTTTGACTTGTACCTTGTGTCCCCTGCAAGTACAACAGCCTATAGCTGTGACACCAGCCGTTGTGACTACTCCACCATTGGACACTCTTCCTTCAACCTTGTGGGCAGTACCAGGTGATGATATTGGACATCTCAACATTCCTCCAGTCAAGATTGAAGTACAACCGGGAGCTCCACTACCATATGTGCATCAATATCCATTGCCTGCAGCTTCAGTGGCTGGAATACGGCCAGTGATTGAAAATCTGCTGTCTCAGGGTGTATTGGTACCCACTTCTTCTCCTTGCAATACTCCTATCTTACCTGTGGTGAAGGCTGATGGTAAGTCCTACAGATTTGTGCAAGATTTGAGAGCAATTAATCATATTGTTCTACCAATTTTTCCTCTTGTACCCAATCCTCATGATATTTGGACTCGTATACCATGCGACTCCACCCACTTCTCAGTTATAAATTTAAGCTCTGCCTACTACTACATAGCAGTGGGGGAGGAGTCAAGATATTTACTGGCATTTACGTTTGAAGGGCGCCAGTATACCTGGACTACGTTGTCTCAAGGGTACACCGAGAGTCCTGCTTATTTTTCGCAGGCCCTTAAAGCTGCTTTACAGGACTTGGAATTGGACAAATCTGTACTAATCCAGTATGTAGATGATTTACTTATTTTTTCTCCTTGTTATGATGCTTGCATTGCTGATACTATGTTAGCTCTTGTACATATCTCTCATTTGGGATTGAAAGTTAATCAACCAAAATTGCAATTCTCTTTACCACAAGTGGTATTTCTTGGTGTATGTCTCTCCTCTGCTGGACGCTCTATTACTGCTCAGAGAATTGGGCCTATTATGTCAATGCCTTTCCCTGCTACTGTACCTCTAATACGCCGCTTTCTAGGCCTTCTAGTATTTTGTCGTCAGTGGATACCTGACTTTGCTGAGCTTGTTGCTCCACTGTATGCCCTGCTCAGCCGTGAGGCTCCAGAGGGTATTATAGTTCCTACTGAAGCTCAGCACAATGCTTTCCACTCTCTGCGGCAAGCTTTACTGACCTCTCCTTGTCTTTCATTTCCAGATTATAATTTGCCTTTCTGTCTTTATGTAGCAACATCTACTTCTGCTGCTGTGTGTGTTTTGGCACAACGCTATCCTACTGGTCTTAAGCCTTTAGGCTATTTTTCTCAAGCTTTTGACCCTGTTGTTTTTGGCATGCCGCCATGTTTCCAATCTTTAGCTGCTGTGGTATTTGCAATACAGACTACTGACTTTCTTGTTCTTCAACATGAACTACATGTATATACATCTCACTCAGTTGCTAGGTTATTGCATTTGACTAAGACTCAACCTCTATCCAGTTCTCGTTTATTGTTATTTGATCTGGAAGCACATGTCACCTTACATGAAGTCTCTTTGTTACAGCCAGCTCAAATGTTGGCTTCTTTATGCTTTCCGTGATGAACACGGGAATTTACTTGTGGGGTATGCTGTTACTACTGTTGATTCTGTTACAGAAGCAGGAGCGTTGCCATTTGCAAGTGCCCAGTTGGCAGAAGTGTTTGCTCTTATTCGGGCCTTAGAAATGTCTACGCATTTGGTTGTTAATATCTATAGTGACAGTAGTTACGCAATAGGGGTTCTATGGGACTTTGGCAATATTTGGGCTCAACGGGGATTCTTGACTGCTGCTCATAAACCTATCAAACATGCCTGCTATATTGAACGTTTGCTTGCTGCAGTGCTTAAGCCAGCTCAAGTGGCTGTGTTGAAATGCAAAGGACATGATCTTACTGGTACTGTGGTGTCACTAGGCAATCAGTTTGTAGACCAAGCTGCTAAAGCGGCAGCAGCAGGACCTGCAGTTCCATCACACCTTTTATTAACTCTTCGTTCACCTGCAGCTTCTACTTCTGGCTCATTATCTCTGGACTTGATGCGTTCTCATCAAGACTCAGCTGACTTCACTGAAAAACAGGACTGGCTCACTTGGGGAGCATCGCCTGATGGTACTGGACTATGGATAAAGGACAATTTGATTATCTGTCCTAGATCATTGTTATATCCTGTTGCATTATTCTTGCATCATAAGTTGCATTTAAGTGTTTTGGCTATGACAACAGCTTTTGCTCAATTGTGGTATAATCCTGCATTTGCTTCTGCTGCTCACGCTGTGTGTGTTTGTCTCCCGTGTTTGCAAGCAGGAAAATCCGGATGCACTCTGCGTGCATCACCTTCTCCTTCTCTTCTTGACTATTGACAATTGGTTAATATGTATATTTTCAGTAGCATTGGCACTGTTTTTATTCTTCTGGATTTGGTGTTTGTCAGCCCTCTTAATAATGTAAGGAGCATGGATGAGTTGATAAAAAGGATATCGGGAAAGCCAACAGTGGGGCCTGAACAACAGGCACTGGTAGATAGATTGCTTCGAGAGTTTAGCCTTGTTCCTACTCCTTCAGTAGCCCAGGCTCCTACAGTTCCTGACCATACAGTCCCTGAGTATGATCCACATGCTCCATGGGCAAAACATGGTGTTTTCTATAATGTGTTTCACTCTCACATTTACTCCTTAATTCAGCGTTTTAATATTTCCAGCTGTGCAGTATGCTTGCCTCATCCAGCGGCTATGCAGTTTGGATTTTTGCCTAGACCTCGACCTATTTCTTTGCAAGAGCTAAAGGAGTTGTCTGTGAATGAGACCTTGTTTAATCTTACTGTAACATGGCCAGAGGAAGTAACTCCTGTTCCAAGAATTATCAGTCCTCAGCCAGTGACTAACCCTCCTATTTGTTTCCAGAGAAAAGGAGCAAAGGGAGGAGTGGCCTAGTGGTTAGGACAGGGTACCTCAGACCGGAAGGCCAGGGGTTCAATTCCCACCTGGGGACAGCAATCTCAGGCCGGAGGGACTGGGGTTTCTAGTCCTATAGGCACTCCTTGTGGCCTTGGGCAAGCCACTTAACCCTCCATTGCCTCAGGTACACATAGATTGTGAGCCCTTTGGGGACGAGGGAATGTATTCAGTACCTGCTTATATAGTGATTGTAAACTGCTCTGATGCCCTTCAGCCTGGGCGGTATATCAAAAATTGCATAAACATAAACATAAACATAAACCCTGTGGGAGAAACCTCTCTGTCTAAATGTCAGACTGTCATGACTAATAATCATGTGCATTTAGTTATGGATTCTCCTACAGTAAGTTCTGTACAAGCCCTTTCGAACTTAAGAGTAGTTAATGTCCTCCCTGACCTTAAGACTCATCTTGATCAGTATGAATTACAATATTATGATCAGGATGGGTTCCCAACATATGGGAAGTATAGATTGCAGAACATCAAATATGGTTTATCATCTGGGTATGTTGATAATTATGTGTATCCCTATTTAGGATACTATCACCCATGGTTAAAAAATATTTGGCCTGGAACTGAAGTCCTAGTTACAGAACCTAAAGATTTTAAAATTTGGCCTGATGGACTACTTGCCTTGGTGGGTCACTATTTTGTGTGTGGAACTTTAGCTTATGTTCGGTTGCCTGCTGATTGGTCTGGCAATTGCTACATAGCTACTCTTGACTTGCCATGGAAACTGGTCCCTTATGAAACTTTACTAGGAATGCCTTCTAGTCATCATCACAGAGCTGCAGAGGACTCTAGTGCTGATATACATGCAGCAAGGAAATTATTAGATGATACTATTATGTTAACTCAACAAGAAGTAAGCACCTTCACAGGAACAGTTTGGCTAAGTACCTTTGGCACCATACGGCCTACACAACATTATGGTGAACAATTACTGCGAATTTATGCTTTGATAGAAGTAACAGCCCAAGATTTGACTGATGCTCTTACAGTCATGCAAGGTACTGTAGACAAACTGACTGCTTACTCTGCTCAAAATAGAATGACCTTAGATTATTTGCTAGCCAAGGAAGGAGGAGTATGTAATATTGTACATGAGCACTGCTGCACGCTCATTGATTCACAAAGTAAGGTGGTCTCTGGTATACTAGAACAGGTGAGAAAAGAAACTCACTTCTCCAAAGATAATATAGAAGGAACTTCTGATTCTGTATGGCCTTGGTTTGATAACATGTGGGGTGGCTTGTCAGGTCCTGTAAAAGCTCTACTGACAGGCCTTTTTGGCTTCTTAGTAGCCCTCCTACTCTTAGGAATATGTCTTGCTTGTATCATGAAGTGTTGCACTTCATACATGGCCAAAACTACAAATACTATTGCAGTCCTTAAATTGCGAAGTGTTCCTAGTACTGGAGATTTACTCCGTGAAATGCCCTTTTATGAAGAATGTGGTTCTGAGCAGAACCAAAGGGAGGACTGTGGAAAAGGGCCAACTAGGCCAGGCGTGAAAACCAAATTGGATACGATTAGGGAATTGGATGAATCAGCTTCTGACACACGAACCTATGTCACTATGGTTCACCCAGTATATGGGAATCTAGACTTAATGGACTCAGGAACAGACAGTGATTCTGGATCCATACTATCCATAGGGATAGGAAGCGCTAGCAGCTGTTCTATACATGAAACTGGATTGTAGAACCTAACTATAGGCCATAGAAATTTACAGGTCTAAGCTGCAGTAGAACTGTCTTTTTAAATGTACTTCTGCTTCTCTCTAGGACATTGGACTTAGCAAATAGTGCTTATGTGGACATAGTATTGGGTCAGGCTAAACTTCTCTAAAATAAACAGAACAGAGAGTACATCCTCTATTCTGCAATCTGATAGGCTAAAGAAGTTGCTGGGTCAGGATGAACTGCTTTTAGGAACTAAGCTAGGTCAACAGCAAACAAAGCTTGCATAAATAGTAGGGAAATCAGCAAATATCATAAGTAACTAATTAGCTTCATGTTGTATAGTGGAAACACAGCGACACCTATTGAGTCTAGTGAAGATAGTTATGAGGTGTAACTTCTTCTTTCTATATGACGTGTCGCATATGTTAGCAAATTTTATGTGCACTTTGTAACTTGGAAAGCACCAGATGTTAACTAAAAATTAACTGCGTCAGCTGATATTTTACAATAAACGTTGGAGCCCTGTGGAGCCATCTTTGAAGAAACTCTAATGGATATGTCTGTCTTAGACTCCATGTGTTTCCACCGTACAGAGCTCTGTAGTGTTTAAGTGGTCAATTGTGTCTTGTCTTTTCTTTCCTATTGAGCGGTATAGAAAATTAAAAAGAATCCAGGTTTATGTGAAGGATTTCAGACCCCAGGAGGGTGAGAGTAAAACAGAAAGGAAACCTTAAACAACTGAAAACTTAAGGAAATGACTAAAAGCACAATAATGTGTAGCAACAATGGTGGCAGGTCAGGAAAACTCACAAAAGTGAAATTGTAGGAAAATATTTGCAGAAAAATGGAGAAGAACCAATGTGGACTGACAAAAGTATGTCTATGGAGATTTGTGGAAAAATGAAGACTAAGGAGTTGAGGCTCAGCAGCAGCAGGCAGGAATTCACATGCATGGCTAAAGGAACAGATCCAAATGTTTCTAGAAGGAGCTGGGAGAGGTTCCCACACAGGGCTCCATTGGTGAAATCACTCATATGTGAGTACTCATTTGTGAGCGTTTATCCTGCTTGTCCATGGAGAAAGAAAGAAACTGATTATTATATCCTATTCAACTTACTGGGGGTGAAGCACCATCTATAGATTCATTTTATATGCATTTTCCACCAGGTTGGCCAAAATGGCTACCCTGACTGAGCTAAGGTATATCACATGCTACTTAGCTGGATTCTCCAATCGCTCTCTCAAGCCAATATGGGGGTAATGTTATAAGGGGGAACCATATTTTAAGTGTTAGAGTACACGCCTGATTTGGTGGTATTTTAGTCAATGCATGTATGTGGCCATATGTGCACATTAATGACCTTTTATAAAATACTAACCAGTATAAAATATGTGTGTTGGCATGATGGCACATACTTTACCAACGGGCATGCGTATGGACAGAGTTTAGGCAGAGCATGGCTGGAGTGCATGAGCATAGGTTACAAAACTCTAGAATTTACGTACATTCTTGAAAAATACAGACATGGGAATTTACACTAGCTCAGTGGCTAGTGTAAATATCTGCACCTTAAATTAAGGAATGAACTTTGCAAGTTACGCTAGTATTTTACAAAGAAAGATAAAAGTCTACGTATCTTATAAAACAGGCTTAACTTAGGCACTTTTAAAATCACTATAACTAGATACTCCCTTATAAAATTACCCTCCATGTGCTTAAATTTGGGGGACTGGGAAAAAGATAAATATTTGATAGATCCTAGCCATTAAGGGGTATGTTTACTAAACTGCGTTAGTGCGATTCGCGTTAGGAGCCGCGGTAGAGACAGAAACCCCAAATAAGGACATGGGCGGTACATAGTTTCCGAGAACGCGCCAAGAACGTGCGTTACAAGGTGCCATAAATGAACGAGTGCTACAGGGCACGTTACCGCGCGTTAATCTTAAGAAGGCGCGCAGGCATACAAGCTCAGTAACAGAGCTGTAGCACAATGGTTACAACACTGACTGATGGTACAGGGGTCATGGGTTCGATTCCCCAGTGGGCCTAATGTATAAGGCTGGCTGAGGCAGCACCCTTTACATTTAAGTAGTGATTGTTGAGGCATGTGACGTGTATTTTAATTAGTGCTGCCAGCAAACACACCCTCACGGTGGCATAACATAAGGCACCCCATAACGCACTCCATAGGGCACATTATAAAGTGTACTGTCCGCCAAGGCACCCTATAATGTCCCCTATAGGACACCTTATAAGGCTGTGAACAAAGCCCTGGTTGGCTGCAGAAGAACTGCACGTCACCACACAAACTGTCTGCTGTGGTTACCAGGATAGGGGTAACCCACCCGTACCCATGATGCACTGCACATGCAAATCAGCAGATGAGAGATGGGCACAAGATTGGGTATGCACCCCCACAGCACCTCGGCCTTGTAGGGGGAACAGACCGTGTGTGGCACTGCCACAGAGTAGCCACAGACAGTCACATTGTGCGGGTACTGTGCCCACCCTGAGGTTGAGGTGGGGCGCCCAGCACCAGGTCCACAGCACCTTTCATGGCTGAAATACGCCATGCTGCAGGTCCCCATTAGTGTGTGATAGGTAGTTCAGTTAGACACACCTAAGATACATCTGTGTCCTGCTGTATGTCTCGGTCATGTCTAGTCCCTATGGGCGATGCTGCACCCAGAATAGTGCATATCCTGTGTTGGTGCCATCGTTACCTGCTGTAGATGAAGGGAGGGGGGGAGTGTGTATGGACCCATAGGCAGATTATGTACCACCACACAACCCACCCTCTGGGGCTCAGGGTGGGAAACAGGATCACCCACCAATAGATCCACAGTCTACCTCCCTGCAATGGCAGCAGTAGAGGGGACCAGCAACCCCAGTCCTGCTGGGGAACAGACAGAGCAGTACACATCCATAACGCAATAGCAGACAGACGGCAGGCGTGGAAATGCTCAGCTGCCCCCCACCATTATCTGACATTCTCCTGCAGCAAGCCTCCAGCCGCTGCACCCTGCAAGGTGTTCCAGCAAGACACATACTAGCTGCAGACAGTCCGCCAGCTAGTCCATAGTGCATGGTCCTGGAGGAGATGCATGTACCCAGAACGGGGATGTCAGCATACACACCAAGTAGATAAGTCAGTGATTGGGCCCCAAAAGGAAACCCATAAATATTAAATGAGAGAAATGCTATATAGCACTATGGGGGAACCTAGCCATGCCATGGTCACTGCTCAGTCAGGGTGAGAGTGACCTCCTAGCAGGACATGCTATGGCCACCCTGTCCATGCAGGTGGTGGCCAGGCACTACAATGTCCGAGCCATTGCCCTATGCCGTGTGCAGATGCATCTAGGCCAGGCCACCCTTTCCAGGCTATTCCCATGGTACCTTGCTAGTCATTATGCACAATGGCAGGCCAATACTGGCAACAGTGCCAGCAGTGTGGGCTGTGGAGGGTGTTGGCAGCTACCACACACTGGATAGACACACACTCCCCACACCTATGCCAGCATTGTGCAACTATAGAGGTGTTGGGCAGCCCAGGCCACCACACCAGTCCTGGGCACAGTGCAGGCATGGCTATGGTACTGTCGTGAGGGCATACCCTGGTGACCATTCAAAGTATGGGCATGCTCCACGATAGAAATTATTTAGGGAACTTGATGAAATGTAAGGTCCACGAATGGCAAATGGTCTTACTTATTTCCAGCTTCCTATGAGAGCTCAATAATCAAACCAAGTGTAGGGAAAACAAGGCTTTATTCCCCGTCTGTGCAAGGGTTCAAATAAGACATTGAGAAATCAAAAGAATGTCCTTTGTTTCAAAAGGTACCAGTATTAACAGGCTGACTAATTGTTAAACTCCACAATTAGTGCAAGGGTTAATCAGAGGAATTCACTTCATTCCAACACAATAAGAATTAAACAGACTTCTTCTCAGTTATACAGTGGCTACAGATTCTAGGCTCGTGGCCATGCACAAACCACAATCCATTTCTTCTGGTGGAGGAATGGGAACAGCATTTATATATTCAATTTCCATGGATTCTGCTCCACTACATTCGTCATCAGAGTAGTCACTGTCCCTGTCTGCTACAGGTCTACGTGAAGTGTCCCTAGGCTCTTGCCTCCAATAAGACTGTGTTTTTAAGTTCTCTGGGAATTTTCTGAAACCACCCTGGTTTCTTCTTCCTTACAAACTGAGTATTTGTTTTAACAGTGCCTCTAGGAGTTAAGCATTCAGTATCATGAATAAAGCTTTCATACCTGGAGCCTCTGTGGTTTGAATCCGTGGAGCTTTCTCTCCCAGAAACGTTTCTCCTGCAACAGGTTCTCTGCCGATAAGCTCTAGGCAGGGCTGTGCTTTCTGGCAGCTTGGTAAAACCTGGTGTGGATTCAACTTTATGCTTCAGTAAGAACTTAGCTTTGTCAGAAACTGCTTTTCCTTTGGTGCCTGGTAAAACTTGACTAGTATTTCCCAGAGACTGCAGGCTTTCCTCCAAACCTATCTCTCTGGTTCTCTGGATACATCTCTCTGCTTTTGAATCAGGAACGTTGTGGGAACAGGGAGTGGCACACTCTCTAGCCTTAGTGCTTTCTCCAGCAGACTCCCTCTGAACAGCTGCTCGCTTAGCCTGGCCCTTCTGAACTTCACCTTTGTGAACTCTGTTCCTTTGGGCTTGCTCAGGTAGGATTCTTTCTCCAAGTCCTTCTCCTTCTCTCAGAGCTGTTCCTTCTCTCTGTCCTCTCCTTTGAGATGTTCCTCTCTTCTGTCCTTCTCCTGGAGCTGTTCCTCCTAATAGAGGTGTTCCTCTCAATAGAGGTGTTCCTCCTTTGCTAGCATTCAGCTTCTGCTTATAAAGGAATCTTTCCTTTGAAACTCCCGGGCTCATTCCCAGGTGCAAGTCATTAGCTCTCTTAGGCTCATTAGCTCCTGTATGATCACTCCTGCCCCCTCTAACTGTGCCTTGAGGTAACTGCACATCTAGATTTCTCTGAGAAACAGGGTTTCTTTTCAGGTTTGCATCTTTATTGATACCCACTTCATGACAGTACGCAATACTGTAGGAGTCACTCCCAGGTTGTTAAACACTGTCAGACACAAGACCTGTAGCACACTCCACAGACATCAGAAAGGTTGCTATGATGCAGCTCACTCAGAAAAGTGTACTTAACCTAGGAATTGCTATCTGCCAGTACTCATAGCAACCTCTTTAAAGATGTGTACCATATTCCCAGGTTTAGGGTGGCATTACTAAGGTATGCAAGTGCTAGTATTGGGAGATGCACGCAGAGCCCAATGTCCTGCCTCTCCAGGAGGCTTTGGATAATGGGGCCTGTGGGTGCAGGTGTGTCTGCCCCTGTTGGCTGCTGCTTTACGGCAGAGGTTCCCAACTCCAGTCCTGCGGTGCCAAACACTGTTCGGGTTTTCATGCTGTCCCTCATGAATATGCATGAGATACATCTGCATACCATGGGGGGTGGTGCATAGAAATGCAGCACAGGCATCTTTATCAGAGGCAGCATGGAACCGGAATGGTGTTTGGCCCTCCAGGACTGCATTTGGGAGGCTCTGCTCTAGGTAATGTGCATGTTTATGGTGTCTGTGCTCTGTAGGGTAAAATGTAGGTGTCTTGGGCATGTTTACGTCACCTGCAATAAAGGTGCTGTCTGTATTAGCACGTTGTAGTAGTGGGTAAAATATGGGGACTGGGTTGGCGGGAACCAGAGCTGGGACTTGAACCTGTGACCCTCTGCTTCTGAATACACTGGTTTTGTGCACTGCACCACCTTGTTGTCACAGAGTCAGTACATTCCTTCGTGATACCATGACTGTTCGTCAGACAGGGCCCGTCTGTTGCAGTACATGGCACCCACCTACACAGGGCTAGGCCACGGTCTGCTCTGGGCATCTGCCACTGCCCCCTCCACCACCAGTATCCCTCAGCCACTATGCTGACATGCCCTTCTGCTGGTGGTGCTGGTGGTGCGCAGTCTCAGGCCATCCAGTGTGCAGGTAGGCGGCTGCCTATGGTGCGGGTTCTGGGGTAGGTGTGCCTGCATACGTGTCCACGCTTCCCCCCAGCACTGCCTGCCAATGTTCCTTGCCCTTGGGGGTAGCTGCTGGGTACTATTCCCTGTGATACTGTGGGAAACACAGTCGTGCCCATGTTGGGCCTTCAGCAGTTGCTGTCTGGCTGCTCTGCTGCTAGTACCAACAGATTAGCATGACCCAGTCTGAACCGTGGACAGCAGTAGAAGGACGTTCTTTATTGTGTAAAAAAGCCTATGGCCCGACACAGGCCGTGTTTCGTTGCCTTCTTCAGGAAAGAAGGCAATGAAACACGGCCTGTGTTGGTTCATTGGCTGCTCTGCTGCTTCAGCATTTGTATGGGCCACCTAGGCATCACCCTAGTCCGCACTGTGGCCCAGCTGCACCACAGCATGTGCCGCCTGCGGCCCTCTGTATCCCCTTCTCCAGCATCTCTCCAGTTGCCGTTCCGACATGCCCGCCCTGATGTTGCGGGACATGTGCTCGCCATAGGAACCCTGTCCGATGGTGGGGAAAACCCTGAGCAGTGCTATTTCACTGTGGGCTCATTCACCTTGTATGGGGACGGATTATAGACCCTTCCACGATTTATATCTGTTCTATGGAGCTTACTCGGGGGGGGGAGGGGTTGATGTTTCTCATTGATACCACTATTGGCCAGCTTGGTTATGGTTTTTTTCCAGTTTGTTGGGGTCATTTTCAGTGTTTATGTGCCCTTTTGTTCTGTGCACATGTATCACACTTATCACTTTTTTTTAGGTTTCCCTGCCTGGGCTGTGCATTGCTGACACTGAAATGGTTTCTCTCCCCTGTAATGTGCATTTAACGGCAGGTTTTCATTCGCGTTGGAATTGAGCTCTTCAGATCAGTGCGTTAGTGTGAAGGGAGCCTCTCCCCGCCCACTCTCCGCCCATTGACCCCTTCTCTTCGCCCTCTCTCCACCTTCTGCGGTGTTTTACCACGCCACGGGGCATTATGATCGTTAGCGCATCATAACGCGCGTTATGTAACGTTAACGATCGTAAGCGCAGCATAACGCGCATTATGATGCGCTAACGATCGTTAATGCTACATAACGCGCGTTATTTACGATTACCGCAGTTTAGTAAACATACCCCTAAGTGTTTGTAACCCACCTTAGTCTCTCCCGGTACTTAAGTGACCTCTGTACAGGACTGTACCTGCTCAGAAAGAATGAATTGTTTCTTTTATGCTTTATCAATTACCAATAAATCTACAGGGAAAATATTAGACTTTTCTGATGTTTTACATACCTTACAGTATGGACTATAGAGACGGTAATGAAGAAATGGATCATACTCCAGTCGATCATAAACGTCCAGAAATACATGTCCCTATAGAAAGAGTCAAACAGATTGCATTACTAGGTCATAAAAGAGAGTTAATGCAAGTGTAGGTATTATTCAAGTATATCATTTACATATAGTATAAACAGATTTATTTATAGAAATGACCATAAACAGAAGATTTTAGGTCCTATGTTTTTTCTGCTGTCATGTTCTATATTTCTAACAGCATCCATGATTATTACTCCATCGTTTTTTTGTTCTATACAATACATTTTTTTACTATACTTTTACTATACTTTTATGCTCTACTTTTTGTTCTATTTTACCTTTTGGTGTGTATTGTGCATTTCAATTGTAATATTTTAATGTTTTAACGACTTCCTTTTATTTCCTTTTCTTCTTTCTTTCTTACTTTTTTTATTTGACCGCTTCTCTCCGGGTCAAAACGGTTTACAAGAAACAGTAACAGTTTACATAAAACAAGGAACTAAAACATGCTTACGAAGGATGTACAAGTTATTCATGTTCTTCAACTGGCAAAGAGGAAGGTGAAAACACTGCTAGATTACTTCTTAATAATAGAGGATTGAGCATAGCTACTGTAACTGTTGGTGGGGTGTGAGAATTACACCAAAGAGCTCCATGAATAAATGTTTTTTTAGTGTCTTGAGGAATGCTATAAGTTCAGATATGTGTCTGGTCTTCTCAGGCAGTGCATTTCATAATGGTCCCAGAGCATAAAAGGAGAATGCATGGTTGCAGGCATATTGATTGTTTTTTGTTCTTTCGATTGGTTTCATTAGCATACTTTGTGTGCTTTGTCTTCTGGCCATTGTTCTGTCATGTGTAAGAGCATATTTAGGTATGTGGATGATAAGTTATACATGATTTTAAATATCAGTAGCAGGATTTTGTATTTAATTCAGTTTGTTATTGAGAGCCAGTGCAATTGTTTCAATATTGGCAAGATGTGCTCAAATCTTGATGCTCCTTCGATGATGGGCCGCTGTATGTTGTGCCATTTTCAAAGGATGGAGAGTACATTTTAGTTGTTCATAGTATATAATGTTGCCATAGTCAAAGCGTGGGAAGACCATTGCCTGAAATACTGAACGTAAATCATGTGGTTCAAGTAATGGATGTAGGTGTTGCAGGGTTTGCATTTTGTGGTATATTGTCTTGATGGTTTTCTTGATATGTGTATTTAGGTTTATTCTTTGGTCTAGAATTATTCCTAAGTATCTAACTTTGATTTTTACTTCTAGCTCAATTGCATTAATTTGTTGGTGGGATGAATGTTTCATTTCCGGTGATGTGTAGTACTTCCATTTTTTAATAGTTTATTGATAGGCCATGATCTGTCAGCCAGTGAGCAGTATCCTTGAAGCAGTCTGTTAGTACATTATATGTAGGTTTTGTTGTATTGAAGGGTGCACAGAGCATAATATCATCTGATAGTGAATTTTGTGAGAATGCATGATTGAGCATATAGGTTGTATGTATGTACAGTATATATATATATATATATATATATATATATATACACATAGGGAGGAGAGAGCTGATCCTTGTGGGACACCTTGCTGTTGATAGAATGGAGCTGAATTAGTTGATCCTGTATTCACCTGTAGCTGGTGGTTTGCTAGATAAGATCTGAACCATTCTAGTGTTATGCTTGTATTCCAATTGCTTGTAATCACACTAATAGGATGTTATGAGGGACTGAGTCAAATGCTACTGCATTTCCAGAAATATTAGTATGAAACCCTGCTTAGGTTACTGGGAGCCTTGTATGAGTCTGTCCATGATTAGACTTCCTTTCACTCTTAATTTTATATCTTGCAAACCACCTTGCCTGTCTGCAAAAGGCATTATAAAAAGTAAAATTTGTAAACACACCAATTTCAACTGTCTAAGAGCTTACTATATTGACCCAACAATAGCTCCTAGTATATTTACTACTCACACTAAATATCTTCACAATAAATCTCAAACGTAAATACTTATTCAATATTATAACAGGGGTTAAAAATGACCTCAGGATGGCTAGACACACTACACGTGGCAAAATTAATCACCATAGGGATTAGCAGATGCTCACATCACAGGTCTTAAACCTCCCCTTCAAAATATATTTACAAAGTTTTAATTTCTTAAATTTTATTTAAATAATTTACTCAAACCAACCCAATAATTATATCCAAAAAAGTACTTTTAAGGATTCCCAATACTCTAAATAACAAAAATACATACACAAACACTATAAAAACACAGCAGCATCTAAATTCTCACAAAGACTCCAAAACCCACTCATTTCATGTCTTTGTTCCGTTTCCTAGAACAAAACAGAAAATTATATGAGCATAATGTCACCCGCACTCTGTAGAACAAGATCACAATTACTTATCTCAAGAATCCAGCGGGTTTGGTGTCATTCTCAAAAACCGGCAGCCACAGCAGCCTCACTCCATCCACTTTTGAATATAGCGAAACTCCAGTTAATCAGCAGCACAACTGTATACCCAACAAAGATCTTTGTTTCGCCCAAAAGGCTTCTTTAGGGGTTCCTTGCCAGAAAAAACTTCTTCAAAGATTCTAGGGACACTGCATGCAAAGATGTCTACCGCCTTCTGCACACAGACGGCGTCTGATGCAGTTCACTTTTAAAGACCCATCCACCAAAGAAAACACACACTACCTCTAACACAGCTAATCTTTAAAGAGACAGCAGCCTACATCACATAAATCCTATCTAAAAACTAAAACCGAAGCGGTTGGAACTTCAAAGCCTACCCAGTAGCATGTCACATAAACAGTGTCCAACATATGGAAAGCAGTGTGTATAAATGCCCGTAGCTTGGGAAATAAGATCCCTGATGTTGAAGCTTTGGTGGGAGTAGCCGACTTGGATTTAGTGGCAGTTACAGAAACATAGTTCACAGAACACCATGACTGGGATGTAACTATACCTGGCTATACTTTATTCAGAAAGGACAGGGTAGGAAGAAGGGGAGGAGGAGTGGCACTATATGTAAAAAATACTATTAAAGCTTTGGAATTACAGAGCTTAAAAGGGAGAGAGGAGGCATTGTGGGTTAAACTAGAAAGAGGGAAAGAGAAATCTATTTGCATTGGCGTGATATAGAGACCTCCCTCACAAGAGGAAGAGGTGGACAGAGAGTTAATTGAAAACATACGCAGCATTGCTAGGAAAGGAGAAGTGCTACTAATAGGGGATTTCAATATGCCAGATGTTGATTGGCACATTCCTGCTGCAGTATCATCTAGAAGTAAAGAGATCCTGGATTCTCTACAGGGAGAACTATTCAAGCAATTGATAACAGACCCCACACGTGAAGGGGCCATACTGGACTTGGTGCTTACCAATGGTGAAAGTGTTTCTGATGTTATAGTGGGAGATCATTTTCCATCCAGTGATCACCAGATGGTGTGGTTCAGTATTAGGACTAGGGCTGTTAGAATCCATTCAAAGGTGAGAGTCTTAGACTTTAGGAAGACTAACTTTGCCAGGATGGGCCAATACCTCAGGGAGTTGTTAGCGGGATGGGAACAGCTGAGGGATGTAGAAAAACAGTAGTCAAAACTGAAAGTGGATATTTTAAGGGCAACGAACCTTTTTGTTAAAATGGTAAATAAAGGTAAAAGGAAAAGAAGACCGCTATGGCTTTCGAAAGAAGTAGCTGAAAAAGTGAAGAAAAAGAAGGAGGTCTTCATGAAATACAAGAGATCACAGAGAGAGGAAGACAGGCGTCTATATTTGGAAAAACTTAGAGAAGCTAGCAAAGTAGTCAGGAAAGCAAAGATTCAAAAAGAGGAGGAAATAGCCAATGCAATAAAATGGGGGATAAGACATTTTTCAGAAATGTTAGTGAGAAGAGAAAGGGCAAAAGTGGTATTGTCAGACTCAAGAGTGAAGGGGAGGAATATGTAGAAGCTGATGAGAATAAAGCAGAATTGCTTAACAAATATTTTTGTTCTGTATTCACAGATGAAGAACCAGGAGCAGGACCTCAGAAAACACCCACAAACAGGAACAGAAGCGAGGGACATCTTGAACAATTTTCATAAGACTATGTTCAAGAGAATCTAGCTCAACTTAAAGTAGACAAAGCAATGGGACCAGATGGAATACACCTTAGAATACTGAGGGAACTTGGGGACGTTCTAGCAGCTCCACTGACTAACTTATTCAATGCCTCATTGGAGTCGGGAGTGGTGCCAAAGGACTGGAGAGAGGCTCGTGTGGTGCCTTTACACAAAAAGCGGAAGTAAGGATGTGGTTGAAAACTACAGGCCGGTTAGTTTAACTTCAGTGGTGAGTAAATTATTAGAAACGCTTCTGAAAGAGAAAATAGTGAGGTTTCTGGAGTCCAGCGGATTACAGGATCCGAGGCAGCATGGATTCACCAGCGGCAGGTCTTATCAAACAAATCTGATTGATTTCTTTGACTGGGTGACCAAGGAGTTGGACCGAGGGAGAGCTCTAGATGTGGTGTATTTAGATTTCAGTAAAGCCTTTGACATTGTTCCTCACAGGCGACTTATAAACAAACTTAATACTCTAGGGATGGACCCTAAAGTTACTACTTGGGTTAGAAATTGGTTGGGTGGGAGGCGACAAAGAGTACAGGTAAATGGAGCTCACTCTGAGGAGAAGGATGTTACCAGTGGTGTGCCCCAGGGATCTGTCCTTGGTCCGATTCTTTTTAACATCTTTGTTAGTGATATAGCGGAAGGGCTGTCGGGTAAGGTTTGCCTCTTTGTGGATGATACCAAAATCTGCAATAGAGTAGACACCCAGGAAGGTGTAGATAACATGAGGAGGGATCTAGCTAAGCTTGAAGAATGGTCTAGAATTTGGCAGCTGGGATTTAATGTTAAAAAATGTAAGGTCATACATTTGGGCTGCAGCAATCCAAGGGAGCAATATAGTATAGGGGGTGAAGTACTTTTGTCCACTAAAGAAGAGCGGGATCTAGGCGTGGTTGTGTCTTATGATCTTAAAGTAGCTAAACAGGTAGAAAAGGCGACGGCAAAAGCTAGAAGAATGCTTGGGTGCATACGGATAGGAATGGCTAGCAGAAAAAAGGAGGTGATAGTGCCTCTGTATAACTCTTTGGTGCAACTTCATTTGGAGTATAGTGTGCAATTCTGGAAACCGTACCTTCAAAAGGATGTGAACAGAATGGAGTCGGTGCACAGGGTGGCTACTAAAATGGTTAGTGGTCTTCATTATAAAGCATATGAGGACAGACTTAAGGATCTTAATATGTACACCTTAGAGAAAAGGCGGGATAGAGGTGATATGATTGAAATGTTTAAATACCTCCGTGGCATAAATGTTCAGGGGGAGAGCCTCTTTCAATTGAAAGCAAGTTCTGCTACAAGGGGACATGGGATGAGGGTGATGGGGGATAGATTCAGGAGTGATATGCGGAAATATTTCTTTAAGGAAAGAGTGGTGGATCCGTGGAATAGTCTCCCAGTGGAGGTGGTAGAGATGAGGACAGTAACTGAATTCAAAAAAGCATGGGACAAACACAGAGGATCTCTAAAGGAAAAAGGGGGACTGTTGTAGTTATTGATATGGAAGGACAGACTAGATAGGCCATGTGGTCTTTTTCTGTCGTCATATTTCTATGTTTTGCTATGTTTCTATTCTATTTTCTCATTCAATCCACAAAGTAAACTATAAACCAGTGCCCCCCAAACATTTAACCAATGTGACCCTATTTTAGCACTTAAATTCACCTGATTCCAGATGATGTGAAAACAAAATAGACTTCCACTCCCGTCCTTTCCCTCATCCACTTTTTTATTCTCCCACACACCCATCTCTTACTCAAAGCATGAATGCAGAAGCAGCAGCAGTCAGCACAGGGCTATGCTCTAAGATCTCAGTACTCTCCATAGGTTTCCAATCTAACAGGAAGCCCACAAAGGAGGGAAAGGGCTGGGCCTATGAACATTCATTGATTCATAAGCCCCATTCTGACTGCCACTACTGAGAATAAGTCACGGTGGAGGTCCAGGGAGATGGGGAGCAGCCCTGTTTCTGTGACCCCATCCTCTGATGATGTGATCCGATTTGGAGTCCTGACCCACAGCTTGGGAACTACTGCTATAAACCATAACCATCATTGTCCTCTACTGTCCCAAACCAGATACAGTATGTTCTTCTGTAATGCATGTTTTGAAAGTGTGAATTTGCTCCAAAGTGACTGATATATTAGGGAATGTGGTATAGCGTGGCATGCGGTGACAAGAGGCTCTTAAAATATCAGGCAAACAATAGTTCACGGCCAAACACAAAACACTTTTATTGTCCTTCAGCTATCCAGCAATCGCTCCCCAGCTTGTTGCCCTAATAAGGCTGGTTCTCAGTGCCCTTCCTATGACCCACAAAGTTCAGTCACTCACTTGTGCTTTGGTGTCTGTTAATATGGTTTCTACTTCCCGAATTTCCTACCTCACAGCAGGACTCCTTTCTTAGCCCTGCTTGGAAGGAGCTTTCTATCTCCATGAGGCGGCCTCTCCCTTGTGCATTCAGCTGGATTCTTAATCCATCAATCTGAGTCACGCCCTCCCAGCCCTGAGTTCTGAGATGTAGACCCTTTTCTCCGGGAACAAGCAAAAAGTCATTCCTCATATATGGGTGACGTCAGTGCTGACAGAGCCCTCATGGAAGCATCCCCCCAGCTTTCAAAGAAAGCCTTTGGAGGTGCCACCAAGCATGCGTGGTCCACTTCCCACCCAAGGGTGCCATCGTGCTCAGTCTCCTTTTTTCTGTGGAGCCCTTCAGACACCTGTCTGTTTTTCCCCTGGAAAAAGTTGATTTTCTTGACCTGAGTTTCATACTCTCCTCCAGTAGTGCACCGGTTCTTTACCCGCCTCCCGAGCCCGCCACCCCGGCATTGAGTCTCGGGTTCAAAGTCTTTTTACTTCTTGGCGCCTTTGTGCCATTTTTTTTAACTGGCGGCACCACGGGTCTTAGACCTCGCTGGGATACTTTTTTCTCCCATGGCTACTAGTGGTATTAAAAAATGTGATTGATATGCCAAAATAATATCCCTGACTGACACACATGACTGCTACCTTCGTTGCCTGAGGCCGGACCATGACACCATGGCATGTGGCCTCTATAAGAAGATGTCCACCAAGACTCTTAAGAGCCGCCAGCAGCAGCACAAGAAGTTTTTCCCAGAGTCCCAGGTACCTCCGAAGGCCAAGGCCTCCTCCGAAACTGTGGAATCCCGGAGTAGCCTTATGGACCCCAACCGATGCCGTGGTTCCTCGGAAAGAGGGTCTCCCTTGAGGGAATTCAAGAAGAAGGCCTCTAAGACGGCATTCCTGGACAGTTCAGATGGACCAGGTAAGTCCCAAGCCAGGTTCCACAGTCCTAGATGCTCATCCGAGGGATCGGAGAAGGAGCGACCTGCGAAGGTCTCCTGAAAGGACTCTACCTTGGGCCAGCCTCGGTTGCCTGACACCATCCTCGTCGAGGACTCCCCTTAGGTGAAATGGCAGTGGGCCCGATTCGCTCGGTGCCCATGCCGATGGTTGTGGAGCCTTCTGGCCTGGAGTCCAGAATGGCGGCCCTGGAGCACAGCTTGTTTGCCTTCATGGACCAGCAGCGGGTGCTGTTGTCCGGTACTACCAGTTCCTCCACCCAGACCACTTGGTCCTCAACATAGAGGATGACCACGGAGGCCGAGCTGAGCTGATCCTCGAGGTCCTTTGGCCTCATCAATCCTCGGCCGAGGTCTCGATACAGCTCCCATTCCACGGGGCCGAGATCTTCCCCAGCCAATGTGCTCAGCTCCGGCCATGGGGCCTCCAAGGACCACGGGCAGGGATCAACCCCAGAGCCCGTGAGCCATCCTTTCTTTGAGTCCTCAACGGATATTATGACAGGGAAACAGAGGATGAGGAGTCGCCAGACACCGTTGCCACCGCGACGTCCCCTTGGACTCCCCTCCCTCGGAGAGCCGGTGTCGGACCTCACCCGAGAACATGGAATTCCTTGAATTTGTCAGGGATGTGTACAAGGCCTTAGTGTTCCTGATGGAATCGGAGGAGGACCCTTGGACAGAGGAGCTAGAAATCCTCCAATATGAGGCCCCTCTGAGGGAATCGCTTAATGTGCCCATCCCTCCCATCCTGGAATGGCTAATGCTCCATGTGGGAGACACTGGCATCAGTGCCGGTGGTGAGCAAGAGGCTTGACTCGATGTACCGAGTCTGACGGAGCCCGGGCTTCCAGAAATCACAACTGCCGCACAACTCCATGGTGGTGGAGTTGGCCATGTGTCGCCTGAAGAGTCAGAAGATGACTAAGATGCCAGTTGTATTATTCATAGACAGCGTGGCTTTGGCAGGAAAGCCCTTGACTGCTGTGTGTCTAGACGAGCCCCTATGAATTCGAGAGATTGAGAGGGAGTGAGATGAGATTTTGGGAGGTTAATGAGCAGTCCCAAGTATTGAAGAATTCTCATTGCTCGAGAAAGAGCAAAGCTGGCCTCTGGAGCTGTCGATGCTCGAATGAGCCAATCGTCTAAGTAAGGGAAGACAAATATTCCCAGAGTCCTCATAAATGCTGCTACCACTGCCATGCATTTTGTGAAGACTCTTGGAGCAGAGGCCAGTCCGAAAGGAAGAACTCTGTACTGGAAGTGTCTTCCTTGGACCAGGAATCGAAGGAACTTCCTGTGATCTGAGTGGATGAGAATATGCGTGTACGCATCTCTTAGATCTAGAGAACATAGCCAGTCCTGACTTTGAAGGTATGGTAGAAGTGTCCCGAGGGAGAGCATTTTGAACTTTTCTCGGAACAAATATTTGTTTAATTCTCTGAGGTCTAGTATAGACCTGTGTCCCCCTGTCTTTGGAATAAAAAAATAGGGGGAGTAAACCCCGTCCCCTGTTGGGGTATGGGTACTTCTTCGATTGCTCCTTGAGCAAGAAGTGAAGTGACCTCTTGCCACAAGAGGTTGGTGGCAGGGGCCTGAGAATTGAACTCTTTTATTATTGTAAGTGAGGGCCAGTTGAGAAAATGAAACTTGTACCCCAGTCATACAATGGACAGAGTCCAATTTTCTGATGTTATTTGTTGCCATCTTTTGGCAAAATAGCATAGTCTTTCTGGAATGGTTAAGGGTTCTGGACCTTTAAGGGGCAGAATGACTAAGGGGTATGTTTACTAAACCGTCTTAACGTGCGCCCGGCGATAGTGTGCAGGCTGCCATAAAAGGAGTGGGCGTTTCAGTCTTAAAGTAGCAAAACGGGATTATCGTGTGATAACGCGCGCTGCTGCGCACATTATCGGGCAAAGTGCTGCTAAGCGCGTTAATACGCGGTAATCTTAAGTAGGCGCCCAGACATGCAAACATAGAAACAGAGGTGTAGCACAATGGTTAATACACTGACTGATGATACAGAGGTCATGAGTTCGATCCCCCAGTGTGCCTAATGCATAAGGCTGGCTGAGGCATCAGCTTTGACATGTAAGTATTGTTTCTTGAGGCATTTTATCTGTATTTTAATTATTGCTGCCAGCAAACACACCCTCACGTGCCGTAACCTAAGGTGCCTATAAGGCACTCCATAGGGCACATTATAAAGTGCACTGTCCGCCACAGCACCCTATAATGTCCCCTATAGGGCACCCTATAAGGCGCTCCATAGGACACCTTATAAGGCACCTTATATGGACTGTAACCATAAGGTGCCTCAGAAGGAGCTTTATAGGGCACCCTATAGGGCGCCCTATAAAGCGCCTTCTGAGGCACCTTATGGTTACAATACTCTGAGGGTGTTTTTGCTGGCAGCACTAATGTACATTAAAAATAGACAATGCTTCAGACAGCCCTATCAAATAACCCCACTGTGGGTTTGAACCCATGACCTATGGCTCCACAGGCAGTGAAGTAACCAGTGGGCTACAGCTGCTAACAAACCCCTGGCTGGCTGCAGAAGGACTGCACGTCACCACACAAACAGTCTGCTGTGATCACCGGGATAGGGTGTGACACCGCACCGCCTAGCCCTAGGCGTATTAGGCAGTTGGTAAGTGAGACACAGGGTTTTAAAGTCCTTGGTAGTGCTGTAGCCCTCTATCCTAGTGTAGTTGTGGACTGAAGTGACGACAGCCAAGGTTGGGTTTCAAGTTAAAGAATACTTTTATTGTTGCACAAAGTATTGCACAAAAGTACTGCACAAAGAACCGCACAGGATTTACTCCCCCAACACAGAAAGTAAAGGGGTAACCTTTTTGTACCAAATGAAAGTCCAAGTATAAACTCAGTTCTCCTGATTCTTCTCAGGGACAGGAAACAAACTTAAATTCTTTTAGACTTCTACCAGCTTTATCAATACAACAACATTTCCACAACGCTAGCAATGCTTTCCAAGTATCAGCTCTCAATAAAGGAAACTTCTAGCTGTTGTATTTTCATTCTAATATTCATATCTTGCTTTAATAGCCTTGAATAAAAATGGCAATCTCCACACTCTCTTGGCCTCTTGATAACAGGCTTCTTGTGCAGGAGTATTTCCTTGCGTTGCCTTTCATACACAGCTGCAAGGTATGAAGCTTTGAGTCATTGCACCCAGCAGAACGCTGCTGTTTCTTGTGCAAACTCTAAGAATCTCGATTTGGGCTTCACAGCACTCAGTCATAGAACCTGAATAAATTATAGATCCTTACTCTTTCATACACATTCCACATTCCATCTCAGAATCACTGTTACTGGATAAGGGAGCCCCTAACTCCATTGGTTCTTCCAGCCTCTCTGAAATCCCTTTATCCTGGGGAACATATAAGCCTTCAGACTTTAATTCCTTAATTATAGCCTGAAGCTGTTTCCATTTACTCTCTCTCTGTCTTCTGGGCACTTGCAAGGCTTTGGGTTTATCAGCACCTCTTAACACCTCATAAAAGGGGTTTATTTCCTCCTTACGTTTTGCCTAGGTAGTTGCCTCTGGTTGGGAGGGATATGTCTCTTCTGGTACTGCCTTATGAGATCCCTCAGCACAGCCTGGTCCTCAGGATCTGTTCCTAGTTCTCTGCCCGGTAGCTGCCAATTAGTCCTTTGCTGATAGGCAGGTATGCTACCTTCTGAGCTAGTGCTCTGGTCACGCTGTCTGTATAAGGGAAATGCTTGCAGTTTCTCAATAGGGACTCTCCTACAGCCCAACTTCTCTCTGGTAATTCCAGGTTTCCTTTCAAAACTTGGTACAGGCCTGTTCCTCCTAGAAAGCACTCTATTACCACTCTCTCGAGACTGGCTTACTTCAGAGCTATCTACTTTACAAGGTTCAAAAGGTTTTGCTCTGACCTGGTTCTGGCAGCTTTAAACTCTGGGGAACTCCACTGACTCCAAGTCTATGTCCAAGGATCCTGAGTCTGGCTCGGGGTCTCTTCCAGGGTCCACTCTCCCTTGGAGCTGAGCTCTGCCTGGGTCTCTTCCTGGACCACCCACAGGAACTCTCCTTTCAACTCCACCTCCGGTCCTTGTAACTCCTTTCCTCCTCCTTTCCTCCTCCTTTCTCCGGTTCTGTCCTTCGTTCCCCTTTCTCTCCCTCTACTAACTGCTGCTTCCTGGTTATGAGTGCAGGGGGGCCCAATCCGGTCTGACTCCGCCCACCTCCCTGATTGGCTAGGTCTCTGGGTTAGCCTAGAGCTAGGGTGTGGTTCTTTCCCTGCTCTTCTTTGCAGAGAAGGTTCATGTGCTGAAATCTTAACCCCTTCCTGTCCTGTATCCGTAAACATATGGGGTGACAAGGTGTTTTAAACCCTTTTTCTTCTTTCTGAGCCTCTGCATTGTCACATAGGGTTAACCCACCCGTACCCATGATGCACTGCACATGCAAATCAGCAGTCTACAGATGATCACAAGATGGGGTATGCACCCCCATAGCACCTTCGCCTGGTAGGGGGAACTGACCGTGTGTGTTACTGGCACAGAGTAGCTACACACCGTCACATTGTGCGGGTACTGTGCTCACCCTGATGGTGAGGTGAGGCGCCCGGAACCAGATCCACAGCACCTTCCATGGCAGAAATAGGCCATGCTGCAGGTCCCCAGCAGTGCTAGTGTGTGAGATAGATAGTTCCTGCAGACACACCTTGCATACATCTGTATTTCGCAATCAGGTTTAGCCCTTATGGACCCATAGGCGGATTATGTATCACCACCCAACCCACCCTCTGGGGCTGAGGGTGGGAAACAGGGTCTCCTACCAACAGATCCACATTCTACCTACCTGCAATGGTGGCAGTAGAGGGGACCATCAACCGCAGTCCTGCTGGGGAACAGACACCCTACAGGGCAGTCAAGGCAGCTCTGTACACATTGTGATAAGGAAGCTTATCATAGCTCAGGAAGGGGCTATAGAAAAGGTGAAGTGTCTCTGAACAAGCAACCTGTCAGTGCTGGTAGAAATGAGAAAACAGAATTTTGCCATAAAAGACTACCAGTCCCAGAATGCACCAGGTTTCCAACAGCCATGAGAGGAGCTGAAGTGAGGAAAACGTGTGTTCAATCAAAAGGGCTATGAGGTAATCCCCAAGCACTCATTGCAAAGGGCAGGGCTTGATTCAGCACAGCTGTGCTGTGCTAGGATGGAACACTCATCTCAAAGGGCAAGGCCTGATTCAGCACAGCTGCGCTGTGCTAAGGTGGAGCACTCATCAAGGCAGAATAAAGATAGAGTCTATTCTACAGAGAATCATCCAGAGCTGGGATGTCATGATCATTGGTATCTTGATCATCCACGGGATCCTGATCTTCATTCTCATCAGAAGCAGAGGTCAGAACGGACGGACAGAGAGAGCAAGAAGCCCTTTAAAAGAAGGAAGAGAAAAGCCTCTGGGAAGTCTACAGGAGTCCAGCACAGTACGTATACTGGGAGACAGACAAGAGGTCAGCATACACCATTGGACTGGGGGAAACCAGAGGAGTGGTATTGCTGAGCCAGGAATCTCCAGACGGCACCTGTGAGGGAAACAGCTGCACGTGGAAGGGACCCTGAGACCCATGCCAGAAGGTATGTGAAGAGAGATCCAGTGTCCAGGGATCTAGATTGGAAGGCTGGACACAGAAATTGGACTACATATTGGCCAGGCTATTTAAAGGGGAACTCTAACAGCAATGGAAGCTCAGGTATGAACACTGATCTATGCCCTAGCTAAAACTTTGAAAGGAAGCAGGGAAATGATTATTCTCCTGGTAGTGCTCCATTGAGAAATTCCTTTGTGCCAAGCCAAGATATTGAACCTATGCTTATTGAAGAAAGGGGAGAGGTCTTAGAACCAGAATGTGAATATATGGACTGCTCTCTGTCCAAACTCAAATGGTAGTTTTCTGTTACAAAGTGCAACAACCCTCACAAAGAAATACCAACTTGATCTTTAATCTACTCAGAAAACCTTCTGGGTAAGATTTTGAGCTACACAGTGAAAGCAAGCCAGCTAAGGGGTTTCAGCTGGGTGATTGCTAGCAATTGAGCTTACCTAATTGCTTGTGTGCTCTGAAGGGAATCACTTCTGAATTTATATGTAAAGATATAAGAAAATAACATTTTTCCTACTTTGTGGGTTTATTTGGTTGCTTACTGCATTGCTAAGACATTATTTGCTAAAGCCTACAAGAAAGACCAGTTTGTTGGCAACCAGGTCTTTAATCCTTTGCTTTAATTACCTGACAAGTTCAGATGTTGTTTTTTTCCTGATTTTGTTTTCCTAACTTTAAAACTGCAAGCAAGTATCCTGAGTTCTGTGCTACCAAGCATTATCTGTGTTGGGAGAACCCCTCATAAATAAAAATCTTATTTGCTTTACCCTTGAGCAAGTATAATTAATTATTGGTCACGGCTGTGTCTGGAATGAATGGACTACATTACCCACAAATCCTTGCAAATCATATAGAGGTATGCTTTTGCCAAGACTGTGAACATTCTCACCCAGGCGGCTGTCTGACAACATCCATAAAGCAATAGCAGACAGACATTAGGCCTGGAAATGCTCAGCTGCACCCCACCACTATCTGATATTCTCCTGCAGCAAGCCTCCAGCCGCTGCACCCTGCAAGGTGTTGCAGCAAGACACATACTAGCTGCAGACAGGGCCAGATTTACCTTGAGTGAGGCCCTATGCCAACAAAAATTGTGGGCCCCCAGCAGGGGCGGCCCAAGGGGGGTGCGGGGCCTCATTTGCATAAGGGGCTCATTTGCATAAATATTTGCATAATGTTACCATATACTAACTTTTAGTAAACGTGCCTCTTAATGAGTGTATGGATAAAGAAAGACTAAAAGATTTCTACATTACTATAATCCAGTGCCAACTGCCAGACACATTAGGAACTACTACAAACACTGCCCATTTAGAACCCATAGCAAACCCGCCGTATCCTAACAGCACTACCAGGACTCACAAAGCACCATACTCTACCAATCAAAAGGCAACACTGCAAATATTAAACTAATACATTTCAGAGAACAACAATACATGACCTACTGGGGAAAGAGAACAAGTGGCACTGTCAAATAGGAATTATATAAACAGAACACCTCAGCTCAGTTACACATGCACAACATAGACCGTCACCAAACAAGGAATCACAATTTAGAAACAGGAAGACAATAATTAAACTGGGAATCCCAAAAGCCAAACTTGGAATGTACAACACTGTATAAATAAATTTGCTCTTGTACTAAACAAAGCACAGACGTTAATGATGCACATTTACCAGAGCTTACATATTCGAATTAATACATTCAAAATAAAGAGATATTTTTCTACCTTTTGTGCATTTTTTTCAGCTGCAATTGCTCCAGCCACTTTCTTCTGGTTTCTTCATGTCTTCTGCTAACTCTCCATCGTCTGCTGTCCATTTGTCCTTTCTTCTCTCTTCTAGTTTTTTTCCATTCTCTCTCTACCTCTGCTTTAACATACTAATCTTTCTCCTTTTGCTCTTTCCTCATTCCTATTTCATCCACTCAAATTTTACCCCTCCATCCTCAATCCCCACTTACTCTCCCAATACCCGGCCAATTGTAGATTTTTTATCCCTCCCACACAAAATATTTTTCCCTTTTCCATTTTACTCTTCCAGCCCCATCCCATTCTAATCCTCCCCCAACATCAGCTCCCTTCTAGTTCCAGCCTCACCCAGCATCCATTCCCTTCTAGTTCCTGCATCAGCCCATTTCCAGTCCTAGCCACCCATCAGCCCATTTCCAGTCCTAGCAACTCCCCAACCCAATACCAGTCCTAGCCCCCCATCAACCCACTTACAGTCCTAACCCCCATCACCTCATTTTCAGTTTAAGCCCCCCCTATAACCCATTACCAGTCCTAAACCCCCAACAACCAACTTCCAGTCCTAACCCATCAACCCATTTCCAGTCATCCCCCCATAGCCCATTGCCAGTCCTAACCCCCCCATCAGCCCACAGCCCATTACCAGTCCTAACCCCATCAGCCCACCTCGTCCTAACCCCTCCCCATCAGCCCATTTCCTGTCCTAGCCCCCCATAGCCCATTATCAGTCCTAACCCCCCCATAGCCCATTACCAGTTCTAACCCCTCCCCCAACAGCCCACAGCCCATTACCAGTCCTAACCCCATCCGCCCACCTCCAGTCTTAACCCCCGGCCCATTTCCAGTCCTAGCCCCCCCATAGCCCATTACCAGACAGCCCCCATCAGCCCACAGCCCATTACCAGTCTTAACCCCCTCTCCTAGCCAATTACCATTACTAAACCCCCCCCAACAGCCCACAGCCCATTACCAGTCCTAACCCCATCAGCCCACCTCCAGACTTAACCCCCCCAGCCCATTTCCAGTCCCAGCCCCCCCAATAGCCCATTACCAGTCCTACCCCCCCAGCCCATTACCAGTTCTAACCCCCCCCAACAGCCCACAGCCCATTACCAGTCCTAACCCCATCAGCCCACCTCCAGTCTTAACCCCCCCAGCCCATTTCCAGTCCCAGCCCCCCCAATAGCCCATTACCAGTCCTACCCCCCCCCATCGGCCTAAAGTAAAATTTAATTTAAAAAAAACCGCTGGCTGCCGCCGCGGCAGCATGGACTGTTCCCGCGGGGCCCCCTCTGCTGCCGCAGCAGCATGGATTGTCCTGCGGGGCTCCCTATGCCCGGCTGAATCCCCTCTCTCCCTGCCGGCTTTGAGAGGTGCGAAGGGAGAGTGTCTCCCTCGCGTCTCTGTTAAGCCCGCAGGGGCTGATGGGAAATTTCCCATCAGCCCCTGCGGGCTTAACAGAGACGCGAGGGAGACACTCTCCCTTCGCGCCTCTCAAAGCCGGCAGGGAGGGAGGCAGGGAGGGGATTCAGCCGGGCATAGGGAGCCCCGCGGGACAATCCATGCTGCCGCGGCAGCAGAGGGGGCCCCGCGGGAACAGTCCATGCTGTTGCGGCGGCAGCCAGTGTTTTTTTTTTACATTTAATTTTAAAAAGGCTATTTTTGTGGGCCCTTGTCAGCTGTGGGCCCTACGCCACGGCGTAGGTGGCGTATAGGTAAATCCGGCCCTGGCTGCAGACAGTCTGCTAGCTAGTCCATAGTGCATGTTCCTGGAGAAGATGCATGCACCCAGAACTGGGATGTCAGCATACACACCAAGCAGATAAGTCAGTGATTGGGCCCCAAAAGGGAACCCATAAATATCACATGAGAGAAATACTATATAGCACTATGGGGGAACCTAGCCATGCCATGGTCACTGCTCAGTCAGGGTGAGAGTGATCTCCCAGCAGGACATGCTGTGTCCACTCTGTCTGTGCAGGTGGTGGCCGGGCACTACAATGTCCCAGCCATTGCCCTATGCCCTGTGCAGTTGCATCCTGGCCAGGCCACCCTGTCCAGGCTATACCCATGGTACCTTGCTCCTCATTATGCACATTGGCAGGCCAATAATGGCAACAGTGCTGGCAGTGTGGGCTGTGGAGGGTGATTGCAGCCACCACACACTGGATAGACAGACACACACTCCCACACCTATGCCAGCCTTGTACAACTATAGAGGTGTTTGGCAGCCCTGGCCACCGCTCCAGTCCTGGGTACAGTGCAGGCATGGCTATGGTACGCAATACTGTTGGGGTCACTCCCCAGGGTGGTAAACATTGTCAGACACAAGACCTGTAGCACACTCCACAGACATCAGAAAGGTTGCCATGATGCAGCTCAATCAGAAAATTGTACTTAACTTCGGAATTGCTATCTGCCAGTAATCATAGCAACCTTTTGATAGCTGTGTACCGTATTCCCAGGATTAGGGTGGCATTGCTAAGGTATGCAAGTGCTAGTATTGGGAGATGCATGCAGGGCCCAATGTCCTGCCTCTCCAGGAGGCATTGGATAATGGAGCCTGTGGGTGCGGGTGTGTCTGCCCCTGTTGGCTGCTGCTTTACGGCAGAGGTTCCCAACTCCAGTCCTGGTGTGCCAAACACTGTTCGGGTTTTCATGCTGTCCCTCATGAATATGCATGAGATACATCTGCATACCATGGGGGCGGCGCATAGAAATGCACACAGGCATCTTTATTAGAGGCAGCATGGGACCTGAATGGTGTTTGGCCCTCCAGGATTGCATTTGGGAGATTCTGCTCTAGGTAATGCGCCTGTTTATGGTGTCTGTGCTCTGTAGGGTAAAATGTAGGTGTTTTGGGCATGTTTACGTCATCTGCAATAAATGTTCTGTCTGTATTAGCATGTTTTAGAAGTGGGTAAAATATGGGGACTAGGTTGGCAGGAACCACAGCTGGGACTTGAACCTGTGACCTTCTGCCTCTGAACACACTGGTTGTGTGCACTGCACCACCGTGTTGCCACAGAGACAGTGCATTCCCTGGTGATACCATGACTGTTCGTCCGGCAGGGCCTGTCTGTTGCAGTGCATGGCACCCACCTACACAGGGCTAGGCCATGGTCTGCTCTGGGCAGCTGCCACTGCCCCCTCCATTACCAGTACCCCTCTGCCACCATGCTGACATGCCCTTCTGCTGGTGGTGCGCAGTCTCAAACCATCCATTGTGCAGGTAGGCGGCTGCCTATGGTGCGGGTTCTGGGGTAGGGGTGCCTGCATAGACGTTCACGCTTCCCCCCCAACACCGCCTGCCAATGTTCTGTGCCCTTGGAGGTACCTGCTGGGTACTATCCCCTGTGACACTGTGATAAACACACTCGTGTCCATGTTGGGCCCTCATCAGTTGCTGTCTGGCTGCTGTACAGTTTCAGCATTCCTAAGTGCCACCTAGGCATCTGCCTAGTCCGCACTGTGGCCCAGCTGCACCACAGCATGTGCCACCTGCAGCCCTCTGTATCCCATTTTCAAGCATCTGTCCAGTTGGCCATTCCGACATGCCCGCCCTGCTATTGCCACACATGTGCATGCCATAGGAAACCTGTCCGATGGAGAGGAAAACCCTGCACAGCGCAATTTCACTGTGGGCTCATTCACCTTGTATGGGGACAGAGCATGGACCCTTCCAGAATTCATATCCTCTTTTTGGTGCTTTCTTGGGAGCATTTTTTGATGTTTCCCATTGAGATCACTATTGCCCAGCTTGGTTATTTTATTTTTCCATTTTCTTCTGTTCATTTTCACTGTTTATTTGCCCTTTTGTTCCGTGCACATGTATCACACTTATCACTTTTTTGTAGGTTTCGCTGGTTTTGCTGTACATTGCTGACAGAAATGGTTTCTCTTCCCTTTAAATCAGCTCTAACGCTAGGTTTTCACTGGCGTTAGTTTTCAGCCTCGGATTTCACAGCGTTAGTGTGCGGGGAGCCTCTCCCCTCCCACTCTCCACCCATTGACCCCTTCTCTCCGCCCCTGGGGAGCCTTCCTCCGCCCTCCGGGAGCCTTTCTCCACCTTCAGTGCTCGTTTGCACCGCTGCGCGCGTTATCGCGTGCTAAGGTACCTCTGTGCCCGATAAAGCGCCATTATCGCGCGATAAGGTACCTTATCGCGCGATAACATCACAGAGCACACATTAAGACGGTTTAGTAAACATACCCCTAAGTTCTCTAGGTAGAAATCAAAGACCTGAGGGGGCTGGGTCTGTTGGGTCGGTTGAGCTCTTTGAGCTTGTGGCTTTCTTTGTTGTCTGTTCTGTTGTTGCCCCTTCTGGGGAACATGAAGCGGACAGTGGCTTTGATGGGTATAAGATGGGTAAAGCTTCTTTTTCTTACTGAAAAAAAGTTATTTTGAATGTTTTCTTCTTTCTCGGTTGGCTGTAGACTTTCATAGTCTGTTCAAGGTAGTATTTTCAGATTCAAGCTGATTAGCCTTGTCCTGTCAGTCCTTGCCAAAGAGATTTTCTCCTGTACAAGGAATGTTTCCCAGCTTTTCTTGCACCCACTGTTCTAAGTCTGTTCCTTGAAGCCAAGCAATACGACGTGCTCCTATGGATATAGCAGAGGTTCTGCTAATACATTCAAAGCAATCAAAGGTAGCTTTGAATGTATTAGCACGGTTCATGAATTTAGAGACATTCTGGGCATGCTTGACCAGAATAAGGTAGTCTGCTCTTTTTTCCTCTGAGACACAAGGGCTAATGAGCTCTAAGTCTTTTGTGACTTCTTCCAGGAACATTCCCATATAAAGAATGTAGGAACTGATCCTGGCTGATAGCATGGAGAATTGAAAGCACCGACGCCCAAAGGCATCGAGTGTCCTGGATTCCCGGTCTGGAGGATTAGAATAATGTGTTTTAGCACTCTTGATTCTTCGCAAGGCTGATTCCACTACCACTGAATGGTGTGGTAACTGAGGTTTTTGAAAACCAGGACAACTTGGCACTCGGTGCATAGTGTCAAGACGTCGGGAATGTGAAGATATTGTTAAAGGAATTTCCCACGTTCTCAACATCAAATTATTTAAGATCTTGTGAATGGAAAGCATAACTGCCTCCTTGGGAGCCATAGGGTATTGTAGAATTCTTAATTATTCTGCCCTAGGTTCTTTTTCTGGAATCACAGTGATTGCAAGACCCTTTGCTAAATCATGTATGAAATCCTGGAAGGACATATCTTCTGGAGGAGACATCCTGCGTTGAGGAGAAGAAGTTGAATCCTCTAGTAGGTTCGCTCTGGTACCGGTAGAATTGTCAGAGTCATTGGAATCAGAAGACTCAAGGGCACTCTGTACCGGGTGCTCCCGTAACACATGGTATTGGTACCGCTCGAAGTCGGTACCGAAATGTTTCGGTTCCTGATCCCCGATACCTGAGATAGACTCAAGGCTCAGCATGGAGGGAAGCAGTCCTGTCAAAAGCAGGTACTGTTGGTACCGGTACCGATGTCGGTACCGATATCTGTTGAACCATCTGTAGCGGTCTTAGCAGTACCGAAGCTGCTAAGAGGGACGCTAGACTGCGTTCAATAGCGAGGATTCTTTTATCCATCGCTCCTGTCGATGCCTGGGTGTCGGTACCGGTGGAAGCAGCTACGACCCCAGAACATGGCACCAGTAGTTCTGCAGAGGTGGAAGCCTCTGGAACATCCTGGAGCCCCGTTAATGCTTTGGAACCCAAAAACTCCCGCCGGGGCTATTTTGCTGGTGAACTATCCATGAGGGCAACGCCAGTGGCATCTTGATACTTTGAAGAAGATTTACCCTTCGAGGACCGGCCAGTCTTAGAAGACTTAAGTTTAGTTACCTGAGATCCATGGGAGGAAGATGAAGCCCTGAAAGACGTCGATGCAAGTGACATCGTATCCGCGGCAAAAAGGGCACCGAGTTTTGCAGCTCTATTCTGCAGGCCCCTTTTGGTCATCCTCGTGCAGGAGAGACATTCCGTTGGACAATGTTCAGAACCTAAACATTTTAGACACCAATCATGGGTGTCGGTGACGGAAATGGTACCGCCACCCTTTGAGCATTTTTTGAAACCACTAGCTGGTTTCTCCATGCTTAAAGAAATGTGGGCCTAGTGCCCAAAATGGCGCCAAGCACCAGAATCATGGGAAAGACCCCTGAAGAACATACAAGTTTTGGTTTTTTTTTTTAAAAGAAAGAAGAAGAAGAACCGGCGGTACCGGTAGGCATCGAATGAAGGCAGACGCGACCACAAAAAAACAAAGAATAAAAGGAAATTTTCTGCGGTGACAGGGTACACGTCCTGTCGGCTCCGCGGAAAATGAAAAACTGAAGTGAGAGAGGTACAGAGGCAGGAAGGCAGCACGCATGCGCTGTGGGATGCCCCAAAAGCGTTCCTATTGGACACTGGGGAGCGTTCCCGTGCGGGCTCTGTCGGTACTGACGATACCCATATGTGAAAACTACATTCCTGCTTGTTCCTAGAGATTGAGGAATATTCAGTCCTTGCTCCTAGGCTGAAACCAATTACAATGTGATATATTGGAAACTAAGCTTGTATGTCAGTCATTGGACAGGGCGAGTCCCAGCACCCAGGTCTTCCTTTCATGAGGAGCCCAAAGTTAAATGGAAGAGGCTGACTGAGGCCAAGGTTGGGGTCCAGCACAATCAGGCTGCTGTATCTGTTTGTACCTTACTCAGTTGCCGCTTGCAGAAAACAGTCATCCCAAGCCAGCTTGACTTAAAGAAAGGAAGTAAGGTGATCCAAAGGAAAAGAAGAGCAAAGATTGAGGGAGGTCTGTGTAGAAGAGGATCAAGCAGCAGGGGGGCTGGTGATATCACAGGATCCCTTCTGTAAGAGAGAGGAGAGAAGAATCAGAGAATGCAAGAATGACCTGTCACCCAGGTACTTCCATGCTGAACCCTTGAGAAGACTTGATTCTGTGTAGAAGGGACCTACAGTACTATCTAGGTACATCTCTCACCTCACAGTAGGTTTCACTCATTTTGGCTGTGGTTTATGTCTGCACTTTTGAGGAGGAGAGCAGGTAAATCCCCTAAAAGCTATTTCCAAAGGGGGCATGTTCAAGATGGTGATAGCAGCAGATCGATGTCTCTCTCCTCTAACGTGATTCTATGGGGCAGAAAAGAAATAGGAAATCTTGGTTCCAGCCTGCTGGGCCTGTTGCAAACACATCTGGCTTGAAGAAATATGGTCCCATGGATACCTTCATGGTTCATGGCCTATGGTCCGTCAACTTCAATCCTCAGAACAGCCTTGCTTGGGACAGGAAGCCAGGTGGAAGGCACGTCCCTGCCTCTAAAAGCAGTGTCTCTTTCCTCCAAGGGGCCTGTGACACTGGAGCACCCAGATCAACAGTTGAAGAAAGTGCTTTCTAACGATGCTGTGTGCTGTGCTGAACATGGATGGAGTTTCCATGCCATGGTATGCTGAACATGGATGGAGGTTCAGCAGGACGCTGATACCTTGAGAAAGAAGGCACAAATAGAGGAATGCACCAGTATAAGGGATGGAAGTGGAGCAGAGAATGTTTCTTGGCAGATGGCAGGTTTGAACAGCGATTTGAATTTTACCTCTTTCTCCTTATCCCTGTTTTGAGTTGATACGCCCTCCAGTTAATTCGGATTCTTGATGATATGTGATTTCAAGGCTGCAGCATTCCCTTTCAGGTCAGATACAGGGTTTATATTCCCAGATTAATCAGATATTTGCTGAATCTTTGCAATTCAGACAAAATATGGAAACACTCGACAAGAAAATATTAGACGGATGAGAGAGTCTCTAAGCTTGGGAAAGATAATCTCAGCAAGTCTAGGAAGACTGTATTTCTGGAGGATATGATCTGTCAAAGGAACTTGCGCATTATTAATTTTCCTAGACAAACTATTATCTGAACTTATGAAATGTTTAAAAAATATTTGTTAGAAATTTTGAAGCTGATGGAAACTTCTCTCCCAACTCTTTCAAAAACATATTACCTTCTCCAAACTAAGAAACAGGGGGCTACTGGGAACAATCTCCAGAGCTACAGCTGGACAGTTTGGAATTGATTGATTTCCTTAAAAATACTAGGGAGCAAGCAATAATACCTTCAACACTCCTGGTTCATTTTGTCTTAGACTCTGATCATGATCGGCTTCTTAACGTTTTCTAAGTTTCATTGATGCTGTGTTTTTGAATTGTGAAATTAGGATGTATCCAGATGTATCCCTTTTACTAAGAGGAAACAATTTCTTATTTTAAGACCAAGAACTCCTCGGTGCCATCTTTACATTACATAGAAACATAGAAACATGATGACAGAAAAAGACCACAAGGCCCATCTAGTCTGTCCTTCCATAACAACAACTACAACAGTCCACTTTTTACCTTTAGAGATCCTCTGTGTTGGTCCCATGCTTTTTTGAATTCAGTTACTGTCCTCATCTCTACCACCTCCACTGGGAGACTATTCCACGGATCCACTACTCTTTCCGTAAAGAAATATTTCCGCATATCACTCCTGAATCTATCTCCCTTCACCCTCATCCCATGTCCCCTCGTCGCAGAACTTGCTTTCAATTGAAAGAGGCTCTCTCCCTGAACATTTATGCCACGGAGGTATTTAAACATCTCAATCATATCACCTCTATCCCGCCTTTCCTCTAAGGTGTACATATTAAGATCCTTAAGTCTGTCCTCATATGCTTTATAATGAAGACCACTAATCATCTTAGTAGCAATCCTCTGCACCGACTCCATCCTGTTCACATCCTTTTGAAGGTGCGGTCTCCAGAATTGCACACCATACTCCAAATGAGGTCGCACCAAAGACTTATACAGAGGCATTATCACCTCCTTTTTTTCTGCTAGCCATTCCTCTCCATATGCACCCAAGCATCCTTCTAGCTTTTGCCGTCGCCTTTTCTACCTGTTTAGCTACTTTAAGATCATCAGACACAACTACGCCTAGGTCCCGCTCTTCTTTAGTGGACAAAAGTACTTCACCTCCTATACTGTATTGCTCCCTTGGATTGCTGCAGCCCAAATGCATGACCTTACATTTTTTAACATTAAATTCCAGTTGCCAAATTCTAGACCATTCTTCAAGCTTAGCTAGATCCCTCCTCATGTTATCTACACCTTCCTGGGTGTCTACTCTATTGCAGATTTTGGTATCATCCGCAAAGAGGCAAACCTTACCCGACAGCCCTTCCGCTATATCACTAACAAAGATGTTAAAAAGAATCGGACCAAGGACAGATCCCTGGGGCACACCACTGGTAACATCCTTCTCCTCAGAGTGAGCTCCATTTACTTGTACTCTTTGTCGCCTCCCACCCTTGTAAATGTTTGATTGCATTTCCAGCCCATAGATATAATTTTGATGAGCTTTCTTAGCTGTCTGGATTCCTATCGATCAGGTTTGTACTTGCTACTACTTTTCTGCTAACTACAGCAGAAATGCAGGCATGACTTTAATAGGCGGCAGGTTTCTGCTGTTAGTGCCTCTTAAGTTTCCATCAACTTTTCACTTTAAGCTCTTTTTCATTTATTGTAGTTTTTCCCTTCAGGTTTATGGACTAATTCAGCTTAATTACATCAAATTTTCCTTAGCTTTGGATTTCTTCTGAGATGTGTAATTATTACGCCATATTTTCATAACAAAGCTTACAGTATACAGGAGGTCCTGCTATTTTGATACAGGTATTTGAGAGAGGGGATGAATAGGGTGGTCTCGCTATTTTGTAAAGGTGGCCTATTTTTAGCAAATCTTGGCTTTTTTAAAAGGAAGTGGACCCGAGTTGAAACCCGCTATCACAAGTTGCTGTGGCCAGGAATGTGCAACATTCCTGACTGCAAAGCAAATAAAATTTACAGCATGTTAGTGAATTTCCTAGTGAATTTTCCTACAATAAAATAGTAGTCCACAAGTTATTTTACCACAGTTAGCAAATAGAGGCCTAAGTTTGTACAAAAGTTAATGAAGGGTGAAGTGACTTGCCCAAGGTCACAAGAAGCATCAGTGAGATTTGAATCCTAGCTTCTTTCAGTCTTACTATATAAGAAAGTTCACAATAGGGAATCCACACTTAAGTCACACATTTAAAGATCCCATATAATGGAAAAAAGTTGTTTTGTCAGATTATCAAAGATCATCCAGTTACAGGTATGACCTACAGGAAGTAGTCCATTTTAATTTATTTGAGAAATACATAAAACTCCAATCCAGTGTATTGCAATAAGAATATGCATGCCCAAACAAGCCTATATATATATGGTGAAATCTTGCCAACACAGACTCTGTGTTTCAAACTTAGCATTATTCACACTTCTGCTTCAGGGCAAAGTTACTTATCTGTACATAATCCATGACTGAAGCCAATATTCCAATACTTAGGGGTATGTTTACTAAACTGTGTTAGTGTGATTCGCGTTAGGATCCGTGGTACAGGCAGAAATCCCAAATAAAGACATGGGTGGTACATCGTTACCAATAACGCGCATTACAAGGCGCCATAAATTAACGAGCGTTACATGGCACGTTACCGCACGTTAATCTTAAGAAGGCGCACAGACATGAAACACAGAAACAGAGCTGCAGCACAATGGTTACTACACGGACTGATGGTACAGGGGTCATGGGTTTGATTCCCCAGTGTGCCCAATGCATAAGGCTGGCTGAGGCAGCACCCTTTACATTTAAGTAGTGATTGTTGAGGCATTTTACGTTTAGTTTCATTAGTGCTGCCAGCAAGCACACCCTCACAGTGGCGTAACCTAAGGTGCCGCATAAGGCACCCCATAACGCACTCCATAGGGTACATTATAAAGTTCACTGTCCGCCAAGGCACCCCATAATGTCCCCTATAGAACACCTTATAAGGCACCTTATGGGGCGCCTTATGAGGCACCGTAAGGTTACAGTACTCTGAGGGTGTTTTTGCTGGCAGCACTAATGTACATCAGAAATAGACAATGCCTGAGACAGCCCTATCAAATAACCCCACCATGGGTATGAACCCATGACCACTGGCCGCACAGGCAGTGAAGTAACCAGTGGGCTACAGCTCTATAGCTGCTAACAAACCCCTGGCTGGCTGCAGAAAGTCTGCACGCCACCACACAAACTGTCTGCTGTGGCTACCAGGATACGGTTAACCCACCAGTACCCATGATGCACTGCACATGCAAATCAGCAGTCCACAGATGGGCACAGGATGGGGTATGCACCCCCACAGCACCTCGGCCTGGTAGGGGGAACGGACCATGTGTGGTACTGGCACAGAGTAGCCACAGACCGTCACATTGTGTGGGTACTGTGCTCCCCCTGAGGGTGAGGTGGGGTGCCCAACACCAGGTCCACAGCACCTTTCATGGCTGAAATACGCCATGATGCAGGTCCCCATCAGTGTGTGATAGGTAGTTCCGGCAGACACACCTAGGATACATCTGTGTCACTCTGTATTTCTCAGTCATGTCTAGCCCTTATGGGCTATGATGCACCCAGAATAGTGCATATTTTGTGTTGGTGTCATGGTGACGTGAAGGGGGGAGGGTGTTTGGACCCATAGGCAGATTATGTACCACCACACAACCCACCCTCTGGGGCTCAGCGTGGGAAACAGGATCACCCACCAATAGATCCACATTCCACCTCCCTGCAATGGTAGCAGTAGAGGGGACCATCCACCCCAGTGCTGCTGGGGAACAGGCACCCTACAGGGCAGGCAATGCAGATCTGTACCCATCCATAAAGCAATAGAAGACAGACAGTAGGCTTGGAAATGGCCAGCTGCCCCCCACCACTATCTGACATTCTCCAGCAGCAAGCCTCCAGCCGCTGCCCCCTGCAAGGTGTTCTAGCCAGACACATACTAGCTGCAGGCAGTCTGCTAGCTAGTCCATAGTGCATGTTCCTGGAGGAGATGCGTGTACCCAGAACTGGGATGTCAGCATACACACCAAGCTGATAAGTTAATGAGTGGGCCCCAAAAGGGAACCCATAAATATCATATACAAGAAATACTATATAGCACTATGGGGGAACCTAGCCATGCCGTGGTCACTGCTCAGTCAGGATGAGAGCGACCTCCCAGCAGGACATGCTGTGGCCACCCTGTCCGTGCAGGTGGTGGCCGGCCACTACAATGTCCGAGCCATTGCCCTATGCTATGTACAGATGGATCCAGGCCAGGCCATCCTATCCTGGCTATTCCCATGGTACCTTGCTCCTCATTATGCACATTGGCAGGCCAATACTGGCAACAGTGCAAGCAGTGTGGGCTGTGGAGGGTGTTTGCAGCCACCACACACTGGATAGACAAACACACACTCCCCACACCTATGCCAGCATTGTGCAACTATAGAGGTGTTTGGCAGCCCTGGCCACCACACCAGTCCTGGGCAGAGTGCAGGCATGGCTATGGTAAGCAATACTGTTGGGAGTCACTCCCCAGGGTGGTAAACACTGTCAGACACCAGACCTGAAGCACACTCCACAGACATCAGAAAGGTTGCTATGATGCAGCTCAATCAACAAATTGTGCTTAACTTAGGAATTGCTATCTGCCAGTAATCATAGCAACCTTTTGATAGCTGTGTACCATATTCCCAGGTTTAGGGTGGCATTGCTAAGGTATGCAAGTGCTAGTATTGGGAGATGCACGCAGGGCCTAATGTCCTGCCTCTCCAAGAGGATTTGGATAATAGGGCCTGTGGGTACGGGTGTGTCTGCCCCTGTTGGCTGCTGCTTTACGGCAGAGGTTCCCAACTCCAGTCCTGGTGTGCCAAACACTGTTCGGGTTTTCAAGCTGTCCCTCATGAATATGCATGAGATACATCTGCATACCATGGAGGCGGCGCATAGAAATGCAGCACAAGCATCTTTATTAGAGGCAGCATGGAACCTGAATGGTGTTTGGCAATCCAAGCAGCCACCATCTTCCCCTAATCGGGGCTGAGATCTGCACCCGGCCAGCCTGCCCCCCCGAGCAGCAACTCCGGCCCATTCGGGGCTGTGGGAGGAGGGGAGGAGCAGCAGGCCGGCTTAAAAGGGAGCCGCTGCCGGCGGGAAACTCAAAGCAGCCACCATCTTCCCCTAATCGGGGCTGAGATCTGCACCCGGCCAGCCTGCCCCCCGAGCAGCAACTCCGGCCCATTCGGGGCTGTGGGAGGAGGGGAGGAGCAGCAGGCCGGCTTAAAAGGGAGCCGCTGCCGGCGGGAAACTCAAAGCAGCCACCATCTTCCCCTAATCGGGGCTGAGATCTGCACCCGGCCAGCCTGCCCCCCCGAGCAGCAACTCCGGCCCATTCGGGGCTGTGGGAGAAGGGGAGGAGGAGCAGCAGGCCGGCTTAAAAGGGAGCCGCTGCCGGCGGGAAACTCAAAGCAGCCACCATCTTCCCCTAATCGGGGCTGAGATCTGCACCCGGCCAGCCTGCCCCCCCGAGCAGCAACTCCGGCCCATTCGGGGCTGTGGGAGGAGGGGAGGAGCAGCAGGCCGGCTTAAAAGGGAGCCGCTGCCGGCGGGAAACTCAAAGCAGCCACCATCTTCCCCTAATCGGGGCTGAGATCTGCACCCGGCCAGCCTGCCCCCCCGAGCAGCAACTCCGGCCCATTCGGGGCTGTGGGAGGAGGGGAGGAGCAGCAGGCCGGCTTAAAAGGGAGCCGCTGCCGGCGGGAAACTCAAAGCAGCCACCATCTTCCCCTAATCGGGGCTGAGATCTGCACCCGGCCAGCCTGCCCCCCCGAGCAGCAACTCCGGCCCATTCGGGGCTGTGGGAGGAGGGGAGGAGCAGCAGGCCGGCTTAAAAGGGAGCCGCTGCCGGCGGGAAACTCAAAGCAGCCACCATCTTCCCCTAATCGGGGCTGAGATCTGCACCCGGCCAGCCTGCCCCCCCGAGCAGCAACTCCGGCCCATTCGGGGCTGTGGGAGGAGGGGAGGAGCAGCAGGCCGGCTTAAAAGGGAGCCGCTGCCAGGCGGGCCCGCACCTGGTCGGGCCCGCGCCTGAGGGCCTCGCCAGAGGGCCCTTTGGCGTGGCCCTTAGGTGGGGCACGTATCAGTGCTGAGCAAAGTGCAAGAAGCCATTGTGTTGGAGGTCACGGAGGCCTATAGAAAAAGAAACGACGCCGCTCCGAGACAGCCCTTTGTCCACAACTACAGTCATCGTTACCGTCTCCATTGTTTATGCTGATCACAGTCCATGAAGAAATCTGCAACATAACGAAAACCAGCAGCCACTCTCAAGTCCAGCTATTCACTAAATAGACTGTCATTTATGATAACCCGTATAAGCACAGCAGTGTCCCGACTGCCCGGCGGGTTTGAAACTAACCTCATCAACATCATCTGAAAAAGATCTCCGTCTTCTTCAAACCTCCAGCTGGAGCGCACCTATGGCAGACCTCGCTCTCACACTGAACCAAGCCACCTACCGATCACAGCAAGTATACCACTTCTAAAACACTGGCTATAAATGAGTCTTCCAGCACACCCATCTAAGCCAATATCAATATTCTCCTATGGTCACACATATCCTATGATCTGTAGCCTCATATACTGTTGTCAGTAGCCTATATAACTTTGTTGATAGTACCTATACCATTGTCAATAGCCTATATAACACTGTCAATAACTCCTTATACTGTATATCATTGTTGATAGTACTTATACTGTTGTCAGTAGACTATATAACACGGTCAATAGCTTCTTATACTGTTGTCAGTAGCATCATATACCGTTGTCCATTGCCATACTGTTTTGTGTCTCACTACCGTACTCTCTGTCCTGCTATTGCACTATACGGCAGCATATCTACAGTACTTCGCACACAACAGGAACTCGCAAAATGGCCCTCCAGCTCTTCGCCCTTATCAGCTTTTTCCTACTGACTCACTGGCTCGGAACCTCCCAAGCCCTTTACATATCCCATGGAATTATCCCCATCTTAAATAGCCATGGAAAAAGGTGGTCTGGACCCCCATACTCCCACCCAGGAAGTGACACCTACACACGCCGCTCCCATTTGATACACATAGCACTCCAGCTGCCCAATACACCCACCCAGGAAGAACCTCCGAACTACCGACCCCTAAGATGTGCCATCATAAATGCGCGTTCTATTCGCAAAAAGTGGCCTGTGGTTCTTGAAACAATTTCCCGCTATGACCTAGAGATACTCATGATCACAGAAACCTGGCTATCAGCTGAAGATAACGTTATCATCAACCAACTTCTACCACCCAATTTCGCCATACACACAAGACATAGAGAAAACAAAAAAGGAGGAGGGGTGCTCATAGTCTCCAAATCGGACCTTAACTTCCACATAACAGATTCCTCTAGCTCAAGCAATCTAGACATACTCTCCATTACAAACCAGCAAATCTCCCTCAACCTCTTATACAGGACACCGTCCACGTCTCCAGATGACCTCCCAACCATTATTGACTTTACTGCCAGCACCCTCAATCCCAATAAACCAAATTGGATAATGGGTGACTTCAATCTCCCATCGTTATCCCAAACCACGCAATTGCCTTCCTTGGTGCTATGGAAGACCTGGGACTCAAGCAAATTATCAATAAACCCACTCATATAAAGGGAAACATTCTGGATTTGGTATTTGCTCCTCAGACAGTCATTGAACAAAACCACAACCTACCAATATCAATCGTTGATGTACCCTGGTCAGACCACAAACTGATCATTTTCCAGATCCCCATCATCAATGAGAAGCTGCACAGAAGCCAAAACATGCACAACACATCACGGACGCCCACAAGAAGATTTAGACCATTTAACAGAGAACACATCTTGGCTGAGACCCAATCACTCCTCAACAAAACCATACCAGACCTCGACGAACTAATCACCTCCTGGAACTCCAATCTGCATGCCATATCACAACCTCCAATGTCCAATAACACAAAGAGGAGAAAAAGAAGCACCGCCCCATGGTTCTCTCCTGAATTGCGAGCCTCTCTGACTCAACTCCGCAGACTGGAACGCCGCTGGCGCAGATCACTTTCCACTGAAGATCAGACCGCCTACCGTACTCACCTCTCCACACACCGTGAAGCAATCACAACCACAATGAAACAATATCACACAGACACCCTAAAGAGATCACTGAATAAACCACGTGACCTCTTCAACCTGGTCAAATCCCTCTCAAAGGAACCTTCTCCCGAACAACACAGTGAGATTCATCCACAGAAATTCGCTGACTACATGCAATCCAAGATAGTGCAAACTAACAAGGTGTCAACAGTCCCGTTCCAAGAACCAACGAATGCAACCCCACTAAATAACTTCTCTACACCATCCACTAAATGCATCGAGGACACCATAGCATCTCTCAATACCTCCACTGCACAAACGGACCCATGCCCAGCTTTTTGGATTAAGGAGCTACGTTGTGCGTTCAGCCCCTTCATTGCAAATCTAATGAACCTCTCATTCACAACAGGGTACTTCCCTGCAGCACTCAAGCAGACTTCCATCAGGCCACTTTTGAAAAACCCCAAGCTAGACCCGCAAAAGGTCGAATCTTATAGGCCTATAGCTAGCATTCCCCTCTTAGCCAAGATAATTGAGAAGGAGGCACAACGGCAAATCCAAGATCATATAGACACCACAGCTCCCCTAGATCACTGCCAACATGGGTTCAGAGAATATCATGGGGTCGAGACCCTTCTCACGAACCTATTCAATGACATTATCACAGGCATTAACAACATCCGACAAGGATTTGTACTCGTCTTCTTAGACATCGCTGCGGCGTTCGACTCGGTAAGCCACGAAATTCTCCTCGGACGACTGAAAGAGAAAGGTATCTGCAACAGTGCATTAGAATGGTGTAACTCTTATCTGGATGGTAGATGGCAATATGTGAAGTCCGGTACAGAAGAGTCAAAACGCTTCCATCAAAAGCAAGGTGTGCCTCAAGGTTCCTCATTGTCTTCCCTACTATTTAACATATACATGCAGCCCATCTGCGACATCATAAGATCTTTCAAAGTCAACTGCTTGATATACGCAGATGACATTCTCTTATATATGCCTTTCTCTACAACTCAATTAGACCTGGCACCGTTGGTAGACTGCCTCAATTCGGTCTCAGAGTGGCTCCAATCACAAAACCTTCGCATTCAACATAAAAAAACAGAGGTGCTCTTCATCTCCAAAGACCCCAACTTCACCCCTCCAGCCCACGTCAGTATCAAGGAAGCTGACCTACAAGCTAAAGAAACAATAAGATACCTTGGAGTTACATTGGACCAACGTCTGGATATGAAACATCACATAAATAACATAGTCAAAGCTGTATACTTCAAAATACGCTCGCTTAGGCATATGCGCTCCATGTTGGACCCAGATGACTTCCGAACCATATACCAAGCACTAATCCTGCCACACTTCGACTTTGCAAATGCCATATTACAAGGTCTCCCTCAATCCACTCTTAGCCCATTACAGATGGCCATGAATGCCGCAGCAAGAGTCCTCTACGGAGCCTCCAGAAGCGATCACGTAACTCCCATTCTTAAACAGCTTCACTGGCTCCCCATCCATGGGAGGATCATCTTTAAAACCCTAGTCCTATCATTCAAGGCAATCAAGGGTATCTCATCCTCCTCACTCACAGATCTGATTCACACTGTACCCCCCAACAGATCCAGAAGAACATCAGCCGTAAACCTACTGACAACCTCGAAGGCGTTGACAAAGTGCAACATGACAACCTCAAACAGAGCCTTCAGTTTCTATGTACCCAAATGCTGGAACGCTCTACCCTCCGACATAAGGGCCATTACTGACCTACTCCAGTTCAGGAAGGCACTCAAATACCACCTCTTCCTTCAATACTACCCTACCAGCAATTGAACCAGAGGAAGTGACCCACTCATGAACACACCATGCCGTTCTTGATATTATTAAGACTCTATTCTGTTCTATGTAATTATCTCTTGTATATAGTTTACCCCGGTTCTCCAAGTTTGTACTCCTGTTCGATGTAAACCAAACAGCTTGTTGTTATGGTCTTTATGTTATAATGTGAACCGCGCTGATGCCGAATAGTGCGGTATATAAGAACTTGTAATAAATAAAAATAAATAAATAAATTGCATTTGGGAGACTCTGCTCTAGGGTAATATGTAGGTGTTTTGGGCATGTTTACGTCATCTGCAATAAAGGTTCTGTCTGTATTAGCACATTTTAGTAGTGGGTAAAATAAGGGGACTGGATTGGCAGGAACCACAGCTGGGACTTGAACCTGTGACCTTCTGCTTCTGAATACACTGGTTTTGTGCACTGCACCACCATGTTCTCACAGAGTCAGCACATTCCCTGGTGATACCATGACTGTTTGTCAGACAGGGCCTGTCTGTTGCAGTGCATGGCACCCACCTACACAGGGCTAGGCCACGGTCTGCTCTGGGCAGCTGCCACTGCCCCCTCCACCACCAGTGACCCTCTGCCACCATGCTGACAGTCCCTTCTGCTGGTGGTGCTGGTGGAGCGCAGTCTCAGGCCATCCAGTGTGCGGATAGGTGGCTGCCTATGGTTCGGGTTCTGGGATGGGGTGCCTGCATAGGTGTCCACGCTACCCCACAGCACCGCCTGCCAATGTTCCGTGCCCTTGGGGGTAGCTGCTGGGTACTATCCCCTGTGACACTGCGGGAAGCACAGTCTTGCCCATGTTGGGCCTTCAGCAGTTGCTGTCTGGCTGCTCTGCTGTTTCAGCATTCGTATGGGCCAGCTAGGCATCACCCTAGTCCGCACTGTGGCCCAGCTGCACCACAGCAGGTGCTGCCTGCGGCCCTCTGTATCCCCTTTTCCGGCATCTGTCCAGTTGCCATTCTGACATGTCCGCCCTGCTGTTGCCACACATGTGCACACCATAGGACACCTGTCCGATGGAAAGGAAAACCCTGCACAGCGCAATTTCACTGTGGCTCATTCACCTTGTATGGGGATGGCGCATAGACCCTTCCACGATTTATATCTTTTCTATGGAGCTTTCTGGGGGTGGGGGGGTGATGTTTCCCATTGATGCCACTATTGGCCAGCTTGGTTATGTTTTTTTTCCAGTTTGTTGAGGTCATTTTCAATGTTTATGTGCCCTTTTGTTCTGTGCACATGTATCACACGTATCACTTTTTTTAGGTTTCCCTGCCTATGCTGTACATTGCTGACACCTAAATGGTTTCTCTCCCCTGAAATGTGCATTTAACGGCAGGTTTTCAATCGCGTTAGGATTCAGCTCTTCAGATCAGCATGTTAGTGTGAAAGGAGCCTCTTCCCGCCCACACTCCGCCCATTGACCTCTTCTCTCCGCCCTCTCTCCACCTTCTGCGGTGTTTTACCGCGCCGCAGAACTTTACGATCGTTAACTTACGTTAACGCGCGTTATGAGACGGTAACGATCGTTAACATCTCATAACATGCGTTAACGTAAGTTAATGATCGTTAACGTTACATAACGCGCGTTATGTACCATTACCACCGTTTTGTAAACATCCTCCTTAGTCATAAATCCAATAGTTGAGGTCTGAGTCTTCCAACCAAACATTTTTTAAGCCATGGCAGACACAATCTACAGAGCAATGCAAGAGGTAAATTTAAAGAAGTGCTCTAATTAAGTCAAATTACAGGACTGATCAAGAAATCAAGGACATCCACTCAACCTCCAGGTTTTGCCCAGAACCTGAAAATCCAGGATTGTTATTCAATCATTTTTCATGATCGCCACCATGAATAGAAGGGGGTACATAATCACACGCCATCTCAATTGAGAAAAAGAATGATTAAAGTTCACATGCTGTTGAACCATAAGGACTAGTAGAGTCTGAGTTTTCAATATGGAACTGAGTTCACTCAGCCAAACCTTAAAGGAGCAGCGAGTTCATCCCACATAGAACAACTCACAGGGACGCTGTATCAAATATACAACAAAGGTGCCCAAACAGGAGGTGGTGAAACGATTAGTATATATTCTTCCCTGTACTTGAGTGGCACCACTGAGCACTCTCCCAGATGCCATCGCAGAAATCACATTGATGGCATTTGTAATGTCCCACAATTAGCAGAAGACTGAAGCATGGGGGCTGTCATAGTGTGCACCACCATATCCCATATATTTCGACCTTGAGTATATGAAAACAGGAGATCAGTTTGAAAACATGGATGCTCAGATAAAATGTGCCAAAATCTTTTTATAACAGGCACAATATCATAAGTGTGATCCAAAAATGGTAACACACATACAATCCAATCTTCAGAACAAGTCGTAGAAGGTAGCAGAAACCACTCATGAAGAGCCCAATGGGCATGTTTGCAAGCCTGATAAACCACATCATAGGGGTAGCCATACTGTAAAATTTGATCCTGGAGCTCCATAGCCTGAATTGAAAATCCTGTAAAGACGAGCAAATATGTCAAACCCACAAAAATTGGCTTACAGGGAGTCCTTTCTTTAATCCAGATGGATGATGACTATGAAACCTTAATAAGTTGTTACATTCCACAGGCTTACAATATAAAGATGTACAAATAGTACCCTGATATACTCCAATTCTAACATCCATGAGGATCAAAGGTGAGTGTAAATGAAATATTATGAATGCAACCATTAAGCTGTTGAATAAATACCTCCAATTGATCCACTTCTCCCATCCAAATGCAAAAAATATCATCTATAAAGAGACATCAATTTATGACGTTGAAACCAGACAGATGAATAAACAAACCATCATCTGTTCAAACCAATCCAGATATAGAGTTGCTACAGAAGGTGCAACTGAAGCCCTCATAGCCACTCCAAACACCTGATGACAGAAAACTTCTTCATACTAAAAATAGTTATGTAATAGCACCAAACCAAGTAGTGAGAGAATAAAAGTTTTAGGAATACAAGGATGCAACACAAGATCAGCTTCACCAATAATATCCAAAGCATGTCTCTGGTCAATATTGGTAACAAAGAAGTGACATTCTTCAATCTTAACCTGCTGCTCTAACCAGTAATCTCCTTCTTGACTCTTCTGCAGACAGTGTCCAAGGAGAGTGAAAGGAAGACTATTTCATTGTTCTTACACTTATATCTTTACAACTTTTCCTTCACATGTTCTGGATTAACATCATCAGTCTGGAAAGGGCCTCTCAGAACCCAAGAGAGAGTTATGTCATTAGGGCTTCTGATTTTACATTTTAACTGATAAAACACTCCCAAAGCAAAAAAAAAAAAAAATAGGTGTTTACTGAATAAATAATAAAAAACACTCCACTTCCCCTAGCACTCTCACTCCACTCCCAGCTTTTTTTGTATCCTCCACACAACTGTTGTGACATTTTTGTGCTGATGACTCAAAGGTACATACCATGGGAAAAAATACCCAGCAATAGTACTTAAGATGTAAAAATAGTGATAAACACCAATACATTTTTGTAACTTCAAAGAACACCTAAATAGCTGGAAAATAAAATACTGAAATTTATAATTTAAAGCATACACGGTTAGTGCTATTGAATATCCACTTCAAAGCCCACTGCATGCCCCGATGCTCTGCAGTTAGCATTGAGGCGTTCTGGGGTGGAGACTGCTGCTAACCAGGTAGCAGCGATATTGCACCACCATCTGGTTAGCGATCCATGGCTAAAACTAAGCCAGCTTTTGGCTCGCCTAATTTTAGCCATGGATGCTAACCGGGTAATGGTGCAATATCGCGCTACCCGGTTAGTCTCAGCGGATCCGGGGCATGTGTGGTGACGCCAGATATTCAATACCGTCGCTGCAGCACTGAATATTCAGTGTTAAGGGTTGACGGGCAGGGCTATGTGCCGTGGCTGAGCATAGCTTGCCCAATACAATATTGGGCCCAGAAGCCCTATGTATCATTTATAAAAGAGATGGAGGTTCCCCCAATGTACTAAAATTTTTAAAAAATGAGATTTGCACAAAGGATCCTTAATGGCAAAGAGGGAAGAGTCAGAGATCAGCTGGGATTTGTGCAATTGCAATGGAAATGATGGTGGGCAGACTAGATAGACCTAATGGTCCTTATCTGGTCTCTTATTGTATGACAGCCATTGGAATTGCATTCCAAGTATTGCAAACAACCCACTCACTTCCTCAAGAAGAGAGGCCATAAGGACAAAACCTAGTGTGGAAGGAAGCATGACGTAGGTTACCGCAAGCTATGGGCTTAGTACAAGCAGGCAACAATGCCCCAAAAACTAACTGGGTTGATGCCAACAAGTTGGTGGTAGCTGTATACTATCCAGCAATGCCATGGTGACCTAGAAGGTTAGACGTCAGGCAACAGTCTCACTAATATTAATGGCTTTTTAGATTTTTACAAAACTTGGTTGTAAGACATGTGAGGAGAGGGGGCTTGGGGTGTAAGTAGGGGAGCTCATATAGTCACGGTATAACTAAAAGTCATGAACCCAATATTGAGTGCTTTCGGCTAGTGCTACTAAAGCTGTTAGCCACTGGTGCTGAACTTTTCTTTCTTTTAAGAATTTAAAATTATATCCAAGCATTACAACTTGTACAGAATTATAAGGAACATATGAAATACAAAAAAGAGGAAAACATACAATCAGGAAAAATAGGAGACCATATCCCAATCCATGCCTCAACTCAAGTCCACAAAATAAGGGGAGCTGTAATAATAATAATTAAATGTAACATTAACCAGCCAAAACCTAACAAATTATAGAGTGGCAGTATCACTATTTTATTTTATTTATTTAACAGACATTTATATACCGCAACCTTCCGAAGATCAGGTGCGGTTTACATATAACAGTTAAGGAGACAGAAAGGCATTTCTGTTTTTACATTAAACGATAACATGAACTATGTGCAATTAACATTTGAACTTTTAACTATTAAACTTTTTTGGAACTATGTACAATGAACTATGTACAGTTAGTGAAGGAGAAGTTCAACAGTATAAGCATCATAGACAGTGTCTAGGTCAAAATATCTAGAGGCCTTGCGGTATTGATCTACGTGTGTTATATAGTTTATCCCTTTTCATATTGAAGTTGAGAGTTTGCCATTGGGCCGTAGTAGGAGATAAAAAGGTGAGTTTTTAAGTTTTTGCGTAGATCTTTAAGGTCGGTTAAGGCTCTGATTTCATCGGGTAGAGAGTTCCAGAGCGTAGGGGCTGCATGGGAGAATGCTTTTTTATTTGTTGTTTTTTTGGACTTTGTAAATTCTTTTGGAATTTTTATTTTATTGGCGTTGCCTCTTCTATATGCACAATGGGGTGTGTCTTTGGTGATTAGTTTATTTAGGGTTGCTGGGGCAGTGTTATTTAGTGCTTTAAAAGTGGTTATTAATAATTTATAGTTTATTCTACATTGAATGGGGAGCCAGTGTAGTTTGGCTAGATAGGGTGATATGTGCTCAAACGGGTGTACCTTCATTATGGTTCTGGCAGCAGCATTTTGAGCCAGTTGGAGTCTTCTGATGTTTTGGTTTGTTGTGCCTAATAGAGAGAGGTTGGCAAAGTCAAAATGTGGGGTATAATGGCTTGAATGATACTTAGGAAGTCTTGCAGGTGGACTAGAGGGCGTAATTGTTTTAATACTTTGAGTTTAAAGTATATTTTCTTTGTTGTATTTCTTATGTTTGTGTTCATACTGAGTTGTATATCTAGTAACACCCCTAGGTATTTTATTTCGTTTTTTATGTGGATGTCATGATTCTGAAGTGTAATGGGGGGGGGGGGGGGTTAAAAGATTTGTTTTTTGTTACAATTAGTATGTATAATTAGCCAGGGGGACAATGGACCTTTGTGCATTAATAAATGAAATGAGCTGGAAAGGTTAAAAAAACCCACATAACTCACTGATACTTCACCAGACATATACATGGAAACTTAAGAAAAAAAATAAACTCCCCAGCTGCAAACCCCCTGGCTTCAGAAGGAGGAATCTTTTCCTTCTCCTCTGAGTCTCCCTTGCTAAATCAGGAAAAATTCAAATATAGCTTTTAATGGGAATATTCCTTTTCTTATAGAACATCTTCAACATCCATTCATGATCAGATGATAGGGCAAATGTAACAAACAATGTGATAGGAACCAAAGAATCAGCTTCTGAAGACTCTAATATAGTGGAAACATTAAGAACATCCATCTGAGGTAACCTAGCATGTTGACCCTCCACCAGAATCTTTCTTAGTGGAGGGAAAATAGTATGTTTGACTCAATGAACATAAGAACATAACATAAGAAATGCCATACTGGGTCAGACCAAGGTCCATCAAGCCCAGTATTCTGTTTCCAAAAGTGGCCAATCTAGGTCACATGTACCTAGCAGCTTCCCCAAGAGACACAAGTTCCACAATGCTTGTACTGGGTCAAGCATTGATATCTTCGGTCACTTCTTAATAATGGTTTATGGACCTTTCCTCCAGGAACTTGTCCAAACCTTTTTTAAACCCAGCTACACTAACAGCCTTCACTACATCCTCCGGTAACAAATTCCAGAGTTTGATTACACGTTGAGTGAAAAAATATTTTCTTTTATTAGTCTTAAATAGTTTACCCTGGAGGATGTGACTGTGGAGGAACACCCAAAACATCACCAGGTAACTTTTAAACATATCGCTAGAAGACATAAACAAAGATTTTGAATGAATCAATCTCAAATTGGTTGAACAAGCAGAGTTTTCCAAGTGTTCAGTCTTGAACTTCACTGATGTTGTATCTTTCATTTAAAGCTTCACTGAAGCCCTCTACCCAAAGCAGCCTAGAGTCTGTCTCGGAAAGAGACTACTGAATAGAAGCAATCTCTTCTGAGTTTTTAGATGTCGGCAACATATTAACTTTAAATTCTGTAGTCAGTTGAGGTTCTCTCATATTTGAAATGGCTGACCAAATAGATTCCAAGGTAAAAGTTTCAGGTCAAATCAAGGAGAAGGAAGCCAATGACTTAGAGCCCAGGTCAGAAACAACTTGAGGAAAAGCAGATATGGTCCACTGCCGCTGGTCAGTGAAGTGGAGTAGTCTCCTGTCACATCAATGCCAAATGCCCAAGCCTAAACACCCACAGCCAATAAGTGCCATGAGGGAAACACCCCCTGCAGCCACTCCAGGGGGTCAACTCCTCTACAGGTGCAGTGCCCACTACTGCAGGTGGGTCAGCCACTTGATGACTTCCTGGAGGATAGAAGGCCAAGTGCAGCTTCGGGGGACCCCAAAGGGGGATAAAGATGCCTCCATGCCCAAATAAGATGCCAAGTCTTCTGACTTTGACGTTGAAACTGCTGGACTCACACCCGAAACATTTGGCTGGGGCGCAGTTTGCTGAAGAAAGAGATCCATTGAACCACAGGAAACCAGAGGCAAGGTGAGAGTAAGAGCCAGAACACCAGAGAATTTCTTGCCCGATTTTGTTTTCCTCTTACCCATAGCACTAGCAGCGCTGAACAGCGTCCCTGAGATCCGCCATCTTAGCACTGAACTGTAAACCTGGATATTCAATGTTGGAGCTGTATCTGGGCTTCCACATTGAATATCCGGGTTGTCCAGATTACCATGAAGCTAATTGGGCAGCAGCAATATTCAAATGCTGCCCAATTAGCTTCTGCAGTGAAAGTTAGGCCAGTGTTTCCTGCACCTGACCTTTGCCATGTATCGCTAACGGGCAGCGGCTCAATATCACTGTTGCCAGGTTAGCAATGGGTGCCACCCTGGAACACCCTGGCATGCCCCAATACTAACTGGTTAGCATCGGGGTGTGTAACAGTGGCACCTGGGGATAAATACCTTTGAATATCACCCCCCATAATTATACAAGGACTACGTTATGTTCAGAAAATTCCATCTTTTTTAGCATTTTAAATATTGATTTGGGCCCTACTGCCCTTTGAATATCTTATCAGTAGTGTTAAATGACTGAAACTAGCAATATGGATGGTATTGGGAACGGAGGATTACATTTCTGTGACAACAGCAGCAATACTGACTTTACCTGTGCGGAAGAAAGGTCTAGCAGCCTATTTCTATATCTTGCCATGAAAACTCAATGGATGTTGTTGTTAAGTGCCACAGAGTCGGAGTCGACTCATGGCAACCCTCTGGATAGCTATCCTAAATTGTGTTCAGCCTTCAGTCAGGCGGCTCATTGTTGACAGACTGGTACACATAGCTGCTGTTATTGTATCGATCCATCTCATTGCTGGCCTTCCTCTTTTGCGTTGACCTTCTATCGTGTCAAGCATGATGTCTTTTTCTAATGATCTCTCTCTTCGCATGATGTGTCCAAAGTATGAAAGTCGAAGTCTTGTCATCTGAGCTTCTAAAGAAAGCTTAGGTTTGATCTCCTCTAGTACAGACTGGTTTGTTCTTCGGGCAGTCCATGGTATACACAGTATTCGCCGCCAGCACCATAATTCAAAGGCATCAATTTTCTTCCTATCTTTTTAACTGTCCAGCTTTCACATCCATATGATGTTATTGGAAAATACCATGGCTTGAACAAAACGAATCTTTGTATGGAGAGAGACATCTCTGCTCTTGAGAATCTTATCTAGGTCTTTCATAGCCATTCTGCCAAGAGCAAAGCGTCGTCTGATTTCTTGACTGCTTGTTGCTTCTTTATTGATAGTTGATCCAAGTAGGTTAAAGTTGTTCACGATTTCAATTTCTTCTCCTTTAACGATGAACCTGCTGATTATGCCAATTGTCATGATCTTTGTCTTCTTTACATTAAGGTGCAGGCCCATTTTGAGACTATGTTCTTTGTGAGAAGCAAATGTTTCAGATCATCTTCACTTTCAGCCAGTAATGTGGTATCATCAGCATAGCGAAGGTTGTTGATGAGTCTTCCACCAATCTTCACACCTCTGTTGTCTTCATACAATCCTGCTTCTCTGATGATTTGTTCTGCATATAAATTAAACAGGTAGGGGAAAGTATGCAGCCTTGTCTTACACCTTTGCTTATTTTAAACCATTCTGTTTCTCCTTGTTCCGTTCGAACTGTTGCTTCTTGATCAATGTACAGATTGTGCAAGAGTACGATCAGGTGTTGTGGTATGCCCATGCTTCTTAATATGGCCCAGAGTTTCTCATGATTTACACAGTCAAAAGCCTTGCTATAGTCGATAAAGCACAAATAGATATCCTTTTGCTATTCTTTAGTCTTTTCAAGGATCCATCACACATCAGCAATGATGTCTCTCGTTCCTCACCCTTTCCTGAACTCTGCTTGCACTTCAGGTAGTTCTTGTTTCAGGTATGGTTGTAGTCTCTTTTGAATAATCTTCAGTAGAATCTTGCTGGCATGTGGGATCAGAGCGATTGTGCAATAATTTCCACAGTCATTTGGATCACCTTTCTTTAGTATTGGTATAAACACATCTTTTCCAGTCAGTTGGCCATTATGTTGTCTTCCATATTTCTTGGCAGAGCCTTGTAAGTATGGTAACAGCTGCATCAGATTGCTGTAATACTTCTATGGGAATGCTATCAATGTCTGGTGCTTTGTTCTTTGATAAGGCTTTCAATGCTGCTTCAACTTCTTCTTTCATCACCAATGGTTCCCGATCATAAGGTACAGGTTAAAATGGCTGCTGGTCCACTTGATCTTTATCATATAAAAACTCTGTATATTCCTTCCACCTTTTCTTGATCTTCTCAGCATCATTCAACATAGAACATAGAACCATGAGCATCATCCATTTTGGCCGTTTTTTCTTTTTCACCTTTTGTAGAGACTTCTCGCTTTCTTCCAACACAACCTAGTCCATTAGATGATAAATTGGTTAAAGGAGCACTAAGAGGCGACAAGGCGATAGCGGAGAGACTGAATGAATTCTTTGCTTCAGTCTTTACTGAGGAAGATGTAGGGATGTTACCCATGACTGAAGTGGTATTTAAAGGTGCGGAAGAATTGAAGGAAATATCGATACATCGGGAAGATGTATTACAACTATTAGATAAACTGAAGAGTAGCAAATCACCTGGGCCGGATGGTATACATCCAAGGGTGTTGAAAGAACTGAAATACGAGATTGCAGATCTGCTATTAGTAATCTGTGAACTATCATTAAAATCATCTCTAATACCTGAAGATTGGAGGATCGCCAATGTAACACCAATTTTTAAAAAGGGTTCCAGGGGTGATCCGGGAAACTACAGACCGGTGAGCCTGACATCAGTACCGGGAAAAATGGTAGAAACCATCATAAAAAACAAAATTACTCAGCATGTAGATAGTCATGGCCTAATGGGAGACAGCCAAGGTTGCTGTCTTCTAGTGGGATCTGTGCTGGGTCCGCTGCTTTTTGACATATTCATAAATGACCTGGAAAGTGGAATAATGAGTGAGGTTATCAAATTTGCAGATGACACAAAACTATTTAAAGTTGTTAAAACCCAAGAGGATTGTGGAAAATTGCAAGAGGATCTTGATAAATTGGAAGACTGGGCATCAAAATGGCAGATGAAATTTAATGTGGACAAGTGCAAGGTTATGCACCTAGGGAAGAACAACCCAAACTATGGTTACACGATGCAAGGTTCCACATTAGGAACCACCACCCAGGAAAAAGATTTAGGCGTCATTGTGGATACCATGTCAAAACCCTTGGCCCAGTGTGCAGCTGCGGCCAAGAGAGCAAATAGAATGCTAGGTATGATAAGGAAAGGAATGGAAAATAAAACAAAAGATATTATAATGCCTCTATATCGTTCCATGGTGAGACCGCACCTTGAATATTGTGTGCAATTCTGGTCGCCGTATCTTAAAAAGGATATAGCGATTTTAGAAAAGGTTCAGAGAAGAGCCACCAAAATGGTAAAGGGGATGGAAGGATACTCCTATGAAGAAAGGCTAAAAAGGTTAGGGCTCTTTAACCTGGAAAAGAGACGGCTGAGGGGAGATATGATAGAAGTCTATAAATTAATGAATGGAGTGGAACGGGTAAACGTAGATTGATTGTTTACCTTATCAGAATATAGAAAGACTAGGGGACATGCAATGAAGCTACAGGGTAAACTATTTAAGACTAATAAAAGAAAATATTTTTTCATTCAACGTGTAATCAAACTCTGGAATTTGTTACCAGAGAATGTAGTAAAGGTTGTTAGTGTTGTTCATGCGCAGCTACATCAGAAGTCAGACGTCCCGAGGGCTTTGATCCAACCACATCATAAATGCTGGCTTTACTCTGAAAAGAACTGAAATATGAGATTGCAGACCTGCTATTAGTAATCTGTGAACTTTCATTAAAATCATCTGTAATACCTGAAGATTGGAGGATCGCCAATGTAACGCCAATTTTTAAAAAGGGTTCCAGGGGTGATCCGGGAAACTACAGACCGGTGAGCCTGACATCAGTACCAGGAAAAATGGTAGAAACCATCATAAAAAACAAAATTACTCAGCATGTAGATAGTCATGGCCTAATGGGAGACAGCCAACATGGCTTTAGACAAGGAATATCTTGTCTTACTAAACTGTTGCTTTTTTGAAGGTGTGAATAAACAGGTAGACAAAGGTGAGTCGGTTGATATAGTGTATCTGGACTTTCAGAAAGCCTTTGACAAGGTCCCTCAGAGACTTTTGACAAAACTAAAAAGTCATGGGATAGGAGGCAGTGTACTATTGTGGATCGGGAACTCGTTAAAAGATAGAAAGCAGAGGGTAGGGCTAAATGGCCAATTTTCCCAATGGAAAAAGGTGAATAGTGGAGTACCCCCAAGGATCTGTACTGGGTCCGCTGCTTTTTGACATATTCATAAATGATCTGGAAAAGGGAATAACTAGTGAGGTTATCAAATTTGCAGGTTACACTAAACTGTTTAAAGTTGTTAAAACCCTAAACTGTTTAAAGTTGTTAAAACCCAAGGGGATTGCGGAAAACTGCAGGTGGATCTGGATAAATTGGAAGACTTGGCATCCAAATGGCAGATGAAATTTAATGTGGACAAGTGCAAAGTTATGCACCAAGGCAAGAACAACCCACACTATGGTTACACCCAGGTGCAAGGTTCCACCCAGGAAAAAGATTTAGGCGTCTAATTTAGCTATATCCTTTTTAAGATAAGGTGACTAGAATTGCGCACAGTATTTAAGGTGTGGTCGCACTATGGAACCATACAGAGGCATTATAATATCTCTTGTTTTATTCTCCATTTCTTTCCTTATGATTCCTAGCTTTCTATTTGCTTTCTTGGCCGCTTCTGCACACTGGATGGAGGGTTTCAATGTGTTATCCATGATTATACCTACATTTCTTTCCTGGATGATGATTTCTAAGACGGTACCTTGCATCGTGTAACTATAGTTTGGGTTGTTCTTTCCTAGGTGCAAAACTTTGCATTTGTCCACATTAAATTTCATTTGCCATTTGGACATCCAGTCTTCGAATTTTTCAAGGTCCTCTTGCAATTTTTCACAATCCTCTAGAAACTAAGAAACTCTAAAAATTGCTCAGAAATGCAGAGAAGCTAAAGCCAGAGGAAGAGAGGTAATAAGGGACAAACAATTCCAAAAAGTTCCAACGTGCAGCAATTTCAGACAAAGAAAAGTACTACAATGATGCATGCAAGGAAATAGAATCAGAAACTATTAGAGGAAGAACAAGACTGGTTTTCCTAAAGCTAAGACAGTCACAGAGAAAATTCCAGGCTTGAATTACAATGCTAAAAGATGCTTGAGGGTCCATGTTGAATGATATTGAGAAGATCAAGAAAAGGTAGAAAGAATATACTGTGTCATATCATAAAGATCAAGCAGATCAATGGCTGTTTCAACTTGTACTTTATGATCAGGTGACAAATGAAGAAATTGAAGTAGCATTAAAAGCATTATCAAAGAATAAAGCACTGGGCATTGATGGCATTCCCACTGAAATATTACAGCAATCGGATGGCAGCTGTTGCAATACTTACAAGACTCTACCAGGAAATTTGGAAGACAGCATCATGACCAACCGATTGGAAAAAAATCTATGTTAATAATAATACTGAAGAAAGGGAGTCCAACTGACTGTGGAAATTATCACACAATCATTCTGATCCCACACATCAGCAAGATTCTACTCAAGATCATTCAGTGGAGACTACAACCATATCTGAAACAAGAACTGCCTGAAGTTCAAGCAGGGTTCAGGAATAGGTGGATGTCAGATGGACCTTTGAAAAGACAAAATAATACCAAAAATATATTTACATGTGTTTTTCTGACTACAGCAAGGCCTTTAATTGTGCAAATCATGAAAAACTCTGGGTCGCATTAAGAAGCATAGGTATACCAGAACATCTGAAGCACAACCTTTACAATGAAGAAGCTACAGTTCAAAAAGAACAAAGAGAAACAGAATGGTTTAAAATTGGCAAAGGTGTAAAACAAAATGATATACTTTCCCCAGCCTTTTTTTTTTATTTCTATAGAGACAGCCTGAAGAGAAAGAAATGGGTCTTGAGGGATGGAATTTGATTCTATTCCCGGCAGATGTCAACCATCGGCAACAACTGGAGGTTCGCGACCAAGATCGCCATTGCCCTGACATTGTGCGCTGTGACACGGTGCTCATGGGGAACTCTGGCACGGCTGTGAGCGAAGGTGATGCAATCTGCCACCCAGATGGATATGGTCCATTTGGTGACCACCTGCCCCATGTGGCTGGGGTTGAAGGAGACGAAATGCTGTAAGGCTTTGCGGTGGCCCTGGATCCGTTGTAGTAGAAGGACAGATCTCGCTTGCAGTCCAAGGTATGGAGAACGGCCAATGCCACGTCGGCATGAGGCCATGGGAAGAAGGTAGGAAGAACCACCTCCTGCTGTCATATACTATGTTACTATGATTGAGGTGGAAGTCGGAGACTATCTTCGGTAGGAACTTGGGGTGAGTGCGGAGCACCACCCTTTTCCGATAGAACCTAATGGAGGGAGGCTCAGCCACCAGCGCCTAGAGTTCACTGATCCTGTGAGCCAAGATGAGTGCCACAAGGAAGGCAACCTTCCAGGACAGGTGGTGCAGGGAGCAGGTAGCCAAGGGCTTGAATGGTGGCTTGGTGAGCTGTGCCAGAACCACATTGAAATCCCATTCCACCAGCGGCGGCCACAGGGGAGGTCTGGAGAACAGTAAGCCCCGCATAAACCTGGTGATGAGGGGCTGCATGGAGAGAAGGGCTTGCCTACGATGGGGTGATGATTAGCTGAGAGAGCACCGGGATACACTCTGATGGAATTTGACTTAAGTCCAGACTGTGAAAGGTGAAGGAGGAACTGAAGGAATGAGTGCACCGGGTAAGAGAATGGGTCGAGGTGGTACTCCATGCACCACACTGCGATCCTCCACCACTTGAAGGCATGTCCATCTCAAGGAATCCTTGCGTGAGGCCAGGATGATTTCTTCCACCTCCCTGGGAAGATGCAGTGAGGCTAAGGTGACCCGCTCAACCACCATGCTGTAAGGGATAGGGTTCCCGGGTTGGGATGGAGGATCGAGCCTTCCTCCTGCATCAGGAGTCCTGGTGAGCTCCCAAGGGGAACCAGGAACTTCAATGAGAGATGGAGCAGCAGAGGAAACTATGGTTCCCTGGGCCACCATGGGGCTACAAGGATGATTGATGCCTTGTCATGCTGGACCTTGAAGAGGGTCCGAGCAATCAGAAGCATTGGGGGAAATGTATACATGAGGTCCCCTGTTCACGAGAGGAGGAAGGTGTCGGCCGCCACCCAGGAGGGGTAGGGTTGAGGGCTGCAGAACCGGGGCAGCTGGGCACTGACCGGGCTGGCAAAAAGGTCCATGCTGGGGGTCCCCAATAGCCAGAAGAGACTGAGTGCTACCTTGGGATCCAACTGCCACTCATGCGGCTGAAGGACCCTGCTCACCCTGTCTGCCAGGGCATTGTCCTAGCCTGGAAGATAGCCCCAAGGAGCATACCTTGGTTGGCCACGAAGGAGCAGAGGGCCAGGGCCAGGGCCACGGCCTCTTGACAGAGGTGGTAGGAGCCCGTGCCGCCCTGCTTGTTCATGTAGAACATCATGACCTGGTTGTCCGTCTGTACGAACACCAACTGGTGTCATAGGTGGTGTGTGAAGGCCTTCAGAGGGAGGAAGATGGCTCTGAGCTTGAGCAGATTGATCTGCTGCTGGCTGTCCTCGAAGGACCAAGCCCCTTGGGTGTGCAGCTCCTCGAAGGGCATCCCACCCATCATGGAAGCATCCGTCGTGAGGATCCTGCGGGAGTTGGAAGGGCATCCCTGCTCGCAGGTGCCAGGCATCCTGCCACCAAGTGAGGGACTTCATGAGCTGGCAGGAGATGGTTACTTTGTCCCAAAGCCTGCCCATGGCTTAGATCCACTCGGACAGGAGGCACCACTGAGCAGTCCACATGTGGAGGCATGCGTTGGAGCCTACATGGTCCATGGAGGTCATATGGACCAGGACGCGGAGGAGCTTTCAAGCTGATATGGTGTGGTGCCTCTGCAACTTGGCCATGAGGGCCATGAGGCAGTCCGCCTTGTTGAGGGGAAGGAAAGACCTGGCCTGCATGGAGTCCAAGTGGACTCCGATGAATTTGAGAGCCTGCATTGGTATGAGGTTGGACCTTGGGTGATTTATCACAAAGCCCAGGTACTAATACTCTGAAGCGGTGTCCCCCTTGACAAGCCAGTCATTGAGGTAGGGGAAGACAAAGGCCCCGTGGAGGTGGAGATAGACCGCCACCTCAGCCAGGTATTTGGTGAAAACTCTCGAGGTGGAGGCAAGGCCAAAAGGGAACACCTTTTACTGGTAGTTGCCATCTTCTGAGGTACTGCCTGTGATTTGCGTGGATCAGGATATGGGTGTAAGTATCCTTCAGATCCACAGAGCATAGCCAATCTCTCTGCTGGAGGTAGGGCAACAGTGTTCCAATAGAGAGCATGTTGAACTTTTCCCACACCAGAAACTTGAGGTGTCTCAGATCCAAGATGGGTCTCAGGCCCCCTGTTTTCTTGGGGACCAGGAAGTACCTAGAGTAAAACCCCTGCTCTGTCCTTGAGAAGGACCTGGAGCTCTTGCCTCAGCAAGGTCTGGTGCAGGGGAGACCGAATGGGTTCCCCGGGAAAGAAGGATGGAGAAGCCTAGTCGAGGAGGAGGCGATAGCCCTCCTTGACTACCTGCAGAGCCCAGGAGTTGGTGGTGATGGAGGCCCCCCAGTGGGCAAAGTGAACCAGACACACCCTGTCGGGAGCTGATCCTCCAGTGGGAGAGAGGCTATGCTGATGGCATCAAAACCCCAACCCTTGCTGGACCAGGGCTGGCGGCTGGAGTTTTGGGCCCTTGGGCTTGCGCGGGGCTAGCCTGTTCCCTTGCCATGGGTACCCTGCTAAGGGGTCTGGGTGGCAGGGTATGGGGAATAGCCCCTATAAGGCTGGCCCTTCCAGAGGAAAGGGGGTTTCTTGCCCTGCTGCTTCTTCTGAGGTTTTATTTTAGTGGCCTAGTGGTTGGGGCAAGGTACTTCAGGCCAGAAGGTCGGGAGTTCATATCCCACCAGAGGACAGCAACCTTGGGCCAGAAGGACTGTGGTTTCTAGTCCCACAGGTGCTCCTTGTGGTCTTGGGCAAGCCACTTAACCCTCCATAGCCCATGTTCCCTGTAAAATAGTTATCTCCAAGTTATAATGCCCTGTTCAATGTAATTTCAGTTTGTTCAATGTAAACCGCACTGATGCAGAATAGCGCGGTATATAAGAGAATGTAAATAAATAATAAATAAATAAATAAATTTCTTTGAGAGCTGGGTACGGGTGACATACTCGGTCTCGATTTCAGCTGTTTTGTCCTCCATACTGAAGAGCTGTTTGCTGAGGCAGGGGACATCAAGAAGCTTCTCTTGTACCCATTGCTCGAGGTCTGACGATTGGAGCCAGGCCTGGCATCAAGCACTGATGCCAGCAGCCACCACCCTCGCACTGGACTTGAAGCTGTCGTAGGTGGCTCGAGACGAGTACTTGGAGCACTCAGACTTTGAGAGAGTCTGGAAACGCCAGAGGTGGTCTCCATCGAGGCCAGCCACGAAGCCCCCAAGCTCCTTGGCTAGGTCCCGAAGGAACATGCCAATATAAAGTTGGTAAGTCTGGATACGGCATACCAGCATTGAACCCTGGTAGCATTTCCACCCAAGGGTGTCAAGGGCACGGGACTCTCTGCCCGTAGGCACTGAAGGGTGTGACTTCAGGTTTTTTTGCCGGCACATGAATGACTCGACCACCATAGACATGGGGGGGAGCTGCACCTTTTGGAAATCTGGACCCTGCTGGACCCGGTACATCGTATCCAGCTGACGGCTGATGATGGAAACCGACGCAGGAGTCTCCCACATCCTGAGAAGGAGCCAGGTAAGAATGGAGGAGGAGATGGGTACCGTCAAGGTCTCCTCCGGTGGTGCCTTGTACTGGAGGATGTCCAGTTCCTCCATATGAGGGTCCTCCTCTGACTCAGTCTTGAGGCGAGAGAACGCGAGCTATGTCCCTGATGAACTCGAGGAAAGAAGTGTCCTCGGGTGGGGAATGGCGCTTGGCAGATGGTGGAGATGGGTCTGAGAGGAGGTCTCAGTGGGCTCAAGTCTCCGGGGATGTCTCAATGTCAGACTCCCAGTCGGAGTACTCTGAGGAGACTCGAAGCCTGCCAGCTGCAGGAGCTCTAGCAGCTCCGGTCCTGGGTGCTTCGAGGCCAGGGTATGGCCGGAGCCAGAGGCACTCACCTGCAAAGACCTCGCTCCCAAAGAATGGGAACGAGAACATGACTCTTGCTGAGGATCTGACCCCGGCGTCTGGCTCTCAGCGATCGCTTCGGCGGCCTGGGGAGTCCTCGAGGTCGAGGTCCCTGCGGTCTCTGTGGGGTCAGGTGATGCCCGCTGGGAGGCAATGAATGCAGAAACGCTGCACTCCAGGGGCAACATACGGGCTTCCCACTCAGGGGTAGCAGCCATTGACACTGATGCCAGGGTAACCAGGTTAGGCATCGAGGTGGAGAGGGTGTCCTCAATGGGATGGCTCTCAGGAGACTAAGGTCCATCACCGGAGACCACGACATCTATTCTTGTCACCTTTTGGGGACGACCCTTCTCCAAATCCTCGAGATCTCGCTGGAGGCTGAGGGACCAGGCATGGGACTTCCCATGCTTGTCCACATCTCTGGGAGAGGCCCTCGAGGTCTTCTTCTATTTATGCTCTCACTCCAGAGTACTTTGTTTGGAGTGCCTGCAGGTCCGCTGAAGGACCGCAGGAGCCTTGTGCGGCTAAGAAGAGCCGTGCGGGGCCTTTCAGCATGAGGCTACTGGGGATACTGTAGTAGAATCTGCCTTGTGGAAAGCGGCTCTGTATGGCTTTTGCAGACATTTTCTTGCACAAGGGGCATTCCTCTGGGTCGTGGTCAGCACCCAGACACCGGAAGCAACAATCATGCATGTCAGTGATGGACATATTTTTTGAACACCGATCACATTTTTAAAAACTGGTGGCCATTGGGGCGAAAAGGTCCCCCATAAGGTTGCCCTCATCGCAGCCAGCAGTTGAAAAGGGCATGAAAGTGCTGAAGAGCAAAATATACGAGAAAAACAAAAATGCAAGGTCCAATACCACAGCAGTGGGTCCCAAGGCGAGAAGGAACCAGTGCAAGCCGGAAAAGTATAAAATGTACAAGTTAAAGAAAACTTTTTTTTTCCAGAGGAACAAGACAAACGTCTTTAGGGCTCCATGGAGAAAGGGAGACTGACCAAGATGGCACTCGGGCTGGAAAGGGACTACACATGCATGGTGGCATCTCCCAAAGATTTTCTTTGAAAGCTGGGGAGATGCTTCCACGAGGGCTCCATTGGCGCCAACGTCACCCATATGTGAGGATTGACTTACTGCTTGTTTCCAGAGAATGACCAAATCTGCTATCACATTAAGAGTCCCTTTCCAAACAGTAATGAGAAGTGAATGTGTAGACAGAAATTCACATTTTGGCTTTGCAAATTTCCTTCAGAGAGGCTGAACTTAAGTGGGCTACCAAGGCAGCCATGCCTCTGACATTGTCAGCTGTGATATGACCCTCAAGAGTGAAGCCAGCCTGGGCATAAGTGAAAGAGATGCAATTCGTTATCCAACTGGATAGAATATGTTTGCAGATGGCAGCCCCCAACTTACTAGGGTCAAAAGAAACAAAGCTGAATGGACTTTCTAAGGGCTTTAGTCTACTCCAAAGAGAAGGTCAACTCTCATGCAGCCTAATGTGTGAGGTACACTGTTCCCCTTTGTGAGCATGAGGTTTGGGGAAAGATTATGGAAGGATAATTGACAGATTAAGGTGAACTCCGACACCACCTTAGGAAGGAACTTAGGATACATATGCAAAACCACCCTTTTGTGGTGAAACTTAGCATAGGGTGGATCACTATGCCTGGAGCTCATTAACCTTGTGTGCTGAAGTTACCACCACCAAAAACAAGACCTTCCAGATCAGGTACTTCAGCCTACAGGTGTTCAATGGCTCAAAAGGAGCTTTTGTCAGCTGAGTTAAAACCATGTTAAAGTCCCAGGAGGCTATGTATCTTAAGACTATCTTTAAAATCAAATAAATATGAAATAAAAAATGAAATTGTGATTGATTAGCCCATTTTATATACATGTATATGATTATTTCTTCAATAATCACATTGTTATAGAATATCTGAAATTATACATTGATTTCTCAGTTTCTACTTTCTGATTATTTTGTTTCTATAATTATAAAAAAAACCTGTAAAAGATAACACTGGATAGATCACAGTCAGAAGCAACCAGTCCAAAAGTATGGGCAGGAAACCTTTACATGGAACACATTTATTAATCTTTACCAAAGGTGGCCAAACCCAACACAGGCCGTGTTTCGTGTGATACTTCATCAGGGGTTTTTTGAGGCTCACTACAAAATCATAAAAACATCATAAATAAAATGAAATCATAAATAATTAAAAACAAATAAGATAAAAAATGAATAAACAGGATAAACAGTCATAGCTTTACTGTCCAAGTGGATCTAAGCCATATGGCTTTATAAGCCGAGCCGTGGTTTTTCCCCACTACGGCGGGTTCGTTTTTCACTCAAGTTACAAGGTAACAGTTCTGATTCACTCCTGCTTTATCATAGCCCCTCTTTGGCTTTTGCTTTTCTGTCCTCATCTCTCTTTTTTATTCCCTATTTTGAAGCATTTTTTATTTCAGTTTTAATGTTTTATTATTGCACATTTTTTAACTATGACTGTTTATCCTTTTTCCACATGTTCTTTCTGTATATCTTTTATTTAATGTAGGCATTAATTATAATTTATTTATTTTATTAGTCATGAACACTTTTATTGCTTCCTTGTATTGATTAATTGTATATGTTGTTTTATTTATGATGTTTTAATATTCATTTTTTATCTTATTTGTTTTTAATTATTTATGATTTCATGTTATTTATGATGTTTTTATGATTTTGTAGTGAGCATCAAAAAACCCCTGACGAAGTATCACACGAAACACGGCCTGTGTTGGGTTTGGCCACCTTTGGTAAAGATTAATAAAAGTTTTCCATGTAAAGGTTTCCTGTCCATACTTTTGGACTGGTTGCTTCTGTTTTTTTGTGTGGCAGTGTGCTGTTTTTTGCATGGTAGACTATCTGTTCAGCATGTTTTCCCCTGGAAAGACGTACTCAGCTTTGGGGAGGATGCGTTGGATAAATTGATATCTCAGGATTCATCGGTAAACCTTAATGAAGACAACACTGATGAGATATGCACGCTATGGGATGATACAGTGAGACTGATACAGAAATTGGTAAAGGAAGAATTACACACCGCTTACCTCCTTGAGTGTTGTAAATCAAAGGTTATACCTAGAGGTCTAAGGATCAATAAGGCTCCTGGATTATATCAAAGTGAACAGGGTTTTGTAAATTGTTGGAATGCAATATTGAACAAGTGCTCATTAGATTTAATGATTTTACTGATTACTACAGCGCATAAGAAATCAGAATTGTACAAAGTGGAACTAGATGAGAAATTGAATGAGTTAAAAAAGTGCGATAATGATTTTGAAAAGGTACATGTGGATTATAATAAGAATATGGTAAAATATAGGAAGGAAATAAAGAATAAGAATATAAGAACATAAGAACATAAGATATGCCATACTGGGTCAGACCAAGGTCCATCAAGCCCAGTATCCTGTTTCCAACAATGGCCAATCTAGGTCATACGTACCTAGCAGTTTCCCCAAAAGACACAGGTTCCGCAATGCATGTACTGGGTCAAACATTGATATCCTGGGTCCCTTCTTAATAATGGTTTATGGACCTTTCCTCCAGGAACTTGTCCAAACCTTTTTTAAACCCAGCTACACTAACAGCCTTTACTACATCCTCCGGTAACAAATTCCAGAGTTTGATTACACATTGAGTGAAGAAATATTTTCTTTTATTAGTTTTAAATAGTTCACCCTGTAGCTTCATTGCATGTCCCCTAGTCTTTCTATATTCTGATAACGTAAACAATCAATCTACGTTTACCCGTTCCACTCCATTCATTAATTTATAGACTTCTATCATATCTCCCCTCAGCCGTCTCTTTTCCAGGTTAAAGAGCTCTAACCTTTTTAGCCTTTCTTCATAGGAGAATTGGAGAAATTTAAGAGAGATGAGGAAGACTATAGAGTTGGATATGTATACCACTGGTGTAGAAAGGTGGAAAATGATAGACTTTGGGTTAAGAGAAGATCCACATTTTTTGATCAAAAAGAAAGTTTAGCGGAGGATGTTTCTAATACCCCTAACAAAGGCTCTTCTTTGGAGCATAAAAAGAAGAGAAGCAGGAGTGAATCAGTTGAATACAATGATGCTTCAGCTTCATTGTTTTCTTCTCATACAGATAAACCTGATTATCAAAAGGAGAAGGGTAAAAAGAAAACGTTTTTCGATATGGACCGCCTTTGGAAAGGAGGGGGGAGGAGCACCTCTCGCCCCCGCCCTCCCCCAGACATGATATCAGACAAAGAACAAGGGTTAGATCAAGAACGGACACGCAACGACAGCAATATATACAGAGGACGCAGCCGAGGTCGGGGACGAGGCAGAGGCAGATGGGGGACAGACAGATCATACGAGAGGAGATATTAGACCCTGATAATGTAATTAATATCTTGAATTATACTCTCACTTCTGATGAGATTTCTGTATTAAATAAGGGATTGTCCTTTGTACCTATCCAAAGATTTGATCCTTTTGAGACTCAAGTGGATTTGTATAAGTTTTTTCGTAAGATCCGCATTCAACATTTTTTTAAAAACCAGGCTGTCTCTATAGATAAGAAATCCATTATTAGTAAGAAATCCAAATGGGTCCCTCCTTCACAGACTGATCCCCTCATTGAAGCTTTTGAAAAGGTTGTCGTGCAGCAGGTTGGAAATATAGTTGACGACACATGCCTTCCCTTCTATAACTTAACTCGACAAGAAAAAATGGCGATTAAATCTTTGCAAACGAATAACGAAATCATTATCAAACCCGCAGATAAGGGTGGAGCAGTGGTTATACTGGACAAACAGAAATATATAGAAGAGATTAATAGACAACTCCAAGATAAAAGTTTTATCTTTGACTAGACGGTGATCCCACAGATAGATTGAAAAGTAGTATTGACAACTTAGTCATTATTGCGTATGAAACAGGTCACATCACTAAGAAGGAGAAAGAATTCTTGATCGTCAATAAACCTGTTATACCTACCATTTACGTCATTCCTAAAATTCATAAATCTTTAGACAATCCCCCTGGCCGGCCTATTGTGTCCGCCATAGGCTCCCTTTTAGAACCTATTTCTCAATTATTAGATGTCATTTTGAGGCCACACGTTACAAAAATGTGGTCATATGTTCGGGATTCCTCACATGCTATAGAGATTTTATCTATGTACAATGATTTGAGCCCTCAGACTATTCTTGTTATACTAGATGTGGAATCATTATATACAAATGTACCCCAACGAGAAGCACTGAACATCATAGAACAATGTCTCCTCCTTAGGCAAGACTACAGACGGATTCCTACCGCATTCCTTTTGACATTAGCCGAACTAGCATTGTGCAAGAATTTTTTCTGTTTTCGAGATCTGTTTTATCAACAGATTAAGGGGGTCGCTATGGGTTCGTCAATGGCCCTGGACATTCCTAATCTTCATATGTTTAGATTTGAGGAATGTTTTTTAAAAGATCACCTTTTTAAAGATAGGGTGAGATTGTGGATCAGATATATTGACGACATATTGGTTATTTGGGATGGGTCTATGGACCAATTATTGGAGTTTAATACATGGAGCAACAGCCTAGACGAAAATTTGGGTTTCCAAATCACCTATGATCCTGTGCAGATTTCATATTTAGATTTATTGATTAGAAAAGAAGGTGATAAGTTTATTACAACATTATATAGAAAACCAACTGATAGGAATCAACTATTACATTATACCAGTTTCCACAACCCAGCCTTAAAAAATAATTTACCTGTGGGACAATTCCTCAGAGTCAGAAGGGTATGCACATCTAATGCCGATTTTGAACAACAGGCAAAAAATTTAAAGGAAAGATTTAAGGCACGCCAATATCCCAGTCAATTTGTTGAAAAGGCATATAAGAGAGCACGGGAATCTTCTCGAAATATGCTATTAGCACTACAAGATAAGAATCAATTACAAACTAAGATCATATGCCCCCTCTTATATTCCCTGCAGTCCCACAAGATTATTAAAATTCTTAAGAAAGAATGGCATCTCATATAAGCCATCCCAGGTTTTCATGATGTCTCTTTTATGGTGGCACATAAACAGAATGTTAATCTTCGAAACCTATTAGTACCCTCAGCATTCACAGAAAAGAAAATGTTATCTAAACACAAAGGACAATATCAGTGTGGCCATTGTTTGGTTTGCGTACATGTGTTGCCAGTACGGAATGTTTTCATTCACCCTGGTACACAAAAAAAAATTTTCATTGACGATTTCTCAAACTGTGATACCACACATGTCATTTATGTCATCTTATATCCGTGCAATAAGTTATACATAGGTAAAACTACACGCACCATCCGCGTAAGAATAGTAGAACATAGGAGTTGCATAAAAAGGAAACTTGTCGACAAACCATTGGTTCAGCATTGGCTGGAGATGGACCATAGGACAACGGATTTAAAATTTTTTGTTATTAAAAAAGTAAAATTAAATTGGAGAGGAGGAGACATGGACAGGACCATCTTGCGTTTAGAACAGCAATATATTTTTCAGTTGAATACCACGGTTCCATACAGTTTAAATTTGGAAAGGGACCTATCTGTTTTTTTGTAAAAAAATTCTTTCTGTTATTCCCCTTTGGAGCACGGTTGTTTTTAATTATCTAATTACTTCTTTCTTTCTTTCTTTCTTTATGGAATTATTCATTTTTTACATGGTTCACGCTTTTAGAGTTCTTTTTTAGAATATTCCCATATGGCGCATAGTTGTTTTTAGTCATTAATCAATTAATTTATTCATGGATCCCTTCATTTTCACATGGTTATGATATCGGGGTCTTGGTTTTTATTGTTTTATATGTATTACTCTCTGGACATCATGATGATGCCTCATATTTTTATTTTTAATTTGTTTTTTTACTATAATCGTTCATTTACTGCGTGTTTTAGTTTTCCCTTTTTGAGCATGTTTAGTTTTGGTTGATGGGTTTTAAAGGGTTCATCATTTTCTTTTATGTTCCATGCCCTTCATTCGCACTTTTTTATTTATTTATTTATTTATTTATTTATGGATCCTGTTGTTTTATATGGCTCAGACATCGGAGTTTGTTTTTTAGTATACTCCTCTTTTTAGACGTCATGATGATGTATTATACTTTTGTTTTGATTCCACACTACTGCCCTCCTTTTTTACTGGAATCATCATTTCTTTTATGTTTTATGCCTTATAGTTGTGCCTTTTTATATTTAATTTTGTGTTTAAATATAACACATTTTATAGGGTTGAGTATTTTCATTTCTCATTAAGTTTGTATGTTCACGGTGGTCTAATTTGCACCGGTTTTTTGTTGTTCTTCTTCAATGGCTGGCCGGGTTCCAATCATATGGTTGCTTGTCCAATTTTATTTACAAGGTGTCTATAGGCATATACAGTGTTTTTTGTTTTTGGCATTGTTCGGATTCTTCTTTTCCCGCCTTTGACTCCATTATTTAATAGCGCATGCGTTGGCGTTTTCTCTGCTATTCATTGTGTCCTTCCATGCTGCGTCCTCCGCGTCTGCAGATACACATACATTTATAGGTTCCTTTTTATATTTATAGTTTCTCATGTATTGTCACCAGCAGTGGCCGAACTGTGGCGTAAGCAGCCAGCCAGACTGCTGGGCCTGACCTTTCTTAGTGAAAAGTGGTAGTTGTGAGTCAGAGTGGTCAGTTTTTCAAAAAGGATTTTATTCCCCTCCCGGGGTTGGATTTTCAAAAATAGTATAATACAAAAGAACTCAGGATACAACCATTATTTTGGCACAACTGAAGAAAAACTTAAATACAGCGTCTTGCTTCAACCAAAAGTCATAAATCACAGTGAGCAGTTTTATCCAATATGCTAACAGTCTCTTCTTGGCTTTTTCAGCTGTTACAAGGCACTCTTGTCTTTAGCTTCAGCGCAAAGAAGAACTCATATCAGACATCAGTAAAGAGCAATCCATTTCCTCAACACATGGACTTATAATACTAGCCTCTGTAATCATAGGCTCATCAATTACAGTCTTTTCCCTAGGATAGAAAGTCTGTAGCTTTCTTAACCGTCTCAGAGCTCTCTGCACAGCCCTCTTTACCACAAGGCAGATAATTGTCATATAGCTTGTAGTAGCAGGAAGGAGAGACTCCTCTATCTAAGCAAGCTTTCTCTTTAAAACTTTTGAACCTCCTGCCTTTTGTATTCGGCTGCAACTCATAGCACTGCTCTCTTCTGTTAAATGAAGACTTTTCTCGTGGAAGTCTTTTGTAGGGCTTTACTGGCATACATTCATCAGGATCAAACATACACACATCCTCAACAGGACTGCTTTCCCTCTCAAGGGCTTGTAATTGTTTTAAACAGCTCTGCTTCTCAAATACATACGGTTTGTTTCTAGCTGCCTCACGTTCCTTCAACTCAGCCAGGTGCCTGGGAAATTCACACTGCGTCAGAGGTAAGTGTTTCCTATAGCTGACCTCTCTGGGTGAAACTTTCTTTGTTTCCTTCTGGTAATTCCTCTGTGGCTTCCTGCTCAAAGTTTCAGGCAGTTCAAACTCTGTGTCTGAGTATTCTGAGTATTCTGAGCTTCCTTCCGAGTCCTGCAAGTTTCCCTTGTCTTGCCAAGCTCCTGAAGCTCTCGTACCTTGCCAAGCTCCTGAATCTCCTGAAGCTCCTAGATCTCTTGAATCTAACTCTGTTTGCCTTGAGCATTTTTTATACAGCTTCATGGGCGTTCCCTTGCCTAGGTGAAAGCTGTTTTCCTCATCAGTTGGGGAATGCTTGCTAACTAGGCGTGACTGCAGACCTCGTGTCTGAGTTTGTTTTCGTTGCCTATGGTAACTGGGAATCGTTTTGCTTGCCTGCCTGTCAGAATCCAAACTATACACAGCAGATTTCTGTGTTTCTGAGGCAGAGGGCAGATCTTCCGTGTTACAGTATCAAGGTTTTGATGATATAGCATTCTTATATGGCTCCTCTTTTATCATTCATTTCAGATTTATAGATCGTTCACGCAATCAATTTACAGATTTTAGACCCTTTGGGGGTTTTAAATCTCATAGTTTTGCATTTGACAGGTTACGCAAGACGTAGTGAGTACACTTACAATATTCTGGGTCTCATGTTTCACCCTTATTTAATAGGATGGTTTACATACATATACTTTCATCAACATTGGACAGTGTGAGGAATAGCACAGCAGTAATATTAATATTTTTATAAAGGCTTCGCATATATCACTCGGCTATGCAGTTGTTTTTGAGATGTCTATATCACTTTTTGCCTTATTTATAACATATCATATGAAATTAACGTGGTTGCGGTATAATACATGATGGGTTTTATTGTTTTTATCCTCCTTCCTTTTTTTAAACAGCGCATGGTGAGATTTTTACTCTCGTGAAAGAGATATGGCTTTATAATCCGAGCCGTGTTTTTCCCCCACCACGGCGGGTTCGTTTTTCACTCAAGTTACAAAGTAACAGTTCTGATTCACTCCTGCTTTATGATAGCCCCTCTTTGGCTTTTGTTTTTCTGTCCTCATCTCTCTTTTTTATTCCCTATTTTGAAGCATTTTTTATTTCAGTTTTAATGTTTTTATTATTGCACATTTTTAACTATGACTGTTTATCCTTTTTCCACATGTTCTTTCTGTATATCTTTTATTTAATGTAGGCATTAATTATAATTTATTTATTTTATTAGTCATGAACACTTTTATTGCTTCCTTGTATTGATTAATTGTATATGTTGTTTTATTTATGATGTTTTAATATTCATTTTTTATCTTATTTGTTTTTAATTATTTATGATTTCATGTTATTTATGATGTTTTTATGATTTTGTAGTGAGCCTCAAAAAACCCCTGACGAAGTATCACATGAAACACGGCCTGTGTTGGGTTTGGCCACCTTTGGTAAAGATTAATAAAATTTTTCCATGTAAAGGTTTCCTGCCCATACTTTTGGACTGGTTGCTTCTGCTCTTTTGTGTGGCAGTATGCTGTTTTTTGCTTGGTAGATCACAGTCAGGCCTTAGACTGTCTGCTACATAAGGTCAGGGGTGGCTCTATAATGAGGCAGAGTGAGGCAGTGGCCTCAGGCGGCAAACATTTGGGGGCAGCAAGAATGCCCCAAAACAGCCACCTCACTCTGCCTTCAGTTTAAAAAACAAAACAAAAAATGTGGACAAGCTTGCTGCGGCCACGATAGCGGTAATTTAAAATGAAAAGAAACTGGTGCGGAGCCTCACAGCTCTAGTATCATTTCCTTTTTGGGGGCGGAACGCAGCTGCAGGGGTTCCATAGGGCTGGAAGGCTCCAAACCAGTTTCCTTTCATTTTAAATTACTGCTATCACAGCTGCTGAGGAAGGGGAAAGAGCAGAACGGAGACACGGGTGGCTCTTTCCCTCTCCCATCGCTCTGTCAGTGTTAGTGCTGGTGGCTCCTCCTCTTCTGCTATTCCGCTCCCAGTTGGTGTACTCCAAGGATCTGTCTTGGGTCCACTCCTTTTCTTTCTCTATACCCAGTCCCTTGGTGTGCTCATCTCTTTCCATGGCTTTCAGTACCATCTTTATGCCGATGACTCCCAGATCTACCTCTCTGCTCCTGAAATCTCTCCAGCAATCCAGAACCGGATCTCTGCCTGCCTTTCTGACATTGCTGCTTGGATGTCTCACCGCCACTTGAAACTGAACATGGCCAAGACTGAACTTCTTATCTTTCCCCCTAAAACCGCCTCTCCTCTTCCTCCTTTCTCTGTCTCTGTGGATAACTCTATACTCCTTCCTGTTTCCTAGACTCGCAATCTTGGGGTTGTCTTTGACTCCTCCCTCTCCTTCTCCACACACATTCATCTGATAGCTATGACCTGCCGTTTCTTTCTCTATAACATCAACAAAATCCGCCTATTCATTTCCGAACACACTACTAAGACGCTTATCCACTCCTTAATCACCTCCTGTCTTGACTACTATAACCTACTCCTTGCTAGTCTCCCTTTGAATCATCTCTCTGCCCTTCAATCTGTTCAACACTCTGCTGTGCGGCTAATCTTCTTCCAGCCTCATCACGCCCATATTACCCCTCTTCTCAAGTTACCCCTCTTCTCAAGTCACTCCCTATACATTTCTGCATCCATTTCAAACTTCTCCTGCTGACCTATAAATGCATTCACTCTGCAGCTCCTCACTACCTTTCTTCTCTTATCTCTCCTTACACCCCCCCTCAGGAACTCTGCTCTTCTGGAAAACTGCTTCTATCTGTGCCCTTCTCTTCTATTGCTAACTCCAGACTTTGCTCCTTTCATCTTGATGCACCTTAAGCCTGGAACAAACTGCCTTTGTCTGTATGCCAGGTACCTTCTCTGACCCTTTTCAAATCCAGGCTGAAAACTCACCTCTTCACTGCTGCTTTTGGATCTTCACTCACCTGATCTCCTTGTTTCTTTACCTTTCCCTCTTGTTTTATCCCTGTCTACACCTTCTGTGTTGTCTGTCTTGACTAGATTGTAAGCTCTGATGAGCAAGGACTGTCTCTTACATGTCTGTGCAGTGCTGCATATGACTTGTAGTGCTATACAAATGCTCAGTAGTAGTAGTAGTAGGGAGCGGAATGAGCTACACAGGGGGAAGGAGAGGGAGTGGAATGAGCTACACAGGAGGGAAGGAGAGGGAGCAGAACACAGCTACACGGGGAGGAGAGGGAGTGGAACAAACTACATGGGGGGAAGGAGAGGGAGCAGAATGAGCTACACAGGGGGGAAGGAGAGGAAGCGGAACGAGCTAAACGGGGGGGGGGGAGAGAGGGAGTGGAACGCAACTATATGGGGGGGAAGGAGAGGGAACGGAGCTGACATGGGTGGCAGGAGGGGGAGCAGAACACAGCTACATGGGTGGGGGGGGAAGGAGAGGGAGCAGAACAAGCTATATGGGGAAAGGAAAGGGAGCAGAATGAGCTAAACTGGGGGAAAGAAGGGGGAGCAGAACGGGGCTGACATAGGGGGAAGGAGGGGGAGCTGAACAGAGCTACATAGGGAAGAAGGAGAGGGAGTAGAACGAGCTACACGGAGGAAGGAAAGGGCTGGAAGGGAACTGACAGGGGGGAAAGAGAGAGCTGGAAGAGAGATGACAGAGGGGCAAAGAGAGGGCTGGAAGGGAGCTAACACAGGGGAAAAAGAGGGCTGAAAGAGCTGACAGAGAGGCAAAGAGAGGGCTGGAAGAGAGCTGACATAGGGGAAAGAGAGGGCTGGAAGAGAGCTGACACAGGGGAAAGAGAGGGCTGGAAGGGAGCTGACAAAGAGAGGGCTTGAAGGGAACTGACAGGGGGAAAGAGAGGGCTGGAAGGGAGCTAACAGGAGGAAGGAGTGGGAGCAGAATGGAGCTTAAAGAGAGGAAAAGAGGAGTGGAAGGGAATTGAGAGAGGGGAAGGAGATGGCTGGAAAGGAACTGAGAGAGGGGAAGGTGAGGGCTGAAAGGGAACTGACATGGGGGGGGAAGAGGGGGATGGAAGGGAGCTGACACCTGGGGATGGTACTGTAGGGGAACTGGAAGGGAGCTGACAACTGGGGGTGGGAATTTTACTGTAGGGGAACTGGAAGGGAGCTGACAACTGGGGGTGGGACTGGAGGGAGCTGACACTTGGGGAGGGGACTAGTAGGTGGCTGGGTAATGGGGAGGAGGCTGGCAGGGAGGGGCACTGAGACTGGAAGGAAGCTGACACATGGGGAGGGTTACTGGGACTGGAAATAGGCTGATGGAGGGAAGTGAAGTAAAACAAAAGAAGAGACAAGAAATGGCAGATAAACTATAGGCCATATAAAGAGTGCTAAGAGAAGACAGGAAAGCAGAAGCCTCAGATCGGGACCAGCATGATCAGAGAATAAAATGATCAGACAACAAAGGTAGGAAAAATTAATTTTATTTTCAATTTAGTGATTGGACTTTGCATTACCTTTATATAGTTTACACAGTATGGGGAACTGCTTCTCTTAGCTGGTGTTCCACTGCATGCAGAGTGTAGTTTCTTGGGGTTTCAGATTAATTTGTGTCTAAATATTTTATTTTTACTTTAGGTTGTGATCACTTATTCTGTACTTGGTGAGAGTCTGTGTTCTGAGTGTGTGACCAAGGCTGTGTATTCTGTTAACATGAAATTTGTACGCAGGGATTTATATTGTAGTAATTTGCCTTGTTCAGCTTTTCAAATAGGTGTTAGATGTGCTAGGGCCCACTGCAATATTTATAGTGCTACTTTTTCTGGGTAGGCACCTTGTATGAGTTTTGGAAGTTTATTCTGGTAATAGTATGGTAGATTTGGCCTTGTAGATCTTTGGTGACTTTTGTAGGGTTTTATATTAGTTCCCAATATGCCTGGTATTGGGGAATATTTGTTAATGAGATGACCAGGATCAGATTTTTTTTTAAGATATTGAGTTCTATGGGTGAATGTCCTAGTTCTGCTCTGCACTCACTGTTGAAGGAGGGGGTTCTGTGGATGCAAAATATATGTCCAAAAAGAAAAAGCAAGAACCATAATGCAGTTTATAACAAAATAAAAATGAGTTATAATTTAGTTTAGTTCCTTGATGTGCAAACATCTTGCATTTCCTCCATATTATCTAATCGGCTTTTTGGTATGGTTTGGTTTGGTTCAGTCCCTGACTGGAGTTTTGAGAAAGCGTCCCCTCCCATACTATGGGGGGGGGGGGAGGGGGGGTGCGCCATCTCATCCCTCGCCTCAGGCAGGAGATTGCCTTGAGCCCCCACTGCATAAGGCCTAAACCCTTGGCAGGATAAATACAGGTTTATAGAATCTATCATCTCTGAATTACTAGTTCAAATCTGGTTCAAGTAACTAGTGGCCAAAAGCTGTTACCATCTGAACAGCAATATGAATTAAACTGGTGGTTTCAGCTCAGTTCACTGGTGTTCAAATTACAAAACCTATTGTCACAGTTGGTATTAAATTGACATCATTGGCAGTCTCAGCACACATATAGAATGACTTATCCTTTTACCCTTGGACATGGTCTCTTCAGGTCTAGGTTGAGACACGTTGGCAGTCAGTATGTGGAAGCAAAAGCTATTGCTTGTACTGTACCTGTTCTGCATCAGTGGAGGATTTGAGTTTCTAGTGCTGTCAGTCTAGAGCCTTTCACAAACACTAAATTTACTAGGAAGAAAAAAAAGAGAAAAATCCCCCTAAAGCTCATTCTAACAGGGTCTGGTCCCATCTGCCTTCAAGAGTGGAGCAAGAAAGCAAAGCTATGTAGTAGGAGATGTGAGAAAGCACTGATATTTTTAAGCCCATTTCCAGATTGTTTCAGTTACCTTCTTATTACAGTAGTTTAAATAATGTGTCAGTTGCATCCGTCTTCTTCCCTCTATTTCTTCACTGGATTTGCTGTCAACAAAATCCTGTATTGCTTCCAACAGTGGCTCTGAAACGCGTTGACTCCATTTCTTGTAATTGATTTCCTTCTTCCGCAGCTCAACAATTTCTCTGTGCATCAAATATTTGTCAAACTCCTGAAAAAGCAAAATTACAGACACAGACACATTGAAGGTAATTTCATAAACTCCCATGCAGTTAATACATATTGACACATGAGTATTTGGGACCTATTTTATAAAGTGAAGTATGCGCATACTTTATTTTATAAAATAGGGGGATAAAGACGTGCCTAAATCTAGTCATGGCAGTTATGCCTGCTCTTGAACAGGCATAAATGCCCATGCCTAGATTCTTCAGAAATGCATGTGCTATATTATTTTATAACTTACATACATAAATTTTGTTCTGCCCAAACTCCGCCCCTGTGTATGTCCACACTGAAAGTACACACGATATGATTTACATGTGTGTTTAAGAAATAGCAATGGGGACGTTCTAGCAGCACCACTGACTGACCTTTTCAATGCCTTGTTGGAGTCAGGAGTGGTGCCAAAGGATTGGAGAAGGGCACATATGGTCCCTTTATACAAAAGCAGAAGTAAGGATGTGGTTGAAAACTACAGGCCAGTTAGTTTAACTTCGGTGGTGAGTAAATTATTGGAAACGCTGCTGAAAGAGAAAATAGTGAGGTTTCTGGAGTCCAGCAGATTACAGGATTCGAGGCAGCATGGATTTACCAGAGGCAGATCTTGTCAGACAAATTTGATTGATATCTTTAACTGGATGACCAGGGAGTTGGACCGAGGGAAAGCCCTAAATGTGGTGTATTTAGATTTCAGTAAAGTCTTTGACACCGTTTCTCACAGGCAACTTATAAACAAAGTGAGCACCCTAAGGATGGACCCTAAAGTTATTGCCTGGTTTAGAAATTGGTTGAGTGGGAGGTGACAAAGGGTACAGGTAAATGGAGATTACTCTGAGGAGAAGGAAGTTACCAGTGGTGTGCCCAATGGATCTGTCTTTGGTCTGATTCTTTTTAATATCTTTGTGTTGGAGGGGGGGGGGGCCTTTGGCTTTATTTCTCTTCCATCTCCTACCATGTGCAGAAACTAAATGTGTACATGACCCAGGTTGTCAGATGATATGAAAATTTCTAGCCAAATGCTGGTACAAAGTGAGCTTAAAACAGTGAATCTCTTTTAACCAGGCCCTTCCCTTTCCTGATTGGCTGGAGCTGGCAATCATTCCCATACTTCCACATCTCATTGGTCAGCTTTGGATGTGGCTGCTATGGGACCTGACCAATGAGATACAGCCAAGGGCTTTTACTCTCTGGGAGCCAGGACTTTGCCTTGAAGGACTAGAAAAAGGGACTGTTACTTCTGGAGAGAGATCTGCAACTGTGAGTATATACTTCTGGTAATTTTCTAAAAGGAATTCTTTGTATTAAAGCTAATTAATCTGTGAACCCACTATTTTTGTTAAATCAGTCAGGGCCTAGTAGCAGCAGTTTAAGTTTAAATTTAAAACACAGAAGAGAACTTTCTGGTTACATTTCATACCCATCAGAGAGCTTGTAGTTTAAATTTAATAGTCACTCAGGGCCTAGTAACAGCAAAGTACTTTTAGTTTAAATTTAAAACACAGAAGAGAGCTTTCTGGTTACATTTGGAACCCAGCAGAGAGCTTGTAGATTACATTTAATAGTCACTCAGGGCCTAGCACCAGAAAAGTACTTTTAGTTTTAAAACACATAGGAGAACTTTCTGGTTACATTTCATACCCAGCAGAGAGCTTGTAGTTTAAATTTAATAGTCACTCAGGGCCTAGTAACAGCAAAGTACTTTTAGTTTAAATTTAAAACACAGAAGAGCTTTCTGGTTACATTTGGAACCCAGCAGAGAGCTTGTAGTCTAAATTTAATAGTCACTCAGGGCCTAGCATCAGCAAAGTACTTTTAGCTTAAATTTAAAACACAGAAGAGAGCTTTCTGGTTAAATTTAGAACCCAGCAGAGAGCTTGTAGTATAAATTTCATAAGAAGTTAGAGCCTAGCAGCAGCTAAGAGCTATAATTTAAATCAAATCAGAATATAGCTTACCTCAGCAGCACAAGACAGGGTACTGTGTAGCAGCCCTCTTTTAATAAGTGTTATTTACCTCCCTCCCTCCCCACACCCACCCACCCCTGGGATAATCGTAGCTTTATAGGTACTTACACATCTTAAAAGACAGGAGGTGCTCTCAGGTGAAGCTCATTACCCAAATCAGTCATACACTAAGGACCTGAGATTAGTTAAGCTTCAGGTGAACAAGGTATATTACACGTATTAGGTACAGTTTTATTAGTATACATATCCATAGCAACCCTTAGTAAGAAAAGAACTTAGATCTAAACACAAACTTAAAACTAAGATGCAGACAGCAGTCCAGCAGCGGGATGGGGGCTTTCCAGTCTTTTGCATTGTGTCACATGTATGATTTTCTCCCAGTTGGTGAGACGTCTTACGTGTGCACTAGGTGCAAGGAGCTCTTTGCTCTCAGGGAACGAGTCCATTCTCTAGAGGCTAAAGTAGCAGACTTGGAAAGCATAAGACAGACAGAGAGGTACATAGACGAGACCTACAGGGATATAGTCCTGAAGTCCCACCTCCAGTCTGGCAGCATCCCTGTTGCCATGGAGGAGAGAGGTCACGTGACAGGAGAGCATCACCCTGGTGTGGCAGGAAGTGATCCTGTAACTAGGACCTGTCCTCCAGGTGATGTAAAACCCTCTCGCACCGAGGAAGTTTCTCCAGGGCCATGTGCCCATGAGGGAAGGGTTAGGACAGCCGTTATAGTTGGTGATTCGATCATTAGGCATGTAGATAGCTGGGTGGCTGGTGGACGTGAGCATCGCCTGGTAACATGCCTGCCTGGTGCAAAGGTAGCGGACCTCACACGCCACCTAGATAAGGTCTTAGATAGTGCTGGGGAGGAGTCTGCTGTCTTGGTACATGTCGGTACCAATGACATAGGAAAATGTGGTAGGGAGGTTCTGGAGGCTAAATTTAGGCTTTTAGGTAGGAAGTTGAAATCCAGAACTTCCAGGATAGCATTCTCTGAAATGCTTCCTGTTCCACGCGCAGGATCCAAAAGGCAGGCAGAGCTCCGGAGTCTCAATGCTTGGATGAGACAATGGTGCAGAGATGAGGGTTTTGGATTTGTTAGGAACTGGGGAACATTCTGGGGAAAGGAGGGGCTCTTCCGAAGGGATGGGCTTCACCTTAACCGGGATGGAACCAGGCTGCTGGCATTAACCTTTAAAAAGGAGATAGAGCAGCTTTTAAACTAGATATTAGGGGAAAGCCGACAGTCACCCAAGAGCGGATGGTTCGGAAGAATGTATCTTTGAAGGATACTACCAAAAGCAGAGAGGTTCCACAAAAGAGTAAAGTAGCCCAAATGCCCTCAAGTATGGAGCAGACAGAGCTTAAAGATCCTAAATTACCCATGTCTAACAATAGCCAAATTAATATGAATAAAATACATTCTCTAAAATGCTTGTATGCAAATGCTAGAAGTCTAAAAAATAAGATGGGAGAGTTAGAATATATAACACTAAATGAAAGGTTAGATATGATTGGAATATCAGAGGCATGGTGTTAGGAGGACAACCAGTGGGACACTGTGATACCTGGGTACAAACTATTTATTTATTTATTTATTTTATTTAGACAGTTTTGTATACCGCCTTATCCTTCAATCAAAGCAGTCACAACACAATTGGGGGATACATTTAACACGCAGGGATATGAGACACATACACTAATACTTACAGGGAACATGGGCAATGGAGGGTTAAGTGGCTTGCCCAAGACCACAAGGAGCATCTGTGGGACTAGAAACCCCAGTCCTTCTGGCCCAAGGTTGCTGTCCTCTAGTGGGATTTGAACTCCCGACCTTCCGGCCTGAAGTACCTTGCCCCAACCACTAGGCTACTCCTCCCTTCCTATATCGTAATGATAGAGCTGATCAAATTGGTGGAGGGGTTGTTCTCTATGTTAGAGAGAGCATTGAGTCAGAAAGGATTAAAGTTTTGCAGGAAACAAAATCTGCTGTAGAATCTATATGGATTGAAATTCCATGTAAAAGGGGGTAGGCAATGGCAGTGGGGGTGTACTATCGAGCGCCTGGCCAGAATGACCAAATGGATGATGAAATGCTCAAAGAAATCAAGGAAGCTAACAAAAGTAACAGCACAGTAATAATAATGGGTGATTTCAACTACCCCGGTATCAACTGGGTCAGTGTCACGGCAGGACATGCTAGGGAGATAAAGTTCCTAGATGAAATAAATGACTGCTTCTTGGAGCAGCTGGTTCATGAACCGACCAGAGGGAAGCCATATTAGACCTAATCCTTAGTGGAACACCAGATCTAGTGCAAGAGATAAGGTTGTTGGGGCCACTTGGTAATAGTGATCATAGCATGATCGCCTTTGATTTAATTAGTGGAGGAGGGATAGTAAGGAAATCCACAGTGCTACCTTTTAAATTTCGAAAGGGAGACTATGATAAAATGAGGAAAACAGTTAAGAAAAAACTAAAAGGAGCAGTTGCAAAGGTTAAAGACGTACATCAGGCTTGGCTGTTGTTGAAAAATACTATCTTGGAAGCCCAGACCAGCTGTATTCCACGCTTTAAGAAAAGTGGAAGGAAGTCCAAAAACTGCCAGCATGGTTTAAAGGTGAGGTCAGAGAGGCTGTTGTTGCCAAAAAAGCATCTTTCAGGAAATGGAAAAAAGAGCCAAACGACGAAACCTGGAAACAGCACAAGCACTGGCAAATCAAATGCAAGGCATTGATAAGGCAGGCAAAGGGATAATTTGAGAAGAAGCTTGCTGCGGAAGCAAAAACGCGAAGTAAAGACCTTTTCAAGTACATTCGTAGCAAAAAAACTGTGAGAGAGTCAGTTGATCCATTAGATGATAAAGGGGTTAAAGGAGCACTAAGAGGTGACAAGGCGATAGCAGAGAGACTGAATGAATTCTTTGCTTCAGTCTTTACTGAGGAAGATGTAGGGATGTTACCCATGACTGAAGTGGTATTTAAAGGTGCGGAAGAATTGAAGGAAATATCGATACATCGGGAAGATGTATTACAACTATTAGATAAACTGAAGAGTAGCAAATCATCTGGGCCGGATGGTATACATCCAAGGGTGTTGAAAGAACTGAAATACGAGATTGCAGACCTGCTATTAGTAATCTGTGAACTATCATTAAAATCATCTCTAATACCTGAAGATTGGAGGATCGCCAATGTAACACCAATTTTTAAAAAAGGTTCCAGGGGTGATCTGGGAAACTACAGACCTGACATCAGTACCGGGAAAAATGGTAGAAACCATCATAAAGAATAAAATTACTCAGCATGTAGATAGTCATGACCTAATGGGAGACAGCCAACATGGCTTTAGACAAGGAAGATCTTGTCTTACTAATCTGTTATGTTTTTTTGAAGGAGTGAATAATCAGGTGGACAAAGGTGAGTCGGTTGATATTGTGCATCTGGACTTTCAGAAAGCCTTTGACAAGGTCCCTCATGAGAGACTTTTGGCAAAACTAAAGAGTCATGGGATAGGAGGCAGTGTACTATTGTGGATCAGGAACTGGTTAAAAGATAGAAAGCAGAGGGTAGGGCTAAATGGCCAATTTTCCCACTGGAGAAAGGTGAATAGTGGTGTACCCCAGGGATCTGTGCTGGGTCCGCTGCTTTTTGACATATTCATAAATGACCTGGAAAGTGGAATAACGAGTGAGGTTATCAAATTTGCAGATGACACAAAACTATTTAAAGTTGTTAAAACCCAAGAGGATTGTGGAAAATTGCAAAAGGATCTTGATAAATTGGAAGACTGGGCATCAAAATGGCAGATAAAATTTAATGTGGACAAGTGCAAGGTTATGCACCTAGGGAAGAACAACCCAAACTATGGTTACACGATGCAAGGTTCCACATTAGGAACCACCACCCAGGAAAAAGATTTAGGCGTCATTTGGATACCATGTTAAAACCCTTGGGCCCAGTGTGCAGCGGCGGCCAAGAGAGCAAATAGAATGCTAGGTATGATAAGGAAAGGAATGGAAAATAAAACAAAAGATATTATAATGCCTCTATATCGTTCCATGGTGAGACCACACCTTGAATATTGTGTGCAATTCTGGTCGCCGTATCTTAAAAAGGATATAGCGATTTTAGAAAAGGTTCAGAGAAGAGCCACCAAAATGGTAAAGGGGATGGAAGGATATTCCTATGAAGAAAGGCTAAAACGGTTAGGGCTCTTTAACCTGGAAAAGAAATGGCTGAGGGGAGATATGATAGAAGTCTATAAATTAATGAACGGAGTGGAACGGGTAAACTTAGATCGATTGTTTACCTTATCAGAATATAGAAAGACTAGGGGACATGCAATGAAGCTACAGGGTAAACTATTTAAGACTAATAAAAGAAAATATTTTTTCACTCAACGTGTAATCAAACTCTGGAATTTGTTACCAGAGGATGTAGTTAATGTAGCTGGGTTTAAAAAAGGTTTGGACAAGTTCCTGGAGGAAAGGTCCATAAACCATTATTAAGAAGGGACCCAGGATATCAATGCTTGAACCAATACAAGCATTGTGGAGCCTGTGTCCCTTGGGGAAACTGCTAGGTGCATATGAGCTAGATTGGCCACTGTTGGAGGCAGAATGTTGGGCTTGATGGACCTTGGTCTGACCCAGTATGGCATATCTTATGTTCTTATGTATGTTCTTAAAATATTTCTTTTTGCTCTATTTTTCGTGGTTTTCTCACCCAAAGCAGGGAGGGCAATAACCCGAAAACCCACAACCCATGAATTTTTCCTATGATCTGAGCACAAAAAGTAACCCAATTGGGTGGGAAAATTATGGAAATGGCATCACTGACAGCACAGGATCGTCCCCCAGCTCACATCCTCCCTTCCTGTGACTAAAGGAGCGTTCCAGTGTTCTCTTCCCACAGCCTTCCCATTGGCCGGATCCTATCCACAGCCTCTATAGGGAGTTGCATTGGAACCAAGCATTCCAGGCTCACTCACACAGGGGGACTTTCCGAGAAATATAGGTTGTAAACTCTGAAAAATGTTGAGATGTTAGCTTTCCTTCTAGCTTCCAGACCATAATGTAAAAGTCAGTAGAATCCTGAAAAACGCCAGATAGTTGTCAATCCTAACCTCCTGTTTGCAGAGAACATCTGACAATGTCTCCCTAAACTTTGAACCCTAGGTATGCTCCTTGCTTGCCAATGACTTCACGGCAACAGATAGCAGCTTGCATTACACATAGCAACCAAAAGGAAAATAGTACCTTTCAGTCAGTAGCTTTCATAGTAGAAGTACTGTAACAGCAAAGAAAATGAAATATATATATCAATGTGAAATGCAGTACATCATAACTAGAGAATTATTTCTAATCCCTATGTCTGTGTGGTGTTCATGTGTTTGTGTGCATATATTTATTTATTTATATTTCTTATATACCGCACTATTTGCAATCAGCGCGGTTCACATGGAACAGAAACATCCGACAACTTAAATATATGTGTGTGTGTGTGTGTCTGCTGTGCATGTTTTATGCTTGTGGGGGAGTGGTGAGGCATTTCTAGTAGACGTAGTTTTGGGGGTTGCTGATAGCTGTGTGGGGATATTTTTTGTGGGATGGTGGGGGAGATGCAAGAGGCAGTTGGTGGTATGGTGGGACGGTGACAGAGTAGTTTGGGGGATGGGAGAAGTTTGTAGAGTGGTATGGCATTTGCTTCAGAGTAGTTTTTATGGATGGGGCAGTTTGCAGGTTGGTGAGGCAGTTGTGTTAGTGTTTGGGGGTGGGGCATTTGTGGGGCAGTAGTTTTTGGGAGTGGGGGCACTTTGCGGAGTGGTGGGACAGCTGTAGGGGCAGTTGGCAAGATTATGGGACAGCTGGGTGGTTTATAGGGCTGGGGTAATTTTCAGATTGGTGGGACAGTTTAGGGGTTGGACAGTTTGTGGGGTGGTAGGACAGTTGCATGGGAGCTTTTACAAATGACAGTTTGCAGGATGGTGGGGCAACTGGGTGGCATTGTTTAGTGGTTATAGCATGTTTTAGAGTGGCAAGAGAGTTGCAGAAGCTGGGTTTAAGGATGGCACAATTGTAAGAGGGTATGTTTGGGGGATAAGACATTTGCAGGTGGATTTTTTTTGTGATGGGGCAATTTGTGGTATAGTGTAGCTTCTGAAGATGAGGCAGTTTGTAGGGTGGTCAGGCAGTTGCAGGAGATTGGGATGGATATAGTTTGCAGAATTGTAGGGCAGTTGTGTGGATGTAGTTTCTGGGGGTGGCACAGTTTGCAAGGGGGCGAGGCAGTTGTAGAGGGATTTTTTTTAGGTTGAGACATTAGGTGGGTTAGTAGGGCTATTGTGAGGAAATATTTTGGGCGAATGGGGTAGTGTGTGGGGTGGTGGTGCAATTGCGGATGGGGGATGTTTCTGGGAATGGGGCAGTTTGGGGGGTTGGGAGAGTAGAGAACAGGGAGAAGATGTTTGAGAAATTCCCTAACTGCTATATTAAGTTTCTATGCAACAGAAGCTAGTACTTTGTGGTGGTTGAGCAGTTTTCAGGGTACTGTGGAAGTTGTGGGGGTATATTTTAAGTGTGGGACAATTTGTGCAGTGGTATATTTGTTCCAGAGTAATTTTTTATGGGTAGGGGCAGTGTGCAGGTTGGTGAGGCAATTGTGATGGAGTAATGTTTGGGGTGGTGCAATTATGGTGCAGTAGTTTCTGGGAGTGGGGTCAATTTGTGATGTGGTGGGGCAGATGCGGGGCGGTTGGCAAAGTGATGGGACAGCTGTAGGACAGTTTTTAGGATTGGGATAATTTGTAAGATGGTGAGGCTGTTTGTAGGGTGGTAAGACAGTTGTCAAGGGTTGTGTTTTTAGGGATAAGGGCAGTATATGGGTTGTTGGGGTAGTTGCATGGGGTATTTTTTTGGGTAGGGCAGTTTGTGGGATGGTGGTGCAATTGCAGAAGGTATTGTTTAGGGGTGGGAGCAGTTTTTGGGATGGTGGGGGAGTTAAAGGGTGTAGGACTTGAGAGTTGGGCTGTTTATTTATTTATTTATTTTATACACATTTATATACCGCATCTTCCAAAGTTCAGTTGCGGTTTACAGTGAACAATAGTTAACAAAGCAAGTTTGTTTTACAGGGACATTTGTAAGGGGTATTTTTGGGGGTGGGCAATTGTAGTATGATGAGGCATTAAAAAGGTGTAGCTTTTATGAATGGAACAGTCTATAGGGTGGGCAGGCAGTTGAGGGAGGTTGATTTTTGGGCTGGAGACAGTTTACGGTTTGGTAGGGCAGTTTGCAGGATGGTGAGATGGTTGTTGAGGGGCATTTTTTAGAGTGGGGACATTTGGAGGGCTGGTGGGGCAGTTGTGAGGAAGTATTTTTGGGGGGATGGGGCAGTGTGTGGGGTGGTGGGGCAAGGGAGACAGTTTTGGGATGGGACAGTTTGGGAGGTTGGGAGAGTAGAGAACAGGGAGGGGGAGTTTGAAAGGAGCAATTCTCTAACTGCTATGTTTCACTGTATGTCTATGCTATAGAAGCTGGGACTACTTCTCCCATAAAAATGCATTGGGCTATTTTTTTGGGGGAGGGGGGTGCTTTTATCGCTGGAAGCCCTGGAACAATTTGGTCTATTTTCAAACTTGATGGTTTTTTCACCAGTTTTCTCACATACCAAGTTTCATCCCATTCCATTAAATGTTTAGAGATTTATTTTGTCCTCAGACATGACAGACAGATATTCTCAACCCCTTTTATATAATTCTTTTCAACTTCCATTCACCTAAAAAGAAAAATGGTCTTTCCGTCTGCTGCTGCTGCTGCCTATGTCACTGATGCCACCTCTGTTGCACCATTATTGGTACTGCTTTTGCTCCTCTCTCAGTGCCCTGTAGTCTTTATGCGAATGTTATTGCGTCTCTTGTCTTTCGTTTGCTGTCTTGAGTGGTTCATGCAACTCTTTTGTCTCTGTTGCTCTGCAAGCTGTGTCTTTTTGTTTGTCAGTCTTCCTCCTTCTTCTGCTTTGTATCTTTTTGGGTGCCTTGAGTCTTCACTCTACCACTTTCATCCTATTTTTATGCCTTGGGGTTTTATTGCCACTCTTCTTCCTGCATTGCACTGTGATTAATTAATTTTCTTGTTTTGCATCTTTTTTAGTAAATAGCCTTAATTGCACTGCTGTTATTGCCAATGTAATCCTTTTGCATTGGCCGGGCTGCTCTTCCTACTGTTGGTGTAGTTTTCCTCACTCCTAGAACATTTAAAAGTGCCTTATGAATAAGAACATAAGGTTTTTATTTCATGACAGAAGTGCTCCGTGCCTTTGGGTATTGCTCTTCAGGTGATAGGGCTTTCCAGCCTATCTTACTGCTGTGATGGCCTTTCCTCCAGGGTTCTAGATTTTCACTGCCAGTGTTTCTGCCCCTTCCATCCCCTGCCACTGTTTTTGTGGCCTTCATCACAATACATCCTCTGCTTTCTGTCTCAGTCCCTCAGGATTTCATTCCAAGTAGTCCATGAAATCTTCTCCAAGCCCAAGGAGGGATATTCATTTGTAATTCAGGTTCCTATGCTAGGACTAATTCCGCAGAGCCAGCATAAGTCTATTCTGTGGGACAACACAAACTTAGCCAAACTAAGATGGAGTCTGCACACCAAGGCTTATAGAGTGCTACAGACAGACGTAGCCACAGTGAATAGAGATGGACACTGGCCCTTTGTTTCAGCTGGACATTAGCATTAGTCAGACACCTTTGGAATGAGCCTTGGAGAAACCCTTTTCTATGCTGACACTTTTGGCTGATGGAGGGGTGCTCAAAGGTAAATGACCGGTACCTTTGGATTCACAAATTTGGATCTCTGAACCCTGATAAGGACCAATCCTCTAAGGACACATATCCCAGCTTTCTGTTTCTGATGAGCCAAGGTCTATAAAATGAGGTGGCAAAGAACCAGTCCTTTCCCTGCTAGAATTCCATCGGAATACTCTGTCTCTGCAAAGCATGCTGCCTCTATCTGCCAGCTGTCTCTGAATTTTAAAGTTCTCTTTCTCTGCCCTATTCACTTAGAATTGTCTCCAAACTAGTGGCCCTTGGCCACATACTTGTCTTTGTCCTTCCCCACCCACAGCTGCCTGGCTCCAAATGAAGGAATTCTTATCCTTGGCTGGTATCCAGACTCTGAGGGGTAACTTATAATGGCTGCTTGTTGTGTTTATGGTGATTAGCTAATATAGTAGCTAATTCTCCCATCAGAGTGGGAATTCCACCGAGGGAATGTGCTATAACCATTGCCAAGTCTGTATTTAACTAGGCAATAAGTACCAGAACTGCAAGTAACTTTATCTGTATTGTCCCCTTGACTAATGTTGAATAAATGGCATGAACACACAGACCTTTTCCAGAAGTCATTTATTGCTAGTAACTGATCTGAACTTGGGGTGCTGGAAATATGGAGTGCTGATCCATAATGTTATACACGAACGTACTGCCCTTACACTGCCTGGGCTCATCCAGCCAATCCTGCTGCTGCATTAGCCTTTCCTCTGTGTTCTAGGCTCCTGCAACCAGTACTGCTAGTTCTCCTTTGACCCACTACCACTGCTTGTGGGGCCTTCATCATAAGAACTCTCTGCTTTCTATCTGAACCCTCAGGATCTAATTCCAAACAGTCCATGAAGTTGTCCCCCAGTGCAGAGGGAGCTTCATCTGTATAATGGGTTGCTATGCTAGGGGAAAAGTCTTCAGTGCCAGGACTTTAACTTTCAACTTGTCTCCACTCTCACTGCCAGGGCTCTTTCTGTTTATCTTTCTGTTATGTTGGCTCTCTTCAGGTATTTTGGGGTCTTCCAACCTATCTTGGTACTGTGTTAGCTCTCTTTGGGTGTTCACCCCAAAAAACATGAACCTAGTGGGGGGGGGGGGGGCACTTCTGGCCTAACACCATTGATGTTCCTTGAACTCTCTCTTAAAGGTTCTTTTCAAATTTCTATCACAATAGTTGTTGACTTTGACACACTCTTAGAACATTTGTTTTCATGGCCCTTTAAAATTGTCTTAGCATCAGATATCTGGCTTTTCTCAATGACTGAAGTCTTCAGTACCTTAAAGTGTTTCTGTTCAGGTAGTAGGGCCTACCAGATGATCCAGGTGCTGTTCTGGCTCTCATCAGGGTTTTAGAGTCTTCTAGCCTGTTTTACTGCTGTATTGGCACTCTACAGGCATTTTAGGATCTTCCAGCCAATTTGAGTGCCATATTCACCCTCTTCCGTTGTTCCTGCACCTTCCAGACAATATTATTGCTGCTTTAGCCTACTCATGCTATCTTGGGGTAATCTGAACAGCATTGTTGACACTTTATCCTCTGCCTATGCTTTGGAGTCTTCCCGCCAGTGTTGATGCCATTTTACTTAAATCAAAGTGCATTGGTATTCTTCCACAAATTTTGGTACTGCTTTGCTTTCTTTCACTACTTTAGGATGTTCGCTCCACACTCTGTATAGCTTTGGTGGCTTATTGTAGCCTTCCTGCCCTTCCTAGTGCACTCTGACCCTCTTCTGGTGCCATGCGGGTGTTGCCAATGCCTACTAACAAATTTCAAGCAGGTTTGATTAAAAATGGATGAAAACCCCCAATATTACATTCTAAAACTCCTTGAATGGGTATGAATGAGACAAACACATAACAGTAAATGATTTGGAATACAAAATCTAATTAAATGGGATAAAGGACAAATACTAACTGACAATAATGTTTTTGACATACACATCCCTAATTTACATCTTCAAGCAATCAGGATAAACCAAGTGTAATGTCTTATTCCTTGTCAGTGCATCAAATAAGAATGCAATATTAAATCATCATCCTGTGTTTCAAACTCCATTTTTTTGGATATACGAGAAGCAGAAGAATTCATGACTAAATTGTGTGATTCTTTTTCCATCAGGCTATGAGTCTCGTGTGATCACTTCATCTATTCCCAAGTGACATTCCACCCCTGGATACTAATACATTTGTGAACACTCATTTAGTGGGATTCTAACATTTAGGGGCATGTTTACAAAAGTAAATTAGGCTTCAGCCTCTAACGCTGGATGATAGCAGCACAATGCCCCTGTAAGCTGCAAAGGTCCCTTGGTATCTGCAGGGCGTGTTCCCAGCGTTTTCCCTGCAGATACTGCAGAAAAAATGCAGGGATCATGGGGGCCAAGATAGCATAGTTACTCACCTGTAAAGCACAGTTACTTACCTGTAACAGGTGATCTCTGGGAACAGCAGGAATTAGTCTTCACATATGGGTACGTCGGTACTGACGGAGCCTGCACGGGAATGCTCCCCAGCATCCAATCAGAAAGCTTTTGGGAGCATCCCTCGCGCCTGCGCGGTGACTTCCCGCCTTTCCCACTGCCTCTCCTCAGTTGAGTTTCATAGCTGAGACAGAAGGAGAGAAAGAGGAAAGGAGATAGATAGATACAACTCCTAGGGGAGGTGGGAGGGTTGTGAAGACTAATTCCTGCTGTTCCCAGAGATCACCTGTTACAGGTAAGTAACTGTGCTATCTCCAGGAACAAGCAGGAATGAGTCTTCACATATGGGGACTCCCTAGCTGTGGATGCCAGGGGAGATCCCATAAAATGCGTATTCCTGGAACAGGACAGCATTTCCCAAACCTGGATCCCCGGCATCCCCTGAGGGATGGGGGGTAGGAGTTGAATAGAGAAGAGCTGCAAGGAACAGCAAATCTAAAGACTACAGGAGGGAGGAGTCTTTAGAAAGTATGTCAGTATCATTAAATATTTAAAGAACTAGTACAATATAGACAGGGCCGGCCCGTCCATTGAGCGAGAATGTTTTTTGCACAGGGCCCCGCGTTTCAGGGGGCCCCGCGCAAAAAACATTCTTTTCGAAAAGTAAAATTGAAAAAAAAAAAAAAAACCTGTCTGCTGCCGCGGTCGGGGCCGCCGCGGCAGAATCGAGCGTGCCGCGGGGCCCCCCTGTGCACGGCAGAGCCTGCCCTCCCCTGTAGCAGCTCTCTCTTTGGAGCTGAAGTCAGACGCGCCGGCTTGCAGAGCGCGAGGGAGGAGTTTCTCCCTCGCTGCTCTGTTAAGCCCGCGGGGGCTGATGGGAAGTTCCCATCAGCCCCCGCGGGCTTAACAGAGCAGCGAGGGAGAAACTCTTCTCTCGCGCTCTGCTCTGCAAGCCGGCGCGTCTGACTTCAGCTCCAAAGAGAGAGCTGCTACAGGGGAGGGCAGGCTCTGCCGTGCACAGGGGGGCCCCGCGGCACGCTCGATTCTGCCGCGGCGGCCCCGACCGCGGCAGCAGACAGGTTTTCTTTTTATTTAATTTTCCCTGGGCTGGGCTGGGATGGGGGGGGGGGGGAGTTGTTAGGACTGCTAATGGGCTGGGCTGGGCTGGGCGGGGGGGGGGTTGTTAGGAATGCTAATGGGCTGGGCTGGGCTGGGCGGGGCTGGGGGGGGTTGTTAGGAATGCAAATGGGCTGGGCTGGTGGGGGGGGGGTTGTTAGGACTGCTAATGGGCTGGGCTAGGCTGGGGGGGGTTGTTAGGACTGCTAATGGGCTGGGGGGGTTGTTAGGACTGCTAATGGGCTGGGCTGGGCTGGGCTGGGCTGGGGGGGGGGTTGTTAGGACTGCTAATGGGCTGGGGGGTTGTTAGGACTGCTAATGGAATGGGCTGGGCTGGGGGGGTTGTTAGGACTGCTGCTGGGCTGGGGGGGGTTGTTAGGACTGCTAATGAGCTGGGGGGGTTGTTAGGACTGCTGCTGGGCTGGGCTGGGCTGGGGGTTGTTAGGACTGCTAATGGGCTGAGCTGGGGGGGGGGTGTTAGGACTGCTAATGGGTTGGGCTGGGCTGGGCTGGGGTGAGCTGGGGGGGTGGTTGTTAGGACGGGTGGGGGGTGGGGTGGGTTGTTAGGAACGCTAATGGGCTGAGGGGGGGGGTGTTAGGACCGCTAATGGGCTGGGGGGGGTTGTTAGGACAGCTAATGGGCTGGGGCTGGGGCTGGGGGTGGGTTAGGACTGCTAATGGGCTGGGGGGGTGTTAGGACTGCTAATGGGCTGGGGGGTGGGGTTAGGACTTGAGGTGGGCTGATGGGGGGGGTTTAGGACTGGCAATGGGCTGATGGGGTTAAGACTGGAAGTGGGCTGATGGGGGGGTTAGGACTGGTAATGGGTTATAGGGGGGCTTAAACTGAAAATGGGGTGATGGGGGGGTTAGGACTGGAAGTGGGTTGATGGGGGGCTAGGACTGGTAATGGGTTGGGTGGTTGCTATGACTGGAAATGGGCTGAGTGGAAGGGGAGGCTTGAACTGCAAATAGCTGATGGGGAGGGAGCTTGGAATGGAAATGGGCTGTGAGGGAAGGGAGCTAGGACTGAAAATGGGCTGATGGAGCAGCTAGGATAGGACTGGAAATGGGCTGTTGGGGGGAGCTAAGATTGGAAATGGGCTGTGGTGGGGGCTTGAATTGAAATGGACTCATGGAGGGGCTAGAACTGAAAGTAGGCTCATTGGGGGGGGGCTTGGACTGGAATTGGACTGAGTGGAGGGGAGCTATGATTTGACATGGGCTGATGATGGGGCTAGGAAATGACTAGAAATGGGCTGATGGGGGGCTAGGATTGGAAATGAGCTGATGAAGGGACTCAGACTGAAAATGGATGGGGGAGCTAGGACTGGAAATGGGTTGATGGTGGGCTAGGACTGGAAATGGGCTGATGCAGGGACTAGAAGGGAATGGATGCTGGGTGAGACTGGAACTAGAAGGGAGCTGATGTTGGGGGAGGATTAGAATGGGATGGGGCTGGGAGAGTAAAATGGAGAGGGGAAAAATATTTTGTGTGGGAGGGATGAAAAATCTACAATTGGCCTGGTATTGGGAGAGTAAGTGGGGATTGAGGATGGAGGGGTAAAATTTGTGTGGATGAAATAGGAATGAGGAAAGAGCAAAAGGAGAAAGATTAGTATGTTAAAGCAGATGTAGAGAGAGAGAATGGAAAAAAAAACTAGAAGAGAGAAGAAAGAACAAATGGACAGCAGACGATGGACAGTTAGCAGAAAACATGAAGAAACCAGAAGAAAGTGGCTGGAGCAATTGCAACTGAAAAAAAATGCACAAAAGGTAGAAATATCTCTTTATTTTGAATTTATTAACTGGAATATGAAACCTCTAGGAAATGTGCATCATTAACGTCTGTGCTTTGTTTGGTACAAGAGGAAATTAATTTATAGTTTTATTTCTACAGTGTTGTTGTACTTCCAAGTTTGGCTTTTGGGGTTCCCAGTTTAATTATTGCCTTCCTGTTTCTAAATTGTGATTCCTTGTTTGGTGATGGTCTATGTTCTGCATGTGTAACTGAGCTGATGTATTCTGTTTATGTAATTCCTATTTGACATTGCCACTTGTTCTCTTTCCCCAGTATTCTCTGAAATGTATTGGTTTAATATTTGCAGTGTTGCCTTTTGATAGGTAGGGTATGGTGCTTTGTGAGTCCTGGTAATGCTGTCAGGATACGGCGGGTTTGCTATGGGTTCTAAATGGGCAGCGTTTGTAGTAGTTCCTAATGTGCCTGGCGGTTGGCACTGGATTATAGTAATGTAGAAATCTTTTAGTCTTTCTTTATCCATACACTCATTAAGAGACATGTTTACTAAAAGTTAGTGTATGGTAACATTATGCAAATATTTATGCAAATAAGGCCCATTATGCAAATGAGGCCCCGCACCGAGTCTCCGCACATGGCCCCGCACCCCCCTTGGGCCGCCCCTGAATATAGAGCTTACCTACTGGATTGTAGGAAGTAGAACTGTGATGGAGTGTACTGTAGATGCAGTAGCGGAATCTTCAAGGTAACTTCACGGCAGTGAGGATGAAGTTCCAAACCAGGAATGGGCAGGTGACCCAGGTGTCAACTGGGGCAGGAGAAGAATGGCAGGTCTTCAATGGAAAGCTTTATGGGAAAAAGCTGAAAACTCTTTTAGGTACAGAGTTATTAACATTGAGGACTAAAAGAAGAAGACTGACCGATCTGGAGAATTAGCCCAGTCCGGAAGGGAAGAGGGGGTATGGAAAAAAGCCCCTATTCCCAAGGAGAACAGAGTGTACTCAGAAATACTGAAGATGTACACTGTCATTCCTAGCTGGTAAGAGATAGGAAGACAATGAAGTTTGATACTTCATGGATAGGGAGATCTATAACAAAAATAGAAGCTGTTGACGTCACAGCAGTAATTGTGTGTATAACCGCTCCCACTTACTGAGCCGTATGAGAATAGGCAAGTTGACTGTCTGGACCCCTTAAGAAGGTAAAAACTTTATAGCACAGACAGTTAGGGAGATAGTAGGTAATACCTAGTGTCCTATGGACATCTCCCAAAGGGCATATATATATATGGAAATACAAATATGCCTATATATATGTGCATATATGTCCAGATATGTGTGATATATATATATATATATATATATATATATATATATATATATATATATATATATATGTATATATGTATATATATATATAGATACAGATGGGCATGGCTTATGCCCATACAGATTACAAAAATATGTATGTATAGGACATATACATACAGGAATATGACTCTGAGAATACATGCCTGCAACTGAACCACAGAAAAAACATTCACATGGGGAATGTGATGGGAAAAGATTCATCTAATAATAAGGGGGTGAAAACCACATGAAGATATATAGAGAATCTATTTCTGTGGTGCAGGAATGTAGTTCAGTGGAATAACCGGTATGGTTGCGTGAAAAACAGAGGATAATAGCAGTCTGGTAAGAGCACGTCAGGAGTACTTTAGGACTCTGACATGTCCAGAGGACAAGAAAACGCATAGACTAAGATACCAGGAGGACCCAGTCAAGGGACTCAGAGGTATCATGTACCGTAAAAGAGTATGCATTGTCCAAGTGGAGTAGAAAAGATAATGCCAAGCTGTAAGGAAAAAAGGGGTAGATTCCTGCCAGATTGGGAACTCCTTGGACATTCACGCAGAAAAAGCTTGTCTTCTGTATCACAATAGGAGACAAGAGGGTATAAAGAACCTATATAGCCATGGAATGACTATATAAGCTTTTCCTATTATATGGAAAACCCTCAGAGACAAAGTTCAATGCTCTACAGCAAAGGCCCATAGTGGAAAGCTTCTCTGAAGATTGCAGAGAGCATTGTGCAGGAGAATTATGAGATAAACTGACAGCAGTCAGATGTGGTGCCACATCCCAGGTAAGGATATGGCAAGAAGAAGATAACCTGCAGTGAGTAGTATCATGCAAGATAGTTGAAAGTAACTTGCAAGAAACATTAAAGTAAGCACTGGAAGTTCTGCTTGTACAGCAACTGAACAAAAGAACAGAGGGGATCCCCCTGTATAAAAACAGGGAGAAACACAGACAGAGGGAGCGTAGATATTCCCGTCCCTGTCTGATGAGTTGTTCAGAGCATGCATTGAAGGATAGCAAAAAGTCTACACTGGAAAGAAAGAGAAGTGTTTCAGTATGGTACCAACTCGAGCAGGGGAAACCCTGGAGAGAGGGGCTTGGAAGGTGACGTACCATATGGTAAGTCAGCTGAAGGAAAAAATGTCCCTGTGGGGACAGAAACTATCATGGGATAATTGTAATCTCCCTTTATAATAAAAAGAAAGGGAGAATTCTGTAACCCATGGACAAAAATATCCGAATAGCTTAGCATACTGAAAAGAAAAACCAGTGTAGGGTTTGAAGAATAACTTCTGGTAAGAAGAAGTTAACTGTAGATTGCAACATACAGGAACCTATGGTTGCTGGCGATGATTAGCCTGGGTAGAGTCTGGAGACTTCAGACGAGGATGAGATGTCCCTTGCTTGGGTACATCTGGAGGATGGGCAGAGGAAGGATGAAACTTTCTTTTCCTAGGGAAAGAAGGTTTGGTAGGACATTTCCTACGCCCTGGGGAAAAAGAAGGCTTAGGACGGTTTCCAGAACTAGGAAAGTCAGTGGAGCAATGAGCAACCTGACGTAAAGCCTCTTTATTGAAGAAATTTTCTCCAGTACAAGGAGAATTACCCAGTGTATGTTGTGCCCATCTGCTCAAGTCTGAAGCCTGCAGCCAGGCTGTACGACGTGCTCCAATGGCAATAGCAGAGGATCTGCTAACAGACTCAAAAGAGTCTAGAGAAGCACGAGAAAGGAACCAAGAGATATTCCTGCTATGATTGAGAAGCAAGGAATAGTCAGAGGCCTTAGGTTCTGACAAAAAAGGAGCCAAAAGAGATAATTTCTCTGTGACCTCCTGAAGTGTCAGACTCATATAAAAAATATATGAAATAATTCTTGAAGCCAGCATAGACGTTTGGAAGGTTTGACGTCCAAAGGCATCAAGTGCTTTAGATGCACGACCTGGCGGATAAGAAGAATGCTTCTTCTTGCTTCTTACCTTCCTCATTGCTGATTCCACAACAATGGAATGATGTGGAAGTTGGTTTTTCTGGAACCATGGAGAGGGAGGTGCCCGATACAGAACGTCAATGGCGGTAGAAGGCAAGGGAACCCTTAAGGGTGATTCCTATATCCTCAGAAGAAGATCCTGTAAAGAATGATGTAAAGGAAGCATTATATTTTCCTTTTCTGCAGGATCTTGATCAAGAGAAAAACCAGGAATAGGAATGGTAAGGAAGGCTGCCATGTCAAGGAGAAACTTCTGAAAAGAAGGATTTCCAATAGGAACTAATCCTGGGCAAGCTGAGGTTGAAGGAGCAGCTTGAGCACCAGAAGATATACTGGACTGGTGCAGAAAAAGAATCCTGCTCGATGGACTGTGATACTGACAGTTCTGATTTGAGGCAGTTAGTACTGCATCGTCAGTGCCTGGTATCGATTCCAAACTAGGCATAGAAAGGATCGATGGCACCGATGGAACTACAGGAATCGATCCCGACACCGGTACCGGTATCGGAGATAATGTCATTGAAGCAGTAATCGAGGGCTGCTAAAGTGGTACCGAGGTGACCAGAGAGCCTTGGTGAATATCCTCGGTACTGTGTAGCCGGAAACGATATGGATCGGTTCCGAAACGCGTCGGTACCAAGTCATCCAGACTGGATATCGATTCTAGACTCGGCATCGAAGCGAGCGAGGCTATCGATGCATGTCTAGAAGGTACCGACGTTGGTGGTGGTATCAGCGATGCCGATACATGAAAGTCAATTGGAAGCTCATCGAACGGCACCGAAGGTACCGAGGACGTTCGAAGACGATGCCCGGTGACGAGAGGAACACTTGACACCGGCACCGATGTTGGGGTATCGGTACCGCTCGAAGTCGGTACCAACCCCAAGCATGGTGAAGATATAGGAAAGTCAATCTGGGTGGAATCGAGCGGCCCCGAAGGTACCGAGGATTCCAGATGACGATCCCAGGTAAAGAGTGGAACACTCAATACCGATGCCGATACCGGGGTATCGGTACCGCCCAAAGCCGGTACCAACCCCAAGCATGGCTGGGAAACAGGAAAGCCAATCTGGGTCGTATCGATCGGCCCCGAAGGTACCGAGGACACCAGATGACGATTCCTGGTGAAGAGTGCAGCACTCGACACCGATGCCGGTGCCGGGTTATCGGTACCGCTCGAAGCGGATACCACCCCCTGGCACGGCTCAGGTATGTTCTGTGAGGGGTGAGCCCCAGGAACAACCTGAAACCCCGTGAATGCTTTGGAGCCCGAAGACTCCCACCGGGGTTTTATTGCCAATGGTATCTTGAGGGCAAGGCCGGAGCCGTCATCATGCTGTGCATGAAACTTACCCTTCAAGAATTGGCTAGTCTTAACAGACTGTTTGTGGGTTACCTGATCCTGGAGAGAAGAATAAACCGGTGTCCTCACCTCAGGAGGAAAAAACGGCATCGAGGGAAACTCGAAAAAGGGAAGGTCTTCTCCCAATAATACAGCCTGATGGATCAGGGAAAAAAGGGTCAGGACCCAATCAGGTTAGACACCAAGCATTGGAGTCTAAAAAGAAAACCATGTTTCCACAGTGAAGGCACTTCTTAGGGGAAGAAGGCTCCATGTTGGAGAGGCCTGGTAGGCCCAAAAGTTCAAACAAAAAACTGAGGAGAAATATTTCTCTAAGTTTAGAAAGGGAAAAGAATAAAGCACCGGCGGTACCGGTATCGGCGGGAAATACAGCCGCGACCACAAGAAAACAAGAAAATAAGGATTTTAAAGTAAAAAATTTCTGCGGTGACAGGAGGACGTCCTGTTGGCTCCGCGGAAAAACGAAAACTGAGGAGAGGCAGTGGGAAAGGCGGGAAGTCACCGCGCAGGCGCGAGGGATGCTCCCAAAAGCTTTCTGATTGGATGCTGGGGAGCATTCCCATGCAGGCTCCGTCGGTACCGACATACCCATATATGAAGACTCATTCCTGCTTGTTCCTGGAGATCAGGTGTTCTCCGGGAACAGCAGGAATCAGTCCTCACATATGGGTGACGTCAGTGCCGGCAGAACCAGTGCGAAGAATTTCCCCAACTTTCAAAGAAAGCCTTTGGGAATACTACCACACATGCATGATCCCCTTCTCACCCAAGGGTGCCATCTTGCTCAGATGACATAGCTAAGATGGCAGTCAAACAGAAACAGAATGATGGTAACTCCAAGGGGAGGAGGGAGGGTTGTGAGGACTGATTCCTGTTGTTCCCAGAGATCACCTGTTACAGTTGAGTAACTACACTTTCTCCAGGAATAAGCAGGAAGTCAGTCCTCACATATGGGACTCCCTAGCTCCAGGCTGCTGAGGACCAAACCATGACAGTATTAACGGCGACCTGTTGGGTGGCCACGAGTTGCAGAAGGTGAGTCCCCGCTGAGCTACTCTGCAAGACCCTAGCATCCAGTAACACTATCACTCCAGTAGCCTGAACACAGAAGGGTCAGAGAGCAGGAGTTGTCTACACTCCAAGGATATTATGTAGCACTGCCTGACCAAAGGTGCTTTCCCTGCAGGATTCGTTTTCCAGGCAGTAGTGCGCTGTGAACGTGTGAATGGATGACCAAGTGGTGGCTCTGAAAATCTCTCTCACCGGCACAGAATGAAGGTGGGCCACCGACGTAGCCATCGCCCTTATGCGGTGCGCTGTGATCCAGTGCTCCAGGGAGAGGCCCGCCCACTGATAAGTGAGGGCAATGCAGTCTGCCACCCAAGAGGATAGGGTATGCTTGGTTACAGGGAGCCACAGCCTGCAGGGGTTGTAGGACACTAAAAAGCTGAGGTGCTTTGCGATGGCCCTGGATCCACAGCAGATGGAAGGACAAGGCCCATTTACAGTCCAGTGTGTGGAGTATGAGCTCCTCCCTGCTGGCATAAGGCCGCGGGTAGAAGGTGCAGAGTGAAACAGGGCTACCACCTTTGGGAGGAACTTAGGGTGAGTGCAGAGTACTACCCTGTTATTGAAGAACCTAGTGTATGGGGAGTCCGTCACCAGCGCTTGAAGCTCACTGACTTTGTGAGATGAAATCAGGGCCACCAAGAAGGCCACCTTCCAAGATAGATATCTGAGGTGGCAGGTGGCCAGGGGCTCGAACAGTGGTCTGGTCAGCTGGGAGAGCATCATGTTCAGGTCCCATTCTGCCGCCGTAGAATGGATAGGCGGTTTGGATAGCAGGAGGCCCCATAGGAACCAGGAGACTAGGGGCTGGCTGGATAAGGGCTTGCCCCCTACTGGGTGATGGTGAACGGCTATGGCACTCAGATGCACCCGGACCAAGTTAGATTTCAGTCCTATGTGTGACAGATCCACTAGGTACTGAAGTACCAGCTATATTTGGCAGGAGAACGGGTTCTCCTTCCTGCTGCACACGACTGGGTGAACCTGTGCCACTTAAAGGCAAAAGACCCTCTTCAGTGAGGGCTTCCTGGAGGCCAGCACAATCTCCTCAACCTCTTGTGGTAGGTTGAATGGGGCCAAGACTACTCTCTCAGCAGCCAGGCCATCAGTGACCCCACACTGGGGTGCAGGAGGGAGCCTTCCTCCTGAGTCAGGAGGTCCAGGGTATGACCCAGGGGGACTGGGAGTGTTGCTGCCAGTGAGAGTAGTAGTGGGAACTAAGGTTGCCTGGGCCACCAGGGGACCATCAGTATCACTGATGCCGTCTCGTCCTGAATTTTGAACAGAGTCTTGGCAATCAGAGGGGCCAGCGGGAATGCATACAGCAGTCCATCCCATGAGATGACATAAGATCAGGAACGCACCTGTTGCTACCCTCTGTGGGTGTGGCTGCCTTGAGCAGAAGCAAGCCAACTGTGGGTTGTCTGGAGAGGCAAACAGGTCCATCTTGGGCCAGCCCCAAAGGCGGAAGAGCTTCTCCGCCACTGTGGGGTTGAGATGCCACTCGTGAGGGTGCAGGACTCTGCTGAGTCTGTCCACTTGGTAGTTGTCCTGGCCCGGGAGGTAGACTACTCGCAGGAACATGCCATTGTGCACTGCAAAAGAGAGGAAGGCAACTGCTTTCTGGCAGAGGGAGTACAAACCCATGCCCCCTGCTTATTTATGCAAAACACTGCAACCTGGTTGTCCATCTGGACCAGAACAGGCCGGTTCCACAAGAGGGTGTGGAATGCTGGTAGGGCGAGGAAGACCACCCCAAGTTCCAGGAGGGACCAGCAGCCCTGAGTGCGGTGAGCTCTACAGTGAGCTCCCCAGCCTTAGAGAAAGGCATCTGTGGTCAAGGTCCTCTGTGGCAGGGGTACTTGGAAGGGCGTTCCTGCCTGGAGGGGCCCCATGTCTTGCCACCAGTCGAGGGACCTCACTAGCTGGCAGGTGACCCTGACCCTGTCCTGGAGTCAGCCTGTGGCCTGTGTCCACTGAGAATGCAGGCACCACTGGGCTGTCCACATGTGCAGGTGGGCTAGGGGCATGACATGGACCGTGGAGGCCATGTGTCCCAGCAGACAGAGGAGGAGGAGGTCTAGTGTCATTCTACGATGTTGGACATCCTCTGCCAGCTGTCTGAGGCGTTCTTCTCTGTCCTGAGGGAGGAGGGCTTTGGCCCACACCATATCCAGCTGAGAACCGAGGGACTCTAGGTTTTGCACTGGAGAGAGATGTGATTTGGGGTAGTTGATGACGAACTCCAGGTGCTGCAGGAGAAGGATAGTATGCTCTGTGCCCTGACAGGCCTCTGCAGCTGTGCCGCCTCTGATGAGCCAGTCATCCAAGTAGGGGAAGATGAACACCCCTTGTAAACGCAGATGGGCGGCTACCACTGCTAGGCACTTTGTGAAAACACTTGGCGAGGAGGTCAGGCCAAAGAGAAGTATCCTGTGTTGGTAGTAGCATCCCCCTACCATGAATTTCAGGTATTGCTGGTGAGATGGGTGGACCAGGATGTGGGTGTAGATATCCTTTAGGTCAAAGGAGCAAAGCCAGTCTCCCTGGTGGAGGTAAGGTAGCAGTGTCCCAAGGGAGAGCATTTTGAATTTCTCCCTCACCAGAAACTTGTTCAGGTCTCAGAGGTCCAATATGGACTTGAGGCCCCAGGTTCTTTTGGGGACAAGAAAGTATCTTGAGTAGAAGCCTTTGCCCCAGAGGTGTTGGGGAACAGGATCTACTGCCCTGTCCTTAGTAGACCCGCTAGTTCTGGGAGCAAGAGGGCCTGGTGAAGGAGAAGTCGCATCGGCTCTCCTGGAAAATGCCCCGGTGGTGGCAGCTGGAAGCGAAGTTGGTAACCCTCCTTTACCATTCAGAGTGCCCACTGGTCTGAGGTAACTTCAGGCCACTTGTGGGCGAAGAGTGTCAGACAGCCCCCTGTGGTCTGGTGAGGGTCTCCAAGAGGGAGGGAGGCCCTGCCCGGGAGTCAAAAGCTCCCACCAGGTTGAGCCAGAGCTGGTGTCTGCGGCTTTGGGGCCTTTGGCTTCCTAGGTCCCTGACCCTGACCTTTGGGCTGAGATCCCTGTTGCTGCTGGTTCGGGAAGGCTTGGTAGTGGTGACTCTGGTGGAAAGGGCCCTTCTTCCTTGAGAAAATAGGCCTTTTCTTCAAGGTTTTCTTACGGGGTCTTCTTTGACAGCCTCTGCCTGGTCACCACCTTGGCCTCAATCTTGGCCGTCTTGTCAGCCATAGGCTTCCCAAACAGGTTCTCTCTGGTGCAGGGGACATCCAGAAGCTTTTCCTGGACCCACTGCTAGAAGTCAGAGGTCTGCAGCGAGGCCTGGTGCCGAGCACCAATGGCTGTGGTTGCTGCCCAGGCTGCAGCCTCGAAACCATCATAGGTGGCCCGGAACAGGAACTTAGAGCAGTTCTGGATGGTTGCCATCAAGGTCTGGAACCATTACAGGGGTTCCCCAGTGAGCCCTGCTGAGAAGCCGCGAGCTCCTGAATGAGGCTGTTAAGATACATTTCTATGAGGAGCTCATAGATTTGTATTCAGCAGCCCAGCATAGCTACTTGGAAGCACTTGCACACCAAGGCATCTTTGGCTCTGGCCTCCCTACCTGGGGGTACAGAAGAATAAGTCTTCTGACTCTTGAGCTTCTGCATTGAAGACTCCACCACCATGGAGTTGTGGGGAAGTTGGGACTTCTGGAAGCCTGGACTCCTCTTGACATGGTAGATGCTGGGGTTTCCCACATCCGCAAGAGCAGCCGCTCAAGGATGGGTTGCACCGCCACCGAGAGAGCCTCCTTTGGTGGGGACTCATACTTGAGGATCTCCAGTTCTTTGGTGCGCAGGCCCACCTCGGACTCGGTTGGAACCGAGAGGGCTCAGGCCATGTCCCGGACAAAGTCATGGAATGCCAAATCCTCAGGTGGGGAATGGCGCCAGGGTTCCGGGGGAGATTGTTCAGAGGGGATTTCTCTGTGTTGAGAGGTCTCGGGTGAGGCCTTGATGTCGGTCTCCCAGTCGGAATCCGAAGGCGTCGAAGAGTCCGAGGCTCAGAGCTCCCATGCCGTGAGGCCTGCATCGGGGAATCGGGACCCCCCAATGGGTCTCGGGTCAGACTCCTGGAAACTAGTCGGGGAGGAACGGACACCCGTGGATCGGGACCAGGACTTCGATCAGTGCAGAGGGCTCGCCTAAGGCCGATAGCACTTGGGGCCCGGCTCTATGCCTGGAGACATCGCCGCAGCTGGGGGCCCGGTTGTTGGGGCAGATGATGCGGATGAACCTGAAATCAGTGCCTGCTGCATGACCTAGATGGCAGAGATACTCTGTTCCAGGGCCGCCATTCTAGCCTCAATGCCAGAAGGCTCCGCAGCTTTTGGCACAGGCACTAAGAGTATTGGGCCTGGTGCTGGCACTCTTGCGAGCGCAACACCCTCGGGGATCCTCGCACAGTCACTGCCAGTGGAGGACTTCTTCCTAGAGACCTTAGGGGGTGCTGCTCAGTGTCACCAGAGTCTTACCGCAGGACCTTATCAGGTTTCCCCAGTGGAACCTCGACTGGCTTCGAGGGTTTTTCTTCTTCTTGCCAGGATCCAGCGTCTTCACAGAGGAGCCACCACCACGGGACCCCAAAGACACCTGGGCCTCACGGGAGGTGCTTGGCTTTGGACTCAGCGTTGGTGAAGCTGGGGCTGAGCCGGACCGTAGGAACATCTTCTCCTGCAACACTGACCTTTTCTTGTTGGTTCACGGAGTCATGGCCTGGCACAGGTCGCAGGAGATACTGTCATGATCCAGGCCGAGGCAGTGCAAGCAGCAGTCGTGGGTGTCTGTGACAGACAGTTTGACCGCAACGATCACATGTTTTAAAACCACTGCGGGACATGGTGGATCACACTCAGCTGGGGTTGACATCCCTCAGGCGAAAAAGGGTGCGAACGCTGGTTGAGGCAAGCCTTGATGGAAAAAAGAAAAGTGCCAGGGAGACGCTGGCTCAAGGCAGGAAGAGGAACCAGTACGCAAACTGTGAAAAACTCAACTATAGAGGTCATTTTTAAGGAAATTTTCCAGGGAAACAGGACATGCGTCTGTTGGGTTCCGCAGAAATAAGGAGACTGAGCAAGATGGCACACTTGGGCAGGAAGGGGACCACACATGTGTGATAGCATTCCCAAAGGCTTTCTTTGAAAGCTGGAGAAATGCTCCGTGCTGGCTCCGTTGGCACCACCATCACCCATATGCGAGGACCGACTTCCTGCTTGTTCTTGGAGAATCACAGATGCAGCTATTTCTATCCATTGAAGTGGTGTTAGCTGCATCTGTTAAGCCTACAAATTGTGGCGATTATCGCATGCTGGTAGCATCTGTGGTAATCGCTTGTTGCAGGCATGTCTACTCTCCTCCTACTCTCCATTCTAATCCTGCCCAAGCCTGCAGATATCGTCCGAAATGCAGCCATTGTAGAAAAAAATCTATGATGTCTGTATTTTTCAAGCATAAATTGCTACCACCATGTGATAATTCTACATTATTCCTGCAGTAGTAGTTAATGCCCTTTAGTAAACATGCTCCCCAGAGAGGTTACACTAAAATCTGCCACATCTTGTCAAACTAGTAAGGTAGTCTATATGATATGTGCTGGTGAAAAACTATATTGATGACACCAATTAAACTTTCCAACAGACTTGTGGAACTTCAAAGTTGTCTTAGATGAGAAGTGACAGATGCATCTCTGGTACAATATTGTCAGGTGCGGCACTACCATTAAGCGAAGTAGGAAGTTGCCTAGAGCAATGGCCCTCTGGGGGCACCCACTGCTGCCACTGTCACCCTCTTGGGACAGGTAGCAGCGGCAATGGGCACAAACAGCCCCGTGGTGCTTACCTTTCAACTTCAGCCCCATGGGGCTGTTTGCTTCCGCCCCTCTGACACCCAATGCCAACTTCCTGCTACAAACAGGAAGTTGGCATCAGACATCAGAGAGGAGGCGGAAGCAAACAGCCCCGTAACACTGAAGTTGAAAGGTAAGTGACACAGGGCTGTTTGTGCCCATTGCCATTGCTGATGTCCCGGAGAGGGGCAGCAGCAGTAGCAATGGGCACCGGGGGGCATAAGGGATGAGGTTCACGTAGGGTGCCTCATCTGCTTGTGCTGGCCATGTATATTATATACAATTTGGACATAAATTCAAAGATTTGTGTTTTTCAGTTCTTCAGGTCCCTAAATAGAATGCATTTGGTGATGAATCATTGCTTATTGCAATACAGACAGATGTGGACTTTTGATTTGAAAATAGACTCCAAATAGCCTGAATATATGAAAACTGATTGAACTGTATTTTATTAAGTTTGATAAGTGACAACCAATCATCGAGAATGGAATGATGCTGTCCTAGTATTGCTATTGGTGGTCAGATTCCTGTTATACCATTGATTGGTTTGTTTCATATATGTTGATTATAAAATACCTTAATACATGTGTGTACTTGTGAATTTTAGGCATGATCTCTGCCACTTACACTAGTATTCTATAGACAAGTCGGCACCTACTTGTCTTTATAAAATAAGCTTAAAATAGATATGTTTGAATTGCCTTTACCTAAGTGCCTTGTTAAAAATTACCCTCTTATAGTTATAAGTGGGTGCTCAATTATGCTCCTTTGTGTTGCTGCATGGGAAGCTTTTTTCTCCCCATTCCCTGATGTACTCTGATACACACTGAGCAGAGGACTACAAACCCCACAGTGCACTGAGGGGTAGACACTAAAAAGGTAAAAAAAGGATGCAGATGAAGTAAAAGAATTGCAGGTGAGGAAAAGTAGCCAGCTAGTGTCTGGCATCAAAAAAATTGAGAAATACTGTTCTATGCTGTATTACAAGCTGTTTACATCTTTTATTTATTCTGCACCTTTTAATTTCCTTTGTTCCTTTCTGGATTTTTACGTTTTGCAAAACTAACTATAGCTGCACATCAGATTCCAAGAGAAGTCTCACTGGAACTTTATGCATATGCTGTCAGAAATACAGCATGGGGGGGGGGGGGGTATTTATACACACAACTCTTTAATGCCTTTTTACCTTCACAAAGTAATTCTCTGTGTCCAGAACATTCTGGGTTGTTCGATTAAATTCCCTCCTTTCTTCATCCTCAATTTCCTAGTACAAGGTTACAAGAAAAAAGGATGAAAAATGTTTATTCATTATTTGGTTTTCAGAAGATTCCTGGAATACCAATCAACAAATTGTAAGACCCTAAGCAGTATTAAAAGATACTGCAGTGGAGGCAATGCATGCAAATTATTTTGTGCATATTCATTGTAGATATCCTGAAAACCCATTTGGCTGGGGGGAACCCCAAATAGCTTTGGGAACCACTGCTCTAAAGAATTAAGGATCTGCGCTTTCGTTTTGCTCAAATTCATTTCATTTTAGAATATGCTATATTTGTTTACTGCATGGAAATGAAACAAAAGAAACCACAATTTTTCCTTGCAGAGCTCTACAAAGAATATGGCCAGGGCAATGACAAAAAGCCAATAAACATGCACATTAATAGCTTTGAAAAATCTAGCCTGTACAAATGTTATACTACATCAAGGGTAATTTTATAAGGAGCTTCCTAAAATTACACATCAGCAATGCGCATATATCATGGTGTTTTGGTGACTTATGTGTACAAATGGTAATTGCTATTTTATAAGTATACGCATCACCACAATGGTGCGTACTTTCACTGTGGGCATATGCATGGGTGAAGTATAGGAGACACGCATAAATACATGTGTAAATTCTAAAATCTTGCAATTTAATCATGTTCTTTACAAATCTAAGCATGGACCAGTTCTAGGGCTAGTGACTGTCTTAAATTAACACATATATTTAGTTACTTACACTAGTACTTTATTAAGAAAAGTAGCTGCCTACTTTCATTTATAGAATAGGCTTCACATAGGCACCTTAAAAAGCACTCTAACTAGGTGCACCCTTATAAAATTACTCTGCAGGCATTCAGTGCCCTTTCTAAACCAGAACTTCTACTCTAACCATGTTGTGTTCTCTCTCAACACCTTCCAGCTCATTTAGGACAACATCAGAGGATAATAATATCATTTTTGAATGTATTGGATCTGTACTTAAATGTCCATCAGGTATGCATACTAATACTACTCTAATTACTACAAAGTTTCTATCTCTTTTGCACACCATTTAGAGAACATGACACTAGATTTAATGATGCAAGTACAATTAGATAGTAATTACTAACAGGGCACCTAGGCAGACAGGCACAACAAGGAAGCCGTGAAGTAAAGAGGTAGTAGACTGGGATGTTCATCCCAGAAGCAGAAACACTTCAAAACATAATTCATGCCAGATGATTGGTGGAGAAAAATATAAGCTGAGGGCCCAATTTTCAAAAGGGCTGACATGTCAAACCTCATGACATATAAATATTGGCGGGATATTCAGCTGCAGTATCAGCTGCTGCTGAAAGCGTATTTACTCATCTGTAACAGGTGTTCTCCGGGGACAGCAGGAATCAGTCCTCACATATGGGTGACTTCGGCGCTGACGGAGCCCTCATGCAGATCAAATCCCCAGCTTTCAGAGAAAGCCTTTGGGAGTTGCCATCACGCATGCATATTCCCCTTCCCGCCCAAGGGTGCCATCTTGCTCAGTCGAATGACATAGCTAAAGACAGCAAAAAGAACAAAATATAATAATAGGACTGCAACTCCTAGGGGAGGAGGAAGGGTCGTGAGGACCGATTCCTGCTGTCCCCGGAGAACACCTATTACAGGTGAGTAACTACGCTTTCTTCGGGAACAAGCAGGAAGTCAGTCCTCACATATGAGACTCACTAGCTATAGGCTATAGACAACCCATAGCTAAAATGGCTCCCCCTACGAGAGCCGCAAGCAGCCACAACAGCAATGAAAATAAAGGGAATAGCACCCTGGTAGCCTGAACACAGAGGGGTCAGAGGGCAGGGGTTGCCGAGACCTCGAAAGGTTATGGAGTACAGCCTGGCTGAAGGCACTGTCCCACCAGGACTCCCTGTTCAGGCAGTAATGGACTGCGAAAGTCTGACTCGTAGACCAGGTGGCGGCCTGGCAGATGTCTGCCAAAGGAACAGAGCAGAAATGAGCCACTGAAGCCGCCATGGCCCTGACCCTATGGGCCATAATGCGACCCTCCATAGGAATCCCGGCTGCCCTGTATGCTCAGGCAATGCAGTCTGCCACCCAGGTGGACAGCGTATGCTTAGATACCACCATCCCCAGCTTACTGGGTTCATAAGAAACTAAAAGCTGAGAAGCCTTCCGATGCGGTTGCGTTCGCTGGATATAGAAAGCCAACGCCCTCTTACAGTCCAGGGTACGCAGAACCGACTCTGCCTGACTGGCATGCGGTCTGGGAAATAAGACAGGCAGAACCACCTCCTGGTTGAGGTGGAACGAGGAGACCACTTTCAGAAGGAACTTGGGGTGCGTGCGAAGCACCACCTGGTTCCTATAGAACCTGGTAAAGGGTCTTTCCGACACTAGGGCCTGGAGCTCACTCACCAGCCGAGCGGATGTGAATGCCACCAGGAAAACCATCTTCTAAGAAAGACAGCGTAGATGACAAGTAGCCATGGGCTCAAAGGGCGGCCTAGTAAGCTGCCCTAGCACCACGCTGAGATCCCACTCAGTCGCCGGTGGGGAGGCCCGGGGGTCTCAATAGAAATAGGCCCCTCAGGAACTGAGAGACCAAAGGGTGAGTGGAGAGAGGCTCCCCATCCACTAACATATTCATAAATGACCTGGAATAGGGAATAATGAGTAAGGTTATCAAATCTGCAGATGACACAAAATTATGTAAAGTTGTTAAAACCCAAGAGGACTCTGGAAAATTGCAAGAGGATCTTGATAAATTGGAAGACTGGGCATCAAAATGGTAGATGAAATTTAATGTGGGCAAGTGCAAAGTTATGCACCTAGGAAAGAACCCAAACTATGGTTACACGATGCAAGGTTCCAAATTGGGAACCACCACCCAGAAAAAGATTTAGGCGTCATCGTGGATAACATGTTAAAATCCTCCACCCAGTGTGCAGCAACGGCAAGGAGAGCACATAGAATGCTAAGTATCATAAGGAAAGGAATGCAAAATAAAACAAAAGGATATTATAATGCCTCTGAATTGTTCCATGGTGCGACCGCACCTTGAATATTGTGTGCAATTCTGGTCGCAGTATATTAAAAAAGATATAGCGTTATTAGAAAAGGTACAGAGAAGAGCCACCAAAATGGTAAAGGGGATGGAAGGCTACTCCTATGAAGAGAGACTAAAAAGGTTAGGGCTCTTCAACCTGGAAAGGAGACGGCTGAAGGGAGATATGATAGAGGTCTATAAATTAATGAATGGAGTGGAACGGGTAAACGTAGATTGACTGTTTACATCATCAGAATATAAAAAGACTAGGGGACATGCAATGAAGCTACAGGGTAACCTATTTAAGACTAATAAGAGAAAATATTTTTTCACTCAACGTGTAATCAAACTCTGGAATTTGTTACCGGAGGATGTAGTAAAGGCTGTTAGTGTAGCTGGGTTTAAAAAAGGTTTGGACAAGTTCCTGGAGGAAAGATCCATAAACCATTAATAAAAGGGACCCAGGATATCAATGCTTGACCCAATACAAGCATTGTGGAACCTGTGTCTTTTGGGGAAACTGCTAGGTACGTATCAAATCCCACCTTTTCCCCCAATATTACTAGACCATCCAACCAATCTCGAACACTACCCAAACTAAGAATAAATCCTGTTGTGTATATACATGTAAATACTCATGTAAATAGTTGCAGTAATGACTTCCCCATGTTTTATCCAAGTTCTCTGACCTGTTCTCTGTAAAACCAAACAGTTTGTTGTTCTGGTCTGTTGTTATATTGTGAACCGCGCTGATGCTGAATAGAGCGGTATATAAGAGCCTGTAATAAATAAATAAATAAATAAATGTAGATTGGCCACTGTTGGAAACAGGATACTGGGCTTGATGGACCTTGGTCTGACCCAGTATGGCATATCTTATGTTCTTATGGTATATCCGTGTGCCAGCGGGTATCCGAGGACTCCTCATCCTCGGTTTCCCATGCCGATGCCTCCGAGGAGGAATCGGCAGGCTCCTCAGGCATCGAGGGCCCCGGCACCGACCGCTCCGACACTGGCAGGCTCGGCGGCGACGACCTCAGTTCCGAACGGGAGGCTGAGAGAGACCTCTGCTGAGGATCGACTCGAGCCCGAAGGGCTTTGAGGATCAGCTTCGCCTCCGGGGTCAACTTTGACGTCGAGGGCCCGGTGGTCAGTGCGGAGGAACCAGACAGGCCAGCTATCAGTGCCTGCTGCTGCTCCATAAAGGCAGTGAAACTGCACTCCAAGGCTGCCATTCTGGACTCAATTCCAGAAGGCTCTGCAGCATCCAGCTCGGGCCCCGACATGGTCGGGCCCGACGCCAGTTCCCCCAGAGGGGAGTCCTCAATGAGAACAGTTGGTACTTGCCTCGGCTGATCTGGTTCTCGATGAGGCATCTTCGTCGGGCACGCTGTCTCCGAAGATCCCGGCTGGTGCTCGGGGCTCCGCGACCGGCCCCGGGATGAGCCGGGTCGCTCTGAGCCATCCAGAGACACTGCCGTCGAGGATTTCTTCTTCCTCTTGTGTTCCCTCGACGGAGACTCCCTCTCTGAGGAACCTTGACGCTGCTCGGGCTTGGAGAGTTCCCCCCAAGACGTGGAGGCCTCAGATGAGGTCCTGGCTCTCGGAGGCACGGATATGGAAAAAATCCTATCATGCTGCTGCTGCTGGCGGCTCTTCATCTTCTTACATGGGCCGCAGACCGACGAGTCATGGTCGGGCCTGAGGCACCGGAGACAGCAGTCATGCTTATCGGTAAGAGACATTAACTTCACACACCGATCGCATTTTTTAAACCTGCTGGCAGCCATTGGGGGAATAAGGGTCCCTGCAAGGTCAAAGACTCGGGCTGTCAGTGAAAAAGAGAAAAAAAGGCATGACGCCAGTCATGAAGGACAAAAACCGAAAAATACAGATGGACTCGATAATGGCGTACCGAGCCGAAGGCGGGAAGAGGTACCAGTGTCGACCGGTCGAGGAAAAGACAAAAAAACCAACTTTTTTCTCAGGGACATACGGACTACATCCGAAGGGCTCTGCGGAAAAAAGGAGACTGAGTAAGATGGCACCTTGGGCGGGAAGGGGATTGCACATGCGTGATGGCAACTCCCAAAGTCTTTCTCTGAAAGCTGGGGATTTGCTCCTCATGACGGCTCCGTCGGCGCCGATGTCACCCATATCTGAGGACTGACTTCCTGCTTGCTCCTGAAGAATAACCAGGTTGAAAGTTGCTATCCGAATAAGTGCCGACTGTATGCAAACGGCAGCAATTTTTAGCCACCACTTATCCAGATTGCAACTTGGAACAATTATCCGGATAGTGCCAACACTGCCCTCGCTCTCCCACTGGACTGCCCTGCACTAACCAGATAGTGCCGGGGAGATCTGTGAAGATATCCAGCACCCTTATCTGGATGGCCTCCCATTGGCCATCTGGCTAAGGGCTTTGAATCTGGGTCTGTGAGTATTTTATATTTAATAGTTTCGAAAAATGCAATTCATTCTCATTGGTGCACTTTTTTCTTTTTCAACATGGATTGATGAACGGAGTGGAATGGGTAAATGTAGATCGATTGTTTACGTTATCAGAATATAGAAAGACTAGGGGACATGCAATGAAGCTACAGGGTAAACTATTTAAGACAAATAAGAGAAAATATTTTTTCACTCAACGTATAATCAAACTCTGGAATTTGTTACCAGAGGATGTAGTAAAGACTTAGTGTAGCTGGGTTTAAAAAAGGTTTGGACAAGTTCCTGGAGGAAAGGTCCATAAACCATTAATAAAAGGGACCCAGGATATCAATGCTTGACCCAATACAAGCATTGTGGAACCTGCGTCTTTTGGGGAAACTGCTAGGTATGTATGATCTAGATTGGCCACTGTTGGAAACAGGATACTGGGCTTGATGGACCTTGGTCTGACTCAATATGGCATATCTCATGTTCTTATGTTATTATGATTATAATAAGAAGGCAGTAGAATTGTTAAAACTGATAATACCTCCTTAGCATTTGTATGATTGTCCATTTTTTGAAAAGTGGTCCACTTAAATGTAAAGTAAAAATAATTTTCATCAGGTATGGTGATTAAAGAAAAAAGTGGATTGCTAAAAGTGGTCTGGGAGGTTATATCACATTATTATTAATATTGCTCCTTTGTATGGAGACAGTATTTTATAAAAGCAACATATGCAGCTAGGTGCCTATATAAAATAGCCTATCTAGAAGTTCCTGCACAGACAGCTCCTACAGCAGCTCCAAGGCAGGTCTAACTTTACGTGTTTATGCGCCACAGAGAATCAGTGCATGTGCGTTTATTTTATAAACTACGCATAAATGCCGTTCCAACTCCAACTATTTTCAGTTATAATGCCCTGTTCAATGTAATTTCAGTTTGCTTAATGTAAACCGCACTGATGCAGAATAGCGCGGTATATAAGAGAATGTAAATAAATAAATAAGTTCACAGCTAGTTTACTTATGCGAGTGAAACGCTAGTTTTTACCTGTGGAAAACATTCAGAAAATTTCCCTCATAAAGGGTAACAAAGTAAAGGTTTGTCTGACATGCCTCCAAAACAGAGGAGTAAGCTTTATTCTTGAGGGAGAGGGAAGCACAGTACAGCTATCATGCTCATACCTACCACAAATCCAAAAACCAGCAGGCCAACCTTCTATTCGCCCTCTTTTTTCAAAATGTCATGGTGGCACCTTAGGGTTCTGGTGCCTTTTCCATACCAGTCTACCTCTGTTTCTAAATACTGTCAAAACCCTACCATTAGAAAAACTAGGTATTTGCCTAGAGCACCGGTGTTCTGGGGGCACCCTCTCCAGGACCTGCAGAAGTGGCAATGGCATATGGTCTAGAATTTGGCAGCTGAGATTTATTTATTTATTTAGCTGTATCTATATCCCGCTTTTCACCGGGTCAAAGCAGTCAATTGGGGGATACATTTAACACGAGGGGATATGAGACACATACGCTAATACTTACAGGGAACATGGGCAATGGAGGGTTAAGTGGCTTGCCCAAGACCACAAGGAGTGCCTGTAGGACTAGAAATCCCAGTCCCTCCGGCCTGAGATTGCTGTCCCCAGGTGGGACTTGAACCCCCGGCCCTCCGGCCTGAAGTACCTTGTCCTAACCACTAGACCACTCCTCCCTATTTAATGTTAAAAAATGCAAGCAATCCAAGGGCGTCATATAGTGTAGGGGGTGAAGTACTTCTGTCCACAAAAGAAGAGTGGGACCTAGGCGTGATTGTGTCTGATGATCTTAAAGTAGATAAACAGGTAGAAAAGGGGCAACGACAAAAGCTGGAAGGATGCTTGGGTGCATAGGGAGAGAAATGGTCAGCAGAAGAAAGGAGGTGATAATGCCTCTGTATAAGTCTTTGGTGTGACCTTATTTGGAATATTGTGTGCAATTCTGGAGACCGCACCTTCAAAAGGATATAAACAGGCTGGAGTCGGTGCAGAGAGTGGCTATTAAAATGGTTAGTGGTATTCATTATAAAGCATATGAGGACAGACTTAAGGATCTTAATATGTACACCTTAGAGGAAAGGCGGGATAGAGGTGATATGATTGAGATGTTTAAATACCTCCGTTGCATAAATGCACAGGGGGAGAGCCTCTTTCAATTGAAAGCAAGCTCTGCTACAAGGGGACATAGGATGAGGGTGAAAGGGGAAAGACTCAGCAGTAATATGTGGAAATATTTCTTTATGGAAAGAGCAGTGGATCTGTGGAATAGTCTCCCAGTGGAGGTGGTAGAGGTGAGGACAGAATCTAAATTCAAAAAAGCATGGGACAAACACAGAGGATCTCTAAAGGAAAAAAGGGGACTGTTGTAGTGGTTGATATGGAAGGACAGACTAGATAGGCCATGTGGTCTTTCTCTGTCGTCATGTTTCTATGTTTCTAAACTAAATGCAGTGCTTACGTAAGCTCTCTGGCACTGCATCATGGCTCATGCCTTCTATGACCTGCCGCTTTCACTCCTCTCCATTGCCGTCGCTGCAGGCTGCAGAGAGCAGCAGCAATGGGGACAGGGGTTGTTGCAGGATGGAGGGCTCACTTAGGGTGTCTCTAATCCTTGCACCGCCCCCATTCTTATGTATAACTGAGGACATTCAAATTCTCTTTCAAAATACATTACCTCCAAAGCAGTTAATGGTTTACTGCTCAGCCACTCTTTTGAAGGTTTTGGTTTTAGGAAAGAAGCAGATAGGCTCTTGAACAATGGGTGTGGGGAACTTGTCTTTTTAGAAAAACATGATGAAGGATTTTCCTGGACAGTCTTCATGGTGTGTCCCCCCTGAAATAGATTTTTTACTAATTAGCAAAATCACACTACTCATTCTTTCACTGAAAATGATCCTTGCAAAATATATCATCACAATCAGAACACAGGTAAGGTACAAACAGGACCGTACCTAGCCCTGTGCGAGCGGTGCAGCCGCACTGGGCGCAAAGGCTTAAGGGGCGCATTTCGGCTGTCTGCCGTTGCCTGCTGCCGCTGAGAGAAGAAAAAGTGGCGGCAGCAGGCAGCGGCAGACAGCCGAAATGCGCCTGTGCCGCTGAGAGAAGAAAAAGTGGCGGCAGCAGGCAACGGCAGACAGCTGAAATGCGCCCCTTAAGCCTTCTCGCAGCACGCTAAGCAGGTCTGGTCCCTCTGGGAGGGACCAGACCTGCTTAGCGTGCCGGTGACTTGCACATCGGGTGCGCGCCTCTTCTCTCTCACCCCCATAAAGTGGCTGGATGGAGGTGTGGGGGGGGGGGGGAGGGCGCGCCTGATATGCAAGTCGCACAGGGTGCATTTCACAATCGATACGGCCCTGGGTACAACCATTGTTTGAAAGCAGAAAATTCAACAACATACAGTAAAAAGATTCCATTTAGAGTCTCTATTTACATCTGAATACTGTTCTGTCAGCCCTGGCATATATAGGAAACACATAACTTAACAGCAGGCTTACCACAGGCACTTAAAGCAGCATTTCAAATACATACTAAATACATACTAAAAGGTGGAGGGATGAACCCTTTGATTATTGCCCATTATTGTCCAGTCTCCAACCTGTTCTTAAGCAAAATAATAGTCAAATCTGTTGGGCTAATAGGTAGCAGGGCTCATGCAATTAGCAGCATCTGCTAACCGCCTGAGCCCCGCTGATCATCATATTCAGACCGCTGTTTGTTAATAAATAAATATTTACGCATATTACTCCTGAGTCTATCTCCTTTTGCCCTCACCCTATGTCCCCTCATAGCAGAGCTTGCTTTCAATCCAGCAATGTGGTCTCTGTTACACGGTCGGAACAAAATCCATACTTGAGAATTGTCACGCCCTCTTCTTGTATGTGTAGGCGGTCGCCTGGTAGAAGTGGACGTGACCACAAATTTATATCCCTTGTGTGTGCTGTTGTCTATGTTCCTTGTAGTTGTGAGCCAAGACGAATAGAGCCAAGGTTTTTGGGGTAACAATAAGTTTATTGTTGCACAGGAATTAATATCTACTACCCCTTTAAACAGAAATAAATGGATGCTTCTCCAAACCAAAATGAAGTTACGTGGTATAACACAGTCCTCCTGATAACTCTCAGGCAAGTCCGTTCCAACAGAATAACCAAACTTCTTTCAGCTTCAAACATTAAATGCTTTTCCTATTATCAACAGTGTCTTCATAAACAGCTTCATATAACAGATAACACAACCGTAGTGTACTCCTCTTTCACAGCTGCTTAATAGACTGAGTTTTACACTTTGGCAGCTCTCAGCCTCTCTCAGTGTAAAAGCTCCCTTGTAATTAGTCGGGCTTTGTTCAGTACTTCTCAACAGCACAACATTACACAGCTCTCACTCTTTATGGCAATAAGCGCAATCTGTTTCCATGTCAGAGTATTCAGATCCTATCAAAGCTTCCTCCGTTTGCATAGGTTCCTCGTCTGACTCTGATATATCCTGCTTATTTACAGGGGCTTCCAGATCAACAGGCTTCCATTGCTCTAATAAAGTGCTAAGCTGTTTCCAGCTAAAGTTCTTCTTACTTGGAGGTAGGGTGGAGGAATTTAAAATACCAGACTCCTTTAACACAGCTTTTAGGGAATCTAAAGGGCTCACCTTTTTCCTGGTACTTCTAGCTTTCACTGGCTGGGCATAAGGCAAACATTTGTCCCCAAACTGCTTCACGGATTCCCTCGTGGCAAACTGCTCAGCAGGGTTTGTTTCCAACTCCTGTCTCTGCAGCACACAATCAGCTGACTGCTTCAAAGCACCTGTGCTCCTCTCAGAACTTGAGCTACAGATACGTTGCCTGCCTTGGGAATGTTTGGACAGCTTTTTAAACGGAACTCTGTTTCTGCCTAAGCTCCCACCTGTGTGCACAGCTTCAACGGAAGAGTCCTCAGAAGAACTTCTCTCTCTCCTAGATAAGGTTTCCAACCTTTCCCTTTGAGGTTTAAAGGTTCTTCTCCCCTCCTTCTCTCTGCTGCTTGTCCAGTGATAATTCCTCTCTCTCTCTCAAGATGCTTTCCCAGAGGTTTCTCCAAGCACCTCTCTTGGAACTTCTCCTTCCTGTTCCTGTTCTCGGACTCTCTCTCAGTCTCTCTGCTGTTCCCCAGCACCTCCTCCTTTGGAACTGTTACTTCCTGCTTAAGTGTTTGGGGCTGTCCTATGGGCTTTGACTCCGCCCCCTTGCCTCTCACGTCAGCTCCCTTGGTTGTCATGGAGCTAAGGTGTGGCTCTCTCTCTAACTTTCTAAGCATAGAGTTTCTCTGAGTTGGAGGTTTAACCCTTTCCTTGCCTGTCCTGCTGTCTGCTTCAGGGGAAAGAAACTGTTTCAACCTCCTGTTTCTAGTGCTTAACCCCTCTGCACCATCACATAACCCCCCACTTAAGATATTCCGGGTGGGCTGGCTGGCCATTTCCAGAACAGCACGGAATTCTATCTTGGGCATGGTAGCTAACAGAGGTATCATTTTTTATAGCCAAACGATCTAGGGCTACTCGTTCGTGCCACGGCAGTAAGACATTTATATGGAAAAGTTGCTGTTTTCCCTTCCTAGTTTCTACAGCATACGTGGCTGGTCCTACTCGTTTGACAACCTGGCAGGGTCCTTTCCAGGTACTCTCAAACTTTGGGTTTTGACCCGGCACCATTATAATAACTTTTTCCCCTACCTCTAAATGACGGGGCCGGGTGCGACGGTCATAATATTTTTTTTGACGTGCTTGACTGGCTGTCATATTTTCCTCTACTACCTGGGACGTACGCTGCAAACGTCCTCTTAAATCCTTTAAAAACGTGGGTACCTCTACCTCCTCCATAGTGGGTTCCACCCATTGATCCCGCAAGATGTCTAATACTCCTCTAGGTGCTCGCCCATACAGGAGCTCGTAGGGTGAGACGCCTAGGGAAGCCTGCTTCCTTTCCCGGCAGGCATATAATATAAAGGGGAGCATCATGTCCCACTCGGTCATCTCCCCCTCTAGACTTTTCCTTAACATCCTCTTGATGGTCTGGTTCTGCCGTTCCACCAGACCGTTAGACTGAGGATGGTATGCAGCCGTACTAATATGTCGAATGCCAAAGGCATCCCAGACCTGAGCAAGATAACAAGATAAAAAATTAGTGCCCCTGTTTGTTAGGATTTCTCGAGGAAATCCCACCTCGCAAAAAAGTTTCAGTAATTCGCCAGCAATAGTGCGTGCCGACGTATTCCTTAGGGGAATTGCCCAGGGAAATCGTGTGGCTTGATCCACAATAACTAAAATGTACTGAAACCCCCTGGGAGTTCGGATTAATGGTCCTACCATATCCATTGCTATTCGTTCTATCGGCCGTGATATAAGGGGTATGGGCATCAAAGGTACTTTCCCGGGCGGAAAGGGGGTGACCTTCTGACAAGAGGGACATGCTTCACAAAATTTTGCTGTCTCCCTGAAAACCCCCGGCCAATAAAAACGGTTTAAAATCTGATCCAACGTGCCCTGGAGCCCTTTGTGTCCCCCTAGAGGATGGTCATGGGCCAACCTTAAGACCAAATTTTTGAAAGTATTATTTTATTTATTTATTTATTTTATTTTATTTATCTATATTTTTCTATACCGCCCCTTCCAGCGATCAAGGGCGGTTTACAAGGAACATTTTAACAATTGTACACAGATGTATACATTTACATTGAACAATCAGATTCAACTATTTACAATGAACGGTTAAGTTTAACTATTTACATTGAACAAAACTTCAACTTCAAGATGTATTAGTAATACAAACAACCATTAAATTATTTACATTGGATATTTACAGTGGTTGTATTTTGTGTATATTTTGGAATTTATTTCCTTTTATGACGTAAATCGGGGGTGTGTATGGGGTTTCAGACGGGGGGGGGGGGTGAGTTGTTTAGTTTTGAGCAAGGGGGTTTGTGTGTGTAATACCATGGTTATGGAGGTGTTTTGGGGGTATATGGGATTTCAAAGTGTTCAGTAAAGAGTATTAGGCACCACTAACTGCTTCCTGACATTACTGGAATAAGGATCCAAGCTCTCTCGATATAATACATTTCCTTCTAAGTAGAAATGGGGCAACGATCCGGTTTCCTTGTTGGCGTAGTCAAAGGCACGAGTCAACGCCGGATCTTTCCTCTGTTCCTCAGGAAACGAGGGGAACTTCTCCACTAACTCGGCCGAAGCCCATGGTAGTTCTTGTCCTGCGGCTAATTCTGCTTGATTTCGGGCCCTGCTGTGCCTCTCGTGACGCTTTTCCCCCTTTTTAGGTTTGGCACGGTCCCTGGGATGAGTCACTAACCCGCTGTGCGAGGGCAACCCCGACATCGGATCATTAAAGAGATCCTGTCCCTCCGGACTGGCCTTACTTTGAGCCCGCGTGGACACCAGGCCTAACCTAGATCCCTCCTTATGGAAAAGTGTCCCCTGTTTTCCCTTTATTTCACCTCCTACGGGTCCCTTTTCTATCTTTTCTGGCTTTTGGGTTTCTGCTTCAGTTATGGCCGCTAGTCCTTTAACTAGGCCCTTCCTGAACTGAGGCCAGTCCCTACCTAAAACCAATGAATGTGGTAGTCTAGGCACTACTGCCACTGGGATTTTTTTCCCTAAGCCTAAACCTTCCACGGTAACTGTGTGTAGTGGATACGCTGAAGCAGCTCCGTGTACACATCTTATTCTTATCTTTCTCTCAGGATGGTTCAAGGAATCCTCCCTCTGAGTTTCAATCTCCCTCCACAATCTTTCAGAAACCATTGATTGGTCGGCGCCGGAATCTAGGAGCGCTTCAACCGGGATATTGTTAACTGTCACGGCTAGTAAAAATCCCTCCCCAACCTCCTGGGATTGGGTGGTCACTAGCACTACTTTGGCTCTACAATCCCTCTTTATGTGACCTTTCTCTCCACATGAAAAACACTTTCGCTGTTCCCAAGCCGTTCTCTGTAAGGGTCTTTTTTGTACAAATTCCCCTAACATTACCTTCTCTTTCTTTTCTGGGATTCCCAAGACTGCTGGACCCGAAACACCCACCTTCCTCTGGCTGATGGCCTCAGCCTCTATGAAGCATTCAGCTAGGGAGATGGCATCTCTTGTGTTTCTGCAGTCTTGCAGAATCAGGAAAGACTGTAAGGCTCCTGGTACAGCATCTAGAAATTGTTCCAAAACAATATCATCCAAAATTGTATCAATACTTTTCCCTTCTGGAGTTAACCACTTATATACTAGTGCTTTAATTTGGTGGCATAAGGCCTGTGGTGTTTCGCCTGGGCTTAATTTACACCTATGCAAAAGGCGGCGATAAACCACTGGAGTTAAGCCCATCCGTTCTCTAATGGCTTTTTTCACTTCTTCATAATTGGTGGCCAGATCATTGGGCATAGCTCGGTAGGCTGCGAGAGCCTCTCCCGTGAGGGATGTTGCTAGTCTTATGACCCACTGGTCTTTTGGCCAACCACTTATGAGAGCGATGCGTTCAAATACCTCCAGATAGTCATCCACATCATCATCTTTCGACAATTGCCCCAAAGATAATACACCTTTGCCTAAGGCTCCCAGTCCCAATATAGTTCCTAGAGAACCTGACACAGTCCTCAATGCCTTTGCCGTCTGCTTCTGCTCGTCAATCCACGTGCCCAGCAGATCCATCAGTGGTTTTTGTTGGACCCTTAGCATCTCAGCCGTTCTCTCTTGGGCTTGGGCTGACATCTCCTGCTTTTGCTGGAATCTCTCCGCCATCCACCTCAACAGCTGTGCTGGTTCCATCGCTGTTTAGCTGCAAGAAAACAGAAAGCAAAACCAAGTGTGGCTCACACACAATCACTCCCTCTCTCTGCCTCCAATCTGGTTCTGCAACACCCCCACCCCCTTGTAGCAGTATCCGAGTTAACCCCCTCTCATCTACGGGTTACCTGCTACAAGTGGTGAATCTCGCTTATCAGCACTGCGGTACCACAGAAACACCCGGTCCGGTCCGCCTCCGCCGATACTCCACTCCGGGTTTTCCTTTGCAGAACTGGGTAAGCTCTTCAGAGGTATCTGTATGAGTGTTGGTTTCTTTTCACCAGAAGCTTCTATGGTGTCTCAGGATCAGCCTTTTTATCTCAGTGAGGTAGTAGCTTGATCCGTAAAACTATGCCAGCTGTCACGCCCTCTTCTTGTATGTGTAGGCAGTCGCCTGGTAGAAGTGGACGTGACCACAAATTTATATCCCTTGTGTGTGCTGTTGTCTATGTTCCTTGTAGTTGTGAGTCAAGACGAATACAGCCAAGGTTTTTGGGGTAACAATAAGTTTATTGTTGCACAGGAATTAATATCTACTACCCCTTTAAACAGAAATAAATGGATGCTTCTCCAAACCAAAATGAAGTTACGTGGTATAACACAGTCCTCCTGATAACTCTCAGGCAAGTCAGTTCCAACAGAATAACCAAACTTCTTTCAGCTTCAAACATTAAATGCTTTTCCTATTATCAACAGTGTCTTCATAAACAGCTTCATATAACAGATAACACAACCGTAGTGTACTCCTCTTTCACAGCTGCTTAATAGACTGAGTTTTACACTTTGGCAGCTCTTAGCCTCTCTCATTGTGTAAAAGCTCCCTTGCAATTAGTCGGGCTTTGTTCAGTACTTCTCAACAGCACAACGTTACACAGCTCTCACTCTTTATGGCAATAAGCGCAATCTGTTTCCATGTCAGAGTATTCAGATCCTATCAAAGCTTCCTCCGTTTGCATAGGTTCCTCGTCTGACTCTGATATATCCTGCTTATTTACAGGGGCTTCCAGATCAACAGTGCTAAGCTGTTTCCAGCTAAAGTTCTTCTTACTTGGAGGTAGGGTGGAAGAATTTAAAATACCAGACTCCTTTAACACAGCTTTTAGGGAATCTAAAGGGCTCACTTTTTTCCTGGTACTTCTAGCTTTCACTGGCTGGGCATAAGGCAAACATTTGTCCCCAAACTGCTTCACGGATTCCCTCATGGCAAACTGCTCAGCAGGGTTTGTTTCCAACTCCTGTCTCTGCAGCACACAATCAGCTGACTGCTTCAAAGCACCTGTGCTCCTCTCAGAACTTGAGCTACAGATACGTTGCCTGCCTTGGGAATGTTTGGACAGCTTTTTAAACGGAACTCTGTTTCTGCCTAAGCTCCCACCTGTGTGCACAGCTTCAACGGAAGAGTCCTCAGAAGAACTTCTCTCTCTCCTAGATAAGGTTTCCAACCTTTCCCTTTGAGGTTTAAAGGTTCTTCTCCCCTCCTTCTCTCTGCTGCTTGTCCAGTGATAATTCCTCTCTCTCTCAAGATGCTTTCCCAGAGGTTTCTCCAAGCACCTCTCCTGGAACTTCTCCTTCCTGTTCCTGTTCTCGGACTCTCTCTCAGTCTCTCTGCTGTTCCCCAGCACCTCCTCCTTTGAAACTGTTACTTCCTGCTTAAGTGTTTGGGGCTGTCCTATGGGCTTTGACTCCGCCCCCTTGCCTCTCACGTCAGCTCCCTTGGTTGTCATGGAGCTGAGGTGTGGCTCTCTCTCTAACTTTCTAAGCATAGAGTTTCTCTGAGTTGGATGTTTAACCCTTTCCTTGCCTGTCCTGCTGTCTGCTTCAGGGGAAAGAAACTGTTTTAACCTCCTGTTTCTAGTGCTTAACCCCTCTGCACCATCACAGAATGTACGATTTTCTCCTTTGATAAGAAACTCAGAACTTCGAATTAAACACAGGTCAATATTTTGAACTCTATGACTGGTATTTAAATGAAACAGGGTATTCAGTACCAGAGTCTGGATATCCATCGGCACTGAATATTTGGTTTCCCGCACTAATATTCAGACACTATCCTGACAGAAAACCTCATAAAGTTTGGATTGCTTTTTTCTGACCTAACTTTATGTGGTTTGTGCAGAGGTGAGCTGGAGCCTCAGGTCTCCCCAGCTCCCTCTGAAGCCGGTCTTGCAAACCCACCCAGCGGAATGAAATCTGTGTGGGGCCTCCTGAAGCACAGGACCATGTGAATAACATTCTCACACAATGGATGGGCTGGCCCTGCCTGGATGATCTGACAAAGGGCGATGGATTGAGGGGTATCTTCTTTGATAAGCCAATTATCTAGGGAACAGAAAGATCCCCGAAGTGCAGAGATAGGCTGCGACGACAGCCGGACACTTTGTGAAAACTCCAGGGGCTGAAGCCAGACCAAAGGGAAGAACTCAATACTAATAATGGTGTTTGAGAAACAGAAATCTGAGGATTTTTCTGTAATTGAGGTCGATCAAGATATGTGTATATGCAGCCTTGAGATCCAGTCATTTGGCTGGAGATAAGGGAGAAGTGAAATCATTTGGAACTTTTCCTTGACTAGAAATTTGTTGAGATTTCTGAGATCTAGGATAGGCTGGTGGCCTCCCAACTTTTTCGAGATAAGGAAGTATCGGGAGGAGAATCCTTGACCCTGCTGAAATGGAAGGACCTCCTCAATTGCTCCCTGCGAAAGAAGAGTGAGGATCTCCTGTTGAAGTAAGGTGGCCTGATGGAGATCCATGGTGGGCTGGCCCACAAAATGAGTCGGTGGCAGCGACTTGAAATGCAGTTGGTGGCCCCTGCTGACTAACTGTAAGGTCCAGGGTTCTGAGGTGATAGTGGTCCATCGATGAGAGAACAGAACCAAGCTCCCTGGAATTTGGGGAGGAACAGGAGATGTTATGGGATGACTGGCCATGCCCTGTAGGAAAGAGTAAAAACTCTGTGTAGGTGGTGGTTGAGGGACATGCTGTGCTCTAGGAGCTTTAGGCTGATAAGGTTGCATGGCTCCCGGTTGCCTCTGCTACTGTTGTTGCGATTGGTAGGAGGAATAAGAATGGTAAAGCAGGTAGAAACGGTTTTTCTTGGGGTAAAATGGTTTCTTGCCAGGAACTTTTTTCTTGGAAGAATCTGCCTTCTTCCTAGATAGAAACAGATGACCTCACAATGAAGAGACTATTTCCCCTGCCTTTTCCCTCAACCTTTGGCCAAAGACGTTTTCACCATTGCAAGGAATACTAACATAGTAACATAATAAATGACGGCAGATAAAGACCAGCATGGTCCATCCAGTCTGCCCAGCAATACGGCAAGAGTAGGTGCACCTGTCGCTCTGTGCAGGCCACCCCTCCCTATGTCTCTGTCTAAGGGTGGACCCACCACTCCATGTAGGACACCCCTATTTGTTGAGAAGTTAGATGGTTCAGTTTATTTTGTTTTTATCCTGTTTCTATAAAGGGATCTGCTGTGCTTGTCCCATGCTGTTTTGAATTCCGTCACCGTGTTTGCCTCCACCACTTCCATCAAGAGAGCATTCCAAGCATCCACCACCCTTTCAGTGAAAAAATATTTCCTGACATTGCCTTTCAATTTTCCACCTTGCAGCTTCATGTTATGCCCTCTAATTTTGCAACTTCCCGTCTTTGGAAGAGGTTTGTTTGTTCACCTCTTTTTAAGTATTTAAAGGTCTGAATCATATCTCCCATATCCCTCCTCTCCTCCAAAGTGCACATATTTAGGTCTTCAAGTCTCTTCTCATAAGGCTTCTTACGCAGGCTCCAAATCATTTTGGTCGCCTTCCTCTGAACAGTATCCAACCTTTTTACATCTTTTGCAAGACATGGTCTCCAAAACTGAACACAGTATTCCAAGTTAGGCCACAGCAGTGACCTGTACATTGGCATAAGTATCTCCTCCTTTCTGCTGGTAATCCCTCTTTGTATGCAGCCCAACATCCTCCTGGCTTTTGTCACCGCCTTGTCGCACTGTTTTGCCACCTTGAGATCATCAGAGATAATCACACCAAGGTCTTTCTCCTGAACCATGCACACCAACCTCTCGCCCCCTATCGCGTACATTTCCCTTGGATTTCTGCTACCTATGTGCATGACACCGCACTTTTTTGCATTAAATCATAGTTGCCAAGCATTAGACCATTCTTCCAGCTTTTGTAGAGCTTTCCTCATGTTATTCACTCCCTCGGGGGAGTCCACTCTGTTGCAAATTTTTGTGTCATCTGCAAAAAGACAGACTTTTCCATTCAGTCCTTCAGCAATATCACTCACAAATACATTGAACAGTGCCGGGCCCAGGACCGAACCCTGGGTCACCCCGCTAATCACCTTCCTTTCATCAGAGTGAGCTCCATGTACCATCACCTTCTGTCGTCTGTCAGTCAATCAATTTCTAATCCAGTTTACCATCTTGGGACCCATCCCCAAGCTACTGAGCTTATTGACAAGCCTCCTATGAGGAGTAGTATCAAAGGCTTTGCTGAAATCCAGGTAAATGCCATCCATCACATGCCCCTGATCTAGTTCCTTGGTCACCCAGTCAAAGAACTCAGATTTGTTTGGCAAGACCATCCTTCAGTAAAACCACGTTGCCTCGGATCTTGCAACCTGTTGGTTTTGAGAAAGTTCACTATTCGCGCTTTCGGTAGCACCTCCATTACTTTTCCCGCCACCGAGGTAAGGCTCACGGGTCTGTAGTTTGACACTTCTTCCCTGTCACCACTTTTGTGTATAGGTACGACATCAGCCATTCTCCAGTCCTGAGGAACCTCTCCTGTTTCCAAGGATCTGTTGAATACATCCTTTAACGGCCCTGCAAGAACCTCTCTGAGCTCTTTCAGTATCCTGGGATGTATCCCATCCGGTCCCATGGCTTTGTCCACTTTCAGTTTAGCAAGTTGTTCCAACACCTCATCTTCTGTTAATGGTGTGGTATCTACTTCATTCCCATTTTTTTTTTTTTTTTTTTTTTTTTTTTAGGTTACTGCCCTGTTTTTTTCAATATTTTATTTTGAACCATCAAACAAAACAGCAAATACAGAACATAAGACAATCGCTCCCTGGGGTAGACTCTTATCCCCGAGGTGCGCGATACATAGATGGTTACATAATTTTTTAAGTATAGTACCCCCAGATCCCCCCCCCCCCCACCTCCCCCCCACTAACCCCTCCCCCCCCCCCTTCCCACCTAAAGGCTATACCCACCTGGACCAGGATATATAACATTCCCGAGCCTCCATAGGTCTCCACATACAAAGAGGGCTATCAACAGCCCAATTGCAGGGTTACATTACGTGCCCGAGGGCTCAACTTTTGAATATAGGGCTCCCATAGTAACCAGAAAGCAGACCATCGCTTCACATGACCTCGCGCGGCCCGACACTCCAGGAGCATAAATTGATGGAAGGAGTTCCGCCACTCCCAAAAAGAGGGAGGGTGGCTGTCCCTCCACCCCCGGAGGATCGGGCCCTTACCCACCAGACATGCCTTCCGCACCAACCAGCGACTCCATTTCCCCTTTGGAGAGGTGGGACCCAGGAGATCCAAACCGATCAAGGCCGCATCCCAGTAAACAGGTTGTCCAAGAATGTCGGCCATAAATAGGGCAATTCTATGCCAGTAGGGGCGGATGCGTCGGCAGCCCCACCACATATGATACAAAGTCGCCAGGGGCTCCGCACAGCGTGGACAGCTGCCATCCGCTGTCAAATGACAACGAAGGGCTCGCCGCGGGGAGAAGTGAACCCTAGTTAAACACTTAATTTGAATTTCTCGCCAGCGAACACCATCTGCCAAGCTTGCCACTCTCCGGAGGGCCGCCAAGACAGTGCCCCGAGGAATCTCCCGACCCAGTTCCACCCCCCAGGCTCGTTCCACACCACTATAGTCTGGTTGTGGTCGAAATTGTTCCAACCGAGAATGAAAGGTCCGAATAGACGGCCGTTCAAGTTCGCCAAACCCGAAGAACGCTATTATCTGGGCCGAGCGGTCGCCACAGAGTTCCGACCTAGGAAGGGAAGCCACATAATGGGCCACTTGCATATAGGCAAAGAAATGTAGGGGCCCCAATTCATATTCGCGGGCCAGCATTTGAAAGGGCTTAGGTTTGCCCTCCAGGTCCACCACATGGCCCAGAGTCAACACTCCTCTCTCCCCCCACAGCCGAAGCGCCGCGGTTTCAGTGCCCGGGGTAAAAACTGGCATTGCCCCGAATAGGCAACCAGCTAGACACCTGCCACCGGCGGCCCCAGTAGGCATTCAATTTCCGCCAGGTTTTATAAACCGGGGCCAGCAACACGCTGTCCACTAGATGCGTAGGCCACCTGCTTGCCTCCAGGTGTAGGAGGGCTCGTAAAGAGTGGGGCGCCACGTAGGCCTCCTCAAGTGCTCGGGGGGTATAAAGATCGGTATCTCCAAGCCAGTCCCCCAGATGGCGGGCCTGACAGGCCAAAGCATAAGCACCAAGATCTGGGAGCCCCCATCCCCCCCCACGAATCCTCCCCATTAGTCTACGATAGGAGATACGAGCTCTCGACCCCCGCCAGAGAAAGCCCCGAAATTCCGCCTCAAAGCGCCCGACATCCCGACGAAGAAGCCAAACCGGGAGGGTCTGTAACCAATATAGGATCCGCGGCAGGAGGACCAGTTTGATCGCCGCAATTCTCCCCATAAGGGACAGAGGGAGGGGTAGCCACGCCTGCAGCTGATTTCTCACCTTGGTCAACATCCGTTGCAAATTGGCCCTATATAACTGACCGGAATGACAGGCCAGTACAATCCCCAGGTAGAGGAATTGGTGCTCCGCCCATCGAAGAGGAAAGTCACCCAACCAACTGCCCCTAAGTCGTCCAGAAACATCAAGGGCTTCAGACTTATCCCTATTAATACTGAACCCCGCAAACTGCCCAAAGGCGCGGAACTCTCTCAATAGAAGGGGCAGGGAATCCTCGGGAGAAAGCAAGTGCACTAACAAGTCATCTGCAAAGGCCGAGACCTTAAATACCTGGGACCCAACACTTACCCCCCTGATTGCCCGCAAGTCCGCCACACGGCGTAGAAGAGGGTCCAGAGAAAGGACAAAGAGGAGAGGGGAGAGGGGGCAACCCTGGCGGGTCCCCCTCTGCAATGAAAAAGGCTCCGAGAGGACCCCATTACAGAGTATCGCTGCGGTGGGGTTGGCATACAGGCTGTCAACCATACTACAGAACGACGGCCCCAAACCATACTGAGGGAGGATGAATCTCAGGTATGGCCAGTCCACTCTATCAAAGGCCTTTTCCGCATCAAAGCTAATCAAGAGGGAGGGCAGATGTCTATGCTGAACCCACTCTAAGGACGCAATAATCTTGCGTAAGTTACGGACCGCGTAACGCCCCTTAACAAAACCGACCTGAGACTCATGGACCAGCTGTCCCAAAAATTCCGCCAAACGGTCCGCCAAGATCTTGGCCATTAATTTAAGGTCGAAATTAAGCAAGGAAATCGGACGATACGAGGCCGCTGCAAGCGGGTCCTTTGCTGGTTTGGGGATAAGAACAATATGAGCATGGTTAGCCCCCCACCGAAATGAGCCCTGCTGCGCTCTCCGATTATGTACAGCAGCCAGTGTCGGGGAAATCTGTTCATTCAGTATCTTATAAAATTCGGCACCTAAACCATCGGAGCCTGGGGATTTGTAGCAACTGGCCTTAGAAATAGCCCCTTGCAACTCGGCCACCGTAATTGGCCGATCTAACTGGGCCCTTTGCTCTATGGAGAGACGGGGCAAGTCCAGTCCCTTCACATAGTCCGCCATCCGCGTGGGGGAAGTCGCCTCCGCGGCGTAGAGGGTCTGAAAGAAGGTGCGAAAAACACGCGCTATCACCGGGCTGTCCCTGTGCAGGGTCCCAAGATCATCTCGCAAGGCAGGCACCAACTTAGAGCCCCGGGGTCCACGAAGGCACCGGGCCAATAACTTCCCCGGCTTGTCCCCATATCGGTACAGTTGATAGCGATAATACAAGACCGACTTCTTTGCTCTCTGATGCAAGAGTTCGTTTAATTCCACTTGAGAATCCCACAGCTGCTTTTTCAAGCCTGCGGTGGGAGTGTGAGCCCAACGGCGTCGCAACTTCGTCACCAACCTCTCCAAAACCATAATACGTTCGGCCCGTACGCGTCGTTTTCTGGCAAGGAAGCCAATTATATCCCCCCTCAGTACAACCTTCGCGGTTTCCCAAAGCAATTCTGGGTCATCCTGGTGACCCCTATGATCAGCTTCAAATTCCTGCCACCGCCGCTGAAGGAACGAGCGAAATTGAGCGTCTCTGTATAATTCCAAGGGGAAACGCCACTGAAAGGTCCGTGAAGTACTCCCAGTCCAAAAGACCTCCATCCACACAAATGCATGGTCAGATATCTCCAGAGGGCCTATCTGGGCGTCCCCCACCTTGGCAAACAGCCCAGCGGATAACAACAAGTAGTCTATACGTGCACTTGTGCCATGGGCCCGAGATTGGTGTGTATAGTCCCGCTCAACCGGATGCAATAGTCGCCAGGGATCCACTAGCCCCAGCCTAGAACAGAAACGTCGCATTGCCCGAACCGTCGCCAGTCGGTCTCTGTGTTCCCCCGCGTTAGAGGTATCGAGGTCAACATCCATGACCCCGTTAAAGTCCCCCCCCAGAATAACGGGATGTTCCGGCCACGTCTCCAGTGTGGAGGCAATGCGCGCATACAGGGACAGGTCCAGTGCGTTGGGACAGTACACGCTGCCAAGAACTACCGGCCTCCCTTCAAGGACTCCCCGCACCAGTACATATCTGCCCGTCGGATCAACGAGGTCTTTCACCACCTCCATCCTTACACGTTTGTGTATCAAAAGCACCACCCCGCCCTTCTTACCAAGAGCTGGGGCCCCCCAGACCTGCCCCACCCACTCCCGGCAGAGTTTACGGTGTTCGTCCGCAGTCTGGTGGGTTTCCTGAAGCATAGCGATGTCTGCTCCCTGCCTAGCCAGGGCCTGCAAAATTTTTGCCCGCTTAATTGGACTACCGAGACCACAAACATTCCAGGAAATTATCTTAAGTGGCATGCAACAGTGAATTAGGCACAGAGATGTCTGTTATATACCATACAAAATATAGGGAAGACACCCCCCCAGCCTGGGGCCCTCCCCCACCACCCTTCAAAGACGGTCCTGGATCCGTCCCTTCTTCAACTGGTCCCTGAGAAGACAGCATTTTATCTCCCCCCCCAACCCCTATCCCCCCTCTTCCCCTCTCCCCCCCCTGAAATACTCCCTCTCCCTCTCTTCCCCTCCCCCTCCCTCCCCCCGTCCCCCTCCGATCCTTAATTTCTACTACCATCCTCCTCTCCTCTTCCGTGAATTCCTAGATGCGTGTGGCACCCCCCCACTCCCCCAGCTCCCCGTCTCCACGATAGGGCGGCTCACCCCCCGGCCCCCCCAAAACACAGTCACCTCCCGGGCCTCCCCCCACCCATCCCCCACACCCAAAGAAGCCCACAACATCTCTGCTCAAAGACAATCAAAACAAGCCCGGCAGCCCTCCACCCCCCCCCAATCACCATCACCCTCATGTTACAGTCCAACACAAAATGCTCCAAACTTGTTCACCAAGGCTGCGGTCCTCTCCTCCGAGCCTCAGGTCTCGGCTGCCACTGCGGCCCTCCGGCGTATCTCCTCCACGTATGGCGTTGCTGCTGCCGCGGAGTCAAAAGTCCGACGAATCCCGTCATGGGTGAAGACCAGACGGGCGGGATAGTGCACCATAAATTTAATGTGATTGTCTATCAAGGTCTGGCACAATGGTCCATAATCTCGCCGCCGCTGCCCTAGGGCTGCTGAGTAGTCCTGAACGATACGTATCCGAGCGTTGTCCTTCTGGATGGTCCCTTGTTTTCGCGCTGCACGCAAAACCGCTTCTTTCTGTGGGAATCTCAGGAATCGTGCAATTGTCACCCTGGGTCGGGTATCATTGGTCCTCCTAGGTCCAACCCGGTGTGCCCTCTCCAGCTGCACCGAGGCCCCCTCCGGGTCGTTTGCCAGGAGTAGTTTCACCAGATCCTCCAAGTAGGATTGTAAGGCCCGATCCTCAACGGTGTCTGGAATCCCAAGGAACCTCAAGTTATTGCGGCGGGATCTGTTTTCGAGGTCCTCTAGTTTGGCTTCCTGCCCCTGGAGTAGTTTTTTTAACCCGGACCATCTCCCGCTGTAGCTCCAGCACGTGCTCCTCTGACTTCTCGATCCGGTGTTCCACCTCCTGTAGGCGGCCGCCCAAGGTCTCCACGGAGGTCTGGACCAGGTCCATACGGCCCCGCAGGTCCTCAAACTGAGCCGACAGCGCCCCCGCTACGGCTTTGGAGATTTCATCCACCATCCCTGCTGAGGTCTTGGCCTCCCCCTTCAGCGGTGAGGATGGTTCCCCACCCTTAGGCGGGAGGGGGGTCTTCTCCTTCTCCACCCGGCGGCCTCCCTTCGCCGCCATCGCCAGGGCCGCTGCTGTAGTCCCCTCGAAGAGAGGGGAGGTCGCTCTCCCGTCCCTGCTCCACACGCCGGGCGACGAGGGTCTCAGGCGTCGACTTCCCTGGATCACAGCACAGTCCCCAGATCCGAGCCTCAGGCGTCGCCTGGGCAGCGCAGGCCTCTGTACACAGGAAAGAAAATGCGGACTCGGGCCTCAGAGGAGCTAGATGAAAGGCAAGGGTCCCGGTCAGCCGAGCGCTAGAGGGAGGGCCGGAGTCACAAGCTCTGGTGCACTGGGGTCACGCACGGACTTGGGGTCCCGAGATGCCAAGGGTGGGGCGGCTCAGTGAAGAAAGAACATCAGTCCCAGGTCACAGGCTCGTTTTCACTGCGGGCAGGGCACCGGTCAGAGGTTCCAAGATGCAGAAGACAGGGAGATCAAGGGCTAATCCTGCATGCCCCAACGCCGGAAGGCCCCCGTCGGGCAGAAGAAGGCATTAGTCTCTGTTTCCCATGAAAGTAGAAGGAGGGCTGGAGACAGAACCATTCAGCCCTGCGTGGGCACCCTGGAGGGTGGGTGGAAGCAGGCAGAGCCGAGGACAGCCCACAGCCGGGCCCAGATTGGGAGCACAGCCCCCCCGGTCCCTCACCAGTCAAACACCCAAGCTTGGGAAGAGCGAACTCAGCCAGACAAGTTGGAGGCAGGAGCAGAGAGGGGGAACGAAGCCCGACTATGGAGCCGCAGCCGCCGCACGGGGCCCCCTGCCGTCCCGATTCAGGCTCACCGACCGGCCCAGTCTCCGCTCCACGTGGCACTCACCCCAGCGCGGTGCCTGCAGCGCGAGCCGCGTGGTTCCAGGCCGCCGCCGCCGATCCTCAGGCGCAGGGGAGAGGGGATCGCCGGATTCTCCTTCCGGGCTCCAACCTGGGTAAGGCAGCTCGGGGGGTGCAGGGGAACCCCGATTCTAGCCCCGATCGGGCATTATTCGGCGCCGGGGGAGCAAGGGGGCCCAGAGCTCGAGCGGTGTGCGTCCGCCCGGGCTCACCGCATCACCGGAAGTCCCTCCCATTTTTATATTTGGGAGTCACAGCTGGTCCATCTCCAGGATTTTCTTTAGTAAAAACAGAGCAGAAGTATTCGTTTAGCAATTTTGCTTTTTCTATGTCACTTTCCACGAGTCCTTTCCCAGCACTTCCAACTCTGATCTTCTTCCTTTTCCGAATATACCTGAAGAAAGTTGTCGCCACCCTTAACATCGTTAGCCATCTTTTCCTCTGCCTTTGATTTTGCTATCTTTATTTCTCTTTTTGACTCTTTGAGTTTGATCCTATATTCATTTCTGTGTTCTTCTGTTTGCAAGCTTTTGAATTTTGCGAAAGCTGTGTTTTTTGCCTTTATTTGAGGAGCCACTTCTTTGGAAAGCCAAATAGGTTTCCTTCTCCTCTTGTTTTTGTTTACCTTTTTTACATATTTGTCTGTTGCCCCTTTTATTGCCACCTTTAGTTTAGCCAATTGCAATTCCACTTCCCTTATCTCCTTCCACCCTATTATCTCCTCCCACCCTATTATCTCCTCCTTTAGGTACTCGGCCAGTTTATTGAAGTCAGTGTTTTTGAAGTTTAGGACTTTGAGCTTGCTATGTTTGGCCTGTACCTTGGCTTTTATCTCAGACCACACCGTGTGATGATCACTGTTGCTCACAGGGGCACTCACACAGACATTCGACACGCTATCACTGTTGGTGAGCACTAAATCCAGCGTTGAGCTTTCCTTGGTTGGCTCCATGACCATTTGTCTAAGTGATGCATCTTGGAGAGCATCTACAATTTTTTTTGCTTCTTTCCAGATGTGCATAAGGAGTAATCCAATCCACATCAGGTGGATTAAAGTCACCCAAAATTATCGCTTCCCCCTTTGTGGCTACCTTGGCAGTATCTATAATCAAATCGTTATCTATCTCTTCAATTTGAGTCAGAGGTCTGTAGACTACAGCAGTATGGATGACAGTGCCATCTCCTCTTTCCAATGCAATCCAAAGCGCTTCTTCTTTTCCCCATGCCCCTGCATTTCAGTAGCTTTAATATTGCTTTTGACATACAAGGCTACTCCTCCTCCTTTTCCATTTTCTCTGTCTCTTCTGAATAGATTATAGCCAGCTATGGCTATATCCCAATCATGCAATTCATTAAACCATGTTTCTGGGGGACTTCCGGCAATGCGTGAGTGAGAGAGGACGTGTCTCCCTCGCTCCGGGGCTGCCTCGACACTAAATCTGCCATTTAACCTGTCATTTTGGACTCTCTCCTCCACCCAACTTCAGGGAGCTGTGTGCTGTTAACTGCGGCGAACGGAAGACTTACAATCTGTGGGAGCGATGCCTTTACCAACGAGAAAAGAGCGGGAAAAGCCGGTCAAAGCGGGGCCTTCCGCCGCGGCCACACTGCAGCCTGTCTCCCCGAGCGCAGACAGTACGGACTCTACATTGGAGGAATTAACGAGGGAGGTAGTCCGGCTCCTTGATCCGAAGTTTGATCGGCTCATGCAAAAACTTGAGGGAGTGGAAGAATCGTTGACTGACTTTTTGGCAGGCGTGTGGAAGAATTAGAGCATCGTGTGGCTGGTGTGGAGGAGGGGGAGGGCCGCCGCGATCGGGAGCTTGAGGCCCAGAGGCAAACCCTGCTAGAAATGCAACACAAGCTTGAAGACTTAGAGAATCGCTCCCGCCGGAACAACTTACGCCTGGTGGGGTCTGGGAGAGGACAGGCCTGATCGTGAACTGCTCACTTTTCTGGAAACCTGGCTACCCGAGGTGTTGGATCTGCCGGAGCTCAAAGGTAACTTTTAAATTGAAAGAGCACACAGGCTGGGTATCCGGAGAGAAGATGGGGATCGGCCACGCGTGGTGATCATCCGCGTGCTTAACTTCCAGCATTAAATGACGCATTCTTCAGGCCTATTGGAAGAGAGGCGAGATCAAGTTGGACAATAAAAGTATTTTATTGTTTCAAGATTACTCTGCGGCTGTTGCAGCTAAACGACGGGAGTTTTCCCCGATATGCACGGAATTATTTCGCCGACACGCCCGGTTCACCTTGGCCTACCCGGCAGTGTTGCGGGTCTCTCTCCATGGCCAGAGCCACACCTTTGAGCAGGCGGCAGCTGCGAAGACGTTTTTGGCACAGTACCCACCCTCTGATGTGGCTGAGGCTCGCCCCTGACCCGGCTGTATCTCGGGGGTGGAGGATGGATATTCCTGGTTCCGGCCCACATGTTGGCGGCGATGGCCTGACCGCTGTGACTTGATGTGTCCCCTTTGGACAATGCGCTGGAGAAAAACATAGTCGGCCATACTGCTGCGCATGTTCTGAATGGGCAGGGTAGAGCTGCTGTAGCTGGTGACTCTCTGAGAAAGGCCAGACTTACTATTACTATTATTACTAATACTAATATTACTATTGCTACTACTATTATTGCTATTATCACTACTATTATTTTTGTTCGAACCCTAAGCCTGTGTGATATACTTCTTTCCCTCAATTTGTATGCCTATCTAGTTTTGTGGTGGGGGAGGGGGGAAGGAGGAGGTTTGCTTGAGGCAGCCCTGAAGCATTGCTTTGGGGTCCCGACCTCAGTGAGGTAACTGAGGCTTTGGTTGGATGTGTTTTATGGGGTGTGATAAAGTTATAGAGTTGAGGATGCAGCCTGTAAGGGAGGGGAGCAGGGGGGTTGGGGTTTTCGGGGATAGAGGATGGGTAGGGATGGAAGGGGGTGGCGGGTGGGAGGAGGGTTGCGGGAGAGAGGGGGGGGTGGCAAGGGGGGAGGGTTTTGTATGGATGAGGTGAGAGATGAGAGCCTGGAAGCTACAAAGAGTGCATCTGCCCATAGATTTCAGAGAACGCAGAGAGATAGCATGACTTTTTGGGGGGACCCCCTGGTGAGGTTGAGCTCTGGGTTGAGGCTGGGCGGCCCAGGGCAAGGGTGTGGCTGGTGGAACTGGATGGTTGTGAGGCTGGGCGACTGTGTGAATGAGAGATGATTTACAGATAGTCTCCTGGAATGTCGGCGGTGTCAATACTCCTGTTAAACGGACAAAGATATTGCAGGCCCTGAAGAGGGGACACACACAAATTGCGTTACTGCAGGAAACACACTTGAGCGCAGCGGAGCACACCAAGCTTAAAAAAGATTGGGTGGGACAGGTCTTTGCAGCATCCGCAGGTAGCAAGAAGTGAGGGGTGGCGATCCTTTTGAAGAAAGGCCTTGCGGTTGAGGTCATTAGAGAGGAAGCGGACCCGCAGGGTAGATTCTTCTTCTTGCATGCTAAAATACAAGGGGAGAAACTTTTTCTGGGGAACATATATGCCCCAAATACTTATGATCATCACTTCTTTCAGTTGTTGCTGCGGAAGATACTGGGGGCGCCGAAGATACCCTTGATACTGGCGGGGGACTACAATTGCCCACATGACCCAACTTTAAATAAATCTCAGACTGGGGGTCCCAGCGGGGCCTGGAGCAAGAAAGGGGTAGGGTATCTTTGTAATATGGGCAGTCCACAGACTACTGTCTAAACTCAACTGGATGCAAAAGATCTACAAGATTCAAGCAACTAGACAGTGATGACTTCAAAAACCATGCTCTCCCAAAGCTTGCCAAACTATCAGATAATCTCAATGATATTGTAAATAACTGGAACAATACCCTCTCCTCATACTCGCAACTCCCAGCCTTGATCAAAAAATCAACATCTGACAACCGAGTTACTAAAAAACAATCTGCCCCATGGTTCTCACATGAACTGCGTACCTCTCTCCTCCACCTCAGAAAGCTTGAGAGAAAATGGAGAAATACACGTAATTCCTCTGACCAAACCACCTACTTAGAACATCTTAAACAACATCGTGAATCAATTTGGGCTAAGAGAAAAGAATACCATGCTGATATCCTTAGCCGATCTCTGAATAAACCAAGAGACTTATTTAATCTAGTAAAGTCCTTTATCAATCAACCATCTCCGCCACAACAAGAAGGGATTCAGCCCCAAGCCTATGTGAACTACATCCAATCCAAATCAATAAAAACAAATACTACATCATTACATGAACCTGTCCAAACTTCCCTTCCGCAGTTTTCAATCACCAACCTCTCACCACCCTCTGTAAAAACCATAAATGAAGTTATTACCTCCATCAACACGACAACTTCACCATCTGACCCATGTCCAGCACACTGGATAAGATCTATGCGCACAGAACTCAGCCCTTTTATAGCTAACATAGCGAAGCTGTCATTTGAATCTGGTGTCTTCCCAGATGCTCTCAAACATACATCCATCCGACCACTGCTGAAAAACAACCAGCTTGACCCAAAGAAGGAGGACTCATACCGTCCAATCTCTAGTATCCCATTTCTAGCCAAAATTCTTGAGAAATTAACTCTCAGGCAGATACAACAGCATATAGACTCATTTTCCCCTTTAGATCCATGTCAACATGGATTCAGGGAAGCCCACGGTGTAGAAACTCTCCTAACAACATTAATCAATACACTTATCAACGGCATTGACAATCTGAAAAATGGCTTTGCTCTAATATTTCTTGATATAGCTGCTGCGTTCAATTCTGTGGATCACATACAACTACTAAAGCGACTTCATGAGAAGGGAATCAAGAACCGTGCTTGGGACTGGTGCAAATCCTACCTGGAAGGTAGATTACAACAAGTTCGTATTGGTAATGCTACTTCAAATCCCTTTCAGCAGAAACAAGGTGTACCACAAGGCTCCTCCTTGTCTGCGCTGCTGTTCAACATCTATATGCAGCCAATCTGTGACATCGCACGCTCTTTTGGTATATCCTGCCTTATGTATGCGGATGATGTGCTATTATTCTCACCGATATCTGTATCATACCCAAACTATACAGTGCTAATCAACTGTTTTAATTCAATAACTGATTGGCTTCTCTTTCAAAACCTCTGTATTAACTTTAAAAAAACAGAGGTTCTAATAATCACAAGGAATAAATCTTTCTCCCCTCCATCAATTCTAAAAGTCAGAGATGCTGATCTCCCAGTCAAATCAAATATTCAATATCTAGGAGTAATTCTGGATCAAAGGTTAGACTTCAAGGAACATATAAAACGCACCGTAAAGGCCGTTTACTTCAAGATAAAAACCCTTCGTCATCTGAGACCTATGATTTATTTATTTATTTATAATCTCTTATATACCGCGCTATTCAGCATCAGCGCGGTTCACAATAAACAAAGAGTTACGCAATTCAACGGTACTTTGTGTTTACAGTAAAACAGGAAATACAACTCGGATAACAGGGTAATTAATTAATTATAACATAGTCATGATCTCATCCTGGCTTCAGTTTTGTGTATGGGTGGTCTATGGGGTGTCTGTATTGTATGTGTATGTTTGGAAGGTCTGTGGGTTGGTTGAGATATCTGATGACTTCCGCACCATCTTTCAAGCTCTAGTCACGCCGTACTTTGATTATGCTAACATAATACTCCATGGTTTACCAAATATAACTATTAATCCTCTACAATTAGCCATGAACGCAGCTGCTCGTGTCCTCTGCGGATCATCAAAGTGTGAGCATATTTCCCCCATTCTAGAGAAGCTTCATTGGTTACCAATAAACTGTAGAATCCAATATAAGGCCATCCTTACCACCTTTAGGGCCTTCAATAATATTTCTCCAGATTCCATCTCTGATCTCATCATACACACAACAAATAACAGGTCCAGGAGATCTCCAGCTGTTGACACACTACTTATACCAAAAGTTTCCTTAAAAGCTAATCAATCATCCATCAATAGGGCTTTTTCAAATTATGCTCCTAGATGTTGGAACAAACTCCCTCCCAATATCAGAGCAATTAAAGACATCAAACAATTCAAAAAAGCCCTTAAACACCACCTTTTCATCGCACACTTCAAACACCTAAACACCCCTTCCCCTCCTCCATCCTTTTAACCTCATACCTACCCTAACTAACTGTATAGATTTTATATATCTCCAACATGTATTTTCTAGAAATATAAATGATTTCCCTGTTTACTTCCATGTTAATTTTCCTGTTACTTGTAATAGATCTGTTATATCTGACCAATTGTTGTATTGTTTCAATGTAAACCGCACTGATGACAAATAGCACGGTATATAAGAAAATTAAATAAATAAATAAATAAATAACACAACTCAAACTAGACATCCTACTACTAACAGAATCATGGCTCACTATCTCAGACTCAGTACTCATCAATCAACTCATCCCCCCGGACTTCTCAATACACTCCTGCCACAGAACGGACCGCATAGGAGGTGGTGCTCTCATTTTGGCAAAAGCGGATCTCCAATATCAAACAGTCAGCTCTAATAGCTCAGCCCATCTTGATGTAATCACCATATCCAACAACCATAGTACTATTAACCTTATCTACAGATCCCCGATTGCTTCCCCTGAAGACCTCGCAACTATAATTGACCTAGCTTCTAACCCCCAAAACACACGTAAGCCAAACTGGGTAGTGGGTGATTTCAACCTACCAGCCCTGCAGGACAGTCACGCCAATGCCTTCCTTGAAGCATTTAACAACCTAGGATATGAACAAATAGTTGATGCCCCCACCCACCGAAAAAGGAACAAACTAGACCTCATTTTCAACCCTCAACCAGATGGGAACTCAAAATACAAACACGACATAGTTATCTCACCCGTCCCATGGTCTGATCACAATCTAATCCAATTCCAAATACCTCTTCAGCAGGATAGTGAACAAGCAAAGAGATTAACGGAAAAACCAGCAACACCCATAGGACACTTCAGATCCTTTGACAAAGAGACAATCATCAAGGAGGTCCTACCTAACATCATATCCGCACCTCCAAACCTCGAAGAGATGATGGCCTCATGGAACAATGGCCTGAGCTCCTTTGCCCACAAACCTGCCCAAACTAAACCACTCGCCCCAGGCAAACATCCAGGAAGTAGAAAACCTGCACATTGGTACACCACCGAACTAAGAACCTCACTACTTCTGCTAAGGAAACTAGAAAGAAAATGGCGATGTACACGGTCCCCTACAGACCTGACAGCATACACCTCCCACCTTAAGAAACACCGGGATTCATTATCAGTGACAATGAGAGAACATCACTCCAGTCTCCTGAACCGTGCCCTGAACAAATCCCATGAGCTTTTCAATATAGTAAAAACCCTAACGAAGGAACCCTCGCCCCCCCAACCGACCATGATTCACCCACAGGACTATGCAGATTACTTACTGGCCAAAACCAATAACGTCGGCAAAGCCACACTGTCCACCCCCAGCAGCAACCTAGCACAACTTAAGCCACTTACCACTATCATGACACCAACAGCTACAGAAATTGAGGACATCACTACCGTCAATGCCACCACTGCTCCAAACGACCCTTGTCCAGCATTCTGGATAAGAGCACTACGTAAGGAAATCAGCCCTATACTATGCAAGATCATGGACTTGTCCTTCTCCGCAGGTTTATTCCCATCATGCCTCAAGCAGACATCAATCTTGCCCCCTTCTGAAGAGCACCAAACTAAATCCCCAGAAGGTGGAATCATATCGACCAATATCGAGCAATCCGCTGCTAGCAAAGCTAATCGAGAAGGTCGTTCAGCGCCAAATGCAGGACCACATTGACTCCACGGCCCCTCTGGACCCATCCCAACATGGCTTTCAAGAATCACACGGTGTGGAAACTCTCCTCACCACATAATCAACACTCCGATCACAGGAACTGACAACATCAAACAAGGATTTGCATTGATTTTCCTGGACATCGCCGCCATGTTTGACTTTGTAAACCATGATCAACTCCTGATTTGGCTTCAAGATAAGGGAATCAGCGGCTCAGCTTTGAGTTGGTGCAAATCGTATCTAACAGACAGATGGCAGCAGGTTCGTACAGATTCTAAAACCTCTGAATCTTTCCAAAAAAAGCATGTTGTACCTCAAGGCTCCTCACTCTCTGCCTTATTATTTAACATATACATGCAACCCATATGTGAAATAATCCGCTCCTTTAACGTCTCATGTCTGATCTATGCCGATGATGTACTACTCTTCATCCTATTCTCGACTGACAATCCGGATTTCTCCCCACTAATAAAATATTTCGAGGCTGTAACGGACTGGTTCCACGCACAGGGCCTCAAGATAAATTTCAAACACAAACATTAACCCTCACTCCAACACATATAGCAACCTAACCTCCTAGAGTGAATATATAATAGTAACTAAATCATCAGATGTTTTTGTCGGAAGTTTTACCCATGGCTAAAACTTCCAATAAAAACATCTGATGATTTAGTTACTATTATATATTCACTCTAGGAGGTTAGGTTGCTATATCAAGATAAATTTCAGCAAAACAGACGTACTCTTCATTACAAGAAATCAATCTTTTTCCCCTCCACTGACACTAAAGACAAGAGACGCTGAGCTCACAAGCAGACCCACTATCCGCTACCTCGGTGTCACATTAGACCAGCAGCTCGAGTTCAAAATGCACATCAGCAACATCATCAGGCAGATCCACCATAAAATGCAAACATTGAGACATCTCCGGCCTCTATTGCAACCAGGCGACTTCAGGACAGTCTTTCAGGCCCTTGTGACCCCCCACTTTGACTACGCCAATACAATCCTTCATGGCCTACCCAAGAATACATTAAGCCCGCTACAACTAGCAATGAATACCGCGGCACGCTTCCTATATGGGGCCTCCAGAGGAGACCACATCACCCCGATTTTAAAGGACTTGCACTGGCTACCAATCTACTGTCGGACCACATATAAAGTAGTCCTGATGACATTTAAGGCCATCAACAACATGTCCTCCTCCTCCCTAATGGATCTGCTCCACCCTACCCCAGCAAACAAAGCAAGGAGGTCATTCGCCATCAATACCCTTCAGACCCCCAATGAAATAACCAAATGCACCCAAACAACGAAGAGCAGAGCTTTTAAGTTTTATGCTACCATCTGCTGGAATGTGCTCCCAAGCTCCATTCGAGCAATTACCGATGTTGCTCAATTCAGAAAAGCACTAAAACACCACCTCTTTCTCCTACACTACTCACAGCCCATCCTTAGCCACCTTACACCCAGCTAAACAATGATAAGCCACAAGACAACTCATAGCTATAATGTACATAGTTGTAGATACTGTAAATAGTTCCCCTAGATTGAAATCCAAGTTGTATCTCCCGTTCACTGTAAGTGCATAACAGACACTCTGAGATGCATAAATGTTATATGTAAACTGCACTGATTTTAAAGAGCGCGGTATATAAAAGCAATAAATAAAAATAAATAAAATAAAAATAAAAAGGTATCCCAGTGAGGTCAAAGAACCACGGTGCCATCAGTTGGAAAAAAAGGCATGAAGGCACCAAGGAGGAAAAAAAAGACTACAAACCCGAGACTTGATGCAGGGGCAGAGGGCTCGGGTGGCGGGAAGAGGACCGGTGCACTACTGGAGGAGAGTATGAAACTCGGGTTGAGAAAATCAACTTTTTCCGGGGGAATTGCAGACAGACACTTGAAGGGCTCCACGGAAAAAAGGAGACTGAGCAAGATGGTACCCTTGGGCAGGAAGGGGTCCATGCATGCATGGTGGCATCTCCCAAAGGCTTTCTTTGAAAGCTGGGGGGATGCTTCCACAAGGATTCTGTTGGTGCCAACGTCACTCATATCTGAGGACTGACTTCCTGCTTGTTCCTGGAGAACTTATGTTCCTTCTCATCCTATATCCAGCTTCTCTCCTCTGTGTCCCTATCCCTATCCCTATCCTCCCCATGTCCATTATCTCCCCTCTTTTCCTGTCCCAATCCTCCTCCTATGTCCAGCACTTCCCTTCCATGGCCCTATCTTTCCCCTGTCCAAAATCTCCAATCTGTGTCCCTTTCCCCTCCCCATGTCCAGCATCTCTTCTCAGTGTGCCCCCTTACCAGCACCCCCATGTCCACCATCTGCTCTTTCTCCCCTATTCCCCCCATGCCCAGCATCTTCTCTCAATGTCCCCATCTTCACTATTTGCTCATTCTCTCCTATCTCCCCCTGCCCAATATCTTCCCTTTCACCCCATTTCCTCCATGCACAACATCTATCCTTTTTCCTCTATGACCCCCATTATGCCCAGTATTTGCCCTTTTCCCCTATATCCCTCATCTGCCCTTTTACCCCATTCCTCCATGCCTAACATCTGCCCTCCATGCCCCATCTGCCCTTTCTCCCCTATGCCCCCATCATGCCCAGTATCTGTCCTATGTCTCCCCACCATCTGCCCTTTTTCCCCTATCCCCCCTATGCCTAGCATCTCTTCTCCATCCTTCCTTTAGCAACCTTCAACCCACTGCCCCTTCATCCCATGACTGATATCTGCCCTCTGCCTCCTCCCGTGGCCAACATCTGCCCTTCTTCCCACCTGGACAGCATCAGTACCCCTGTATCACCCCTAGTGTCCAGAATCTCTCTCCCTGCCTCCCCTTATCTAGCATCTGTCCCCCTGACCCCCTCCCCCTTGTGCAGCATCTGTTCCCCTGTCCCCTGTGTACAGCATATATCTCTCCACCTCTGGCCTTCCTCCCCCTTCGATGCACAACATGGCCAGTCTCCCATAGCCCATAAGCAAAAGCCCGCTGGAATTTGGGACCCCATGCTTTGGTTTGGGTTTTTAAAATGTCTTTTTATAAGCTGCCAACTGCCACCAATGTTGAGAGAGATTGTGGCAGCTTAACAAAAGGACATTAAAAAAAAAAAAAACAAGCAAAAGCACAGGGTCCCGATTCCAGCGTGCTTGTCTCTGCCAGTCCTGCCTCCTTCTGATGAGTACTTCCACATCACCCCCTATACTGTACCGCTCCCTTGGATTTTTGTAGACCATATGTATGATCCTGCATTTTTTAGTGTTACATCTCAGCTGCCAAATTCTTGACCATTCTTCAAGCTTTGCTAGGTCCCTCCTCATGTTATCTACCTTCCCCAATATGAGCAATCAAAGACCTACTTGATTTCAGATAAGCCATCAAGAACCATCTATTCTGCGAATACTATGGCCCTATCTAATATAACAAATGCCACAGTGAGACATTACAGAGGTAGCAACAGACAACTGATAAATGTAACTAAATCACCTCAATTGCAACAATGTTTCTGTACATTGTTAGCCTTTGTTAAATGTGTCTAATACTCCATATACTCCTCCAAGTTTCTACTCCCTATTCCAGCGTTTTTCAACCACTGTGCCGCGGCACACTAGTGTGCCGTGAGATATTGTCTGGTGTGCCGTGGGAAAAATTCCAATTTCATCCGTAACATGTGGCCTCGGCTCACAAATTAGGGTTGCCAACCGGCCGGTTTCAGCCGGCCTGGCCGGTTTTTCCATGGCCAGGCCGGCTGCCGGCACAGTTGTAAAACCGGCCATTGAAAAGCCGGTTTTTTGCTCTGGCCGCAAGATTGGGAGCGGCCAGAGCAAAAAAACGGCTTTTGTGCCGAAGTCCGCGGCGCGAACGCGATTGCGATTCCCTATAGCAGTGCAGCCGCTGGTTCTGCTGCTTTGTACAGAGCAGCGGCTGCACTACACTTACATTGAAAAGTAAAGAGAAACTGTGTCAGGAGCCCTCCGATCATGCAGAGCCCGAGGAAGTGATGTCATGGGGGCGGGCTCCTCACGGGCTGTCTTTCCTTTTCAAATTAACTTTAGCTGCAATAAAGTTAATTTGAAAAGGAAAGACAGCCTGTGAGGAGCCCGCCCCCATGACATCACTTCCTCGGGCTTTGCGATGACCGGAGGGCTCCTGACACAGTTTCTCTTTACTTTTCAATGTAAGTGTAGTGCAGCCACTGCTCTGTACAAAGCAGAAGCAGCGGCTTGGGCAGAGGGGGGGGGGGGGGTGTGTGTGTGTGTGTGATTGAACCAGCAAGGGGGGGGGGAGTGTGAGTGAACCAGCAAGGGGGGGGGGGAGTGTGAGTGAACCAGTAGTGGAGGGGGGTGGGTGGTGTGAGTGAACCAGCAGGGGAGGGGGGTAAGTGAGTGAGTGACCCAGCTGGAGGGGTGAGTAAGTGACAGGGGGGTGGGTGAGTGAACCAGCAGTGGAGGGGGGGGGGGGGTGGTGGTGTGAGTGAACCAGCAGGGGAGGGGGGTTGGTGTGAACCAGCAGGGGAGGGGGGTTGGTGTGAGTGTTTGATTCCTATTCAAGAGAATTACTTTATATAGAGTCAATATAGGCACAGAGGTAAATTTTTTTAACATTTTCTAATGGTGGTGTGCCTCGTGATTTTTTTCATGAAAAAAGTGTGCCTTTGCACAAAAAAGGTTGAAAAACACTGCCCTATTCTATGTAAAAGCTTATTGCTATGTTTGTTCCATGTGAACCGCCTTGAACTGATAAGGTGGTATATAAAACCTGTGAAATAAATAAATAAAATAATCTACTTCTTCCTGGGTGTCTACTCTATTGCAGATTTTGGTATCATCCGCAAAGAGGCAAACCTTACTCGACAGCTCTTCACAATATCACTTACAAAAATGTTGTTGTTTTTTTAAAATTGAATATTTAAACTTTTACATCGAGTAAAAGTAAAGAAAATACACATCAAAAAAGGAAAAGAAAAACATCCAACAAAGGAAAAATAATAGATCAAAATTTTAGACCACGTCAAGGAGGGAGTCAGAGTTAGATATTTACTGAACAAACAGAAATATGTTATATTGCTAGACATACTACGTGCCCCCCCCCCACCACACACATTTAAACAGATAAAACATCCAAGAACTGTTGAACCTAGACAAGCCTTCCCAGGTAATTCCCATTCAGCCTCTTTCTGGTGGTAGTTTATCTTTAAGAAAATGTTCCAAATGTAAGGAATCCGAAAAAACATACAGATTCTTCTGATAAAGCACTACACATTTACAAGGAAAACATAAAAAGAAAGTGCTTCCCACTGCAAGAACATGAGGCTTCAGCTGTAGGAAGGCCTTTCTATGAGCTTGCCGTAGCCTGTGAGACATCAGGAAATCTGTGATCCTCTGACCACAAGGAATCCTCTTTTTTCCGGAAGTACAGTCTAAAGACCAGCATTTTATCCAACTTCAAAGTAAAAGTTACAAACATAGTGGCTCAAGTAGATATAGAATCCGAGGATGATTCCTAAAAATATTATACAAGTCCAAAGAATTACTAGATTCCAACAAAAGCACTCACATTCTCATTAGGTTTATAGCAACAGAGATAACCAGGTTAACAGCATTAGGCATCAATAATATCTCTTTAAAATATTTTATAATTAATATCTCTGGAGTCAAGTAATGAGTTACAGGAAAATTTAGAAATGCAAAGTTTTTGTTCTAGCAGAATTTTCTAGGTTCTCTAATTGCCTATGTACAAGCCTACTATCCTTAATATTAGTCATCCCAGTCAGTTGTAGAGTTGAGAACTGACCACTCATGTTATCAACCTTCTGCTCTAACAAGGAAAATCTTTCATTTTGAGATTTTTTTTTAAATTTAATATTTATAAATTTGTACAAACATATCAAGAATACATCTTGAAACAGAAATTGAGCTGGAAAACAAAAATACAACAAAGGGACAAATATAAGTCCCTGCTATATCATACAGGAAAAAAACCACCATAGCCAACCCACTCTAACCCACATAAAGGGAGGATACTTAGAAAGATAAATGTTTTACCAACAATCTAAAGGAAATAGGGTGTGTTTATACAGTTGATACCTAAACATGCTCAACCTGAACAGAGGATCAGTCCCGCCCCCCCCCCCCCCAGGATGACGGGCATTAATGAAATCTAGCAATTGAGAGGGCTCATAAAATATATAAGAATGTGACTGATAAAGTATCAGGCATTTGCAAGGAAATTAAAAAAAAAAAGAGCCCACCCAATAGCTGAATCCCAGGTCTTAACAAAAGAAAGTCCCGCCGCCTCTTCTGGGTCTCCCTAGATAAATCTGGAAACATAGAAACCTTTAAACCTTTAAACATATGTTGTTCCCTAAAGAACAGCTTCATAAGCCTTTCTTTATCTGATAACAGCGCTAAGGTAATCAATAAAGTAGATGGTACTACCTGCTCTTCCTGCGCTATTTCTAACATATCAGTTACATTTAACACATCAACATTAGCCACTCCAGAAACCTCACCCACCCCCTCAGCTTTTTTCCCTAATGGAAGATAATACATTTTAGCAATAGGGGGATGGGATTCAGGAGGAATACCTAGAATTTCAATCAAGTAAGAGCGAAACATATCCCTCACAGAAACCAATTCCTCTCTGGGAATGTTAACCAGGCGAATATTCACAGCTCGAGTTGTATTCTCCAACATCTCTAACTTGAACCGTATTGGAACTACACTCTTCTTAAGACATTCCATATCCTTCTCAACAGTCACAATGTTAGTATGAAGACCCAAGATCTCAGTCTAAAGAGAGGAAATTTTTCCAACATTTTCCTGGATATTATCCATATTAGTAGCAACCTGGGGTGCTAAGCTGTTAATCCGCAGGGCCAACTCCTCCCGAAGCTGCATAATCGCAGCCCAAATAACCTCCAAAGTTACCACTCCTGGGGCTCCCAGCGACGCTGCAGGAACAGTCTCCACTGATGCTGGAATCTCTGATGACACGCCCGGCACCGGGGCGGGAACCTACTGGCCAGGCGCCAAGCCAACACCTCCTTCTGCCATTCCTGCCAAAGCCTCCTCCCTTAATCGCAGACCCAGGGGAGCCTCAGGGCCCTGGCCACGATCACCGACCACGCTCTGCCTTCTGGTGGAATCTGCCGATTCAACACCCTCTTCCTGGCTCCCCAATTCGCTGATGGAGGCCCGGATTGAGCCTGGGGAGGATAGTTCGCCGCCTGAAGCAGACAGTGAGGATTCCACCTCCGAGCGCTGCACAGCCGAGCCTCTCTCCCCTTCTACAGCCAACTGTCGCGGCACCGGTGAGAAAAAAGTGTCAATCGGACCTGTTACAGCTAGCGGTAATGGCGTAGATACCCGAGGTGCCGTTGAAGGCTGTTGGGCACCTCTGGTCTTACGCTTCTTGCCCATGGAGAACACTGTGCCGCTCAACACACCACCACCATCGCCATCTTGGATCCTCCCACTGCTCTCATTTTGAGATTTTAGTTTGACAACCATTTCCTTCGAAAAGGAGACCTGATCCATAGTCCCTTTCAGAAGAGTGTTTGTCTGTGTAACAAACCTCCACATATCCTGAAGTGTAATATTACCAGGTGGGTCCAAAAATTGAGTAATAAAATCAGACTAATTTAACATCTTAGGCAACGCAGCAGAACTGCCACTACTGGTAACATACCCAGGGCAGAGGGGCCAATAGTACCCACACTTAAGTTGGAAGTACCTAGGCTCTACGACAAAGACACTGCCTTCTCAGCAGGTAAAGGAGGAGGAGTTCTAGCTATAGGGCTCAACAAAGTCTCTAAAAACAAAGGAGTAGAGAGTTCAGATGTTAAGGACATATTAGCCACCTCTCCGGCAGACACAGGAAGCAAATGTTTTCCATTGGACCAGCCACCTTACCAATTGACGCTATAGAAGCTACCACCAAGTTTCCTTTGTTCTTCCACTTACCTCTACCTTTAGGTATAGTTCAAACAAAGAGAAACAGAAAGACCCAAGATCAGTCCCTCGGGTCTCTCCGATGACATCAGCAATGGGGACAGGACTGCTGGCTCTCTCCATTCCTTCAGATGGCTTCCAGCTCCCCTCTATGCTGCTGTAATCCAGGCTGCTCGATCAGGTAGGCTATGCTCCCTCCCCCTTACAAAAATGTTAAAAAGAATCAGACTAAGGACAGATCCCTGAGGCACACCACTGGTAACATCCTTCTCCTCAAAGTGAGCTCCATTTACATGGACACTTTGTTGCCTCCTACTCAACCAATTTCTAACCCAGTCAGTCACTTTAGGATTCATCAATAGGGCACTCAATTTATTTATAAGTCCTCTGTGTGGAATGCTATCAAAGGCTTTACTGGAACTTAATCACACCACATCAAAGGCTCTCTCCGGTTCAATTCTCTGGTCACCCAGTCAAAGAAATTAATTAGATCCATCTGACAAGATCTGCCTCTAGTAAAGCCATGCTGCCTCAGATTCTGCACTCCATTGGACTCCAGAAACCTCACTATCCTCTGTTTTAATAGCATTTCCATTAATTTGCTCATCATAGAGGTCAGACTAACCAGCCTGTAGTTCCCAACCTCATCCTTACTTCTGCTTTTGTGTAAAGGGACTACATGCACCCTTCTCCAGTCTTCTGGGACAGAGCAGAAGGGAGGGAGAGTTGAAGTCATGTGAGGCTGCTGAACTCTTCCAATCTTCTGGCTGCTCAACAGGCTCTTATCATGATAAGAGCACAGAACTAAATCAATTTTCCCTCCTCCTATGGCTACCGAAAGGACTGCAGTGTAGTAGAGCCTCCCATGTTGTGCTCAAGTGAGAGACTCACCCTCAAGGTGGTTGTTCACAAGCGTTTAAATCAATCTTTTCCTCTCAATTATTCAGATTTTTTTCAGAATGGAGAAAATTCATCCACCATCTGCTTGAGACATAAGAATAATGAAGAGATCTCTGGTGGCTGAGGTGAATAGAGGCATGGGAGTGATGCCATTGAAACCTGGGGTTTTCATTGTTTTTTTGTCTCCACCAATCTGCTGGTAGGGGAGCAGAACTCACTTGTCTGGACTGGTCTAGCAGGATGATATGGAATTAAAATTAAAGGTAGCATATGGGGTGAATAATACTAAACAAGACAGACACAAGAGGAACACAAGAAGCATCTAATATAAAAAACACACAGCCCAGTTCTTCTTAAAGCAGCTGGTCCTTTATAAATTTCTGCAGACCTCCTCCTAGTTCAGTCAAGCCCCCATCCCCACAAAAGACTTCCCTGAGGCTGCCAGTCAAGCCCTTCCAACCTACCCATAGGCATCTCTAGACCTTTTTCCCACCCCAGAAGTTCCCCCCAACTTTGAACCCCCAAAGACGACCCCCTCCACTTTCCCTATAGACCTCCTCCATGCCTACTGCAAGAAATTCCTGGTGGTCTAGGTCAGTGATTCTCAACCTCTTTTTATTTTGTGGCATATTTTTGAGTTTGTTCAGTCTTTGAGGTACACAAGCAAAATTTAGCATGTCTCACTGCTGAGTTCTTTCCATTAATAGGAGAACAATATTTTTTACCTGTGGGTGCCTCATTCTACTGGATTCTCTCACATCTGAAAACATGAGGCTAGCAAGTCATGTGAGATGGCAGAGCTACATGCATTCAGACACCAGACTGAAATCAGCAGAGGCACGCAATTAAGAAATGCTTCTGTCCTACTAATAGGAGGAAATATGGGGGACTAAGTCCATCAGATTTCTGATGCTGTTTCCCTGTAATGTTAGTAGTGAATGATCAGTTCAGTTTAGTGGGGAGAATGAGGGGAGTTCAGTTGACTTTCTCCATGAAAAATTGTAGTGATCCATTCTCAAACTATACCTAAAAGGCACATTCTTTAGGTTTTGCTACAACAAAATATTTTTGGGCTCGTTACAAAAGCCTCAAGGTTACCAGGTATACCATGCATACAAGAGAAAATTATGGACCAGAGGAAAATTAGCCAGCACAGTTGAACTAGTACTGATATGCAATTTCTGTGTTGGAGATACATTCACATCAGAGATTTTGCACTGGGTTCCAGAGTGTCCAGCTTACTCCAGGAAGCGTTTTTTCTACATCTAGTATAGAAGAGAGAGGGGCTGATTAGAAAGAGTAGGGGCTCTTCTGTGACCAGAGGTGAGGGAAGATTAAGAGGAAGAGTGGCTCTTTGATCTATCTGCTTCAGTCTCACCCCTCCCCTCCTGGTCTCTGCATTCTGCTTGGGAGGAGATGGGGCTGGAGCAGGAATCAGACCCCTAATTTCAGGGGTACTGTTCAAAAGAAATGGAGTAAGCATCTCATGAGCCCATGCCTAGCCACACTTTTGGATGTTACCACCAAGGCACACTAGGGACTTTCCCAAGATACACAGGTTGAGAAGCACTGATCTAGGGTAAAAGTGCAGGAGCGATCGCCAATGGCTCCTGTCCTATCTATGCCAGGATAACTTCTAGTGATAGTCTCACAGTACTACCCACTAGGGATCAAGCAGCCAGATAAAAATGAAATACCTTTTGATGACAACTTGACTCATAGCAGTAGTACCGCAGATATGGCACTAGGGATCCACTGGTGCCATTTTGAATCCAGTGCCAGAGAGGCATGAGCCACTGGGTTTGCTCCTACTGTTCCCCTAGACCACCAGGGATTTCTTGCGATAGGCTCAGGGGGGTTCTGTGGTATGGTGGTCTTCATAAGGGTCTTCTTTGGGGGGGATATGGTCCAAGGGGGTGTCTTTGGGGGGAGGTAGGGGGCTTCACTGGTGGTCTGGAGAGAGTCTTCTTGAGAGGTGGGGCTCTTGACTGGGGTGGAGGGGGTCCACAGAAATTTACAAAGGGTTGCATATTAGCAGCCTGATGCTATCAGGGAACAGAAAAATGCAGCTTGTGAGGCTGATCACATAGTAACATAGTATATAACGGCAGATAACGACCAGCATGGTCCATCTAGTCTTCCCAGCAAGACGGCAAGAGTAGGTGCACCTGTCACTCCATGCAGGTCGCTCCTCCCCATGCCTTTGTTTAGGGGTGTACCAACTGCTCCATGTAGGTCACCCCTATTTGTTGAAATATAAGAGATAGTTATGTTTATTTTGATTTTATCCTGTTGCTATAAAGGGATCCACTGTGTCTGTCCCATGCCATTTTGAATTCTGTCACTGTGTTTGCCCCCACCACTTCCATCGGGAGGGCCTTCCAAGCTTCTACCATCCTTTCAGTGAAAAAGTATTTCCTGACATCGCCTTGTAATTTACTCCCTTGCAGCTTCATGTTATGCCCTCTAGTTTTACAGCTTCCCCGTCTTTGGAAGAGGTTTGTTTGTTCATTAATACTTTAAGAATTTAAAGGTCTGAATCATATCTCCCCTGTCCCTTCTCTCCTCCCGAGTGTACATATTTAGGTCTTCAAGTCTCTTCTCATAAGACTTCTGACGCAGGCTCCAAATCATTTTGATCGCCTTCCTCTGAACCGTTTCCAGTCTTTTTATATCCTTTGCAAGATATGGTTTCCAAAACTGAACACAATATTCCAAGTGAGGCCTCACCAGCGACTTGTACAGTGGCATTAGTACCTCTTCCTTTTGGCTGGTAATTCCTCTCTGTTTGCAACTCAGCACCATTCTGGCTTTTGCCACCGCCTTGTCACACTGTTTTGCTACCTTGAGATTCTCAGAAACAATCACTTCGAGGTTCTTCTCCTGGTCCATGCACACCAACCTCTTGCCCCCTATCACATACAGTTCCCTTGGATTTCTGCTTCCCAAGTGCATGACACTGCACTTCTTCATAGTAAATCTTAACTGCCAAGCATTAGACCATTCTTCCAGCTTTTGTAGATCTTTCCTCATGTTCTCCACTCCCTCAGGGGAGTCTACTCTGTTGCAAATTTTCGTGTCATCTGCAAAAAGACAGACTTTTCCATTCAGCCCTTCCACAATATCACTCATAAATACATTGAACAGTACTGGTCTCAGGACTGATCCCTGGAGTGCACTGCTGATCACCTTCATTTCATCCAAGTGAGTTCTGTTTACCATCACCTTCTGTCGTTTGTCAGTCAACCAATATCTGATCGAGTTCACCACCATCACAAGTTGTGTTATCCATTTACCAAGAGAATCACTAACCTGTGGCACTGAGTTAGCACAGGTTGGTGACTCCCGCAGTAAATTAAGCTGCTGTAAAATGTGAAATTAGTGATAAATATGGTATGGTTTGGTTTGATTAGGTTAGGATCTCTTATTAGTATCTTATCAAAACCATCCCTTAGAAACGTTAATTTAAGATGAAATACAATTCAAATGAGTTTTGCTGTCAGTTTGTTTCCATCAGGCGTGAACATGTATGAAGGCAAGTAAACCTGTGCTTTTGAATTGTTCTGCCTCTGTGAGTAAAAGTATAGATTCAATCTGCTCCCCAGATTCAGTGGATTGCTGAGGGCAGGGGAATGAGTCTATACACATAGATGCCTTTTTAGCCCATCATTTTTGAAGAGTCCTTCTGCTAGTAATAACAATAATAGAAACATAGAAACATGACAACAGAAAAAGACCACATGGCCTATCTAGTCTTTATCTGCCTATAATACTATAGGCAGATAAACCCAGGAAGAATGGTATTGTTAATTCTCCCATAATACAAGGCTGAGAATAGAGGACTTCATCAAGACAAAAGCACTTTGAGCCTCAGAGGGTGAAACCAATCAAAACAAACAGTAACCTGTGGAAAACGTTACCTTGCTTGTATGTGAAGCAGGGAAGAGAATCTACGTACCCCTGCCAGAACAGACACTCTTTGTGCTGTAAGTCCAAGAATAAGATAAAGGCCATAGATAACTTCATGCTCTATACAGGGTGAACATTTTCTTCCTTTAGTCTTTGAAATTAACAGGAACCTGCTGAACACATTTAAGATGGTTCCATGCCCTCCAGACAGCCGCTATCACAAGATACAATCCACAAGTCAAAATTAAAACGTAATCCTGCTAAAAGAAAGTTAGCTCAATTTCCTAGTTCCTTCAAAAAATTACAATGTTGAGGTATTCTTTATCAACCAAAGAGCAGTCCTTTACCTTATCATACTCCAACATACAGTAAAAAGAGATGAGCTCTGTTTCAGGATCACCTACCTGTGGATACGCTGGAACGGGAAGATCTTCTTTTATGAGGCGTTCGGTCTTCTCTTGAGTCCAGTGTATGGTTATGTTTCCTTCCCCAGTGCTGCGTCGCAGTATAGAAGCCATAGCTAACCTGCACAAAGCACAAAACCAAATTAAGGCTGCAGGAACACACAGTAACTCTCTTAGAGATCTACATAACTAAGGTATACACTTTTGCATGCACTACTGGGAATATGCACTATTGGGAATAGTTTATAATAATAAAAACAGTAAAACAAATATTTACAATAAAAACAAAACAACATGACAAAACAGAATATATAATGGTTACGTATCATTGAACATGTTGCTCCAGCTGAAATTAATCAAAAGAAGGGAAGACATGTTTCAAAGTCAACAGCAACTCTGACCTCACAGAAGAATAACCAGAAACAGAACATAAGATATGCCATACTGGGTCAGACCAAGGTCCATCAAGCCCAGTATCCTGTTTCCAACAGTGGCCAATCTAGGTCATACGTACCTAGCAATTTCCCCAAAAGACACAGGTTCCGCAATGCTTGTACTGGGTCAAACATTGATATCCTGGGTCCCTTCTTAATAATGGTTTATGGACCTTTCCTCCAGGAACTTGTCCAAACCTTTTTTAAACCCAGCTACACTAGCAGCCGTTACTACATCCTCCGGTAACAAATTCCAGAGTTTGATTACACGTTGAGTGAAAAAATATTTTCTTTTATTAGTCTTAAATAGTTTACCCTGTAGCTTCATTGCATGTCCTCTAGTCTTTCTATATTCTGATAACGTAAACAATCGATCTACGTTTACCCGTTCCACTCTGTTCATTAATTTATAGACTTCTATCATATCTCCCCTCAGCTGTCTCTTTTCCAGGTTAAAGAGCCCTAACCTTTTTAGCCTTTCTTCATAGGAGTATCCTTCCATCCCCTTTACCATTTTGGTGGCTCTTCTCTGAACCTTTTCTAATAACTCTATATCCTTTTTAAGATACGGCGACCAGAATTGCACACAACAGGAAAGCTTCTGGTTTCTTATGGAATGTCATTAAGATCAATGCACTCCTTAGCTCTAAAGCATGTTTATTCCATAAGAGTGGTGCAATCTCCGAAAATGTCCTAGCCCTCCAGCACTGTAAAAGTATCTGAAAACAGGATGAGACCTCAAGGCAATAACCTTGGTTTGACCTTAGAGGTTATGAGGATTGCTACGATGCCAGATTCTTTCAGAAATCAGGTTGACTAGTCCTCAAGACCATAAACATCAAAACTCCCTTCTATATGGGAAGCCAATGAAACTGTGTTAAAGCTAGAGGAACCCTTTTCTTCCTATCCTGGTCAATTAAAACTCAGGCTGTGGAATTTTGATTCATTTGCACTATTGTGATCTGCTTAAAAGGTGGCTCTATAAATAAAAGGTTGTAGTAATCGGGCTTATATGCCAATGAGCTATGTAGAAAAATAGCATCTGAAAATTTGTTGCAAAGGTTTTCAATAAAAAGGTAACTACATCTTATTCAGGTATAATTTTTTTTTGCAATAAATATCTACAAAGGCCACGGTGCATATACTTTTAAACCAAATTCATGAGTCAGTAAGTTGCTTTTTGGGGCTGATTTTATAAGGAAGGTGTAGAAAGCTACACGCTAGTTGGCACATAACTCTTTATTTTAAAGCCATTCTGCAAGCACATGCATAAGTCTTATTGCTTGTACTTTCAGTTTGAGTATGCACTGGGGTGAAACATAGACGGAGCCTATATTTATACACACAAATTATAAAATATAACTTATGTATGTTTATGAACACTCTAGAGCAGGCATAACTGCTGTGACTACATTGAGGCGCATCTTTATACCCCTATTTTATAAAGTAAAGTATGCATGTACTTCACTTTATAAAATAGGCCCCAAATATGCACATGGCAACGCACATTAATTGCATTATAAAATTACCATTTTTATGCTTTTACAATACAGCAGCTTATTAACTTTGTATTTGAAAACTATTTCATGTGTAGTGAACCATGCATTACATTTTATTACTTGCAAATTTGTTAGATTTTGCAAATAGTGCTTTGCATACTAAATATTGAATAGTGTGCATTATTTATGATAATGCACTCTCAGGATTTAACATGCAAAGCCCTATTTGCTGAGTTTTACACACTTTAGTACATAGGCCTCCTAGACTGCAATTCATATCAACATTTCTAAATGAAACGTTAATTCTCCGCTTGCATATGCAGCAATAAGAGTTAACAGACAAGTTTAAGTAATACCCTTTTAAAGAACTAACACAAAAATCTCAGACATATGAAGCCAGTCCAAAAAATGGTATCACCTACAACAACTTGTTTGCTGACCCTTATTCCTAAATTAATGGTGTAACTGGGCCCGTACAAGGTTATGAGATACCCTAGGCAAACCTTATCCCATGTGCCTCCCTGACCTCTCTTGCCGCTGCTGCCGCCCCTCTCCAGGACCTGCAGCGTTGACAATGACTTCAAACAGACCTTAACTTTCCAGCACTGGTAGGCTGTTTGGCTTCTGCCTAGGACTGCCAACTGGCTCCAGATGTGCTCAACAATCTTGATCCAGTCCTGAGTTTACCCCATTGCATACAGGGATATGTAGTTCTGATTTCTCTATGGCAGTCCATAAGAAAAGCAAGACTACAAGTCCATGCATGCACTGGGGTAAACCCAGGACTGGATCAAGCCTGTCGGATGCATCTGGAGGCAGTTGGCAACCCTACTTCCGCCCCCTCCGAGGCCCGATGCCGACTTCCTTTTGCATTGGAGCAGAAGCGGCTCATTGCCAAGCATGGAAAAACACAGATATCTCTGCTGATCCGCCCAGATCGGGATATGAAAATTCGCCTTGGTCAGATCCAGAGAAGCCAAGAACTCCCCTCAGTTCACTGCTTGAATCATGGCGTGGAAGGTTTCCATCTGGAAGCACAGGACACGCAAGTGCTCATTGACCTCCTTGAGATCCAGAATGGGCCAGAAAGAACCATTCTTTTTGGGCACCACAAAATAGATGGAGTATCTGCCCTTGCCCTGCTCATTCGGTGGGATGGGCACCACTATCTTTACGCACAGCAACTTGTCGAAGGCGGCCCACACAGCAGCACTTTTGATCACAGACCCATAAGGGGAGATGACAGGCATCTGGAATTGGCTCTTTGCACTCCAGGAAATAGCTGAACTAATAGTGTCTAGCATCTAGCGATCCTTGGTAACCCGAGGCCCATTCCTGAAAGAAAAGGTGAAGGCTGCCTCCAACTGTAGGAACCAGGGAATGGGCCCCAAACTTTCATTGTGCAGCCTGAAAGGGTCCTCCTCTGGAAGGGACCAAGTCCCTGGGCGCAAGCGCTACATGAAAGGACTGAGAACGAGCCCGAAGCCCAGAAGGAGAGGGGAAAAAAGGTTTTCCAGGTCAGTAATGACAAGACTCCTGAGACCCTTGGGAATCCAGCAAGTGCGCCCTTGGTGGACAGGTGGGGGCTGACAAGAAAGGAGCTCCAGCCCGTTTCACAGGCCCTTTAGACCTGTCCTCTGGAAAGCGGTAAGATTTTGTCTTGCCCATGTCCTTCACCATCTTTTCCAAATTGGCTCCAAACAAAAGCTTCCACTTAAAAGCCAGTTGGGCCAAATGGGCTTTAGAAGATGTGCCAACTGCCCAGTGCTGGGGCCAAATCCTGGCCACCAAAACATACTAGGTCATACATGGCATCAGAAAGGAAGGCCGTAGTTGACTCCAAATGAGGGGTAGTATCATCCAGCGGAAGAGACAGAATCCACTGGAGCAGGGCTTGAGACATCAGGCAGGTACATACCGCCATCTGCAGGATAGCAGCCACCACGATGAACTGGCTCTGCAACAATGAATTCACCTTGTCATCCAGAAAATCCTTTAAGGCCGATCTGCTTTCCACAGGAATGGTGGTCCATCTGGTAACCGCCGTGATCTGCCCATCCACCTTGGGAATGCCAACCCACTCAATGCACCCCTTCTCCAGGAGAGCATAGATCTTTTTACACACTCTTAGGCCCTTAGGTGGGGGGTCAGGAGAGTCCCACTTTGACTGGATCATATCCTTGATCACATCTGGAACAGGAAAACAGTAGTGAATTTCCACACTCATTGAAGGAGCAGGTGTTCCTTTGGTTCCTGTTCTGTGCCGGAAGCAACCATCAAGTTTAAGGCAGATGAGACCCTGGCAATCAATTCCGCCAGCTCCTCCTTCCAGAACAGATGGATCACTCCAGCCTCTTCAAGAGTACTTCTTCATCCATGTCACAGCCCAATACCAAGCCTTCTGAATCCGAGTCACAGTCAAAATCTCTGACAGCTCACAGCTGTTCCCCATCTCCAGGGGGCACCTCTCGCCAGGGATGCTTAACCAAGGGTAATCGAACAGGGCTTCCACTCTCAGCTTGCCCCACATGAGACTATGCTCGGGGAGATCCAGAGACTGTAGGGTCTGAATTTATACACCAGAACAACTAGGCTTGTTGTAAAAAGGAAATAATTCTGGAGAGGACAATCTGGACTCTAGAAGCTCTCTCTGTGGAAATGAGCCCCCCTACATCAGGGATATAGTCACTGTCGACCCCCTAGAGCAGTGGTTCCCAACCTTTTTGTACCGTGACCCCTTTTACCATTGGTCAACTTGTGGTGACCCCCAATGATAAAATCAAATGCATCTCTCTTCCTTTATCGTTAACGCATTGTCGTTGTAATCACTTGTTGAATAATATATTATAGGCCTTTGCAATATGTTTTTATTTATAAAATTTACTTATTTAAACCACAATAACAAGTAACAATATTTGATTTCAAAATTGGGATGATTTTGTAGTCAAATCACTAATATGAAATAAAATTATGTTTTCTACCTTTGTTGTCTGACCAATTTATTCTCTGATCATGCTGGTCCCGATCTGAGGCTTCTGCTTTCCTGTCTTCTCTAGCTCTCTTTCTGTGGTCTATGGTCCATCTGCCATTTCTTATCTCTTCTTTCGTTTTCTTCACTTCTTTCCATCAGCCTATTTCCAGTCCCAGTAACCCTCCCCAGTATCAACCCCTTTCCAGTCCTCACTCTCAGTACTTTCCAATGTCAACTTGCATTCCCATGATTGCCACTGGTGTCCATTCCCTTCCAGTCCCCCTCCTTCCCCACTGACCAGTCCCTTCTAATACAAATACCATGGCAGCCCCTCTCAGATCCACTCCCTTCCAGTTCCATTCTCCCATCCCCTCATATCAGCCCATTTGTAGCCTTAGCCCCCAGTTTTCTTCCAGGGCAGGCAGCTCTATCCTCCCCTCCACACAATCAGCCCATTCCCAGTCGAAGCCCCCCAATCAGCTCGCTTCCAGTTCTAGTCCCCCCTCAACCCCATTACCAGTGCTAGCGTCCCCTAATCATCCCAATACCAGTCCTACCCCCCCCATTAGCTCATTACTAGCCTCCCATAATCAGCTCATTTCTAGTGATAGTCCCTCCTCAACCCCATTACCAGTGCCAGCATCCCCTAATCAGCTCATTTACAGTGCTGGTCCCTCCTCAACCCCATTACCAGTGCTAGGCTCCCCTAATCAGCCCATTACCAGTCCTACCCCCCCCCCCATCAGCCCATTACCAGTTCTAGCCTCCTATAATCAGCCCATTTCCAGTCCTAACTTCCCCCATCAGCTCATTACCAGTCCTAGCCTCCCCTAATCAGCTCATTTCCAGTGCTAGTCCCTCCTCAACCCCATTACCAGTGCTAGCCTTCCCTAATCAGCTCATTTCCAGTGATAGTCCCTCCTCAACCCCATTACCAGTGCTAGGCTCCCCTAATCAGCCCATTACCAGTCCTACCCCCCCCATCAGCCCATTACCAGTCCTAGCCTCCTCTAATCAGCCCATTTCCAGTCCTAACCTCCCTCTGTCCATGTCAGCCCCCTCCCTCCATGTCAGCCGCCCCTCTGTCCATGTCAGCCCCCTCCCTCCATGTCAGCCCCCCTCCCTCCATATCAGCCACCCCTCTGTCCATGTCAGCCCCCTCCCTCCATGTCAGCCCCCCCTCTGTCCATGTCAGCCCCCTCCCTCCCTCAATCCATCCATCCATCCATCAGCTATCCCCTCCCTCCATGTCAGCCACCCCTCTGTCCATGTCAGCCCCCCTCCCTCCTTCCTTCCCTCCCTCCATCCATCCAACCATCCATCAGCTCTCTCCTCCCTCCATGTCAGCCCCACTCCCTCCCTCCATCCATCCCTCCATGTCAGCCCCTCCCTCCCTCCCTCATGTCAGCCCCATTGCAGGTTCCCTGCCCCCTCCTCCCCTCTCCCTGTCTGCCTGCTACTGCCCTGTTCTTCTGCAGCCGCGGCTCCCTGTCTCTTAGGGAACCGCGGCTGTGCCTGTGAAGCCATTGCGGAGCCTTTCTGTCTCTCGACGGGCTCCCTCTGTGCAGCATGCCATTGTCACAATGCTGCAAGGAGCCCATCGAGAGAGAGGCAGGAAGGCTCCGCAACAGTTTTAGAGGCATAGCCGTGGTTTCCTAAGAGACAGGGGGCCACGGCTGCAGAAGACTGAAGTCTGTGAGTATGCCACTGCCGAGAAGCGGACTCGGCAGCGGCAGCAACTTGTGCGTCTTTCTTTTTTTTTAACAGCAGAGTGAGGCGACCCACAGGTTGAGAACCGCTGCCCTAGAGGATGATGAGTAGCTCACAGCATGGTCGCCGCATCCTCCAGCCATAGTGCCATCCGTCACCTCCTACCCTGAGGCAGATAAGACTAACCGCATCCCCCAGCTGGGAGAGGGGAAGCAGGACCTCCAGGGATGACTCAGAAGCTGCATGCAAGAAAAGCATAGTCCAGAATCCAGAGATGAGGCATCTTGGTTGCCACAGGTTAAAAAATGCTTCCTGGAAGAAGACATAGAAAGTTAAGGCAAGTATCGTAACAGTGTGTGCTAAGGCTGCAGCAGCCCAAGGGAAGGCTTTTTTTTCTTTATAGTGCCGTCAAGTCAGCGCTGACTCCTGGGTTTTCTTCCCACTATACCACCAGTAGTAGATTGCCAGGCCTTTTCTTTCAAGGCAATGGAAGGTAAAATGACTTGCCGAAGGTCAAAAGGAGTACCAGTGGGAATCGAATCCTTGATCTTCTGGGTACTAGGCAGTTGTTCTAACCACTATACTCCTCCTCCACTGCCTAAGGGCATGCATTAACTGTGCTTTTATTGCAACACACATTACAGGCACTAGGGAAGAAGCACATGTTGGAACCACTTGGGCAGAACATGTGCTAGGACCACGCGACCGACAGGTGCACTATAGGTAAAAGCGCTACTAACATGTGCAAAAAATGATGGGAAATCCCCGCACCATGCCAACAATCAGCAGCAGTTCACCTCAAATTGCATCCCAGGAAGACAGAATAGGGAGCCCCCAACAAGGACAATGACAAAGTCAAGCCTTGGTACTCAGCCAGAGAGCCCCAGGCAGAGAATCCATGCCGGGCTCAGCACTACTCCCATGAAACTGTTTTACTGTCTTTGCAGCACTGCGTTTGAGGTGGCTGGCAGGCAGATCCCTCTGAGAGCCTTCTGCAATCTTTGCGAGAGAGAGGGGGGGGGGGGAGACAGAGGAGAAGGGAGGGGGTGTTGAGTTTATGTGAGGCTGCTGCACTCTTCCAGATCCTTCTAAATCCTTTCAATTTTCTGGCTGCTCAACAGGTTCTTATGCAGGGTAAGAGCGTGGAGTTGAACCAATTTTCCCTCCTCCTATGGCTACCAAAAAGACCGCATTCTAGTGAAGCCTCCCAAGTCGTACTTATGAGAGAGTCACCCTCAAGGTGGTCATTCACAAGCATTTAATCAATCTTTTCTTCTCACTCTTCAGATTTCTTTTTTCTTTAGAGAGGAGAAAATCTATCCAGCATCTACTGAAGACAAAGAAATACTGAAATGACCTCAGGTGGCTGAGGCAAATAGAGGCATAGGAGTGATGCCATTGAAACCTGGTCTTTTCATTGGTTCTTTATCTCCACCAATCTGTTGGTAGGGGAACACAACCCACTTGTCTGAACTGGTCTAGCAAGATGATATAGTAGACCCTATTTAAATACAGGGAATACATAACAGTCTCCCGGAAACTGGAAGAAAGACAAACATTACCACAGGAAAAACTGAATAAAGCAACCAATGCAACTCTAATATCCCTAATTTTAAACACCAAAGAAAAGAAATATGAAAGTGCTAACATCTTATAACAATTGAGAACTTCTGTAGAATAAAAGAAATGGAGAAAGAAAGAGGAGAGTTAGGCAGGAGCACCAGAAGAATAGTGTTTGCCAAAAAGAAGGAGCCTCAGAAAGGAACACCAGAATAAAAGCTGCTGTAGAGAAAGAAAGAGTAGGTATGAAAAGGAGCACCAGAAGAAAGACTGGTGTGCAAGCAAAAGGAGGAGATCAGGAAATGAATTCAAGCAGAAGGCTTCATGAAGAGACAAAAGATGGGATCTGGAAAGGAACACTAGGAAAAAGGATGAGTGGAGATAAAGAGAATGCTCGGAAAGGAGTATGGGAAAGAAGGATGAGGTGGAGAAGGATAGAGGAGATCTTGAAATGTGAAAGACCAATATAAAGGAAGGACAGCCTAAGAAGCTTACCAGGGGTGGCTCAAGGCAAGGTCAAAGGGATGTGCAGCTGTTGTCGTTGTTAAGTGCCGTCGAGTCGGAGTCAACTCATGGCGACCCTCTGGATAGCTATCCTAAATTGTGTTTGGTCTTCAGTCAGGCGGCTCATTGTTGACAGACTGGTACCCGTAGCTGCTGTTATTGTATTGATCCATCTCATTGCTGGCCTTCCTCTTTTGCATTGACCTTCTATCTTGCCAAGCATAATGTCTTTCTCTAATGATCTCTCTCTTCGCATGATGTGTCCAAAGTATGAAAGTCAAAGTCTTGTCATCTGAGCTTCTAAAGAAAGCTTAGGTTTGATCTCCTCTAGTACCGACTGGTTTGTTCTTCGGGCAGTCCATGGTATACACAGTATTCGCCGCCAGCACCATAATTCAAAGGCATCAATTTTCTTCCTGTCTATCATTTTCACTGTCCAGCTTTCACATCCATATGATGTTATTGAAAATACCATGGCTTGAACAAGTCGAATCTTTGTATGGAGAGAGACATCTCTGCTCTTGAGAATCTTATCTAGGTCTTTCATAGCCATTCTGCCAAGAGCAATGCGTTGTCTTATTTCTTGACTGCTTGTTGCTTCTTTATTGATAGTTGATCCAAGTAGGTTAAAGTTGTTCACAATTTCAATTTCAATTTCTTCTCCTTCAACGATGAACCTGTTGATTATGCCAGTTGTCATGATCTTTGTCTTCTTTACATTAAGGTGCAGGCCCATTTTGAGACTATGTTCTTTGATTGTGAGAAGCAAATGTTTCAGATCATCTTCACTTTCAGCCAGTAATGTGGTATCATCAGCATAGCGAAGGTTGTTGATGAGTCTTCCACCAATCGTCACACCTCTGTTGTCTTCATACAATCCTGCTTCTCTGATGATTTGTTCTGCATATAAATTAAACAGGTAGGGGGGAAGTATGCAGCCTTGTCTTACACCTTTGCTTATTTTAAACCATTCTGTTTCTCCTTGTTCCGTTCGAACTGTTGCTTCTTGATCAATGTACAGATTGCGCAAGAGAACGATCAGGTGTTCTGGTATATCCATTCTTCTTAATGTGGCCCAGAGTTTCTCATGGTTTACACAGTCAAAAGCCTTGCTATAGTCGATAAAGCACAAATAGATATCCTTCTGGTATTCTTTAGTCTTTTCAAGGATCCATCTCACATCCGCAATGATGTCTCTCGTTCCTCGCCCTTTCCTGAACCCTGCTTGCACTTCAGGTAGTTCTTGTTCCAGGTATGGTTGTAGTCTCTTTTGAATAATCTTAAGTAGAATCTTGCTGGCATGTGGGATCAGAGCGATTGTGCGATAATTTCCACAGTCAGTTGGATCACCTTTCTTTAGTATTGGTATAAACACAGATCTTTTCCAGTCAGTTGGCCATGATGTTGTCTTCCATATTTCTTGGCAGAGCCTTGTGAGTACGGTAACAGCTGCATCAGATTGCTGCAATACTTCTATGGGAATGCTTTCAATGCCTGGTGCTTTGTTCTTTGATAAGGCTTTCAATGCTGTTTCAACTTCTTCTTTCATCACCAATGGTTCCCGATCATAAGGTACAGGTTGAAACGGCTGTTGGTCCACTCGATCTTTATCATATAAAAACTCTGTATATTCCTTCCACCTTTTCTTGATCTTCTCAGCATCATTCAACATAGAACCTTGAGCATCTTGTAACATTCCAATTCGAGGCTGGAACTTTTTCTTTAACTCTCGTAGCTTTAGGAAAGCCGATCTTGTTCTTCCTCTAATTGTTTCTGCTTCTATTTCCTTGCAAGTGTCGTTGTAGTACTTTTCCTTGTCCCGTCTTGCTGCACGCTGGAAATCTCTGTTGAGTTCTGTGATTGTCTTTCTTTCTCCTCTGGCTTTAGCTTCTCTGCGTTTCTGGGCAATTTTCAGAGTTTCTTCCATCATCCATTTTGGCCGTTTTTGCTTTTTCACCTTTTGTAGAGATGTGCAGCTACTGTTGAATTAATGTGCACCTCTTAGGGGGAGAGAATAATGTTCCCTCCTCAGGTCTTGCAGAGTACCTTCACGTGGTGACCCCGTTGTATAACAACATCTATACCAAATCTCAATAAGGTGACACTACAATTAAAGAATGTTAGGAACGAAGAAGAAAAATACATACTGGCTGCACGTTGCCCAGGATAAAAAGGTGCCCACCCGTAACTTATGCACTAGGGCTAACAATGGTGGTTGCGATAGTGCAATTGCTTCAGAAAAAGATAACATCCCTGCCACAGATAAAGGCCATGGTGAGCCTGTTCATGGACCCACTGTAGCAGGAGATAAACCACAGATATTTATGAAAAGGTTAAGAGGATTAACTACGATTAAGTGGAATTCTGAAGATAAAGAGGAGATAATATACTGCTATTTTTATGCTACAAACCCTATATTTAAATCAAGAGGGTATACACAGAGAGTCCGCCAGAAGCTGGAAGAAAGAGGAAAATTGCCATTAGAAAAACTGCAAAACGTAACAGATGCAAATTTAAGATCTTTAATTTTAAAGATCAAAGAAAAGAAGTATGTGAATGATAACATCTTGAAGCAACTAAGGGATTGTGTGGACAAAGAAATACAGGGAGGAAGAGACCTAGGTGACAGTACCAAAAGAAAGGAAGACACAGAAAAGGAAAAAGGGGTTGGAGTGGAGGAGTGGCCTAGTGGTTGGGGCAAGGTACTTCAGGCTGGAAGGTCGGGGGTTCAAATCCCACTAGAGGACAGCAACCTTGGGCCGGAAGGACTGTGGTTTCTAGTCCCACAGGTGTTCCTTGTGGCCTTGGGCAAGCCACTTAACCCTCCATAGCCCATGTTCCCTGTAAGATAGTTACTCCAAGTCATAATGCCCTGTTCAATGTAATTCCAGTTTGTTCAATGTAAACCGCACTGATGCAGAATAGCGCGGTATATAAGAGAATGTAAATAAATAAATAAAATAAAATAAGTTGAGCAGGGGATGGAGTTGAGAGATTTGGAACTGCAGGAGAGTTAGCTGAATACAGGAAGGGTCAACAAGTTAATTGAATTGGAGGAAGCAAAGGAAGAAGAAAGGGAAGAGAAAGACCCAGAGGTGGAGGAATTCAAGATAGAACTCCTAGTCCATATGGAAAGAGATGATTATGCTGGGTTCCAAGCAAGGGAAAGATTACCCAAGCTAAATTTAACACCTAAGGCTAGAAGTATGATAATTAAGATGAACAAGGCTATATCCAATATAAAGGAACCACACATCACCGAAATTAATCAAATACAATATTGTGCATCTAAAATTATTACTGTAAGAATACTACCATCTAGAGTGCAAGGCCAAAAGAAAAAGACAACAATAACAGTTCCTCCTTGGAAAAAGCACACTGAACGAAAAATACAATCACAGCGTGCAGAGGTATTCCTGATGGGTATCTAAAGTATTAAGATCATCAAAGATATTAATGAAGATCCAAGATATCAAGCTGAAGCCTGCTGCATTAACAGAAGAAAACCTGAAATTATATGTTCCAACAATAAAATGAAAATAGTGGCAGAAGTGCAAAAACTTCGAAGATATGAAGAAAACAGGAAAGAAAGATATCAGAATAAACTATTTAGAGAAAACTCAAAACAATTCTACAAGGAATTGGGGAAGAGTATTAATATGGTAAAAGCACCTCCAACTAAAGCCAAAACTGAAACCTTCTGGAGAAAAATAAATGAGGACCCTATACAGCACAATCACAAAGCAGAATGGTTACCCAGCATACAGAAACATTTAGAAAAAATAAACATCAAACCTATGGAATGGCCTGTAGTAACAAAGAAAGAGCTGAAAAGCAAGTTAAAATAAGCTCCAAACTGGAAGAGCCCTGGCCCAGATGGAGTAACCAACTTTTGGCTCGAACAGTTAACATCACTCCACCAAGACCTGGTGAACTGCAAAAATCAATTGTTTGAGTGACCGAATTTAACACAGGAATGGCTTACTTCAGAAAGTATGTTTCTTCTTCCTAAAAATCATAGACCAATAACCTGCTTACCTACAATCTATAAGCTGTTTACTGTGATAGATGCAGACAAAATATACGATCACATCGAGTTCAATAACATCATGGCGATAGAACAAAAGGGCAATAAGAGAGGAGCATATGGAACCAAAGACCAGTTAATGCTGAATAAGGCCATTATGGCCAGTGCTAAGAAAGGCAGAAATCTCAGTATAGCATAGACTGATTATAAGAAAGCTTTTGACAGCATCCCACACTCTTGGATAATACATTACCTTGAAATGTATAAAATAAATTCTGGTTTGATAGAGTATATTAAATTCACTATGAAAATGTGGCAATCCACACTCTTTTTGAGATATGAAGATGGTCAGTACATCATTCCTAACATTAAGATCCAGTGAGGAGTATTTCGGGGAGATACCCTGTCGCCAGTTCTATTTTGTTTGGTGCTTAATCCAATGAGTGCTCTCATCAACTCTTTGGGGTATGGATTTAACCTGAATTCTAAAGACTGTACCAACCCAGAAGCAACTTCCCATCTGCTATTTGTAGATGATCTGAAACTCTACAGTTCCAGCGACCAACAATTAGCAGAGCAGCTTCGTGTGGTGAAAAGCTTTTCTGACGACATCAGGATGACTTTTGGCCTTGACAAATGTGCTAGGGCATCTTTTTTCAGAGAGAAAATGAGCAAAACTGAAAACAACTCCCTTGCTAAGAGCTGTGACATCAAGGACCTTGAACAAGAAGGCATATATAAGTATTTCGGAATAGAGGAAAGAATGACACTCGAGCAGAAACTATTGAGAGAGAAGATCAGTAAAGAATATTACAGGAGATTAAAACTGTTATTGAAAAGTGCTTAAACATCACGAAATAAGATACAAGCCATCAATCAGCTGGCAAGTCCTGTATCCTCCTACAGTTTTGGGACTGTGGATTGGCCTCATAAAGAGCTTGAAAAACTGGATGTGTGAACAAGAAATCTCCTCCAAGCTCATGAAGTAATTTACAAGAATCAGTGTATGCCAAGATTGTACATCCCTAGAGCTGAAGGAGGGCTAGGACTTATAGAGATTGACTACACCTACAGAGCTTCTATTGTAGGCCTCCAAACCTATCTGACAGCATCACTGGATCCAAATACACAAAAAGTGCTGAAATATGAAAGTAAACGTCCAAAATCTGTCTGTATCATCAAACTTGGACAAGCATGCCAACGATTATAAGGAATGAGCAAGAATCCACAGGTGAGCATGGGAAAGGAAATAACCGAATTTGTAAAACAAGAGAAAAAAACTCTTCAGAGAATTAGATCAGCAGGCGAGGAAAAACAAGTATGTCAAAAATAGTCAAGTCCCTCAAGAGATTCTTAGGCTATGACTGATGACAATATGTATCTGTTAGCCTATAACATTCAAATAACCACATGAACACTATTTCTAGAATAAGAACACAAAGGTCTCAGACTGAAATGGGCATTGTAACTCAGGCTATTTCCTGAACTCGTGCCTGTTATGCATCAACGACCTTGGTTCTTACAGTTTGCTATTTTTTCAATCCAATGTCTTACTACTCTGTAGTTACAGACCAAACTGTAAGAACCAAGGGACTTGACTATTTTTGACATACAGATTAACCCTCAGTAATTTGACCAAAAAATATATAAGAGGAAAAACAAGTGGCAAATGCACAAATACAGTGGTAAATACAGAGTGTTACTCCAAGAACCTTTTGTCGATCAACAACGGACACACAAATGATTGAGGAGAGGCAGACTGAAACCGAAGGATGAAAGATTGATAGTTGCAGCCCAGGACAGCAGATTATGGACGAGATGGTTTACGGAAAGTATTGAAAAAACTGGCACAACAGACCTATGCTGATTCTATAAGAAAGAGCTGGAAACAGTGACTCTCCTAATAGCAGGTTGTGAAGTTCTGATGGCGGAAAATTTCTATATAGAAAGACACAACAAAGTAGCATGCCTCCTCCACTGGAAACTCTGTAAACACTATAACATCACTGTCCCTGAAAAGCACTGGGATCATGACCCTAAGAGAATAACAGAGAATGAAGAGGTTATGATCACCTGGGACATTCCCATACTGACGGATAAGAAACTGGATGCCAGGAAACCTGACATAGTGGTAAAGAAGAACACCAGAACGGAATTGATAATAGAAGTGTCGGTACCGAGTGATTATTCTGTGAATTGTGTGGAGAGGGAAAAGATCTTGAAGTATCAAGAAATGCAATCAGAGATCAAGAAAATGTGGCAGAAAGATACAGAATTATTTCCTATTGTACTGGGATCCACAGGCCTGATAAAGAAGAATTTCCAAGCACATCTTAACAAACCACTCATACATGTTACATCTTACAGACTCCAGAAGGAAGCTCTCTTTGGCATGATGCAAGTACCACACCAAGCATTAGCAATAAATTTGAGAGACTGAGATCACCCACATGTTACATCTTATGAACTCTAGCAGGAGTTCAGCATTAGCAATAAATCTGAGAAATTAAGATCATATTACACATACCCTGACTTAGAAGTGAGGCTCATGACTGCCATGGTACCCTTAGAAACACCAATCTACGAAAATACAAAAGCTTTTGTTGTGCCAATCTATTGCGTAACTATCACATGATTCATTAAGGTATATTTGACCTACATGTGGCAAAATACATCACCATAGGGTTGAATGGCAAACTTCACATCACGGGTCATAACTCTTCTAAACTTTAATTATATTTTCCAAAAATTAATACAAATCTAATTGAATTACCCACATCCAAAAAAGTACTTTTAGGGATTCTCAAAATATATAAAAGATTATTTTAAATCGTCTGCATTTTAGCATAGAACCGAAGCTCTCAAATCACTCAGTCAATTCCTAAAAAAGAGAGAGAGACAAAATACTCTTCAACTTAATGATAATATACAACATTCCATAAGTATTAATCCACTTATCTGTAGATACTCCAGTCTGCACCAGCAATCAGACGTAAATCTTTATCTCAGCTATATGCCACTAAAAGGTTTGCGAATATCCTCTGTTATCGCAAAAACTATGAATGCCCAAAACTATGAATGCCCAACAAAAGCTTCTGTTTCACCTAATAGGCTTCTTCAGGGATTCCAGTAATGCAATTCTCATAAAGGTTACCAAATACTATTCACCAAGATTTTCTTCAAGTATCACTAACATCGGGCATAACCAATGCCTCCTTGTTCTTAAATAATCTTATATATTTTGAGAATTCCTAAAAGTACTTTTTTGGATGTGGGTAATTCAATTATATTTGTATTAATTTTTGGAAAATATAATTAAAGTTTAGAAGAGTTATGACCCGTGATGTGAAGTTTGCCATTCCAACCCTATGGTGATGTATTTCGCCACATGTAGGGGAAAGGCTATCCTGAGGTCTTATATACCTTAATGAATCATGTGATAGTTACTCGATAGATTGGTAAAAAAAAATTTTTTTTGTATTCTCGTAGATTGGTGTTTCTAAGGGTATTTATATACATTATTTGAGTTTACCCTTTGGCAGTAGGCTTTAGTAATGCGCAAAACTAACCCATTTGGAGAAACTATCCCCAATAAGCTGCCTGAGGCGAGGGGTGAGGTGGTGCCCCCCCCCCCCAGAGCAGGGGGGGGGGGAGGCTTTCTCAAAACTCTAGTCAGGAACCGAACCAAACCAAAAAGCCAATTAGATAATGAGGAAGAAGTGAAAGATGCTTACACACCAAGGAACTAAAAGAAAGCAAGAACCATAACACTGTTTATAACACTAAATTATAACTCATGTTTATTTTGTTGTTACAAACTGTGTTATGGTTCTTGCTTTTTCTTATAGAACATATATTTTGCATTCACAGAACCCAACAGTGGGTGCAAAGCAGAACTAGGACATTCACCCACAGAACTCAATAGCTTAAAAAAAAATCTTATTCCAATAATCTCACTAACAACCAAAAAACATTCTCCAGTACCAGGCATATTGTGAACTAATACAAAACGCTACAACAAGGTCACTGAGGATCTGTAGAGCAAACCTATCATACCATACCAGTTCAACTTCCAAAACTCACATAAGGAGCTACCAAAAAACCCCTCCCATAACTGTAAATGCTGCAGCAGGCCCTGGAACACCCAAACACCTATTGGAAAAGCTGAAACAATTCCGATTATGACAGTACAGATCACTACGTTCAAACTCCATGTTAACAGAACACCTGGCCTTGGCCAGAAATGCAGAACATAGACCCTCACCAAAGTACAGAATAAGTGACCATAACCTAATAATAAACATATGTAGATAAAAATTAAACTGCAACCCCAAAATGTCCGATTCTGCATACAATGCAATGCTAGAGAAATAGAAAGAGATGCATTTCCCTGTACTTTATAAAATATAAAGAGAGCACCAAGATTGTTCATTAAATTGAAAATAAAATTCTCTTCTACCTTTGTTGTCTGACCATTTTATTCTTGATCATGCTGGTCCCAATCTGAGGTTTCTGCTTTCCTCCACCCTCACTGTCTACTTCCTTCCAGGGGCGGCATGAGGGTGACGCGGGGCCATGTGCAGAGATTCATTGCAGCATTATTTGCATAAATTTAGTATACTTTACTTAAAAATGTATATGCCACCAATCTAAAATCCTAGGTAGCTTCCAAACATATACATGCAATTTAGTAAAACAGATGTTACAATAAAACAAACATAATAAAACATTAAATTTGATTGATGAAAAGCCACTTACAGCACCCCACCAACCCATCATCAATCTGCACATCAGATTTGTTTTGCTATGACCAGATTATTGATGAGGAGGGAAGATATAAAATGAGAAACTAATCCTGGTAGCTATGAATTCAAATGCTGGATTAGATTGTGCTAGAGCTGGAAAAGTCCGGAACTCAGCAGCGGTGAAGCTATCAGGCTACTAAGCAAAAATAAACTGAGACGTTCCCTTAAAATTTGAAATTTCCTTGAATCTGACCTGATAAAATATTTTAAATTTCAGTCTGGCAGCATAAAGAACAGAAATCTCAAAGACAATATATATTCCAGTACCCCCCCCCCCCAACCAATACCCTAAAGTTGACCTTACCAAAAACCCAGAGTGCAGGACCCATAGAGCAAATCTACTATTCCATACAGCACTAACATCCAAAGCTCACACAACATGGAGCATACTTATTTATTTATTTATTTAACTGTATTTATATCCTGCTTTTCACAGGGTCAAAGCGGTGTAACATAAAAAGGGGGGGGGGGGGGGTGGACAGGAATCAGTTTCTGGGGTTGGGGCCATCACCAGGTGGCCAACAGTAATGATTTCGACAAACAATTGGGATATAGACATGGACATTGTGATGCAGTCTTTTAGAGTATGCGTTTAGGGGGGGGATGGGGTAGTCAGTGGCGTGTACTCGCATCTGTTCCGAGGTATTCCTGGAATAGGATGGTTTTCAGTTGTTTCTTGAATGCTAGGGGATCTCCGTTGCTTCTGATGTGGCTTGGTAGAGAGTTCCAGAGGGATGGTGCATATAGTTTGAAGGCTCTGTTGCAGGTCCGTTGATTGTATTTGGTTCTTTTATGGGGGATGGCGAGGGAGTTGCTGGTGGTTTGTCTAGTTGTTCTGTTGTGGGCTGGTTGAGGCAGTAGTGTGCGGAGCTGGGAGGTTTGAGTTTGGTAGAGGGCTTTGTGAGTGAGTATTTGATTCTTGCTTCGAGGGGGAGTATTTGAAGCTCTCTCAGGATTGGGGTGATGCGGTCATGTCTTTTTGCTTTCTGGATAATCCTTGATGTGGTATTTAAGGCAGTTTGAAGTGGGTTGGTATGAGTGGCTGGCAGTCCGTGGTAGATTATATTGCAGTAGTCCAGGTGGGGGAGTGTCATGGCTTGCATCACTGTTCTGAAGTCCTGTGGTTCAAGGAGAGGTCTAAGACGTTGTACTGTTTTAGCCTTGTGAAATATTGTTCCGGTGGTTTTTTTGATTTGTTGATTGAGTGTGAGTGCTTGGTCTATGATGATTCCCAGATATCTTATGTGTGGTTGTATTTGTATTTGTGTGGTTCCAATGATGAGGTGTGTGGGTGGTGTGAAGTCTGGATCCTTTGTTACATTGAGGGCTTCTGTTTTCTTTATGTTGATGGACAGGTTGTTCTGTTGTAGCCAGCTGGATACTTCTGTAAAGCATGCTGATAAGTTTTTATTTGTTGGGTTAGAGGTTATGATTGGGGCATAGAGCATTATGTCATCTGCATAGATGTGGTAATTGATGTTGTGGGCGCGTTTGATTGAGCAGAGTGGTTGCAGATAGATGTTGAAGAGCATGGCAGACAGTGTGGATTCTTGGGGTACTCCCTGGTGTTGCTGGAAGGGAGGTGAGGTTGATATGTTTGTGCGGATCAGTTGATGTCTATTGGTTAGATAGGAGTGGAACCATTGAAGTACGGTTCCTTTGATGCCAATTGCTTGTAGTCTGTGTAGGAGGATGTTGTGGGAGATGGTGTCGAAGGCTGCTGATATGTCTAGGAAGATCATGGCATATCCAGAGTGTTTGGCTTGCATTCCTATGATGAGGGTGTTCATCAGTGATGTCATGAGGGTTTCGACTCCGTGGAGTGGACGGAAGCCATGTTGTTGCGGGTCCAGTATGTTGTTGGCATCTAAGTGTTCTTGAAGCTGTTGCTGGACTACCTTCTCAATAATTTTGGCAGTGAACGGGAGGCTTGCTATAGGTCTGTAGGAGGCGGGGTCCAGGGGATCCAGGTTGTGTTTTTTTAGGTTTGGTCGGATGATTGAAGTTTTGAGGTTTGGCATGCGTCCTTGGCTGAGGGATTCGTTAACAATGCGGGTTAATGGGGTGCTCAGGTCTTCTTTGGTTTTCTTTATCCATTCTGTAGGGCATTTGTCTAGTGGAGAGGTGGTGGTGTTCAGGCGGGAGATGGTGGATGATGTTTCTTCTTTCGTGATTGCTTGCAATGTGCTCCAGTCTCGGTCTATGATGGTGGAGTGGTTTGTTGTTGTTGTCTCCTTGTTCAATTGTGGATTTTGTGGTTGTTGGAGCTGTTTGTATTGTTGTGCTAGTAATTCTGGTGGGATGTTTGGTAGTTGGTCGGAGTGGTTGGGTGCTTTTGTTAGTTTTTTGACAATCTCAAAGAGTTCTCGTGGTTTGTTTATTGAAGTGTTTATGATCTTCGAATGATAGGCTTTTTTTGCTTTGTCTGTTTCTTTGTGGTATGCATCTAGTTCGTATATGTAGTTTGCCTTGTCATCTTCTTTTTTGGTTTTTCTCCATTTTCTTTCCGCTCTTCTGAGTTTGGTCTTCAGTTTCCGGAGGTTGGGGGTGAACCATCGGGCTTTTGCGGAGGTGTGTCTGGTGTTAGTCTTGTTTGTTGTTGCGCTGGATGCAGAGGAGATTGTGGTATTCCAATTGTGGATTAGGTCATCAATATTGTTGGAGCTTGTTTGTAGTTCAGGTAGAGTTTGTGCCAGGAAATTTTCTTTGATGAAAGTTTTGAATCTTCTCGTATGTTGTTTGTTCTCCTTGCTATTCGTATGCTGGTAGGTGTGGGATATGTTGATGAGGTAATGGTCAGACCATGGTACTTGTGTGATTTCTGGATTCTTGTATGAGGTGGTGTTTTGGGAGTTTAGGAATATGAGGTCTAATGTGTTTCCTTTTTCATGTGTTGGTTCCTGTATGATCTGTGTTAAGTTCATTGCTTCCATGGCATTAATGAAGGTTTCTGCTTGCTTGTCTTGGAGTGATGGGAGGTTGAAGTCTCCTAGGATTATTTGCTCTTTTGCGGAGATGGTGCTCTCAGATATGTGTTGTAGTATCTGTGGTAGGTCGGTGCTTGGGGTGGGTGCTCGGTAGATTAGGCATATTGAGAGGTGCTTATTGGTGAGGGTGAGTATGTCCGCTTCATTGGTTGTTTCTGATGCATGGTTCCTGAGGTGGAGGTTGGTTTTTGCTATGATGGCTACGCCTCCACCTTTGGTGTGTGTTCGGGAACAGTGTTGAAGGCTGTATCCTTTCGGTGTTAGTTGGTTCATGAGCACCGTATCGGTATCAGTTAGCCAGGTTTCTGTTATGCATAGGATGTCAATCTTTTGGGTTGTGATCAGGTCTCGGAGCATGTGGTATTTGTTTCTGACCGAGCGAGCATTTATTAATGAGATGGTAAGGTGGCTGCAGTTCGGGGGGTTGGTGATGTGGATTGGTGTGTGCAGTGTGTGGGTGTTGTTCCCTGTGAGGGGGGGGGGGGGTTGTAGATGTTTGTGGTTTGGATGGTTGTGGCGTTTGGCCAGGGTAGGTTTGTGAGTGTGTTTGTGGGTGTGGGGTGGAGGGTCAGGAGTGGTGTCAGGAGGTAGATAGGGGCTAGGAAGGGAGGCATGGTTTGTTGGCGTACCTTGGTGTTCAGGGGCTGTGCCGTGATTCTGCGATGGTTTCCTGGTGAGTTGAGGGTCCTTTTTCTGCATTGTCACGTGTTTGGGCGATTGTTGTTGTAGTTCCACGGTAGCTGTTGTTGTGATTTCTTCTGTTGTTTGTTGTGGTGATGTTTGTGGTTATTTCTGCAGGTTTTGTTGTTTCTTTCTTGTTTTTGGCATTGTTTTGTATTTCCAGTGGGTTCCGTTGGTGGGTCTGTTCTTTCTCCTTATTTCTGCTTGTGTGCGCCTCTGTGCCGCGCCTAAGAGCCATGCCATACCCAGAAAGGTCAGCACCGCAAATATTACAGTGGGCCCTAGAACATCTATATTCCTATTCAGAAAACTGAACACGCTAGATTACTACAGCGCCCTATATAAAAACTCCATGTTACCAGAACATGTAGCCTCAGTCACATATGCAGAACAGAGACAGATCTTCACCAAACTAAAAACAGACATATGTAGTCAAAAAAATGCTTTTACCCATTACTCTTCAATTTTACAGGATTTCTTTTCCAAAATTATCCTTTACTGCAGAGTGAGGCGAGAGAAAGACCTCTCACACACAGGTGTCTGCATTGTTGGCAGAAACTTACATAATGGCTCAGTGCAAGTAGTGTGAGTGCAATTAATGCCATTTCAGTGTGGCAAAATAGCTGCAGGTGCAATTAAGACCACACACTGAGGTGGCATTAATTGCACTCACACTACTTGCACTGAGCCATTGTGTAAGTTTCTGCCAACAATGCAGACGCCTGTGTGTGAGAGTTCTTTCTCTCCCTGCAGTTAGCCTATGGCCCCGCGTAATCAAACTCTGGAATTAGTTACCAAAGGATGTAGCAAAAGCTGTTAGTGTAGCTGAGTTTAAAAAAGATTTGGACAAGTTCCTGGAGGAAAGATCCATAAACTATTATTAAAGAGGACATGGGAAATCCACTGCTGCCCTGGGATAAACATTGCTGAACCTATGTGCCTTTTTGGGAATCTGTCAGGTATTTGTGACCTGGATTGGCCACTGCTGGAAACAGGATACTGGGTTTGAGGGACCTTGGTCTGACCCAGTATGGCGATGAGCTTAGGAAACATGCTACTAAATATGCCAAACAAAGGGGGCTCAACAGCACCCATGCAGCACCTCTCACTTCCACAAAAACAGGAGTAACTTGGCGCCCCAACACAGTACTTTCCACTCTCTGAAAAATATGAGAGACATTGGGTATGTTTATTAAATGGCACTAACGTCGCGGCTGTGATGTTATCGCGTGATACATGACATTATCGCACAATAACCGCGCAAGAATATCACGTATCACGTGATAATGTCTCCGGCGGCATTAAGGTGCGCAGAGGGTGGAGTAAGGCTTCCCAGAGGGCGGAGAGAAGGGGTCAATGGGCGGAGAGTGGGTGGGGAGAGGCTCCATGCACACTAGCGCTGTGAAATGAAGCTCTGAAAATTAGCGCCAGGGAAAACCTCGCGCCAGAGGCACATTTGCAGGAGAGAGAGACCGTTTCAGTCAGCAATTTGCAGCAAAGGCAGGCAAACCACAAAATGTGATAGTACTGATACATGTTTTGATGCAGTGACCGGTACAGAACCTATGGTAATAGGGGAAAAAGAAGAGCTTACCTTGGAATCGCATAGGCAGCAAGCATATTCAGATTACAAGGAGCAAAAGAGTAGTGGAGCAAAGTTTCCACACACTAGTCATGACGCAGCAGAAAACCAAAAAGCTAACCAGGAGCACCTGTTCAGGGAAGCACGTACAATGTGCAAGAAACAGGAAGATAAAAGCTGCTGGGAAATCCCAGTAGGGGGAAGTGGCAGAGCAGGAGTCTCTGAGACGAGTGCAGGAGTCTCTCAGGCCAGAGAGGGCAGCGTCCTGGGAGGAGTGAGAAACCAGGTGGAAAGCAGACGTCACAGACAGGAGAGCTTGCTGGATCCAGGAAGCAGTGGGTGTGTCCCGATAGCAAGTAGCAGCAGGAAAAAAGCCTCTCCAGAACGTGGCTATAGAACTGCCCAGACTACTGGTGGCTGGATGTCCCGAGAAAGAGCACTCCACAGCCCAAAGAGAGAAGCCCGGATAACAGAGGGAAGAGGGTAAGCTAACTGCCACGGAGGAAAAGCTAAGTACTCTATTTTCCCTAGAGAGCAAGAGGTGGGCACAGCCAGTAAAGCAAAGGCTAGAAGCTTGGAGGAAAATCCTCATTACTGGAAAGAGAGAGAATTCCCAGGAGAAACTGCCCAAGGTACAGGTGCCCAGAACCCTGTCTATATAGAGCAGTTTCCTGCTAGAATAACCGGTGTCTCACAAGGAGGGAGTTGGGATAATACCAGCTGCAAGAATTGTTACCCACCTGAAAACCCAGACTGTGAGCCAATGCAGTGGGAAAACGCTAGCTGTGATTTGGAATCCAGTCCCATGGATTGCACACTATGTTTCTCAGATGAGATTAAATCTTTATGTTGAACATGCAAGCTGAAGCACTGTGATAATTACTTGGAGAAAAGAGTTTATTTTGCTGTGAAGAAACAGTTGTTTTGTTTATCCTCTGTTGCTGTTAAAAAGGAAGTCTTTAAGGGAAGGGGAATAAAGCCCTGCATTTATTTTTGCCTATAACACTTGACTACAGACTGTTCTTACATTAGAAGACAACTCGCGTCTCACGGCCCTAGGCGGCTGCCTAATAGGGACGTGGAGGTGCGTCACAAATGGCGTAGTTTTTAGGATTATTCCTGGAGAAGAAGACATCAGGATTACAGCGGGAACACAGCAGAGTAACAGTGCCAAAGAGCTGGAGGAGGATTACTGCTGGCCACGCCCGAGGGGTTCCAGAATCCATGATGAAAGAGTACCTTCTCAAAGTGTGAATCACCACCTGACTCAGGTAAACAGTATCTGGGCGCAGGCGGTGGGGGATTTCAGTGAGAAGGAGTACTAAGAAGGAAGAGTCTAGGCATAAGAGGCTTGTAAAAAGTGCCACACTTGGTGTTTGTGTCTGTTTGTTTTGTTTCAGTGTTTGAACATGAAGAATCCCCAGGAAATGCTGCGTTGGATAAGCCTCCAGTTCGAGAAGCAGAGGGAGCTAGCCCAGCTGAGCCAGGAGCAAGCTCTGGCGGCCTTGCAGGCCCAGCAGAAGCCCCTGACAGAGTTGATACAGACTTTGCTGGCGGAACGAGCAGCCGAGAAAACACCTAATGAACATTATTGTGGGGTAGGCCCACAAAGCTGTGGGGTATTATCTTTCGGACAGTTGACTGAAGCTGATAACATAGACTATTTTATGGAGGCTTTCGAAAGGGTAGCCCACAATGCAGGTTGGCCTCATGAGCAATGGGCAATTAGGCTGGCTACCTCCCTAATGGGAGAAGCCTTGGCGGCTTACAAGGCCATGCCTGCTGCCCTGGCAACAAAATACGAGGAGGTCAAGAAAGCCATACGAGACAGGCTAGGCTTGTCGCCTATGGTGTACCGACGTATGCTAAGAGCCACCAGACTCCAGCCAGGTGAAACCCCTAAGGCACTTTGCCAAAGAGTGCGTAACCTGGTGTGGAAATGGCTCGCACCAGAGGGGAAAACTCCTGAAAGTATTCTTGATATGATTGTACTAGAACAGTTTTCAGAGGCTGTTCCTCCCGAGGTGAGATCATTCCTAACTCTGCAAAATTGTCTAACCTCAACCGAGGCAGCTCACCTCACCGAACGGTTCATGGAGGCGGAATTAGCCCATAAACCACAGGGAGGCGCTGGAAACACGTGTGGGGTAGCCAATTTTGGCAAAGTAGTTAAGGACCCTGTGTTATATGTACCAAATGTAATGAAAGGTATGCCTAAAGGTGAGGTTAAGGATACACTCATAAAATGTTTTAAATGTGGGAAGCGAGGTCATAGGAAGAGTGACTGTGTCTGACGAACAGCCCTAATAACTGGTGATGAAAATTATAGGCAGGAAGGTTTTCGTATAACTGTGGAAGTGCAAGGTGTGGTAGCAAGGGCCCTGCTTGACTTGGGGGTGGACCAAACCATGGTTTCAAAGAAGTTCTGGCGAATCCTACAAGCCAGTAGTGAGTCCACACCGAACCAACCAGAGGGTAAGACGCTGCGTACACGGGTCATCCACCTATTACCCTCTCTATAGGGTGACGGTAAAAGGTTTGGGGACCCGAAGGAAGGTCCTAGTGGCAGCAATACCTAGGTTGCCCTACGATATAGTGCTAGGCCGAGACTGGCCCTCATTCTATAAGGGAATAGGAGAAGGCATACAGGGGAAGAAGGGGATGGTGTCTACAAGGGCGCAGGCCCGAGGCTCGCTGGGGCAAGCGGAACTCCCGGAGGAGAATTTAATCCTTTAGAGGAGGAAGCAGAATCCCTAGAGGGGGAGGATAGGCTCGTAGATGAAACCTTAGGAGAGCTGCCCCAACATGAAGATTTGGTCAATCCACCTTCAAAAAGCAGTAAGAAGAGCAAGGGGGAAAAGCGACGGGAGCGACACCACAGAGCTCAATTGAGGGCAGGAGTAGGGGACGGGCTAGGTTTCCATGGGTGCCTGCTGATCTAGTCCAAAAATTCCCATCATTCCCAAAAGAGCAGAAGGCGGATCCAGTTTTGAAACATGCCTTTGAATACGCCCAGTCCGACAGGGACATTCTTCCCAGATTCCTGATGGAAGGAGACGTATTGTATAGGGAGAGTAATGATCCCCAAACGGGGGCTGTCAGGAAACAATTAGTGGTACCAACTACCTTTAAGGCGGTCGTCCTGAGATTAGCCCATGATCACCCGGTGGGTGGGCATAAAGGAGTTCTAGGTACTCTAGAGCAGATCCTGGCCCGTTTTTACTGGCCAGGAGTGTTTAAGGAGACAAAACGTTTCTGCGAGGCCTGCCCTTCTTGCCAGAGGGTCACGGCCGCAAAACCCAAAGGGGTTCCTATGATACCTACCCCTACCATATCCGAACCAGTGCGCCGGATGGTGATGGATATAGTCGGTCCCCTAGTAAAGACCCCTAGGGGATTCCAATATATATTAGTAATAATGGATCAGGCCACCCGATTTCCCTGGGCGGTACCTCTAAGAAACATTTCTGCCAAAACCATAGCGGAAGAATTAATTAGGTTATTTTGTGAAGTTGGTTTTCCGAGGGAAATGCTGACGGACCGGGGAAGCAATTTCCTGTCACGATACCTAGCGCAGGTATGGGACGCTTTCGGAATACAGCATATAAAGACCACAGCTTATCACCCACAGTCTAACGGACTTGTAGAACGCTTTAACCAGACCCTCAAGCAAATGTTAAGACGGGGGCTGGACGGGAAAATGGCTGACTGGGACCTCATGCTCCCGTTCGTTTTGTACGCCAGTAGGGAGCGCACACAAGCCTCATTAGGAGCTTCTCCTTACGAGCTAATGTTCGGCCATGCGCCAAGGGGAGTCCTGGACATTTTAAGGGAACAATGGGCAGAGCCAAAAGGGGAAGAAGTAGGAGTACCTCAGTTTCTTCACGAATTAAGGTCGCGATTACAGAGGGCTTCGCAGGCCGCCCAACGTCACTTACAAGACAGTCAGCAGCATCAGAAGCGATACTAGGACCGGGGGAAGAAGCCCCATCAATTGGCCATAGGTGAGAGAGTCGTGGTATTGGTGACAGACCCTGGGCCGAAGTTTGAGGCCCAGTGGAAGGGTCCCTATACCGTCGTGGAGCGTAAGGGACCGGTCTCGTATGTAGTGGAAAACGACAGAGGGCGCTGTCAAGTGTATCATATTAATGTCCTAAAACCCTGGCAGGAGCGGACAGTGGCTTTTAGCCGGTTCAAAGTAAAGCTCCCGGGCCATTCAGTAATTACGTGCTGTGAGAACATAAGTCCTCCAGCCCGTAATAGCTTAAGGGGGGGGATATGTGATGCAGTGACCGGTACAGAACCTATGGTAACAGGGGAAAAAGAAGAGCTTACCTTGGAATCGCATAGGCAGCAAGCATATTCAGATTACAAGGAGCAAAAGAGTAGTGGAGCAAAGTTTCCACACACTAGTCATGACGCAGCAGAAAACCAAAAAGCTAATCAGAAGCACCTGTTCAGGGAAGCACGTACAACGTGCAAGAAACAGGAAGATAAAAGCTGCTGGGAAATCCCAGCAGGGGGAAGTGGCAGAGCAGGAGTCTCTGAGACGAGTGCAGGAGTCTCTCAGGCCAGAGAGGGCAGCGTCCTGGGAGGAGTGAGAAACCATGTGGAAAGCAGACGTCACAGACAGGAGAGCTTGCTGGATCCAGGAAGCAGTGGGTGTGTCCCGATAGCAAGGAGCAGCAGGAAAAAAGCCTCTCCAGAACGTGGCTATAGAACTACCCAGACTACTGGTGGCTGGAGGTCCCAAGAAAGAGCACTCCACAGCCCAAAGAGAGAAGCCCAGATAACAGAGGGAAGAGGGGAAGTTAACTGCCACAGAGGAAAAGCTAAGTACTCTATTTTCCCTAGAGGGCAAGAGGTGGGCACAGCCAGTAAAGCAAAGGCTAGAAGCTTGGAGGAAAATCCTCATTACTGGAAAGAGAAAGAATTCCCAGGAGAAACTGCCCAAGGTACAGGTGCCCAGAACCTTGTCTATATAGAGCAGTTTCCTGCTAGAATAACCGGTGTCTCACAAGGAGGGAGTTGGGATAATACCAGCTGTAAGGATTGTTACCCACCTGAAAACCCAATGCCAATGCAGTGGGAAAACGCTAGCTGTGATTTGGAATCCAGTCCCATGGATTGCACACTATGTTTCTCAGATGAGATTGAATCTTTATGTTGAACAAGCAAGCTGAAGCACTGTGATAATTACTTGGAGAAAAGAGTTTATTTTGCTGTGAAGAAACAGTTGTTTTGTTTATCCTCTGTTGCTGTTAAAAAGGAAGTCTTTAAGGGAAGGGGAATAAAGCCCTGCATTTATTTTTGACTAAAACACTCGACTACAGACTGCTCTTACATTAGAAGGCAACTCGCGCCTCACGGCCCTAGGCGGCTGCCTAATAGGGACGTGGAGGTGCAGCACAATGTGCAGCAACATCATAGTGCCCAAGTACGAGAGGGCATTACAGTGAGGCTGAAAATGGGGTACAGGGGGCTGTAGGTGGGACATGCAGTGGAGCAGCTGGGGCACAGGGTGGACTAGGCAGATGTGCAGCAGTGAAGCCTGGGTAGATAGTCACTGAAAAAGCTCTATCTAAGATGTGCATGGCACAGCCCATGGTGTGAAAAGATGCTGCTGAAGAATCTGGAGTGATGACTGGTGTCATGATATGAGGAACTAATCTCTGAATTATTGCTAGATCTATGAGAAGCAGTTGGCCACTGCTAGAAGAGGTAGTGCTTACAAGAATAATTGGTAAAGTCTTGCTCTCTGTACACATTTTTATTGAGGCTAAGCAAAGGTAAACAATGTCACATGATTTTGTTTAACAATTTCTGCCAATGAACAAGATGGAGCTCACCTATGGACCAGATGTGCCTAGGACTCTGAAGGAACATCTGCAAAATGAAGCCTACCGTAGAAGGTTTATTCTGGATTTGGACATGTTTCAGCTACCGCTCTTTTGTAATGATTCTTTATAGAATCACAGGGAGGACTGTAGAAATGGACAGATAAAGGGGATACCAGAATCCTCAATATGTAATTGAAGATGGATGATACAGAATGTGTTTAGAAGTTTGACTTTTCACCTACTTCCTCTTAAATAGAATAGGATGTCATGATCATGAGTTCTGTGTAACCATCTTTAAAATAGTTTGGAACATTGTTAACGCAAGCATAAAGGGTAAACATAGGCTATGAACTGCGCGACCATAGTTCATTGTACAGTGCTGACACAACATAATTTTTACAACTTTGCAATTATAGATAATTTTGTCATAATCAAGTAAATTTCATTTAATACACTGTAATCAGATCTTACTCTGTAAAAAGAACTTTGGCGACACCTTGTGTTATTCTACGTTTATAATAAATGACTGTTACTTCCCCTTTTTCTTTAATAAAAGGAGCTTTTCAGGAGTAAGAATTTGAATTCGTCAGGCGTGGAACTGTGCATGTCCACAGACCGCTTGTCATTTTCCCTCTGAGCTCAAAGAAAGTAGAACTTTGTGTGTGATTGTATTCTGTGTTATTCTCTGCCTGTTTCTCACTGCTTGAGGGACCAGAGACTGAAAGAGCCGTGGTATTGTGGTTAGATCACGGGGTTTTCTTCAAAATGATCCACTTTTCAAGAAGTTCCACTATTTTTGTGGATTTTTTTAAATTTTTTTATTTATAGCAGTATATAATATTACATCCAGGTAAAAATAAACTTGAATGAAAAAAAAACAATGGGTGTTAGATGTATAATGAAACAAGAAGCAAACTTGACAAAATCACAGAAATAACATCCCAGCCATATCATTTAGACCTCAATCAAAGAAGAAAATATATAAAGGGGGCGTATTAGGAAATATAACATCAGGCAAAGGTAAAAATTACCAATACCAAACCTAAATCAATATATCAGGCGAACAGGTACAGACTTAAATGTCAGCCGTATGGGTCGGTTTAGACGCTTCAACAACAACTTCCTCCCTAGCTATTAAGAAATCAATAAGCTGCCTGGATTCAAAGAAAACATAACCTTTCTGCTTATACACCACACAACATTTGGCGGGAAATTTCAGTTGAAAAATCGCCCCTAGGGCTAACACCCTGGGGCGAAGGGCCAAAAGGCTTTTCCTTCTCAACTGCGTACTACGTGCAACATCAGGAAAAACTCGTACTTTCGAGCCCAAAAAGTCTACATTGATATTCTTAAAATACATTTGAAGAATAAAGAACTTATCTGACTCTAGCGCCATAGTGACCAGTAAGGTAGACTTATCAGTGATGACATCCAGGGAGGACTCTAAAAACCCTGTTAGGTCCCCCTTTTCAGCAAGAGCAATAGGAGAGCTGGGACCAACATCCCTTAACCCCGAGGGCAAATACTGTGCCCGAACCAGAGGTGGAAACTGGTCTTGGGGAAGTTTGAGAACCTCTCCAAAATACCTTCTTACCATCTCCAAGGGAGACAGCAAGGGAGACCATGGAAAATTTAGAAAACGAAGGTTACAACGTCTAACCTGGTTTTCCAAATATTCCACTTTTCTGGCTGACACAGTCCTGTCCAAAGCCTGGGCATTCACTATACTCTGCAAATGCCCGACCTCCTGCTCCAGCTTGATTAGTCTCTCTTCCTGACCCGCCACAGCGCTAGCCAGAGTTCCACAAGTAGTCTTAACCACAAAAACTTCTTCGTTCACAGCACCAAACATAGTCTTAAGGGACGAATTGAGTGAAGCTAAACCGTCCCACAGTGTTTCCATAGTTATGACCGCAGGTTTTACCAACAACATTTTCCCCAGAAGGTCTCCTCCTTGAATAGCCTCCACAGCACTCTCTCCACTTACTGCTGTTCCAGCTTCATTTATTCTCCACCGCTGGACCGCCGCCTCAAGGGGGGATCCATCAGCCAGAGCTCCTCCCGAAGACCCCTCCTTCAGCGTGCTTGTTGGCCTGCCGTCAAGGGATCCAGCCTCTGCCTGAATTACACTTCCGGGTCGCAGCGGGGGGGTTCGCAATTCGGGCGACAACCAAACCCCCGAGACACTCAGCACGGACACTCCATCAGCCGGCGCTGCCGAAGACACAGCTGCTGCTCCAGACCGAAAGCCGCAGTCACCCAAGGTTCGCTGGGCTGAAGGGCGCGGAATGCTCACCCTGGGAGGGTCGACCACCTGCTTTCGCTTCCTCCTCCCCATCACAGCAAGGTAGGAAGCAGCAACACGGCTCCGGTTCACCCAGGTGCTGCAGCTCCAAGATTCAGAGCGTCCTGATGCAAACTCGTCACGCCCCCATTTTTGTGGATTTTTAACTATGGTTAAAGAATATTTATTCATTTATTTAGTTTTGTTTAAAGTACATTTTAAGTTACGCTTTTTCTGGGAGACAAATGAAGAGCAAATGGAGTGCAAGGTAGCAGCCTTCAGTTTGCTGTGCATTGCCTCCTTATGATGCCCCCTTTATGTGCGCACTTTATTCATTTGTATATGCATTTTTTACTTGTCCTGATTGGTTTATGTGGTTTGCTTCAGAATTATTAGATTCAGACAAATAGAATATCGGTCACTTCTCGAGTGATTACTTCAAGTGATACAAATGAAAAATAAACTCACTCAACATTTACCAAACCTTGAACCTTCAGCATAGTTATATTCAGACTCTGCTATATCTTCAAGAAGGTCTCAGACAAATAGTAGCATCTCATCTTGGACCAAATTTTAGTCCTAATGTAGTGCTTTTTTGGCATCAATGACCTTCAAAAATCGGATTGGTTCAATTATATTACAAAGGTTTTTTTAAAATTTCTGCCAGTAAGAGAAGACCACACGATCTTAGCTTTTGCTTTAAAAAATACTTAGCTTCATTATTCATATATTTCACGGGATCATATTCTCGGCTTCACAAATATCCCGACACCATACTTAAGGCGCCCATGCGTTTCACTGAAAGTTGTTTCTTCAGGGGATCACCAATCACCACCTCATGCTAAAAATGAAATAAATAAAAACGAATCAATAACTTATAACTTGTTCTGTGTTTCAAAAGTACTTCAAATGTTGTTCAACACTGGACTATGTACCATAATCAAACCTGTAAATGGATGCTGCACACTGTCATGATGCGGGCACTAATAAAGTTGGTTTTAAGAAAAGAAATCCTGTTTTAGAAGAACTAGATGTGCAGTTACCTCCAGGCACAGCTAGAGGGAGCAGGAACAGACATACTGGTCTTAATGAACCTAAGCTCACTGATGACCTGCAGCTGAAAGGGAACCAGGAAGTCAGCAGTAACGGTTCACTTTATAAGCCAGAGCAGAATGCTTCTGGACAGCAGTGGCATAAGCAGAGGAGGCAGTGGAATGAGCATATGAAGCAGCAGGAGCTGAGGAAAGAGGAGAAAGAGGAAGAAGGAACTGGAGCTGGACTAGAAGGAGAAACAGCAGAGAACCCTGGAGGCTATCAAGGACATAAGCCTGATTGCTGTGAAAGAAGCCAAGCTGGAAGCTGGAGGAGAAACAGACCTCACAAGGTGGGAAGCCAGAAAGCCCAAACTGAACCTGTTGTGCAAGGGGAGTTTGGTGGAAGTTGCTCCAAGGTGAGAGGCTCTGCCACGCCTAGTTCCTATACTCTGCCTGTTTGTAACATAGAGAGAAGAAAGCTAAGAACCAGAAAGGGAGGTTCTGACAGAAGCTTATCTCTAGAGGATCATTGCCCAGTTTCACCTATTCAGAGGGAAAAGCATTTTTATAAGCAACGGAAGTTTTTACTCAGTGAGCCCAGGTATGAGGCATTGAACATTAACTGTAATGATTGTACTGCTAAAAGCTATGCTAAAAGAAGGATTCCTCCTAAGGGAAACAAGAGTGCAGACTGGTTCACTAAACTACCGCCAGCCTTAAGAGTCCCTGGTTATGTGAAGCCAAACTCCCAAGCTGGAGATTACCATGCTGAAATAGACAGGGACAGTGAAAGCCCTTTGAATCAGTATAGGGGAGAGGATTTGATGGAAGTGGATTCTCCCAGCACTATTCCCTCACCTTTGCCTGAGGAAATGGAATGTGATTAGTGCACTGCCTATGCTCCAAAGTGTGTATGCTCCACAGAAGAATAAATGAAATATAATTTGATGTTTATTATACTGAATATTACTTTGAAGAAAACCTGCTTTAAACTGTGAAGTAACAGTTAACTAGCCAGTGAATATTGGTACCTTTTGAAACAAAGGACTGTTTCTGTTATCTAAAATATCTCTTAGTTGAACCTTGCTTTAAACGGGGAATAAAAGCCTTTATTACCCTACACTTGGACTCTTTGTTCTTTAACAGCGCTACCTAGTGGCGTATAATCTTTGTGTCACCGGGAACCGAGTGACAACACATATCAGAAAGCCAAGCTATTGCACACTTTCAAAATTCCACTCTTCTTGCTTAGGCTAAAAATCGCCACGCATGCGATCTACAGTGTCGTTCCTAAAGACGTGCTGACAAGGGGAGAGCAGTGGTAGTGCTAGATAGGGAATATTATGTTTCGGAAGCACTACAACAGCTACAGGATTAGGCGACTTACAGAATATTAATGGAAGATCCTATTAGGGTTTTACAAATGGATATTAAAAGAATTACACAGGAGGCCCTACAGAAGCATTTAATTTCATCAAAAGAATATCATTATTTGAATGTCACTAATCCAACAGTAGCAAAGTTTTATATTGTTCCCAAAATCCACAAGAACTTACGGGAACCACCAGGTAGACCTATTGTGGCGTCTAAAGTCACCTTATTAGAACCAGTGTCTACTTTTTTGGACTCCTATTTGCGCCCTCTATTGGAAGAAATTCCATCTTATGTGAGGGATACAACTAATTTCCTTAAAATTTTGAGCGATCTTGCACAGTGGGCAGCTTCGCCAGATATCATATTAGTAACGATGGATGTAGTGTCTTTATACACAAACATCCCCCAGGAAGCAGCATTTCATATAGTAGAGCAAACGCTATATCATCGAGAAGATCTTCCAGCTAGTCAAGTTACGTTTTTATTGAAATTGGCACACTTGGCTATATATCAAAATAATTTTATTTTCGAAGGGGTGCTTTATCAACAAATAGCAGGAGTGGCGATGGGGGCCTCCTGTGCACCTTCCATAGTGAATCTTTATATGGAAAATTTTGAAAAACTGTGGTTACCACAATCTCCCTACAAAACGAATATTATAGCCTGGCAGCATTACATAGATGATGTTTTTTTTGCTGTGGCAGGGTACTGAAATAGAATTATTAAAAAAAATTTATTGGATCAATCAGTGTGATTCAAACATTACCTTTACACATATATATCATAAAGATTCTATAACATATTTGGATTTATTGATCAAGAGGGGTAGCGAGTGATGGGAGACCTCAGTGTATCGCAAGAAGACGGATCGCAATACTTTTTTGCACTTTGGAAGTGCGCATCCAGTGCAGATGAAGGACAGTCTCCTGTTGTCGCAATCTCTACGATATAGGAGGAATTGTTCGAATGTGAAGGAATTTAAAAAACTGTCTATGTAATTAACAAGGGGTTTTCAAGAGAGAGGATATCCTAACAGGGTGATCAAATGTGCATATATCCGGGCATTGTATAATGATCGTGACCTTTTTTTGGAGACTCGGAGAAAGTATAGAAAGACTAAGTTGGAATCAGATCAGATTAATTTGATTACTCGTTATTCGCCATTAAGTTTTGGGATCCAAAACCTAGTAAAGTTAATTGCTCCACGTACTAACTATTCCAAAAAATACCACATTGAATCGGGGAACAGGTCTCAGACTAAACCGGGGAGGAATATGAGAGGTAAAACTCCTCTCTGCACCTTTCCCCTTTATTGCATCAAGGACCTGAACTTTTTTTCCCCTTTTTTTTAATATTTGAAAATCCTTTTTGTAAAATACTCACTATTTCAAATGTCCTTCAATCATTTTTTACTTATTTCAATAATATTAATCTATAGAGATGAGAAGAGTCTGAGCTCAAAGACTCCATTATGCAGATACTCCTAATTTATTTCAAAACTTAGCACAATGCTTATCTGTTAAGATGGTCGAAGTCTTGGCTCGGATCCCAACGCAAATCCTTAGCGCTTATGCGTTTCACCGACTCTGCGGTTTCTTCGGGGGATGACTGTGTTTCATGGAAACTTGCAACTAGCATTCATCTCCGTTGATTCTCACCTTTCTCCCTTCAGGTTTGCGGTTAGCAAAAAAACGCCGCAGAAACCGCAGAGTTGGTGAAACGCATAAGCGCTAAGGATTTGCGTTGGGATCCAAGCCAAGACTCCGACCATCTTAACAGATAAGCATTGTGCTAAGTTTTGAAATGAATTAGGAGTATCTGCATAACGGAGTCTTTGAGCTCAGACTCTTCTCATCTCTATAGATTAATATTATTGAAATAAGTGAAAAACGATTGAAGGACATTAGAAATAGCGAGTATTTTACAAAAAGGATTTTCAAATATTAAAAAAAAGGGGAAAAAAAGTTCAGGTCCTTGATGCAATAAAGGGGAAAGGTGCAGAGAGGAGTTTTACCTCTCATATTCCTCCCCGGTTTAGTCTGAGACGTGTTCCCCGATTCAATGTGGTATTTTTTGGAATAGTTAGTACGTGGAGCAATTAACTTTACTAGGTTTTGGATGTCAAATTTGCTCCCACAAAACCCGATTAAGTTTTGGGATACAAAAATTTTTAAAAATACAGAGCAATATTCTTCAAGCAGTCCCTGGATTGATGGATAAAAAAGTACGCTGTGTTTGGTGCAGAAGCCGAAATTTAAAAGAGCAAATAAGTCCTGCAATTTTGAGACCTTTGAGGTCTGTCACCTCTCCCGATGAAGCGACTGGTCATAAGAAGTGTGGCAGTTGTGACATCTGTGATATCAGTATGGAAATAGAGTCTTTCAAGCATAATGGAGTGACATATAAGTTGAAAAAATGTACCACTTGTGATTCATCGAACGAGGTATATGTAATAAAGTGCCCCTGTGAATTGATTTATGTAGGCAAGACCATCCGATCGTTTAAAACAAGGATAAGGGAGCACCGGAGCCGATTGAAATGTAGAGTGATGGAGGCACCACTGGTACAACATTATGTTACTAAAGGACATATTTTTCAGCAGTTGCGGAGTTTTTGCCTTGAAAGAGTGGACACCAGCACAATGGGAAGATCATTGGAACAAGCTTTGTTAATAAAAGAACAAAGATGGATTTTATTTTAAATTCGATCTCAACTAGGGGGCTGAATACGGCGCTTGAATGGTCATCGTGTATATGAAGGAAGACGATGAAGACGAGCAATTGAATAACATTTTGGATGGAAACATTTTATGAGGATTCTGGCGAGTCGTGGTGTGGACGCTGGTTTAAAGATTGAAGCTGCATTTTTTCATTCTAGATACGTACATGACGTAAGATGCTTTGGGGGTGGATCCTTGTAAACGTAAGGAGGAGAATGGACCTTTACATTTAGGAACGACACTGTAGATCGCATGTGCAGCATGTTTTAGACTAAGCAAGAAGAGTGGAATTTTGAAGGTGTGCAATAGCTTGGCTTTCTGATACGTGTGCAGCATCCATTTACAGGTTTTATTATGGTACATAGTCCAGTGTTGAACAACATTTGAGGTACTTTTGAAACACAGAACAAGTTATAAGTTATTGATTTGTTTTTATTTCTTTCATTTTTAGTATGAGGTGGTGATTGATGATCCCCTGAAGAAACAACTTTCAGTGAAACGCATAGGCGCCTAAAATATGGCGTTGGGATCTTTGTGAAGCCGAGAGTATGATCCCGCAAAATATATGAATAATGAAGCTAAGTATTTTTTAAAGCAAAAGCTAAGATTGTGTGGTCTTCTCTTACTGGCAGAAATTTAAAAAAACCCTTTTTAATATAATTGAACCAATCCGATTTTTGAAGGTCGTTTATGCCAAAAAAGCACTACATTAGGACTAAAATTTGGTCCAAGATGAGATGCTACTATTTGTCTGAGACCTTCTTGAAGATATAGCAGAGTCTGAATATAACTATGCTGAAGGTTCAAGGTTTCATTTGGTGAATGTTGAGTGAGTTTATTTTTCATTTGTATCACTCAGAATTATTAGAAGCATCAGTTTCAGAAGTTTAAGCAAGGGCTACTCTGCTAGTATTGTTTGTTTTTGATAATTATAACTATACTTTAAGAAACTTGGGGAATCTTTTTTTAGATCAAACCATCAGGACTTTTCCAGGTATTACCCATGGAACAGAAGAACGACAGAAATTGTTCTAGCCATAGTTACTGAAGCTACCTTCTGCTCTTCAATATCCATGCACATATATAGCAAAATATCTGAATGTTCAGTATATTTTTTTCATCCCCAAACAACTGCGTTCCTATTAAAAAGTTGGCTATCCCTGATTCCCTGGCTCAAGAGTCATTGGTACAACAAGGGGAATAATATAAATTTATACCCCAGGCTGTATGTAATGCCTGAGTTATCTTTATTTTTATAACAGCTCCACTAAATTCTCTCCTCCCCCTTCATTGGTTTGAGGTCTAAGGTGAAGTGTGAAAGTAAAAGGTAATTTTCCCATTGCTCCGTATATTATTTGGTTTATTTTTTAGATTCTTATATCTTCTCTACTTCAAAGTTTCTTTCAGCAAGTGTATAGTTGTCCATTTTGTTAAAATGATAAATATTTTATTTTTTAAAAGTGAGAAGACTTCTCGTTCCAAAGGAAGATTTAAGCAATGCTCCAAAAGTACAGATTCCTAACTTGTCTACCTACAATCTATAAACTGTTCACTGCAATAGATGCCAACGGAATATATGCACAAAAGGTCAAAAGCTACTATTACTATTAATACTACTGCTATATAGCATTTCTAAAGCGCTACATCGAACACAGCGCTGTACAAATATGCAAGAGAGACAGTCCCTGCTCGTGAGAGCTTACAATCTAGTTGAGACAAAAAGAAGCACGGAGAGCAGCAATCTAGTCAGGGCAAAAGCCATACTGGCTGTCTCCCATCACCACTATTACTACTACTGTGCATTTCAGTTTGAATAGGAGACAGACAGACAGTTAGTCCCTGCTCATCAGAGTGTACAATCTCATCAGGACAAATAATAGAGACAGTCCCTGCTCAGAGAGCTTACAATCTAGTCAAACAAATACACAAGGAGCAAGTGATCAGGTTGTAACAAATACAGAGGTGTAGGTAGGGGTAGACAGGGGAAGGTATAGGTGAGTAGGAATAGGTGAGTAGTGGGGTTGTAGTGCACAGCATCATGGGTCACAGTACATTACATATTGTCTGCAAGGGATGAATGAATGGCAAAATTGCATACATGGGTTACATTACATACCGTCTGGGAGGGGTGAAAAGCGGAGTGAAAAGCGGCCCGGCCACTGTGCCCCGCCCTTAAATCAAACAACCATAACCAATCAGGCATATATATAAAGACGTTTCTAGACCATCAGAATGGGAGCCAGACTTATATATGATTATATTTATTCCAATAACATCATGCCAATATAGCAGAAGAGCAATAAGAGGAGAGCATATGGAACCAAAGATCAGTTAATGTTGAATAAAGCTATCATGGCCAATTGTAAGAAAAGTAAAATCTCCATATAGCATGGACTGACGAAAGACAGTCTTTGATAGCATCCGACACTTTTGGATAATAAATTGCCTTAAAATGTACATAATAAAGCCTGAATTGATCAAGTACATCATGTTCATCATTAAAATGAGGCAAAACACATTCCATCTGAAGGATGGGCATTCGGCATTCCTAACATCAAGATCCAGCAAGGAATATTTCAAAGTGACTCTCTGTCACCATATCCACTGAGCACTCTTACTAACTCTTTGGAATACAGATTTAACCTTAATCCTAAAGATGGTAACAATCTACTACTATTACTACTACTTATCATATGTATAGTGCTATATGGTATATGCAACGCTGTACAGAAACATCTAAAAGAGAGTCCCTACTCATCAGGGGCTTACAGGTTAGTCAAGACAGACAACACAACAATTTGGGAGTAGGGTATATGTAGGGGAATAGTAAGGAAACACATAGGAGGTGAACAGGAGACTAAGGGCATCAGGATCCAAAAGCATTCTTGAAGAAGTGAGTTCTTAGCTTGGATTTGTATAAGGCCAGAGATAGAGCCTGATGTACTGACTCAGATAGTTTGTTCCAGGCATAAGGAGCAGCAAGGTGGAAAGAACAAAGTATAGAGTTGGCAAAGGCAGAGAAGGGGACAGATAGAAATGATCTACTAGAAGAATGGAGTTCCTGAGGATGGGTGTAAGGAAAGACAAGAGAGAAAAGGTAATTGGGGAAAGCAGAATGAATGCACTTATAGATCAGTAGAAGTTTGAACTGGATGCAAAAAGAGATAGGGAGCCAATAAAGTGAGTTGAGAAGAGGGGTTATGTGAACAAAGCAACACAGGTGGAGATTTAGCATGTAGCTGAGAAGTTTTGAACAGATTTAAGTGTGGGGAGATGAGCGAGACCAGCAAGGAGGAGGCTGCAAAAATTTAGATAGAAGGTGACTAGAAAGTGGAAAAGGGTCTTAGTAGTGTTTCAGAAAGGAGGAGATGAATTTTGCTAATATTAGAGAAAGAAACAAGAGAAAATTAGATTTACCTGCTAATTGAAATTCCTTGAGTTCCTACAGTCCAGTTCCGGTACCTGTAGGTATTCACGCCCCTCAAGCAGCTTGGAAACTGAGCATGTCACAAACTTCATGACATCATTACAGATATAGAGCTGGCATCTCCCTCCAGCCTTCAGTATCCTATTGACAAAGCAGACTCACGGAAACAACATAACCAACTTTAACTAATTACTATCCCCTCCCTGCCAGGGAAGGAGAACAACACTTAACCACTATGGAAGGAAAGAGAGGCTCTAGAGGCCTGGAGACCCATCATTCCCACTTCCATCCTTGAGCCCTTAAGAAAAAAATGATCCCTTTGCTTAATTTCCTTTTCTTTTTTTTTTGCGCCTTTGAGGCATTGAACACCTGTTTTTTCTCCCTGACTAGCCTATCCATGAACAATTATATTTCTTCAAGCCTAGGATAGCGCCCATCGGCCATGTTTGCAATCTGGAAGGAATTCGGGACTGGACTGGAGGAAGTCAAGGAACTTAATTTAGCAGGTAAGTCTAATTTTCTCTTCCATATCATTCCTCCAGTCCAGTCCCAGTACCTGTGGGGTGTACCATAGCCATACTATACTTGGGAGGGGCCCGCTAAGCTGGCTTGAAGAACTGATGCTCCAAACCATGATGCCTGTATATGCAACCGGTAATGCTTTACAAAGGACGACAAGGAAGACCAAGTGGCCGCCCTGCAGATATCCACTGGTGGCACTAAACTAAACTCTGCTCAGGACATCGCCTGAGCCTGGGTCGAATGCACCCTCAAACCTGAGGGCACTTGCCTCCGCCTTAAGGTAAGCTGAGGAGATGGCCTCCTTTAACCGCCTTGCTATAGATGCTTTAGATGCCGCTTATCCCTTATGCAGCCTGCCAAACAACACAAAGAGCCACTCTGACTTTCTAAATAACTTGGTACTCTTCACGTATTTCCGCAAAATGCGTCAAATGTCCAGCCGTCGGAGTAGGGGATCCGCAGTTCACCTGCCTACTCAGAAAAAAACAGCAGGGATATAAACTGGTTCAGGTGAAACACCGACAGAACTTTAGGGATAAAGGAAGGAAACGGCCGCAAGACCACCCTTCTCCTTGGATATCACCAAGTACAGCTCCCTACACGATAGTGCCTGAAGCTCTGAAACTCTGCGTGCCGAGCAAATGGCTACCAAAAACAGTCTTCAACATCAAGTCCTTCAGAGAGCAGTCCCCAAAGGGCTCAAAGGGTGGCTCTGCTAAAACTGACATCACCAAGTTCATGTCCCAAGGCAGGATTACCAACCTCACTGGAGGTCATACCTGCTTCACAGCATGCAAAAAATGCACTATGTCTGGGAGAGAGGTCAAACTCTTCCCATTGACTTGGCCCCGAAAACAGGAAAGAGCCGCCACCTGTATGTGCAAGGAGCTGGCGGCGAGGCACTTATCCAATCCCACCTGCAGAAAGGCCAGAATGACCAGCACCGCTGCTTGCATGGCAGCTACACCCTGCAGCTCATATCAATGTTCAAACACTCTCCACACATGGATATATGTTAGCAAAGTAGACCGCCTAAAGGCCTTCAACAAAGTTGCTATAACTGTGGAAGAATAGTCTCTGTCTCATCCACACCCTCTCAAGAGCCAAGCCATAAACTAGAATTGATCCACCTGAGGCATCAGAATGGGCCCCTGAACTAGGAGATCCATTCATACTGGCAGCCGTCACGGATGATCAGCCATTAGTTGGACCACATCCGCATACCATGGCCATCTTGGCTAATCTGGTGTGATCAAGAGCACCAGTCCCTGATGCGCCTCTATGCACTGCACCACGTGGCCAATTAGTGGCCAGGGAGGAAAGACATACAGCAGACCCTGAGTGGGCCATAGTTGTACTAGTGTATCGAAGCCCTCTGACATGCGCTCTCTCCATCTGCTGTAAAACCTTTCCAATTTCGCCGACTCGAAGGAGGCCATCAAATCCATGATCAGATGACCCCAGCGCCTCATTAACTGCCCAAAGATGCTGTGATTGAGTGACCACTCCACTGGGTTGATACGCACCCTGCTCAGATAGTCCACAGCTATATTCTCTCTGCCAGCCACATGAGCCACCAATAAGGCCATCAGGTTGCTCTCTGCCCATTCCAGCAACGGATCCGCCTCCCATTCCAGCTGAATGCTGCTCATGCCCCCTTGTCGGTTGATATAAGCCACCGCCGTGGTGTTGTCCAAGAACACTCTGATTGCTTCCCTCTTCAACAGGTCCTGAAAGCCTTGCAAGGCCAAGAATACCGATCGCAACTCCAGGTAATTGATGGGCCACCCCTTCTCTTGTTGTGACCAAAGTTCTTGCCGAAACTGTGCTTCACAGTGCATCCCCCATTCCGCTAGACTGGCATCCATTGTTAACGGGATCCAGGGAGGCATCCTCAGAGGCATTTCTTTCAGAAGCACATCAGACCTGAGCCACCACTTGAGAGACTTCCACATTTCCCTTGTGCATGGTAAGTGGCACAAAATCAGGTGGTACTGCACTGATGCAGCAACAACACTTGCTGCATCAGCCTCATAAGCGCCTATGCCCAGGGGACCAGATCAATCGAACCCAAGATCTGCAAATAGTGCCACGCCATAGACCTTGTCATCCACAAAGACCATTGAACTTGTAACTGTAACTTGTGCATGTGACCCACAGGCAAGGAGACTCGACCTACCTTGGTCTGAAACCATGCTCCGAGGTACTCCAGGTCCTGAGACGGTTGTAGCTGGCTTTTGGCAAAGTTGACCACCCATCTGAGTTCCTGGAGAAACTCAAAGACTCTGGCCATGACCCTCTCACTCTCATCCCCTGCATTCTGCTGCTTCAAACAGAAAGTCTTGTGCAATAAAAGCACAAATTCCAAAGAAAAACCTCCATGGAGGCTGTCTTCTACTCCTTTCTTGGCTGTAAGAAACTTAGTCTTTTTTCCTTTACACTTTAGGCTCTTAAAGGGAAGGGCTTCCACCCTATCCCCTCACGGACCCAGCTTGTCCACTGTGGCTTTCCCCCTGAGCCTCATGAGTCCCTGAGGTCTGAGCTGGGCCTTCTGTTAGCGCTCCAGCCTTAGGGTCCCTTACCAACTTTCCTTTTCTGTATTCTGCTTCCATCGACCTGGATTCTGCCTTGCACCCTTTGCAGAATCTGACCGCGGACACTGCACCTTTACATGCACCACAAGCCAAACAGGTTGACCTGCCTGGCATCCCAACACACAACCCACTCACCAGTGTTTCTGTGTCCCTTCTTTTTTTTTTTTTCAATAAACTTAGACTCTCAAAAAAAAAATAACAAACCGTGAGGGCAGATTTCCAGTGCTGTCTGCTGAAAACCCTCCCCCCTACAGCTATCCTGAGAGGCCTCTTGGCTGACATGAAAAAAAATAGCGTTTCCCACAGCAGCCTAGGGCCAGTGGAGCCTGGTCTCCTACTCACAAGATGGCCGCCTTACACATGTGGTCTCCTGATCAACACCGGTCTGCCTCTATGCCCAAAAACGATCCTTCTCCACCAAGCTACCAGTTATGTCTGGGCTGTCCCGCTCCCCCTCCAGCAGGTAACCAATGCCCCTGGCAGCATAATCCTCACTGAGATGCTCAGCCACCCCTACGGCTTTGGCAATGGGTGCACTGAGTGACAGGCCTCTGGTATCAACTCCCTTCGTTCATGAGCCGACGAGCACACTCTCTCTCCCCAGCAAGCAAGACCCGCTTTCCTCCTGGGCCTCATAAATGAGCTCCGCTGAAACATAAGCACTCTTCTTTTATTTTTCTAGTTTTAGCCAGCCAAGCTGAGGTGAAGGACAAAAATGCTGTCTTCACCTCCCAAGGTTTTGGTCATGTTCATTTTCAGACAGTGGTGGGACATCCAGGCAGCAATGTCGGCTTAGCAGGCAGAGATCCAGGACTGGATTCCTGGAGAGATTTCAGTTGCAGATAAGTTGATCTGAGAGTTATCAGTGTAAATATGGTACTTAAATCCATGATAGGCAATAAGTGCACCAAAGAACAGGGTGTAGAAAGAGAAAAGAAGAGGTTCCAAGACAGAGCCCGGGGTATACAAACTGACAGCAGGATAGCATTAGAGGCGGATCCACCAGAACATATACTAAAAATGTGATGGAAGAGATAAGAAGAAAACCAGGACAGAACAGGGCCCCTATATTCAAGTGAGAACAGGGTATTGAGGAATAGGTGGTGATCAACAGTGTCAAAAGCAGCAGGACTGCCTTGGATTTGGCAAGGAACAAGTCATTGAAACTTTGGCAAGGGACATTTCAGTAGAATGTAGAGAACAAAAGCCAGATTGCAATGGATCGAGAAGGACAAGAGGAGAGAAGGTTAAGACAACAGCAGTGAACTGCACATTCAAGTAGTATAGAAATAAAGGGGAGGAGGGAGATGGATTGAAGTAGAAGGACAGTTAGGGTCTAGTGAGGATTTCTTGCGAAGTGGTGTCACCACAGCATGCTTGAAGGTTGCAGGAATAGTTGCAGTGGAAAGTGATAAATTAAGGATATGACAGATGGAAGGGATGACAGCAGAGAAGATGGAGCTTAGTAAATGGGTGGGAATAGGATTGGAGGAGCAGATACTAAGTTTGGAGGAGGAAAGAAGATGTGTGGTTTCCTCCTCAGTGATCTTAGAAAAGGAAGAAACAGTGACCTAAGGGAAGGATTGCTAGAGCTAACATTATACCTACTGTTTGTAGATGACTTGAAACTCTATAGCTCCAGTGATCAATGCTTAGAGGAACAACTCCATGTAACAAAAATATTTTCAGATGGCATAATAATGACTTTTGGTTTGGAAAAATGTATTAAGACAAACTTTCTTAGAGGAAAATTGAGCAAAATTGAAAACATCTCCCTGACTAATGACTGTGGCACAAAAAAACTTGTATAGGAAGGTGCAATTAAATATGTAGAAGTAGAGGAAGGAGCAACCGGCATAAATTACTGACAAAAATGATCAGTAAAGAATATTACAAGATATTGAAAAGTGCATCACAGAATAAGATACAAGCCATTAATCAATTGGCAACTCCCATTCAAACAATTTTGGAATTGTAGACTGGCCTCTTAAAAGTCAAGAACAAGAAAACTCCTCCATGCCCACAGAGTAATTTATAAGAATCAATGTATGCCAAGATTGTACATATAGAGCTGCCATCATAGGCCTCCAGGCTTACCAAGGAGAAATTAGACCTTACCAGCTAATTGTCTTTCCTTGAGTTCTCTCCGGGCCAGTCCAGGAACGCACGGTTAGTCAACCTCCTCCAGCAGCTGAGGACTGAATTCTGAAAGTTTCTCTGACAGGCTAACCAGCTCCCCCTGGAGTCAGAGACTCAGTCTACTATTGTCAAAGCAGCCTAAATTACCGTAACTGCAATAAAACTCAAACCAACATAAGCAATCGAAAATTATCTCTTTACTCTTCCTCTTTCTCTGTCCTCCCTCTTGTATTTTTTTTTTATGTTTTCAGTTTGTCTTGTTTTATTTTTCCTTATTCTTCTATTTTTTTTTTGCACAGGAAACCAAAAAGCACTCCGTCTTCCTCCACAACACTCTGATCTCCGCTGCCCCAAAACACAGCATGACCTGTTCCACCTTCTGCCAACAGCGGCCAAATATCCGTTACTTGATACGAATCAGCCGAGACCCCAGCCCCGCCGAAACCCTTATAGACGAAACTGGGTGGGCCCTGGACTGGCCCGGAGAGAACTCAAAGAAAGACAATCATGAGGAAAGGCCTGAAGGAGGAGCATATCACACCAATTCTAATGGACCTACATTGGCTCCCCATCACTACACGCATACAATACAAAATCCTAATCACCACATTCAAGCTCATTCATAATATAGCACCCTCGTTTCTCAACGCCCTTATCACATCGCAGCCAAATAACAGAAGCAGAAGAACCACACACCTCAATACCCTCATTGTTCCGGCTAGCCTGAGATCTGTCACTGCAACCACCAGCAACCGAGCATTCTCATTCATAGCGCCACTGCTATGGAACCAACTACCATGTGAACTGAGAGCAATCAGTGTCCTGTTGGTATTCAGAAAAAAGCTAAAGACGCATCTTTTCCAGACACACTTCAATCCCACATAACCTCTTTCACCATGCACAAGGAAAGAGCACTACACGTCAAACACCTATAGACTCCGACAACCTGTAAATATGTACATACATGTGTAATCAATGTCTTGCAATCAAGTGTAAACCTGTAATCTGAATGTTTGTGTCCTGTACTGAATCATTATGTATGTTTTAATCCATGGCCTGTACAACCATACTGTTATGTATAGCAAACCGCTGCTGATCGCTGGAAGTAGCGGGATATAAGTGTACACTAAATAAATAAATAAATAAAATTAGCAGGTAAGGTCTAATTTCTCCTTCCTCTTCATCTCTCCGGGCCAGTCCAGGAATGCACGGGAAGAACCAAAGCAGTTCCTAAACTTGGGAGGGTCCCACGAGCCCCACCAGAATGGCTGAAGCCCTGACTCTCGCGTCCCCCCTTGCCTGAACATCTAAACGATAATGCTTCGTGAATGTGTAGAGTGACGACCATGTTGCAGCTCGACAGATGTCTACCGGCAGAATGAATGCGAACTCGGCCCACGACGCAGCCTGCTCCCTGGTAGAATGGGTCCTGAGCCCATTGGGAGGCGATCTTCCCCAGGCAACATAAACTGCCACTATCGCCTGCTTTACCCAACGGGCAATCGACGCCTTAGCCGCCGCTTCCCCTTTACGAGGACCACCAAATAAGACGAATAACCTGTCTGACTTACGAAAGGACTTTGTTTTCTTTAAGTACTTGCGAAGCACTCATCCCAGATCCAACTTCCGCAGCGTGCGATCCACCTTACCAGCTACCGTACCGGAAAAAGTCGGAAGCGAAATCGGCTGGTTCAGATGAAAACTGGAAACCACCTTAGGAAGAAAGGATGGCACCGGTCTCAACGCCACCTTCTCCGCCGAAAACTAAATGTACGGTTCCCTACACGAAAGCGCTTGTAGATCCGAGATCCTTCTGGCAGTGCACAAGGCTACCAGAAAAGCCGTCTTCCAAGACAGTTCCCGCAGATTCCCAGAAGCTGCCCCCTCCAGCGGAGGCTGCATCCACACTTCTAGGACTAAGTTCAAATCCCAAGGGGGAACTACCCGCCTTATTGGAGGCCGAATAATCCTAGCCGCTCTGAAGAAACGTTGCACATCCTGATTTGACGATAAAAGGATGCCCTGCACTCTACCTCTCTAGCATGACAGGGCTGCCAGATGCACCTTGAGAGTACTAAGCGCTAGTCCCTTTTCAAGCCCTCCTTTCAGGAATGCCAAAACTTCCGGCAACCTTGTACCAATTGGTATCAGACTCCGGACCGTACACCAATCTTCAAAGATGCGCCATACTCGAACATACGCTAAGGAAGTCTATCTCCTCTTGGACTTCAAGAGGGTATCTACTACCGATGCCAAATACCCTTGCCGTCGCAATCTTTCCCTTTCAAGAGCCAAGCCGTAAGCAAGAACCGATCCACCTGTAGCATGAGCACGGGGCCCTGAGACAACAGATTGATCCAATCGGGCAGCCTCCATGGCCGAGCTACTAGCAGCTACACCAGATCCGCATACCAGGGCCTTCTGGGCCAATCCGGTGCAATGAGAATCACTGTCCCGTCGTGTCCCGCTATCCTTCGGATGACCTGGCCAATCATTGGCCAGGGTGGAAACACATACAGGAGACAGCGCACCGGCCAGGGTTACACCAGGTTGTCGAGATCCTCTGACATGTGCTCCTTGCCCCTGCTGTAAAACCGGGACGCCTTGGCATTGCTGAGGGTGGCCATCAGGTATATGACCGGCTGCCCCCAGCGCTCCGTAATGTCGTGGAAAACAGATGCGTTTAGTTCCCACTCTCCGGGATCCAGAGCATGACGACTGAGATAATCGGCCTGCACATTGTCTCTTCCGGCCACATGAGCCGCTGATAGCGCTACTAGATGGGTCTCTGCCCACTGCATCAACTGTTGACTCTCCTCCCACAAAACAGCACTGCCCGTGCCGCCTTGCTTGTTGATGTAAGACACTGTCACAAGATTGTCGGAGAACACTCGCACCGCTTTCCCTTTCAGGAGGCCGCTGAACTCTCTCAGCGCACAACGCACCGTTCTGAGCTCCAAGCGATTGATCAATCAAGCGCTCTCCTCTGCCGACCAGACGCCCTGTGTCACATGCGATCGGCAATGGGCCCCCCACCCCGAAAGGCTGGCATCTGTGGTGACCAAGATCCACTCCGGGTCTCGCAAGGGCACCCCTGCTTGAAGATGCTCTGGGTCTAACCACCACTGCAGTCCGCTGCACACCTCTTCCAGACAAACCAGCCTTCGGGACAGAGAGTGCTCCTGCGGCGACCACCTGGACAGCAATGCCCACTGCAGAGGCCGCATATGAGCCCTGGCCCACGGTACCAGATCCAAGGTCGCCGCCATGGACCCCAGCAACTGCAAGTACCTCCAAGCTGTCGGTGCCTGCAACCGCAGGAAAGCCCGCACCTGAGTCAGAATCTTTAGCATCCTGTCTTCGGGCAAAAACATGGACCCTATCTCCGTGTCGAACAGAGCCCCAAGGTACGTAAGGCGGTGAACTGGCTGCAACTTGCTCTTCGCCTGGTTGATAACCCAACCGCGGTGTTCCAGGAAGGGCACCACTTGCCTGGCTGAGGCCACGGCCTCTTCCACCGACCTCCCATGGATCAACCAATTGTCCAGATAAGGGTGCACCTGAATTCCTTCTTTCCGCAGCGCCGTTACTACCACTACCATCACCTTTGTAAAGGTGCGCGGCGCCGTAGCCAACCCGAAGGGCAACATCCTGAACTGGAAGTGCCCCATGGGGACAGCAAAACGCAAAAACCTTTGATGTTCTGCTCTGATGGGAATGTGTAGATACGCCTCCGTGAGATCTATGGAGGACAGAAGCTCTCCAGGTTGCACTGAGTGAATTACCGAACGCAGGGTTTCCATTCGAAAATGTGGGACGCGCAAACACCTGTTCACATGCTTGAGATCCAGAATTGGCCGAAAAGACCCCTCCTTCTTGGGGACCATGAAATAGATCGAGTACCGACCTAGTCCGTACTGGCCTAGGGGCACCGGTACCACTGCTTGGAGGCGCAACAACCGCTGCAGCGTGTCGCCTACCGCCTTTTTCTTTGACGGAGACCCACATGGGGACCTCACAAAGGCCTCCGTATGCGGCTGATTGAACTCTAATGTGTACCCCTTGTGGATGATCTCCAGCAACCACTTGTCCGTAGTTATGGAGGCCCAAATGGAGACAAACTCCTTTAAATGTCCCCCTACCAGAATCTCCGCCTGGACCAGATGGCCATCATTGTGGCTTCTTAGCTGAGTTCTGCTGGGCGTTAAAGTACCCCCTGCCGAACCCTCTAGCCCCGCAAAAGGGCTGACCTCTGGACAAAAACCAACCCCATTGATACAGAGCAAAACACGGCCCCTGAAACCTACCTCTACCTTGCCCTCTGGGGATCGACCCCTGCCTTGACCCCTTAGGGTGGTCTTCCGGTAGCCGGCCACCTTTGGAATCTCCCAAATCCTTTACGATCTTCTCCAGCACCTCTCCAAAGAGCAGCTTGTCCTTATATGGGAGCTTACTAAGGCGAGTCTTAGAAGAGGCATCCACTGCCCAGTTCCTAAGCCAGAGAAGTCTCCTGGAGGCAATGACTGAAGCCATCGACTTCGCTGCTATCCTCACCAAATCATAGAAGGCATCCGCGAAATAAGCTGTGGCGGACTCCAACTTCGCCCCCTCCGGGGACAAGCTCTCTGCTTTCTCCGACCCCGACTCCCCTTGAAGCCAACGGATAAAGGCTCTGGAAACATATGCTCCACAGATGGAGGCCTGCAAAGACAGCGCACTAGAATCAAACGCCTGTTTAAGAAGCGCTTCCAACTTACGATCCTGAAGATCTTTAAGGGCTGTCCCGCCTTCCACCGGAATAGTTGTCTTCTTTGTCACCGCCGCCACCAAGGCATCTACCTTGGACATTCACAACAACTCCTTCTTTTCCTGCGGTACTGGATAATGGTGCGACTACCCCTCAGGGTAGCCTCCGGACATTCCCATTCCGACTCAGTCATCTGCTTTATCACTCTGTGAATGGGAAAACAGCGCTGCTCTGCCTTGAAGCCTTGCAGCAACGGATCTTCCAGAGGCTCTTGCTGAGCCACCGGAAGAGCCACATTTAGAGCCACTAGAGACTGAGAAATCAGGGCTCCCAACTCCTCCTTATGAAATACCCTAAACATATTGGGGTCCTCGCCGGGCAAGATCTCCCCGTCTTCCAGATCACCTGCCCAGGAGTCGAACCCTGCCTCTGAGAGGATTTCCCCCTCCTCTCCCACTGAGTGCATCGAGATTGGAAGCCCGAAGCCATCGAGCCCTGACTCCGGCCCTTTAACCTGTTGAGAGGACCCCTCTCCCGGGTCAGCTCCTTTATCCAACATACTGGGAGACACCTCCTTGCCCACAGCCTGTTCAACCTTCAGGCAATAAGCCCTATGAAGGGCAAGGATAAAATCCAGTGAAAAAACAGATTCCAAGCCTCTCGAGGGCCCTGCAGACTGCTCCTGCACCTGGGACCTCCCAGAGAAGGCTTTTTCTCCCTCACCTTCTTTTTTCCCCCCCTTACTTTGAGGCGCGGGAGGAATGGCAGCTCCTGACAAAATGGCCGCCGTTCCCACCTCCATCTCCATACTCTGAGGCCTAACTGAGGACTCCCCGGCCTGCAAACCTGACTCCATGAGGCCCTCAAACCGTCGCTCCACAGCACTGTTTCCCCTCACACAAGAGCGGCAAAAGCCCGGCCCCGACAGCCCCTGGCGAATCCCACACTGCACGCATGGGGCTGCCGCCGGTAACATGCGCTCCCGCAAGAATCAAAAAAATCAGTGTCCCAGCAAGAACACTCCGCCGATGGCCTAACCCGTGACGCTGAAGCCAGAACCAAAATTGCCGAATCGCAAGTGCTGAGCGTCCCCGACCTACCTCAGAGAAGTTGTGTGACTCACCCGATCAGCCTATGTCTGCTGCTAGCAGGCACGGAGATCGCACACCGGAGGAAGAGGGGTAGATTCTGGTGCTCCCAGTGTCTCCCTCACCTCTCTTAACTGACAAAGCTTCAAAACTGTATTGCTGACTAGGGCAGGCTCTGCCCCTGACTGCCTCCTTGTAGTTCCTGAGGCCAGCGAAGGCCGTCTCTTTTTTTTTTTTTTTAATTTAATATATCTCCTCAGCAGCCAGCACAACTAGAAACAACACCAATACCAGACCCATCTCCTCAAAAGCCCGATGGTTCACCCCCAACCTCCGAAAACTGAAAACCAGACTTAGAAGAACCGAAAGGAAATGGAGAAAAACCAAAAGCGACAGAGACAAAGCAAAATACCTCTACGAACTCAATGCATACCACTCAGAAACTGACAACGCCAAAAAGACCTACCACACCAAAATCATCACAACAGCCATAAACAAACCTCGAGAGCTCTTCCAAATCGTCAAAAAACTAACAAAGGCACCCAGTAGCTCCGACCAGCTCCCAGACATCCCCCCTGACCTTCTAGCCCGACAATACAAACAGCTTCAGCAACCACAAAGCTCACATCACTACGCTGAAACAACCAAGACAAATTCATACCCCATCCTGAACAGAGATTGGAATACATTCGACACAACCTCAAAAGAAGAAATATCTTCCACCATCTCCTGCTTGAACACCACCACCTCCCCGCTGGATCCCTGTCCTACCGACTGGATAAAGAAAACCAAAGAAGACCTCAGTGCACCACTAACCCACATCGTAAATGAATCCTTCACCCAAGGACACATGCCAGACACCCTCAAGACCACAATCATTCGACCGACCCTAAAAAAGCACAACCTAGATCCCCTAGACCCCACCTCCTACAGACCAGTAGCGAGCCTCCCACTTACCGCAAAGATAATCGAGAAGATAGTACAACGTCAGCTTCAAGAACACCTAGACATCAACAACATACTGGACCCGCAGCAACACGGATTCCGACCATTACATGGGGTCGAGACCCTCATGACCACGCTGATGAACACCCTCATCATAGGAACCCAAGAGAAACACTCAGGATACATCCTAATTTTCCTGGATATATCAGCGGCCTTTGACACCATCTCCCATAATACCCTTATCCACAGACTCCAAACAATTGGGATCAAAGATACTGTACTCCAATGGTTCAGGTCCTATCTAACCAACCGACAGCAACTGATCCGCACCAAAACCTCAACCTCACCCCCCTTCCAACAACATCAAGGAGTACCTCAAGGATCCACATTATCAGCCATGCTTTTCAACATCTACCTCCGTCCACAGTTCAGTCATACACACTCACAATGTCAACTTCCACATATACGCCGACGATATAATGCTCTACGCCCCAATCACAACCACAGACCCAACAAACGACCAGCTATCAACCTGCTTCACCAACGTATCCAACTGGCTACAAGAGAACAACTTATCCATTAACATAAAGAAAACCGAAGCTCTTATAGTGACAAAAGACCCAGACTTCAAACCACCCACTCACCTCATCATGGGAACCACGCAAATTCAAATACAACCACACATAAGATATCTCGGCATTATCAATGACCAAGCCCTAACCCTTAAGCAGCAAATCAACAAGAACACTAGCACAGTATTCCACAAGGCAAAAATGGTACAACGTCTTCGACCTCTCCTCGAACCACAAGACTTCAGGACAGTAATGCAAGCTCTGACACTCCCTCATCTGGACTACTGTAACATAATCTACCATGGCCTACCTGCCACACAAACCAATCCCCTCCGAACTGCCCTAAACACCACGGCGAGAATAATTCACAATGCAAAGAAACGGGACCACATCACCCCAATTCTGAGAGACCTGCATATTCTCCCCATCGAAGCAAGAATCAAGTACAAAGCTCTTCTACTCACCCACAAAACCATCCACCAAACACAAGGCACCCCACTCCGCACCCTACTGCCTCGCCCAACCCACAGCAGAACAACCAGACAAACCTCCAACAGCTCCATTGCCGTCCCCCACAAAAGGACCAAGGCAACACAACGGACCTGCAACAGAGCCTTCAAAACTCTATGCCCCATCCCTCTGGAACTCTCTACCAAACCACATCAGGAACAACGATGATCTCCCATCATTCAAAAAGCAGCTAAAAACCGTCCTATTCCAAGAACATCTCTGAATAGGAATCCCCCCTATTTCTCTTCAAGAACCCCAGACCAATAACTGTGCTATCCTGTCAGTCTCTATGTTATCCTGTCAGTTATCCTGTGTTATCCTGTCAGTTATCCTGTCAGTCTCTATGTTCATCCCAAAATCTTCACTGTTGAGCCCCCGGTGATGGGCCCCCCCACACTATTGATCCCCCCCCCCCGCTGTTATATGTCCCACCGCTTTGACCCAGTGAAAAGCGGGATATAAATACAGTTAAATAAATAAATAAATATCAAACTCCTTGGCTTTAGTACCCCACTAGGGCAAAATCCGGGATCAGCTTCTCCTGCTACTAAATCCCTACTACCTAATTCCTTTTTATCTCTCCAGGGAGCCTGTCAGCCCAACGTCCTGTTCAGCTGGTGAGGACTGAAAGACTGAGTCTCTGACTCCAGGGGGAGCTGGATAGCCTGTCAGAGAAACTTTCAGAATTCAGTCCTCAGCTGCTGGAAGAGGTTGACCACCCGTGTGTTTCTGGACTGGCTCGGAGAGACGAAGAGGAAGTGTCATTATAATCAAACACACAAAAAGTGTTGAACATGAAAGTAAATGACCAGCATTCATCTCCATTATTAAATGCTGACAAGCATTCCAATGAGTTAAAGGAATGAGTGAGAATTATCATTACAGCCCAAAAGATTAAATTAGACTTACCTGCTAATTGTAGTTCCTGGAGGAACTCCAGTCTAGTCCTGGAATCTCTGGGGTTGACAACCTCATCCATCAGCTTTGGAGACTGAGAAACTTCACTCCTGTGATGTCACCGGTATATAAGGGCTGGTACCGCCTCCTCACACCAGTTTACCTATTGACAAAGCAAACTCACCGGAGCAACAAGTAAGTAATGAATTGCAGAATCAAAATAACTGTCTCACTGAACTGTAAAAGCCTGACGGCCCAACTATTTACAAGATCTGTACGCATTGCATGCCTTGAGATCCCCCGTCCAGCACCCTGAAACCGTGAACACTGACTACCACCCCCTTCCAAGTGATAATCTGCATTAACATGAACCACGACCCCTAGAGAACTAAAAATGTTGCTTACCAGTAATATAGCTCTGCTTCAGGCCACAGCACATCAACGAAACAGGGTGGGACACGGGACTAGACCGGAGTTCCTCCAGGAACTACAATTAGCATGTAAGTCTAATTTAATCTTCCTGATCGTCCCTCCAGTCTAGTCCCGGAATCTCTGGGGATGTACCAGAGCAGTAAGTACCATCAACGGGAGGGTCCTGCTAGACCGGCCTGAAGCACCGCCGATCCAAAACAGGTGTCCTCGTCCGCCTGCACATCCAGACGGTAATGCTTCACAAAAGTATGTAGCGACGACCAAGTTGCCGCTCTACAGATATCCACCGCCGGCACCAATCTACATTCCGCTCAAGACGCCACCTGCCCTCTAGTGGAATGAGCCCGTAGACCATCCGGCACCTTGCGACCACGCAAAATATCCGCCGATGCGATGGCCTCCTTTACCCAACGAGCAATCGAAACTTTAGAGGCTGCCTCCCCTTTTCTGGCCCCCGCAAACAGCACCAAAAGCCGATCCGACTTACGGAAAGACGCTGTCCTAGCCACATACTTCTTCAATGCCCGGCGAATATCCAAGCGATGAAGCTGCTCCGCCGCCTGATTCTTACTTTTATCGTGAAAAACAGGCAACGATAGCACCTGGTTCAAATGAAAAGCTGAGACCACTTTAGGCAAGAACGACAGAACTGGTCTCAACACTACCTTAGAATCGAAAAAAGACAGAAAGGGCGCCCTACACGACAGCGCTTGTAACTCCGAAACTCGTCTAGCCGAGGCGATGGCCACTAAACATACCACCTTCAGCGTAAGGTCTTTCAACGAAGCATCCGCTAAAGGTTCAAAAGGCGCTTTCCCTAAAGCCTCCAAGACCAAAGACAGATCCCAAGATGGGACTATGGGCTTACGCGGAGGTTGAAGAAGTGCCACTGCCTTCAAAAAGTGCTTAATATCCGCATGACCCCCCAACAAGCCTCCGTGCACCTTTCCCCTATAACAGGACAACACCGCCAATTGCACTTTCAGTGAAGCTGCCGCTAGGCCCTTCTGAAAACCATCTTGCAAGTACGACAGTATCTGCGGAATCGACGCCCTTAAAGGAACACAGCCACTCTCCGCACACCAAGCCTCAAAGACGCGCCACACTCTGACGTATGCCAAGGAAGTAGACCGCCATCTCGCTTTCAGCAAAGTAGCTATCATTGCCGCCGAATAACCTCTGGCTCTCAACCTTGCCCGCTCAATAGCCAAGCCGTAAGCGAGAATTGATCCACCTGGGGCATGCAGAGGGGCCCCTGGGTTAGAAGATCCTTGCGAATGGGAAGCTTCCAGGGCTTCCCCACCAAGAGTCTGACCAAGTCCGCATACCACAGCCTTCTCGGCCAATCTGGGGCAATTAGAACCACTCGCCCTTTGTGTCGCTGTATGAGCTGTATAACCCGCCCGATCAACACCCACGGCGAGAAAACGTACAGCAGCTGCTCTTCTGGCCACTTCTGAATGAGAGCGTCCAGCCCTTCCGCCATCCTCTCCCTCCTTCTGCTGAAGAACCGAGCGACTCTTGCGGACTGAAACGTCACCATGAGATCCATCACCGGTGTACACCAACGCCGCACCAACATCGCAAATACCTCTGGGTGCAGAACCCACTCCCCTGGGTCCACCTTTACGCGACTCAGAAAATCGGCCTCTACATTGTCCACTCCCGTGACATGCGTCACCGACAAGGCCACCAGGTTCCCTTCGGCCCACTCGAACAAACTTTCCACGTCGGCCTCCAGCGCTATGCTGCTGGAGCCACCTTGTTGATTTATGTACGCCACTGCCGTAACGTTGTCTGAGAACACCCGAATGGCCTTTTTCTGAAGAAAGGGGCGCAACTCCTGGAGAGCGAGCGCCACCGCCCTCAACTCCAGTCTGTTGATCGACCACGACTTTTCCAGGTGGGACCACTGGCCTTGCACCAGGTGACCTTGACAATGGGCCCCCCAGCCGTACAGATAGGCATCCGTTGTTAGCGACACCCATGACGGAGCTTCCAACGACATCCCTGTCTCTAGACTCTCTGGCCGCAGCCACCAACATAGCGCTAGTCGAGTCTGTGGAGGACAAGCCAATCTCTGGGACAGCGAATCTCTTTGATGCGACCACCTTCGTAACAGAGCCCATTGTAACGGTCTCATGTGGGCCCGTGCCCATGGCACCAACTCCAGGGTCGCCGCCATAGTCCCTAACACTTGCAGATACTCCCAGACTGTGGGACACTGTTGGCTGAGAAAACGATGCAGCAACTGTCTGAGACCCAGCGGTCGGTGCTGAGGCAGAAACACTCGACCCACGCTGGTATCGAAACGCAGTCCGAGATACTCCAGGTTCTGAGACGGCTCCAACTTGCTCTTTGCTGCATTGACCACCCAACCGAGACTTTGCAACAGAGCTATTACCTTGGCCGTAGCCGAAACACTTTCCTCCCTGGACTTTGCTCTGATTAACCAATCGTCCAGATATGGGTGAAACAAGACTCTGTCCTTCTGCAAGGCCGCCGCCACCACCACCACCACCACCATCAGCTTGGTGAATGTTCGTGGCGCCGTTGCCAAGCCAAATGGAAATGCCTGAAACTGGAAATGCCCCATCGGCACTGCAAACCTGAGAAATTTCTGATGCTCCCATCATATCGGAATGTGAAGATACGCCTCCAATAGGTCCAGGAACGTCAGAAACTCCCCTCTTCTCACCGCCATGATGACTGACCTGAGGGTCTCCATCCGAAAATGAGACACGCGCAGACAGTGATTCACCCTTTCTAAATCTAGAATGGGCCACCAAGTCCCTTCTTTCTTTGGAACTACGAAATAGATGGAGTATCGACTGCAACTTAACTGGTCGGCAGGAACCGGGACAATTGCCTTGAGACTCATAAGCCTTTGTACCGTTTCCTGCACTGCCTCGCGCTTTGCTCGAGCATTGCACGGTGACCGAACGAAAGCCTCGGACACCGGCCGCTGCAGCTCCAGCGCATAACCTTCTCGAATCACCTCCAGCACCCACTGATCGGATGTGAGTTGGGCCCAGGCAAGGTAAAAATCCCACAGCCGACCCCCTATGGGAATTAACTCTCCCTGGACCGCCCTGACTTCATTGTGACTTTTTGAAGGTGGAGGCCGAGGATGCAGCCGCAAAACCTCTGTTTGCTCCTCGAAACCCCTGGGACCTACCAGGAAAGCAACCTCGCTGAGATTGACCCCCCTCGGGGGACTGAATCGGCGAAAATCCCGCTGCTGCCCCCGAGATCCGGGAACGGAGCGGCCCTGTTTCTGTTTGTCCTCTGGCAACCTACCGCCTTTAGACTCCCCTAAATCCTTAACCAACTTCTCCAAATCTTCTCCAAAGAGCAGCTTCCCCCGGAAAGGAAGCCTACTCAACCTTGCCTTGGAAGAACCATCTGCTGCCCAATTTCGCAGCCAAAGACACCTTCGCCCCGCAACTACAGAAGCCATACTCTTCGCTAAACCCTGGATCAGATCATAATGAATGTCGGTGAGATACGCCGCACTGGATTCTAACCTGGCCGCCTCCTCGGACACTTCCCCCGAGTGTTCGCCCTGTATTCGCTGCGCCCACCGCAAGCAGGCTCTCGCTACCCAGGCCCCACAAATAGACGCCTGCAAGGACAACGCATTAGCTTCAAAAATCTGCTTAAGTAAGGTCTCCAACTTGCGGTCCTGCGCATCTTTAAGTGCCGCTGCACCCTCCACCGGAATGGTAGTTTTCTTGGTCATCGCTGACATGGCCGCATCAACCCTTGGAGCCTTAAACAACTCCCGGTCCTGATCCAATAGAGGATACAGCCTTGCCATAACCCTCGATCCTTTAAGAGTGGCTTCCGGCATATCCCATTCCTCCTGAATCATCTCCTTAAACATCCTATGCACAGGGAAAGCCCTCTGAGTTTTCCAAAATGCCTGAAGCAGCGGATCCTCCAGGGTAGAATCCTCCACCGGTCCTGCGTCCGGCATATTAAGAGTTTTGAGAGACTCTGCAATGAGCGCCAGTAGCTCCTCTCTACGGAACACCCTAACTACTTGCGCCTGATCTTCCTGCTCCCTAATCTCACCTTCCTCTAGATTCTCCAGGTCCCTTTCTATATCCGCTTCCTCTGATCGTATGTCCTCTGACACGACTGACTGATCCAGATGGTCCTTACTCGGCCTGGTCCTCTTGGCACTGATGTCAGACGCTACTGCTGACAAAGGCGAACACGGCCTCTTCTGCCCCAGCTCAGCTCCTGAGGTATCTGCTGTGGGCACTCCCTGAGAACCAGCCAAAGTCTTTTGGAGCAGTGCCATGAAATCTGGCGAAATAATTGAAGCTAAATTGCTTGCTATAGGCTGCTGAGAGAGCTGCAGCGCTGGTGCCAAAGGAGCACTAAGCCCAGGGTCTGGAGCAGGTAGGGATGGGAGACCTGGTTCAGTCACCTCCCCCAAACCATCGTGCCTCCCAGTTTCTGAATCGGGAACTAAGCCCCTGGCCTCCAACTCAGGAGCGCATCCCTTACACACACCATCTTGTGAAACAGAACTCCTCTTGGCCCCACACAAGAGGCAGAGCTGTTTGGAAGGCATACTGCCCTGGAACCAACACGCTGCAAAACACTCCACCAACAGAAATTTTTTTTTTTTTACTTCAGTTACTGCAGAGACGCTCTCCCCACTAAAACCTGAAGAAACTACCGCAAAACGAGGCTCCTAGGCTGAGATATAACGCGTCCAAGCCCCACAACTAAAACTGTGATCTTCCCGCTCTCAGCCCACGCGGTTTGGCCTGCTAGCATAAATCAGCCTTTTCCCGCCAAAACTGCTTGCTTACCTCCAGAACCGCTGACGGATTGCCTGTAAGGAGTTTGCCCTCTCTTGTCAGCTCCTCAGCAGATCCTTCAAGCATTTCAACATTTCAGTGCCCTGCACCGCGAGAAAACCAACTGCGTTTCTACCGGACAGCTGTCAGCACCGGCAGGCAAAGCCTCTGCACGCGCTGCTCTCAGAAGTGAGCCGGCTCCTGTCCCCTCACAACTGGGACGGTAACCAGCTGCCGATCCTCTCCCCGAAGTCACAGCACCTCAGAATCTGGCTCCTGACTGTCCCCCGGAGGAAATAAAGGGAAGGAGGTAGAGGATCTCAGGGCAAACGGAAGCAGCTCACCCACCAAAACTGCAAGTAGAGAGCATACAACCGCTCTCCTTTTCTGTTTCCTTTCTTTTGGGGTTTGTTTGTTTTTTTTAAATTCCTCTGCTACCTTTCCTTAATTGTTCCCCTAGTGAGCCCTGAAATCTTTGGGCTCACCACCCCTCTAGCTGCTTTGGAGACTGATAAACTGGTGTGAGGAGGCAGTACCAGCTCTTATATACCAGTGACATCACAGGAGTGAAGTTTCTCAGTCTCCAAAGCTGCTGGATGAGGTTGACAACCCCAGAGATTCTGGGACTAGACTGGAGGGACGATCAGGAAGAGTAGATTACTGCAAGATGGTTCACAGCAAGTGTAGACAAAAATCTGGCAAAACAGACATATGTAGATTCTGGAAGAAACAGCTGGGAATGGTTACTAATCTCATAGCTGACTGTAAAGTCCTGATGGCAGAAATTATCTATACAGAAAGGTACAATAAGGAGGCACCTCTCATCTATTGGAAACTTTGTAAACATCACTGTACTAGGAAAGCACTGGGATCATGGCCCTAAGCAAATTATAGAAAATAAAGAGGTTATAATTACCTGGAACATTCCTATGTAACCAATAAAAAGCTGGATTCAAGGAAATTGGACATAATGATAAAGAAGAAAAACACTAGAACGGCATTGGTTATACAGGTGTCAGTTCCAAGTGATTATTCTGTGAATTGGGTGGAGAGAAGACCTCAAGTACCAAGAAATGCAGTCAGAGTCCAAGAAAATGTGGTAGAAAAATACAGAGATATCGCCCATCGTACTGGTTGCCACAGACCTGATTTAAAAATAATTTTCAAACACACCTTGATAGGTTCCCCATACATATAACATCCTATGAACTCCAGAAGGAAGGCCCAATGCAGGTACTACGGCAAGAGCTAGCAGTAAAACTCAAAGACCAAGATCATACTCTGCATACCCTGGCTTACTTATATCTTTCTTGCCAACAGACAAAGCAAAGTTGCTTACTTCTAGCAGGTGTTCTCCATAGTCAACAGGATTACCAATGCACACAACACACCACAACACCCTAAGAGTTGCACTACTCCTTCAGCTATGGAACTAACTGAGGGGACTGAGGAGACCACTGCACATGGGAATGGATGTGCATGCTCAAAACGTTACACTAGTTTTGAGCTCGAAGAGGGCTGATCCATCTCAGTGCAGTCCAATGACATCACCCACTTGTTTGCCTGATCATATCTTGGTTGTCAAGAGAGGATTCCTAGCCGTCATACCACAGGGACAGCCAAGAAATAGGATTCAAAGTCTACACATAACTGGTCTCAGAACAGAGCTGCACTCTACGTGAATGGGGCACAATTCTTGGGTAGCTTCAAGTAAAAGCTCATTATGTTACAGTCAGGAAGAGTCCAATTCGGATCAACTGGAAGTTCAAAAATGAACAGTTTCTCATGCATTCATAACAATAGCAGTGTAAGGGGGCTAAGTTACTAAGGGACACTAATGTTAAAGCGTATTAATTCACTGTTTAATGTGCATTATTAGTAACTAGGTCCCATTGAATAACATGGGACCTGCTCTAAAATAAAGGAGTCGATACAGAAACACTGCGCTATGCTCTAACACAGCATTTTGCTACTGATATTCACACACTAGCTCTCTAATGCAGAAAGCAAGCTATTGGTGGGAAAAAGGCCAGCAAAACCACTGCGCTAAAGCATAGAGCAGTGGACTTGCTAATCGCATGAAAAATAATGAATTTTAAATCATGTCCAATGTATAAAAAATGAGCTGAAATTTAGTATAGATTTTTAATTTTCTTTAATGCTGTATCTTTATGCCTGCTTCAAGATACAGTGGGAACCCAAAAACACCTGATGGCACCCTCCCCATCTTCCACCCCCCCAAACCAAGAAAATGACCTGCTGTCCTAGTGGCACCTAGTTCCCCCCCTCTTCGTACCTTGAAAATCACGAGCTGGGGCAATGCCCATATGCTCCTGCTTTGCCATCTTGAAAAATGGAGGTGTCTGGCCCCTCGCGGTGTTTCCAAGGATGCACAGGATGGGGTCAGACTGCCATATAAGGCAAAATATATGGCAGAGTGACCCCCTGGGGGTACATCCTAGGACTCATGATGTAAGGTCAGCTGTCCCAGGATGCACCCCAGGTTTCAATCTGCTACGCTGGGAGCCTGACCCTGCCTAGTGCATCCTATGATATATCGAGCAGGGCCAGATTCCAAGATAGCACGACAGGGGCGTACACCTTGTAACTCTATACTAATGATTAGCAATAGTAGTAGCATGTGGGCATCACTCCAGCCCCTGATCTTTAAGGTACTGGGGGCAGCAGGGCTTACTAGCAGGGTTTGGGGAGATGGGAGCTAGGAGCCACTAAGCCACCAGGACATTTTATTGGTTGGGAGGATGGGTTGTGGGGGGATAGAGGCCACCAGGTAATTTTGTTGGATTCAGGGGGCCACCAGGTAGGATCCATGGGTGGGGGGTTACTGTGATTGAGGGAGTCTGATTCTCCAAAATGAAGTGTCAGACTTCACCTCGGATGACTTTTTTCTTTTTTGTAAAGCAAACCAACTTGCACACAGGTACCAGACTTATTGCAGGCCCGTGTGTGCATGTGTTTGGCTTGCTCCCCTTCTCTAAAGCTGATTTGCATGCTATTTGATTACAGCATTGCTGCACAAAAAAAATCGGCGTTAAACTTGCGTTAGGAAACACTGTGCTAGAGCTTCAGCACAGGGTTTCTGCAATGACCTGAAAGTGTAGCATAGTGACTAACCTTAGCGCATCTTAGTAACTACCCCCCTAAGTAGCTATTTAAAATTGCTTTGGCATCGCATGTAAACTTAGTTTTATTGGCACGAAATCTATTTGATTCAGATTTCCCTCCTGAAGAACTAAAAGTGTTTTGCTCTTAAAGTTTCTCTTGCGTAATCGCTCCCACTGTCATTTTTGTGTAAGGCAGAAAGTCCGGATGCAACAACACACATAGCTTTAAGAGCCCAACGTTCTACTGGAAAGGGGCGAGCTAAATACAAAAATTAAATAAATAAAATAAACTGTGATTGGTAAGCCTCAGATCTCCGAATTCTGCCACGTTTCCTCTATCTCACTAGATGTCCGCTACACTAACTCTAGCCGTGCTCTTCCTCCATCCACCCCCACACTGTGTTTAACGTCCTCTGCTCTCCTACTTCCTCAGTAGCACGGATGTCGGGACTACAAATCCCAGCATGCTCTGAGTTTTTCTGCTGGACTAGAGGTAGAGGCGTCTAGGGCAAACTCCTTTCTTTGCCAAATTGGCCAGGGACGTTTTTTTAAATGTATTTTTGCTTTGAGCTCAGTGGCCATTGTTCCGGAGCCTGAGCCGGATGGCCCTTAACTGCTTTGTTTTCCGTGCCTCGTTTTCGCAATCAATTTCCCCCATATTCAACTCACTTTTAATATTTGCGAACTGTACTCCTCCGCGTGCTATAATAGTTCCTTAAACTGGATAGTGTTCTACGATGTGATGCTACTCGCGTGTTAAGGTTTGCCATGCACCTTCCAGCAAACCTTCGTCAGACGCGAGAGCGGCCCTCGGAAACATAACGAACTAAACTAAGTAACCTTTAAAAAAATAGTTAAAGTTAGCAGCGCATCCTTCCGCCCTCCATAGCTAAGGGGCCCTTGGCGTCCCGTTGCCTAGACGACGCTTCGTCGTGGGCGGTGCCTTTGCGGCAATGGGTGACGGCTGCTCTGCTGTCCAATCCAATGCAAAGGATTTGCGAGGGAGCGTGACATAGAGTTTCCGAGACAGCCAATTGCGTTCAACCAGGAAGAGGGAGTGTTTGTGGCTGGGGTTGTTGGGTATTCGAGACTGAGTGCGATTGCTGGTGATTTTGGATCAATGGTAAGCTAGTGCTTTGTGGAAGTGAGACAGGCATTCTGCCTCTGACGTTTGGAAGTCAAATTTGTCATATCCCAATGAAACTGTCGATTATGATGATAACTGTTCGAGTAGAGATGGTGGGATGATTTCTATAGTAGTATTAACTATAGTAGGTGGACATAAAATGTCCCCCTCCCCCCCCAACAAAAAACATTACAGCAAAAAAGTTGGTGAAAATCATGCATGCTTGTTATGTTCTTGCTGCCCTGAAGCAGTGTGTAATCTGTGGTGGCAGGTTAGAAAGTATGCAGGCAGGAAAGATCCAACAAACTTCATTCTACACATACCCTTTACACAAACTGTCAGGGCTGGTGCAGGGGTACTGTGTGCCCTAGGTGAATGTTCAACCTTACATCCCACCCCTAGGGCTGGCCTGCCCACTAAGCAAACTTGACAATTGCCTAGGGTGGCAGCCTACTTGACAAACCACTGCTGCCGCCAAATGCTGCAACACAGAATGCCCCTCCCTTATTCACCCAGTGGTCTGCTCCCTCAAACCGTCCAGGCATGTCTTCTTTCTTCATTTTATGTGTGACTATCGGTGGTGAAAAAGAAAATTTATCTGCTGTGGAGCCTAGTACTCAAGTGCACTAGAAGCCTGTGCTTGTCCTCAGCCCCTTGACTTGTATTTCCTGCTGCTGTGGGGGTGGGACATTTTCAAGTGTGAGGCTCCATGGTGGATTCATTTCCATTTGCTTTTTCACTAATGATGTTCACAAATACATTGAAGAAAGATGCCACACTCAGAAGGTTTGAGGGGGGAGAAAGCTGCTGAACTAGGGGCAGGGATAGTAAAACCTTGAGCTGCTTGAACTAGAAGAGGGTGAATGGCTGAAGGTTTACTTAGGGTAGCAGATTTTTTTATTTATTTAGACAGATTTGTATACCACCTTATCCTAAAATCAAAGTGGTCACATTGGAGGGTTACATTTAACATGAGGCAGATAACCTTGGGCCAGCCCTCCCCTCACCCACTCACCCTGAGATTTTGATAGTTAAACTCAACAGCGTGATCATCAAAATACTACCCTTCCCATAACAGTCCTGTAAAAATGCATAATTGGGCATCATACTTTTAAATATTAAGCTTGCATGTTTGTGTGTGCCCATTCTCTTTACAGCAGTGATTCCTAAACTTGGGGTGGATGGGGGTCACAGAAATCATAGCCATTTCCCCTTCTCTCTGAACTTTCACTGTGAGTCTGTGACCTATGCCAGGTAGTGGCAGTCACCAGTCAGCATGTGGCCTATGAACAGTGAATATTCCTAGGCCTTTGTCCCCTCCTGTTAAACTGGAAATGCATGCTGAGTATTGGGGTCTGTAATGACACACAGCACATTGACACAAGAGATCCTGTGTTTGCTGCTGCTGCTGCTGCTGCTGTTGTTGTTGTTGTTGCTGCTGCGCTTTCCTGCTTTAGATGAGTGGAGGGAAGGGAAGAAGGCTGGAAACCTGCTTTTGGATTTCATCATCATCTTGGGTTACTTGAACCTTCAGTTGTTAAAATGGGGTCATATAGGATAAAAGTTTGAAAAGCACTGCCCTACAGATAAAAGAATGTGCTGATGGCTCTTTAAATTTGTGTTGCTGTCTAGATATATTGTTTTGCTTTGACTGCTACTGCTCTTCACTACCCTTCAGAAACGCTGTCCTAGGGAACTGCCTAGTCTTGCCTAATAAGTGGGCAGCAGCAACAAGCAAAGGCCATTACTCACTGGCTGGGTTTGCAACTATTCTGATAAACACTAGCCCTTTCTTTGTCTTTATGCTGTGCCCTTTCTGCCCCTTCCTATAGCTGTGAATATGTTGGCTTTGCTAGGCTGGTGATGGCTGCTGTGGAACACCGGTTCACGCACAGTAGTGACTGGCATTGGCACTGGCAGATAATGTCAGCCTCTCCTGAGTACCCCAGACACAGGCTTCCCTTCCTAACCATAAGGAGTTATTTCTTCACAGTCTCTGTTAGTCACCTCCATACAGAACCTTAGGCTCTTCTGCTTCTCACTAACGCGATAGTCTGATACTTTAATTATAAGAAAAAATAACAATGTGTTTTAGGTTTCTTTTTGGTTTCTCTGCTATTCTCTATCATCGTTTGCTGATGTAATGCCTATCTGATGCCATGTATGACCTGGTATGTTTGGCAGCCAGGGATGGGGCCCTAACGACTGTATCACGGCATTGGATTTGCCTCTGGCACTGGGCAGCGGACATATCCTCCAAAGCCCAGTTGGCTCTACTAGCCTTAAAGAGGAAGCTTCTGTTTAGAACTGAGTTGGTGAAGGACCTAGGCGAGACAAAATCTTACCACCTCCCTGAAGACTGGTCCAAGGGGCTTGTGAAGCAGGCTAGTGCCCCGCTCTCGTCAGCCTTGGTCCAACCATCAAGGACACGCTGTCCGGAATCCTGGGGGTCTCGCAACTCATCATTACTGACCTGGAAAATCTTTCTTTCCTTCTGCTTCAGGGACTCAGATTTGTTCTCAGTCCTTTCATGGAGCATGTGGACCCAGGCATTTGGGCCCCTCTAGAGGAGGACCCACCCAGGCTACGCAATGAAGGTTTGGGGACAGCAGGCTTTGCTTCTTCTTTCAGGAATGGGCCCTGGTTACCAAGGATTGCTGGGTGCTAGATGCCATTCAGTTTGGCTATGTTCTGGAGTGCAGAGAGCCATTTCTCGATTCTTTTATCATTTCCCCTTGTGGACCTGCAATCAAGGGTGCCGCAGTGTGGACCACCTTGGACAAATTGCTATGCCTAAAGGCGGTGATACCTGTCTCCCCCCCCCCCCCCGGATGAATGGGGCAAGGGCAGATATTCCATCTTTTTGTGGTGCCAAAGAAGAACGATTCTTTCCAGCCCATTCTGGACCTCAAGAGGGTCAACGAGCCTCTCCTGCTAGATCAGTCTAGGGCCCGACCCCTGGAACTGTGTTTGCTCTGTTCTTCTGCGATGATACCCTTGGGTCCACTACAATTTCCATACTTGGCTATGCAGGTCTATCTTCTACAGACAGACTTCTGTTTATGCTTTCCTGTACATAGTTCTCTACTGTTTGGTTACTCATTGTTGCCCACATTGAGGTTGTGTGAGGCTTGCCTTGTTCTCCCATATGCTTTGGGACAAATACTGAAGAGACCTCTAGTGGCTGAGGCAGATAGAGGCCTGGAAGTGATGTTATTGAAACCTGGGCTTTTCGTTGGTTCTTGGTCTCCATCAATCTGCTGGTAGGGGAACACAATCCATTTGTCTGGACTGGTGTAGCAGGACTCAAGGAAAGGATATTATCTGGTAAGTAAAATATCACCATATCCTGTCTGATGCAAGGAGAGTGCAACGTGAAAGTTGTGTGCTATGGTTCCGATGAGCATTGTCTATCTTCAAAAGTGGTTGAAATGATGTGCCCCTAGATTGCATAATGCTGGTGGTGAGGGTAGTTACTTCTGAATCCACTTCAGAGTTGAACTCAGGATCCATAAGCTTAAAAGGTTTTCAAGGCTGAGGATGTATATTCATATTTGACAAGAAAGTCTGGTCTTATCAATGATGTTTCTACAGAATGGCTTTGTGGAGGTTCTGATAAATAGGAATATTATGCTAGTGCTTCAGCCATGTTGACTTCTAATGCACTGACTCTGCCTGGTTTAGTTATATGGGTAGTGCAGAACTACTTTGCTGTCAGTGTGTTAGGGCTTACCTTGGTCTGTAGAGAGTCTAGACCCAGGGAAGATGGAGTGATGCAGGAATTGTGATCTGAACCAGGCAAGGTAGCATTGAGAAGGACTGGAGCAAAACTGGGAGCTATGGTAGAACAGCTACAGAAACATGGAGGAAACGCTAGAGATCTTGGCTGTGAACGGAAGTTGAAATAAAACTTTGCTGAAAGTGAAGGGAGCTGGGTTGGTAGTAGAAACAGCACAGACCCACCAAAAACTGTTGAACCACGAAGGGTGTGTCTGACTAGGCTTCCTTATTTTGGGGGTCATAAAACACATCTCTTGCCGGTCCAGGGGGCTTCTCTTGGGGGTTAGGGGGTCCTCCTCTTCTGCCCCAAGTGGTCTTAACTTGAGCTCAGTCTCTGTGGCTCCTGCTGCGCGACTGTGGCCTCTTGTCCACAAGGTCACAGATTCAAACTCCAGGCATGCCCGATAGAATAAGCCACTGCTGGCCCCACCTAGGGCTTTAGGACCAAGCTTCTCTTGGTGTTCAGGATGATATTGGGCCACCAAGTTATTGGTATGGATATCAACTGTGGTTTCCCAACTGCGCCCTCTGGGTCATAGTCGTTCTAATTCACAAGGTATTTAGTTGACCCTGGAGGTACTTGGAGTCCAAAATATCCTGATCAAGAAATTTAGCAACTGGCTGTGGAGACAGGGGTTGCCGATCAGGGAGTGGATTCTGCCTATAGGGCTTTAAAAGAGACAAATGAAACACCAGCTGGATGAAGAGGTTAGCTGGGAGCTGCACTTGATATACCGTGGGGTTCACTTGCTCCTGGATCACATAGAGTTTCATGAACTTCTGCAATAAGCTTTTTTACTCCTCAGATGCCTGATTTTATTTTCTACTGTAAACTGAAGAACCTCTCATCGTTTTTTGTTAGCATACTTTTCTTGGCATCTTTTGCTTTTTCCAGCTCCTGTTATATTTGTGTATGCTGTTCACTCGGAGCTTTGACTCAGTCTGCAGCCATTGGATCTCTGGAATCTTGGATTTTTCTGGAATGAAAACGAGAATGAAAGCCATTGCTGGTGAAAAATGGTTAAAACTTGGTTGATGAATGTTCTGAATTGTTATGAACAAATTCTGACATAGGAAGTAATTAGGTCTTCTAGTGGTAATTGCAAAAGCATTGTAGATATTGTTTCAAGATGTGACTCACACGTTCTATTTTATTGTTGAATTGCGGGTAGTAAGCTGAGGTTACGTGAACCTGGATGTCCAAAAGCTGCTTCACTTTTCTCTAGAATAATGTAAACTGGGTACCTCGATTTAAAGACTATCAGGCTGATGCAGACAGCCGGTGCTAGACCCGCGCTGGATCAATTGTTTAACATTCCTGACAACGGCCACATTTTAACGTGCAATGCAGGAAGGTTAGAATATGCAAATGCCCACCGCGGTAACCCTATGCATGAAAATAAGCCACCACAGCATTAAACAGGGAGAGCGAGCCAAACCCATGCGCACAAGAATTCTGTGCTAATTTGGCTTGCTCTCCCCAAGCACCAGTGGCTAATTTGCATTTTTCCCCTTGGTCATCCCTCTGCTTCCTGGCTATTTAAAAATAGTAGTGTTATCTGCACACAGCAACTTCTTATGATGGACTGATGAATGGCACGGTACAGGAAGACCAGAAAACCAGTTTCACTTTGACTTTATCATTTTTTTTTTGTCAGCATGGCCCAACACTGTTTTGATGGCATCGGGGGCTTTACCCGATGGCTGATCATCTGGGGAGAAGATAATCTAGGCATTGGGGAAAGCCCCCAGTGCCGCCAAAATACCATCAGGACTAGCGTTAGAGGTTAACTTCTGCTCCGACCCTGCAGTTAAAATTTTGTCGCTATGGCTGGTTGCAAAATCATCTACACCTGTCTCTGCATCAGGTATAAGCATGATTTGAATACCAGCCCAGCAGATTTAAATAATGAATATTCATTTAAATACACATGGCGTTAATTGGTCACTAATTTTTCTGCCGGTGTTTAAGTCTATTTCCTGCATGAGGAGAATTGTAAAAATGTGTTTAAACATGGCTTTATGGGCTCATAAAGCCCGCACTAGCTTTCTGCATCAGCCTGTATGTGAGAAGGCAGTCCAAGAAATTGGATTACCTCCCATACCAGCATATCTGCTGTTTCTTGTGCTGTCAGGAGGCCAGCTGCAGTAATGAAGTGGGAAATCTTTGAGGAAAAAGTCAAGGATTGCAAGGATGGTAGATTTCCCTTGCAGTAAGGATACATCTGCAGTGAGGGCCATGGAAATCCATTCACAGGGCTTGAAAGGTATACATAGCAGCATTAATAGTCCTTGCAAGGGGGGGGGGGCTGTGCTGTAGAATCTTAATTTGGGCATAGGCTTTGTAGGAGGTAACATAATCCTTTATGTCTTGGCTCTACCCTGGCCACCATTAAGTGCTGGCCCACTAGTTCCCTGGTCCTACAAATGTCAGTATGACCTGCTAATAAGGCATCCTGGCAGTTGTGAAGCATTTCTGGGTGTGTCTTGCCCTTGGTTATATAAAACATGCCCCTCTTGTACAAGAATACTTGATGGCAGCTTTCACAATTTTCAGAAGATCACAAAAAAAGGAACGCAGAAAAGAATACCAGATAAAGCTGAAAGAGGCAAAGAGAGAAATCAGGATGGCAAAAGCACACGCAGAAGAAAAAATGGCTAGAGATGTGAAACATAGAAACATAGAAACATGATGACAGAAAAAGACCACATGGCCTATCTAGTCTGTCCTTCCATAACAACAACTACAACAGTCCACTTTTTACCTTTAGAGATCCTCTGTGTTGGTCCCATGCTTTTTTGAATTCAGTTACTGTCCTCATCTCTACCACCTCCACTGGGAGACTATTCCATGGATCCACTACTCTTTCTGTAAAGAAATATTTCCGCATATCACTCCTGAATCTATCTCCCTTCACCCTCATCCCATGTCCCCTCGTAGCAGAACTTGCTTTCAATTGAAAGAGGCTTTCTCCCTGAACATTTATGCCACGGAGGTATTTAAAAATCTCAATCATATCACCTCTATCCCGTCTTTCCTCTAAGGTGTACATATTAAGATCCTTAAGTCTGTCCTCATATGCTTTATAATGAAGACCACTAATCATCTTAGTAGCAACCCTCTGCATCGACTCCATCCTGTTCACATCCTTTTGAAGGTGCGGTCTCCAGAATTGCACACCATACTCCAAATGAGGTCGCACCAAAGACTTATACAGAGGCATTATCACCTCCTTTTTTCTGCTAGCCATTCCTCTCCGTATGCACCCAAGCATCCTTCTAGCTTTTTCCGTCACCTTTTCTACCTGTTTAGCTACTTTAAGATCATCAGACACAACCACGCCTAGGTCCTGCTCTTCTTTAGTGGACAAAAGTACTTCACCTCCTATACTGTATTGCTCCCTTGGATTGCTGCAGCCCAAATGCATGACCTTACATTTTTTAACATTAAATTCCAGCTGCCAAATTCTAGACCATTCTTCAAGCTTAGCTAGATCCCTCCTCATGTTATCTACACCTTCCTGGGTGTCTACTCTATTGCAGATTTTGGTATCATCTGCAAAGAGGCAAACCTTACCCGACAGCCCTTCCGCTGTATCACTAACAAAGATGTTAAAAAGAATCGGACCAAGGACAGATCCCTGGGGCACACCACTGGTAACATCCTTCTCTTCAGAGTGAGCTCCATTTACTTGTACTCTTTGTCGCCTCCCACCCAACCAATTTCTAACCCAAGCAGTAACTTTAGGGTCCATCCCTAGGGTGCTCAGTTTGTTTATAAGTCGCCTGTGAGGAACAGTGTCAAAGGCTTTACTGAAATCTAAATACACCACATCTAGAGCTCTCCCTCGGTCCAACTCCCTGGTCACCCAGTCAAAGAAATCAATCAGATTTGTCTGACAAGACCTGCCTCTGGTGAATCCATGCTGCCTCGGATCCTGTAATCTGCTGGACTCCAGAAACCTCACTATTTCCTCTTTCAGCAGCGTTTCCAATAATTTACTCACCACCGAAGTTAAACTAACCGGCCTGTAGTTTTCAACCACATCCTTACTTCTGCTTTTGTGTAAAGGCACCACATGAGCCTCTCTCCAGTCCTTTGGCACCACTCCTGACTCCAACGAGGCACTGAAAAGGTCAGTCAGTGGAGTTGCTAGAACGTCCCCAAGTTCCCTCAGTATTCTAGGGTGTATCCCATCCGGTCCCATCGCTTTGTCTACTTTAAGTTGAGCTAGTTTCTCACGAACACAGTCTTCTGAAAATTGTTCAAGATGTCCCTCGCTTCTGTTCTTATTTGTGGGTGTTTTCTGAGGTCCTGCTCCTGGTTCTTTATCTGTGAACACAGAACAAAAATATTTGTTAAGCAATTCTGCTTTATCCTTATCAGCTTCTACATATTTCCCCCCCTGCACCCTTGAGTCTGACAATACCACTTTTGCCCTTCCTTTTCTCACTAATATATCTGAAAGATGTCTTATCCCCCCATTTTATTGCATTGGCTATTTCCTCCTCCTTTTGAATCTTTGCCTTCTTGACTACTTTGCTAGCTTCTCTAAGTTTTTCCAAATACAGATGCCTGTCTTCCTCTCTCTGTGATCTCTTGTATTTCATGAAGGCCTCCCTCTTTTTCTTCACTTTTTCAGCTACTTCCTTTGAAAACCATAGCGGTCTCCTGTTCCTTTTGCCTTTATTTACCATTTTAACAAAAAGGTTGGTTGCCCTTAAAATACCCCCTTTCAGTTTTGCCCACTGTTTTTGTACATCCCCCAGCTGTTCCCATCCCACTAATGACTCCCTGAGGTATTGGCCCATCTTCGCAAAGTTAGTCTTCCTAAAGTCTAAGATCCTCACCTTGGAATGGATTCTAACAGCCCTAGTCCTAATACTGAACCACACCATCTGGTGATCACTGGATGCAAAATGATCTCCCACTACAACATCAGAAACACTTTCACCATTGGTAAGCACCAAGTCCAGTATGGCCCCTTCATGTGTGGGGTCTGTTACCAATTGCCTGAATAGTTCTCCCTGTAGAGAATCCAGGATCTCATTACTTCTAGATGATACTGCAGCAGGAATGTGCCAATCAACATCTGGCATATTGAAATCTCCTATCAGTAGCACTTCCCCTTTCCTAGCAATGCTGCGTATCTCTTCAATTAACTCTCTGTCCACCTCTTCCTCTTGTGAGGGAGGTCTGTATATCACACCAATGCAAATAGATTTCTCTTTCCCTCTTTCTAGTTTAACCCACAATGCCTCCTCTCTCCCTTTTAAGCTCTGTAATTCCAAAGCTTTAATAGTAGTTTTTACATATAGTGCCACTCCTCCTCCCCTTCTTCCTACCCTGTCCTTTCTGAATAATGTATAGCCAGGTATAGTTACATCCCAGTCATGGTTTTCTGTGAACCATGTTTCTGTAACTGCCACTAAATCCAAATCAGCCCCTCCCACCAAAGCTTCAACTTCAGGGATCTTATTTCCCATGCTATGGGCATTAATACACACTGCTTTCCATATGTTACCCCTGTTACCCATTTCCATAAAGGTATTTAATGTATCACCTACCTGGGGGCTTTCACTTACCTGGGGGCTTTCTTCATCCATCCCCAACGAATCTAGTTTAAAGCCCTCTTCAGTAGATTAGCCAGTCTACTACCGAAGATGCGTTGACCTTTCTTGGACAGATGGATGCCATCTCTGCTCTGCAACCTTTGGAACAGCATCCCATGGTCTAGGAAACCAAAACGCTCTCGATGACACCATCCACGCAGCCATGCATTCATCTCCAGGATGCGAGCCTTTCTGCCTTGGCCTTTACCCTCAACAGGGAGGATTGAAGAGAACACCACCTGTGCACCTAACTGCTTCACCCTCTGTCCCAGAGCCATGAAGTCACTTTTGATACTTTCCGAGGTATACCTGGCAGTATCATTTGTTCCAACATGGATTAGCAACATTGGGTAATAGTCAGTGGGCTTGATGAGTCTCGGCAAACTCTCCGTAACATCTTGGATTTTGGCACCAGGCAGACAGCCTACCTCTCTGGACATCAAGTCTGGTTGGCAGATGGATGCCTCAGTACCCCTCAGAAGAGAGTCTCCAACCACCACTACCCTTCGTTTTCTTCTGGTCACTGATTCTGCAACTTTGGGGTACTTGAACTCTGGTTCTTCCCTTTCCAGGGATGCTTTCACCTCCTCCACTTCCACTGCCTAATGGTTCTTCAATTCAAGGGCTGGAGAAGTTGGATTGGTGATTTTGCAGGCCCTGGTGACTTGTGTCCAACCATCGACATTCTGTTGACACCCATCTTCTCCTGTGCTGGAGAGCTTGGTTGTTGCAAGAAGCATCTCATCAATGTACTTCTCACTGTCTTGAAGCAAAGTGACAAGACCTTTTTCAGGTATATTGAGGAGAGGAGGAAGGCCAGAGGTGGCATTGCAAGACTCAAAGATGTTGAGGATTGATTTGTGGAAAGTTGATAAGGAGAAAGCAGAATGCTAAACAAATACTTCTGTTCTGTGTTCACAAAAGAAAATCCTGGTGCTGTCATATACAGCAAGGGAGATGGAGCAGATACCATTCACAGAAGAAGATGTTTATGAACAGCTTGCAAAACTGAAAGTAGACAGGGCCATGGGATCAGATTAGGTACATCCCAGAATACTGAAGGAGCTCGCGGGGTTTTGGCAGGACCTTTAAAAGATGTGTTTAATAGATTCCTGGAGACTGGGGAAGTACCATGGGCTTCGAGAAGGGTTGATGTGGTCTCTCTTCACAAATGTGATAACAGAGAAGAGGTGGACAACTACAGGCTGATAAACTTTCACTCGGTGGTGGGAAAAGAAACGTAGATGCTGAAAAAAAGGATAGTGTTTTTTTTGGAAGCCAACGGGTTGTGCATACGAGGGCAACATGGCTTTATTAAAGAAAAATCATGCAAACAAATCTGATTTCTTTATCTGGGTGTCCAGAGAACTAGATCCAAGGGCATGTGATGGATGTGGTCTACTTAGATTTCAGCAAAGCCTTTGATACTATTCTTCATAGGAGGCTTGTGAATTACTGAGCAGCCTGGTGATGGATCCGAAGATAGTGGACTGGATCAAGAATTGGTTGGCTGGCAGACCAAAGAGGGTAGTGGTGCATGAAACTCACTCTTAAGAAAAGAGAGTGAGTAATGGACTTCCTCAGATTGGTCCTGGGGCTGCTACTGTTCAATGTCTTTGTGGGTGATATTGTTGAAGGTTGAAAGGAAAGGTTTACCTTGGACGCTCTTGGGGAGTGGCTATAGTAAGATGGTGGTGGCGGCGTTGTTTTGAGCTGACATGCCTAAACACAAAGGAAAACCTAGGGCTTTTCCCGCAGAGCCCTCGGTTACAAGTGTGGGACCCATGGACTGCTACGTTCAGCTCTCTGAGAATCAAATTTGGGGGATCCGAGAGGGCTTGGAGGCGCCAGTGGAGGAACATTTTGGCGTCTTCTGCCCTGGACGTCTCTCTCTCCGAATGGGCGTATCCCTCCAGTCTTACCAGGCTCCGCAATGTTTTCTCCGCTGAGTGGGGCTGCGAGCTCTCCTGAAGTGGGTGTCCTCCCGGCTCTGGAGCGGGACTTGTCAGTGGAAGTTGTTGGAGCTCAGCTGGGGGATTCCCCGGATGTTGTATCTGGAGAGACACAGGTTCCAGCACGAGGAATCACCACCCAAGGAGTGAGCAGTGCTGTGGAAGTGAAGGAGGCTTCAGGTAAATCTGCGGTTACTACACCTGCATTTTCTCTGGAGATTTTACGTCCGGCTTCTGTGACCTTTGACAGTGTTTGGGAAGCGATTACACAGCTATCTTCGGTAGTTGGTTAGCAGTTGGCTCTTTCGTTGACTAAAGTTTCTGCTCTTGAGGAATTGGTATCAAAGTTGCATAATGATACGTTGGACATGAGTGCAAAACTAACTTTCAGATCAAAAGTTTAATCAGGTGTCTGAGGTATCTCATTCCTTAGTGAAAGATAATATTGCCCTACGGGCGAAGATTGAGTCATTGGAAAACGTTGCTCGATCTTCCAATATTCGTCTATTAAATTTTCCACTGATTCCTGGTGTGACTCCTTTAGAATTGTTTAAGAAATATCTTCAGGATGTGTTAGCAGTTCCTCTTAACTTAATGCCTTCTGTTGCAAGAGTGTATTACCTTCCATTGGGGAAAAAGGAGGGTAAAACCTCTATTGGGACTCTGGAAATGTATTTTCTCAATGTCTCCGATTTGCTTCAAACACCTAAGGATGATGATCTGCCAGTTTCCACGTTGTTAGTGTCATTGGCATTATCCTCTGACAGAGAATGGCTTCTTAAATTGTATTATAAGAAAAGAGTCAATTTGTTTCATGGGGAAAAAAAATCGTAATGTTCCCGGATGTTGCCAGGGAAATGCAGAAGCGCCGGAAATCTTTTCTATTACTTAGGCCTGGTGAAATGCAATTAGGCGCTGCTTTTGTGTTACGTTTTCCCTGTAAATGTATAGTGGTTTATAAGTCACAGAAATATGTATTTTTTTCAACCTGAGGACCTTTCTTCTTTTATCAGCACTCATGTTTCTATCTCTCTCCCTCCTTGAGTTGGTTTGTGCTTCCATTCATGTGTATAGGGTTCTCGACTTCCCGCCTTCACCTGAATTTGGTAAAATGTTCTTTTCCTAAGTATGCCAAGGAGTAGTTCCTCTCCTTTTGGCTTTAGTTTAAGTGTAGTTGTTGTTAAGTGCCATCGAGTCGGAGTCGACTCATGGCGACCCTCTGGATAACTATCCTAAATTGTGTTCGGTCTTCAGTTAGGCGGCTCATTGTTGACAGACGTACCCGTAGCTGCTGTTATTGTATCGATCCATCTCATTGCTGGCCTTCCTCTTTTGTATTGATCTTCTATCTTGCCAAGCATGATGTCTTTCTTTAATGATCTCTCTCTTCGCATGATGTGTCCAAAGTATGAAAGTCGAAGTCTTGTCATCTGAGCTTCTAAAGAAAGCTTAGGTTTGATCTCTTCTAGTACCGACTGGTTTGTTCTTCGGGCAGTCCATGGTATACACAGTATTCGCCGCCAGCACCATAATTCAAAGGCATCAATTTTCTTCCTGTCTGTCTTTTTCACTGTCCAGCTTTCACATCCATATGATGATATTGAAAATACCATGGCTTGAACAAGTCAAATCTTTGTATGGAGAGAGACATCTCTGCTCTTGAGAATTTTATCTAGGTCTTTCATAGCCATTCTGCCAAGAGTAATGCGTCGTCTGATTTCTTGACTGCTTGTTGCTTCTTTATTGATAGTTGATCCAAGTAGGTTAAAGTTGTTCACAATTTCAATTTCTTCTCCTTCAACGATGAACCTGTTGATTATGCCGATTGTCATGATCTTTGTCTTCTTTACATTAAGGTGCAGGCCCATTTTGAGACTATGTTCTTTGATTGTGAGAAGCAAATGTTTCAGATCATCTTCACTTTCAGCCAGTAATGTAGTATCATCAGCATAGCGAAGGTTGTTGATGAGTCTTCCACCAATCTTCACACCTCTGTTGTCTGTCTTCATACAATCCTGCTTCTCTGATGATTTGTTCTGCATATAAATTAAACAGGTAGGGGGAAAGTATGCAGCCTTGTCTTACACCTTTGCTTATTTTAAACCATTCTGTTTCTCCTTGTTCCGTTCGAACTGTTGCTTCTTGATCAATGTACAGATTGCACAAGAGAACGATCAGGTGTTCTGGTATACCCATGCTTCTTAATGTGGCCCAGAGTTTCTCATGGTTTACACAGTCAAAAGCCTTGCTATAGTCGATTAAAGCACAAATAGATATCCTTTTGGTATTCTTTAGTCTTTTCAAGGATCCATCTCACATCTGCAATGATGTCTCTCGTTCCTCGCCCTTTCCTGAACCCTGCTTGCACTTCAGGTAGTTCTTGTTCCAGGTATGGTTGTAGTCTCTTTTGAATAATCTTCAGTAGAATCTTGCTGGCATGTGGGATCAGAGCGATTGTTCGATAATTTCCACAGTCAGTTGGATCACCTTTCTTTAGTATTGGTATAAACACAGATCTTTTCCAGTCAGTTGGCCATGATGTTGTCTTCCATATTTCTTGGCAGAGCCTTGTAAGTATGGTAACAGCTGCATCAGATTGCTGCAATACTTCTATAGGAATGCTATCGATGCCTGGTGCTTTGTTCTTTGATTAGATTTTCAATGCTGCTTCAACTTCTTCTTTCATCACCAATGGTTCCCGATCATAAGGTACAGGTTGAAACAGCTGTTGGTCCACTTGATCTTTATCATATAAAAACTCTGTATATTCCTTCCACCTTTTCTTGATCTTCTCAGCATCATTCAACATAGAACCTTGAGCATCTTGTAACATTCCAATTCGAGGCTGGAACTTTTTCTTTAACTCTCGTAGCTTTAGGAAAGCCGATCTTGTTCTTCCTCTAATAGTTTCTGCTTCTATTTCCTTGCAAGTGTCATTGTAGTACTTTTCCTTGTCCTGTCTTGCTGCACGTTGGAAATCTCTGTTGAGTTCTGTTATTGTCTTTCTTTCTCCTCTGGCTTTAGCTTCTCTGCGTTTCTGGGCAATTTTCAGAGTTTCTTCCGTCATCCATTTTGGCCGTTTTTGCTTTTTCACCTTTTGTAAAGACTTCTCGCTTTCTTCCAACACAGCCTTCTTGATGTCATTCCATAACTCTTCCGGAGTTCTGTCATTTGTATCTGAAGCAGCAAATCAATTTTGCAGGCAGTCTTTAAATTCCAGTGGTATATTCTCAAGGTCATATTTTGCTGCATTCATGAGTGGTTTGCTCCTTTTCAACTTTAGCTTGAGTTTGCATACTAGTAGTTGATGATCTGTACCACAGTCAGCTCCAGGTTTTGTCTTTGTTGATGTTATAGAGCTTTTCCATCGTTTTTCCATCGTTGACTTCCACAGTCAATTTGATTTTTATATAATCCATTGGGTGAAGTCCATGTGTACAGTCGCCGCTTGTGTTGCTGGAAGAAGGTATTTGAGATGAATAGATCATTGGTCTTGCAGAATTCTATCAGTCTTTCTCCAGCTTCATTTCTGTTGCCAAGTCCATATTTTCCAACTACTTTGCCTTCTTCTTTGTTGCCAACCTTTGCGTTCCGGTCAGCCATGACTATCAGGATATCCTGTTTGCATGTTCTGTCAATTTCAGCTTGCACTTGTTCATAGAACTCTTCAATTTCATTCTCTTCTGCAGCTGTTGTTGGGGCATATACTTGAATTATAGTTGTGTTGATAGGCAATCCTCGTAGACGAATAGAGATTAAGCGTTCGCTGACTGCATTGTATTTCATTACAGTTCTTGCAAGTTTCTTCTTTGTTATAAATGCAACACCATTTCTTCTTTGTCTTTCATTTCCAGCATAGTAGACCATGTGATCATCTGATGCAAAGTGCCCGATGCTAGTCCATTTCAGTTCGCTGACACCCAACAGATGAAGTTGTAAACGTTCCATTTCATTCTTGACCACCTCCAACTTCCCTTGGTTCATGCTTCGTACGTTCCATGTTCCAATGTGTAAGACATCTTTACAGCTTCTTATTCTCATTTCATGCGCAGCTACATCAGCAGTCAGACTTCCCGAGGGTTTTGATCCAACCACATCATAAATGCTGGCTTTACTCTGAAAAGTCTTCAGCTCTTCCCCAGTAGCTAGTTGAGTGCCTTCCGACCTGGGGGTCTCATCTTCCAGCACCATAGCACAATTTGTTTTGTTGTAACTATCCATTGGGTTTTCATGGCAAGATACAGAAGTAGATTGCCGGGCCTTTCTTCCGCGCAGTTTAAGTTTGGTGTTGTTGCTGTTGTCACAAAAATGTGATCCTCCGCCGTCAACACTATCCCATTCTGCTGCTGCCCAGATGGGTGGTTTGTCTTGGTCTGGCACCTCAGCTGAGACCTGTCCATCTTGGGAGACCCTGCCAGAAGTTAAACTACTGATAGTTTAGCTCTCAGCATCACTGATGCATGCAAGCCCTCACAGCACGACAAGCTGCAAACCAAGTGAGAGTTTAAGTACCACTCCTCATTTTGGTGGACTAATGATATTTCTTGCTATCATTGTTTCTTGATTATCTTTTTTTAGTAATTTTGTTGCAAGTTGTATCTTTCTGTACAAGCTTTGCTGGATTTATTGTTGTAAAAATTCATAAATATAATAATAAAAAAAGTTTGCCTTTTTTGCAGATGACATGAAGAGTTGCAATAGAGATGATACTTTGGAGGAAGAAGACAACATGAGAAAAAATCTACAATAGTTTAGAAGAATGGTCCTAATACTTGGAAATTGAGATTTAATGCAAGGAAGTTCAGATGCACTTGGGATGCAGAAACCCAAAGATGCTGTACACAATAGGGGATGAGAGACAGGTGTGTACACACCAAGAAAGGGACCTTGGAGTGATAGTGTCTGAGGATCTCTAGGTGGCAAAACAGTGTGACAAGGCAGTGGCCAAAGCCAGAAGGATATTAGGCTGTGCATAAGGAGACGAATAACCAGAAGGAAGAAAGAGGTATTAATGCCCCTTTATAGGTTGTTGGTGAGTCCTTACATGGCGTATTGTGTTCAGTTTTGTAGACCATGTCTTGCAAAGAATATAAAAAGACTTGAAATGGTTCAAAGGAAGGCAACCAAAGTGATATGGGGCGTGTGCCAGAAGGTCTATGAGAAAGGACTTGAAGACCTAAATATGTATACCCGAGAGGAGAGGAGGGATGGGGGGGATATGATACAGATGTTTAAATATTTAAAGGGTGTTAATGAACAAATAAACCTTTTTCAAAGATCGGGAAGCTGTAGAACTAAAGGACTTGAAATGAAGTTGCAAGGAGGTAAATTTAAAAGCAACATTAGGAGATATCTTTTATGGAAAGGCTGGTGGATGCTTGGAATACTTTCACAGTGGAGGTGATGGGAGCAAAAATAGTGACGGAATTCAAAAAGGCATTGAATAAAGAGGATCATTATATAGCAAGAGGATAGAATTGAAGCAAATGTATATAAGTTCATGAACAGAGAGGGGTAACCTGCCTGGAGCGGCAAGTACAATCTTAAACAAAGTCATATAGGGGGGAATATCCTGTACAGAGCAGCAGGTGCAACTCTACAACTCAAGCCACCTTATTGGGCAGACTAGATGGACTATGTTGGTCTTTATCTGCCGTCGTTTACTATGTTAATATGTTAGCTCCAATCTGTCTGCTCCCCAATCTCATCATTCCTTAATGTGGATCTTGTGCAAACCCATCAATGGGCAATGTCACCTTTACAAACTACAGAAAGTCTCTGTTTTGAGTGCCCAAGATAAAGGTCTCTGGGCGCAGGATTGTGGTAGGAAACTCTGGTTCTGGTACTTCGTCCCCTTCTCTCTGGGAGAGGGCACTGGATTTGTTGTTCTGGGAGCCCAGTTGTAGGTCAGAACAAAGTTGAGGCAGGAAAAGAGTGGAGGAGTGGCCTAGTGGTTGGGGCAAGGTACTTCAGGCCGGAAGGTCGGGGGTTCAAATCCCACTAGAGGACAGCAACCTTGGGCCGGAAGGACTGGGGTTTCTAGTCCCACAGGTACTCCTTGTGGTCTTGGGCAAGCCACTTAACCCTCCATAGCCCATGTTCCCTGTAAAATAGTTATCTCCAAGTTATAATGCCCTGTTCAATGTAATTTCAGTTTGTTCAATGTAAACCGCACTGATGCAGAATAGCGCGGTATATAAGAGAATGTAAATAAATAAATAAATAAACCAGTTAGCTTGTCTAGAGTTTGTATTTCATGAGGTCTTAAGAAATTCCAGATTCTTATGGTCCTTGTAGACCTGGACTTAATGACGTGCGCTCTCAGGGAGGTGGAGCCATTTTTCAAAGGTCACTTTAATGGCCAATAACTGCTTGTTATAATTTATGGTAATTTTTGTCAGCTGCAGTTAGTTTCAAGGAGTAGAATGTGCCCGGCTGGAGAAAATTCCCTGATGCCTTCCTCTGGGAGAATATGGCACCAATTGCTCCTCTAGATGCATCAGCCTCTTCTAATAATGGCTCTTCTGGGCCAGGATGTATCAGGATAGGGGCAGATGTGAATGCTGTTTTGAGGTTATCAAATACTTGCTGTTGCTCTCAGCCCCATTTGAATGGGGAGCCCTTCTTCAGAATTTTCGTGAGTGGAACAGTCTGTAAAAACCTTGGCTAAAACGGTAAAAGTCAGAAAATCCTGAAAACTGCTGGGTTCCTTTAATATCTTTTGGGGCTGGTCACTCTTTCACCAAGTATTTCCAGGGATCCATCTGGATACCTTCAGGAGAAATAAGAGATCCGTAGAATTTCTGAAATATATTATCAAATTTGCATTTTTCTAGCTTGTGGTACAACTTATACTTCTTTAGATGCTCTAATACTTGACGGACTTGATGTTCTTAATCATCCAGGTTCTCAAAGAATATCAGGATGTCATCTAGATATTCCAAGACGTTTTAGACCATTATGTGGTAGTATATCTCAGTGACCAGGTGTCGAAAAGTAGCAGGAACATTTCTTAAGCCAAAAGGCATTACTAAATACTCAAAATGTCCATGAAGGGTACAAAATTCCATTTTCCATTCTTCTCCGTGTCATTTCCGAATAAGATTGTAGACCCTATGAAGGTTGAGCTTGGTGAAAATTTGAGCCACTTGGAGGCATTACAGCAATTCATTGAGTGGGAATGGGTTCCAATTCTGCATGGTCATGGCATTGAGTACTCTGTAATCTATACATGGTTGGAGGGAATCATCCTTCTTAGGCACAAAGAAAACTGGTGCTCCCACTGGAAAAGTCGAAAGGCCTAATGTATCACTTCTACAGATTCTCTTCCAGATATTTTCAGTGCTTTGAGGTCTAGCTCTGAGAGGGAATAAATTCTGTCAAAAGGCACCTCTTTCCCTGGTTGAAAGGCTGGCGGGCAGTCATAAGGTCTATGAGGGGATAAGGTATCCATGGTCCCCTTATAAATCACTTCCTGGTATGACAAATATTTCTCCGATAGACACCGCATTTCCTCCTGGGTTGCTGCACATCTCTGGAATTCCGCAGTAGCATGTTCTGTGGTGTTATCCTTTATTTCCAGATTAGGCAGACCATTCTCTTGGCAAAACATAGACAGGAAGATGATCTAGTGAGTTCTTCATTGGATATGGGGCTCATGCCATTCTAGCCAGGGCATCCCTAAGATTATGGCAAAATGAGGTGCATGAATCAAAACAAACTGCATCACCTCCTGGTAATTCTAAATTTTAGTCACTATGAGAGGTTCAGTTTCTAGAGTTACAGGGCCCGATGATGATAGGGGTGAGCTGTCAAAGTTTCCATGGCTATCTTTATTCCTTTTTCTCATATCAGAACCTGATGCTTCTGAGTAAAGGCAAGGTCCCTGAAGCATATTGAAGTTCCCAAGTAAATTGTGGCATATTCTGGAAGTTCTCCTTTCTTAGATGCCTACTATTACTATTACTACTACAAGGCAAACACAGTGCTGAATAGATACATGTAAGAGACAGTCCCTTCTCATAAGATCTTACAGTCTAGTCAAGACAGACAACACAATAACTGGGGACTAGGATAAACCTAGGGGAATGGCAAGGAAAAATATGGGAGGTGAACAGAAGTCTATGGGGATCGGGATCCAAAAGCAGTCTCAAAAGAAGTGAATTTTTAGCCTGGATTTGAACAGGACCACAGATAGAGCCTGACGTACCGGCGGATTGTAGTGACTACATGAGCAGTTCAAGTGTAAATCACAAAGCTAAGTCTTACACGTAGATAGTCAGTTTGTATTTGCTTCCATCTATTTTCTTGCTGGGACTGCTCACAATTCTACAGCCTGCTTCTGCAGTTATTTCATATTTCCCAGGGAGACTGCAATAGATACAGTCCTTCTCAGAATCTCCTTTCTTCTCCTCTGATGACAAGGCCCTGTCATTGCACGCCTTACCGTGGGCTTTTCCAGAGGTTGTGGCCTTTCTAGGGGCATGAAAACGCAACTTGGTTCAGTCCTCTCAGCATCTTTTTCAAGTGTCTATCCTGATAGGCATCTCTCTGTGAGGGCATATGGTATGAATAGTTCCTCTAGGCAAGTTGTTGGATCTACTTGTGCCAGCTGATCCTTAATAGGAAAGCAAGGCTCCATCAGAATGGGCGTGGAGGGCCGACTCACTCTAGTTGAGGTCATTAGCCCAGTGCTAGAATTCAGCCACATACTCCTTCACTGATCATCTGCCCTGGTGGAGGGTCATCATGTTATTCTCAGCCAGCTGGGGTAGTCTGGTTCCCCAAAAGCATGAGAAAAAGTTGCCAGAGAGTGTTTGTTTTTCAGGGTGGAGGTTTTCTGTTTCAACAAGTGGCCCATGCCAAAGCCTTTCTCATAAGTAGAACAATTATAAAGCTGACTTTGAGGGAGTCAGATTGATACGTATGTGGATGAAGTTGGAACCAAAGTTTGGGTTGATGTATGAACCCACACAGTTCTTTTCAGGTGCCATCATGGTGTTTGCAGGGAGGATGGATTGAGAATCTCTATGGATTGAAATTCCATGTATGAAGGGGAAGGTGATGGCAGTGGGGGTGTACTATCGACCGCCTGGCCAGAATGAACAAATGGATGATGAAATGCTCCAAAGAAATCAAGGAAGCTAACAAAAGTCACAGCAGAGTAGTAATAATGGATGATTTCAATTACCCTAGTATCGACTGGGTCAGTGTCACGGCAGGACATGCTAGGGAGATAAAGTTTCTAGATGAAATAAATGACTGCTTCTTGGAACAGCTGGTTTATGAACTGACCAGAGGGGAAGCCATACTGGACCTAGTCCTTAGTGGAACACCAGATCTGGTGCAAGAAATAAGGGTGTTGGGACCACTTGGCAATAGTGATCATAGCATGATCGTATTTGATTTAATTAGTGGAGGAGGGACAGTAAAGAAATCCACAGTACTACCTTTTAACTTTCGAAAGGGAGACTATGATAAAATGAGGAATATAGTTAAGAAAAAACTAAAAGGAGCGGTTGCAAAGGTTAAAGACTTACATCAAGCTTGGGTGGTGTTTAAAAATACTATCCTGGAAGCCCATACCAGCTGTATTCCATGCATTAAGAAAAGTGGAAGAAAGTCCAAAAAACTGCCAGCGTGGTTTAAAGGTGAGGTCAGAAAGGCTGTTGCTGCCAAAAAAGCATCTTTCAGGAAATGGAAAAAGAGCCAAACGACGAAAACTGGAAACAGCACAAGCACTGGCAAGTTAAATGCAAAGCATTGATAAGGCAGGCAAAGCGAGAATTTGAGAAGGAACTTTCTACTGAAGCAAAAACACAAAATAAAGACTTTTTCAAGTAAATTCGTAGCAAAAGGCCTGTGAGAGAGTCAATTGGACCATTAGATGATAGAGGAGTAAAAGGGGCAGTAAGAGGAGACAAGGCTATAGTGGAGAGACTGAATGAATTCTTTGATTCGGTCTTTACTGAGGAAGATGTAGGGATGTTAACCAAGACTGAAGTGGTATTTAAAGGTGATACTGCAGAGGAATTGAGAGAAATATCGCTACACTGGGAAGATGTATTACAACTATTTGATAAACTGAATAGTTTCAAATCACCTGGACCGGATGCTATACATCCAAGAGTGTTGAAAGAACTGAAGTATGAGATTGCAGACCTGCTATTAGTAATCTGTGAACTTTCATTAAAATCATCTGTAATACCTGAAGACTGGAGGATCGCCAATGTAACGCCAATTTTTAAAAAGGGTTCCAGGGGTGATCCGGGAAATTACAGACCGGTGAGCCTGACGTCAGTACCGGGGAAAATGGTAGAAACCATCATAAAAAACAAAATTACACAGCATGTAGATAGTCATGGCCTAATGGGAGACAGCCAACATGGCTTTAGACAAGGAAGATCTTGCCTTACTAATCTGATATGTTTTTTGAAGCTGTGAATAAACAGGTAGACAAAGGTGAGTCGGTTGATATAGTGTATCTGGACTTTCAGAAAGCTTTTGACAAGGTCCCTTATCAGAGACTTTTGGCAAAACTAAAAAGTCATGGGATAGGAGGCAGTGTACTATTGTGGATCGGGAACTGGCTAAAAGATAGAAAGCAGAGGGTAGGACTAAATGGCCAATTTTCCCAATGGAAAAAGGTGAATAGTGGAGTACCCCAGGGATCTGTACTGGGTCTGCTACTTTTTGACATATTCATAAATGACCTGGAAAAGGGAATAACTAGTGAGGTTATCAAATTTGCAGACACAAAACTGTTTAAAGTTGTTAAAACCCAAGAGGACTGTGGAAAACTGCAGGAGGATCTGGATAAATTGGAAGACTGGGCATCCAAATGGCAGATGAAATTTAATGTGGACAAGTGCAAAGTTATGCACCTAGGAAAGAACAACCCACACTATGGTTACACGATGCAAGGTTCCACATTGGGAACCACCACCCAGGAAAAAGATTTAGGAGTCATCGTGGATAACATGTTAAAACCCTCCGCACAGTGTGCAGCGGCGGCCGAGAAAGTAAATAGAATGCTAGGTATGATAAGGAAAGGAATGGAAAATAAAACAAAGGATATTATAATGCCTCTGTATCGTTCCATGGTACGACCGCACCTTGAATATTGTGTGCAATTCTGGTTGCCGTTATATAGCGTTATTAGAAAAGGTACAGAGAAGAGCCACCAAAATGGTAAAGGGGATGGAAGGCTACTCCTATGAAGAGAGGCTACAAAGGTTAGGGCTCTTCAACCTGGAAAAGAGACGGCTGAGGGGAGATATGATAGAGGTCTATAAATTAATGAATGGAGTGGAACGGCTAAACGTAGATCGACTGTTTACGCTATCAGAATATAGAAAGACTAGGGGACATGTAATGAAGCTACATGGTAAACTATTTAAGACAAATAAGAGAAAATATTTTTTCACTCAACGTGTAATCAAACTCTGGAATTTGTTACCGGAGGGTGTAGTAAGAGCTGTTAGTGTAGCTTGGTTTAAAAAAGGTTTGGACAAGTTCCTGGAGGAAAGGTCCATAAACCATTACTAAAAAGGGATCCAGGATATCAATGCTTGACCCAATACAAGCATTGTAGAACCTGTGTCTTTTGGGGATACTGCTAGGTACGTATGACCTAGATTGGCCACTGTTGGAAACAGGATACTGGGCTTGATGGACCTTGGTCTGACCCAGTATGGCATATCTTATGCTCTTATGAGGAGGGACAGCCCAGCCTGGCTTTTTCCCCTTGCTGTGAACGCAAGAGCTGGAGAACATCTACCCTTTTGCTGAAGAGCCTGAAGCTGACTTCACAGCTTCTGTGAGGTTTCTTAGAATCTCTGCAGTTGGCTCCATTTTGACCTAGTCCCTGGGTATGAACTGGTTCAAGCAGTTAGGGCCAACCCTGTACAGGAGCATTTTGAAGATGCTAGGCCCAGGGCAAGTTGGAGCAGTGCAGGAATCAGACAAGTTCAGATACTAGGTGATGACAGGACTGAAGCAGAAGTCAGACGTGGAGCAGGTGCAAACCATGGAGGTTATGGGAGCAGGTGCAAACCATGGAGGTTATGGTAGAATAGGAGCAGGAACTAGGCATGGAGGAATGCTAGAGACCTTGGCAGTGAGCAGAAGTATTAACAGCACTTCACAGAACAGTGAAGGGAACTGAGTTGGAAGCAGATGCAGGACACACCCATCAAAAACTGTTTAACCAGCAAGGTGTGTCTGACTAGGCTTCTACTGTGGTTCATAAGACACACCTCTTGTTAGCCCAGTGTGTTCCTTTGGGGGGCAGGCTTCCCCTTTTGCCGTTGGTGGTCTTAACAACAGAACTTGAGCTCAGTCTGTGTAGCCTCTGAGGCTCCTGCTGCACAACTGCGGCCTCTGGTCCACAAGGTCACAGGTTCAAACTCTGGCACACCTGATACAGTGTAAAAATTAACTGTGTCTGACTGAATGTCCATTTCGTTTAGAATCTGCTCCGCTAACTTTACTACTAATACTGTTTTCCATAATTCAAGCTTTGGAATGGTGTAATTAGGCTGTAGTGCTAATTTAGTCTTGCCAAAGATAAAGCCTATGTGGGGGTGCATCTTCTGCATCTGTCACTTTTAAGTAGACTGTGGCCTTCATGGAAGCATTTGAGAAGACACAGATTTCTCTATAATGAACTGCAGTAAAAGATAGAGATTTATTTAACATCTCTTCTGTATCACTTTTCATATTGCTTAAGCAGTTTGCAACAAACATAATTTTGTGAACTTACACAGAACGTCTAGTGAACATAACTTGAGCATAACTAGATGCAATAACTTCTATTAAAGTTTAACAAAGTTCCATTACTTGGTTTACAGGTTGAGGTATAAAACCCGAACTGTGGTAGAAAAAATTAATTTACATACTAGTTAGAAACATAGAAATAAGACAACAGAAAAAGACCACATGGCCTATCTAGTCTGTCCTTCCATATCAACAACTACAACAGTCCCCTTTTTTCCTTTAGAGATCCTCTGTGTTTGTCCCATGCTTTTTTGAATTCAGTTACTGTCCTCATCTCTACCACCTCCACTGGGAGACTATTCCACGGATCCACCACTCTTTCCATAAAGAAATAAATATTTCCACAAATCACTCCTTAATCTATCCCCCTTCACCCTCATCCCATGTCCCCTCGTAGCAGAACTTGCTTTCAATTGAAAGAGGCTCTCCCCCTGAACATTTATGCCACGGAGGTATTTAAACATCTCAATCATATCACCTCTATCCCACCTTTCCTCTAATGTGTACATATTAAGATCCTTAGGTCTGTCCTCCATATGCTTTATAATGAAGACCACTAACCATTTTAGTAGCCACCCTCTGCACCGACTCCATCCTGTTCACATCCTTTTGAAGGTGCGGTCTCCAGAATTGCACACTATACTCCAAATGAGGTTGCACCAAAAACATATACAGAGGCACTATCACCTCCTTTTTTTTCTGCTAGCCATTCCTCTCCGTATGCACCCAAGCATCCTTCTAGCTTTTGCTGTCGCCTTTTCTACCTGTTTAGCTACTTTAAGATCATCAGACACAACCACGCCCAGGTCCCGCTCTTCTTTAGTGGACAAAAGTACTTCACCCCCATACTATATTGCTCCTTTGGATTGCTGCAGCCCAAATGCACGGCCTTACATTTTTTAACATTAAATCCAAGCTGCCAGATGACCATTTTTCAAGCTTAGCTAGATCCCTTCTCATGTTATCTACACCTTCCTGGGTGTCTACTCTATTGCAGATTTTGGTATCATTGGCAAAAAGGCAAACCTTGCCTGACAGCCCTTCCGCTATATCACTAACAAAGATGTTAAAAAAAATCGGACCAAGGACAGATCCATGGGGCACACCACTGGTAACATCCTTCTCAGAGTGAGCCCCATTTACCTGTACTCTTTGTCGCCTCCCACCCAGCCAATTTCTAACCCAAGCAGTAACTTTAGAGTCCATCCCTAGGGTGCTCAGTTTGTTTATAAGTCGCCTGTGAGGAACAGTGTCAGAGGCTTTACTGAAATCTAAATACACCACATCTAGAGCTTTCCCTCGGTCCAACTCCCTGGTCACCCAGTCAAAGAAATCGATCAGATTTGTCTGACAAGACCTACCTCTGGTGAATCCATGCTGCCTCGGATCCTGTAATCCGCTGGACTCCAGAAACCTCACTATTTTCTCTTTCAGCAGCGTTTCCAATAATTTACTCACCACTGAAGTTAAACTAACTGGCCTGTAGTTTTCAACCACATCCTTACTTCCGCTTTTGTGTAAAGGCACCACATGAGCCTCTCCAGTCCTTTGGCACCACTCCCGACTCCAACGAGGTATCGAGGTTCACTTGTGGTTGTTAAATAACTTAGAAATGTTTGGGAAGAGGTGGTTGTGGGATTTTGGAATCTCATGTAGAAATTACTATTGCTACTATTACTACTATTACTACTACTACTACTGAACATTTGTATAGTGCTAAAGGCGTATGCAGCGCTGCACAGACACATGTAAAAGATGGTCCCTGCTCATCGGAGCTTACAATCTAGTCAAGACAGACAACACAGTAGCTGTAGACACGGGACACAGCTAGGGGAAGGGTAAGGAAATACAAAGGAGATCAGGTGAGTCAAGATCCGAAAGCAGCAGTGAAGAGGTGAGTTTTCAGCGCCTGGATTTGAAAAGGGTCAGTGAAGGCGCTTGATGTACAGACTCAGATAGTTTGTATAAGGCATAAAGAGCAGCAAGGTGAAAGGAGCGATGTCTGGAGTTAGTATTTGAAGAGAAGGGCACAGATAGAAGCTATTTGCCAGAAGAGCAGAGTTTCCTAGGAGGGGTGTAGGGAGAAATAAGATAGTGAGGAGCTGCACAGTGAATGCACTTATAGGTCAACAAGAGAAGTTTGAACTGGATGCGGAAATGGATAGGGAGCCAATGAAGTGACTTGAGAAGAGGGGTAATATGAGCATGATGAGGCTAGCGGAAGATTAGCCGCGCAGCGGAGTGTTGAACAGATTGAAGAGGAGAGAGATGATTCAGAGGGAGACCAGCAAGGAATAAGTTACAATCATCAAGATGGGAGGTGACTAAGGAGTGGATAAGTGTCTTAGTAGTGTGTTCAGCAAGTAATGGGCAAATTTTGTTGATGTTGTAGAGAATGAAACAGCAGGTTTTAGCTATCAATTGGAGAGAGAGGAGTCAAAGACGACCCCAAGGTTGCGAGCTGAGGAGATGGGGAGAAGTAGAGCATTTATCCACAGAGACTGAGAAAGGAGTAAGGGGTAGAGGAGGGTTTAGGCAGAAAAATAAGTAGTTGTGTTCATGTTCAATTTCAAATGATGGTGAGATATCCAAACAGCAATGCCAGGCAGGCAGAGATCCAGGCCTGGATTGCCAGAGAGATTTCAGGTGTAGAGAGGTAGTTCTGGGAGTCGTTAGTGTAAAGATGGTACTGAAAGCCATGGGAAGAAATGAGTGCACCAAGGGACTGGATATAGAGAGAGAAGAGGAGTGGACCCAAGACAGATCCTTGGGGTACACCAACTGAGAGCGGGATAGCAGTAGAGGAGGTTCCACCAGAAGAAACACTGAAAGAGCAATGGGAGAGATAGGAAGAGAACCAAGATAGCACAGAGCTCTTTAAGCCAAGCGAGAACGAGGTCTCAAGGAGAAGGTTGTGGTCAACGGTGTCAAAAACAACAGAAAGGTCAAGAAGGATAAGGTTTGAGTAAAGGCCCTTGGATTTTGCCAGGAACAGGTCATTGGAGACTTTGGCAAGAGCCATTTTGGTAGAATGTAAAGGACAAAAGCCAGATTGTAGAGAATCCAGAAGGGCTTGAGAGGAGAGAAAGTCGAGGCAACAGTAGTGAACCACATATTCAAGTAGTTTAGAAATGAAGGGGAAGAGGGAGATGAGTCAATAGTGAGAAGGACAGGTAGGGTCTAGTAAGGATTTCTTGAGGAGAGGAGTGACCACAGCATGCTTGAAAACTGCAGGGATAATTGCAGTGGAGAGTGATAGGTTAGAATATGAGAGATGGAAGGGACTACAGTGGAGGAGATGGAGCTAAATAGGCAGGTGGGAATAGGATTAGAGGGGCAGGTAGTGAATTTGGATGAGGAAAGAAGGTGAGTGGTTTCCTCCTCAGAGATCATAGAAAAGGAAGAAAGGGTGGCAGAGGTAGGGGAGGAAAGTTGGGAGTGAAGAGGGGGAGGAGGGAAAGTAGTTGACCTTGTGGTGAATTGGAGTGTGATTTTGTGGATTTTTGCATCATGGAACTAATCATCCAGGATTTGGGCAGAAAGGGAGGGAGGGGTCAGAGGTGGATGCACCTTGAGGAGAGAGTTGAGAGACGGCGAGGTCAGAGGCAAGAGAATTAGTCAGATGGACATAATAGTCTTGTTTGGCGAGTGCTATGGCTGACTGGAAAGAGACAAGCATGAATTGGAAGTGTAGAAAGTGGTGCAAGGGTGTGGGATTTGAGCCAAACACACTCAGCTGAGCAGGTGCAAGAACTTAGATAGCGGGTAGTGGAAGACAGCTAGAGTTGAAATACAGGACGCCTCACAGGATGTGGCATGGGTGGCGGAAGAACATCCAGAGCAGAGGAGAGTGCAGTGTTGTAGGAAGCTACTGCCTCATCAGCAGACTCAGATGACATAGTGGAAGAAAGAGGTGATGAGACAGTGGAGGAGAGAGTCAACGGGTTGATAGCTTGAAGATTTCTAAAGAGATTGGAGGAGACAGGGCAAGATTGGAGTGGTGAGTGATAAAGAGTAGAGCTTAGCAGGTGATGGTCCTAAAGGGAAGAGGTGAGGTACAGAAGTTTGAGTGTAAACAATTAGAGAAGAATACAAGTCAAGGCAGAAGCCTTGCTGGTGAGTAGGGGCAGTAGAGAAGTTGATATGTCACTAAATTAGGTGAGTATAGGGATGTGGGAAATCAGTCAATATAGAAATGGGTGAATGCTTTTCTGGGTAATTGGTTTTGCTGCCATGGCAAGCTTCATTAGGACCGAGGGATGTGGTATACTTAGACTTCAGTAAAGCCTGTAACACCATTCCGCACAGACAACTTATAAATAAATGGATCATCCTAGGAATAGACCCTGAAGTGACTGACTGGGTTAGAAATTGGTTGGGTGGGAGGCGACAAAGAGTACAGCTTATTCTGAGGAGAAGGATGTAACCAGTGGTGTGCTGTAGAGATCTGTCCTTGGTCTGATTCTTTTTAACATTTTTGTTAGTGATATTGGGATGTTGAGTAAGGTTTGCCTTTTTACAGATGATACCAAAATCTGCAATACAGTAGACACCCAGGAAGGAGTAGATAAGAGGGATCTCGCTAAGTTTGAAGAATGGTCAGGAATCTGGCAGCCGAGATTTAATGCTAAAAAATGCAGGGTCATGCATTTGGGCTTCAAACATCCAAGGGAATGGTACAGTATAGTGTGTGAAGTACTTCTTTCCACAAAAGAAGATTGGGAGCTGGAGGTGATTGTTTGTTTCTGATGATCTTAAGGTGGTTAAACGGGTAGAAAAGGCAATTGCGAAAGCCAGAAGGATGCTTGGGCGCATAGGGAGAGGAATGGCCAGCAGGAAGAAGGAGGTGAAAGTGCCTCTGTATAAGTTTTTGGTGAGATCTCATTTGGAGTATTGTGTTTAATTCTGGATACCACACCTTCAAAATAAACCTCTTCCAAAGACGGGGAAGCTGTAAAACTAGAGGGCATAACATGAAGCTGCAAGGGGGTAAATTGAAAGGCAATGTCAGGAAATACGTTTTTGCTGAAAGGATGGTTGATGCTTGGAATGCCCTCCCGATGGAAGTGGTGGGGGCAAATACAGTGGCAGAATTCAAAATGGCATGGGACAGACACAGTGGATCCCTTTATAGCAACAGGATAAAATCAAAATAAGGATAACTATCTCGTATATCTCAACAAACAGGGGTGCCCTACACGGAGCGGTGGGTACACCCCTAAACAAAGGCATGGGGAGGAGCGATCTTCATGGAGCAGCAGGTGCACCTACTCTTGCCACCTTGCTGGGCAGGCTACCATACTGGTCTTTATCTGTCGTCATATACTATGTTACTATGATGTGTCCAAAGTATGAAAGTCAAAGTCTTGTAATGTGAGCTTCGAAAAAAAGCTTAGGTTTTGTCTCTTCTAGTGCTGACTGATTTGTTCTTCGGGTAAGCCGTGATATACACAGTATTCATTGCCAGCATCATAATTCAAATGCATTGATTTTCTTCCTGTCTATCTTTTTCACTGTCCAACCTTTGCATCCATATGATGTTATTGAAAATACCATGGCTTGGACAAGTTGAATCTTTTGAGAATCTTGTCTAGGTCATTCTGCCAAGAGCAAGGCATTGTCAGATTTCTTGGCTGCTTGTCCTTTATTTATTGATTGTTGATCCAAGTAGGTTAAAGTTGTCAACTATTTCAATTTCTTCTCCATCAATGATGAACTTATTGATTTTGCCAGTTGTCAGGATCTTTATCTTATTTACATTAAGGTGCAGACCCATTTTAAGACTGTTTCTTGATCTTGAGAAGCAAATGTTTCAGATTGTCTTCACTTTCAGCCAGTAATGTGATATCATCAGCATAGCGAAGGTTGTTGATGAGTCTTCCACCAAACTTCACACCTCAGGTGTGTTCATATAATCCTGCTTCTCTAGTGATTTATTCCTTTGCGTCCCTCTAGTCCAGTCCCGGAACCATAGAGTTGTCAACCTCCACCAGCAGCTTTGGAGACTGAAAGATGTCATCGTCGTGATGTCACTGGTACAAATAGGCTAGATCCGCCCCATTCACCAGTACTTTCAGTCTCCAAGGAGCTTGGAGGTTCTGAGCCCGGGACTGGGCTCAGAGGAACAAATAAGCAGAGCTTAATTCCCTGATTTGGTTTTTTGGATTTATTTTGGGTTTATTTTGCTTGTGTCCTTAGGTGCCTGCTGCTGCTGCTGCTGACAGAGATCCTGTGCTGCTGGGGCCGTGTTCTCTCTTCTCTGCTCCTCTCTCTTTGAACTCCCTCTCCCCCCCCCCCTTCCTCCCTCCTCTAGCTCTACGGGTGCCCCAGCATTTAAACGAGCATTTCATTGAGCACCAGGGTGTGCCTGAAATAGCCTCCCTGCTCCCGAACCCGCTTGGAAAGGGTGAGGAGCAGGTAGAGGGCTGCAGAGACTGACAGCAGCAAGGCAGTAATTTTCAGTCAGTCTGGGAGCTGATGCCGAGTAAAAGGCTGTGCTCCTGAGGGGTTTAGCGCTGCCCTTCCTTCCTCTCCTCAGTGCTCCATGGTGAGTAACCTCGGCCGGTGGGGCTTTTTGGGGGAGCATTTTCTGGGACGGAGCAGAGCTCCGACGGCTCCGAATTAGTGCGGGGGGCCTGGCCGCGTGATTTTTGGCACCGCGAACGTTGCGGTGGCCATTTTGAATGCCAGTTTTGCTTCTGCAGTGTTTTTTTCGAGGTTAGGAGCTTCGTTTTTGAAAAAGATTGTCAGGGGGCAGCTAGTTAGGGCTTCCTTACTGGACTGCAGCAAAAAAAAAACAACAAAAAAAATGGGCCCCTTAAACGGCATTCGTTGTTGAGCTTCAGCGCTATATATAACATGCCTGCCAAGCCTCGCTGCCTCATCTGTGGAGTGAGGCGCGAGGAACTTTTGGAGTCTGGCGTTTGCAAGGCCTGCTCCTTAGAGGCCATAGGCATGGAGAAGTCCTTGGGGGAAGGCTCTGGGGATCAGGCAGCGGCTTCTCCGGACGGCAGGGGGTCCGGGCCTCCCTCCTTGGCAGCGTTGGAGCCGGTGGCAGGTCCATCCTCCACTTGCAGCGCTCCTTTGTCGGGGAAGGGGTCCCACAGTGCCGGAGTGGCGGGGATCCCTTCCGATTTTTTCGCGCTGATGCAGAAGGCGTTCGCCTTGCTGCAGCCGGAGCTGGGGGTTCGGTCTCAGAGCCCTCCTAGCAGGAAGAGAGCGCGGTCGGGCAGTCTTACGGAGGGGGACGTGGCCCTGCCTAAGAGACGAAGAGAGGAGCTGGACCCGACTTCGGAGGCTGTTTTAGAGGAGGAGGTCGGTGCGCGTGATCTGGAAATGGACGAGGTCTCGGACGAGGACTTGGAAGAAGGTGAATTGTTGGATGCGGAGCAGCAGAACAGAGTAGTCCGCGTCTTTAGGCGGGAGGAGCTGCCTGCTTTTGATTTCGGAAACGCTAAAGGTTTTGAACATGCCCGCGGGGTCCACGTCCTCAGAGGAGGCGTTGGAGGATCCGCTGTTGCAGGCCGTGCGAACGTCGCAGTGGGTGTTCCCCATACATAGAGTCTTTCAGAATATGATTCAGGAAGAGTGGGACTCGCCGGAGTCGGCGTTGCGGGGAACCAGGGCCTTGGCCCGTTTATACCCGCTTTCTGAACAGGATAAGGAAATTTTTCGTTCTCCGAAGGTGGATGCCGCGGTGGCGGCGGTCACGAAAAAGACCACCATTCCGGTTGAGGGAGCCACGGCGTTGAAGGATGGGCAGGACAGGAAGTTGGATACCTTACTGAAGCAGGTGTTTGACATGAGTGCCCTTTCTTTGCAAGCCTCAATAGCGGGGGCATGGGTGGCGAGAGGCTGTTTGCGGTGGTCTCAACGTCTTCAGGGCTCCCTCTCGGAGGATCAGGCGGGGGATGTGGCCCGGCTGGAGTCAGGCACTGCCTACCTGTCCGATATTCACTATGACCTCATTCGTGGTCTGGCCAAATGTATGGCTTTGGTGGTAGCGGCTCGCCGTTATTTGTGGCTCCGTAACTGGTCGGCGGATGGTTCTTCTAAGGCGCGACTCAGCAAGCTTCCCTTCCGGGGTAAACTTCTCTTTGGACTCTCCGAGGTCCTTAACCAACTTCTCCAGATCCTCTCCAAAGGGGGGCATCTCCCGGAGGATAGGCCGAAGCAGGGTCGGGGAGCTTCGGGGTCTAGAGGCCTCCCGAGGGATTTTCGTAGATTTCACCCCTCTCGGTTTCAGCAATCGCAGAGGGGCAGATTTCCAGTGCGTGGTCAGTCCTTTCGGGGGTTTAGAGGAGCGGGCAGGGGTTTTGGTCCCTTCCAGTCCTCTGGTGCCAAAAAGTCACAATGAGATGAGGCGGGCCCACGTAGTGGAGGTGCCCGTGGGAGGAAGGTTGCGGGACTTCTATCCTGCCTGGGTCCAAATTACCTCAGACCAGTGGGTGCTAGAGGTTATTCGGGAAGGTTATGCCCTGGAATTCCAGCGTCCCGTACTAGATTCCTTTGTTCTTTCCCCGTGCAGGGCTCCTCGGAAGCTTTGGGCGGTGGCGGACACATTGCGGCGTCTCCGGCAGCTCGGGGCGGTGGTGCCTGTTCTGGACGACTAGTGCGGCTCCGGTCGATACTCCATTTATTTCGTGGTCCCCAAAAAGGAGGGTACGTTTCGACCGATTCTGGATCTCAAAAGGGTGAATCGTTGCCTTCGCGTGACCCACTTCCGCATGGAAACCTTGCGGTCCGTCATTGCGGCGGTTCGCTCGGGAGAATTTCTGACGTCCTTAGATCTTACGGAAGCTTATCTTCATATCCCCGTGCGGCAAGAGCATCAACGCTTTCTGCGTTTTGCGGTGCCAATGGGACATTTTCAGTTCTGGGCGTTGCCTTTCGGTCTGGCGACGGCTCCTCGGACATTCACGAAGATTATGGTTGTGGTGGCGGCCGCTCTTCGCAAGGAGGGGATACTGGTACATCCTTACTTGGACGATTGGTTGATTCGGGCGAAGTTGAGAGAGGAGAGCTCGGCAGCCACCGCTCGGGTGGTAGAGTTGTTGGAAAGCCTCGGTTGGGTGGTCAACGTGGCGAAGAGCCGGATGACTCCCTCTCAGACTCTGGAGTACTTAGGCGCGCGCTTCGAGACTCGGCAAGGCCAGGTGTTTCTTCCCAGCACGAAGGCGCAGGCTTTGCGAGATCTGGTGCGGCGGTTTCTGGGTCTTCGAGCGCCGACTGCTTGGCGGTATCTGCAGTTGCTGGGCACCATGGCAGCTACGATCGACTTGGTGATGTGGGCAAGAGCTCATATGAGGCAGTTGCAGAGTGCTCTTCTCAGGCGTTGGTCCCATCAGAGGGATGCGTTGTCGCAACGTCTGCCCTGTCCGCCGGAGGTGAGACGGAGCCTTCAATGGTGGTTGCATCCCGACAGTCTGGTGCAGGGCGTGCCTCTGGAGCCTCCGTGCTGGCGGTTGCTCACGACCGATGCGAGTCTCGCAGGATGGGGGGCTCATCACGAAGGATCGTTTGCTCAGGGGACTTGGTCGCTGGAGGAGCGCCACTGGTCCATCAACCGGTTGGAAATGCGAGCGGTATTTCGGGCTCTGCTAGAGTTCCAGGCCGTGTTGAGGCAGGCGGCGGTTCGCGTGCTGTCCGACAACGCGACGACGGTGGCGTATATAAATCGGCAAGGCGGCACGGACAGTGCGTCTCTGGAGGAAGCGGCGAGTGTACTGTTGGCCTGGGCGGAACAGAACTTGCAGGCCTTGTCAGCACAGCACGTCGCGGGCGTAAACAATGTCTAGGCGGATTTTCTGAGCCGCTGCAGAGTAGATCCGGGGGAGTGGGCTCTCCACCCGGAGGTCTTCGCGATGATTGTGAGCCGTTGAGGGATCCCCGTCATGGATCTCATGGCGACCTTAATGTCGGCAAAGGTGGCACGTTTCTTCAACAGACAGAGAGAGTGGATGGCAGAAGGCCTGGATGCCTTGGCGCAGCGGTGGCCCGAGGAGGGTCTCCTTTATGTGTTCCCGCCCTGGGCGCTCATAGGCAAAGTGATACAACGCATCGAGTGGCACAGGGGCCGGGTGGTGCTGGTGGCGCCGGATTGGCCCAGGAGGCCGTGGTATGCGGATTTGATTCGGCTGTTGGCGGACGTTCCGTGGAGGCTTCCGCTTCAGGAGGATCTCTTGGTTCAAGGACCCTTGCGAATGCCTCAGGTGGATCGATTCTCGCTTACAGCTTGGCTCTTGAGCGGGCTCGGTTGACAGCCAGAGGGTACTTGGCGTCGGTCATTGCTACTCTTCTGAGGTTGCGCAGAACGTCGACTTCGCTGGCGTATATCCGCGTATGGCGTGTTTTTGAAGCTTGGTGTTCTGAGCGGGCTCTCAGCCCTTTGAGGACTTCTGTTCCTCATATCCTATCCTTTTTGCAGGCTGGGATGGAGAAGGGGCTCGCGGCCAGTTCCTTGCGGGTGCAGTTGGCGGCTCTTTCCTGTTATCGGGGCAAGATTCACGGTCAGGTGATAGCGGCGCATGTGGATGTCCGGCGTTTCTTGCGTGCGGCATTGCTGCTGAGGCTGCCTAGGCGGACGATTATTCCTCCGTGGGATCTCAATGTGGTCTTGGAGGCCTTGATAGGGGAACCGTTCGAGCCCTTGAGTAGGGCTTCGCTTAAGGATTTGACTCTGAAGGCGGTTTTCCTAGTGGCGATTTGTTCCGCCAGAAGAATTTCGGAACTACAGGCGTTGTCTTGTCAGGAACCCTTTTTGTCTTTTTCGGCGGACAAGTTGGTTTTGCGTACGGTTCCCGCCTTTTTGCCGAAGGTAGTGTCCGATTTCCATGTTAATCAGGTGGTGTCGCTGCCTGTGTTTTCCGCGGAACAGAGGGCTCATTCGGGTGTCCGTTTGCATAGGTTAGATGTGCAGCGGGTGCTCAAGAGGTATCTCCGTCGAATGGCGGCGTTCCGAAAGTCTGACAGGCTCTTTGTCGCCTTCGGAGGCCCGCGGAAGGGCGAGGCGGCGGCGAAGTCTTCCATTTCTAGATGGCTGAAGGAGGCTATTGCTTCGGCCTACCTTTTGAAGGGCAAGGAGGTGCCAGTCGGTTTGCGGGCGCATTCCACAAGAGCGCAGGTGGCGTCGTGGGCGGAAGTCGGCTTGGTGCCGGTGGCAGATATTTGTAGGGCAGCGACCTGGTCCTCGTTGCATTCTTTTGCCCGGCATTATCGCCTGGATGTGCAGACGCGTGGTGATGGTCGTTTTGGTTCCGCGGTTCTTCAGGCTGGGATTTCAGGTCCCTCCCGTTGATATTTACTGCTCTGTTACATCCTCTATGGTTCCGGGACTGGACTAGAGGGACGCAAAGGAAGAGTAAATTAGACTTACCTGCTAATTGTTGTTCCTTAAGGAACTCTAGTCCAGTCCCGGATCCCTCCCGTAATAGTATGTCGAGCAGCCTGAAGTTTCAAGTGAGAGGAGAGCAAGGAGGGACAAGTACTGGACATTCCCGAACATTTTCAGTAACGTTGCGTACATGGAGGCGCCGAGATGGGAGAGGGTCTCGGGGGTGGGTCTCTGTGTTGTGGCTGCAGCATGTCCTAGTAGGCGCCGCACGGCGGTAGTTCCATTTTGTTCGGGACAGTTCTTCTAGATTGTGTCTTCACAATTCCTGTATACACCGCCTTTTGGCAGGGGCAGTGCCTGTTCTTGTTTTTTCTCTGCTACCCTGTCTTGTTCCATAGCTATATATATATATATATTTTAATATAGATTTTTCATATTGCTACTTATTTGTTGCTCTGCTGAGTCTGCTTTGTCAATAGGTGCTGGTGAAAGGGGGCGGATCTAGCCTATTTGTACCAGTGACATCACGACGATGACATCTTTCAGTCTCCAAAGCTGCTGGTGGAGGTTGACAACTCTATGGTTCCGGGACTGGACTAGAGTTCCTTAAGGAACAACAATTAGCAGGTAAGTCTAATTTACTCTTCTGCATATAAATTAAACAGGTAGGGGGAAAGTATGCAGCCTTGGCAAACACCTTTGCTGATTTTAAACCATTCTGTTTCTCCCTGTTCAATTCAAACTGTTGCTTCTTGATCAATGTAAAGGTTGTGCAAGAGAACGATCAGGTATACCCATGCTTCTTAATGTGGCCCAGAGTTTCTCATGGTTTACACAGTCAAAAACCTTGCTGAAGTCAATAAAACACATATAGATATCCTTTTGTCTTGTCAAGGATCCATTTCACATCCAGAATGATATCTCTCGTTCCTCGCTGTTTCCTGAACCCTGCTTGCTCTTCGGGCAGTTCTCGTTCCAGATATGACTGTAGTATCTGCTGAATGATCTTGAGTAGAATTTTGCTGGCATGTGGGATCAGAGCGATTAGTGCGATAATTTCCACAGTCATTCGGATCACCTTTCTTCAGTATTGGTATAAACTTCTCACTTTCTTACAACACAACCTTCTTGATGCCATCCCATAACTCTTTCTATCATTTGTATCTAAAGCAGCAAATTTAATTTTGCAGGCATTCTTTAAATTCCAGTGGTATATTCTCAAGGTCATATTTTGCTGCATTCATGAGTACATATCTAATACATATGTGGAATTTTGTGCTGCTCAAGAGTTTCAAATGAATGTTTCACAGCTTCTCATTTCCTTTTCTTTTCTTAGAATTCCTTTGTCTCTGATAAAAGTTTTCTCAATAAGGATGACCTATGGGGACTGAAGCCATGAACTCCAATGGATTATTCGGACTCTTCATTATGAACAGAATGCTGTGGAGATTATTTGACTTTTCTTGGTTTAAGACTTGGAAGCTTTTTTTTTGTTTTTTACTGTTCCAACTCAGTCTGAGGATGCATTAAAGTGGTGGTGGTGTCGACCTCCAAGTCCTTTAGCTCCTTTGTGTGATCCTCCAAAAGGAAGGCCTTCCTTACCTTTGCAGTGTTGGTGGCAATTTTGTGGAGCCTCATAATAACCTCTGCTAACATCACTTGTATTCTCTTTAGCAGGCGGATGGCTGCTTCTTCCTTACATAAGGACATTAGTCTCTCATCTACATAAAAGTTTCTTTTTACAAATTATCTGGTATCTGTGCCATATTCTTTTTCTCGTTCCTGTGCAATTTGCTGAGTTCTTAGTTGGTTCCTGCAGGTGATCTCTTATTGCTGAAGACATGCATTCTGATTCTGTATTCAATGATCTCGTTGTCATTGTCATAGTACCACAAAAATCTTATGAATGATCTTCATGAATGATAAACTGTAAAATGCTTGTTGGACATCGATCACAATGGCAATGATCTCCTTACTGAAAAAAAATTATGACTATCCAAGAGGTTGTTGGTTAGGTTATTTCTAATAAGGAAGGAGCGTATTGTTTAAAGAGATGCTTTGAAACTGGTCATTCAAGTTAAATTCTGATTTGACCTAGTTTCTATGGATGGCATACGTCAATGATGAGAAGGTAGCAGCGTCGTGGTTTATGGGGTATTTGATATACTGCCTTTCAAGACAAAGTAATCAAAACGGTTTACAATTATACAAAAAAAATAATCAGATGGAAAAGACCTACAATATGTAATACAGAAAAGAAAAGTCTGTATAGAAAAGGAAAGAAAAACATACAGCATTTATTTATTTGGACAGTTTTCTATACCGTCCCTTCCAGAGCTCGGGGCGGTTTACATAGAACAGAACAAGTTACATAGAACCAAGTATAACTATATACATTGTAACAACTGAACTATGTACATTGTATCTTGTTAAGTATTTACATAAAGCAACATTGTATTAGTTTTTTAATGATTGTTATACCGATCAGGTGATAAATATGCTTTTGGGGAGTTTGTGAGGTATGTTTGCCTCTTATTACGTTATGCCTTGTGTTTTGGGGGGGGGGGGGTGATTGGGTGCTGGTGGTGTTGTGGTTGCTGTATAGTTCAATGAAGAGTAGAGTCTTTAATTCCTTCCTGAATGTTTGTATGTCTTTGAGTGATCGTAGTGAGTCTGGTAGTGAGTTCCAAAGTAATGGGGCTGTGAAGGTAAACCCTCTGTTGCTTGTTATCTGTTTTGGTTTTACGTATAGTGGTGGGAATGTTGAGGAGGTTCCTTCTGTTTCTGGTGTTAAGCTGAGCAGTTATAAGGGATGACAGATATGATGGTGCAATGTTGTTGTGTAGTTTGAATGTTGTAATTATCATTTTATATTTTGAGCGACTTGCTTTTGGGAGCCAATGGAGATTTTGTAGGATAGGTGTGATATAGTCAGTTAAGTGTGCCTTGGCTATGATTCTGGCAGTGACATTCTGGGCTAATTGGAGGTGGTTTATGCTTTTTTTAGGGAGACTTTGTAGTAAGCTGTTGCAGTAGTCCAAGTAGGGTGTGAATAATGCTTGGACTACCGTTCTGAAGTCATGGGGTGCGAGGAGGGGTCTAAGGTGTTGCACGGTTCTTAACTTGAAAAATATGGTTCTTGCAGTTTGTTTTATGTGTGGCTCCATGTTAAGGGTTCTGTCTAGGATGATGCCCAAGTATTTGACTTCCTGTTTTACAGGGATATTGGTGTTGAGAATGTGGATTGTTTGTGGGGGGTGAAACTATGGTTCCTCTTGGTGACAAGTACTTCTGTTTTTTTAAGGTTAATTTTGAAGTTGTTTATATTTTAGCCATTTTTCTGCTTTCTGTATGCATTCGTTTATGTTGTGGTATGTAAGGTTATGTACATTGATGTGGGAGTAGAGTAGGATGTCATCTGCATAGAGATGGTATCCAATCTTGTGCTTTTTGAATATTGAGCAGAGTGGTTGAATATAGAGGTTGAACAGGAGGGCGTAAAGTGCTGAACCCTGCGGGATACCTTGCTCCTGTGGGAATGGTGATGAGGATTCAGAACATTTATATACCCCAGCATTCTTTACCTTCTTTCAAAAGTGTAGTTGTCTCTGCATGACCATTGTTGAACATATCCTCCATGAAAGTCACAAAGTTGTTCTTTGTTTCTAGTCCTCTCTTAAGATTTGTCCTAGTTAGGCGAGCTGTGAGAGGGTCTGTCCTTTGTTGCTGGGGAGCCATTGTTTGGGTGTGCAAAATGGGAGAGGAGCCACCTAGCTGTTGGAATAATCTTTGAGGATTTTTTTGTCCGTTATTCTTAGAAATTCTGTCTTCACTGTGGAGACAGGTTTATCATTGTTCTCTGTAGTCAGGGGTATTGAGTTCCCCAGGAGTTCTCTCGATTTCTTGGTGTGGAGACAGTTATGCAGGTCTGGAGATCATGAGCCAGCTGTTCCTTGCAGACAGATGTCTATGTGATAGAGAGGTGGTTAGGACATGGTTTGACCAAATATGTGCATCTATTCTGTGACACATTAGTGGCATTGATGTTGATGCTGTTTGCTTTGTGCATCTGTTGATGCAGACATCGTCCGCTATCATCTACCCAAGCTAGAGTCAATGAGCACCGGGAATATCATGAGCACCATTGTACAGCTAATGAACTTTATGTAGGCCCAATGTATCTTTGACCAACAAGTGTAGAATTTAAGCTTCTGGATCCAAGTGTGGGAGTTGCTTAACCATAAATTTAAGTGGGGAACACAGTACAAGTCTAACACAATATGCAGAATAATTATCTGGTCTAATATTTTGCTGCTTGTTATGTTACTATTTAACTTATTTGTTTAATTTTGCCTTATTGTAGTTTCATTGGGTGTATAGGAAACAGTCTTCATGCACACAAGGCCCCGAAGAATGTCTTTTTAACTTGTCATTCCTTATCGTCCTTCCAGTCCAGTCCAGACGCATGGGTTATGCCCCCTCACCAGCAGATGGAGACTGAGAAACCCTGGATTTTGATGATGTCATGGTATAAGGGCTCTGTGCCAATCCTCACAGTCCAGTATTTCGCAGTCTCCAGCAGATGGTGGATTCTGGACTTCACTGAAATGATAAGGAAAAAAAAAAGAAAGGCCGCTATTCCACATACTTCATGGTGCCCAAAAAGGAAGGGTCTTTTTTGCCCGGTGTTGGATTTAAGACATGTAAATCAGGCTTTGAGGGTGCCCCATTTTCATATGGAAACATTAAGGTTGGTCATAGTGGCAGGGAGATGAGGAGAGATTTTGACTTCCTTAGATCTAATAGCAGCATACTTACAGATTCTAGTTTGGCCGGACCATTAGAAGTACCTTCGCTTTGCAGTGCTAACTGGCCATTTTCAGTTCAAGGCCTTGCCCTTCAGCCTGACCACAGCTCCACAAACCTTTACCAAGGTAAAGGATGGTGATGGCAGCAGTGCTTTGCCAGCAAGGAATTTTGGTACATCCCTATCTGGACAACTAGTTAATCAGAGCAAAATCTGTACAAGAAAATCAGAGCGCTATTTCCAAGGTCATAGCTTTAATTCAAAAGTTGGGATGGATGATCAACATCAGCAAGAGCAAATTACACCTGTCTCAAGATCTGGTTTATTTAGTAGCATGTTTCGAGATGAAGATCAGCTGTGTCTATCTTCCGTTGGAGAGAGCTCAGAAGTTATGCTCTCAGATCCAAAGATTCTCATGAATGTGGTCTCCGTCAACTTGGCATTACCTGCAGATACTGGAGTCTATGGCAGCGACCCTAGATCTGGTTCCCTCGGCTAGAGCTCACATGAGGCCTTTGCAAAGGGCCTTGCTCTCTGTCTTCTCCACAAAAGCATGTGCTCTCGAGGAGACTACCATGTTCACATCCTGTGAGGCACAGCTTGTGGTAGTGGCTCAATCCGTCAACCCTAGTGAGGGGAGTTCCCTTGGAGCCACTGGATTGGGTGGTGGTGACCACAGACGCCAGCCTCTCAGGTTGGAGAGTTCATTGCTGCTCCCAGATGGTGCAAAGGCAGTGATCTCAGGAGGAGAGCACTTGGTCCATCAACCAGTTGGAAATGAGAATGGTCTTTCTGGCACTCGAGGCCTTTCTTTCCCTGGCTCAAAGTTGTGAGAGCGTTCTTGGACAACATGACCACAGTAGCATACATTAATTGTCAGGATAGCACAGCAGCGAGATTCTAGCAAGTGAGATAGTGCCTCTGCTCCAATGGGCAGAGGTGCATCTGCTAATGTTATCAATGGCTCACATCGAGGGAAAAGAAAACATGACGGCCAACTTCCTCAGCCATTATCACCTGTATTCAAGGGAGTGGGAGCTGGAGGAGTCAGCATAGTGAGACCCTGGGGTCTCCCTATAATGGATTTGATGGCATCAATAACCAATGCCAAGGTGCAGCACTTCTTCAGTCGCAGAAGAGAGAGGATGTCAGAGAGCCTAGATGAGCTGTTGCAGGAATGACTGGCAGAAAGGTCTCCTTTACATGTTTCCTTCTTGGCCCTCGATTGGTTGAGTAGTGCAGAAGAAAGAGTCTCATCAAAGTCTGGTTGTAATAATAGCTCCGGACTGGCCTCTGAAGCCATGGTATGTGGATCTCATCAGGCTCACAGTGAACAGCCTGTGGAGGTTGCCTCTGCGGTACGATTTTTCTGATGCAGGGTCTGATTCTAATGGTGGAAGTTGCTCAATTCTCGCTTATAGCCTGGCTCTTGAGAGGGTACATGAAGACAAAAGGGGTATTTGGCTGCAGTCATAGCCACATCGCTACCAGCTAGAAAGCATTCTACGTCCCTGTTCTACATTCATTTGCTTGACTCGCCGTATTTCGGTGTTGTAGGCGTTATCTTGTAGAGAGCCTTTCCTTAGGTGTTAAAGTCAGGTAGCAGGTCAAAAGGCCATTTTGAAAGACTCCTTCTATTCAAGCATGGACTGTTAATCATCCAGGAAGTTAGTCACAGCTTACCTTAAAAGCACAGGACAGGGTACTGTGTAGCAGCCCTCTTTTAATAAGTATTATTTCCCTCCCTCCTCCTCAACACCCACCCACCCCTGGGATAATCATAGCTTTATAGGTAATTACACATCTTAAAGGAAAGGAGCTGCTCTCAGGTATGGCTCTTTATCCAAATCAGTCATACATTAAGGACCTGAGATTAATTAAGCTTCAGGTGAACAAGGTATATTAAACGTATTAGGCACACTTTTATTAATAAAAGTATCCACAGCAACCCTTAGTAAGTAAAGAACTTAAAGATCTAAACAAAAGCTTAAAACTAAGATGCAGACAGCAGCCCAGCAGTGAGATGGGGGCTTTCCAGTCTTTTGCATTGAGTGTCAAATGTATGAATTTCTCCCAGTTGGTGAGAGATCTTACGAGTGCACTAGGTGCAAGGAGCTCTTTGCTCTCAGGGAACGAGTCCGTTCTCTAGAGGCTAGAGTAGCAGACTTGGAAGACATAAGAAAGACAGATGTACATAGACGAGACCTACAGGGATATAGTAATGAAGTCCCACCTCCAGTCTGGCCGAATCTCTGTTGCCATGGAGGAGAGAGGTCATGTGACAGGACAGCATCACCCTGGTGTGGCGGGAAATGATCCTGTAACTAGGACCTGTCCACCAGGTGATGTAAAACCCTCTCGCACCGAGAACGTTTCTCCAGGGCCATGTGCCCATGAGGGAAGGGTTAGGACAGCCGTTATAGTTGGTGATTCAATCATTAGGCATGTAGATAGTTGGGTGGCTGGTGGACCTGAGGATCGCCTGGTAACATGCCTGCCTGGTGTGAAGGTAGCAGACCTCATGCACCTCCTAGATAAGGTCTTAGATAGTGCTGGGGAGGAGTCTGCTGTCTTAGTACGTGTCGGTACCAATGACATAGGAAAATGTGGTAGGGAGGTTCTGGAGGCAAAATTTAGGCTTTTAGGTAGGAAGTGGAAATCCAGAACTTCCAGGATAGCATTCTCCAAAATGCTTTCTGTTCCACGCGCAGGAATCAAAAGGCAGGCAGAGCTCTGGAGTCTCAATGTGTGGATGAGACGATGGTGCAAAGATGAGCGTTTTGGATTTGATAGGAACTGGGGAACATTCTGGGGAAAGGAGGGGTTCTTCTGAAGGGATTGGCTTCACCTTAACCGAGATGGAACCAGGCTGCTGGCATTAACCTTTAAAAAGGAGAGAGAGCAGCTTTTAAACTAGATAATAGGGGAAAGCAGACAGTCGCCCAAGAGCGCATGGTTCAAAAAAATGTATCCTTGAAGGATACTACCAAAAGCAGAGAGGTTCTATAAGAGTAAAGTAGCCCAAATGCTCTTGAATATGGAGCAGATAGAGCTTAAAGATTCCAAATTACCCATGCCTACCAACAGCCAGATTAATATGAATAAAATACAGTCTCTAAAATGCTTGTATGCAAATGCTAGAAGTCTAAAAAATAAGATGGAAGAGTTAGAATATATAGCACTAAATGAGAGGTTAGATATGATTGGAATCTCAGAGACATGGTGGAAGGAGGACAACCAGTGGGACACTGTGATACCTGGGTACGAACTATATGATAATGATAGATCTGATCAAATTGGTGGAGGGGTTGCGCTCTGTTAGAGAGGGCATTGAGTCAGAAAGGATTAAAGTTTTTGCAGGAAACAAAGTTTGCTGTAGAATCTCTATGGATTGAAATTCCATCTAAAAAGGGGAAGGCAATGGCAGTGGGGGTGTACTATCGACTGCCTGGCCAGAATGACAAATAGATGATGAAATGCTCAAAGAAATCAAGGAAGCTAACAAAAGTTAAAGCACAGTAATAATAATGGGTGATTTCAATTAGCCCGGTATTGACTGGGTGAGTGTCACAGCAGGACATGCTAGGGAGATAAAGTTCCGAGATGAAATAAATGACTGCTTCTTGGATCAGCTGGTTCATGAACCGGATGAGACGGGAAGCCATATTGGACCTAGTCCTTAGTGGAACACCAGATCTGGTGCAAGAGAAAAGGGTGTTTTGGCCACTTGGCAATAGTGATCATAGCATGATCGTGTTTGATTTAATTAGTGGAGGAGGGATAGTAAGGAAATCCACAGTGCTACCTTTTAACTTTTGAAAGGGAGACTGATAAAGTGAGGAAAATAGTTAAGAAAAAACTAAAAGGAGCAGTTGCAAAGGTTAAAGACTTACATCAAGCTTGGGTGGTGTTGAAAAATACTATCTTGGAAGCCCAGACCAGCTGTATTCCACGCTTTAAAAAAAGTGGAAGGAAGTCAAAAAAACTGCCAGCATGGTTTAAAGGTGAGGTCAGAGAGGCTGTTGCCAAAAAATAATCTTTCAGTAAATGGAAAAAAGAGCCAAATGACAAAAACTGGAAACAGCCCAAGCACTGGCAAGTTAAATGCAAGGCATTGATAAGGCAGGCAAAGGGAGAATTTGAGAAGAAGCTTGCTGCAGAAGCAAAAATGCGTAATAAAGACTTTTTCAAGTACATTCGTAGAAGAAAACCTGTGAGAGAGTCAGTTGGTCCATTAGATAATAGAGGGGTTAAAGGGGCACTAAGTGGCGACAAGGTGATAGCGGAGAGACTGAATGAATTCTTTGCTTCGGTCTTTACTGAGGAAGATGTAGGGATGTTACCCATGACTGAAGTGGTATTTAAAGGTGCGGAAGAATTGAAGGAAATATCGATACATTGGGAAGATGTATTACAACTATTAGATAAACTGAAGAGTAGCAAATCACCTGGGCCGGATGGTATACATCCAAGGGTGTTGAAAGAACTGAAATATGAGATTGCAGACCTATTAGTAATCTGTGAACTATCATTAGAATCATCTGTAATACCTGAAGATTGGAGGATGGCCAACGTAAGGCCAATTTTTAAAAAGGGTTCCAGGAGTGATCCGGGAAACTACAGACCAGTGAGCCTGACGTCAGTACCGGGAAAAATTGTAGAAACCATCATAAAGAACAAAATTGCTGAACATGTAGATAGTCATGGCTTAATGGGAGACAGCCAACATGGCTTTAGACAAGGAAGATCTTGTCTTACTAATCTGTTATGTTTTTTTGAAGATGTCAATAAACAGGTAGACAAAGGTGAGTCGGTTGATATAGTGTATTTAGACTTTCAGAAAGCCTTTGACAAGGTCCCTCATCAGAGACTTTTGGCAAAACTAAAGAGTCATGGGATAGGAGGCAGTGTACTATTGTGGATCTGGAACTGGTTAAAAGATAGAAAGCAGAGGGTAGGGCTAAATGGCCAATTTTCCCAATGGAGAAAGGTGAATAGTGGTGTACCCCAAGGATTTGTGCTGCGTCCGCTGCTTTTTGACATATTGATAAATGACCTGGAAAAGGGAATAACGAGTGAAGTTATCAAATTTGAAGATTACACAAAACTATTTAAAGTTGTTAAAAACCCATGAGGATTGTGGAAAATTGCAAGAGGATCTTGATAAATTGGGAGACTGGGCATCAAAATGGCAGATGAAATTTAATGTGGACAAGTGCAAAGTTATACACCTAGGGAAGAACAACTCAAACTATGGTTACACGATGCAAGGTTCTACATTAGGAACCACCATCCAGGAAAAAAGATTTAGGCGTCATTGTGGATAACATGTTAAAATCCTCCACCCAGTGTGCAGCGGCAGCCAAGAGAGCAAATAGAATGCAAGGTACCATAAGGAAAGGAATGGAAAATAAAACAAAGGATATTATAATGCCTCTGTATCGTTCCATGGTGCGACCTTGAAGCAGGAACCCTGTCTCCCACACCCACGAATGGAACACACAGACAGACTAGAATGCAAACAAAAACTTTTATTGTGTACTGCGACGCTCCTGCCTGGGCCCTAGAGCTTACAGGCAGGAGTGGCCTTATTTAATGTCCCTTATGAATAAAGGTGGTACTGAACACTCTGAATGCAGGGATTCGTAGTACACTTGTTTTTTTCCTTTAGGGATGAAAGTTGTAGTTGTGACTCGAGTGATAAGGCTTGCCAGAAATTTATTTGTTGTGGGGATATTTTCAACGCATTACAATTCAAAGGTGCTTAACGTAAAGGTGCAACTTTCAACATAAAGATGAAATCAGGAGGTCAGGAAAACAACTGAAATCAAATAGCTTTAACTCAGCTTTACACAGTCACGGTAGCTTCTACTCAGCTTTGCCTCGTGTGGTTGCTTGGGATTATTGTAGCCTCACAGTAACAGCTGTTCTCACAGCGTGGCTTTACAGAAACGGGTGAAAACAATTTGTGAACTTTCACGGCTAGGCAACATGTATAGCAAACGTTTTGTATTCTTCTCATACAAACTCCAGATGCTTCTTTACACTGTTACTCTCTAAAACATAAAGAGCAATCCATTGCACAAGGATCATAACTCAAGGTAGGCACATCATTATCGATCTGCATACATTCATCTGGGCTAAGGCAATTGTTCTCTTCATCAGGTTTCTTATGTTTCCCTGACTTTAGCTCCAGAAATTGCTGAAACTCTTTTAGAAGCAATTCAGCCTGTAGCTGCTCTTAAGCTGCTTGATAGTCTCCGGTAAGGGTCACACCCTTCCCCCACTCACTATCTGCTCCTGTTACAGAGTTTGGCTTAGGGAGGTCAGCACAATAAAAGGGTTTCTCCAGCAAGGCATTAAAATTAGGAAATTCAGCTTTACCTTTATCAGAGACGTTGGCATAAGAACAGGCACATTTCTTCCAGGACTCTCTCCTCTCTAGAAACTCAGGAGCCTTCTGGCTAGTTCTTCTGCTAGGGGAATTTCTCTCAGAAAAACTTCTTTCCTGTTTTGGTTCCTGGCTTTTATAGCACTGCTCGCCACCAGACAAAATACCTTTTCTCCAAGAGCTGGGTTTGCTAGCCTTCCCACGTCTAGGCTCTACCGTGTAGTAAGGATCTCCTTGAGAGTATATTGGGCTCCAAGGCTTACTGTTCGAGGGTTCTGCCTTCTCCCAGGGTTCTAGCGTTTTCCCCCTTTGATTCCAAGTTCCTCCTGAAGACCAACGTGCACTGGAAGCTGCTTCTCGTCTGCTTCGTTTCTTGTTGCTCTCCTTGCCAGCCTTGCTGCCTCCTTTGCCAGCCTTGCTGCCTCCTCTGTCAGCCTTGCTGCCCTCTTTGTCAATCCTGTCTGAGGATTTAAAAAGGGCTTCATTTCCCGGCACTCCCTGGCGTTCCCCTGGGCGTGCCCAATCAGTGCTGAAGTCTAACTCCTCCCCTGGGCTGGGGCTTGTCTTCAGCTCAGCCGATAACTGTGTTTTTTCCAAGTCAGTTTTGGAAATCCTGTGTGTGTCATGCCTTCTATCAGGATTTTCCCCTATCTCCATTTCCTCTGGAGGGGAGTCTTCACCACAGATCCCCCCCCCTTAAGATATCACGGGCTGGCTTCGACTCCAAGGCACAGCACGTGATACGACTCAAAGCGTCCGCGTTTTGATGGAACTTGCCGTCTCTGTGCTCTACCTGGAATTCAAAGGCCTGGAGAGCCATGACCCAGCGCGTTAGACGGGCATTATGGTTGTACGTTTGATTGAGCCACTTCAATGGGGCGTGGTCAGTGATCAAGATGAATTTTCTGCCAGTAAGATAAAAACGCAGTGCATTAATGGCCCACTTGATGGCCAAACATTCGCGTTCTATTGTTGAATATCTTCTTTCAGCCGGGGCCAGCTTTCGGCTGAGAAATAGCACCGGGTGTTCTGTGCCATCGTGCCGCTGTGATAATACCGCGCCGAGGCCCGTCTCGGATGCGTCTGTCTGCACTATAAAGGGCCGGGTAAAATCGACGCCCCTCAGAACTGGTGCTGCACATAGTTTTTCTTTTAAAAGGTGAAATGCCCCTTCAGCATCCTCCTGCCACTTTAATTGATTGGGCGCATTCTTTTTTGACATATCGGTTAAGGGGGCGCTCTTCTCTGCGAAACCCGGGATAAACCGTCGGTAGTAGCCCACCAAACCGAGGAAGCTCCTCAACTGCTTCTTATTTGCGGGTTTTGGAAAGGCTTGAACGCTGGCTATCTTGTTGGTGAGAGGTTTCACCACACCATTGCCCACTAGATGACCCAAATACTTCACTTCCTGGCCCACGAATAAGCACTTGGCCGGGTTTAGTGTGAGACCAGCATCTCATAGCGCCCGAAAAACAGCCTCAACTCTGGGCAAATGCTGGGTCCAGTTGTCGCTATGTAAGACCACATCGTCCATATATGCGACTGCATAGGCTTGGTGGGATCGCAAAACTAGATCCATCAGGCGCTGGCATGTGGCGGCAGCCCCATGGAGGCCAAAGGGCATTCTCCTGAATTGGTATAAGCCGATGGGGGTGCTGAATGCAGTCTTCTGTCGCGCATCCCTGGTAAGCGCAACCTGCCAGTACCCCTTCGTCATGTCCAGGGTCGTGAGGTATCTGGCCCATCCTAGGCAATCTAGGAGCTCTTCTATACGTGGCATGGGGTACGCATCGAAGCGGGATATCAAGTTGACTTTTCGGAAGTCTATGCAAAAATGCATGGACCCATCTGGTTTTGGGACCAGGACGATTGGGCTATTCCATGGGCTCCGGGACTCCTCAATTACTCCCATGCGTAGCATTTCCTTGACCTGCCGAACGACCTCCTCTTTCTTTGCCTCCGGCAACCTTTATGGTTGTTGCCTCACTATCTCCCCTGGTGGCGTTATAATCTCATGGGCGATCAGATCCGTCTCACCCGGCATTGGCGTGAGGACATCTTTATACCTGGCCAGCAGCTGAGCAAACTCCTGTTTTTGCAACCAGGAAAGCCCTTCGGCAAGTTTGGGTTCCGGATTGCTGTTACATTCAGCCAGTTGTGGCCCGAGATCTTCATCCATTTTCTCCTCCACAACTGCTGATAACCCCTGAAGGCTGGTTACCCCCGTTGACCCAAAACCTCCCGTTCCCCGGGCTGTTGTCGATAGGGTAGACACTTCTTCAAGAGGGGGCAGACCCATTCTTTTGCAAATTAATTGCGCTATCCGAACGCCAGTGACTGCCCGGAAGTCCTCTTGTCCGAAATTGAAGAGGAGAATTTTTATAGAGCCTCTAATCTGGATCTATAACTCCGGCTCCAACGTCAATGAAATGTTTTACAGCGAGACCGGAGCGAGGGGCTATACGGCCGTAGCAGCCCAATGGCATCTCCATCTGCAAAGCCGTATCAACCAGGGCTTTCCCTCGCTTAGGCACGACTACATCCTCTGCGCTGCATAGGTCGAACCCGGCAGAGTTGGTCGAGGCTCTCTTGGGGGCTTGAGCATTGGGGCCCATTTTGCAGTATTTGAGTACGAACACTGGCTTTTTAATAGCTTCCTCTTTCTGGGGTCCAGTTTTCCAGTTCTGCTTCCCTGGCTGTGCAAACAATGGGCTAGGAACCATATTTTTTCCTGTTGTTTGGGCCAAAGCTTCCACTGGCGGCTGTTGGGAATCCCCCCCGTTCTTTCACAAGTAAGCCTTGTTCTACCCCTTTCTGGAACTGCGGCCAGTCTCTCCCCAGGATTATCTTATGTGGTAACCTAGGTACTACCACTATGGGGATTTTTCTATTGGCCCCTAACCCTTTCACTTGGAGATTATATACAGGGTATAATGAAGTGCCCCCATGAATGCAGCGAATTTTCACAGTGCTTAAAGGCTGAATTGCTACCCCTGTGGCCTCTATCTGCTGCCATAGTGCTTTAGACAACATCGTTTGCTCTGCGCCTGAGTCCAATAGCGCTGTGGTAGCAATTCCTTGCACCTCAACATCATGCAGAAAACCCTCTCTAGCATTCTGAGCATTCACTGCTACCAGAGCCGTTTTCACATAACAACTCTTTTGTACATGGCCCTCTCTACCGCATTTAAAACATTTTCTACGGGTTACCGGACCTTTCATTGTTGGCATGCACATCTTACAGACTCCTCATTTAGCCCCCACCTCCTTTCTGATTCTCTTACTGCTGTCCCCTTGGAAGCACTGCCACCTTCATGGGCCATTAACTTTGCTTCCATGAAACGTTCGGTGAGGTTAATAGCCTCTTGCGGGGTTTTACAGCTCTGTAAAATCAGGAAGGAGCGTATCTCGGTGGGCAAAGCACTTATATATTGCTCTAGTATGAGACTGTCTATAATAGACTCCTTAGACCTTTCCCCCGGATTAAGCCACTTGTTCACTAAAGTGCGTATCCGATGCCACAGGGCTTTTGGGGTCTCATTCGGTCTTAGCTTCACAGCTCGCAGGAAATTATGATAGACCAGCGGTGTGAGACCTAGTCTCTCCCTGACCGCTTTCTTGATTTCATCATAGTTTCCTGTGAGTGTGGGTGGCATTGCTCTATAAGCGGCCATGGCTTCCCCTGTGAGGGACGCCGCAAAACGCATGGCCCAGTGCTCCTGTGGCCAAGCACTTAGGTGAGCCACTCTTTCAAAGCTTTCGATGAAATCATTGATATCATCGGTGTCTCTAAGCTTTCCAAAGTTAAACATGGTCCCAGCATACAAGCTAAGAGAGGCTGGCGTGGGAAAACCTGGTGGAACAGCTGGTGGCTCCGGCTGCTTCTTTTGTTCAGACAGCCATGTCTGCAACAGGTCCAGCAAAGGCTTTTGTTGAGCCTGGATGCTCGCCGCGTTCCTCTCTTGTGCCTTTAGAGCCAAGTCTCTTTGCCTCTCCAACTGTGCTGCCATCCACTTGAAAATCTCTTGCGGTTCAAGAGACATGTTGGAATTCCTGCAAGCACAAACACAGAGAGACCCAAGTGCGATACCACAAAATGTGAAAAAAAAACCCACTTTTTTTTTTTTTTTTTTAAATCAAGCCTAGCTATCCCCTTGTCCTGGTATCCTAGCTTTTCCTGGGTGGATACCCTTTACCTTGGTCAGGTGATGCTTCACGCTTATCAGCAACAGTGCTGCCAGTAGCCCTCTGGTACTGCAAATCTTCCCCTTTTCAGATGTTGTACAGCTGGGCTCCTCCTGGGCAGTTGCTTCCTGTAGACCTTCTGGCGTTGCCACTCTTTTGCGCATGCGCAGTATCCTCCAGATGACGCCACTTGCGACGCTTCTGCCTGGGCCCTAGAGCTTATAGACAGGAGTGGCCTTATTTAATGTCCCTTATAAATAAAGGTGGTACTGAACCCTCTGAATGCTGGGATTCGTAGTACACTTGTTTTTTTCCTTTAGGGATGAAAGTTGTAGTTGTGACTCGAGTGATAAGGCTTGCAAGAAATTTATTTGTTGTGGGGATATTTTCAACGCATTACAATTCAAAGGTGCATAACGTAAAGGTGCAACTTTCAACATAAAGATGAAATCAGGAGGTCAGGAAAACAACTGAAATCAAATAGCTTTAACTCAGCTTTACACAGTCACGGTAGCTTCTACTCAGCTTTGCCTCGCTTGGGATTATTGTAGCCTCACAGTAACAGCTGTTCTCCTTACAGCGTGGCTTTACAGAAACAGGTGAAAACAATTTGTGAACTTTCACGGCTAGGCAACATGTATAGCAAACGTTTTGTATTCTTCTCATACAAACTCCAGATGCTTCTTTACACTGTTACTCTCTAAAACATAAAGAGCAATCCATTGCACAAGGATCATAATTCAAGGTAGGCACATCATTATCTATCTGCATACATTCATCTGGGCTAAGGCAATTGTTCTCTTCATCAGGTTTCTTATGTTTCCCTGACTTTAGCTCCAGAAATTGCTGAAACTCTTTTAGAAGCAATGCAGCCTGTAGCTGCTCTTTAGCTGCTTGATAGTCTCCGGTAAGGGTCACACCCTTCCCCCACTCACTATCTGCTCCTGTTGCAGAGTTTGGCTTAGGGAGGTCAGCACAATAAAAGGGTTTCTCCAGCAAGGCATTAAAATTAGGAAATTCAGCTTTACATTTATCAGAGACGTTGGCATAAGAACAGGCACCTTTCTTCCAGGACTCTCTCCTCTCTAGAAACTCAGGAGCCTTATGGCTAGTTCTTCTGCTAGGGGAATTTCTCTCAGAAAAACTTCTTTCCTGTTTTGGTTCCTGGCTTTTATAGCACTGCTCGCCACCAGACAAAATACCTTTTCTCCAAGAGCTGGGTTTGCTAGCCTTCCCACGTCTAGGCTCTACCGTGTAGTAAGGATCTCCTTGAGAGTATATTGGGATCCAAGGCTTACTGTTTGAGGGTTCTGCCTTCTCCCAGGGTTCTAGCGTTTTCCCCCTTTGATTCCAAGTTCCTCCTGAAGACCAATGTGCACTGGAAGCTGCTTCTCGTCTGCTTCGTTTCTTGCTGCTCTCCTTGCCAGCCTTGCTGCCTCCTTTGCCAGCCTTGCTGCCTCCTCTGTCAGCCTTGCTGACCTCTTTGTCAATCCTGTCTGAGGATTTAAAAAGGGCTTCATTTCCCGGCACTCCCTGTCGTTCCCCTGGGCGTGCCCAATCAGTGCTGAAGCCTAACTCCTCCCCTGGGCTGGGGCTTGTCTTCAGCTCAGCCAATAGCTGTGTTTTTTCCAAGTCAGTTTTGGAAATCCTGTGTGTGTCATCCCTTCTATCAGGATTTTCCCCTATCTCCATTTCCTCTGGAGGGGAGTCTTCACCACAGTACACAAGACTCAGATAGCCAGTGCCGGCATCCTGGACAAACGATCTGAGCGCGTAAATGACGTCCCACACTCTTATATACAGTACATTCTCAAACCCCCTTGCTACCTTCCCATTCACCCCAGGTATCTCCTCTTCACTAATCGGTAGCCCCTGAAGGGGGGGACAATGGGCTCTCATCAAGCATTCCCGAGTGACCTGTTTAGACTGGTATGCTCTGGTCTACTGGTTTTCTGGGCGAAAGGGTATGTGTAAGTGCTGCTTCGCTGCAGCCTGAGGGGGAGAGGGGGGGCTTTCTCTCACAGCTGCCTTTTCCGGCTTCCTCACTCCCCCCTTTTTCGAGTATGACCTCAACCGCTAGGAGTGGTAGAGGGCTGTATTACTAGGGGCAGGCCGCAGAGGGGTATATGGGGTTAGGGCCATGACAGAGGCAGCCGCCTTGCGTTCCACCAAGGCGTCAAGGGTGGAGGTGATAAAACGGTGGAGGATAGGGATACAGCATGGTATGAGAGCACATAGCAGGAAGAGAAGGAAGACCCCTATAACTAGGGTCTTAAGGCCCCCCAGCCAACCAAACCACTTCCCGAACCATCCCGTTCCCAGTCCCATGGAGGGGTCTGTGATATGTTTTGCTAAATTACGTAGGTCTTGGATAGAGCGTTCGATAGACACGCTTTTCGTCAGTGAGGTTAAAACAACACATACCCTCGAACTCGTCACAGCCATGGTTAAGGCGTAAGAGTAGGAAATCAATGGTCATCCTATTCTGCAGTATCGCCATGTGTAAGCCAGACATTTCGTGATTCATGGTGGCCAGTATGGTTGAGGTCAGATTAAGGGATTTAGCTAGAGAACAAGCAAGTCGGCTTATCTCCATTGAGTTGTGTAGGGCTAAACCAGGTGCTGCAACAATTGATAGCGACAGCCCAAGGGCTGTCTCATCACTGTAGGGTTCTACATTTGAGTTACAGGTCGAAGGCATGGCGATGGAGCGGGGAGGTCTGGGGCGGACTTTAGTTACTTTGGGCGTGTGGAGGAAAGCAGCAGTCGCTAGCCTGCCAAGGGTGCATGGGCCACCGGTGGCGTTCATGGGAACATAGGTATAAGTCATCCTCCCACATATCAAAAAACCAGCCTAAGGGTAGATAAATTTCTGAGTACACATAAGATACCCTTGTAACAGAGTGGCATGATAATTCAGTATTTGACACATTAAACCCTCCTGTCTTGGTATTTACAAAAATAAAACAATCAGTAGCATTAAGGGTGGAGACTCCCTGCAGGGAGAAAGGAACTTGGTTAAAAGCTGAGGTAGGCTGGGTGGCTCCAATACTATAGAGGAGGGTAAAAAATGACATGTCAGGTTGTTTACAGTCCAGACTAGTAAATATGGTAAAACTCAGCAGTTCACATAAACTGGAGGGTACAGCAATGAGACAGGTTGATAGAAAAACCCCAGTTTGTAGAGAGTTACATATGCAAAAGTCTGTCATGTTTAAGGCAGTTTGGGCAAGTAATATTGTTGTGTTAGTAGTCCCCGTGCTTGGCTGGAAACAGGCCCACAGGATAGCAGTAAAAATATGGCACTTCCATGCATTTTGGGGTGGTTTCGTCTCTTAAGCAGTCCAGATGGTTAGCTGTCACTAGGCAGAATTATCTCTCTTTAGTGTCAAACGCAGAGGCTGGTTTGGAACCTTGACAGAAGTCCAGGCCGGAACGGGTTCTGGCGCTGCGGCCTTGACACGGGTGTGATGAATCCACGGAGTAATCTCAGCCACCTTGATAGCTGTCGGGGTAGCCAGCAGAATGGTATATGGGCCTCGCCACTGGGGGTCAGCGGATCCTTCTTCCACTCCTTGACCCACGCTCGCGAATCAGGTTGATGTGTATGGAGTGGTTCCGTCAGGTTGATGGGGAGCCGCTCCTGAATCCACTGGTACAATTCCTGCAAAATAGAACTGAGAGCCAACAGTTCCTGTCGGGTTATTTCTGAACCTATCTGAATCAAGTCTCCATGGACACCCTGTATGAGGGGTGCAGGGCGGCCATACATAGCTTCAAAGGGGGAAACACCAATACCCTTTCGTGGGGCTGAGCGTATACAAAGCAGGGTTATGGGGAGCAATTGGGGCCACTTCAAGGTGGTTTCCTGACACAGTTTTGCTAAATGCATCTTAATGGTACGGTTCATATGTTCCACCTTCCCTGAACTCTGCGGACGGTAAGCTGTATGTAGCTTCCAATCAATCTGCAAGGCTTTGGCTACCTGTTGTACTATCTGGGCCACAAATGCAGGTCCGTTATCTGATCCTATTACTATTGGAAGCCCAAAACGGGGAATGATTTCATGCAGTAGCACTTTTGTCACTTCTCTAGCTTTTCTGTACGGACTGGGAAGGCCACCACCCACCCCGTGAATGTACAAACCAGAACTAACAGATATTGGTATCCATTTGCTCGGGGCATTTCTGTAAAATCAACTTGGATATTCCCCATGAGGGTGACCCCATAGGACTGCACTCCTGGGGGTTGGCAAGGACCCTGACGAGCATTGTTCTTAGCACACATGGTACATTGCCTAACAGTTGCGGCTGCCAGGGAAGATAAGCAGGAAATAAAGAAATATGGGGGGAGATTAGTTTCCATGGCTGTCTTGCCAAAGTGAGTAGTCTGATGGAAAGATGACAGGAAAGCTGGGGCATGGCTGTCTGGGATGACTATCACTGGGGTTGTTCCCTTTCCAGGTAATCGTATCTAACCATCGGAATGTAATACCCCACCCTCCTCCTGACAGAAGAAATCCATTTCCCGTGTAGTGTATCTTTTGGCCCATTGGCTTAACGGGACTGGGAACAGGGGGGCTTGCAAATCTTCGGAGCTTTCAGAGTAGGGCTGGGACAAAGAGGCAATCGCGACCCGCCGGGCTTCTGCATCAGCCCGTCTATTGCCCTTGGCTTTCCCGTCGTTCCCCTTTTGATGGCCCTTACAGTGCATGACTGCTACAGCTTTGGGATACCAGACTGCTTCTAATAGGGACACTACTTGGGGACCATTCTTAATTTCGGATTCAGCTGCAGTGATCAACCCCCTTTCTTTGTATAGAGCACCATGGGCATGGAGAGTGGCGAAGGCATATCGGGAATCTGTGTATATGTTTACATGAAGGTTAAAGCACGGGTGAGGGCAATGAGTTCCGCTTTCTGTGCGGAAGTGCCCGAGGGCAATGGCTGAGCTTCGACAACTACTTCCAGCGTCACCACCGCGTACCCCGCACACCTGCGGCCTTCCACTACCAGACTGCTTCCATCCACAAAGTAGATCTCATCTGGGTTGTTTAGTAGTACGTCTGTCGGATCAGGGCGACTGGAAAAGATCATGTCCATTACTTCCAGGCAGTCATGATCAGGTGGTCCTGGGCCGACGGGCAGGAATGTGGCAGGATTTAAGGCTTGACTGGTGGTTATCCGCACTCTGGGGTTTCCCCATAACATACTCTGGTATTTTAACATTCGGGAGCTGGTAAACCAGTGGCTTCCTTTATGTTCCAGTAAAGTTTGGACAGAATGTGGGACGGTAACTAAGAGGTCTTGGCCCATGGATAGTTTATCCGACTCTTCCACCAATAGAGCTGTTGCTGCTATCGCTCTTAAACAGGTTGGCCATCCCTTGGCCACTGGATCCAGCTGTTTAGACAGGTAGGTGATCGGGCGCGGCCAGGATCCCAGCTGTTGAGTCAAGACTCCTAGAGCTGTGCCCGCTGCTTCATGCACATAAAGAGTGAAGGGCTTAGTGACATCCGGAAGGCCCAAGGCTGGTGATGATAGCAATGCCCTCTTTAGCTGTTCGAAGGCCCCCCGTTGGTCTGGTCCCCATTCAAGGGGACTCGTCTCTGGGCCTTTCGTAGATTCATAGAGGGGCTTTGCAATCCTGGCGAAGTTGGGAATCCAGATGCGACAGTATCCTGCAGCCCCGAGGAATGTGCGTACCTGCCTGCGAGATGTTGGCTCAGGGATCCGGCATACCGCCTCCTTCCGTTCTTTCCCCAACCGCCGTCTTCCTTTAGACAGGTAGAATCCCAGGTACTTCACTTCCAACTGGCATAATTGAGCCTTCTTCTTTGAAGCGCGGTAGCCTGCGTTATACAACAACTGCAGCAGCTCTGTGGTTGCCAGAATACATTCAGTCTCGGAGTCAGCAGCAACCAACAGATCGTCAACATACTGCAGGAGGGCTCGTCTCCCAGGCACTCCCGGGGGGTAACCAGCAAGATCCTGGGCCAGAGCGGTACTGAAGATAGTGGGGGAGTTCTTGAACCCCTGTGGTAAGCGAGTCCAGGTTACTTGGGTCTTACTGCCAGTGGCAGGGTCCTCTCTCTCAAAGGCGAAGAGGTGTTGGCTTTCTGCAGACAGACGTATGCAAAAGAAGGCATCCTTCAGATCTAGTACGGAGAAATGAGAGGCCGCAGCTGGGATGAGACCCAACAGGGTATAGGGGTTGGGTACCACTGGATGCAGAGTGACAGCGGCATCATTGACACGACGGAGATTCAGCACAGGTCGGTAGTCGGTAGTACCTGGCTTTCGGACTGGTAGTAAAGGAGTGTTCCATGCTGATTGACAGGGCCGCAGGATACCGTACTGCAGGAGCTGCTCCAGATGATGATGAATTCCTTCCACAGCCGCTCGTGGCAGCGGATACTGCCGCACGTGTACTGGGGAGACTCCTGGCTTCAACTCGATACAGACAGGAGGGATGTTGATGGCCATTCCGGGAGGGTTGCCTTCTGCCCATACTCCTGGGGGTACCGCATCCCACTTATCCAGGGCAATCACATCAGGCTTGAGTTTGTCCTCGAACAACCCCCATTCTTCTTCTCGGGGGACGGACAATACCAAAACTGCTGGGCCCATGCTGGGTATGTCGAGCTCAGCCTGGCCCCCGGGCCCAAATGATATCTGGGCCTGTAGTTTCGCCAGGATATCCCTCCCCAACAGGGGTATAGGACATTCAGGCATATACAGGAACTGGTGGGTGATAGTCCGTCCCCCCAACTGACACATGCGGTTTTGCAGAAAGGATCGTTGCACTCTTTTTCCTGTGGCTCCCACTACAGTTACCGTCTGGGAGGAAATCGGGGCCACTTGCTGAGTAACCACTGAGTGTGTTGCTCCGGTATCAACCATGAAACGCATTTCTTGGTCCCCTAAATTCATCTTGACCATAGGCTCCTGGGGACCCAACAGAAGCTTGGAGCCCGGTCTGGCCTAGTCTTCATCCGAGCCATAATATTCCACTGTGCGAGGCCTTCAAGATCTGGTGGAGGGGGTGGGAAGGTATCGTGTGGATATACCATGAGCTGGCCCTGCCCTCGTGTGGTGTGTACCCTTGCGCCCCTCATGGACAGATATTGCCCCCTCCGATTTGGACACTCATTCTTCCAATGCCCCTCCTCTTTACAGTATGCACACTGATTGGGGCCCAGGAGAAATCCCGGCCTCCTTTGTCCTCGTCCTCATCCCCTGCTCCCGTCCTTGGTCCAGACCGATACTGGTGGCCCTTCGGTCAGGGCAGCCACTAGGAAATCTGCCTTCTTCTTCATCCGATGCTCAGATTCTCGCCTCTGCTCCTGATCACGATTTACAAAGATCTTCTGTGCCACTTCCATCAATTGTGCAGCGTTCATGCCCGCAAATCCTTCCAATTTCTGCAGCTTCCGCCGTATATCACTCTGGGTCTGTGCTACGAAAGTGGTATTCATCATACGAAGATTCTCAGGAGCTGCGGGATCGTAAGGGGTGCACAGTCGATACGCTTCTGACAGACGCTCATAAAACGCTGCTAGGCTCTCATCAGGAAGCTGGAGAATTTCTGCAATCTTGCTGATATTCATAGCCCGCTGCCCTCCCTTCTTGAGGCCTTCAAGGAGCGTGGTCCGGAAGCGAGTGAGAGCCAGTGCTCCGTCGGGATTATTCAGGTCCCACCGAGGGTCTTCATTCGGGAAATCCACAGTTGCTTGCTGCCGGGGATTTATGACCCCTGCGTCTGCAGGATGTGCTTCCAGCCACGTGAGGGTGGCCCGCACAATACGTGCTCATTCTTCCGTGCTGAATAGGGTGGAAAGCAATTGTCTACAGTCTGACCAAGTAGGCTGGTGCGTTTGCATAATACTGGTCATAAGGTCTGTCAACTCCTCAGGCTTTTCAGTATAGGAGGCATAATGGGTTTTCCAATTCAGCAGGTCAGTAGTAGTGAAAGGAACATATATCAGGCTAGAAGGTCCTACTGCCACCCGTCCGGCAGCATCAAGGTACGGGAGTCCCTGTACTTGTCGTAAAGGCAGTTGGAAATCCTGTTTTGTCTGCTTCTCTGCAGCAGCTGATCGCAGGCACTGGGCCAGCGGGGTGGACTGAAGCTCAGCCGGGCTGCTCTCAGGGGGTGAGGTTATGACACTGGAGGCAGTACCGGGAGTAGGAGGAGGAGAGGAGGATGATGGAGGGGTCTGTAGGGGCATATCACTATGAGAAAGGGAATCTGATGAGGAGCTGGAATCTACAGAATCCTCCCTAAGTCCTGCTTCACCCGCCCCGGGGGAAGGTTCTCCTTACTCTTCATCTCTTAGGGGAGGATCCTGTAAGGGTGCGGACGGGACAGTAGGGTAAAGCAGATTGAGGGGGCGTGCAGGGACCTTCGGGGAATCCCGCCCCTGTTAGACAGGGGCAGGTATTCGCTCCTTCTTGCGACTGGCAGCTGCCACCATTATTCTACACTGATCCTCGTAGCAGCGCTGGAGCCATTTTGGCCACAGCTTCACTAAGGCTGGCCACTCCCGTTCACACAAAACAGACAATCGAGAGGCAGAGAGTGAAACCCCGTAATCCTCTGCAAACCCAGACTTAAAGTTACGGAGCATACACTGCAGGGGTGTCTGCCCTTTGGATTCTCCCGCCCCCATGCTCTAATCACAATATACTCTAATCACAATCACAATGCACAATTCTCAATGCAGTAACACTGGCAGTATTTCCAGCTCACACAGGGTTAAACCGACAAACAGACAGACACTGAACACCGAACAGGACATCTGAGAGGAGACAAATGAATGCTTGCTGAAACCTGGACTCCACCTTCCCAAGGGGAGGAGGGAGCATTTGGAGAGCCCAGCTGCTCGGACCTCACACACACACAGGACAACGAAGGAAACATAGGGAGAAAAGACAGAAACACATTAACACATTAACAACAGGTACACATATACCCTTCCTATTCCCCCCCCCCCAGCACAGACAGGATGAGCAATGGTTTCAGAACCCCTCCCCGGGGGCCTTACTCGGACCGCTCGTGCGGGTGATCAAACCGCTACAGGATTACAGAATACCAGGATTTCCAGAATACCAGATGCACAGAACTACCCAAAACAGAAAGGCAGTAGTACTCACCAGATCTCCGGCCGGAGAATGTTTGGATGCCAGTCTATCCTGCCGGATTTCAAACAGAGTAATCAGCCCGCCGGGACCGACCAACCAGACGTGTCAAGGAATCCTGCCAGACACAAGGGGCCTGGTGACGCCAAGGATCATTGACGGCCTGGGGGCCGGCCACCAGCCAGCCGAGGCCCTGTCCTGCAGAACCACAGGGAGGGGTTCCCTCCGCGGGTGCGAGGAGAAAGAGTCGCCTTCCCGGGCAATGCACCAAAAAAATGAAGCAGGAACCCTGTCTCCCACACCCATGAAAGGAACACACAGACAGACTATAATGCAAACAAAAACTTTTATTGTGTACACAAGACTCAGATAGCCAGTGCCGGCATCCTGGACAAAAGATCTGAGCGCGTAAATGACGTCCGACACTGTCTTATATACAGTACATTCTCAAACCCCCTTGCTACCTTCCCATTCGCCCCAAGTATCTCCTCTTCACCAATCGGTAGCCCCTGAAAGGGGGGGGGGGACAGTGGGCTCTCATCAAGCATTCCCGAGTGACCTGTTTAGACTGGTATGCTCTGGTCTACTGGTTTTCTGGGCGAAAGGGTATGTGTAAGTGCTGCTTCGCTGCAGCCTGAGGGGGAGACGGGGGGCTTTCTCTCACAGCTGCCTTTTCCGGCTGCCTCAACCTTACCTTGAATATTGTGTGCAATTCTGGTTGCCGTATCTTAAAAAGGATGTAGTGTTATTAAAAAAACATTCAGAGAAGATCCATCAAAATGGTAAAGGGATACCCCTATGAAGGAAGACTAAAAGGTTAGGGCTCTTTAACCTGGAAAAGAGACGGCTGAGGGGAGATATGATAGAAGTCTATAAATTAATGAACAGGGTGGAACGGGTAAACGTAGATTAATTCGTTTACGTTATCGGAATATAGAAAGACTAGGGGACATGCAATGAAGCTACAGGGTAAACTATTTAAGACAAATAAGAGAAAATATTTTTTCACTCAGTGTGTAATCAAACTCTGGAATTTGTTCCCGGAGGATGTAGTAAAGGCCGTTAGTGTAGCTGGGTTTAAAAAAGGTTTAGACAAGTTCCTGGAGGAAAGGTCAATAAACCATTATTAAAAAGGGACCCAGGATATCAATGCTTGACCCAATACAAGCATTGTGGAACCTGTGTCTTTTGGGGAAACTGCTAGGTACGTATGACCTAGATTGGCCACTGTTGGAAACAGAATACTGGGCTTGATGGACCTTGGTCTGACCCAGTATGGCATATCTTATGTTCTTATGTTCTTTCGATTTCTAAAGGGAAGGTGGTTTTGCGTCCACTTTCTTCCTTTTTGCCCATGTGTCTGGACTGGACTGGAGAGACTCAAGGAAAGAAAATTAGCAGGTAAGATCTAATTTCACCTTTATTATGTCTTTTCTCCATCTCCTCCCCAAAAAGGTGCTCTGCAAAATTGTCAGACCATATTGTTTTTCGGTGGCTGTGAATACCTCAGGTTCAGACTTAGATTGTAAGCCCTCCCAGGACAGAGAATTACCTAGCATACTTGAATTAGTACTGCAAAGGCATGAGCTAAATACATACAAATAGATATAGCAAATACAATGACTGTAGCATTTACTAAATTATGGTAGTCAGGTACCACAGTTTAGTAAATGCTATAGTAATTTTTCTGTGCACTGGTTTAAGACCATAAGCTATACGATACTGGTCCATCAAGCCTAATATGCAAAGGTCCATCAAGCCTAATATCCTGCCTTACCACAGATTAATAAGTTGGCTTCAGATCTGTTGCATTTACCCCTTCTACGTCCCTCCAGCTCTCAAACTTATGGTCTCCTTCTCTTTGATGTCAGACGTGCCAGTCTTTCATTTTAATTTTGATTACTCCCTTAGAGATGAGCTCAACAACTTGCCAACTAGTTGTGTTGATTGGGCAGAGGTTCTTGGACTCGGATCTTTCTGCTTGTGCTGCATAGTTCAACTTTTTTCTTCTTGGTCCAGGAACTAAAGAGAAAATATCTTGCCTCTGCAACAGAAAAATGCTTCGGTTACAGCATTTACTACATGACGCCCTCATCAGAACAAAGCATGTGGAAAATGCAGCTATAATAAAAATAAGAGAAAACTCTGTGATCACATCAAGAGGATTTCAGGTAAGCAAAGAGAGTTGTTTATTCATTACTCAGTTTTAAAAAAAAATCAAGAATATAACAAACGCATAATGTGTGCTGACATAACTCGCAAATCAGCAACAGTGCTGATATTAGCAATTAGTTGTTATAAGCTGACAAAGTAGAAACTGACGCCAGATGATCTGTGAGAAAAGAACTGGGACCTAAATATGCATGCCCTGTAGTTTAAGAGAGTCAAGGAGGATATCAAATGCATTCATAAAGGTATAAATAATGCACAAACAGGTAATGTTTTTCACTGGAAGGGAAGCTCTAGAATAAGAAATCCTGATCAGAGCTGGTACTGATATATGTGGTGGCCCAGAATAGAAACTAAAGTGTGCCCCATTCCATCCTGGGTCTTTGTTCTTTTTCTCCTACTCCCCCATTGCCTCTTCCTTGGGCCTTACCCATAAACCTGGGTTCTCTTAATTCTTTTCCTTTCTTGACCTAAAATGTGGGTCCTCTTTCTTTTCCTGCTCTCCTTCCCTAATTCCTGGTCTTTGATGCCCATTCCTTGGCCTCTTGGCCATTTCTAGTCCCTTTGCCTTTTTCTTCCCTCCCCGTGTTCTCCAGATCATCAATTCTTCATACATAAGTCTTATGTGTCCATGATAGCCAGCTTTTGCCAATCCTGCAGTCCTCCTGTTGTGTCCCACCTAGAGCTGCTATCTGAATTGGGCGATTTAGAAATGTGAATAAGTACATAACTTCAAATGTTCTCATTTGCTTAATATTCTGTCACATGGCCTATTCCAGACACTTCTCTCTTGAAAGCCATACAGCAGGTCTCATAAAACTGAAAGGCATCATATAGGTTTTCGCCACATAATGGCAGGTAGAATACTGATAGGTGAATGAAGCAGTTGCAGCAGCACCCTGCTGAGTGCCAGTTGTAAACTAGGTATTGGAGGGGTGGAAAGGTGAGGACAAAAAGGACCAGTTGCTAAAGTTTCATCTCCAGCACTGTTGTGTCATTCCTGCTTCCTCCCCCCTCCGATTTCATTCCCTTTTGCATAGGGGCAGAAGTGGCTTCAACCCTCATGTAAACAGGAAGTATAATCGGAAGGGGGTGGAAGCAGGAACAGCACCACAGCGCCGGAGCTGAAGGTAACTCCAGTGCTGCGATGCTGTTTTAAAAGTATTGCTGCAACTGCATGCCCCAGTGAGGGGCGGCAATTAGAATGGGAGGGCAAGGGATGAGGTTCACCTGGGGGACCTCATACCCTTACACAAGCCCTGGGTAGGTCCTTACTGTATAGTCTTAAAAGAAAACAGACAGGTAGTTACTCTTTTTCCAATCCACCCTAGGCACAATCCTTAATTTATAGTTAATTATCCCAATTAAGAGAGAGAGAGAGAGTGAATTTTGACACCATAGTCTATTTTCATCAAGAATTGATTAACTCTTAACAGATAATTAGCAGTTCATTGAGAAGCAAGCAGAAATAATAACAAAATATACCAAATAATCTTAAATTAGTTTGGGTACCCTTACTCCTTTAATAACTCTAAACAACTAAACTCACTAATACAAAGATGCAGACAGCAGTCCAGCAGCAAGATGGGGACTATCCAGTTTCTTGCATTGAGTGCTACAGTTATATGACCACTGACCAACTGGGAGGTAATCATGTGTGCTCTTGGTGCAAAGAGCTCCTCGCTATCAGAGAATGAATCCAGTGCCTAGAGGCTAGAATAACAGACTTGGAGGCACTGAGGAAGACATAGAGGAAACCTACAAAGACACAGTAAGAAAAGTCACACCTCTAGTCTGGCAGCACAGTACTGCCTTAGAGAAGAGAAGTCATCTGGAAAGAATCCATCACGTTGGTGTGGCAGGAAATGATCCTGTAGACAGGATCTGCCCGCCAGGGGATGCAATATCCTCTCACACTGTGGATATGTTTCCAGGGGCTTTTGTTTAGAAGGGAAGCATTGGGACATCCATTTTTAGTTGGTGATTCAATTATTAGGCATGTAGATAGCTGGGTGTCTGTATATGAGGATCACTTCGTCACTTTGACTGCCTGGTGTAAAGGTGGTGGACATTATAAGTCACCTAAATTTGATTCTAGATGGTGCTGGGAAGGAGCCGGCTGCCTTAGTACATGAGAGGCACCAATGATAACAGTATAGAAAAGTGTGGAAGAGAAGCTTTGGAAGCCAAATTTAAGCTTTTAGGTATAAAGTTGAAATCCAGGACCTCTAGGATAACATTCTTAGCAATGCTTCTTGATCCAAATGCAGTGGGTGGCACTGTATATTAGAGTGTATCAAGTCAAACAGGATGAAATCTTTGCAAGAAAAAAATGCACTGTAGAATCATTATGGGTAGAAATTCCATGTGAGAAGGGGAAGGGAATAGCAGTCTGGTGTTCTACCATCCACCTGGCCAGAATGAACAGATAGATGGTGAAATACTAATACTAACAGAAATTAAAGAAGCTAACAAAATTGGCAACACAGTAATAATGAGTGATTTCAGTTGTCCCAATATTGACTGAGTGAATGTCACATCAGGACATTCTAGGGAGATAACATTTCTAGATGAAATAAATGACTGTTTCATGGAGCGGCTGGTTCAGTAACTGACACAAGGGGGAACTGTTTTGAAATTCATGATAACACGATAACATTTTATTTAATAAATGGAGGGAGAACAGCAAGGAAATCTACCATGCTAAAATTTAGTTTTCAAAAGGAAGACTGATAAAATGATTAAGAAAAACTAAAAAGAGCAACTTCAAAGGTTAAGGGCCTATATCAGGCCTAGATATTGTTTAAAAATTCCATCTTGGAGAACATATTGAATGGTTCCAAGATGGCGGAGGAGCAGGGACGCTGTTCGTAGGTGCGGACTGACTGGTTGGCAGACGCTGTCTCGATGGGGAAGAAGAGGAAGCAGTTGACACCTAAGCCCCCAGTAGCCTCAACGCCCCGAGGAGAGGCAGCACAAGCATCCATTGTACCTTTCTGCACCGTCCGTTCGGCGTCGATGGCTTCAGCAGATCCGCCTGGTGGTGCGGCGGATCTGAGCAGTGACGGTGTAGAGTTGAGTCCCGTCCAGCTGTTGCCGCCGCGACCCGGTAGAAGTCGGGAAGAGGAGATCGTAGCTGAAGTGTCTCCGGGTCGGGAGGTCAGCTCCGTGGGCGGGGGCGCCTCTTCTCTTCTGAATGGGAGTCCTGGTGAGCGTCCTGGTGGTGTTGAGGAGGTACATTCTGCCCAGGAGGGCTCAGGAGGAGCTCGGAGGAAGATTGGCTCGACGGAGGTTGTGGAGCCCCGGGTAATTTGCGGCTTAAAGAAACCAGCGAAAGTAACTTTAGATAGCTTATGGGAAGCTATCTCTTCCCTCCAGAGCTCCCTTGCTCCTGTTGTGGGGGCATTGTCTCAAGAGTTTCCGTTGGTGAAAGGGAGGTGTACTGCGGTGGAAACGAAGTGCGAGGCCCAGGCTGTAAAAATTGCCCAGCTGGAGTCCAGTGTTGGGGAATTACAAGTTTTGGGTGAGACTATTGCCAAGGACCGTTTAATTTCTTTGAGGCGGTTTGAATATATGGACAATTTATTGAGGAGGAATAATCTCCGCTTCTTGAATTTCCCCAGATCCCCTCTGTTGGACCCTTTAGTTTTGGTTCGTAGATATCTTATGGAAGTATTACTGATGCCTCAGGATAATTTACCCCCTATTGTTAAAGCTCAATATGTTGTAATTTCCTCTGAGTCTAAAGGTGAGGGGTCTGGGGTCCCTGTTGGGGACGGCCCGATGGGCTTATCTGATTTCTTAGAGAGTTCCCTAGAGGTTGTGACAAGCAGAGCAACTATGGTAGTAGGTTTTGCATTTGAATCCGACCGCAATGCTGTCCTTAGACTTTATTTCCGTAGGATTTCTTCTTCCCAGTTTTTGGGCTCTAAAATACTTGTATTTCCAGATTTATCTCGGGACACCCAGAAGAGGCGTAAGGGGTTTTTGGCTTTGCGCCAGAGAGCTGTCGCCTTGGGTGCTCAATTTAAATTGCGGTATCCTTGTAAATGTGATGTATTATATCAGTCTAAACATTTTCTTTTTTTTGAGCCCAAACAACTTATTGATTTTCTTCAGGTGAGGGAGGCTGGGGGGGCAGGGTAGCTCCTGTACTGGCAGCCATTAATATGATCTATGCTCATATGATAGTGGGGGTTTCCCACTTTTTCTTTGTTTAAATTTCTTAAGTTTGGAACCATTTTGAGGTTTGTTAAGTATGGGGTCTAACTAATGGGGTGAATATGAATATGTTATTGGGATTATATGTGGTTTATTTTCTTGTGTATTTCGTATTTCCCCCCTTTTTTCTCTTTGTATTCTTTTTCAATTGTTGTATTGGAAACTTAAATATAAAATTAAAAAAAAAAAAAAAAAAAAAAAAAAATTCCATCTTGGAAGCCCAGATCAGTTGTATTCCACACTTTAAAACACCTTTAACATTCATCTCGCTCCTCAGCAATCCAGACAGCACTACATGAACCCACAAAGACGCTTCAAAGAATTCAACAAAGACAACCTTCTAGGCCAAATAATCCCCCAACTTGAAAGCAGCCCTTCTGACCTAACATCTCTAATACAGACCTGGAACCACTCCATCTCTCACGCCGCCTCCGCACCGTTAAACCCGAGATCTTCCAAAAGGGAGAAAAAAGCCTCTTGGTATTCATCAGAAATCAAGCAAGTAAAAACCACTTTAAGAAGACTTGAAAGGCGATAGAGAAAAACAAGAGCACAATCAGATAAACAAGATTACACAACAAAACAGCATGAATATAACAAACTAATTCTTAACCACAAGAGGCAACACCACACAAACATTATAATGACCTCATTAAACCAACCCAGGGAGCTGTTTTCCATAGTGAAAACCCTTTCAAAAGCCCCTCAAGGCCAAGACACAGATGCCCTAACCCCCAAAACCTGTGCATCCTACCTTCAAATCAAACTATCTTGTCCACAAAGACCACAAAGTCTACCCTCCCCAACTCCAACTGACCAAACCCAACCAAACATCTGGTCCACTTTTTATCCTTACTGAAGACCTATGCACCAACCTACTCAAATCCTTAAACACATCCACTTCTCCGGTAGATCCATGCCCAACTACCTGGATAAAGACAATGCCGCATGAACTAGCGCCAACACTCTGCAAGATAGTCAACGCATCACTAACGCACAGAGCCATGCCACCTCAACTGAAAATCTTGTCTATTAGACCTCTACTGAAGAATAAACCAACTGACCCAACTTCCTCCGCCTCTTACCGACCTATATCCAGCATTCCACTCCTATCTATACTAATAGAGAAAGCGGTCCAATGCCAACTGCAAGACCACGTAGACGCTTCCGCCCCACTCGACATCCAACAGCACGGATTTAGAGAATACCACGGGGTCGAAACCTTACTGACATCCCTCCTGAACACAGTAATCAAGGGATTTGAAGTGGAGGAGTGGCCTAGTGGTTTGGGCAAGGTACTTCAGGCCGGAAGGTCGGAGGTTCAAATCCCACTAGAGGACAGCAACCTTGGGCCAGAAGGACTGGGGTTTCTAGTCCCACAGGTGCTCCTTGTGGTCTTGGGCAAGCCACTTAACCCTCCATAGCCCATGTTCCCTGTAAAATAGTTATCTCCAAGTTATAATGTCCTGTTCAATGTAATTTCAGTTTGTTCAACGTAAACCGCACTGATGCAGAATAGCGCAGTATATAAGAGAATGTAAAAAAAAAACCAACCAACTTGAAGATATCAAAAAAGGCTTTGTCCTATTATTTCTAGACATAATAGCTGCTTTCGATTCAATCACCCACTCCATACTACTGGACAGACTAAGTGAAATAGGAATAAGTGGCACACCTCTGGCATGGTTTCACTCCTACCTAGCAGACAGAAAATCTCAAGTCAAAATAAAAGGCAACACTTCTAGACCTTTCTCTTTAAAGCAAGGGCTTCCTCGAGGATCGTCTCTTTCAGCTTTACTCTTCAACCTTTACTTACCTCAGCGTGCAAATTTCTACAAGACTGCAACATATACTACCACCTATATGCAGACAACCTAATGATATACACCGACCTAGACACAAGGAACCCCAACTACTCCAGCATCTCTTCATGCATGTAAGCAATAACCGAATGGCTAGACCTATCGGAAGCCCTTATAATCATAAGGGACCTCACATTCAAACCTCCAGAAAACATAACAATTGGAAACAGATCTATCCCAGTAAAAAATGAGGTAAAGTACCTGGGAATCCACCTTGACCAGAGGCTCAACTTCCAGTCCCACATTAGCAAGACTACCTCCAAGGTCTATTACAAAATGAAGCTCCTACAAAACCTCCAACCTTTACTTGATCAGAACCACTTCCGGTCCATCTGCCAGGCGCTAATTACTCATCACTTTGATTATTGCAACCTAATTCTACACGGCATACCCAAGCGCACAATCCAAACCTTACAACTAGCTCAAAACGCAACAGCCCGACTAATCACAAGATCCAGCAAGCATGACCATATCACTCCCATACTTGAATCACTACACTGGTTTCCCATCAGCTCTTGAATAAAATATAAAGCCATAATCTTGGCATTCTAGATTCAACACAACCAATCTGCCAGCTGCCTAAAAAACATAATCAGAAGAACCCCTGACAACAGATCAAGGAGAACCCAGAACCAAAACTCCCTTGCAAGCACCACTTCACACACAGGCATCTCCCAGAATACCCTACATAGCGTATTCAAATTCTACATCCCTTCGCTATGGAACTCTCTCCCACCCCTCCCGAGAGCCACCATAGACACCACAGAATTCAGGAAGCTATGAAAGACTCACTTATTCACCGAGCATTTCCATAACCCTCCAGCCATCTAAAACATTGCCTATAACCACAGACAGAACTGTAAATAGTTAATTGTTAAATGTAAGCACTGTTAAAACTTTTCATTAGAACTATGTACAAAGCTGTTATGTAAACAAATTCTGTTCCATGTAAACCACCTTGAGAATCTGAAAGGCGGTATGTAAAAAATGTTGAATAAACTATGCCTGATAGCCAAAGGATTGTCTCAGCAGGGATTGGGCTAATGAGGGTTGAGAGGTGGAATAATATGGCATAACATGTAGCAGTGAATGAAGACTCATGGTACTGTAGCCCCAGTTTGTGCAGGTTCTGACTGAGCTGCAAGGAGGGGTAGATGTCAAAATGAGAAAAAAATAAAGAGCTTGCATGACTTCCTAAATCCTACCTGACAACAGATTCAGTGACTAGGGATGAGAACTTTCTTTGTTTCAAAAATCTGTAAAGTGATCACATACTAAAAGCCACATTGAAATAGCTGTAGATGGGTTTAGCTAGCTATTTTGGCTCCTGAGTATGTGTGCATTTTGTTACATACTGGTTACAACCTCTAAGGGGAGAATGAGTTGGCTCTAGAGTGGCGAGAAGAGTAAGAAGCACTGCCAAGAGTGATTGATAGATGTGAGATAGTGAAGGACTTTAATCACCTTGTATCTTGAGAGGTTTTGTTGCACCATTTGAAGAAACCTCCATGTTTGTTTAGCAGCAATTGTGGTACCTACCTGCAAGTTTGCAGAGCAAGTCCTTTTGTCAAAAGGATTCATTGGGATATGGTGTCCTTGGTAGTTTTTCTGCCAGAATTCTGGGTACATTTAAATATTTCAGAATATTTTGTCAAATGACAATAGAATCATGGTCTTTGAGTAATAATTAATTTAAATTACAATAAAGAAGAAGTTTTAATTTTTTTTGTGTAGAATGCCCCTGAAAGTATTTTAAGAGTGCATGAAAAGGTATTGATTACACTTCTTCTGACCCATTTTGTCCTTTTCTTCCCCCTCCACCCCCCCCCCAGCCTCCACTATCTTCTGCCTCCAGGCTTGACACACACCACTCACACTGTCCTCCTTCCCTCAGGCCCAGTCCTACCATTCTCTCCTCCTTCTCTTGCCAGGGTCAACCCCTAACCCAGGCTTAAGCCCACCACTCTCCCCATTCCCCTGTTCTTCCTCCCCAGGCCCGACTCCATCAATTTCTCCCTCTCCCTTTTTTCTCCTCTTGAGGCCTAACTCCATCACCCCCTTTTTCCCTTTTTAGGCCCAACCCTATGACTATCTCCCTCCTCTTTCCATTTTCCCAGCGCTACAAATCTCTCTTCCCTCCTCTGACTTTGTCCCATCACTCTCTCTCCTCCACTTTTTCTCTCCACAGGCCAGAGTCCAGCACTTTATCCCTAATCCTCTTCCCTCCAGGCCTGATCCAGTAGTATCTCTCTCTCTTTTTCTCCCAGGCCCAAGCAATGCACTTTCTATCACCCAGCTCTGTCTCCCTCTCCTCTCCTTCTTCTCAGGCCCAACCCCTTTATCTATCCAACCTCTGAAGTTGCATCCACTGTCAACTCCTCCACTCCCATTTGGGCTGATTGAGTTGCCACTGCCTCCTCCTTCCTCCCGTCCATGTAGTGAATACCACTCCCTCCTCCTCCTCCTTCCAGCTGCGTAATTCATGACTCCTCCTCAGTTTAGTCAGCATGGGCCAATTCAGCATCTGCCGCCTCCTTCTAGTGCAGTCTCTGCAGTCTGCAGTCAGTATACAGCATGAAGTCACCTGCTGCTGGGAAGTGATAGTATTCAACTCCACACTCTTGCTTATCAGAACTGCTGGGTCATAGCAATCCATAAGAACATAAGATATATGACAAGGTGGTGGCAAAAGCCAGAAGGATGCTGGGTTGCATACAGAGAGGAATTACCAGCAGAAAGGAAGAGGTTGGAGGTGTTCTGACAGTGGAGGCGCTCTGTTCATGCTGTTGGTGACCACCGCAAAATGGAGATAAGGGGCACATTTATTATTTTATGAGACTGTTAATAGAATAAGAACTTCTTGAGACTGTTTGAAGAATAAGAACGAGGATCATTTAGTATCTGAATTATGAACAATGGACATATAATTCCTAAAAGGTTTAAATAATTAGTAAGTATGGGAACTATGATGAGTGCAGTAGTAGTACGAGAGATCATTCGGACCTCTGGAACTGAAATGTGCCTGTAGCTTTCTATTTCGGTACAAAGCCAGAGATTTAGCAGCCCCCCTCTTAATAAAGAAAACCTTGATGCTTTCTTTATTACGAGCCCCCTTGTACTGCTTCTGAGAAATTAGTTGTGGTAACTTATGTTTGTAACAAGTAATGGGAAGGGGCCTTATTGAAGTTAAATTTTTGTTGACCACATTTTTGTGAATTGATATGTTGACCATTTTTGTAGTATTTTGGTAGTGTTGATAATCAGCAAATACAGAATTATGCACTTAGGAAAGAGCAACTCAAAGTATATCTGCACAATGCAGGGTTTCACATTAGGAATTACCACACAGGAAAAGGATCTAGGCATCATGGATAAGTGGATAATAATTCTGCAATTAAAAAGCTGTTTGATTATTTTCATCTAATTTCCATGTATTTTGGTGTGCTGAAAACAAATAAAATATTGAAAAAACTCCTAGACATCATGATTTGCCACAACATGCAATATTGTCTTCAAATTTATTAATTAATTCAAATTACTATTTAATTCACACAAGTGCATTTAAGATATAAAATGCCAAAAAAACCTTAAAGGGGTTGTCCGAGTTATGTAAAAAAAAAATATAGCACTGTAAATCTGATGGTCAGCAATATATACATAAGCTAAGCAAGTTTTAAGTCTGTGTTTCTAATGGTAGAAGGGGTTAATCTTTCCTGAAGAATCCCGTGGGAGGGAGACACAGGGCAGATAGCAGCAGCTCTGGTCAGTGCAGGGGGGTGTGGCCAGCACTGTGACGTCTCGTGTACAGACACAGAGCTGCTCTCTCCTGCATGCCACACTTGTGCACGAATCATCATCAGGTTCTTGGTTCTAGGCTGTTCACACTTTTTCATCACAATTCGTGTTAGCTCGTCATTCCTCAACCGTTATGTTATGGCTCCGCAAAAGTGTATTAATTCGCCAGACAGTTTCTGTTTCATCTGTGGTGAATATACAGTGTTGAAGCAACAGCAGAATATTACAGACTTTGTGAAAAAAGTATACTTTTGCATACTTTGGACTAAAAATTGGAAATCAAGATAAAGTCTGGGCGCCTCATAAAGTGTGCAAACGGTGTGTTGAGGACCTCTGAAACTGGTTCAAGGGTAAGAAAAAATCTTTCCGTTATGGGATTCCTATGGTATGGCGAGAGCAAAAGAACCATAGTGACAAATGTTACTTTTGTTCATGCGATGTGAAAGGGTTTAATTCCAAATGGAAGCACTCCATTTCATACCCCAATCTTCACTCGGCAATTCGTCCCATCCCCCATGGCACAGATATACCAGTACCCAAGCCCCCTGCTACCTTGGAAGAGATACCTAGCTCCGATGAAGGTGAAGTCATACCTGAACCAGATGACGAATCAAGTTCTGACTTTGAAGATGATACAAGACCAAAATTGTTTCTCAGGAGATGAATGATTTGGTAAGAGACTTGAATCTTCCCAAAGATGCCGCTGAGTTACTCGGATCAAGGCTGAAAAGCAGGAATTTATTGTTGCCAGGAGTGTCATCTTCATGGTTCAGACATCGTGAAAAGGAGTTTGTTCCTTACTTCGCCCAGGAAGACAAGTTGGTTTATTGCATCGATGTCGAAGGTCTGATGGGTCAATTTAAAATCCAATATGATTCAGAGCAATGGCATCTTTTTGTAGATTCTTCAAAAAGAAGTCTCAAAGCAGTTTTACTCCACAACAGTTTTTACGCTTCCATACCTGTAGATCATTCCGTACACTTGAAGGAAACCTACGAGAACTTGGAATTGGTTCTTCGTAAACTTAAATATGAAGACCATGGTTGGCAAGTGTGTGGGGACTTGAAGGTCTTGTGCATGCTGCTCGGGCAACAAGCTGGGTATACCAAATATCCTTGTTTTCTGTGTCTATGGGACAGTCAAGACCGACAAAATCACTGGACCAAGATGAGTTGGCAGCCGATGGTGCTAACAGTCGGTGAAAAAAATGTCCTCCGAGAAACTTTGGTACCTTCCCATAACGTTCTACCACCTCTCCACATAAAATTGGGATTGATGAAGCAATTCATAAAATCACTTCCAAGAGATGGAGAATGCTTCAAATACTTGGTCACCAAGTTTCCAGGCCTGTCGGAGGCAAAATTGAAGGAAGGTGTGTTCGTCGGACCAGACATTAAAAGGCTTATAGTTGATCAAGAGTTTGTCAATACCATGACGGATCCTCAAAAAGAAGGGTGGATTCCATTTAAAGAAGTCGTACAGAAATTTTTAGGCAATAACAAAGATCCTCACTACAAAAAGATCGTCGGACGAATGCTGAAAACATTTCAAGCTTTAGGTTGCCTGATGAGTTTGAAAGTGCATTTCCTCCAGTCCCACCTTGACTACTTTCCTGAAAATTTGGGAGCTGTGAGTGAGGAACAAGGTGAACGATTCCACCAAGACATTAAAGAGATGGAAAGGAGATACCAGGGAAAATGGAGCATTACAATGATGGCAGACTACTGTTGGATGCTTCAGAGAGACATTCCAGATGCTACTCACAAGCGTAAATGCACCAAGAGGAGCCTCACAAGGAAGAAGAATCGAGTTTAGTGTGTGTAGGTGAGCTCATTTCAGTTCAAAAAAGGATTTTCATGAAAATATTGTAATAAAACTTTAATTTTATAAGTCTATTTCCATTTATTTTGAGGTATTGCCTTATTTAACATAGTTACCTAAATTGTCAGGAAATGTGATGTCCTATGACAAAATGGAGGTCATTTTCGGATTCAGCGCACCAAAAAACATAAAGATTACGTGGAATAACCAAAACAGCTCTCGAAAAAAAAATTTTGCAGACCTGTGTAATAAGTTGAAATCCTCTATCTTCTTGCAAAAGGCAAGAAGATATTAGAAAGCTAGGAATTATAAGGAGAGGAATCAAAGGATATCATAATGCCTCTGTTATCACTCCATGTTGCTACTGCACCTTCAGTACTACCTGCAGTTCTAGTGACCACATCTTAAAAAGACATAGCAGAACTGGTAAAGATACAGAGAAGGACAACCAAAATGATAAAGGGGATGGAAGGATATCTCTTTGAAGAAAGGCTTAAAAGGTTAGGGCTCTTCAGCTTGGAGAAGAGATAGCTGAGGGGATATAGGAAAGAGGTCTATAAAATAATGAGTGGAGTGGAATGAGTAAACTTGAATTGGTTGTTTACTCCTAAAAAAGTATAAAGATTAGGGGACACGTAAAGAAACTACAAAGTAGTGCATTTAAGACCAATCGGAGAAATATTTTTTTCAAACACCACATAATTAAGCTTTGAAATTTGTTGCTGGAGGATGTAGTAAAAGCTATTAGTGTAGCTGGGTTTAATAAAAGTTTGGACAAGTTCCTGTAAGAAAAGTCCATAAACCATTATTAAAGTGGACTGAGGGAAATCCCTGGGATAAACAGCATGGAATCTGTCTACCTTTTGGGATCCTGCCAGGTACTTGTAACTTGGCTTGGCTATAGTTAGAAACAAGATACTGGACTTGATAGACCTTTGCCTTGATCCAGGAGTTCTGAACCCAGTTTTTGAGGCACACCTAGTCGGTCAGATTTTCAGGATAACCAAAATGAACATGCAAGAGAGAGAGATCTGCATGCACTGCCTCCATTGTATGCAAATCTCTGTCATGCATATTCATTGTGGTTATCCTGAAAACATAATTGGCTAGGTGTTTTTTGAGAACTGGGTGGCAAATCTTATGTTCTAGATGGACTTTCTGGTTCTTATCTGGTTGCATTTTCTATGTTTTTATGATACAGCTAGGGCACTTATTTGACCATGTTCCCTGCCAAAGATGTTATCTATATAAGACAATTGAATTTTCAAATTTATTTAACAAAAAAAACATTTAGTTTGAGCACCGTTTTCTTCATTTTTTTAAAATTGCCTTATCAGCAGCTAGATTTGGCAGGCTTTTGCTGTAATTTCATGACCCCTGAATTTGGTGACTGATTAGCCAACACTAGCATTTCATCTTCTGATGCTGTTGGTCAACAGGTCTTGAACCAGTGATCTGCAGCAAGGCTCCTGAAGCTAAGGTTCTGGCAAATATTTAGCTTCTGGTGACCAGGGAGTTAGACATGCCTTTGAAAGGCTTCATTGGTCTCAAAGGCTGTGTGCCTTGTATAGAGACACACTTAGGATACATTTTTGGAATTTTTACTTGTCTGGTCTTCCTGCACCTTGTTTCATGCTCTGCAGGCTACTTGGTTTCTGCTCCACATCTAGCTTTGCATCCTTGTTCCATGATTCCTGCTCTACATTCAGTTCTGCAGTTCTTGTTTCTGCTCCGCACCTAGCCTTGCACATCAGACTGATTTTCACAGCTCTTCAGCTAGAGGGTCATTTTTATAAAGGCATTATCACGCAGATGTGATCTGTTTAGAAACTACCAAGTGGCATAGAAGTATGCTTGTTGACATGATAATGTGTACTTTTCTGGTAGGCGTTTAGAGACGGAGTTTGGGCAAAGTGTGCAAGTATGTGTGCAGATTATAAAATCTGTTAATTTATGCGTGTACTTCAAAAATCTTGGTGCAAACATTTACACCTGCTCAAGAGCAGTTGCAAATATCCATGTCTACATTGTAGACATGATTTCTGCTGCTTATGCTAGTATTTCGTAAAGATACATAGGCACCTATGTATTTTATAAAATAGACTGACAGTAAAATAGACCCCTCTTAAATTAGGCACTTTCTAATAAAATTACCAGGCCTGAATTTAGGCATAGGAAATATAGGCAACTGCTTCTGGTACTGAATTTTGATAGGCATTGGATCATTACATCTGCTGCATGCCTCAATTTGTACTTGCCAGATCAGTTATCCACTTAGTGATGTAGTTTGCCCAACATAGCAGCAGTGCTTTTAAAGAAATTCAGCATGGAGCCTGTCCAAGCCTATGGCATTCCATTCATCCTCTTGCAGGTCTTCCTGTAACCATGGAAATTGTGGAAGGGGAGAGGAGGGTCAGGATGCTGCAGGTTCTGGGCATGCCCCATACTAAATTTCTTTATCGGTGTTGCTGCTATGCTAGGTGAACTGCTTTAATGAAATAGACAGCAGTGAGAGATGGATGTTGGGACAAGGCGCGATCTGGGCAGAAGCAATTGGGGAGAGGCCTCTTCTCCCCTCCGGTTGCCTGCGAGCACCCAGAATGGGAATCTATCTTTGAAAATTGCCCTCCCAATGTGTTGAAAGTAGATCCTGTTCAAATGATACTGATCCAGCTCCATAGCTTCCAACAAAAGCTTGACCTGAATTGCTCTGTATGTCCTGCCGCTTTGTCCCACCCCCATCCAGCGCTTCCCGCACAAACGCTGTGTGTATGCGGGGAACGCAGGACCCAGGATAGTGTTCTGGGGCTAAATGGGAGTTGGACGTTCGCTGGTCAGAATGACCACCTTTGGTTCCAACTGCACATAGACTCCCTCAAAATGGGCTTTATTTTCAAACTTCTTGCAAATGAGGATCTAGCCTGGGCATTCTTGCTGTTAGAATGGGATAATTGGATCCCAGGTGGACCAATTGACTGTCTTTGGGGGAACCAGACTGGATCCAATTGACAGAGAGTAATCTGATGGATCTCTGCCAAGGCCATTGGTAAAGTATGTAGTGAAGTTCTGCAGCTGGGTAAGTGATTCTCAGTGGAATAAACCAGTTCCTGGGGGCCTATTTTACAAGGAGCCTTCCAAGCCACATAAAGGATGTGCTGGCCCAGCTGGATCCTCCATTGAGCCTGGAATGCCCTGATTATCCTTTATTTCAGAATTGCCAGATGCTTGACAGGATGGAACTAGGAAAGGATTTTATTTATTTTGTATTTATTTAGTAGTATTTAGAACAAGAAGATCCTGGTCTTGAGAGAAATGTACCATCCTCTAGTGGGCAGCAACATACAGATGCCAGGGGGAAGACCTCTGCCTTTATTATCAGCTGAAGGAACACTGACAGGCTAACTACCATAATAAGCATAAACTCACCAGACTACTCAAGGGGGAAATGGACAGACCCAGCTTCTTTAGAGGAGGGGTGGATAGGACAAAGAAAATGCAGCCCTTTTGGGCCAAGTACATCACTGGAGTCTCAAAACAGCCACATTTGGTGGCCTTGAAGGAAATAAAGTAGCTGCTCTGTGTAGTTTCTATTAAGCAGACTACTATTACTATGTATCATTTGTATCGTGTTACAAGGCGTGCGCAGTGCTGTACATATATATGTGAGAGGCAGTCCCTGCTCATCAGCGCTTACAATCCAATCAAAACAAACATCATCACAAAACTGGGGACTAGAGTATGGTAAGTGTGGAAAAGGGCCAACTAGGCCAGGCGTGAAAACCAAATTGGATACGATTAGGGAATTGGATGAATCAGCTTCTGACACACGAACCTATGTCACCGTGGTTCACCCAGTATATGGGAATCTAGATTTAATGGATTCAGGAACAGACAGTGATTCTGGATCCATACTATCCATAGGGATAGGAAGCGCTAGCAGCTGTTCTATACATGAAACTGGATTATAGAACCTAACCTAACTATAGGCCATAGAAAGTTACAGGTCTGAACTGCAGTAGAACTGTCTTTTTAAATGTACTTCTGCTTTTCTCTAGGACATTGGACTTAGCAAATAGTTCTTATGTGGACATAGTATTGGGTCAGGCTAAACGTCTCTAAAATAAATAGAACAGAGAGTACATCCTCTTTATTCTGCAATCTAATAGGCTAAAGAAGTTGCTGGGTCAGGATGAACTGCTTTTAGGAACTAGGCTAGGTCAACAGCAAACAAAGCTTGCGCAAATAATAGAAAATCAGCAAATATCATAAATAACTAATTAGCTTCTGTTGTATAGTAGAAACACAGCGACACCTATTGAGTCTAGTGAATATAGTTATGAGGTGTAACTTCTTTCTATATGACGTGTTGCAGATGTTAGCAAATTTTATGTGCACTTTTGTAATTTGGAAAGCACCAGATGTTAATTAAAGATTAACTGCGTCAGCTGATATTTTACAATAAAAGTTGGAGCCCTGTGGAGCCATCTTTGAAGAAACTCAGATGGATATGTCTGTCTTAGACTCCACGTGTTTCCACCATACAGAGCTCTGTAGTGTTTAAGTGGTCAATTGTGTCTTGTCTTTTCTTTCCTATTGAGAGGTATAGAAAATTAAAAAGAATCCAGGTTTATGTGAAGGATTTCAGACCCCAGGAGGGTGAGAGTCAACAGTAGTGCCGTGACTCGGATTTTTCTGGCCTTTCAACAGGAACGATAAACACTGATAAGGACACAGGCAGTGGTTGCCGTGAGTGAGTATACTTAAAGATTTGACAGATATCTGTGTATAGTGTATTGTAATTATAATGGGGAATAAAATAGGTAAAGTGAAGCAGAGATCTCAGTTAGAAGAATGGGATGAGAAGGCTCGTGAGATAGCACAGAAAAAAGGAAGTCCTAATTATGAAATGAGGAGAAAATTTGGTGATATTGCTTTAGACTACGTAACTAAGTGGCATTCATTGACTGCCGGTAATCCCAAATTACAGTTTCCCCTTGGGGGCACGTTTCAAGAAGATAAATTAAAGTGGTTGCAATATGTGTTAGCATTAGATATAAGTAATTCTCATACTAGTCATGAATGGATTACATATAGCTGATGGCATACAAAAGCTGACGAGAAGAGCAAACAAGCGAATGCTTCTGTGTTTAAACAATTCAAGGATCAGGTGTATAGGATAGAAGAACAAATATGTGTCTTAACTAAACAGGCAGAAGCTGATAGTAGTAAGAATGAAAATGTAAATATTTGTGATCTTGCCTCAGCTCCACCGGCTTATGTAGAAGAATTCACTGCTTTAGCTGTGTCGCTACCTAGGAGCGGGGCACCAGCGTCAGCATCCAGTCGGGATCAGGAGGTGTCACTGATCCAGGTGGATGGTATGCCTGGTGTCTCTACCCCTGTTAAGTCTGATACGTCAAGTGTAGTGTTGCATTCCCTTGCTTCTCCAATTTCTGCAGCTGGGGGAGCTGGTGCTCCTCCAGGTGGTCCCTTTGCTTCTACCCCAGTAGATTCTGTAGCTGTTCTTCGTACCACTAGAACTCAGCAGTTAACTAAGGATATTTTAGAACTTGAAAGGTTAATAGAAGTAGAAGCTAGTCAGCTGGTAGGTTTAAGTACTAGAGAGCAGCTGAAACAATATCATGCCTTTTTAACAGACAAAGCCCGCACATTAACTGAAGTTATTACAGCCGCACTTGAGGCACTCGATCTGCAAATTAAGCAGCACACAGTAGGGCTGCTACCATACAGTCAGAATAAGGAAATTATAGCTGAAGCAATGTCTGCTGTTGCCAAGGGAATTGGGCATTGGACCAAGGCTCCATTGATTTCTAATTGGCAGTGTTTGCAGCGTTTGACCTTGGAGTTGGGTGAATCTTTAATTCTAAATAAACAGGAGAGGGAACAAAGCAAGGAGATAGCTCTACTTGCTCCGTTCAGAGCCTTTCCTAGGGGGGATGGTGGTTTAGTTACTTTGGCATCTCACTGGTCCCCGGCTGAGGTTTTTAATTTGGCTAGATCATGCCCTGACTCCAGAGAAAAACCTGGTCAGTTTGTAGATTATTGGCGTCAGCTAATAACTACTTATGATCCTTCTTGGGTAGACTTACAAAATTTATTAAAAGCAGTTTTCCTGAATCCTATAGAATTAAGGGCAGTCACCCACCCTCAACTGCCTGATAATGTAGCATGGGCATGGCCCTGTGCTGATCCTGTTTTTAATGCTTCTGATGATACTCAAATGACTGCTTTCTGGGAACACCGGAATAATTTGTTAAAAGCGATTGAAAAAAAATGTACTCCTGTCAGAGATTTGTCCAAACTTTTAGATCTGAAGCAGTGTGGGGGTGAAGCTGTTAGCCAGTTCCACACCAGGTGTTGCCTAGCATTCCGAGATTTTTCTCCTCAGAATGGTGATATGGAAGGTTTTGCTTCAATTTTTGTGAATGGACTGCAATCAGAAATAAAAGCTATTCTTGAAAATGCTTTGCTTGGATGGTCTACTAAGTCTGCACAAGAGATCCTGGAAGCTGCCTTGCATGCAGAGAAGCGAATCCAGAAGCAGAAAGAAGCTGATAAAGGTAAACTTGATCGTCAACATCAAAAACTTCTAAATCTACAAGTAGCAAGTTATGAATCCAATTTTAGGGAGCGAGGCAGAGCAAGAGGTGGTAGAGGTGTGGTATCCTTTAGAGGAAGAGGCCGTGGCTATATAGGGGGACAGCAAGGAGGTCGTACCTGTTATGGTTGTGGGCAAGTGAGGCATATGATTAAAGATTGTACTAGGCCAAGGGGCAATTTTCCCCAACCTGGGGTGCGACAGGATGCTGCTAGTTATCCATCTGCTTCATACCCTGTTCCTACCCCTAACCAGCCTTCAGTTATGACCCAATATTATGCAGAGACTGATGTGGACTATAGTGAGGACTGACTAGGCTTGGTTGTGTGTCCCAACACACAGGGGGAAATACACGCTACTATTATGGGGTATGAATTGCTTTTCCTGTTGGATACAGGTGCCTCCACATCTGCCATAGCGCTATCCCAGTTACCTCCTCCTCTGTTTGAGGCACTACCTGCAGCTCCTAAAGTACCTTGTGAAGGAATTGAAGGAAAGACTATAATGCATCAAAAGTTACCTGATGTGCCACTTCTAATGGAGGGAAAATTGTATCATACAGATTTCCTGGTTGGCCCTACTTTGCCTGTCAACTTGCTTGGTCGAGATTTTCTGTCCAGAAACAAGACTGTTATAAGCTGGGAAACCGGCACTTTGACTTGTACCTTGTGTCCCCTGCAAGTACAACAGCCTATTGCTGTGACACCGGCTGTTGTGACTACTCCACCATTGGACACTCTTCCTTCAACCTTGTGCGCAGTACCAGGTGATGATATTGGACATCTCAACATTCCTCCAGTCAACACTGAAGTATAACCGGGAGTTCCACTACCATATGTGCGTCAATATCCATTGCCTGCAGCTTCGGTGGCTGGAATACGGCCAGTAATTGAAAATCTGCTGTCTCAGGGGGTATTGGTACCCACTTCTTCTCCTTGCAATACTCCTATCTTACCTGTGTTGAAGGCTGATGGTAAGTCCTACAGATTTGTGCAAGATTTGAGAGCAATTAATCGTATCGTTCTACCAATTTTTCTTCTTGTACCCAATCCTCATGATATTTGGACTCGCATACCATGTGACTCCACCCACTTCTCTGTTATAGATTTAAGCTCCGCCTACTACTCCATAGCAGTGGGGGAGGAGTCGAGATATTTACTGGCATTTACGTTTGAAGGGCGCCAGTATACCTGGACTACGCTGTCTCAAGGGTACACCGATAGTCCTGCTTATTTTTCGCAGGCCCTTAAAGCTGCTTTACAGGACTTGACGTTGGACAAATCTGTACTAATCCAGTATGTAGATGATTTGCTTATTTGTTCTCCTTGTTATGATGCTTGCATTGCCGATACTATGTTAGCTCTTGTACATATCTCTCATTTGGGATTGAAAGTTAATCAATTAAAATTGCAATTCTCTTTACCACAAGTGGTATTTCTTGGTGTATGTCTCTCCTCTGCTGGACGCTCTATTACTGCTCAGAGAATTGGGCCTATTATGTCAATGCCTTTCCCTGCTACTGTACCTCTAATACGCCGCTTTTTAGGCCTTCTAATATTTTGTCGTCAGTGGATACCTGACTTTGCTGAGCTTGCTGCTCCACTGTATGCCCTGCTTGGCCGTGAGGCTCCAGAGGGTATTATAGTTCCTACTGAAGCTCAGCACAATGCTTTCCACTCTACGGCAAGCTTTATTGACCTCTCCTTGTTTGTCATTTCCAGATTATAATTTGCCGTTCTGTCTCTATGTAGCAACATCTACTGCTGCTGCTGTGTGTGTTTTGGCACAACGCTTTCCTAGTGGACTCAAGCCTTTAGGATATTTTTCTCAAGCTTTCGACCCTGTTGTTTCTGGCATGCCGCCATGTTTCCAATCTTTAGTTGCTGTGGTATTTGCAATACAGACTACTGATTTTCTTGTTCTTCAACATGAACTACATGTATATACATCTCACTCATTTGCTAGGTTATTGCATTTGGGTAAAACTCAACCTCTATCCAGTTCTCGTTTATTGTTATTTGATCTGGCTATTTCCCAAGCACATGTTACCTTACATGAAGTCTCTTTGTTACAGCCAGCTCAAATTTTGACTTTTTTAGAGCCATTGTTATACTTGTCTGACCCTGATGGAACTCATGATTGTCTTTCTTCTGTAACAGCCTATTCAAAGGCTAGACCTGATTTGTCTGCTATCCCTTTGTCAAACCCTGACTGGGTTCTATTTACCGATGGTTCTGCTTTCCGTGATGAACACGGGAATTTACTTGTGGGGTATGCTGTTACTACTGTTGATTCTGTAACAGAAGCAGGAGCGTTGCCATTTGCAAGTGCCCAGTTGGCAGAAGTGTTCGCTCTTATTCGGGCCTTGGAAATGTCTACGCATTTGGTTGTTAATATCTATAGTGACAGTAGTTACGCAATAGGGGTTCTATGGGACTTTGGAAATATTTGGGCTCAACGGGGATTCTTGACAGCTGCTCATAAACCTATCAAACATGCCCGCTATATTGAACGTTTGCTTGCTGCAGTGCTTAAGCCAGCTCAAGTGGCTGTGTTGAAATGCAAAGGACATGATCTTAATGGTACTGTGGTGTCACAAGGCAATCAGTTTGTAGACCAGGCTGCTAAAGCAGCAGCAGCAGGACCTGCAGTTCCATCACACCTTTTATTAACTCTTCGTTCACCTGCAGCTTCTACTTCTGGCTCATTATCTCTGGACTTGATGCGTTCTCATCAGGACTCAGCTGACTTCATCGAAAAACAGGACTGGCTCACTTGGGGAGCATCGCCTGATGGTACTGGACTATGGCTAAAGGACAATTTGATTATCTGTCCTAAATCATTGTTATATCCTTTTGCCTTATTCTTGCATCATAAGTTGCATTTAAGTGTTTTGGCTATGACAAAAGCTTTTGCTCAATTGTGGTATAATCCTGCATTTGCTTCTGCTGCTCACGCTGTGTGTGTTTCTTGTCTCCCATGTTTGCAAGCAGGAAAATCCAGATGCACTCTGCGCGCATCACCTTCTCCATCCTTGCCTAGGCCTCGAGGACCCTTCCTCTTCTTGCAAATGGACTTTACTGATCTGCCTTGTGCCAAGGGGGGAAGGAAACATCTTTTGGTTTTTACTTGCTTTATATTCTGGATGGCCTGAGGCCTATCCAACAAATTCATTGTCTGCTGCTACAGTTTTGAAATGCTTGCTTACTCAGTTTATTCCTTTGTGGGGTGTGCCCCTGGTTTTGTCTTCTGATCAAGGTCCAGCATTTACGGCAGAAGTCTGGAAAGGCATAACTGCATTTTTTGGCCTTCATCAGCAACTTCATCCTCCGTATCATCCGCAAAGCTCTGGCCAAGTGGAACAGATGAATCGGACGCTGAAGGCGCTTCTCCGGTCTCTGACTCATGATTGGAGTCAGGATTGGGTGGAAGCTCTGCCGTTTGCTTTGTTTTTAGTTTGCAATTCTCCTCAGAGAACTCGACAAGGTCTTACCCCTTATGAAATTGTGACAGGACATCTGGCAACTACTCCAGCCCATGTTATAATTCCACCGCATCAATTACCGGATCCCCAATTATTGCGCAGCGACCTATTATCCTATTGTAAATATTTGTACCAAACGCTGGTATCGCCTTCCTTTCTGCAGATTACAAAGCAGGGTGCTCAGGCATCTCAATCACCCCCAGAAGTGGAGCCAGGAGACTGGATACTCATCAAGGATCCAGCACCAAAGTCTGCTCTAGCGGCGAGGTTTCTGGGACCATTCCAAGTGTTGCTGGGGGGATATTCGGCATTGAAAGTGAAAGGACGGAAAGCGTGGATACATCTGGACCAGTGCAAGAAGGCACCGTCCCCTGGATAAGACAGCTTCCACCTAGACCGGATCCGGAGGAATTAATTGAAATTGAACTGAACTCATTCCCTCCCAGTTTATCTCCACTTGACCAAGAGAGTGATTGTGAAGTTGTTGGACAGTTACAACCTACTCCGGAGTTGATTATTGACAATTGGTTAATATGCATATTTTCAGTAGCATTGGCACTGTTTTTGTTTTTCTGGGTTTGGTGTCTGTCAGCTCTCTTAGCAGTATAGGGAGCATAGATGAGTTGATAGAATGGATGTCGGGAAGGCCAACAGTGGGGTCTGAACAACAGGCACTGGTAGATAGATTGCTTCGAGAGTTTAGCCTTGTTCCTACTCCTTCAGTAGCCCAGTCTCCTACAGTTCCTGACCATACAGTCCCTGAGTATGATCTACATGCTCCCTGGGCAAAACATGGTGTTTTCTATAATGTGTTTCACTCTCACATTTACTCCTTAATTCTGCGTTTTAATATTTCCAGCTGTGCAGTATGCTTGCCTCATCCAGCGGCTACGCAGTTTGGATTTTTGCCTAGACCTTGACCTATTTCTTTGCAAGAGCTAAAGGAGTTGTCTGTGAATGAAACCTTGTTTAATCTTACTGTAACATGGCCAGAGGAAGTAACTCCTGCTCCAAGAATTATCAGTCCTCAGCCAGTGACTGATCCTCCTATTTGTTTCCAGAGAAAAGGAGCATACCCTGTGGGAGAGACCCCTTTGTCTAAATGTCAGACTGTCATGACTAATAATCATGTGCATTTAGTGATGGAGTCTCCTACAGTGAGTCCTGTACAAGCCTATTCAAATTTGAGGGTAGTTAATGTTCTCCCTGACCTCAAGACTCGTCTTGATCAGTATGAATTACAATATTATGATCAGGATGGGTTCCCAGCATATGGGAAGTATAGATTGCAGAACAGCAAAGATGGTTTATCATCTGGGTATGTTGATAATTATGTGTATCCCTATTTAGGATACTATCACCCATGGTTAAGAAATATTTGGCCTGGAACTGAAGTTCTAGTTACAGAACCTAAAGATTTTAAAATTTGGCCTGATGGACTACTTGCCTTGGTGGGTCATTACTTTGTGTGTGGAACTTTAGCTTATGTTCGGTTGCCTGCTGATTGGTCTGGCAATTGCTACATAGCTACTCTTGACTTGCCATGGAAACTGGTTCCTTATGAAACTTTACTAGGAATGCCTTCTAGTCGTCATCGCAGAGCCGCAGATGACTCTAGTGCTGATATACGTGCAGCAAGGAAATTATTAGATGATACCACTATGTTAACTCAACAAGGAGTAAGCACCTTCACGGGAACAGTTTGGCTAAGTACATTTGGCGCCATACGTCCTACACAACGTTACGGTGAACAATTACTGCAAATTTATGCTTTGATAGAAGTAACAGCCCAAGATTTGACTGATGCTCTTAGTCATGCAAGGTACTGTAGACAAACTGACTGCTTACTCTCAAAATAGAATGGCTTTAGATTATTTGCTAGCCAAGGAAGGAGGAGAATGTAATATTGTACATGAGCACTGCTGCACGCTCATTGATTCACAAAGTAAGGTGGTCTCTGGTATCCTAGAACAGGTGAGAAAAGAAACTCACTTCTCCAAAGATAATATAGAGGGAACCTCTGATTCTGTATGGCCTTGGTTTGATAACATGTGGGGTGGCTTGTCAGGTCTTGTAAAAGCTCTACTGACAGGCCTTTTTGGCTTCTTAGTAGCCCTCCTACTCTTAGGAATATGTCTTGCTTGTATCATGAAGTGTTGCACTTCATACATGGCCAAAACTACGAATACTATTGCAGTCCTTAAATTGCAAAGTGTTCCTAGTACTGGAGACTTACTTCGTGAAATGCCCTTTTTTGAAGAATGTGGTTCTGGGCAGAACCAAAGGGAGGACTGTGGAAAAGGGCCAACTAGGCCAGGCGTGAAAACCAAATTGGATACGATTAGGGAATTGGATGAATCAGCTTCTGACACACAAACCTATGTCACCATGGTTCACCCAGTATATGGGAATCTAGATTTAATGGATTCAGGAACAGACAGTGATTCTGGATCCATACTATCCATAGGGATAGGAAGCGCTAGCAGCTGTTCTATACATGAAACTGGATTATAGAACCTATCCTAACTATAGGCCATAGAAAGTTACAGGTCTGAACTGCAATAGAACTGTCTTTTTAAATGTACTTCTGCTTTTCTCTAGGACATTGGACTTAGCAAATAGTTCTTATGTGGACATAGTATTGGGTCAGGCTAAACTTCTCTAAAATAAATAGAACAGAGAGTATATTCTCTTTATTCTGCAATCTGATAGGCTAAAGAAGTTGCTGGGTCAGGATGAACTGCTTTTAGGAACTAGGCTAGGTCAACAGCAAACAAAGCTTGCGCAAATAATAGAAAATCAGCAAATATCATAAGTAACTAATTAGCTTCTGTTGTATAGTAGAAACACAGCGACACCTATTGAGTCTAGTGAATATAGTTATGAGGTGTAACTTCTTCTTTCTATATGACGTGTTGCAGATGTTAGCAAATTTTATGTGCACTTTTGTAATTTGGAAAGCACCAGATGTTAATTAAAGATTAACTGCGTCAGCTGATATTTTACAATAAACGTTGGAGCCCTGTGGAGCCATCTTTGAAGAAACTCGGATGGATATGTCTGTCTTAGACTCCATGTGTTTCCACCGTACAGAGCTCTGTAGTGTTTAAGTGGTCAATTGTGTCTTGTCTTTTCTTTCCTATTGAGAGGTATAGAAAATTAAAAAGAATCCAGGTTTATGTGAAGGATTTCAGACCCCAGGAGGGTGAGAGTCAACAGTAAGATACACACACGTAAGTGGTAAATGAGAGGATGCAAAAGCAGCCTTCAAGAGGGGTTTTTAACCTGGGTTTGAATAGGGCTAGAGAACATAGTAACATAGTAAATGACGGCAGATAAAGACCAGTATGGTCCATCTAGTTTGCCCAGTAAGAAGGCCGGAGTAAGATGGCAGGAGTAGGTGACACTCTGTGCAGGCCGCCCCTCAGGCCACCCCTCCCCATGTCTTTGTTTAGGGGTGAACCCACCGCTCCATGCAGGACACCCCTATTTGTTGAGAAGTTAGATGGTTCCGTTTATTTTGATTTTATTCTGTTGCTATAAATGGATCCACTGTGTCTGTCCCATGCTATTTTGAATTCTGTCACCATATTTGCCCCCACCACCTCCATTGGGAGGGCATTCCAAGCATCCACCACCCTCTCGGTGAAAAAGTATTTCCTGATATTGCCTTTCAATTTTCCACCTTGCAGCTTCATGTTATGCCCTCACGTTTTACAGCTTCCCTGTCTTTGGAAGAGGTTTGTTTGTTCATTATTTCTCCTTAAGTATTTAAAGGTCTGAATCATATCTCCCCTATCCCTCCTCTCCTCCAAAGTGTACATATTTAGGTCTTCTAGTCTCTTCTCATAAGGTTCCTGACGCAGGCTCCTAATCATTTTGGTTGCCTTCCTCTGAACAGATTCCATTCTTTTTACATCCTTTGCAAGATACGGTCTCCAAAACTGAACACAGTATTCCAAGGGAGGCCTCACCAGTGACTTATACAGTGGTATTAGAACCTCTTTCTTTCTGCTGATAATTCCTCTTCGTATGCAGCCCAACATCCTCCTGGCTTTTGCCACCGCCTTGTCGCACTGTTTTGCCACCTTGAGTTCTACAGAAATAATCACACCAAGGTCTTTCTCCTGATCCGTGCACACCAACCTCTCACCCCCTATCGTGTACATTTCTCTTGGGTTTCTGCTACCCGAGTGCATGACTCTGCACTCCTTTGCATTAAATCTTAATTGCAAAGCATTTGACCATTCTTCCAGCTTTTGTAGATCTTTTCTCATGTTAAGGACTCCCTCGGGGGAGTCCACTCTGTTGCAAATTTTCGTGTCATCTGCAAAAAGACAGACCTTTCCATTCAGTCTTTCAGCAATATCACTCACAAATACATTGAACAGTGCCGGGCCCAGGACCGAACCCTGGGGCACCCCGCTAATCACCTTCTATTCCTCTGAGTGAGCTCCATTTACCATCCTCTTCTGTCGTCTATCAGTCAACCAATTTCTGATCCAGTTTACCACCTTGGGACCCTTCCCCAAACTACTAAGGTGCCAAAGGTATTTATAAGCCAGGGTCATCAAAAAGATGACATGCTCAGTCTCCAAGCTGCTGGAAGGGAAGCACAACCTAGAGATGCGGGACTGAACTGGAGTTCCTCCAGGAACACTAATTAGCAGGTAAGGTCTTATTACTCTTTTTGGCCACAGTTGGAGGGAGCTCCCTAGCACACATCTACCCCCTCAGCGAACCATCATATGACCTCCTCATTCAGATTCGACAAAGAGAATAGCATTCTTTACAAAAGCATTTCGGACCAATTTTTTGGCTCCGTCCATTGTAGTGTATCATCTGTTAATGGGCAAGGGCAGGGTTGGATGTATTACAGATGTAATAGCCTTGTCAATGAAGTTGGGGAGGAAACAACGGCAGATAAGAGCTTCTGCTATTGGTGGCCCCTGCTGGCCATAAAGAGCGGGATCATTTTAGAACAGGGGTCTCCAAATCCAGTCACGTTTGCAGGATATCCCTAATGAATATGCATGAGAGCAATTCAAATACAAAGGGGGCGGTGCATGCAAATATATCTAATGCATATTCATTACACCAATTCACCTATAGAATTGGTGTTATAATACCATTTGAATGGTTGTTACTGTCAGGGCACCCTGGGATACCTCCTGCTGTAGATGTTGAGGTTTTTAAGTATTTTGTAATAAAAGCATTTTTGAATTCATTGATGGGAGGAGTTTTTTCAACCTATGATGTGGAGCTGGCTGTTCTCCTATGACTGAGTAGCCACATAGAGGGAGGCTAAGTTATCTGTGGCTTTTCTCCTACCCACTATTTAGTCTGTTTGTCTACCTACTACTGAGTCTTTGCTGATTGTTTGTAGTTTGGATTTAGTTCATGGTAAGTGATTTTATATATATTAAAAATCTTTTTTGAATTTTATGTTGGGAGAAGGGTTTTTGGTCTGTGAGTGTGAGGAGTAGGATTTATGCATATTCATTAGGGATATCGCGAAAATCTGGCAGGATTGTGGCCCTCCAGGAGACCCCTGTTTTAGAGGAAAAAACTCTCTTGCCCTCCAGCTTAACATAGTTTCCTGATGCCACCCATGCATGCCATCTTAGGTGGAAGAGGTTTAAAGCATGAAGGGGGGAAATGAGAAATCTGCTAATACATCCCCTGCAGATAATACTCTCAGTTCCCCTTCCCTTTGCATGCTATAAAGTTGTCCAATCATGTTTAAATTGTAAGCTGTAACTATTGCAAGTTCTCTGTAAAATTGAAGTTATAATGTAAACCGCCTTGATTACAAGATAAGGCGGTATAAAAAAAACCTGTTAAATAAATAAATAAATAAATACATTTCCTTTCAATATAGCCTGCTCACATACTGGCTAATTTGTAATGCTCTCACATGATGACTAGCACTAACTGATTAAGTGACTATCCCCTAAAGCAGGGGTCTCAAACTCAAATTGCTTTGAGGGCCGAATGAGGACTTGTAAAGTAACCCGGGGGCCGCATAAGACACGGGGCTTCATTTGCATAAGGGACATCATTTGCATATATATTTGCGTAAATATTTGCATAATGTTGCATAATGAGTGCATGGATAAAGAAAGACTAGAAAATTTCTATATTACTATAATCCAGTGCCAACCGCCAGGCACATTAGGAACTACTACTAACACTGCCCATTTAGAACCCATAGCAAACCCCCCGTATCATAACAGCACTACCAGGACTCACAAAGCACCAGACCCTACCTATCAAAAGGCAACACTGCAAATATTAAATCAATACATTTCAGAGAACAATACATGACCTACTGGGAAAAGAGAACAAGTAGCAATGTCAAATAGGAATTACACAGAATACCTCAGCACTGTAGAAATAAAACTATAAATTAATTTCTTGTACTAAAGCACAGACATTAATGATGCACATTTCCCAGAGCTGACATATTCCAGTTAATAAACTCAAAATAAAGAGATATTTTCCTACCTTTTGTGCTTTCTTTTTCAGTTGCAATTGTTCCGGCCACTTTCTTATGGTTTCTTCTGCTAACTCTCCATCGTCTGCTGTCCATTTGTCCTTTCTTCTCTCTTCTAGTTTTTTTTTCATGCAGTCCAGGTACATTTTAAAAAATCGAAACTTGCTGCTGCCTCCACCACCGCAGTATCAAGCATCCCTGAGCCCCCCCCCCTCAATTAAAGTCAACATAAGAACATAGCGCTTTACAAACTTTAATTATTTTAATCCATTTATTATAACATGTGTAACGTGAATAATTATGTAAGTTTTATGTTTCAGTCAGTTTTTTTCTGGCTACTTAGCTGGCAGCGTTTTGCATCAACAAGGACGTCGATATTAGGCTTTAATTTATTAGAAAAAAGCAATCTCAGTGTTGCTTGCAAATGTTCATCAGTGAGCCGTGACCTTAGCACAGACTTGTTAATCTTCATGGATGAGAAAAATTGTTCACATACATATGTACTTCCAAACATTGCAAGAATCCTTGCTGTAGCAGAGTGTAACCTCGGAAACCTGTCTCGTGGAAGAAACGTGTAGAATTCGGGAATCCCTAATTCTACATATTTTTGCTTCAAGATAGTATCACACTGAAGTTCCACCAACTCCATTTGCAAGTCCTCTGCAACATTATCAACTTCTACAGCAAACGGCGTTGAAAAAAGTTGAAATTGTGGCTCCAGTATCTTAAAGTCTTCAAAGCGCACATCAAACTGTTGAAGTAAGTTAGACAACAAATCTCTATATTCTTTCAGGCATTTGGGTTCAACTTTTTGTAAAGAATTCAGGGTTGGGAAATGGACCAAATTGCCCTCACCCACCTGCTTCATCCATAAACGTAGTTTAACTTTGAACGATTTCACATTGTCATACATCTGTGTGATAATCTGTTTTTTACCTTGAAGCTTCAAGTTCAATCCATTCAAGTGATCCATAATATCCGTTAGAAAAGCAAGGTTGCATTGAAAAATAGAATCAGTTAGCAAAGGAACTGCCTTATTTTTCATCATCATGAATGAAGCGATTTCATCTCTAAGTGCAAAGAAACGCTTCAAAACATTTCCGCGACTTAGCCATCTAACTTCAGTGTGATAAAGAAGTTCACCATACTCAGAGTCCATATCTGCAAGAAATGAGATGAACTGCCTGTGATTCAGCCCCCGAGAACGTATAAAATTGATTGTTTTAACAACTACATCCATTACTTCTTTCATTTGTAGACTTTTACTACAAAGAGCTTCTTGATGCAAAATGCAGTGTATACTAGTGAAGTTGATTCCTACTGTTTCAAGACTGTTTAATTTGTTTTTCAACAATCCAACTACACCTACATTTTGAGAGCACATTGACGGTGCACCGTCTGTGGCCAAAGATACAAATTTTTCCCATGGTAAGCAATATTTCTCTATGCATTTTTCCAGGGATTGAAACAAATCATGTCCAGTTGTAGTACCCTTCAATGGTATTAATTCTAGGAATTCTTCTGTCAGATTTAAACTGCAGTCTACACCTCTGATGAATACAGCACATTGTGCGGTATCAGACACATCTGTACTTTCGTCGAGAGCAATTGAAAATGCTTCAAAGTCCTTAGCCACTTCAATTAATTGTTTCTCCACATTATCTGCTAATTCTGTAATCCTGGTGGCAACTGTATTGGGTGACAAGCTTAAGCTTTCAAACAGTTTCTTTTTGTCAGGACATAAAATGTCACTTGCCTTTAAAAGACATTCTTTTATGAACAAATCTTCTGTAAAGGGCCGTGAAGACTTTGCAATAAGTTCACTTATAACAAAACTTGCTCTTACTGAATCTTCGTTGGACTGATTAATAGTGGTAAATAAACGTCTTTGTTTCCATAATGCTGATTTAAGTTTTGTAACTTTGTCTTCTCTAACTTTGCCCACGTACGCGTCATACTTCTCATGGTGTTTTGTTTCGTAGTGCCTACGCACGTTATACTCCTTCGGAACAGCTAATGTTTGTTGACAAATGAGACATTGAATTGTATGGTTGATCTCAGTGAAAAAATATAACTCCTCCCATTTTTCTTGAAAAATTCTGTTTTCGCTCGCGATTTTTCTCTTTTTACTGCTATCTCCATTGTCCTTGCATCCAGACTTTTCTGATTGTAATCTCTTCATTATAAATTAGGATTGCAATCACAATTGAATCTCTGCCCTTCCGATGAAACAGTGGTCTGGAAAAAAGAGGTGTGTGTTAAAATAATATTAGAAGCAATGTGCCCCCCAGCCCACAGCACATTACCAGTTCTAAACCCCCCAGCCCACAGCACACTGGTAATGTGCTGTGGGGGTGGGGGTTTTTTCGAGCTGGTAATGTGCTGTGGGGCTGGGGGGGGGTCAGAACTATTACCAGTTCTGACCCCCCCCCAGACCACAGCACATTACCAGCTCTAAAAAAAACCCAGCCCACCGCACATTACCAGTTCTGACCCCCCCCCCCAGCCCCACAGCAAATTAACGGCTCTATAAAACCCCAGCCCCACAGCAAATTACCGGCTCTAAAAAAACCCCAGCCCCACAGCACATTACCAGTTCTGACCCCCCCCCCCCAGCCCACAGCACATTACCAGCTCTAAAAAAACCCCAGCCCACAGCACATTACCAGTTCTGACCCCCCCCCCCCCCAGCCCCACAGCACATTACCAGCTCTAAAAATACCCCAGCCCACAGCACATTACCAGTTCTGACCCCCCCCCCCCCCAGCCCCACAGCACATTACCGGCTCTAAAAAACCCCAGCCCCACAGCACATTACCAGCTCAAAAAAAACCCAGCCCCACAGCACATTACCAGTTCTAAACCCCCCAGCCCCACAGCACATTAACGGCTCTAAAAAACCCCCAGCCCACAGCACATTACCAGCTCTAAAAAAAACCCCAGCCCCACAGCACATTACCAGCCCAAAAAAAACCCCCCCGCCCCACCGCACCTTACCCGTGTGCGGCGGGGCTGGGGGGTTTAGACCTGGTAATGTGCTGTGGGGCTGGGGGGGGGGTCAGAACCATTACCAGTTCTGACCCCCCCCCAGCCCACAGCACATTACCAGCTCTAAAAAAAACCCAGCCCACAGCACATTACCAGTTCTGACCCCCCCCCCCCCAGCCCACAGCACATTACCGGCTCTAAAAAAAAACCCAGCCCCACAGCACATTACCAGTTCTGACCCCCCCCCCCCCAGCCCCACAGCACATTACCGGCTCTAAAAAACCCCCAGCCCACAGCACATTACCAGCTCTAAAAACCCCCAGCCCCACAGCACATTACCAGCTCAAAAAAAACCCCCAGCCCCACAGCACATTAATTTTAATTTTTAATTAACAGGTTATTTATATACCGCTCCTTCCATTTGATCAGGTGCGGTTTCCATATAACAACATTAAACAGGGTGATCTGTTTTTACATATAACAAGTTTAAAGTTAGGTAATTACAGTTAACAAATAGCAATTAACAAATAACAATAGTGAACTATGTACAATTAACTATATACATATTTTTTGTTTTACATTTTCTTAATCACTTCGTCTTAGGTTACAGCGCTTCATTCTTTTGTTGAAATAGTGTATTACCCGGTGTCGGATTATCCTTTATCTAGCTGGGGGGTGAGAGAAGAGCTGGTCATAGAACCATAATGCTTTGTAAATAAGTGTGTTTTGAGTTTTTTTCGGAACTCCATTATATCAGGTAGTTGTCTTAATTCTATTGGGATTGCGTTCCACAGGATGGGGGCTGCATGTGAGAAGGCTTTCTTGTTTGTGGATTTATTGGCTCTAATGAATTCTTTTGGTGGTGTTAATTTATTTAATTGGTCTCTCCTTTGGAGATTATGTGTAGGTTCTATTTTGATGAGGTTATTTATGGACAGGGGTGCTGTTTTTGTTATAGCTTTGTAGGTAGTTAAGATAGTTTTGTATTCAATACGGCTTTGAATCGGGAGCCAGTGTAGATATTCTAATATTGGGGTTATGTGTTGGAAAGGTGGGGCCTTCGTAATGGTCCTTGCTGCGGCATTTTGTGCTAATTGAAGTTTTTTTATGGCTTCCTTAGTTACGCCAAGTAGGATTTGATTTGCGAAATCAAAATGTGGGGTTATGATTGCTTGTATGACGCGTTGAAAATCCTGTAGGTGCATTAGTGGGCGGAGTTGCTTTAATGTTTTTAGTTTAAAGTAAACTTTTTTTGATATGTTTCTTACATGGGTGTCCATGCTGAGATGTTTGTCCAGAATAACACCTAGGTAGCGTATTTCAGATTTTAGTGTGATATTATTATTTTGCAACGTAATATGAGAAGGGGGAATGAATGTTGTGCATTTAGTTACTATTAGGGCTTCTGTTTTTGAGTGATTGATGTACAGATTGTTTTCATTTAGCCAGGTGTTGATTTCAGTGAGGCAGTCGTTAATGAGTTGTATAGGGATATTTGGGATTTTGAATGGGACATACATCATTATGTCATCCGCGTACAGATGATAGAGGACATTGAATTTTTTAAATATTTTGCATATGTGTTTTAAATATATGTTAAAAAGTAACGCGGATAGTGCTGAGCCTTGTGGAAGGCCTAGTTCTTGTTTGTATGTATTTGATGTGAGATTTCCGATTTGTACCGTTTGAGATCGGTCTGTTAGATAAGAAGTAAACCATTTTAGAACAGTGGATTTTATACCTATTTGTTTAAGTTTATTAATCATTGTTGAATGGTGAACACTGTCGAAGGCTGCAGAAACATCAATGAATATGAGTAAGAATGCTTGTTTGGGTTTGTCTATTCCCCTCACAAGTGTGTCGATTAGCACGGTTAGGAGTGAATCTACTCCGTGTCTGGGGCGAAACCCGTATTGCTGGTCATCAAGTGGGGCTGAGCTATCTATGAATTCTTGTGTTTGAATTTGTACGGTTTTTTCAATTAATTTGGCCATGAACGGAATACTCGATATGGGTCTGTAAGAGTTAGGTGATGATTTGTCAAGGGTAGTGTTTTTTAGGATTGGGCGGATCTGTGCGTGTTTTAGTGTAGGGGGTAGGTATCCGTTTTTTAGGGAGAGGTTTATTATTGGGAGGATAAACTGAGATAATACAGATAGAGAGTTCTTTATCCAGGTTACTGGACACGGGTCAAGTAGTGAGGTTGTAGTATTTATGTTTGTGATGATGGATTTGAGCTCTACCTTGGTTAAGGGTTGAAATACAGACCATTCGTCTGAGTTAGGTATTTGAGAATTGTCTACCGGTTTAGGTAGTAGGGGATGGTGCTTTGTCTTGTTCATGTAGTAATTTGCCAGTGTCTGTGGGGTTATGTCTGTGATTTCATTGCTGGAATTGTGATTATTATTAGTCAACTTTTGGACTATTGAGAAAAGTTCTCTAGGTCTATTTATTGCGTTGTTTATGATGGAGGTGTGGTAATTTTTCTTGGCATTGTTTATAGCGTCTTTATACTTGTTAAGTAGCGTGAGGTATGATTCCTTTGTAATTGTGTTTTTATTTTTCCTCCATTTATATTCAGCTTTTCTTAAATTCTTTTTCATTAGATTTAGATCTTTATTGTACCAGGGGGTTTGACTGTCTTTAGCGTGTGTGTTTTTCTTAGTTATTTGTTTTTTAACTGCAGCGTTGGTGATAGTTTTGTGCCAGTTCATTACTGCTGCATCTAGGTTTAGTGGTGGGGTTGATAAATTGGGGATTATTAGGTTAAGGAATTCTTCTTCATTGTATTTTTTAAATCTTGAGGTAGGTGCATTAGTTGGTATTCGTTTAACTGTTGTGTTATTTATTGTGATATTAAAATTGATAAGGTAATGATCTGACCATGGGGTCATTGTGCAATTGAGGGATGTTGGGTTATAGAGTTGGTAGAGTGCTTTAGGTAGGAATACCATGTCAAGGATACTACCTTTTTCATGCGTACTGGTGTTTATTATTTGGTGAAAATCCATGTCTATTGTTGATTCTAAGAAGAGGGAGGCATGTGCAGCAGGTAATGAGGGATATTAAAGTCTCCGAGCATTATGATTGGATTTTGCTCAGTGGAGGAACTTAAATAGTCAATTAGAGAGTCTAATTTCTCTGACTGTTTGTCTGGAGGCCTGTAAATTAGGCAAATTGTTATGTTGCCAATTTTCACAATGAGGGTGTCTATGTTGGTGTGTAGGTTCGATGTTAGTTTTTTGGCTTTTAGTTCTTTTTTGACATTATTAGTACTCCACCACCTTTTTTGTGAGTTCTATGTGTGTAGAAGATGTCATAGTTATTGTTGTTTAGTTGATTTAGGTAAACGTTGTCTGTGTCTGACAGCCATGTTTCTGTTACACATAGTATATCTGGTTTTTGGTTGTCTAGGATTTCTGTGAAAATAGGTAACTTATTTTTCATTGACCTTGCATTAATTAATATTGTTGTTAATGATTCTAAATTTTTGCATATCTTAGTGTTTGTTGATTGAGGGGGTGAGGAATATTTTATGTGAATTAATCTATGGTGGTTTATTTTGGGATGATGTACTATGTGTTGGTGCCATGATGGTGGGTTGTTTCGTGTGAAACTGTGTATGATGGGGATATTTTTAACTTTATTGTTATGTAAGCTTTGGGCAAGGGTTATTAGTACTGTTAATAAGATACTAATTAGTATAATTTTACATTTGTCGAGGTTAATAAGTTGCATTTTGGGTGAGGTGTTAGACTGGTGACAGTTAAAGTTAATATCAATGTGGGTGCAGTTATAGTTAAAGGTATTGGTGACTGTAAGGGGTTGCTATCAATGTGAATGTATGTGTGGTTTAGAATACTGACAACAGTACTATACTACTGAGAATGTGTTATACGGGTACAGTTTAGAATATTGACAACAGTACTATACTACTGACAATGTGTTATGCAGGTACAGTTTAGAATACTGACAACAGTACTATACTACTGACAATGTGTTATGCAGGTACAGTTTAGAATACTGACAACAGTACTATACTACTGACAATGTGTTATGCAGGTACGGTTTAGAATACTGACAACAGTACTATACTACTGAGAATGTGTTATACGGGTACAGTTTAGAATATTGACAACAGTACTATACTACTGACAATGTGTTATGCAGGTACAGTTTAGAATACTGACAACAGTACTATACTACTGACAATGTGTTATGCAGGTACGGTTTAGAATACTGACAACAGTACTATACTACTGAGAATGTGTTATACGGGTACAGTTTAGAATATTGACAACAGTACTATACTACTGACAATGTGTTATGCAGGTACAGTTTAGAATACTGACAACAGTACTATACTACTGACAATGTGTTATGCAGGTACAGTTTAGAATACTGACAACAGTACTATACTACTGACAATGTGTTATGCAGGTACGGTTTAGAATACTGACAACAGTACTATACTACTGACAATGTGTTATGCAGGTACAGTTTAGTATACTGACAACAGTACTATGTTACTAACAATGTGTTGTGCTGTTACGGTATAGCATACTGACAACGGTGCTTTGTTACTAGGAATATGCTATGTGTGCTGTGGGGCTGGGGGGTTTAGAACTGGTAATGTGCTGTGGGGCTGGGGGGGGGTCAGAACCATTACCTGTTCTGACCCCCCCCCCCCCAGCCCAAATAAAATTACAAGATCAAAAAAAACCCAAGCCCCACAGCACATTACCGGCTCTAAAAAAAAACCCCAGCCCCACCGCAAATTACCAGTTCTGACCCCCCCCCCCCCAATCATCATCAGCCGCGGCAAAAATCTCAGGTCCCGCAGGGCCCGCTGCCCCCCCCCCCCCGGGCAGAGCCAGCCCTCCCTCCCTCCCTCCCTGCCTGTTTGCTTCCCTCCCTCCCTACCTGCCTCAGTCCCTCTCCTCTTCGGCTTAGAACCGCGAAGGGAGAGTTCCTCCCTCGCGACTCTGAAAGCCGAAGAGGAGAGGGACTGAGGAAGGCAGGGCTGGCTTAATTTCGGGTGCTTCCTTACCTACCGCGGCGATTCTCCGAACAGGGCAGCGATCCTCCGAACAGGGCAGCGATCCTCCAAACGAACAGGGCAGCGATCCTCCAAACAAACAGGGCAGCGATCCTCCAGAGCACGTTGTGCCTCGCGGCTGCTCAGACTGCTTCTGGGCCCGGCCCCCCCCCCTTCTCCTTCTTCTCCTCCTCCTGCCTGTCGCTGATTGGTGGAGGGCAGGCGGCAGGCGCGTGACTTGGTCATGTAAGCAGACCAACACCGCGCAGCCCCGGGAATCACGAATCACGCTGAGAAAGGAAACAGAACAGAAGAAATAACAAAACAATTCTCCGTGGCGTCGCGGGCCGCACAAAATGCATGCGGCCCGCGGGCCGCGTGTTTGAGACCCCTGCCCTAAAGTAATTTTAAAAAGTTACTTTTCTTGAGCATCCTAGACTCCTTGCATGCCCCTGACAAGCTTCTCTCTTTTGTTCTAGCATTTCAGTGAAAATTAACTTCCCCTTGATTACCTGAGACAGATGCACCTCCTAACCAACCTATCTGTGGTCATTTAGAAACAGGCTAGCAGTTGCTGAAGCTGTTGCAGTCCTTGTTGTTCCTTCTGAGTTGTTGTGAGCACTGCTTTTAGCCTTAGAGAGGAATCCCATCACACCATCTGGCATGCCAGTATGCAGTTCCTGACCTTGTTTACCTATTGGCCTTTAAAACAGCTGTACTACAGCATTATCTGTTGATCTAAATTATTGTATATATCCTATTTATTTTGCCTATAGATACTGCCAGAAGAAGCGCAAGCTCTTGTAGATGCTTTCCAGAACACAACAGCAATTAGAAAAGAAGGCTTTTTTTTCCAGGATAAGAATTACATCTGCGTTCGGGCAGATAATTCATCCATCTACGCTAAACATGTAAGTAATGAACATTCATTCCTATATAACTTGTTCACATCCATCTTGCCTCTTTATTTCCCCAGGTTATACAGCAGTGGCCACATAAGACCTCATAAGAACACAAGACCATAAGATCTGCCATACTGGGTCAAACCAAAGGTGTAAATCAAACCCAGTATCTTGTTTCCAGCAGTGGCCAATTCAGGTCACAAGTATATAGCAGGATCACAAAAATAACTAGATCCGATGCTACTTATCCCCAGGCATAAACAATGGCTTTTCTGAGGCCTGCCTTAATAACAGTCTATTGACTCTTTTTTTTAGGAACTTATCCAAACCATTTTTTAAGCCTAGCTATGTATATATTTAAATCTGTTTATTGAGACCGCAAAACAACACAAAACCGGCAACATGACATCAACAACAAATCCCCAATGGGCCCAAACAATTTCTATTGTCCTTTTTCAATTATTTATTGTTAATCATCTTCCCCTACCCACCCCTTTTTTGTAATTTCTACCAACTCCTTCCCAACAGACCCCCCCCCCCCCAGAATAACACTCAAGCTAAAGCTGGAGCAGACAAATCTCCCACCACCATAACATTTGAACTGCTCAGGCTTCAGCCCCTACCCTATTCTCAACGTCACCCATAGTCCTGGTACCCCCCCCCCCCCGACCTCAGCTTAATAGAAGCAAGTGGTTAAATCTGACAATTCTCAGAAAGGACAGTACCACTTTAACTCCTGCTTCACTCTCTCCTAGGGTATAAGGGCACAGCTAGGAACTGAGGGCCATATTATACCTCCTTTAGGGGTTTCCCATGTCTTCTGAAAAGACAAGGGACGAGCTTCTAGACCTGTAGCCCCCAAATTTTCCAAGGGAAGGGCTGTATAGAACATTACAGAATCAGTGAGAGGACCTGGAGTGGAAATTCCCCTCCCCCTGCTCTCTTGGACTACTGGAGTATGCTGATGACATGTGTGGTCCTTTCGATGATTTGACATTCTGAAGGGGAGGGGGGGGGGAGGCAAGAGAAGGTGTGGCAGATTATGAAAATGCAAATAACATATTTATAGATTTCTCAGAATTTGTCAACCCTACCACATCCAGGAATCCTGCCCCATGCCATTCCCTTCTCTGCTACTGCTTCCTGGGATGTAGAAGTATGTATATCTTTTGGTATGCTCCCTCACACTCTTCTTTTGCCCTTTTCTTCTCTTTCCTCTTCCTCTCTCATTTCTCCCCCTCCTACCCACCTAACCTAGCTAGGTTCATCTTGATTTTCTACTGGCTGGGCCTGGCCTCCTTGCTAGTGGCCCTTTCCAGCAGCAGGTTTATAACTTCTCTTTGAACATAAGCTATGCAGATTCAGGCCAAAGTTCACCAAGTCTAGCATTCTGTCTCTCACTGTGGCCCGCCAGGTCACAAGTACTTTCCAGATCTCTGCCAGCAGTTCTTCCCAGTGGCAGGTCAACAGCTCTTCTTCTGCTGACAGCGCTTAGGACTCCTACCAATTGGTAGCCTTCCACTAGCAAGGTGTAGGAAACTTTGTTAGCTTCTCTGCCAGTGCCATAGGGAGGGAGGAATAGTTTCTGTAGTTCAGATTTGTCTGTGGAGAAAAAACTATGGTGGGTCAAGAAAACAGCTTTCTGGACTACATCCATTCTTCAGACTGTAATTTGAGGCCCTTAAGGTTCTGTACTTGCTGTATCTTTTGTAAAACAAATCACACAGCCACTCAGGATTTGGATTGCTCCAAAAGCAAAATATTTACTGTGGTATGTGAAAAAAATAAACATTTCTGTCTGGTAATATCAATAGCAGAAATAAAAATCCAAACGGTCATAAAAGTACAGTTCATCAGAAAAATCACTCAGCAACAGCAGGCTCCCTTTGGGACAAACTTTAGAGACCTCCTAGGCTATGGGTTCTCTTTATCAGTACTTGAATCCGAGCTGATATGTATTCCTCCTCCACTAGTGAATGCAAGGCAGATTCTCTGCACACAAGTGAAATCCTTGTTCATTCCTGTGGCTTCCCACTGAGAATTCTCTTGCTATACAGTTTCAGAAGAAATTTCTGTCTACTGTTTTCTCTCCTGGGTGCAGAACCTCTTCCAGTGTAGAACACTCACTCCCTAGGGCACAAACCACTCCTTTCTTCCAACAATTTTGATTTGTCGGTAGAGTCCAAAAAGCTTGGATTAGCTTCCTCTCCAACAGGAGTATCCCCTTATGATTCTATTCAAGAGTCCCTTAGAGTGATTCTTGTTCCCACTCTCTCTCTCTCATACAGCTCCAGCACCTTCATCCTTCAATCCTGGATTACCCGAGGAGAGAGAGCATGGAAACATTTGGGCTACTTCTCTATATTAGATCCACCCATCCTTAGACAGTTCCCACTGGAAAATATCAGAACATATGGTTATCTGGTGACTGCTTGTCATTTTATTATTGATCCAAGCAAGTTATAGTCCTCTACTATTTCTGTTTCTTCCTCATCAAGGAAGAACTTACTGATTTTGCCAGTTGTCAGGATCTTTGTCTTCTTTATATTAAGGTGCTGGCCATTTTAAGAGTATGTTCTTGATCTTGATAAGCAGATGTTTCAGATTGTCTTCACTTTCAACCAGTGGTGTGGTATCATCAGTATAGCCACCACTCTTCATACCTCAGTTGTCTTCATACAGCCCTGCTTCTCTGATAGTTATTTCTGCATATAAATTAAACAGTTATGGGGAAAGTATCCAGCCATATTGTACACATTTGCCGATTTTTAAACCATTCTGTTTCTTCTTGTTCCGTTTGAACTGTTGCTTCATGATCAATGTAAAAAATTGTTCATGACAACTATCAGATGTTCTGATATACTTATGTTTCTTTGTCTTCCAGAGTTTTTCATGATTTACAAAATTAAGACCTTGCTGTAGCAAAAAAAAAAAATGGAGATATCCTTTTGGTAGTCTTTTGTCTTTTCAAGGATTCATTTCACATCCATAATGATGTATTTTGTTCCCCACCTTTTCCTAAACACTGCTTGTACTTCAAGCAGTTTTCATTCCTGGTATAGTTGTAATCTCCATTGAATGATCTTGAGTAGAATCTTGCTAGAGTGTGAGATCAGAGTGATTGTGCAATAATTTTCACAGTCAGATCACCTTTCTTCAGTACTGGTATTAACAGATTTTTTTCCAATCAGTTGGCCATGATGTTGTCTTCCAGGCAGAGACTTGTAAGTATTGCAACAGTTGCATCTGATTGCTGTAATACTTCAGTGAGAATGCCATCAATTCCCAGTGCATTGGCTATTGATCTACTTTATTTTTATAGTATAATGCCTCAGTGTATTCTTTCCATCTTTTCATGATCTCCACATCATTCAGCATCAATTCTTGAGCATCTTTATAGCATTCCAATTCGAGGCTGCGATTTTCTCTAACTTTTGTAGCTTTAGGAAAGCTGATCTTGTTCTTTAAATTTTTCTGATTCTAATTTACTTGCATGCATCATTGTAGTACTCTTCTTTCTCTTATCTAGCTGCATATTGGAATTTTCTGTTAAGTTCCATGATTAATTCTCTTTCTCCTCTGGCTTTAGCTTCTCTGCGTTTCTGAGCAATTTTCAGAGCTTCATTTTTGCAGTTTTTGCTTTTTCACCTTTTGAAGAGACGCTTCACTTTCTTCAAGCACAACTTTCCATTTGTTTTCCAAGACTTTTATTGTTATTTAAAGAAATAACAAAGAAAATCTTGGAGAAATGAGAAAAAAGAATACATAACAATTGTTTCTCCTTGAACAAGCAGGAAATAAGTCCTCGCGTATGGATGACGTTACCAACATAGCCCTGCACAGGAACGCTCCCCAGCTTCCAAAGGAAACTTTTGGGAGACACACCGCACATGTGCGCCTGCCTTCCTTCCTTCCTGACATGGTGCCATCTTCTTCAGTCTTCTTTTTTCCGTGTAGCCCCTAGGACATGTTCCTGCGTACCGGAAAAAGATTTCTGACTCCCGTGTGCCAGTTTTTTCTTGCCTTTCTTATTACCTGTCATCGGTCTAGTTGGTCCCAACCAACTTAGGTTTTCTTTTTTCTCTTTTCATGGTTTTGTTTTCTCGCCTTTTGGAGATTTTTTTCCTACCTGCAGCAATTATTGAGTTTTAATTTGGCTGCTGCGGTATTTTATTGGCATGTCTAAGCCAGTTAGTGGCTTCAGGAAATGTACCAAGTGTGGCAGGACCATCCCTGTCACTGACCAACACAATTGGTGTTGACAATGCCTTGGAACCTGATCATCAGCCCACGTCCTTCAATTTGTGTCTGCAGATGATGCGACGAGGACTGAAGGGTTGGGAAAAACAGAAGGAATCTCTCTTCGGCTCATCAGTTTCAGCATCCTTGCGTCTGACACTGACATCGACTCCTTCCAAGGCTTTTGCAGAGGTGTCATTGGAGAGGGATGTCCATTCTCAATTGGAACCGGGGGTCTCGAGCATCAAGAGGAGACTCTCTGGCAAGACCTCATCGACATCGAAGGGTGAGCAGCAATATAATGTCCGGGTGCATCATCATCGCAGCCCTTCTGACGCAATATGGAGAGTGATGGCCAGGAACGGCCAGCCAGGTTTCCCCAGTGGGAGGAATTGACCCCCAGAAGGGAGGATTTGATCCCCCTCCCATTGCCCAGGAGGGCAGCCAGTTGTCTCCTGAAGTACCCATCATCGTGGAATTCCCGTCCAAGGGATCGACGCTGGTGACCGCAGCTGCGGCACTGGCCCTGGCCCCGGCCCCCTCACAGGTGATGGTGTTGGAGGAATGCCTTTGAGCTCTTGAAGCTCACTTGGTGACGGTTCTAGCCTTATGGAACACAGGCTTTGCAGCACCAGCATCATCATCACTTCAATTCCATCTAGCCCTTCCTGGAGACTCAAACACTACCCATCAAGGCAGGCTCGTTGAGCGGGAGATCGGAATTGATGCCATTTTCAACAGCCATCTCCCTGGGCAGCACATGCAGCATGATCCCACTGATGTCCGCCCTCTCCCCATTTGCAGAGTTGGTGGCAGGAGAAAACCTGGTGCTACTTCTACTCCTCTCAGAATATAAATCAAAGGGGGAGATTGAGGAGGAATCGTCGTCGTCAAACCTCCAGTCCCCTGACCTCCTGTCAGATCTGTTGCCGCCTCCCAAGCGGTGCATGTCGCCCTCGGGAGGACATGTCCTTTCAGGACATTGTCAGGGACATGGCCAAGGACATCCTCTTCTCTCTGGAATTGGAGGAGGAACCGAGGGTGGAGGAACTGGAGCTCCTCCAGTACCCATTGGCCCCCAAGGAAGTGATTCCAGTGCTTATACACCATATCCTGAAACAGTTGCTGCTGAGGCTATGGGAAACTCCTCTCATGGTCCCACTCATCAGCCAGAGGCTCGATTCCATGTACCGGGTCCAGAAGGCCCCGGGGTTCAAGAAGCCTCATTTGCCACATAACTCTATCATGGTCGAGTTGGCCTTGAAGCATGGTAGGAGCATCGAGACCCATTCTTCAGTGTCCCTGGGCCAGGAAGCTTGAACCCTGGAATCTTTCAGGAGAAAATGCTACCAGGGTCCTCGCTTACCAGACCTATGAGTATGTTCCTGAAGGACATCATGCTGGATAAGTCAGAATTTGCCGCCCATGTCCCCACTGATCACCTTGAGGTCTTTCAGGACTTAGTGGGCCATGGCAAGGACTGCTCTAAGTTCATGGTGTATGGCGCCTATGATGCCTTTGAGTCCACCTGCAGAGTAGCGGCAGTGGGCATCGCTGCCCGCTAACTGGTGTGGCTGCAGTCCTCTGACCTGGAACAGTGGGTCCAGGACAAGTTGGTCAATGTCCCTGCAGAGATGAGAACCTCTTCAGGAAGCCAGTGGAGGAGAAGGTAGAGGAGCTTGAGAAGGAGCATATGACCCCCTCTAGGCATTCATTGAAGACTGCAGATCCCTCATGGAAGAAACATCAAGGTAAAAAGGCCTTCTACTCACGTCTGCACCGGTATTACCTGGCCAAGGGGAAGGTACAGGCCCTCTGCCAGCAGCAGAGGGAGAAAGCTCCAAAATGTCAGCCAGCCCCGCAGCCCAAGCCAGGGGTGAACATTTGACAGGTTCCTCAGGAGCATAGCTAGCTAGTCGCTGTCAGCCGGGGTACCACCTCAGGTAGGGGGGCAGCTCATCCACTTTATCCACGGGTGGCCCTTCATCACCTCAGACACCTAGATGTTGCAGATCATCCAAAATGGATATTGACTGCATCTTGGCCAGTTGCCGCCTCCATACGCCCCAGGGGAGTATCCCATGGACTTGTGCAGGAGCCTGCTGCAGGAAGACGTCTCCACAGGAAGACGTCTCCGCTCTGTTAACCGATTTAACCATCAAGCCAAGCCATTCATCTCAGATCAGACAGGCCTTCTAGTCCAGATAATTCCGCCGGTTTTCTTGGAAACCAGGATTTAGGCCAATCCTGGACCTGCGAACCTCACTCTGTTCCTGGTGCGCGAGAAGTTCAATATGGTCTGGTCTCACTTGGGATGCTGCTCCCATACCTTCCACAGGACAATTGGCTATGTTCCTTCGATCTAAAGGATGTGTACATTCAAATCATAGACGATACCTACTGTTTGTGCTCGGAGGCCAACACTATCAGTACCGAGTATTTTCCTTCAGAGTGCCTCAGCTCCACAGGTCTTCATGAAGTGTCTAGTAGTCATGGCCGCCTACCTCTGAACTATGGGGGTCTTCATCTTCCCATTCCTGAGGGACTGGCTCATCAAAGGTCCCATGCTGGTTGGTGTCAGGCAGTCAGCCAACCTCACCATTCCAGGGCTCGAGCGGCTGGGCTTTGTGATCAACTATCCAAAGTCCAATCACCAGCCTATGTAGCAGCTGGAGTTCATTGGGGCCCTCCAGTCAGGCGTGGGCCTTTCTACCAGAAGACCACATGCAGCAGCTGGTAGCAGTGGTGGGCGATATGCAGCATCAAAGCCACACAACAGCCTGAGGAATGCTGAGGGTTCTCAACTACATGGCTACCACAGTGCATATCACCCCTCAGACCCATCTCTTCATGTGGCAGGCCCAATGGACTCTAAGCACACAATGTAAGCAGGTGACGGACTATCTTTGGGACAGGGTGGCAGTCACCGCGCCTCTGGTGCGGTACTTAGACTGGTGACTCGAGCCAGGGAACCTGCTCAAAGGCCTCTCATTGCAGACAGCACCCCTCTGCAAGACACTCATGATGGATGCATCCAAGCTCAGTTGGGAAGCTCACCTTCATGACTTACACATTCAAGGACTTTGGTCCAAGCAGGAGAGCCTGCTCCAGATCAACTTTCTCGAGCTTGGGCAATAGCCAATTCCCTCTAAGCCTTCTGAGCATACCTGGCCAATCAGGTGGTCCTGATCCAAACGGACAACCAAGTAGCAATGTTCTACATGAACCAGCAGGGGGGCACAGGCTTATACCTTCTTTTCTGGGAGGCAGTTTGGTTGTGGAAGTTCACTCTGCTCCATGGCATGGACCTGAACGCTAGCTATCTGCCTGGTGAGCTCAGTGTCCTAGCGGATTAGTTCAGCCGAGTTCTTCAGCTATATGAGTGGACCCACAACAGGGCGGTGATGGACAGAATCTTTCAGGAGTGGGGCACTCCCATGGTGGATTTTTTTGCCACAGCACACAATGCCCAGGTAGGCCAGTTCTGTTCCTAGAGACCGGCCAGCAACCACCAGGCCTCAGATGCCTTCCTCCTCCACTGGGAAGAGGGCTTGCTGTATGCTTACCCCCCTCCCCCCCCCCCCGGATACCACTTGTGGCAAAAACCCTCCTGAAGCTCCAGGCTGACAAGAGCACCATGATCTTTATCACTCCTTATTGGTCTTGACAGCCGTGGTTCCCACTGCTGCTGCAGCTCTCACAGAGGGAGCCCCAGACCTCATTTCTCAGGAGGGCGGAACCTTGCAGCATCCTAATGTCCACTCCTTAGCCCCCACAGCATGGATGCTGAACGGGTAGTCCTCTCAGAGCTCAATCTACCCAAGGGTATTATGAACATCCTTCTGGTTTCCAGCAAGGACTTGATGCACAAGGTCTACATGCTAAAGTGGCGTAGCTTCACCACCTAATGCTCAGGGAGGGCGCTGGACCCCTTCTCTTAAGCCGTGGATCAACGGTTGGAGTATCTCTTGCACCTCTTGGACTCTGGCCTGAAGTCCAGTTCAGTGCGTGTTCACCTCAGCATGATAGGGGCATACCATTATGGCTCAGGGGGGCAATGCCCATTTCGGCCCAGCCTCTCATAGCTTGCTTTATGCAGGATCTTCTCCTCTCAAAGCCACCTATCAAGCCCTTTATGGTGGCTTAGGATCTCAACATAGTACTTGCCCAGCTAATAAGGGCTCCGTTGAGCCGCTGGATGCTCATCCCCTAAATTCCTGACCTGGACGGTTCTCTTTCTGATGGCGGTTACATCAGCCCGACGCATCAGTGAGCTCCAAGCCTTGGCAGCTCACTCGCCCTACACCAGGTTTCATCAGAATAGGGTGGTTCTTCTCATGCACCCCCGCTTTCTGCTAGAGGTGGTTTCTGCATTCCATCTCAACCAGTCTACTTTCTTTCCCCAGCCTCACGCTAACCAAGGTGAGGCAGTGTTGTATACAAGCGGGCTTTAGCCTTCTATCTGGAGCGCAGGAAGGCACACTGCCGGTCCACCCAGCTGTTTGTTTTCTTTGCTTCCAGAAAATTGGGCTCTGCTATGTCAAAGCACATGCTATGCTTCTGGCTAGCTGACCCAAAACATTTTTGGTCATTTTTCAGAGTGTGAAAGTCCAAAATACTCAGTTACTCACTCTATGAAAACATTAAACTGTTATGCTTCTCAAAAAACTTCAATATCTGTTGTATACTAGTCTTGAACAGAATAACACAAAATACTACGAGGAAGGTCTCAGTAACCACGGGCTTATGACAGACATGATACAAAATCGCTATCATAACACACAGGCCCCATAACACCAATGACCTTCCTCGTAGACCCAGAATGGCCACCAAAGCAAAATCACTTAGCTTTGGAAAAATTCCCTTGATCGATGGCCACCCTGCTCCCCTACGCTTCAGTCCAGAGCTCACAAGCGTTTCGCGATTGCCCTCCCTTCATCAGGGGAAACGCCAACTATTCATCAAAACAGATAACAAACAGCATACCATCAGGTACCACAGTACATACCCTAAAGGTACAAACAAAGGTGGATTTTTAGGGTATATACTGTGGTACCGGATGGTTTGAATTTGCAGATCGACTGGGGGGTGTGCATTCAATTTGGGGGAGGAGTTTTTCCGTGGGGGAAACCTGTATGTCATAAATAGGGATGCGTTGAGAAGTGAGGTGGTGTGCAGTGTGTGAGCATGCGCGGCGTTTTTTGATCAGTGGTGTTGAAGAGAAGCTGGAAGGATTGCTGCTTTGTGTTAGTTCTGTCAATTTGGGTTATGGGTGAGTAATGGGTTGGAGATGGGTTTGGTGTGTTATGCTCATGCCAGATGATTTTTAATGTATTTTTGATTTGATGTTTATCTGTTTTGATGATTAGTTGGCGTTTCCCCTGATGAAGCGAGGGCAATCGCGAAACGCTTGTGAGCCCTGGACTGAAGCGTCGGGGAGCAGGGTGGCCATTGATCAAGGGAATTTTTCCAAAGTTAAGTGATATTGCTTTGGTGGCCATTCTGGGTCTACAGGGAAGGTCATTGATGTTATGGGGCCTGTGTGTTATGATAGCGATTTTGTATCATGTCTGTCATAAGCCCGTGGTTACTGAGACCTTCCTCGTAGTATTTTGTATTATTCTGTTCAAGATTAGTATACGACAGACATTGACGTTTTTTGAGAAGCATAACAGTTTATTGTTTTCATAGAGTGAGAATCTGAGTATTCTGGCTAGCTGACTGCATCACTCATGCTTATTCCTAGGCTGGGTTGAGCCTTGAAGGTCATGTCATGGCTCACAATGTCCAAGCTATGGCGGCAGTCAGTGCCAACCTCCACTCTGTTTCTGCAGAAGAAATCTGCAAGGTGGCACCACGGCAGGTGGCAAGACAGGCACGCATGTGCAGTGTGCCCCTCAAAAGCGATGTCACCCATACATAAGGACTTATTCTTGCTGTTCATGGAGAACACCTGTTACAGGTGAGTAACTGCGCTTTTTATTAGATCTATAAAACATTTTAATGATGGAAATCACTAAGATGTTATATAAAAACTTTTGAATGAATAAATAAAATGAACTTCCAGATCTCCAAAATACAAGCCCACATTACTTAAGGATGAAAGATAATTTTTAAAAAATCCAATTTTAAAAAACAAGACTAAAAGCCATTCTAATATCAAGTAACATAACAGATCACCTATTTTTCCAAAGAACATAATAACAAAAACTTAAACTTCAGTTACTTTTTCTTTATAAAATAACATGGCTCCAGTTGCATAGAAGCACAGGGAGAGCAGGAACCCTCACAAACATAGAACAAACACACAACAGGTGAGTGGCTTATGGAGGTCACTAGTACTTTTTTCAAATAAAAACCCCAAGTTTGGGAACCACTGACTTAAATACTTCCTAAACAAATGTGTCTGGCAATAAGAAATGAGTAATTGGAAAGTTCAAAATCCATATATTTTTAGAACGTAAATTATATTCAAGGTTTTCCATTTTTAAGTTGTATCATCAAGCTGTCTATTGTAGCAGATTCCCTAGTGCTCTGTGAGGCAGAGAGAGACACAATGATCCAGGGATTTAACATTCTCCTCAATAGTTTTAATGGCAGAATCTACTTCACAAAAGTTTTCTAGTTCCTGTAAAAAATTAGCATAGCTGAACCACAGAGATCTTTAACATGACTTCCATATTGTTCTGCTAGGCTAGTTCAGACAAGTGAATTTGTCCCCTAACCAGTAGAGGTGGAGACAGAGAAAAATCTAGTCTTCTGATGAGCTCATCCTATACCGTATCTAGATGAGCTAGAGGGCATACTACTCCACTATTTCTCTGTCTCCAGCAGCATATGGATACATCTGAGCAGCTCTCTGAAAACTTTGAGAAAAATTGATTTAGCTTGTGAGTAAACGCTCTTAGGGGCAACTTCCCCACTTGAGGTAGATATGAGAGGCACCCGCTGGGTCACTATTAAAACTGGTGCCCTCTTGGGTGCCAAGGAGGAAGGGTATTGGTTCAGTTCCCCATCCTTAGCCTGTTAAGGGCCGGTTGAACAGTCAGATTTGGATCAGGACCTTGAGACTAAAACAGCCACAGTGCTCCCTTCCCTTCCTCCTCCTCTGGCTCTCACCCAAAGATTGGACGAAGGTTTCAAGAGGTATGTGACCACAGGATTCGGCTGCAGAGGAGTAGCACTGAGCTCAACACCATTGCTGCTTGAGCTCCCCAGATCTAGCTTCATTTCTGTACTAAATTTACATCCCTGTGCTTCCCTTGTACAGTGTCTGTGGAGGCCCCGACATCAGCTGCCCAGTGGGGCATCTGTTGGGTATGTGAGTGGGACTGCTTCTATTTTTGTGGCCTTTCCTGCCATTCCCACCTCTGGCTTGTGCTATCAGCACCTGCTAACGGCACCTGGTTATGCATTGCTTGCCCTCCACGCAATTCGGAGGCATGCACTATGTCTGTGTCCACGTGCAGCACATGTACACTGCCAGGACAGGTGCGCACTTGCATGCTACTTGAATGACTGTGCATTGGTTCCACACCCTTGCAACAGGTGCTATAGGCACAGCCCCCTTGAATGCACCTTGGTCATTTTGTGCAGTGAGTAGCATGGATCAATCTCTCTGCCTCAGCAACTTTAAGGCAGTGTTGGGGTCGACTGTGGGGAGAGGCAGCACCCTTATTTGTAATCTCGAGAAGCTCGGTCTGCTAGAGCTTACCCAGCAGGATTTCCTGGTGCCTGGCCTGTCTCCCGTGAGAGGAGCAGCCATGGCAGATGAAGCAGCCCAAGCCTCTGGCCTGTCTTCCCAGGGGTCCTTCATCTTTCTTGAGCTTGCCTGATCCTTCTGGCATGGTGCTGCGGACCCTTTGGCTTCCAGGTCCTCTTGCTCCTTCTCCCCTCGTGTGGGGGCTAGCCGCTCAATGCAGGGCAGTTAGAGCCCCACAGGGGCTCCTCTACAGAAGTGCTCCCAGAAGAGGACAGCTTCGGGGATGTCTGATCATCTTTCTTGTATGCAGTACTCAGCTTGGAGCTCCAGAGGATTGGATGATGACTCTGTACATGAAGAAAATGAGCCTCAGGCACCAGATGACTAAAATGATCCCCTCATCATTTGCTTGTTTCGAAAAGAGGAACTGATGGCTTTGATTGATCAAGTTCTTTGACTCTATGATTGTCGGAGGCTGTGTCAATGGAGCAGGAGTCTCAGGTGCATCCCCTCTTGCAAGAGGTCACAAAGTCCTCCAGGGTGTTCCCCCTTCCAGAGGTCCTGAAGAGCATGATACATATGGAGTGGGACATGCCCGCTGCACTGTTGAGAGGGGGCAGGATCTTCAGTAAGCTGTATGCTCTCTTCCAGGGGAATCTTGTGACCTGGTTACAGTTGCCCAGGTGGATGTGCAGGTAGCATCCATTACTAAACGCACCACCGTTCTGATTGAGGGCAGTGCGGCCCTTAGGATCAAGTGGATTGCAAGGTCGAGGCCTTTTAGAAGAGGAGGTTTTTGGCCATCTCTCTCTTATTCTCCAAACAGTAGTTTGCGGAAACTTACAGTGTGTGCCCTGCCCCATTGGATCAGTTTCTTCTACAGGATGACACTTCATTGCTCCTGGACTCAGCAGTAGCTTTTTTGCAGACACCATGCATGATTTGGTCTGCCTGTAAGGTAAGGATATTGCCTTTTCCATGGTGGCGTGTCGCTGGCTTCAGCTGCTCCATTGGGCAGTGAACGCTGCATTAAAGATCCAGTTATCTAGGCTTCCCTTCAAGGGCAAGCTCATCTTTGGGAAGGAACTGGAGAAGCTGGTCAAGGACCTAGGTGCTTTCAAATGTCAAATCCTTCTGGAGGATTGTCCCAAAGGTCCTGGGAAGTGTGACCTCTCCTCTGCTTCATGTTCCCCTCACTCCAGCCAGGAGTCCCAGGGTTTCAGTGACCCCCAAAGGTTCCATACAGAGAGGCTGGCCTTTCCTCCCTCCAGGGCCCAATCCTGGAGTCTGTCCTTTCGATGGTCTTGTAGATCTGGAGAGGCATCCTCTTCCTGCAAGCTGGGGTTCTCCTATTAGTCTCAGGGATGGGTTGGGGCCCATTCCAGGGTGCCCCGTGTTGGCAGTTAAGTCCAGGAATGGGCCCATGTGTCCTTGGACCACTAGGTGCTCAACATCTTTCAGTTTGACTACATGCTGGAATGAAAGGATCCATTTTCCAGATGCCTTCCTCATATATGCATAGGGACTGCGGTCAAACAGGCTACCATTCACTCTACCCTGTAGAGGCTCCCCAGTCTCCAGGCCATGGTGCTGGTACCTCCGCCAGAGGCGCATAGGCTGATATTCTATTTACTTGTTGGTTCCAAAGAAAGATGGTTCCTTCTGCCCAATTTTGGATCTCGAGGGCGACAGTGCTCACCTGAAGACTTTTCATTTCTGCATCGAGAAATTGTGGTCTAAAGAGCAGTCCAGTGTGGAGACTTTCTGGCATCCCTGGACTTGGCCAAAGTGCGCTTTCATATTCCTATCCACAAGATCTTTAATCCTTCCTGTCTCTTCGGCCTGTAACCTGGGTGTTATCTTTGACTCCTCTCTCTCTTTCTCCACTCATATCCAACTCGTAGCTAAGACTTGCCGTTTCTTCCTTTATAACATTAACAAAATTTGCCCCTTCCTTTCTGATGACACTACTAAAATGATTGTCCACTCCTTGATCACCTCCCATTTTTTTATACCGCTGCTGATCGCTGGAAGCAGTGGGATACAAATGTACAATAAATAAATTAAATAAATAAATAAATTACTGCAATATTCTTCTTGCTGGCCTTCCCGCAAACCATCTCTTTCCCCTTCAATCTATTCAACATTCTGCTGCTCAACTAATTTTCCATCAGCATCGCTTTTCCCATGTCACTCCTCTTCTCAAGTCCCTTCATTGACTTCCCATCCGCTTCTGGATCCAATTCAAACTCCTTCTCTTGACCTATAAATGCATTCACTCTTCAGCCCCCTACTAAATATCATCTCTTATCTCTCCTTACATCCCCTCTCTTGTTCTTCGCTCTTCGAACAGCCTTCGTCTGTCTATGTCCTCCACTCGCACTGCTAATTCTAGACTTCGCTCCTTTCAGCTGGCTGCACCCTTTGCCTGGAACATTCTACCTCTGTCTGTGCGCAATGCGCCCTCTCTGGACCTCTTCAAGTCCAGATTGAAAACCATCTCTTCTCTATTGCTTTCTGTTCTTGATTCTTGTTTTTGCTCTTCTTGTTTATTGTATACTTTGTCCTACTTGATTGTATTTGTATTTTGTGATCTTCTTGACTAGATTGTGAACTCTGATGAGCAGGGACTGTCTTTTCTTCATGTATGTACAGCGCTTTGTATGTTTGAAGTGCTTTATAAATGTTAAATAGATAGATAGAAATAGAAGATCAACAGTGTTTTCTTCGCTTCCCACTCCATTTGCTACTCTTCCATTCGGTCTCTCAGCTGCTCCGAGGACATTCACAAAGGTAATAGTGATTACTGCCACATGTGTGTGAATCCTTATCTGGATGTCTGGCTCAGAGCAAGGTTCAACACTGGTTCAGACAGAGTCTTCCTGCCCAAGAAGAGGGTAGAGAAGCTGCGCTCTCAATGACTGTTGTTTCAGGATCTACAGGCTCCTATGGCTTGGGACTACTTGCAGCTTCTGAAGTCGATGGCTGCAACCATTGAGTTGGTTCCCTGGGCACGGACAGAGATGCATCTGCTACAGAGGTCTCTGTTGTTCTGCTGGTCTTCTTCCTCACAAGACTTCAGCAAAAGGCTCCTGCTTCCCCCAGGGATAGCAGCCAGCTTGCATTGGTTGGAGCAGCGCAGTAATTTATTGAGAGGTCTTCCCATGGACGATCTCCAGTGGCTTCTGATGATGATGGATGCCAACTATCTGGAGCAAGCAGGAGGCAGGGCTATTCTCTTAGCTCTCCTAAGAATATAAGAACATAAGATATGCCATACTGAGTCAGACCAAGGTCCATCAAGCCCAGTATCCTGTTTCCAACAGTGGCCAATCTAGGTCATACGTACCTAGCAGTTTCCCCAAAAGACACAGGTTCCACAATGCTTATACTGGGTCAAGCATTGATATCCTGGGTCCCTTCTTAATAATTGTTTATGGACCTCTCCTCCAGGAACTTGTCCAAACTTTTTTTAAACCCAGCTACACTAACAGCCTTTACTACATCCTCCGGTAACAAATTCCAGAGTTTGATTACATGTTGAGTGAAAAAATATTTTCTTTTATTAGTCTTAAATAGTTTATCCTGTAGCTTCATTGCATGTCCCCTAGTCTTTCTATATTCTGATAAGGTAAACAATCGATCTACGTTTACCCGTTCCACTCCGTTCATTAATTTATAGACTTCTATCATATCTCCCCTCAGCCGTCTCTTTTCCAGGTTAAAGAGCCCTAACCTTTTTAGCTTTTCTTCATAGGAGTATCCTTCCATCCCCTTTACCATTTTGGTGGCTCTTCTCTGAACCTTTTCTAATAACACTATATCCTTTTTAAGATACGGCGACCAGAATTGCACACAATATTCAAGGTGCGGTCTCACCATGGAACGATATAGAGGCATTATAATATCTTTTGTTTTATTTTCTATTCCTTTCCTTATGATACCTAGCATTCTATTTGCTCTCTTGGTCGCCACTGCACACTGGGCTGAGGGTTTTAACATGTTATCCACAATGACGCCTAAATCTTTTTCCTGGGTGGTGGTTTCATCTGCCATTTTGATGCCCAGTCTTCCAATTTATCAAGATCCTCTTGCAATTTTCCACAATCCTCTTGGGTTTTAACAACTTTAAATAGTTTTGTGTCATCGGCAAATTTTATAACCTCACTCGTTATTCCCTTTTCCAGGTCATTTATGAATGTCAAAAAGCAGCGGACCCAGCACAGATCCCTGGGGTACACCACTATTCACCTTTCTCCATTGGGAAAATTGGCCATTTAGACCTACCCTCTGCTTTCTATCTTTTAACCAGTTCCTGATCCACAATAGTACACTGCCTCCTATCCCATGACTCTTTAGTTTTGCCAAAAGTCTCTGATGAGGGACCTTGTCAAAGGCTTTCTGAAAGTCCAGATACACTATATCAACCGACTCACCTTTGTCCACCTGTTTATTCACAGCTTCCAAAAACATAACAGATTAGTAAGACAAGATCTTCCTTGTCTAAAGCCATGTTGGCTGTCTCCCATTAGACCATGACTATCTACATGCTGAGTAATTTTGCTCTTTATGATGGTTTCTACCATTTTTCCCGGTACTGACGTCAGGCTCACTGGTCTGTAGTTTCCCGGTTCACCCCTGGAACCCTTTTTAAAAATTGGCGTTACATTGGCGATCCTCCAATCTTCAGGTATTACAGATGATTTTAATGAAAGTTCACAGATTACTAATAGCAGAACTGCAATCTTGTATTTCAGTTCTTTCAACACCCTTGGATGTATACCATCCGGCCCAGGTGATTTGCTACTCTTCAGTTTATCTAATAGTTGTAATACATCTTCCCGATGTATCGATATTTCCTTCAATTCTTCCGCACCTTTAAATACCACTTCAGCCATGGGTAACCTATCTACATCTTCCTCAGTAAAGACCGAAGCAGAGAATTCATTCAATCTCTTCACTATCGCCTTGTCGCCTCTTAGTGCCCCTTTAACCCCTCTATCATCTAATGGACCAACTGACTCACAGGTTTTTTGCTACGAATGTACTTGAAAAAATCTTTATTTCGCGTTTTTGCTTCTGCAGCAAACTTCTCAAATTCTCCCTTTGCCTGCCTTGCATTTGACTTGCCAGTGCTTGTGCTGTTTCCAGGTTTCGTTGTTTGGCTCTTTTTTTCCATTTCCTGAAATATTCTTTTTTGGCAACAACAGCCTCTCTGACCTCAACTTTAAACCATGCTGGCAGTTTTTTGGACTTCCTTCCACTTTTCTTACAGCATGGAATACAGCTGATCTGGGCTTCCAAGATAGTATTTTTCAGCAACACCCAAGCTTGATCTAAGTCTTTAACCTTTGCAACTGCTCCTTTTAGTTTTTTCTTAACTATTTTCCTCATTTTTTCATAGTCTCCCTTTCGAAAGTTAAAAGGTAGTAATGTGGATTTCCTTACTATCCCTCCTCCACTAATTAAATCAAATGCAATCATGCTATGATCACTATTGCCAAGTGGCCCCAACACCCTTATCTCTTGCACTAGATCTGGTGTTCCACTAAGGACTAGGTCTAATATGGCTTCCCCTCTGGTCGGTTCATGAACCAGCTGCTCCAAGAAGCAGTCATTTATTTCATCTAGGAACTTTATCTCCCTAGCATGTCCTGCTGTGACACTGACCCAGTCGATACCGGGTTAATTGAAATCACCCATTATGCTTACTGCACTGTAACGTTTGTTAGCTTCCTTGATTTCTTTGAGCATTTCGTTATCCATTTGTTCATTCTGGTCAGGCAGTCGATAGTACACCCCCACTTCCATCGCCTTCTCCTTTTTACATGGAATTTCAATCCATAGAGATTCTACAGCAAATTTTGTTTCCTGAAAAACTTTAATCCTTTCTGACTCAATGCCCTCTCTAACATAGAGCGCAACCCCTCCACCAATTTGATCAGCTCTATCATTTATGATATAGTTTGTACCCAGGTATCACAGTGTCCCACTGGTTGTCCTCCTTCCACCATGTCTCTGATATTCCAATCATATCTAACCTCTCATTTAGTGCTATATTTTCTAATTCTCCCATCTTATTTTTTAGACTTCTAGCATTTGCATGCAAGCATTTTAGAGACTGTATTTTATTCATATTAATCTGCCTATTGGTAGGCATGGGTAATTTGGTATCTTTAAGCTCTTTCTGCTCCATACCTGAGGGCATTTGGGCTATTTTACTCTTTTTGGAACCTCTCTGCTTTTGGTAGTATCTTTCAAGGATACATTCTTCTGAACCATGCGCTCTTGGTCGACTGTCTGCTTTCCCCTATTATCTAGTTTAAAAGCTGCTCTGTCTCCTTTTTAAAGGTTAATTCCAGCAGCCTTGTTCTTTCCCGGTTAAGGTGAATCCCATCCCTTCGGAAGAGCCCCTCCTTTCCCCAGAATGTTCCCCAGTTCCTAACAAATTCAATACTCTCATCTCTGCACCATTGGTTCATCCACACATTGAGACTCTGGAGCTCTGCCTGCCTTTTGGGTCCTGCGCGTGGAACGGAAAGCATTTTGGAGAACGCTACCCTGGAAGTTCTGGATTTCAACCCTACCTAAAAGCCTAAATTTTAGCCTCGAGAACCTCCCTACCACATTTTCCTATGTCATTGGTACCGACATGTACCAAGACAGCAGACTCCTCCCAGCACTATCTAAGACCTTATCTAGGTGGCGCGTGAGGTCCGCTACTTTCGCACCAGGCAGGCATGTTACCAAGTGATCCTCACGTCCACCAGCCACCCAGCTATCTACATGCCTAATGATCGAATCACCAACTATAACGGCTGTCCTAACCCTTCCCTCATGGGCCCATGGCCCTGGAGAAACATCCTCAGTGTGAGAGGGTTTTGCATCACCTGGAGGGCAGGTCCTAGTTACAGGATCACGTCCTGCCACACCAGGATGATGCTCTCCTGCCACGTGACCTCTCTCCTCCATGGCAACAGGGATGCTGCCAGACTGGAGTTGGTTTTCAGGACTGTATCCCTGTAGATCTCATCTTTGTATCTCTCTGTGTTTCCGGGATGTAGTCCGAGGACAGGCCATTTGGATTTTCTTGGACAATACCACAGTGGTGGCCTAAGTCAACTGGCAGGGAGACAAGAGGAGTTTCAAGGTTGTCCAGGATATGATTCTCCTTTTTTCCAGGAACAAGCAGGAAGTTGGTCCTCACATATGGGGTGAGATTGATGCTGACAGAGCCCTTGAAGAAGCATCACTCCAGCTTTCAAAGAAAGCCTTTGGGAGATGCCACTACGCATGTGTGTTCCCCTTCCCACCCATAGGTTCCATCTTGCTCAGTCTCCCTTTTCCCGTGGAGCCCTTTGGACGTTCTCTGTCCCCTCGGAAAAACTTAATCTTCTATAGCACGTAATTGCACTTTCCGGCAGGCACCGGTTCTCCTTCCTGCCTCTCGAACACTACTGCTCCTGCAGCAGACCTCGATAATCTCTTTTTTTTTCCCATTTCTTTCCCATTTTGGCACTTTCGCGCCTTTTTCAATCGCTGGCCGCATCGAGGATCTTCGATCTCTTGGGGGTCCTTTTTGCCCCAAAGATCACTGGTTTGAAAAAAATGTGCTCGTTGCTCTAGAAACATGTCCCTCACCGACACCCACAACTCTTGTCTCCGGTGTCTGGGCGCTGATCATGATCTGGAGCAGTGCTTCTTGTGCAAAAAAATGTCCATTAAGGCCATCCACAGTCGCTGGCAGAAGCAGGACAACAACATCTTCCACAAGGCAGACTCGACCCTGGTATCCCCAGAAGCCTCACGTTCAAAGGCCCCGCAACCCTTTGAGTTGCCTAAAGCTCCCACGGGTTGAGCCCACAGGCACTCTGACCAAGGGTCCCCAAAGCATGAGCATAAGAAGAAGAAAAATGCCTCATGGACGTCGTCTGGGAACGCAGACAAGTGGGAAAAGTCCCACACATGGTCCCTCAGCCCCTGGCGGCTATCCAAGGAGTTGGAGCAGGAGCGGTCAAGGAAAGTTTCCAGGACTGATACTGAGGCCTCCGGCAATGGCGCCCAGTCTCCCGAGGGTTATCCTGGTGAGGACCTCCTTGGCGCCTGATCCTGAGACCACAGGGACCTTGATCTCTAGGACTTCCCAGTGATACCAAGAGCCAGATGCCTCGTGAGGATCCTCCGGTGAGGGTCTCGGTCTGCATCCCATTCCTGGGGTGTGAGATCATCCCAGGCGAGCGCCTCTGGCTCCAGCCAAGTGCTGGCCTCAGGCCCTTGTTGGGGGTCATTGACCCACCTTGAGCCACCTGATCTCGCGTTCTCCATGGACTACTTGGAATGTGAGTTCGATGGCGAGAAGTCCCTGGAGACTCTGGCTCTCCAAGATCTCCCTTCGGACCCGTTCCCGCTGACCCAGAGGTGGCAGTCTCTACCCGAGGACACCTCTTTCCTTGAGTTGTCCGGGATATGGCGCGGGCCCTCATCCTCACCACTGAGTCAGAGGACAACCCTTGACCAGAGGAACTCTATATCCTCCAATACGAGGCACCACCGAAGGAAACCCTCACGGTTCCTGTTCCCTCTATCCTTAGCCGGCTCCTCCTCTGCATGTGGGAGATGCCAGCATCGGTCCCGATTGTCAGCCGACGCCTGGATTCCATGTACAGGGTCCAGTGGGGGCCAGGTTTCGGAAGGTGCAGCTCTCTCACACCTCCATGGTAGTCTAGTCAGCCATGCGGAGACAGAAGAATCCAAAGATGCCCTTGGGCATAAGTGCTACCAGGGTTCCATGCTAGCCTGATGCATACAAGTATACCAACTGTACATTGGCATGTTCCTCTGGGACCTTACCAAGGAACTCAGAGGATTCGCGGCTGGCCTCGATGGAGACCACCCCCGTCACTTCCAGGCAGTGTCAAAGTCCATTGGAGAGTGCTCCAAATATCTGTCCTGAGCCGCCTACGATGGTTTTGAGTCCTGAGCAAGGGTAGTGGCTGCCAGAATCGGTGCCCACCGACAGACTTGGCTGCAATCCTCAGACCTGGAGCAGTGGGTCCAGGAGAAGCTTCTCGACGTCCCTTGCCTTGGGGAGCAGCTCTTTTTTACAAGCCCATTGAGGACAAAGCGGCTGAAATCGAGACAGAGTACATCAACTGCACTCGGCTCTTGAGGAAGACTTCTACCCTTCCTAGAAAGAAGTCACAGGGGGAAGAAGCCCTCCTTTCACAGGAAGGGCCAATACTATCGGGGGTACCCCCCCTATACCCAGCTACCCAGATTCCACAGCAGAGGAGTCAGGGTAAGGGTGCTGGGAGGGACCACATAAACCCAAGGGCCCAAAGGCCCAAGCCTAGACCACAACCCAACCTGGGTCAGAGTTTTAATGGCCCCGGCATAGTATCTTGACTGCTGGATGACCAGCTACCAACAGGGGAACGGCTGCTCCATTTTGCCCACAGATGGATTTCCATCACCACCGACTCATGGGTTCTCGGTGGTCAAGGACAGTTACTTCCTCCACCTAGACCAGCTGCCTCCCCTCTACTTTCTCGGGGAACCTCAATGGCCTCCCCTGTACCAGGCTAATCCAAGAGCTTGCAGGCCTCTTCCAGGATGGGGTGGTGGAGCCCAAACTGCTCCACCTAAAAGGGAAGGGGTTCTACTCCAGATAATTCCTAGTCCCGAAAATGACAGGAGGGCTAAGATCCATCCTGGACCTGAGGAACCTAAACAAATTCCTGGTACGGGAGAAGTTCAAGATGCTCTTCTTTAGCACACTGCTGCCCTACCGCCAGCAGGGAGATTGGCTATGCTCCTTGGATCTGAAGGATGCTTACACTGACATCCTTATCCATCCCATTCACAGACAATACCTAAGGTTTGTGGTTGGAGCGACCACCATCAGTACAGGGACTCCCCTTCAATCTTGCCTCTGTGCCATGGGCCTTCACCAAATATCTGGCAGTCGAAGCGGCTTATCTTTGTCTCCACAGTGCCTTCGTCTATCCTTACCTTGACGACTGGCTCGTAAAAGGGGAGATGGCCTCGGAAGCACTGCAGGCTACAGACCGCACCATCCAGCTTCTGCAGCACCTAGGATTGTTGGTGAACCACCCAAAATCCCATCTCACTCCAGCACAATCCCTGGAGTTCATAGGGGTTCACCTGGACACACTCCAGGCCAAGGCCTTCCTCCCCCAGGCCTTAGCAGCTGAGGTGCAGAGCCATCGCACAGTCTTCGCTCGGTTGATGCTTCGCCTCCTGGGCCACATGGCCTCCACTGTCCACGTCGTGCCTGATACCTGCCTTCACGTGCGGACAGCACAGTGGTGCCTTCGCTCCCAGTGGGCCCAGGCTACGGGCTGGCTCCGGGACCGCATCTCGGTGTCCCCTCGACTGGCCGACTCCCTAGCCTGGTGGGAGAGCACGCAGCACCAGCTCCAGGGCATGCCCTTTCAAGCCCCAAACCCCCAGAGGATCCTAACAATGGATGCTTCCCTCTCAGGCTGGGGGGCCCCATTGCAAGGAGCTGTGCAACCAGGGGACCTGGTCTCTCGAGAACCAGCAGCAGATCAATCTGCTGGAGCTCCGGGCCGTCTTCCTGGTGCTCAAGGCCATCCAGCATCGACTGCAGCATCAGGTGGTGCTTGTGCAGACGGACAACCAAGTCACCATGTTCTATCTGAACAAACAGGGTGGCACAGGCTCCTACAGCCTCTACCAGAAGGTGGTAGCCCTTTGCTCTTATGCAGTGAGCAGGGGCATCCTCCTCAGAGCGATCTACCTCCTGGGCCAGGACAATGCCTTGGCAGACAAGCTGAGCAGAGTCCTCTAGCCGCACAAGTGGTGCTTGAACCCCAAGATGGCACGGTGGCTATTCTGGCTCTGGAATCGACCTCTTCGCCAGATCTCAACCTCTTCGCCAGCCCGTCCAACACTTCCCTGGTTTTGTGGGCCTCACCCGCACCCGGCTCAGGTGGCTTCAAATGCTTTCCTCCTCTCTTGGGCATTAGGATTGCTATATTTATTTATTTATTTAACATTTTTTATATACCGCCTTTTCAGATTCTCCCACGCTGCTGATAGCACGAACCTTCTTCAAGGTCCAGCGGGACAAGGCCTCAATGATCCTCGTGGCCTCGAGGTGGCCCAGGCAGCCATGGTTCCCCCTGCTGCTCTGTCTCTCGACGCAATCCCCGGTTCCTCTCAGAAGTTTCCCTGGACTCCTGACGCAAGAGGAGGGCTCTCTCCTCCACCCCAATCTGGGATACTTATCCCTCACGGCCTTGTTGCTGAATGGGTCACCTTAGCACCCCTCAACCTTTCCAGGGAGGTCAAAGAAATCCTCCTGGCCTCTCGTAAGGACTCTACAAGGTGAGCTTATGCCTTCAAGTGGCGTAGATTTTCAGTGGGATGCATGGAGAAACGTGTGAACCCGTTCTCCTGCCCGGTATACTTGGTGTTGCAATACCTGCTCCATCTCTCACAGTCCAGACTAAAGTCCAGTTTGGCCAGTGTGCACTTGAGCACGATCTCGGCGAACCATCACCCCATCGAGGGCATACCCCTCTCGGGGCAAACCCTCTTCTCTCATTTCATGCAGAGCTTACTTCTATCTAAGTCCCCTATCTCTCTGTCCCCGGCGGAATGGGATCTCAATGTGGTCCTCAGGCAGCTAACCAAGCTACCCTTCGAGCACCTGGCTACCTGTTCCTTGCTGTACTTGTCTTGGAAGGTCGCCTTCTTGGTGACTCTCACTTCTGCCCGCAGAGTCAGCGAGCTCCAGGTGCTAATGGCTGAACCACCATACACCAGATTTTACAAGAACAGGGTGGTGCTCTGTATCCACCCAAAGTTCCTCCAAAGGTGGTCTCAGGCTTCCACCTCAACCAGGAGGTAGTACTGCCCACCTTCTTCCCATGGCCTCACGCCGACCTGGCGTCAACTGTTCTCCACACTCTGGATTGCAAAAGGGCCCTATCCTTCTACCTACAGAGGACCCAGGGCCCCCACAAAGCTGGGCAGCTTTTCGTGTTATACAACCCCAGCCATCTGGGACAGGTTGTCACCAAGCGAACCTTGTCAATCTGGGTGGTAGACCTCATCGCCTTCGCCCATACCCGGGCTGGGCTACCTCTGGAGCGCCGGGTCACGGCACAAATGTCTGAGCGATGGCGCATCTGTTACGAACTTCCGCTCAGTGCCCCTGGCAGACATCTGCCGGGCTGCCACCTAGTCCTCTGTTCACACTTTTGCAGCCCACTACTGCCTGGAGAGGGAGTCCCGTTGGGACTGTGCCTTCGGTCAGGCCGTACTCCATAATCTGCTTGGGGTTTAGGCAACTCCTGCCCTCCGACCCTTCTTGTTCAGGCTACTGGAGGCATGGCTCTCCCTGGACTCGGGGTCCTCGGGTCTGTCCTCAGATTCTCTTGGGGCTGCTCACGGCTCAGCTGTATGCTCTACCGGTGCTCGGTAGCCTATAGCTAGGGAGTCCCATATGTGAGGACTGACTTTCTGCTTGTTCCTGGAGAAAGCATAGTAGTTCACCTGTAACAGGTGTTCTTCAGGGACAGCAGGAATCGATCCTCACAAATCTCCCTCCTCCTCTTGAAGTTGCTATTCATTTTTGGCCATTTTTTGGGTTGGGCTCTAGCTATAGCACCTGACTGAGCAAGATGGCACCCTTGAGCAGGAAGGGGACCACGCATGTGTGGTGGCATCTCCCAAAGGCTTTCTTTGAAAGCTGGAGAGATGCTTCTGCAAGGGCTCCGTCAGCATTGACATCACCCCATATGTGAGAACTGACTTCCTGCTTGTTCCTGGAGAACAGGAGAATCATTTCCTGGGCAACCTTGAAACTCCTCTTGCCTCCCTGCCAGTTGACTTAGGTCACCACTGTGATATTGTCCAAGAAAATCCAAATGACCTGTCCTTGGACAAATCCCGGAAACAAGAGAGCCAAGAGAATAACCCTCTCTTCTGTGAATGGACACTAATATACATAGTTTAATTGGTCACTGTTCAGTAAGCATGCATGTAATACGGATCATGTGTACTACAGTGTGGGTGTGCACTGGGGCAGAGCTTAGCTGACCCACAAATTTACACTTGTGAGTTATAAAAATACTGTAACTTACACCATTCTTGAAAAATCTAGGTGTGGGCATTTATACCTGGCATAGAACAAATTTAAGTATGCATGCTTAAATTTTTAGACCACTTACGCGCGTACTTCACTTTATAAAATAGACCTCAAATACACGCATGCTAACACACGTTAAGTCTGTGGGAGTTTACAAAATTACCCTCTTAAAGTCCAAAATACATTATGTTTTATTTTTTGCTTACTTAGTTTGCCATGCCTAACTTGATTCTCAATATACCAAGAATATTTTACATCATTTCTTTTTTAAACATTTGTTTCTACACGTTACTAGTGTTACATCCACTCTTTTTTTCTTACTTTATGATGCTCATAAAGAAGAGGTTGTTTTTGCATGCTAAAAATATATGTTTTTGTAGAATATTTAAATTTCCTTCAAAGACATTTTTAAAGAATGGAAGGGTCTGTGGGCTGAAATCTCAAGTAGAGCCCTAACTTTCTGATCATCTCCTTTAAGGTTAGTGACCGTTCCTTATTCAAAAGGACTTGTATTATTTATTTTATTTAAAAGGTTTTGTATATGCCATCTTAGTGATTTCCATCATTCAAAATGATTCACAAAATGAATAAGAACAATCACAGCTTGAAAAGCTATTTTATTTATTTATTTGCTTTTATATACCGTACTCTTTCAAAAGCAGCACGGTTTACATATAACGTCAAACAGCAGAAACAATTTTACTTGGAACAGGTATTTTACATCGAATCAAGATACATAGAACAGGTATTAAACAGAATAGGCGGTTAAAACATTAAATGTTAAACGGGGAGATGAACTTGGAATGTGCAAGTGGGAGAGCTAATTACAAGCTGGACAGAAGAATCTAACATTCACGCACTAAGGTATAGGGTCGTAAACTCACTGAAACAAGTATATCTTTAAGGCCTTCCTAAAGGATGGCTGGTCAGAAATTGCTCGGATTGCTACAGGTAGGGCTTTCCATAGAGTAGGTGCGTATAAGAACATAAGAACATAAGAACATAAGATATGCCATACTGGGTCAGACCAAGGTCCATCAAGCCCAGTATTCTGTTTCCAACAGTGGCCAATCTAGGTCATACGTACCTAGCAGTTTCCCCAAGGGACACAGGTTCCACAATGCTTGTATTGGTTCAAGCATTGATATCCTGGGTCCCTTCTTAATAATGGTTTATGGACCTTTCCTCCAGGAACTTGTCCAAACCTTTTTTAAACCCAGCTACACTAACAGCCTTTACTACATCCTCCGGTAACAAATTCCAGAGTTTGATTACACGTTGAGTGAAAAAATATTTTCTTTTATTAGTCTTAAATAGTTTACCCTGTAGCTTCATTGCATGTCCCCTAGTCTTTCTATATTCTGATAAGGTAAACAATCGATCTACGTTTACCCGTTCCACCCCGTTCATTAATTTATAGACTTCTATCATATCTCCCCTCAGCCGTCTCTTTTCCAGGTTAAAGAGCCCCAACCTTTTTAGCCTTTCTTCATAGGAGTAGCCTTCCATCCCCTTTACCATTTTGGTGGCTCTTCTCTGAACCTTTTCTAAAATTGCTATATCCTTTTTAAGATATGGCGACCAGAATTGCACACAATATTCAAGGTGCGGTCTCACCATGGAACGATATAGAGGCATTATAATATCTTTTGTTTTATTTTCCATTCCTTTCCTTATCATACCTAGCATTCTATTTGCTCTCTTGGCCGCCGCTGCACACTGGGCCGAGGGTTTTAACATGGTATCCACAAGGACGCCTAAATCTTTTTCTTGGGTGGTGGTTCCTAATGTGGAACCTTGCATCGTGTAACCATAGTTTGGGTTGTTCTTCCCTAGGTGCATAACCTTGCACTTCTCCACATTAAATTTCATCTGCCATTTTGATGCCCAGTCTTCCAATTTATCAAGATCCTCTTGCAATTTTCCACAATCCTCCTGGGTTTTAACAACTTTAAATAGTTTTGTGTCATCAGCAAATTTGATAACCTCACTCGTTATTCCACTTTCCAGGTCATTTATGAATATGTCAAAAAGCAGCGGACCCAGCACAGATCCCTGGGGTACACCACTATTCACCTTTCTCCATTGGGAAAATTGGCCATTTAGCCCTACCCTCTGCTTTCTATCTTTTAACCAGTTCCTGATCCACAGTAGTACACTGCCTCTTATCCCATGACTCTTTAGTTTTGCCAAAAGTCTCTCATGAGGGACCTTGTCAAAGGCTTTCTGAAAGTCCAGATACACAATATCAACCGACTCACCTTTGTCCACCTGTTTATTCACTCCTTCAAAAAAACATAACGGATTAGTAAGACAAGATCTTCCTTGTCTAAAGCCATGTTGGCTGTCTCCCATTAGGTCATGACTATCTATATGCTGAGTAATTTTATTCTTTATGATGGTTTCTACCATTTTTCCCGGTACTGACGTCAGGCTCAACCGATCTGTAGTTTCCCGGATCACCCCTCGAACCCTTTTTAAAAATTGGTGTTACATTGGCGATCCTCCAATCCTCAGGTATTAGAGATGATTTTAATGATAGTTCACAGATTACTGATAGCAGGTCTGCAATCTCAAATTTCAGTTCTTTCAACACCCTTGGATGTATACCATCTGGCCCAGGTGATTTGCTACTCTTCAGTTTATCTAATAGTTGTAAGACATCTTCCCGATGTATCGATATTTCCTTCAATTCTTCCACACCTTTAAATACCACTTCAGTCGTGGGTAACATCCCTACATCTTCCTCAGTAAAGACCGAAGCAAAGAATTCATTCAGTCTCTCCGCTATCGCCTTGTCGCCTCTTAGTGCTCCTTTAACCCCTTTATCATCTAATGGACCAACTGACTCTCTCACGGGTTTTTTGCTACGAATGTACTTGAAAAGGTCTTTATTTCGCGTTTTTGCTTCCGCAGCAAGCTTCTTCTCAAATTCTCTCTTTGCCTGCCTTATCAATGCCTTGCATTTGACTTGCCAGTGCTTGTGCTGTTTCCAGGTTTCATCATTTGGCTCTTTTTTCCATTTCTTGAAAGATGCTTTTTTGGCAACAACAGCCTCTCTGACCTCAGCTTTAAACCATGCTGGCAATTTTTTGGACTTCCTTCCACTTTTCTTAAAGCGTGGAATACAGCTGGTCTGGGCTTCCAAGATAGTATTTTTCAACAACACCCAAGCTTGATGTACGTCTTTAACCTTTGCAACTGCTCCTTTTAGTTTTTTCTTAACTGTTTTTCCTCATTCTATCATAGTCTCCCTTTCGAAAGTTAAAGGGTAGTACTGTGGATTTCCTTACTATCCCTCCTCCACTAATTAAATCAAAGGCGATCATGCTATGATCACTATTGCCAAGTGGCCCCAACACCCTTATCTCTTGCACTACATCTGGTGTTCCACTAAGGACTAGGTCTAATATTGCTTCCCCTCTGGTCGGTTCATGAACCAGCTGCTCCAAGAAGCAGTCATTTATTTCATCTAGGAACTTTATCTCCCTAGCATGTCCTGTTGTGACACTGACCCAGTCGATGCCGGGGTAATTGAAATCACCCATTATTATTACTGCACTGTAACTTTTGCTAGCTTCCTTGATTTCTTTGAGCATTTCATCATCCATTTGTTCATTCTGGCCAGGCGGACGATAGTACACCCCCACTGCCATCGCCTTCCCCTTTTTACATGGAATTTCAATCCATAGAGATTCTACAGCAAATTTTGTTTCTTGCAAAACTTTAATCCTTTCTGACTCAATGCCCTCTCTAACATAGAGCGCAACCCCTCCACCAATTTGATCAGCTCTATCATTTCGATATAGTTTGTACCCAGGTATCACAGTGTCCCACTGGTTGTCCTCCTTCCACCATGTCTCTGATATTCCAATCATATCTAACCTCTCGTTTAGTGCTATATATTCTAACTCTCCCATCTTGTTTTGTAGACTTCTAGCATTTGCATACAAGCATTTTAGAGACTGTATTTTATTCATATTAATTTGGCTATTGGTAGACATGGGTAATTTGGGATCTTTAAGTTCTGTCTGCTCCATACTCGAGGGCATTTGGGCTACTTTACTCTTTTTTGGAACCTCTCTGCTTTTTGTAGTATCCTTCAAGGATACATTCTTCCGAACCATGCGCTCTTGGGCGACTGTCGGCTTTCCCCTATTATCTAGTTTAAAAGCTGCTCTATCTCCTTTTTAAAGGTTAATGCCAGCAGCCTGGTTCCATCCCGGTTAAGGTGAAGCCCATCCCTTCGGAAGAGCCCCTCCTTTCCCCAGAATGTTCCCCAGTTCCTAACAAATCCGAACCCCTCATCTCTGCACCATTGTCTCATCCACGCATTGAGACTCCGGAGCTCTGCCTGCCTATTGGGTCCTGCGCGTGGAACGGGAAGCATTTCGGAGAACGCTACCCTGGAAGTTCTGGATTTCAACTTCCTACCTAAAAGCCTAAATTTAGCTTCCAGAACCTCCCTACCACATTTTCCTATGTCATTGGTACCAACATGTACCAAGACAGCAGACTCCTCCCCAGCACTATCTAAGACCTTATCTAGGTGGCGTGTGAGGTCCGCTACCTTCGCACCAGGCAGGCATGTTACCAGGCGATCCTCACGTCCACAAGCCACCCAGCTATCTACATGCCTAATGATCGAATCACCAACTATAACTGCTGTCCTAACCCTTCCCGCATGGGCACTTGGCCCTGGAGAAACCTCCTCGGTGCGAGAGGGGTTTACATCACCTGGAGGACAGGTCCTAGTTACAGGATCACTTCCTGCCACACCAGGGTGATGCTCTCCTGTCACGTGACCTCTCTCCTCCATGGCAACAGGGATGCTGCCAGACTGGAGGTGGGACCTCAGGACTATATCCCTGTAGGTCTCGTCTATGTACCTCTCTGTCTGTCTTATGTTTTCCAAGTCTGCTACTCTAGCCTCTAGAGAACGGACTCGTTCCCTGAGAGCAGAGAGCTCCTTGCACCTAGTGCACACGTAAGACCTCTCACCAGCTGGGAGAAAATCATACATGTGACACTCAATGCAAAAGACTGGAAAGCCCACATCCCGCTGCTGGACTGCTGTCTGCATCTTAGTTTTAAGTTTGTGTTTAGATCTTTAAGTTCTATATGTACTAAAGGGTGCAATGGATATTTATACCACTAAAACTGTACCTAAGAATTTTAATATACCTTGTTCACCTGAAGCTTAATTAATCTCAGGTCCTTGGTGTATGACTGATTTGGGTAATGAGCTTCACCTGAGAGCACCTCCTGTCTTTTAAGTTGTGCAAGTACCTGTAAAGCTGTGATTTTCCCAGGGGAGGGTGGGTGTGGGGAGGGAGGGAGGGATATAACACTTATTAAAAAAGGGCTGCTACACAGTACCTTGTCCTGTGCTGCTGAGGAAAACTATATTCTGATTTGATTTAAATTATAGCTCTTTGCTGCTACTAGGCTCTAACCTATTATGAAATTTAAACTACAAGCTCTCTGCTGGATTCTAAATTTAACCAGAAAGCTCTCTTCTGTGTTTTAATTTGAAACTAAAAGTACTTTGCTGATGCTAGGCCCTGAGTGACTATGAAATTTAAACTACAGCTGTCTACTGGGTATGAAAGGTAACCAGAAAGTTCTCTTCTTTTTTTTAAATTGAATCTTAAACTGTTGCTACTAGGCCCTGACTGATTTAACAAAAAAATAGTGGGTTCACAGATTAATTAGCTTTAAAAGAAAAAAAAAATTCCTTTCAGAAAAATTCCCAGAAGTATATACTCACAATTTCAGATTTCTCTCCAGAAGTAACAGCCCCCCTTTCCAGTCCTTCAAGAAAAGGCACGATTCTTAGTGATAGAAGCAGACATTGAAGTACAGAGCAATTAAGAGAATATTTAAATCACAGAGAGCAATTATAACATCCTAAGTCATTCCTCCAAGGGAAATAATAAAGTCTTTACTCCTTTCCTAAAATTCAATAACTTAGTTTCTAATCTCGGATTCAGAGATAATTTGTACCAACATTCTGGATGCACCACACAACTCCCAACATAAACCACTCATTGCCTTAGGGGACTACAACCTCTGCTCCACACCCAACAAAGAAGCCAGAGCATTCCTCAAAGCAATGGAATCTCTTCAATTCACCCAACTTGTGAATGCTCCTATGCATCAACATGGAACAAATCCAGACCTCATCTTCATACCAAAACAAATAATTGAACAAGAACAGGCCACAGCCGTAACAATCACCCCTATTCCCGGGTTGGATCATCATGCAATAACATTCTCAATGCTAATAAAAAGCACTACCAGCCACAGAAATGAAGGACACATTAACAGGAAATTCAGACCCTTTAACAAGAATCTATTCCTGCAGGAGATAATTCCAAAGCTCCAACATGACAGTATCATCGAAGTTTGGAATGACACAATTACTGCAGCCTCATAAGTCACAAGTCAAAATCACCCACAAGAGAGCCAATGCGGGAGCGTGGGTGATTTTGAAGCAAAATGGGCACTAAGAGAACTCGAAAGAAAATGGAGAAGGAATAAGACACAGGATAACATGCTCCAGTACAGAACCAGACAGATGGAATGCAACAATTTAATCAACAAAAGCAAACAATACCACACCAACACCATAATGAAGGCAGTGAACAGATCAAGAGAGCTCTTTAGCATTGTGCAGAAGCTCACTAGAGACACAGCACAGCAGGATGTCCAGCACATAGACCCGCAAGAGTTTGCAAACTTTATAATCAACAAACACAGGATCCTCACCCTAAATCCCCTCCCCCCACAAGGAATGATCCAGCAACCACAGGACACCAAAATACATGGAATGACTTCACCATTCCCTCAGTGCTCCAGATCAAACAGATAGTGGACTCCTTGAACATGACAGTCTCTACAGCTGACCCTTGCCCAGTGGCATGGATCAAAGCTTCAAAGGAACAATTAAGCCAGCACATCCAAAAGATAGTGGAGCTGTCCCTACAATAGGGCTACATGCCGCTTCCCCTTAAGCAAGCAATCATACGACCAGTCCTTAAAAATGCCACCCTAAATCCAGCAGACACTAAATCTTACCGACCAATCTCCAGCCTTCCATTCATTGTGAAAGTCATTGAAAAATCTGTCCAAAAGCAGCTACAGGACCACATCGACCTCAGTGCACCTCTGGACATACATTAGCAAGGGTTCAAATCACAGTGCAATGTTGAAACATTGTTAACCTCCTTATTTGACAATCTCATAAGAGGCATTGAAAATATCAAAAAAGGATTCCTGTTAATCTTTATGGGCATATCAGCTGCCTTTGATACGGTTTCCCATAACATAATGCTACAATGGCTGCACGAAATTGGGCTGCACAACACAATAAAATGGTCTGAGTCATACTTCAGCAACCGAACTCAGCAGGTCAAATGTGGTGAAAATGAATCAACGCGATTCGATGCTTTGCAAGGCATCCCTGTCATCCATCCTCTTTAATCTTTACATACAGCCCATATGCAATATCATTAAGCAACACAAGATGCACTGCCACATATATGCAGACAATATTATGGTTTACACTCCTATCAACATACACAAACCGGACCTGACGCCCATAACTAAATGCCTGGAAGAGATGACTATATGGCTCACTAATAACAACCTGATGGCGAATTACAACAAGACAGAAGTATTGTTCATCACCAGAAGTACCACCTTCAACCCATCACCAAAATTCTGCATCTAGGATCTTTAATCTTTATGTTACATTTGATATACCGCCAAGGCCAAAGCATCAGAGCGGTTTTCAATAATACATCAATATTGCAGAAAACATGAAAAGAATGCCATTTATAAGATAGGAAAGAGATAGGAGATATAGTGACAGTCAACAGAGATAGGAGGAAACAAGAGGGAAGGAAAAAAGCAAGTTTCATCCACAGGATACCAGGAAGACGAACAGTAGCAGCAGGGAGGCGCACCATACAGGAACTGGGAGAGATAGAACTCTTACTGCCGAGGGTTTCTTTTTGTGATTACCTCTGAGCAGCTGCCTATATTGCCCAGATCTTATGACAATTGTGATCAAGGCTTTTTTTTTATCAAGGATAAAATATAACGGTGAAAGATGAAGTAAAATACCAAGAAGTAATATAGCAAGAGCATTTCCGCACGGTATGTCAAGCAATCATCATTGCTATACTGGACTATGGTAACTCACTATACCAGGATCTCCATAAACAGGCCGTCCACCCCCTCCAACTGGTACAAAATATGGCAGCCCAGATCATTACAAACACAGCAAGAAATGAGCACATCACACCTATACTCCAGCACCTACATTGGTTGCCCATCCATATTCGCGCAAGATACAAAGCAACCCTAAATAATTCAAAATCGTTCACAACATCTCAGCCACTGCCTTTCAAAACATAATAACCAAGGATGCCAGCATGAGGCCTAGGTGAAGTAGCATGGAAAACAAGATCATCATGCCCACAGAATATCAGAGAACCAGTCAAACCACATCCAGAAGAGCACCATCACTCTCGGCACCCACACTATGGAACTCACTGTCTGATGTTCTGAGAGCCATGAGCGATAACAAGGACTTCAGAAGGATACTAAAGACCATACTATTCACAGAATACTATGGGCCTTCCCAGAATCCATAGACATGGCTATGAACCTTATTGCATTCAACCCACAATTGGTATACTTGTAAATAGTTGTTTAGATGCACATAATCCCACCACTGTTACTTCCCCCTTCCATCCTGACCCTCTTAATCAACAAAGAGAAAACCTAGAGCCGACTGTGGTACAGATCATCAACAACTAGTGTGCAAACCCAAGGTAAAGCTGAAAAAGAGCAAGCCACTCATGAATGTAGCAAAATACGACCTTGAGAATATACTACCGGAATTTAAAGACTGCCTGCAAAATCTATTTGCTGCTTTGGATACAAATGACAGAATACCAGAAACGTTATGGGATGGCAGCAAGAAAATTGTGCTAGAAGAAAGTGAGAAGTCTCTACAAAAAGCAAAAAAGCCAAAACGGCTAAAATGGAAGACCATTTGATGAAGAAACTCTGAAAATTGCCTAGAAAAGCAGAGAAGCTAAAGCCAGAGGAGAAAGAGAAGCAATCACAGAACTCAACAGATTTCTAACGTGCAACAAGACGAGACAAGAAGTACTGCAATGATGCATGCAAGGAAATAAAAGCAGTAATCATTGGAGGAAGAACAAGATTGGCTTTCCTAAAGCTACAAGGGTTAAAGAGAAAATGCCAGCCTCGAATTGGAATGCTACAAGATGCAAAAGGATTTATGTTGAATGATGCTGAGAAGATCGAGAAAAGGTGAAAAGAATATACGGAGTCGTCATACTATAAAGATCAAGTGGACCAACTGCCATTTCAACCTGTACCTTATGATCAGGAAACATTGATGAAAAAAGTAGAAGCAGCATTGAAAGCATTATCAAAGAACAAAGCATCAAGTATTGATGACATTCCCATTGAAGTATTACAGCAATTGGATGCCATACTTACAAGACTCTGCCACGAAATTTGGAAGACAACATCATGACCAACTGACTGGAAAAGATCTGCTTATACCAATACTGAAGAAAGGTGATCCAACTGACTGTGGAAATAATCACACAATTGCTCTTATCTCACATGCCAGCAAGATTGTACTCAAGATCATCTAGCAGAGGCTACAACCATACCTGGAATGAGAACTCCCTGAAGTGCAAGCAGGGTTCAGGAAATGGTGAGGAATGAGAGACATCATTGCAGATGTGAGATGGATCCTTGAAAAGACAAAAGAATACCAAAAGGATATCTATATGTGTTTTATTGACTACATGGGTTGTATCCTGGCCCATACCTCGTGCTCAGATCACATCACCCCTCTTCTCATACGTTTGCACTGGCTCCCAGTTCCCTTCAGGATTTAGTATAAATTTCTCATTTTTATTCATAAATCAATCCACACCGGTACCCCTGTCTATTTCGCCGACTTGGTTCATCTTCACCCCACCCTCCCACCAATCCCTCAGTTCCATTCACGCTAATCGCATGTCCCTTTCATCCCCATCCCAGGCCCATCTGGAATCCACTTGTTCCTCAGCCTTCTACTTTGTTGGTCCCCAGCTCTGGAACTCGCTCCCCTCAGCCCTCCACATGGAACCCTCTTTTAACACCTTCAAGGCCAGACTAAAAACTCACCTCTTCTGTTCTGCCTTTGGCCTTCCCCCAATCTCCTCTCCCCTCTCCCCACCTCCCCATTGATGTCCAGTTTTGCTCTCCCCTTCTAGCCTTTGTCTAGTCTGCTCTTACTCTTAGCCTTTGCCTTTCCTTTCCTGTCTAATTTATTGGCATTCTTTTCCCTTTCTCAGCAGTTCGACGTTTTTATTGAAAACCGCTCAGATGCTTCTGTTATGTGCAGTATATTAAGCTCCAAATAAACATAAACATACAGCAAGGCCCTTTACTGTGTAAACCATGAGACACTCTGGGCCACATTAAGAAGCATGTTCTTATGCACAACCATTACATTGATCAAGAAGAAACAGTTTGAATGGAACAAAGAGAAACAGAATGGTTTAAAATCAGCAAAGGTGTACGACAAGGCTGTATACTTTCCCCCGCCTGTTTAATTTATATGCAGAACAAATCATCAGAGAAGCAGGACTGCATGAAGACAACCAAGGTGTGAAGATTAGTCTGCCACCAATCAACAACCTTTGCTATGCTGATGACAGCACAATACTGGCTGAAAGTGAAGATGATCTGAAACATTTGCTTCTCAGGATCAAGGAATATAGTCTTAAAATGGGCCTGCACCTTAACGTAAAGAAGACAAAGATCTTGACAAAATCAAGAAGTCCATTATTGATGGAGAAGAAATTGAAATAGTGGACAACTTTAACCTGCTTGGATCAATAATCAATAAAGAAACAGCAAGCATTCAATAAATCCGACAATGCATTGCTCTTGGCAGAATGTCTGTGAAGTACCTAGACAAGATTCTCAAGAGCAGAGATGTCTCTCTTCATACAAAGATTTAACTTGTCCAAGCCATGGTATTTTCAATAACATCATATGGATGCAAAGGTTGGATAGTGAAAAAGATAGACAGGAAGAAAATCAATGCCTTTGAATTATGGTGCTGGTGATGAATACTGTGTGTACCATGGACTGACCGAAAAACAAATCAGTCAGTACTAGATGAGATTAAACCAAAGCTTTCTTTAGAAGCTCAGATGACAAGACTTCAACTTTCATACTTCGGACACATCATGCGAAGCGAGAGATCATTAGAGAAAGACACCATACTTGGCAAGATTGAAGATCAATGCAAAAGAGGAAGGCCAGCAATGAGATGGATCAATACAATAACACCAGCTATGGATGCCCCTTTATCAACAATAAGCTGCCTGACTGAAGACCGAACACAGTTTAGGACAACTATCCAGAGGGTTGCCATGAGTTGACAGTGAGAGTAGCACTTAACAACAACATGTATAGCCACTGGCAGTAACCACATTCTGCGGATATTCAGTGCTGCCACCTTTCCATATGGTAGTGATGAATATATATATTTTTTAGATGCTGCGGCTAGTTTTTTAAAAAATGCAATCACCACTGCCCCTGAAAATTGACTTTTTAGTGTTTTTATTGCAGCAGCTAAACAGACTCTGTTACCAAATTACTTAGAAAATCTAATTATATCTTTCTTTTTTAATGGTACTTTTTTTCCTGTAATATGTCCTGGTACTATAATTCCAAAAATCTGAATATTTATAAGTCTTTCCAGGCAGCTCACATTAACTAAGTAATAGCAACAAACTGATTGGTATATTCTCCACCACCATTAGCATTGAATCAGGAACACAACTGAGGATTGATATGGATGCTGGAATGCAGCCCTACTGCGATGTATTCACAAACAAAAGCAGCCTCGAAGAGGTGGGGTTTTAGCCTGGGTTTAAATAAGACCAGAGATGGAGCCTGACACACTGACTCGGATAATCTGTTCCAGGCATAGAGTGCAGCAAGATGGAATGAACACAGTCTGGAGATGGCAGTGGAAATGAAGGACACAGATAAAAGGGATTTTCCTGATTTTTTATTTATTTATTTACAGTCTCTTATATACCGCACTATTCAACATCAGCGCGGTTCACATGGAACAAAATGCTCAGTACATTTAACACGTATGAGTTTACAGGTAACAGGGTATAAATAACTTGGATAACCGGGGTAACTATTTACAAAACATACTACATGGAATCATATACACAGAAGATACATAGAGAAACCAGCCCACTATAGGAATGAATATCACACTTGGTGAGTTGTTGATATACCCTAGATTTATCTGGGACTGGTATCAGTGGGTGTTATTGGGCTCTAGGTGACGCCATTGGGTTCTATAAGGTATTTGTTGAAGAGGTGGCATTTGAGGGCTTTCCTAAACTGTGTCAGGCTCCTAATAGCCCGGATATCAGGGGGTAGTGCATTCCAGCATATTGGGGCACTGAGACTGAAGGCTCTGTTGGCTGTCGATTTAGTGCAAGTAGTAAGTTCCATCGGGATTTTGAGGGAGTTTATAGCCATGGATCTCCTTCCTCTATTTGGAGATGTGCTATGGATAAGTGAGGATAAGGATGCCGATGTGAGATTATTGACAGCTTTAAAAGTAATTATCAAGGTCTTGAAAACTATTCTAGCTTGAATAGGAAGCCAATGCAACTGTATCAGCAGGGGCGTAATGTGGTCGTACCTGGAGGCTCCATGGATGACTCTTGCTGCCGCGTTCATGGCTAGCTGAAGCGGGTTTAATGTAGATTGGGGAAGACCTTGTAATATGACGTTGGCATAGTCGAAATGGGGTATAACCAACGCCTGGAAGATTGTCCGGAAATCAGTTGGATCAAGCATGGAACGTAGGTGTCTAAGTGAGCGGATCTTGTAGTAAACTGATCTGACTATGTTTCCTATGTGGGCTTTCATGTCTAGGCGTTGATCTAGTGTGACTCCCAAATATCGAATGAGTCGAGTTCTCGAAGAGGGGATGTAAGAAGAGAGGTAATGAGGAGCAGCAGAATAAGTGCATTTGTAAGTCAGTGGGAGAAGTTTGAACTGGATGCAGAAATGGATAGGGAGCTAATGACGTGAATTGAAGAGAGAGGTTATGTGAGTGTGATGTGCTGAGGTGCACACCCAGGTTTTTCCACCCGGTAGGAACTAGGGGGAACTCTGCTAGAGGGCTCAGTGCACACATCATGGGAACTGCAGGGGGAGCTCGAATGCTCCCGATAGGCAAGGAGGTCATGGCCTTGCCTTAAGTCAGATAAAATGTCTTAAGAGCTACATTTATTTATTTATTTACATTCTCTTATATACCGCGCTATTCTGCATCAGTGCGGTTTACATTAAACAAACTGAAATTACATTGAACAGGGCATTATAACTTGGAGATAACTATTTTACAGGGAACATGGGCTATGGAGGGTTAAGTGGCTTGCCCAAGACCACAAGGAGCACCTGTGGGACTAGAAACGCCAGTCCTTCCGGCCCAAGGTTGCTGTCCTCTAGTGGGATTTGAACCCCCGACCTTCCGGCCTGAAGTACCTTGCCCCAACCACTAGGCCACTCCTCCACTCCAAAGCAGGGGATGTAGGGGTGTGGCTCATTCAGAATTATTCATTCCAGATGCATACAAACCTGGGAGGTTATTATCGATAGCAAAGAAGAAAAGACAAGATTAGCTAAATCATTAACATTTTACATCACTAGAAGTAATGGAAAAATCCCATGCTGGAAAAGAGCTGAAATCAAATTCAGACTGTTGCATTCTTGACTGCAAGATTTCTCAGAAGAAAATTTAAACCCTGCATGCACAGGACCTTTCCTAGTCTGTTTGCAAGCATGTTTTAATTTCTTTCGGGTATGGACAGGTAATTCATTATTCCTGTCTAATACTGGTGGTGGGCCTAGACGAAAGGTTTTAAACTTTGGCTTTTGACGGAATTCAGGAACGGATCCTGGTACACAGGTTGTGAATGACTGTCTCCTCCCTGCAGTGAGCAGGAAAGACCAGCAAAGGTAAGCTGGGCCAAATGGTGGGCGGGAGTCCCACAATTCTGGGTGGGGTAGCCTGCGGGGAAAAGTCAGGTACCCTGGGAGAGTAAGAGGGCTGGCTGAGACCAGGGTCTGGAATCCTCACTGGGAAAGTGAGAGGGCTGACTGGGGCCAGTGTTTGTTATCCTCATGGGGAGAGTGAGGGGAAAAGTGGGCAGTGAGCCAGAGCTGGCTATGGCCAGGATGACAACTTGGGGACATGTGAAACTGGATATTACAGTGAGGTGTAGGGACCTACTGGTTTATCGTGACAGTGGAGGAACATAAGAACATAAGATATGCCATACTGGGTCAGACCAAGGTCCATCAAGCCCAATAACAATGAATCACATTCCCACTCAATCTCTTACAACTGTTCCAACACACCTTGTCAGCCAGAGGACCACACCATGTAAGAGGTACTTGACCATTAAATCTCACTCTGTTTTTCTTGTAAATAGTTATCTTTAGTTATCCAAGTTAGCTTTCCTGTTATTTGTAAACTCAGACTTATGTACCCGTCTGATTGTTATGTTCCATATAAACCGCGCTGATGCCGAATAGTGCGGTATAGAAGAAATTTAAATAAATAAATACAAATAAAAATATCCTGTTTCCAACAGTGGCCAATCTAGGTCACAAGTACCTAGCTGTTTCCCCAAAAGACACAGGTTCCACAATGCTTGTATTGAAGCAAGCACTGGATATTCTGGGTCCCCTTTAATAATGGTTTATTGACCTTTCCTCAAGGAACTTTACAAATCTTTTTTTAAACCCGGCTACACTAACAGCTTTTACTACATCCTCCAAATTCCAGAGTTTGATTACATGTTGAATGAGAAAATATTTTCTCTTATTAGTCTTAAATAGGTTACCATGTAGCTTTATTGCATGCCCCCTAGTCTTTCTATATTTTGATGGTGTAAACAATCTATCTACGTTTACCCGTTCCACTCCATTCATTAATTTATAAACTTCTATCATATCTCTCCTCAGCTGTCTCTAACAGGTTGAAGGCCTTAACCTTTTCAGCCTCTCTTCATAGGGGTATCCTTCCATCCCTTTTACCATTTTGGTGGCTATTCTCTGTACCTTTTTTAATAATGCTATATTCTTTTTAAGATACGGCAACCAGAATTGCACACAAAATTCAAGGTGTGGTCGCACTATGGAACGATACAGAGGCATTATGATATCCTTTGTTTTATTCTCCATTCCTTTCCTTATGATACCTAGCATTCTGTTTGCTCTCTTGGCTACCAATGCACACTGGGCGGAGAGTTTTAACATGTTAACCATGATGACGCCTAAATCTTTTTCCTGGGCGGTGCTTCCTAATGTGGAACCTTACATCGGGGATCCATAGTTTGGGGTTTTCTTTCCTAGGTGCATAACTTTGCACTTGTCCACATTAAATTTAATCTGCCATTTGGATGCCCAGTCTTCCAATTTATCAAGATCCTCTTGCAATTTTCCACAATCCTTATGGGTTTTAACAACTTTGAATAGTTTTGTGTCATCTGCAAATTTGATAACCTCACTTGTTGTTTCTATTTCCAGTTCATTTATGAATATGTTAAAAAGCAGCGGACTCAGCACAGATCCCTGGGGTACTCCACTATTCACTTTTCTCCATTGGGAAAATTGGCCATTTAGCCCTACCCTCTGCTTTCTATCATTTAAGCAGTTTCTGATCCACAGTAGTACACTGCCTCCTATCCCATGACTTTTTAATTTTGCCTAAAGGCTTTTGAAAGTCCATATACACTATATCAACCGACTCACCTTTGTCTACCTATTTATTCACACTTTCAAAAATCCTAACAGATTAATAAGTCAAGACCTTCCTTGGCTAAAACTATGTTGGCTGTCTCCATGACTTTCTACATGTTCAGTAATTTTGTTCTTTATGATGTTTTCCCCAATTTTTCCCAGTACTGATGTCAGGCTCACCGGTCTGTAGTTTCCCAGATCTCCCCTGGAGCCCTTTTTAAAAATTGCCGTTACATTGGTCATCCTCCAATCTTCAGGTATTACAGATGATTTTAATGATAGTTCACAGATTACTAATAGTAGGTCTGCAATCTCATATTTCAGTTCTGTTAACACCCTTGGATGTATGCCATCCAGTCCAGTTGATTTGCTACTCGTCAGTTTTTCAAATAGTTGTGATACATCTTCCCGGTGTATCGATATTTCTTTCAATTCTTCCGCATCATCTCCTTTAAATACCATTTCAGTCATGGGTAACATTCCAACATCTTCCTCAGTAAAGACTGAAGCAAAGAATTCATTCAGTCTCTCTGCTATGACCTTGTCCCCTCTTAGTGCCCCTGTTACTCCTCTGTCATCTAATGGTCCAACTTACTCTCTCACAGGATTTTTGCTATGAATGTATTTGAAAAAGTCTTTATTTCGCGTTTTTGCTTCCACAGCAAGCTTCTTCTCAAATTCTCTCTTTGCCTGCCTTATCAATGCCTTGTATCTAACTTGCCAGTGCTTGTGTTGTTTCCAGTTTTCATCATTTGGCTCCTTTTTCCATGTCCTGAAATATGCTTTTTTTGGCAACAACAGCCTTTCTGACCTTGCCTTTAAACCATGCTGGCAGTTTTTTGGACTTCCTTCCACTTTTCTTTAAGCGTGGAATACAGCTGGTCTGGGCTTCCAAGATTGTATTTTTCAACAACACCCAAGCTTGATGCAAATCTTTAACCTTTGCAACTGCTCATTTTCCTCATTTTATCATAGTCTCCCTTTTGAAAGTTAAAAGGTAGTACTGTGGATTTCCTCACCGTCCGTCCTTCATTTATTAAATCAAACGCAATCATGCTATGATCTCTATTGCCAAGTGGCCCTGACATCCTTATCTCTTGCACCATACTTGTGTTCCACTAAGGACTAGGTTCAAAATGCCTTCCCCTATGGTCAGTTCATGAACCAGCTGCTTGCTCCATGAAGCAGTCATTTATTTCATCTAGAAACTTTATTTCTCTAGCATGTCCTGCTGTGACACTGACCCAGTCGATACCGGGGTAATTGAAATTAGCCATTATTATTACTGTGTTGTAAGTTTTATTAGCTTCCCTGATTTCTTTGAGCATTTCATCATCCATTTGTTCATTCTGGCCAGGCAGTCGATAGTACACCCCCACTGCCATCGCCTTCCTCTTCCCCTTTTTACATGGTATTTTAAGAACATAAGAACATAAGATATGCCATACTGGGTCAGACCAAGGTCCATCAAGCCCAGTATTCTGTTTCCAACAGTGGCCAATCTAGGTCATATGTACCTAGCAGTTTCCCCAAGGGACACAGGTTCCACAATGCTTGTATTGGTTCAAGCATTGATATCCTGGGTCCCTTCTTAATAATGGTTTATGGACCTTTCCTCCAGGAACTTGTCCAAACCTTTTTTAAACCCAGCTACACTAACAGCCTTTACTACATCCTCTGGTAACAAATTCCAGAGTTTGATTACACGTTGAGTGAAAAAATATTTTCTTTTATTAGTCTTAAATAGTTTACCCTGTAGCTGCATTGCATGTCCCCTAGTCTTTCTATATTCTGATAAGGTAAACAATCGATCTACGTTTACCCGTTCCACTCCGTTCATTAATTTATAGACTTCTATCATATCTCCCCTCAGCCATCTCTTTTCCAGGTTAAAGAGCCCTAACTGTTTTAGCCTTTCTTCATAGGAGTATCCTTCCATCCCCTTTACCATTTTGGTGGCTCTTCTCTGAACCTTTTCTAAAATCGCTATATCTTTTTTAAGATACAGCAACCAGAATTGCACACAATATTCAAGGTGCGGTCTCACCATGGAACGATATAGAGGCATTATAATATCTTTTGTTTTATTTTCCATTCCTTTCCTTATCATACCTAGCATTCTATTTGCTCTCTTGGCTGCCGCTGCATACTGGGCTGAGGGTTTTAACATGGTATCCACAATGACGCCTAAATCTTTTTCCTGGGTGGTGGTTCCTAATGTGGAACCTTGCATTGTGTAACCATAGTTTGGGTTGTTCTTCCCTAGGTGCATAACCTTGCACTTGTCCACATTAAATTTCATCTGCCATTTTGATGCCCAGTCTTCCAATTTATCAAGATCCTCTTGCAATTTTCCACAATCCTCTTGGGTTTTAACAACTTTAAATAGTTTTGTGTCATCTGCAAATTTGATAACCTCACTCGTTATTCCACTTTCCAGGTCATTTATGAATATGTCAAAAAGCAGCGGACCCAGCACAGATCCCTGGGGAACACCACTATTCACCTTTCTCCATTGGGAAAATTGGCCATTTAGCCCTACCCTCTGCTTTCTATCTTTTAACCAGTTCCTGATCCACAATAGTACAGTGCCTCCTATCCCATGACTCTTTAGTTTTGCCAAATGTCTCTGATGAGGGACCTTGTCAAAGGCCTTCTGAAAGTCCAGATACACAATATCAACTGACTCACCTTTGTCCACCTGATTATTCACTCCTTCAAAAAAACATAGCCGATTAGTAAGACAAGATCTTCCTTGTCTAAAGCCATGTTGGCTGTCTCCCATTAGGTCATGACTATCTACATGCTGAGTAATTTTATTCTTTATGATGGTTTCTACCATTTTTCCCGGTACTGATGTCAGGCTCACCGGTCAGTAGTTTCCCGGATCACCCCTGGAACCCTTTTTAAAAATTGGTGTTACATTGGCGAACCTCCAATCTTCAGGTATTAGAGATGATTTTAATGATAGTTCACAGATTACTAATAGCAGGTCTGCAATCTCATATTTCAGTTCTTTCAACATCCTTGGATGTATACCATCCGGCCCAGGTGATTTGCTACTCTTCAGTTTATCTAATAGTTGTAATACATCTTCCCGATGTATCGATATTTCCTTCAATTCTTCTGCACCTTTAAATACCACTTCAGTCATGGGTAACATCCCTACATCTTCCTCAGTAAAGACTGAAGCAAAGAATTCATTCAGTCTCTCCGCTATCGCCTTGTCGCCTCTTAGTGCTCCTTTAACCCCTTTATCATCTAATAGACCAGCTGACTCTCTCACAGGTTTTTTGCTACGAATGTACTTGAAAAGGTCTTTACTTCGCGTTTTTGCTTCCGCAGCAAGCTTCTTCTCAAATTCTCCCTTTGCCTGCCTTATCAATGCCTTGCATTTCACTTGCCAGTGCTTGTGCTGTTTCCAGGTTTTGTTGTTTGGCTCTTTTTTCCATTTCCTGAAAGATGCATTTTTGGCAACAACAGCCTCTCTGACCTCACCTTTAAACCATGCTGGCAGTTTTTTGGACTTCCTTCCACTTTTCTTAAAGCGTGGAATATAGCTGGTCTGGGCTTCCAAGATAGTATTTTTCAACAACAGCCAAGCCTGATGTACGTCTTTAACCTTTGCAACTGCTCCTTTTAGTTTTTTCTTAACTATTTTCCTCATTTTATCATAGTCTCCCTTTCAAAAGTTAAAAGGTAGTACTGTGGATTTCCTTACTATCCCTCCTCCACTAATTAAATCAAAGGCGATCGTGCTATGATCACTATTGCCAAGTGGCCCCAACACGCTTATCTCTTGCACTAGATCTGGTGTTCCATTAAGGACTAGGTCTAATATGGCTTCCCCTCTGGTCGGTTCATGAACCAGCTGCTCCAAGAAGCAGTCATTTATTTCATCTAGGAACTTTATCTCCCTAGCATGTCCTGACGTGACACTGACCCACTCGATACCGGGGTAGTTGAAATCACCCATTATTATTACTGCGCTGTAACTTTTGTTAGCTTCCTTGATTTCTTTGAGCATTTCATCATCCATTTGGTCATTCTGGCCAGGCGCTCGATAGTACACCCCCACTGCCATTGCCTTCCCCCTTTTACATGGAATTTCAAACCATATAGATTCTACAGCAGATTTTGCTTCCTGCAAAATTGTAATCCTTTCTGACTCAATGCCCTCTCTAACATAGAGAGCAGCCCCTCCACCAATTTGATCAGCTCTATCATTTCGATATAGTTTGTACCCAGGTATCAGTGTCCCACTGGTTGTCCTCCTTCCACCATGTCTCTGATATTCCAATCATATCTAACCTTTCATTTAGTGCTATATATTCTAAACTCTCCCATCTTATTTTTTAGACTTCTAGCATTTGCATACAAGCATTTCAGAGAATGTATTTTATTCATATTAATTTGGCTATTGTTAGACATGGGTAATTTGGGATCTTTAAGCTCTGTCTGCTCCATACTTGAGGGCATTTGGGCTACTTTACTCTTTTGTGGCACCTCTCTGCTTTTGGTAGTATCCTTCAAAGATACATTCTTCCGAACCATCTGCTCTTGGGCGACTGTCGGCTTTCCCCTAATATCTAGTTTAAAAGCTGCTCTATCTCCTTTTTAAAGGTTAATGCCAGCAGCCTGGTTCCATGCCGGTTAAGGTGAAGCCCATCCCTTCGGAAAAGCCCCTCCTTTCCCTAGAATGTTCCCCAGTTCCTAACAAATCCAAAACCCTCATCTCTGCACCATTGTCTCATCCACGCATTGAGACTCCGGAGCTCTGCCTGCCTTTTGGGTCCTGCGCGTGGAACAGGAAGCATTTCCAAGAATGCTACCCTGGAAGTTCTGGATTTCAACTTCCTACCTAAAAGCCTAAATTTAGCCTCCAGAACCTCCCTACCACATTTTCCTATGTCATTGGTACCGACATGTACCAAGACAGCAGACACCTCCCCAGCACTAAGACCTTATCTAGGTGGCGCGTGAGGTCCGCTACCTTGGCACCAGGCAGGCTTATTACCAGGCGATCCTCACGTCCACCAGCCACCCAGCTATCTACATGCCTAATGATCGAATCACCAACTATAACTGCTGTCCTAACCCTTCCCGCATGGGCACATGGCCCTGGAGAAACCTCCTCGGTGCGAGAGGGGTTTACATCACCTGGAGGACAGGTCCTAGTTACAGGATCACTTCCTGCCACACCAGGGTGATGCTCTCCTGTCACATGACCTCTCTCCTCCATGGCAACAGGGATGCTGCCAGACTGGAGGTGGGACTTCAGGACTATATCCCTGTAGGTCTCGTCTATGTACCTCTTTGTCTGTCTTATGCTTTCCAAGTCTGCTACTTTAGCCTCTAGAGAACAGACTCGTTCCCTGAGAGCAAAGAGCTCCTTGCACCTAGTGCACACGTAAGACCTCTCACCAACTGGGAGAAAATCATACATGTGACACTCAATGCAAAAGGCTGGAAAGCCCCCATCCCGCTGCTGGACTGCTGTCTGCATCTTAGTTTTAAGTTTGTGTTTAGATCTAAGTTCTTTACTTTACTAAGGGTTGCTATGGATATTTATACTAATAAAACTGTACCTAATACGTGTAAAATACCTTGTTCACCTGAAGCTTAACTAATCTCAGGTCCTTAGTGTATGACTGATTTGGGTAATGAGCTTCACCTGAGAGCACCTCCTGTCTTTTAAGATGTGTAAGTACCTATAAAGCTTCGATTATCCCTGGGGTGGGTGGGTGTGGGGAGGGAGTGAGGGAAATAACACTTATTTAAAAGAGGGCTGCTACACAGTACCCTGTCTTGTGCTGCTGAGGTAATCTATATTCTGATTTGATTTAAATTATAGCTCTTAGCTGCTGCTAGGCTCTAACTTCTTATGAAATTTAAACTACAAGCTCTCTGCTGGGTTCTAAATTTAAACAGAAAGCTCTCTTCTGTGTTTTAAATTTAAGCTAAAAGTACTTTGCTGATGCTAGGCCCTGAGTGACTATTCAATTTAGACTACAAGCTCTCTGCTGGGTTCCAGATTTAACCAGAAAGCTCTCTTCTGTGTTTTAAATTTAAACTAAAAGGACTTTGCTGTTACTAGGCCCTGAGTGACTATTAAATTTAAACTACAAGCTCTCTGCTGGGTATGAAATGTAACCAGAATGTTCTCCTCTGTGTTTTAAATTTAAACTTAAACTGCTGCTACTAGGCCCTGACTGATTTAACAAAAAATAGTGGGTTCACAGATTAATTAGCTTTAATACAAAGAATTCCTTTTAGAAAATTACCAGAAGTATATACTCACAGTTGCAGATCTCTCTCTAGAAGTAACAGTCCCTTTTTCTAGTCCTTCAAGACATAGAGATTCTACAGCAAATTTTGTTTCCTGCAAAACTTTAATCCTTTGTGACTCAATGCCCTCCCTAACATAGAGCGCAACCCCTCCACCAATTTTATCTGCTCTGTCATTACGATATAGTTTGTACCCAGGTATCACAGTGGTCCCACTGGTTGTCCTCCTTCCACCATGTCTCTGAGATACCAATCATATCTAACCCTCATTTAGTACTATATATTGTAACTCTCCCATCTCATATTTTAGACTTCTAGCATTTATATACAAGCATTTTAGAGACTATATTTTATTCATATTAATCTGGCTATTTGTAGGCAGGGGTAATTTGGAATCTTTAAGTTCTCTCTGCTCTATACTCAAGGGCATTTGGGCTACTTTTGTCTTTATTGCAACTTCTCTACTGATATGCCCTAACTTCAATCTTTTGCTAGTATCCTTCAAGGATACATTGTTCCGAACCATGCGCTCTTGGGCGACTGTCGGCTTTCCCCTGTTATTTATTTTAAAAGCTGCTCTATCTCCTTTTTAAAGATTAATGCCAGCAGTCTGGTTCTATTCCGGTTAAGGTGGAGTCCATCCCTTCGGGAAAAGCCATTCCTTTCTCCAGAATGTTCCCCAGTTCGTAACAAATCCAAAACCCTTATCCTTGCTCCATTGTGTCATCCATGCATTGAGACTCCGGAGCTCTGCCTGCCTTTTGGGTCCTGCACGTGGAACGGGAAGCATTTCGGAGAATGCTACCCTGGAAGTTCTGGATTTCAACTTCCTACCTAAAAGCCTAAATTTAGCCTCCAGAACCTTCCTACCACACTTTCTTATGTCATTGGTACCAACATGTACCAAGATAGCAGATTCCTTCCCAGCACTATCTATGACCTTATCTCCAGGAACAAGCAGGAATGAGTCTTCACATATGGGTATTGTCGGTACCGACGGAGCCTGCGCGGAAACGCTCCCCAGCGTCCAGTAAGAAAGCTTTTGGGAGCATCCCACAGCGACTGCCCGCTGCCTTCCCGCCTTTCCCACCGCCTCTCTCCAGTTCTTCTTTTCTGCGGAGCCAGCAGGTCGTGTTCCTGTCACCGCAGAAGAATTCTTTATTTTTGTCTTTATTTTTCTGTGTCACGTCTGCCTTCTTCGACGTCAGACCGGTACCACACCGGCAAAATTACCCCGGCGGGAAGTTCTGGCTTCCAAAGCATTATCTATGGGGTCACAGGTTGACATCGATGGCTCGGTACCGACATCCAGACTCTGGTGGCGTCGATGGATCAGAAGATTCTGTCCATGCAACGCACCCTAACGGCGTTTATGCAGGCTTCGACGCCTTCGGTACCGCAACAATCTCCGTTGCTGGTACCGACTCCGGCACCGGCATCGTTTCCGGTGCTGGTACCGATTGCATCGACATCGGCTTCGGTGTCGACTGCAACAGTACCCTGTCCTATGATGCCCATCGGTACCGAACTGGTACCGCTTACTCCCGATGTCGATCCCACTCGGTACGCGTATCGGGCTTTACAGGAGCATCCAGACAGGCGATACTTCGATTCCTCTGAAGACTCTGATGAGTCGGAGGCTTCTGTCGAGGCACTGGTACTTCTTCCTCAGGAGTCTGACTCTCCAAAACGAAGAATGTCTCCTCCAGAAGACTTGTCTTTTCAAGACTTCATTAGGGAAGTGGCTAGGGGCCTCTCCAATACAGTGGCCCCTGAGTCAGAGCCTAGAGCCAAGCAATTAGATATTTTGCAATACCCTAAGGCTCCTAAAGAAGCAGCCACCTTACCTATTCATGAGATTCTCTATGATCTCATGTTGAGCATGTGGGAGACTCCTCTTACTACCTCTCCTCATTCTCGTAGGTTAGACACCATGTACCGTGTCCCTCCTTGTCCTGGCTTTCATAAGTCTCAGCTTCCTCACCACTCTATTGTGGTAGAGTCTGCCATGAGGAAAATAAAGAGTGCAAAGAGACACTCATCTAATCCTCCAGGACGTGAATGCAGAACCCTTGATGCTTTTGGCAGAAGAGTTTTCCAAGCTAATATGCTTGCTGACAGAATCAACTCCTATAGTCTCTATATGGGGATGTTTCTAAAAGAAGTCACAGATCATCTGCAGACTTTAGCCCCTTTTATTTCAGAAGATAAAAGGCAGGAATTTCTCACTTGGCTTAAACATGCCCAAGATGTTTCCAAATTTTCCAACCGTGCAGCCTTTGACTCTTTTGAGTGTGTAAGTAGAGCCTCGGCTATTGCCATAGGTGCACGCAGAATTGCTTGGTTACAAGCATCTGATTTGGAACTCTGGGTCCAAGATGAATTGGGAAATCTTCCTTGTACAGGTGAAAACCTTTTTGGCAGGGATTGGAAAGCAAAGGCCACTCAGATGGATGCTGAGAACTCTGCTTTGGATCGACTTTCAAAGTCTACCTCTGCTCCTGCTAAGAAAAGATTGTTTAAAAAGACACCTTTTTCTAAAAAGGGAAGATACTATCCTGCTTATGGTCAGCAGGCATATTCTGCAGGTCGTTTTGCTGCAAAGCGTCAGCAACCACCTAAACAGGCCAAGTCAAAGGCTGCCAGGCCTCCCATGGCCCAGCAGCCTCATCCTCCTCAAGGCCTTTGACTTGCAACTAGAGAACTTAGCCTTTCTGGCTCTGGAAGAACCAGAGCCCCTCACCATTCCAGGAAGGTTAGCTTACTTTGCTCCCAGATGGGAGCAAATCACAGCAGAGCAATGGACCCTCTCCATTATAAAGGAAGGGTACAAGCTTCATTTCTTAAACCTTCCTCCCCACACCATGGTGACACAGTTCAATTCTCCAACATCTCTCCTTAACCTTCTGGGTCAGGAGATTGCTACCCTTCTTGCCCAAGGGGCAATAGAAGAAGTACCCCTTCTTCAACAGGGCTCAGGGTTCTACTCCCCTTATTTTCTTATTCCAAAGAAAACAGGGGACTACAGACCCATTTTAGATCTCAGAGAATTGAACAAGATTCTATTCAAAGAGAAATTCAAGATGATTTCTCTCGGTACTCTGCTGCCATACCTTCAGAGTCAGGACTGGCTTTGTTTTCTAGATCTCAAGGATGCGTACACCCATGTCCTCATCCATCCAACACACAGAAGGTTCCTTCGGTTCCTTTTTCAAGGAAAGCACTACCAATACAGGGTGCTTCCTTTCGGTCTGGCCTCTGCACCAAGGGTGTTCACGAAATGCATGGCAGTAGTAGCTGCATTTCTACGCACTCTAGGAATATTCGTTTTCCCATATCTGGACAACTGGCTCATTCGAGCTTCATCCCAGTCAGAGGCCCAGACTTCTCTAACCTGCACGATGCATGTCCTTCAGTATTTGGGACTGGTAATAAACATCCCAAATTCCCATCTCACCCCTACTCAGTCTCTGGAGTTTATAGGGGCCTTGCTGGATACCACAACTGCAAGGGCCTATCTTCCTCAGGCCCGTTGCCTACGCTTGGTGCAGTTAGCCTCCCAGATACAGTTAAAGTCCCATTTAACTGCTCGAGAGATGTTACAACTATTAGGCCACATGGCATCCACCGTACATGTGGTTCCATATGCTCGCATTCACATGAGGGCAGCTCAATGGACTTTGTCCACCCAATGGACTCAGGCATCAGGTTGCCTGTCAGACAACATAGCAAACTCCAGTCGCCTATTTTGGTCTCTCCAGTGGTGGAAGTCCCCTCCAAATCTGTTGTTGGGGTCCCCGTTTCAGCAGTCGCTATCCCAAGCAACTCTGACAACAGATGCTTCTCCAATGGGTTGGGGAGCTCATCTGCAGGATCTCTCCACCCAGGGCATCTGGTCTCCACAGGAGACTTCTCTGCATATCAATCTCTTGGAACTCAGAGCAATATTCTTAGCTCTCAGAGTATTCCATTCCCTGCTCAGCTACAGGACAGTCCTCATCCATATGGACAGCCAAGTAGCCATGTTCTATGTAAACAAGCAGGGCGGGGCTGGCTCTCTGTCGCTTTGCAACGAAGCTTTGTGACTGTGGGCCTTCGCCAGAGAGCATCACATCCATCTTCTGGCAGTATATCTTCCAGGCATTCAAAACTCTTGGGCGGACAGACTTAGTCGAGTTCTGCTCCCACACGAGTGGTCCCTCCACATGGACCAGGTAGCCAGGATTTTTCGAATTTGGGGAACCCCGGACATAGACCTCTATGCAAGTCCGTGGAATGCCAAACTTCCCCGGTTCTGTTCCAGAATTCCGTGTCAGGGAGTTCAGGCCAAGGATGCCTTCCACCTTCACTGGGTTCAAGACTTCCTTTATGCCTTTCCACCAATTCCCCTAATTCCCAAAACACTATTCAAGCTTCAGAGAGATCAAGGGACCATGATCCTCACAGCTCCACATTGGCCACGCCAAGTGTGGTACCCTCTACTTCTTCATCTCTCTCAAGCTCCTTCCCTGGACTTGGGCTCTGCACCAGACCTTCTGTCCCAGGAAGGGGGAACATTGTGGCACCCAAACCCCCAGTCGCTCCATCTCAGGGCTTGATTGCTGAGGGCCTAGACCTTCAAGATTTTCATCTCTCTCAGCAGGTCAGAGATGTTATTCATGCCTCTAGAAAGCCTTCTACTAGGCGTTCCTATGCTTTCAAATGAAAAAGATTTACCATTTGGTGTTCAGAGAAGGGTCTAAACCCTCTTGCAATACCTCTGAATTCTCTACTAGAGTATCTTCTGCATCTATCCCATGCAGGCCTCAAAACGAATTCAGTAAGAGTCCATTTGAGTGCTATTGCAGCGTCCCTCAAGCCTCTCAATGGACAACCTATTTCCTCTCACCCTCTTATAGCAAGATTCATGAGAGGCCTTCTTTTTTTTTTTTTTTTTTTTTTGTTTATTTGATTTTGATGAAAACTTACACCAAATTAACAAAGGAAAATCTCAATACAAAATACAATAAGAAAATAACATGGATGAAAATAAACATGATAAAGTCCACATTATGGAGCATGGGCAGAGTTTACCAAGAAAGAAAAACATAAACAATTAGAAAACAAAGCCCTAAGGCCTACAATATCGGAGAATGTCTATCTATAAACCAGGATTATCCCCCGCAACTGTGCCTGAATGATCAAGAACAAATTTCTCTAACTGACTTACATCCATAAAAGCATATGTGGCTTCCTTATAATTGATAATACACTTACATGGAAAACGTAAGAAAAAGGTCGCTCCAATTGCCAAAACTTTAGGTTTCAATGCTAGAAATTGCCTCCTCCGGAGCTGAGTCTCGCGAGAAACATCAGGGAATATGTTAATGGTCTGACCACAGAACATGGCAGACTTCACTTTAAAAAAAGCACGGAGAATGCGCTGCTTAGCTTCGAGAGAGGCAAATGTGACCAGTAGAGTAGAACGAGAAGGGATATTATCCGTGGAGTCCTCCAGAAAAGCTGTTAAATTATCTATAGTGGGAACAATTTCATCAAGGGCTCCCTCAATGGGACTAACCTTTTTAACACTTGAAAAAAGATAATAAGTTTGCGATATTACAATAGAGTCAGGTATCTTTAATATTTCTTTGAAATATTTCTCAAGCAGAATTCTAGGAGAAAGCAAAGGAGTCTGGGGGAAATTCAAAAATCTGAGATTACAAGAACGTGACATATTCTCTAAAGATTCCAACCGGGAATATACTATCAGGGAATCCTTAACCCTAGCTGCATGAGCCACCACTAACGATGGGACCTGAGAACTAATTTTAGCAACTGTCTTATCAAGTAAACTAACCCTCACATCTAACTGTTGAAAGGAAACAACAGCCTCCTGAGAGAATAGACAGAGAGCATTTAAAGTAGAAGACATTTTTTTATCAATAACCAACAAAGCAGACCAGATATCTTTTAAGGTAATCTCACCACCGAGGGGTTCTGGCGAAATTTCAGAAATACTAAGGGAAACAGCTTGAACAGGCTTAGGAAAAACAATAGGTTCCATTATACTTGCTTTTTCCGGAGACTCCACGGAAAGCCCAGACAATTGCAAAGGCACAGGCAGTGGGGGAGGGGATCTCCCGCTAGAATTAAGGGAGACCCCATCTGGAGAGGACTGCGCTACTGGAACTGGCAAAAAATGCCTATCCAATGGACCACTCGGCTTGTCCGCAGTGGCAGACTCAGACACCTTAGAAGCAACCTTCCCCTTCCGTTTGCCCATATTTAAACAAGAAATAACACAATACAAGAACATAAAGAACAAAAGAAAGGGTAACAGGCGCCGCTGTGTCGCCGAAGGGGCATGTCCGCCCCTTTGACCACGCCCCGCGGACACGCTCCGCGGTCGAAAGATACAATCCAATATATACTGAATCCAAGGGCCCAAAGAAGCAAGGGTGTCCCGGGGCCGCCTGCCCGATCCTCCGGCTCCCTCCAGCCACGGCAATCCAGGAGCTGCTGGTCTGCTCCGAATCCTCCGGCGTTTCTCTCTCTGCCCATCTCAATGTAAACTGCAGAGGAAGTTCTTTTAAAGGGGAACAAGTCCCCGCCGGATGCAAGGGTGTCCCGGGGCCGCCTGCCCGATCCTCCGGCTCCCTCCAGCCACGGCAATCCAGGAGCTGCTGGTCTGCTCCGAATCCTCCGGCGTTTCTCTCTCTGCCCATCTCAATGTAAACTGCAGAGGAAGTTCTTTTAAAGAGGAACAAGTCCCCGCCGGATGCAAGGGTGTCCCGGGGCCGCCTGCCCGATCCTCCGGCTCCCTCCAGCCACGGCAATCCAGGAGCTGCTGGTCTGCTCCGAATCCTCCGGCGTTTCTCTCTCTGCCCGTCTCCGAGAGGCCTTCTTTTAACTAAACCTCCCATTCGACCACCTCCAGTGGCATGGGACTTAAACCTGGTTCTTGGCCAGCTTATGAAGCCACCCTTTGAACCTTTAGCCACCACCTCCTTGAAACTTCTTTCTTGGAAAGTTGTTTTTTCTCATTGCAGTCACCTCAGCACGCCGCATCAGTGAGTTGCAAGTTTTGGTGGCTAATCCACCTTATACAAGGTTCCATCATGATAAGGTAGTCCTCAGGACCAATCCACACTTTATGCCTAAAGTGGTCTCGCCTTTTCATCTGAACCAGGAGGTATATTTACCTGTCTTTTTTCCAGGACCTCATGCATCAAATGCAGAGAGGAATCTTCATACCTTGGATTGTAAGAGAGCTCTCGCTTTCTACTTACAAAAAACACAGCAACATAGGAAGTCTTCTCAACTCTTTGTTGCTTTTGATCCTTCTCATGTAGGACTTCCAGTCTCTAAGAGAACACTGTCCAACTGGATTGCTCAGTGTATTTCTTTCACCTACCAGAGTAGGAACATTTCTCTGGAGGGCCATGTCACAGCTCACAATGTGAGAGCCATGGCAGCCTCAATGGCTCATCTAAACTCTGTGTCCATCGACCAAATCTGTCAAGCGGCCACCTGGGCCTCGGTTCATACCTTCACAGCCCATTACTGTTTGGACAAGGACTCCCGCCGGGATGCCTCGTTTGGTCAGGCTGTCCTCAAACACCTGTTCCATTCCTAATCAACTCCTACCCACCTACCCTGGTTGGATGCCAGAGATCCATGGGGGGAAGTGGAGCCCTCTGCAAGGGCACACAACCATGGGGTCTCTCCCTGGCATCTGCAGCTAGGGAGTCCCCATATGTGAAGACTCATTCCTGCTTGTTCCTGGAGATAGCACAGTTACTTACCTGTAACAGGTGATCTCTGGGAACAGCAGGAATAAGTCTTCACAACCCAACCACCTCCCCTAGGAGTTGTATCTCTCTATCTATCTTTCCTTTCCTCTCTCTCTCTTTGTCTCAGCTTTAAAACTCGAACTGGAGAGAGGCAGTTGGGAAAGGCGGGAAGGCAGCACGCAGGCGCTGTGGGATGCTCCCAAAAGCTTTCTTACTGGACGCTGGGGAGCGTTCCCGCGCAGGCTCCGTCGGTACCGACGATACCCATCTGTGAAGACTTATTGCTGCTGTTCCCAGAGATCACCTGTTACAGGTAAGTAACTGTGCTGTCTTGGTAGTGCGTGAGGTCTGCTACCTTCACGCCAGGCAGACAGGTTACCAGGCGATCCTCACGTCCACCAGCCACCCAGCTATCTACATGCCTAATGATCGAATCACCAACTATAATGGCTGTCGTAACCCTTCCCTTGTGGGCACATAACCCTTGAGAAACGTCCTCGGTGCAAGAGTGTTTTACATCACCTGAAGGGCAGGTCCTAGCTACAGGATTACTTCCTGTCACACCAGGGTGATGCTCTCCTGTCACGTGACCTCTCTCCTCCATGGCAACAGGGATGCTGCCAGACTGGAATTGGGACTTCAGTACTAAAGCTCTGGGGATCTCGTCTATGTACCTCTCTGTCTTCCTTATGTCCTCCAAGTCTGCTACTCTAACCTCCAGAGATAGGACTCGTTCCCTTAGAGCAAAGAGCTCCTTGTACCTTGTGCACACATTAGACCCCTCACTAACTGGGAGAAAATCATACATGTGACACTCAATGCAAAAGACTGGAAAGCCCCCATCTCGCTGCTGGACTGCGGTCTACATCTTAGTTTTAAGGTTGTGTTTAGGTATTTAAGTTCTTTACTTATTAAGAGGTTGCTAGGGATACGTATACTAATAAAACTATACCTAATACGTTTAATATACTTTGTTCACCTGAAGCTTAATTAATCTCAGGTCCTTGATGTATGCTTGATGAGTATAAACAGCTGCATCTGAGAGTGAATATGGCATCTCCTTTTCTTTAAGAGATTTAAGCACCTATAAAGCTACAATTATCTTAGGGTGGGTGGGTGTCAGGGAGTGAGGGATGGAGGGAAAGAAGACTTATTAAAAACTGGCTGCTACACAGTACCCTGTCCTGTGCTTCTGAGGTAATCTGTGACCAATCTCTTGGTTGATTCACACAGTCCTTGCTTGGATTGAGGGAGTCTTGGGTTCTAAATTTTACCAGAAAGCTCTCTGCTGTGTTTGAAATTTAAACTGAAAGCTCTTTGCTGCTACTAGGCCCTGACTGATTTAACAAATATAATGGATTCACAGATTAACCAGCTTTAATCTAAAGAATTCCATTTTCACCAAGATTTAGAAAAATTCCCAGAAGTAAATACTTATAATTGCAGATCTCTCTCCAGAAGTAGCAGTCCCCTTTTGTAGTCCTTCTGTAAGATGTTCACTGAGAGTGGAAAAGCAACTGGCAGGGGCCAGAAGCTAAAAGGAGGTCAGTCTGTTGCAGCAGCGCTAGAGGTGCTTGGCAGGGTTTTAGTTCAGGTGGGGAAAAGTCTTGAATGCAATTAATGAAATGTAACAATGAAGGTAAAGAACAGGGTGCTGAGCTGAGAAGTTAGGAAGCTTGAAGACAAGGTTTCACTTACCTTTTTTTTGTAATGCACTAGCTGAGCTGAACGGAAGGCGGGATTTATTTTTCATTTCTCTCACTAAACACTGAGAAGACAGTGTGAACCTAGCAGGGCTGGCTAATCAGCTCTGGTATGGAGCAGCCTGCTGAGGATACTTAGCTGAGATCTAGAACTGGTGTTGTTGAATGAAACATGTCTCTGTCTGTCTTATCTTATCATGTGCAATGGTAGAATTGCAGTCATTGTAATAGTGGGATTTACTGCAGGCTCTTACACTCAGTCCAGTTATACACAAGTTCTGGGCTGGAACACTCTGTTCTAGCTTGGGTCAGAAAGACTATTGCAACCTCTTCCTTGCTGGTCTTCCTCTGAATCATCTCTCCCCACTTCAGTCTGTTCAAAACTCAGCTGCACGGCTATCTTCCACCAGTGTCGCTATGCTCACATCACCCCTCTTTTCAAGTCACTTCATTGGCTCCCTATCCATTTCTGCCTCCCATTCAAACTTCTACTATTGACCTATATGTGCCTTCATTCGGCTGCTCCTCACTACCTTTCCTCTCTTATCTCTCCCTACCACTGTTCCCTCTAAGCCGTGCGCGTGTGCGCGTGCACACACCTCGCCGAGCGAGCGCACATACTTTACAACAGAGCGCACAAACATTACAGTTCTGATTCTGATAGAAAACAACACAGACGTCTTAAAATTTAAAAGTTGTTGTGTATTTATGGTTTTCACAAGTTCTACAATATTTTCTAGTGCAATCAATGTGGTGTACATACTGTATTCTGACGTGTAGTCAAATTTTAAAGTATATAACTCCGAGTGTCGTTATGTGGCGCACAAAAATGTAACCTTCCTTCAAAAGCTGCACAGCTGATATTTTATGCGCACACAGCCTACAGAAAATTAGAGGGAACATTGCTCCCTACACCTCTTCTTGGGAACTCCGCTCTTCTGGCAGATCCTGACTATCTGTGCCCTTCTCTTCCACTGTCAATTCCAGACTTTGATCTTTCCACCTTGCTGCTCCTTATTCCTGGAACAAACTGCCTGAGTCAGTATGTCAGGCTCCATCTCTGGTCCTATTCAAATCCAGGCTAAAAACTCACCTCTTTGAGACTGCTTTTGATTCCTGTTCGCCTCCTGTATGTTTCCTTACCATTTCCCTAGAAATATCCTAGTCCCCAGTTATTGTATTGTCTATCTTTACTAGACTGTAAACGCTGATGAATAGGGACTGTCTCTCACGTATGTCTGTAGAGTGCCACATATGCTGTGTAGCGCTGCACTAATAAGTAACAGTAATAGAGAGGTATGCATACCCTGTTAGAGAAAAGGTTACACATAAGGTGTATAGAGGACATTCCTGGGATAGGAAGGGGAAGGCATTAATGGGGAAAGATGCCAGACACCTGAAGTTGTTTATTGGAATGTACCAGGGAGGTTCTGCAGTGCTGACGAGAATCAACCTGTGGAAATTCTGATGCTGATGGTGGCAGCATGGCTTAAAGCTCTCTGGTATATGTAAACATTGATGTTTTGAGTTACCCTGTAAACCTGTGTTTGGTGGTCCTTTGAAATAAAAGCCTGGTTAAAAAACAGCTCTATGTGTGAGTTATTGTTCAAAGGAACCAGGAGTTACAAGGGGAAAAGAGGGAACTACCCTAGTAGTAGCCCAAGCACTCACCTGATTGTGCTCTACAGCGTCCCCTGTCTGTGACAGTGAGCATGGCGACTCTGGAGGATTAGCCTCACGGCTGTGTTCTGAATGGATTGAAGATGAAACAGATGATTCAGGGAGAGACTAGCGAGGAGCAGTTTGCAATAGTCTAAACAGAAGGTGAGCAGAGAATGGATAAGGATCTTGGCAGTGTGTTATAGAGAAGGAAATCAGAGGTTTTAGCTATTTGTTGTATGTGTGGAGAAAAAGAGAGAGAAGACTCAAAGATGAACCCAAGGTTGTGAGCTGAGGAGTGAGCAGGGAGTAGTGTTGTGAGCAGGGAGTAGTGTTGTTATCCACTGAAATGGAGGAAGGAGGAAGTGGTAAGGTAGATTTAGGAGGAAGGATAATGTGCTCTGTCTTAGCCATGTTCAGTTTTAGACGGCAGTAGGACTTCCAGGCAGCAACATCAGACAAGCAGGCTGAGATGCGGGCCTGGATTCCTGAAATTTCAGGTACTGAGAGGTAAATCTGAGAGTAATCAGCATAACAATTGTATTGAAAACCATGAGAGTTGAATAGAGCACCAAGGGAATGAGTATAGAGCAAGAAGAGAAGAGGTACGCCTACTGAAATGGAGCTAGCAGTGGAGGAAGCTCCACCAGCATATACACTAAAAGAGCAATGGGAGAGATAAGAGGAAAACCAAGAGAGAACAGAGCTCCTAAAGCCAAGTGAAATGAGGGTATTAAGGAGAAGATGGTGATCAACAGTGTCAAAAGCAGCAGATAAAAAAAGGATAAGCAGGGAGGAGTGGCCTAGAGGTTGGAGCAAGTTACCTCAGGCCAGAGGGCCATGGGTTCAAATCCCATTAGAGGACAGCAACTTTGGGCCAGAAGGACTGGGGTTTCTAGTCCCATAGGTGGTCCTTGTGGACTTGGGCAAGCCACTTTAACCCTCTGTTGCCTCAGGTACAAAAACATAGATTGTGAGTCCTTCAGGGACAAAGGAAAAATGTATATACAGTACCTGAATGCACACTGCTTTGACTGGTAGAAAAGCGGTATATAAGCCTAGTTAAATAAATAAATTAGATTAATAAATAAGGGATGAGGATCGAATAAAGACCCTTGGATTTGGGCCAAGAAGAGTTTACTGGAGATTATGGGAAGGGTTGTTTCAGTAGAATGTAAAGGATAAAAGGCAGATTGCAGTGTATCTAGAATGGCATGAGAGGAGAGAAAATCAAGACATCTTATTTTTTATTTATTTATTTAAAATGTTTCTATACCTCAGCAATTCCAATTAATAATTAGTTCAGCATGGTTTACAACAGAATCATATTTCTAAAAGATTTTCCGGGCTCACCCAAAGAGGAGAACAGTTAAACACCGCAGACTTAACTCCATGCTGCCTGCCAGAACGTTTGACAACGCCATCCAACTGCAAGGTAATCATACCACAACAAATTAGAAGAAACCCGGCACCAGCCGTAACTAAGACGGCTGGTAAAAATGTATCCATAGACTTGTAGAAATGAGATGCTGACTACTATGTATCAATCGCTTTCTAGTAATAGGGGATGTTAGGCATTGTAAGCTCCGCTATCTCGGTTATGCTATGTCAGGTAACAAGCTCTTAACCAATTTTCTTTCTGATATACTATGTGTAACGGAGTGATAATATAGACTCTGATACATAAGGAAGTAGTGCCGTACAAAGTAGTCTCTACTGTTTCATATCTGCCATTGTTTAAAAAGGAGCTGTTGTCGGAGGTGGGATTCAGCCCTGATCAGTCCAACGTGGCCATTTCCATCCTAACCCTCACCAGTGTTTACATACTTGCCAATACCATCCATGATACCCTGGCACTCGCCTCCAACCACAACCCCATTCCCATCCTCCAAAGCCTGGGAAAGATGCTACGGAAGCACCCGTTGCCCATCAATCAACACCTACCACGACCGGCACCCACACCTACTCTACATTTCACTCCAACACCCTGAGAACCCGACGGTGGTGCAGTCCCACGAGCCTCGCAACCTGAAATGCGCTCTCATAAACGCATGGTCGGTCCGCAAGAAATGGCCAGCCATCACCGACCTCATAACACACCTTGATGCTGGACATCCTAATGGTCACAGAATCCTGGCTGTCTGACTCAGACACAGTCCTCCTCAACCAACTTATCCCCCCCAACTTCTCAATCCACACCTGCCACAGAGCTGGCCGGAGAGGCGGAGGGGCCTTCATCCTCGAAAAAACAGAGCTCCAATATCAGCTGCTCACTTCCAACAGCACAATGCACCTGGACACAATCACCATAACCAACAAGCACAGCACCATCATCCATAATCGACCTCGCTTGCAACCTGAAAAATACACGCAAACCAAACTGGGTGATGGGTGACTTTAACCTGCCAGCTCTCCAAACCACCCATGCCAACGCCTTTCTCGAAGCACTAACTGAGCTGGGCTATGAACAGATTTTAATGTTCCTACCCACCAAAGAGGAAACACATTGGACCTGGTCTTCGTCCCACAGCCAGACATAAGCCAAGACTATAACTTCAACCTAGCCGTCACCCCTGTCCCGTGGTCCGACCACAGTCTAATCACATTCCAGATTCCCATACAGCGAGATCACACCTCGCCCAGAGGGGCAAGTGAGGCACCACTAGCGCACGCAGGACGATTCAGGCTCTTTGACAAAGAGGAGATCATCAAGAATGTATTTTCAAATCTCAAACTGCCGGCACCTAACCTGGACGAAATGATAACCAGGTGGGACAATAGCCTGAGCTCCTTCGCATGGCTAACTTCCTCGGACAAGCCACTTGATCCGGACAGGCCAGCAAGAAGAAGGAAATGAGCTTGCTGGTCCTCCACAGAGCTGCGGACTTCACTACTCCTCCTCAGGAAGCTAGAGAGATAATGGCGACGCTCCCGATCCCCAGCTGACCAGTCAGCATACACATCCCACTTAAAACTTCACCGGGAAGCAATCTCAGAGAAAATGAAAGCACACCTCTCTGAACTCCTGCAACGATCCCTAAACAAGCCGCAGGATCTCTTCAACATAGTGAAGTCCTTAACGAAAGAACCAGCGCCCCCCCCAACTGAACCTACTACAACCTCAAGAATACGCGGACTACTTACTAGCCAAGTCCAAGATAGTTGACACAGCCACGAAACCCACACCCACACCTACCCATATCCCATACCATCTAACGCCGCTCACCGCACTCACACCACCATCTGAGAGAAGCATCGAGGACATCATTGCAGCCATCAACACTACAACTGCCCCAAACGACCCCTGTCCAGCATTCTGGATAAGATCGATGCACACAGAACTCAGCCCAATCCTAGCCAGGATCATGGGCCTATCCTTCTCAATGGGAACCTTCCTGTCAACCCTCAAACAGACTTCCATACGGCCCCTCCTAAAGAACAACAAGTTAAACCCCCAGAAGGCCGAATCATACCGTCTGATCTCAAGTATCCCCCTGCTGACTAAGATAATCGAGAAGGTCGTCCAAAGGCAGATTCAGCAGCACATCAATATCACCGCCCCCCTGGATCCATGTCAGCACGGTTTCAGAGAATCGCATGGAGTTGAGACACTGCTCACCGCGCTAATCAACACCTTAAGCAAAGAGATAGATAACATCGGAAACGGGTATGCGCTTATCTTCCTGGACATCGCCGCTCTGTTTGACTCAGTCAATCATGAGCAACTCCTGACATGCCTCCATGAGAAGGGAATCCAAGGCTTAGCCTGGAGCTGGTGCAAGTCCTACCTAGCAGATAGATGGCAGTACGTAAGGATGGGATCCAAGACCTCTGAGCCTTTTCAACAAAGACAAGGGTTCGCCAGGGCTCCTCACTTTCTGCTCTCCTGTTCAACATATATATTTATTTATTTATTTATTTATCTATTTCTTCTATACCGCCCCTTCCAGAGATCAGGGGCGGTTTACATGGAACAATTTAACAGTTTTGTATACGTTCGTATAACATTACATTGAACAGAAATTTTTTAACTTTTTACATATAACAAAGCATTATACTATTTAAACTATTTACAAGGTGTATACTTTTGTATACTTCTGTATCGTTATATTGATCAGAAGTTTCTAACTTTTTACAGGGATATAGGCAACGAACTGCCATTGCTATTTACAGAGGTTATTTACAAAAAGGTTAGGATACAATGAGTTATAGTGTAGAGTATTCGTCATTCAAGTGGGGGTGTGTGTGTGTGGTGGAATTTATTTCCATTTTTCGTGGATTTTTTGGTGTGTCTTTGTGAGAGCTGTCTGAGAGAGGGCTGTGTATGTTCAATTGATTGTGTTTTTGCGGGCTTTTTGTTTGTGTGTCTGTGGATGCTGTATGGTTGGACTTGGAGGGTAGGGGATTTCAAAGTGTTTGGAGAATAGGTATGTCTTGAGTTCTTTCCTAAATTGGGAGAGGTCTTTTATGATACGGATGTTTATTGGAAGATCATTCCAGAGCGTGGGAGCAGTGTATGTGAAGGCTCTGGCACTGGTGGATTTTTTAGTCTTCGTGAATGTTTTGGTAATTCCAGTGAGTGGGTTGCGTTTAGTCTGCGGGCTCTTGAATCAGTTGGGGCGTGAAGTAGTGTGGATAGATGTGAAGGGGCGATATCGTTTAGGAGCTTGAATGTTGTTAGTAGAATTTTGTATTTGTATCGGCTATTTATAGGGAGCCAGTGTAGTTCTAGCAGTATAGGGGTTACATGGTCTGCTAGGCGGGCTTTAGTGACTACTTTTGCACAAATGTTCTGGGCTCTTTGTAGTAGGTAGATATTTTTTTGTGGGAGGCCGATTAGGAGACTGTTACAATAGTCAAAGTGCGGCCAATATGTGAAATCATCCACTCCTTCAACATCTCCAGCCTGATTTCTGCGGACGATGTCCTGCTACTCACCCCATTCACCATCAACCAACCCGACCTCTCAACATTAGTGAAATGCTTCGATGCAATCTCTGACTGGCTCCACGCACAGAACTTCCGAATCAACTTCAACAAAACAGAGGTTCTTTTCATCACAAGAAACAAAACCTTTTCCCCTCCTGCTACAATAAAAGTGCGAGATGCAGTGCTCCCAAGTAAATCCACAGTATGCTACCTGGGTTTCACACTAGACCAGCACCTCGACATGAAAGCGCACATAAACAACACTGTCAGAGCCATCTATCATAAGATCTGAACACTTCGGCATCTCCGACCCATGTTGCAGCCTGATGACTTCCGAACAGTTTTCCAAGCGCTGGTAAAGCCCCACTTTGACTACGCCAACGCCATCCTACACGGTCTCCCCAAAAGCACACTAAACCCGCTGAAACCCACGATGAATGCTGCTGCCCGCGTCCTCACCGGGATTTCCAGAAGAGACCACATAACCCCCATCTTGAAGGACCTACACAGGCTACTGATCAACTGCCGGCTCACATACAAAGTAATACTGCTGACCTTCAAAGCCATCCACAAATTATCCTCCTTCTCCCTCACAGACCTCCTCAACCACACCCCCCATAACAGATCACGAAGGACCTTTGCTACCAACACACTTGTAATCCCCAAGGAAACAACAAAATGTTCTCAGGCAACAAAGAACAGAGCCTTCGCGTTCTATGCCCCAGCATGTTGGAATAACCTCTCCCCCCCCCCCCCCAATGTCAGAGCTATCACGGACCTCACCCAATTCAGGAAGGTCTTAAAGCATCATCTGTTTCTTCGACATTATTCACAGCTCAATGATGCAACCCCAACTGCCACACCCCAGCCAACCCCGACAGTATCCCTAACACACCCTATGCAGTCAGAGACTACTAGGAGCTCTAACCCAGCCTCATGATAGGCCAACGAGCTGCTAACAAATGTAAATAAAGTAAGACTTTAAATAACTGTAAATAAATGACAAGTTTTGTACATAGTTACGAGTCACAGCCATACCATTGAACGTTGTAGCGACAAAGGGCTCAGCCTGTATATAGTTGCCCCAGTTATAATTCCACGTTACGTCACCTGTTCAATGTAAGTACAATGCAGGTCCTTCCTGCATTGTACAAGGAAATGTTAATTGTAAACCACACTGATTTTAAAGAGCGCGGTATAGAAAAGCTTTTAAATAAATGAATAAATTAAATTAAATTAATTGCATGCTAAGTAGTCGTTAAATGAACAGCCATGATTTAAGCTTTTTATGAAATGCAGCAATCAAAGAGATCCCTTTTAATGTTACCGGTAATTTTGCTCGCAACTCTGCTGCTTTAAACCCAATTGTGTTACCAAACCTTCTTTTGTTAATTAAGCCCTGGCTTGATGGGAAAGTTAGTGTCATTAAATCTTGTAAACGCTGAGATCTAATCCTTAGACCTGGTAGTAGTTTACTGGAAAAAGAAACTGGTACTGCTGCATAAAAAAAATTGTATATCATCACATAAAACTTAAACTGAATTCTTTCTGCAATCTTAAGCCAATGAAGCTTTTCAAATAGCGGTGATACAGGATCAAACTTCCGAGCTGCAAAAATCAGTTGTGCCGCTGTATTCTTGCAAATTTGCAACCTCTTAATCTGCTGTTTTGAAGAATTCATCAAAACCACATTACAATAATCTAAATAATTTAATACTGTACTTTGTAACAATAATAAAACAAATGTGGAGCAAAATATACATTCAATCTTCGAAGTTGCCACATCTTTAGAAAACATTTAGATACTACTGAATTCATCTGCACATCCATAGACAGACCTTCATCTAGGAATATCTGTGCACTCTTAAAATTCTGTGAATTTAAAGGAAAGGGAAAGCAGTACTAGAATATCACCCGCATAAACATAATGTGTAATATCTCCCTTATCCAACACCCAACCAAGCGATATCATCAGAATGCTAAATAAAATAGGAGATAATGGTGATCCCTGAGGGATACCTCAAACAGGCGTCCATGATGTAGAACAGTCGTTCTTCACTTGAACCATATAATTACGATTCCATAAGAAAGCCACAAACCAGTCAGCTACCTTTCCAGCCACCCCCAAATAATCTAACATGAATAATAGGATTTCATGATTCATAGTATCAAAAGCTGAACTCAGGTTAAACTGCATCAAAACCTGACCCTGTGCTAACCTACTATTCATATCTGAAACTAACATCCCCAGCAAGAATTCTGTATTGTGTCCTTTGTGAATGCCATATTGTGAATTATTAAGGCATTTTCAAATATTGCATAAGTTGATTAGCTACTATAGCTTCCATTATTTTCACAAAGCAAGGTATATTCGCTATTGGACGAAAATTGGACATGTCTTCTAAACTTGCCTTTAAATCCTTTGAGATTGGTGTCAATATGATTTGACCTAATTCCGGTGGGTAAAGTCCCTCCAAAAAAAAGGTAAATATTTTATCATACAGCCAACATTTGAACGTAAACAGTGATTCCCTCAACACATATGTAGGATGTATATCTGCAACCGAATATTTTTTGGCATATCTCTTGAGGTAACTCTCAAATTCTTTAAACGTCGGCATCTCAAATGCAGTCCAATAACAATACCTCAAAATGGCTCCCTTCTCACCATTTGGGAATAAGTTGGATAAGCATGTTATGTCTGGCTCCCCAATCGGGAAGCTATCACAGATTTTCAGTACCTTTTTTTTAAATAATCTGCCAAAACTTGTACTGGCAAACAAAGACATTAATTGGTTTCTTAATTTCTCTCCCAAGAGAGCCAAGGAGAGGCTAAAAAGGATCCTTGACCGAGAGGGTGCCTGTACAATTAGATGTTCATAATACTTCTTCCGGGATTGGCACACTTGTACCTTATATTTATTATAATTGTGCTTCCACATAATTTTATCCACAGCATTTAGAGTACATCTCCATTTCTTCTCTAATTTTCTACATTCCCCCCTCAACTCCTTAAACTCCTGAGAGAACCAAGGAAACTCTTTTATAATCTGCTTTTGTTTAACTAGAAATGACGCAAGATCTTCCACTAGCTTATTTGCACTGTCTATCCAATCTATTATAGTTTCACCATCATCTAGGTGCCCCTTTAGATGGGACTTTTCCCTAACCCTTTCCCAAAATAATTCAGTGGAAATATGTTTGCGCCTTGACACTAAATCTGTTGCTGCTTTAACCAACAACAGTACCCGACGTTTAAATTCTATAACATGATGATCTGTCCAAACTTGTACATCTGTAATTGTAAACACTGAGAAGACATAAGCCAGTTGATCCTACTGATGCCACAATGTATGACTAGATGGAAATGTCAAATATGTAAATCCTAGCAAATGTAGAAAGATTGCATTCATATCAAGTGGGTCCTCTAGGTGCAGATTTATATCCCCTAACAGGATACAATTTTGTGCCGAAAGAACCCAGGAGGATAGTATTTCAAAACAAACGTCCTGCATCCTAGCCCACGGGCTAGGTGGTCGATAAACCAAGAAAATATTGCATTTTTCTCCCCTTTCCCCTAACAACACAATGTAAAGCCTCCAATTCCAACTAGGAGATTAGTATCTAATAATTTAACCTGCTAAAATGATTTATATAACAGTAACCCTCCCCTCAGCCAACCAATCCTAGGGACATTCAATGACTGATATCCTAACATGCACATTTCCAATCGAATGGATCATTTTCTATATGTAACCATGATTCAGTGATAAATACAAACCCCGGATCTTTCTCCATCACTAAATCCTTAATTAAGAATGTTTTATGACATATGCATTTAAACTAAGACAAGGAATTGGAATCTCCCCAGTAGACACATTATAATTACTTCTTAACAGGCTGACTCTTACTTTCTCCTTTTTTTGGCGCCCAGCTTTCCCTGTATTTAATACAATTACTTCTATTGGAAACACCGACACAGGGCCCAAGAACATCTATAGCATTATCAGCATATCCCCCGGTGATGAACCACACATTGCAGTAGTTTGGATACACAAAGGAGAAGGGAGATGGTCCGATAATTGGAAGGGCAGGTAGAGTCCCATGAAGTTGTCTTGAGGAGAGGTGTAATCATAGCATTTTTGAAGGCTGCAGGAACAGATGCTGTGGAAAGCCATAAATGGAGGATGTGACAAAGTGATGGGACAACAGCAGGAAAAACAGAGCTGAGTAGATAGGTGGGAATGGGATCAGAAGAGCCGATAGTAAGTTTAGAGGAAGCAGTTTCCTCCTCAGTGATTTTAGAAAGGAAGAAAGGGTGACCGAGGTTGAAGGAGAAATTTCTGAGTGGAAAGGGGGGGGGGGGCGACAGGGAGATTGAGGTAGAGATGGTGCTGTCAAGAAATCCATATTAATCTTGTGAACTTTATCATAGAAGTAATCAGCCAAGGTTTGGGCAGAGAGCAAAGAAGGGGTTGGGGGTGGAGGTACTTTGAGGAGAGAATTGAGTGTCACAAAGAGATGGCAAGGGTCAGAGGCAAGAGAGTCTGTAAAATTGACAGTACTCTTGCATAGTGCATGCTATGGCTCACTGGAAGGAGACAAACATGAATTTGAAATATAGGAAGTCAGTAAGGGTATGGAATTTAAGCCACAGGCGCTCAGCAAAGTGGGCACAGGAATTTAGGTAGTGGATTTCAGAGCTCGGTCAAGACTGAGGTACTGTTTGCCTCACAGGATGAGAACTGGGAGGAGTGAGATAATCCAGAAGAGAGGAAAGTATAGTGTTATAGGAAGAGACTGCCTCATCACCAGACCCAGTTGAAATAATACTAGGTGAGTTTTCAGAATATCTGTAATGACTATGCATGAGAGAGATTTGCATACACAGCCTCCATTTATTTCATGCATATTAAGTGTATATATCCTGAAAATCTGACAGGCTTGGGGTTCTTCGGGACAGGTTTTGGAGCCACTTCCTTAGGATAATAGATCTTCAATTGTTAATCATTCAAATAAAATCCCTGAAGATGAAACCTGAGGGCAATGGCATGTTGTGGAAGCACAGAGATTAGTTTTCATTTTCTTTATACTAACTTTAAAGCTAAACTAAAGTCTTATTTTTAAAATTTATACAGTGAAGATCTGAAGATTTAAAGGATGCTAATTTTACCCTTTCTATTTTAGCTTTCACCTGTACATTCGGTTCAAATTGCAGCTTCTTGTCCCAGATCTGTAAGACACCCTGTGAAAATTCCTGCTGTATTCACCAGCAGCAGTCTTAATGCTAGGACACTTTATCAGTTCCCACAGTCCATCATCTCTGCAGTACCATAATTTCTACAGAACCATCATTCAAAGCATTAGCAGCCCCCACTTGACTCAATTGAAAAACAAACTGCTGTGCTAGCAATTACACCATTTATCTGAACCCCCCTCCTCCTCCTCCCCCGTAAAGAACACAATTTTTGCATCTTGACCACTGATTGAGAACCACTGATAACATTCCCACCTGGAATTGTTTCTTTTTCTAGCTAAACCAAGGACTAGTGTTGATAAAAACAGCGGAATGTGTCCTGATTGCTACTTATGGTGAAGGCATGTATCCGAGCGTATGTGTGGAAACTGTGGAGAAATTAGGTAAGAAACCAGTCAAGGGCTGCTGAACTTGACAAAGTCCTTATAAGCATAGGCTTGCCTATGTCTGTATTCATAGTATACTTGGGCGATAACACTGGGATGGTTGGGGTAGATTTATACTGAAATAGAATGTTCTCAGCTAGAAAGTTCAAATTCATTTAATAATTTATTGTATTAAACATCAAAGCCATTATTGATAAATTATGCTGCATAAATAGATGTAAAATGAGCCTTCTCTATATAACCAAGAAGAAAATAAGAATATTCCGTGAAATAGAATGTATTCAAAACAGGCCATCTGCCGAGACTGTCGTCCTGATTTTATTTGTATGTAGAGATAAAAGAAAATTACAGGCAGTGATGTCCTTTGGTGGCTTGTACTCTTCTTGAGATGTGGCTCTCCAGAGTGGACTTTTTGTACAAAATCTGGTAGGGGTAATTTTCAAGGTTATTTCTTTGGGTAAAACATGTTTTTAACTGCAAACATGGGTTTTGAAAAAATTGTCCACCGTTTAGGCAAGTATAATTACATGCATCGTTATATAACACAAATAATGCTACCTATGCTGTTTTGAGGAATTTCAGTGGGCTAGTTTAGGTTGGGGGAGGCAATGTCGAGCATTGTTTTGGATTTTCAAAACTATGAATTTTGTTTGCCTGGAAAAGTACCTACAGAGAAAGTAGATGAATATCCCTGCAGGGTTTTTTTCTGGGGCAATAATCGGTGCAGAATTATTCAGTTAATTTTGGTGTGCTTATTGGTGCAAACTTTGTAGGTAAAAAACTATCCATAGAGTTTGTACCAATGCAGGCTGTTATTGCTCCTGGTGAAAAGCAATCCATGCATTTGGATGGTAGCTCAAGATAAGCCATCTTCCCCGATAGTGGAGGGTGCTTATTTTAAGAAGAATGCAGATCACAGAAATGGTGGGTGGTCTGTCGTATAGAGGGGAAAAAACCTTATCTATAAATGCAATTGGATTCAAGTCATCTTTGTAATACATCATAAATGTCCTTTTTTATGCTGCCCCTATTAGGGGTGTCATAGAATGTTATGCCACTAAGCTGTCTGAACATTTCTGTAATATAGTACAGAATACCCAATCTTATATTAGTGTTGCCTCATATTTTTTGCACGTTATTAATGTTTTTGAAGATCTTGATAGTTATTATCTCCTTGTCAAGTTTGACGTGAAATCGTTGTACATAAATGTTCCACAAGATAAAGCTCTGCAGGTCCTCACTTTCTTTGTACATCAGTGTCTAGAATCTAGGGAATGGAGTTTCCCATTAGGATCTGATGGGCTGTTCCAAGTGACCCAGAATGGCCACTGTCATACAGGATGCTGAGCTTGATGGACCTTGGGTCTATATCATCGTGATAGCTTTCATATTCTTACTGTATGTGCTTACCTGACAGACCCCACAGTTCTTATACATATGTTATTTCTCAGAGCTTCTGCCTGTTCGTAATGCTTTATAATGCAAAGACCATTTTCTATCTTCCTTTTTTCCCCTTCATAGGTGATTTTTTCAAAGAGAAGGAAACGAAATATCATGCACGTTAAAACTACCCTGTATGCGTAGATTTTCTTTTACTGCTGTAAAAGCAAGGACAGAAATATGCAGAAAACTGCCCAGGAAGCTGAGAACAATATTCCAGACATGCTTTCTAAGTTGTAAAAAAAAAAAAAATTCAGTTTATTTGTTGGAGCAAAAATTCCAGCTCGCTGGAGAAACTTTAAAAAGACACATTCATGAACGTCAATAAGCAACACAGTTCCACTGGAAGAGCAAGAGCCTTCTCAGGATCCAAAGACCAGGTTCTTCTATGAGCATTCATATTAACAGATATTGAGTCTTCTATAGGCAAGAAATCTTGTTTTAAATGTAGATGCTATTGATGTATCTCCTATAATTTGATTCTGGTTTAAAAAAAAAAAGAGAAAGAAATGCAAGGAGCCGGCACAGTAAGGTGAAGAAGTCCCCTCAAAGAATGAAGCGCCAAAGGCCAGGTGGAACTGACAGAATGATCCAGCACATTGATCCAGGCGATGAAGTGTTTTCAAAGTCAGGATAATAAGTTACAAATATCTAAATGGCACTATTGGGTATGAAATAATGGATGGGATTAGGAGCTATGATAATGGGAGCCAACATTTTTCTTTCAGGCAGGAAAGCCTCGGCTCATTGTTTAATTTTCAGGTCTTTCCTACTTGTGCTATTCAGCACTCCCTGGCACAGTTTTTAAAGATATAAATCAATAAATATAAATCTAGTTACCTTTACAAACCAAATGTTATCCTCGTGCAGATTTTGCAAAGTGAAATATCATATAGCAAACCTCTTGAATGAGTGCGTGCAAGTGCACTTTCAGACAGTAGTGCTCCAGGTATAGGTTGTGGCAGCTTCGTCTGTCACATGTACATACTTTAGCTGTTCTAATAAACAGGATTTGTCCTGTGGTACCACCGAATTTCATAGTATCTTGCTTCTGTATCCACTAGTTTCATCAATGTGGTAATGAGACCAATGTTTCTTTTAATACTAGGGGGAGTGGGAGGACTTTATATTATTTTACCCAAGCCAGTAATGATAGAAGCATTCTACTTTGTACCTGACTTCAATAGAATACAAGACGGCGTGGCCAATTATTGTCACAAGGATTATATTTTAATTAGACTGATGATGACTTTTGCTGGATCATTCAATCCCATTTATTAACGGAAATATTTGTATTTATTTAAGCTGACATTTGTATTAATTAAGCCCCTTTGGGTTAGGTCTTATGTTGCATAATGTTTATTATTGGTATGTAATGATGTTGGGTTGTATAATATAGTGTAAAGCGCTTTAATACAATATTATGGTAAGTAGTATATGACATCAAATTAAATCAAGGAAGTGTTCATCATAAAAACATTGAAATCAAGGTGAATAAGCCAGTTGTAGGTGATATATCTTTTTATTGAGCAAACTTAATATATTTGTGATTAGCATGTGAAAGCTAAGATCTCCTTCATCTGGTCAAAATTTACAATGCACAACCCCCTGATTGCTTTCATAACCTGACAGCTGTCACAAGCACAACGCCAAAACCACTAGTCTCTAGTTGTTGAGGGCGTGGTGGTTGATGTATCCTTCCTCTATCAGCTATATTTATGCTTCAAGTAAAAAAGGATTGTAGTTGAGACAAACCGAGGGTAAGGCTTATGACAGAAAAAGTTTATTTTAAACACAAGAGAACAGATCAGGTTCAAGGTTCCATTAACAGGATAAATTATAGGCTTTTGCTTAAGGTTCAGCAAACTGGTGGCAAAAACAAACAGAACTCAACAATGGCTTTTCAAAGTCCTCTTAAATGTAGAAGCTTAGCCTTTTCACAGCTAACAGTGTGCCACTTTTCTTATAGTCCTTTGTTGATCATACCACAAAGAAAACAAGCAGTTTATCCTATACTCCTATAGCAGTTTATCTCCACTCAGCCTCAATTCTCTGGGCTGCACTTCCAGGTGAATATGAAATGAGCATTCAAAATGTCCTCAAAACTCTTAGCAGGCTTTTCATATAAAACAGGAGCAAAGCACAAACTCTTAAAGCAGCCAATTAGCTTTCTTGCTGTTGCAGAGTTCTACCACAGCTGATAATCAGGCATGAAACATAGCTTCCTTTACAAGCTTATGTGGCAGTAAATTCCCTTTCCAAAACACACAGGAATTTACCTCCTTACAGCTAATGCCTTAAGGTTACCTTTGCAAGAGGAACAATTCTTTCAAGGCTGGCTTTTCTTCAACACTTCAATTCTAAAGCTTGACATAAAGAACAATCCATAAACATATCTTCCTCCCCCTCCTCTGGCTCTGGTTCTCCCAATTGCATGGGCTCTCACTCACTCACTCACTCACTTCATCAGACTGCTCAGCTGACAATCTCTCTGGGGGTCTGAACGCTTCTCCAATTCCTGGCTTCCACCCCTGTTGCCAGCCTGATTCAGAGAAAACAGCTCTCACAGCTCTGGGTAGCTCAGCCCTTCTCCAGGAGTTAGCACCTGCTCTGGCTTCTCCAGCATTCCATCGTCCTTGCTGTTCTGGACTCTGTTCCTCTCTGCATCTGCTGCTTCTCTTGCTTCCTCCACTGCTCCTTCTCTGCCCCTCTCCATAATCTAACCAGGGTTTATACTCACTGGGATCCAACCCCACCTCTTTCTCTCTCAGGTGTTTATAATCTCCCTGCCTTCTGAACTCAGAATAATCAGTGCACTTGCAAGAGTAAGGGCTTTGGTCCTCGTGCTTGCAATCTCCCCCTCTTACTCTATCAAGCATTTCCTGAAACCTATTCCAGCTGGGGGTTTTCTGCTTTTGAAACGTGGCTCTGGCCTTCTGACCCTGCACACCTAACAGAGGTCCCTTGATTAAAGTGAATTTCTTATGCTTTTCACCTCCCCCATGCTCTGGATGGCTTGCCTTGCCACACAGCTCATAGTCATTATCATTAACAAAAGTCAAAACAGAAAAAGCCAGAAAAACAGCAATCAAAACCCAGAAAAACCTTCAGAAAGGCTAAAAATCCTAATAGAATATACAATTTTTAATGTCGGGATCCGCAGACAAGAGCTGGGGAGAGGAGAAAACCCCCCGCTCAGTGTCGGCAGAAGCCTTTTGTTTATTTTATCAAAAACCAAAAACACAGTAGTGTAAATCACTTAACTGATAATGAACCAAAAGGGCAGCATAGCTCCAGACAGCGACATGCATGTTTCGAGCCGCCAAGGCTCTGTATCAAGCTGATTTCAAAATGTGTACGCCCTGAAAAACGCTGAGAACTTCCGGCTGTTTAAATACAGTTCAAATGGAAGTTCTCAGCGTTTTTCAGGGCGTACACATTTTGAAATCAGCTTGATACAGAGCCTTGGTGGCTCGAAACATGCATGTCGCTGTCTGGAGCTATGCTGCCCTTTTGGTTCATTATCAGTTAAGTGATTTACACTACTGTGTTTTTGGTTTTTGATAAAATAAACAAAAGGCTTCTGCCGACACTGAGCGGGGGGTTTTCTCCTCTCCCCAGCTCTTGTCTGCGGATCCCGACATTAAAAATTGTATATTCTATTAGGATTTTTAGCCTTTCTGAAGGTTTTTCTGGGTTTTGATTGCTGTTTTTCTGGCTTTTTCTGTTTTGACTTTTGTTAATGGTTGCGAATTAGGGTCATCACATTGTTTGAAGGTATTGTTTTTTTCACACAGCTCATAGTGGCAGTACATGCAATGATATAGGACAGTAAAGTTAAGGAACAATGGAGCCACATCTGCCCTAGACAAGCACTCCCAACTGTAATTCCTGCAAGACTCTGTAGAGATATCCCTTGTGTGGAGGGCAATTTTCATACCTCGGTATATATTGATTCCCTAAGTAAAAAATAGGAATGCATAGATATTTTTGTTTTTATTTAAACAAGAAATGAAAAACATAACATAGCAAAAATACTGAGTCCTCTTCCTGAGCTGCCCCATTTGATACAATAAAAAATAACAATGGTTCTCCAGGACCAAGCAGGAAGTCAGTCCTCACATATGGGTGACGTTGGCGCCGACGGAGCCCCCGTGCAGAGCATTTCCTCAGCTTTCAAAGAAAGCCTTTGGGAATGCAGCGCGCCTGCGCGGTCCCCTTCCCGCCCAAGGGTGCCATCTTGCTCAGTCTTTCTTTTTCCGCGGAGCCGAACGGACGTAGTTCGTGCCACCCGGGAAAAGTAGATTTTTTTTTCTGTGATTTTTCGCGTTCTTTATCCAGTTCTATGCCGGTTCCCTGTCCCACCTGGACTCTGTACACCGGTATCGAGTCCGGAACTTCTTTTTCATTTTTTGTCTTTTGTGACTAGCGTTCGCGCTTTTTCTGTTATTTTCACTGGCAGCCCGGTCTTTTGACCTTGCAGAGGCCCTTTTCCCCCCGATGGCTGCCAGCAGGTTCAAAAAACTGTGATCGGTGCAAGAAGCTTATGTCTCTCACCGACACACATGACTGCTGCCTCTGATGCCTCGGGCCCAACCATGATCCACTGGTCTGTGGTCCATGCGGCAAGATGTCGTCGAAGGCACTTCGGAGCCGTCAGCATCAACGTGAGAGAATTTTTTCAGAGTCCGCGTCTGGCCGGGCCTGGACTTCGTCAGAGGCCTCGACATCTTAGGAGTCTGACCCCAAGCAGTGTCGTGGTTCCTCTGAGAGGGGGTCTTCCATCCAGGAGCACAAAAGGAAGAAGAAGCTCATGAGGGCGGCATCAGTGGAGTCCTCTGGGTCCTCGAGGGCCAGACTGCCGCCCCGGGCTCTCGGAGTCAGAGAAGCTGTCCAAACTACCTCGCATGGAGCCGGAGTCCCCGAGTCATGTAAGTTCTGTTGTCCTCCTGGACTCTCCTCCAGGAGAACCAACGTCAGGCCCAACACTGTCGGGGCCCGAGTCGGGGACTGCTGAGTCTCCTGAGCTCGGACTCAGGCTGACGACCTTGGAGAGCAGCTTGGCTGCCTTCATGGAACAGCAGCGGGTACTGATTGCCGGTCTGACCGGTGCATCTGCCCCGACCACCGGGACCTCGACGTCTAGGAGGCCAAGCCGATCCTCAAGTCCAAGTCTCAAGTCGATCCTCAGCCAAGATCTCCCTCAACCTCCCATGCGGGGCTGAGGTCGTCAACGCCGGTGCCCTCGGCGTCAGGGCAGGTGGCACCAAGGCCCACACGGCTGGAGCCGCTCGACTCCTCCTCGGAGGAGTCGGCATAGGAGATGAAGGGCGAGGAGTCTCCTGACACCTTCTGGACCCGGTGCGTCCCTTCGGACTCCCTGGAGTCTGAGCCTCGGAGAAGGTTCCCCCCTCCCCCCGAGGATACACGGTTCTTGGACTTCGTGAGGGACATGGCCAAGGCTTTGGCATTCCCTGCGGATGCCGAGGAGGAGCCTCGAGCTGAGGAGCTTGATGCCCTCCAGTATGATTTTCCTTCAAAGGAAGCCTTTACTGTACCGGTTCCTCCAATGCTGGAATGGCTGCTCTTCTGTATGTGGGAGGCACTGGCCTCGGCACCGGTTCTTAGCAAACGGGTCGATTCCATTTATCGAGTCCGTAAGAGCCCGGGGTTCCAAAAGGCGCAGCTACCGCACAACTCTATGGTTCTGGAATCGGCTATGCATCGCCTGAAGAGTCAGAAGATGCACTCCTCGGTGCCTCCCAGCCGGGAGGCCCGGAACCTGGATGCCCTCGGTAGAAAGTGCTTCCAGGGCTCTATACTATCTTGCCATGTCCAGACTTACCAGCTGTACATGGGCATGTACTTATGGGACCTGGCAAAGGAGATTGCCGGGTTCTCAGCTGGCCTCTCCAAGGAACCCTTGCAGAGGTTCAAAGTCTTGTCTACAGGGATCCGAGAGTGCTCGAAGTTTATCTCTCGAGCAGTCCATGATGGCTTTGAGGCTTTGGCCCGGGTAACCGTAGCCGGCATCGGTGCATGCCGTCAGGCCTGGCTACAGTCATCGGACCTGGAGTCATGGGTGCAGGACAAGTTGGTCGATGTCCCATGCCGAGGTGACAACCTATTCGGTAAGCCCATGACTGAAAAGGCTGCAGAAATCGAGACTGAGACTCTCACCAAGCTCATCTGTACTACCCTGAAACGGTTTCTTTTGCTTTGCAGGCACTGCGTTTAAGGTGGCTGATAGGCAGATTTATTTTATTTATTTATTTAAAAGGATTTATATACCGCTTTATCATGAAATCAAAGCGGTTTACACGTCAAACAAATCAAGAGTCAAGGTGCATGGGTGTGGGCATGCAGTGAAAGATCGACAGAGTATATGTGTAAGTGGTGTAGAAATGATTGCCAGGTGAGCTATATGCAATGTGATCTATGTACAGGAACTATATACATATTGCAGGGAAGGGGAGGGGGAGGCTGAGGGGGAAAGGAGGCGAGGTGGGCAAAGAGAGGGCTGTTGGCCAGGTCATGTGATGTCCTTAACATGTTCTGTGAAGAGCGTCATTTTGAGCATCTTCCTGAAGTCCTTGAGGTCTGTTGTTGATCTCTCAGATTCCTCTGAGAGCCTTCTGCAAACTTTGGGAGAGAGCAGGGGGCAGAGGAGGAGGGAGGGGGCATTGAGGCTGTGTGAGGCTGCTGAAATCTTCCAAATCCTTCCAATCCTTCCATTTTTCTGTCTGTTCAACAGCTGTTATAATGATAAGAATGTGGAGCTGAATTAATTTTCCCTCCTCCTTTGGCTACCAAAAAGACCACAGTCTAGTGGAGCCTCCCATATCGCACTCAAGTGAAAGAGTCACCTTTGAGGTGGCTGTTCATGAGTGTTCAAATCAATTTTTCCTCTCAATTATTCAGATTTTCTTCAGAGTGGAAAAAAATCCATCCACCATCTGCTGGAGACAAAAAAATACTGAAGAGTCCTCTGGTGGCTGAAGTGGATAGAAGCATGGAAGTTGTCAATGAAACTTGGGCTCTTCATCGGTTCTTTGTCTCCACCAATCTGCTGGAAGAGGAACACAACCCACTTGTCTGGATTGGTCTAGCAGGATGATACAGAAGATAATATTACATGATGGATGGAAATGTATATCAGGCAATTTGTGGGATCTCAGGTTAATCATATCTGATTAGCTCAAGCCAATGGCAAGAGCCAGAATATTTGTAGAAAAGACCTTGAAACAAAAATGTGAAGATCAAAGTCTGAGAACAAGTAAGCTCTGTGGTGTTGTATCAGGAATGGACAGACTACGAGATGGTCCATGCAGTCCTGATTGGCCATCATTTTGTATTTTACTAGTGCATCTACTTTGGAGATTTCTCGCCCCATTTCCACACTTAATCCTAGCTTTTGTTTCCTGACAGCCGCCACCACAAAAGTCCAGGTCTGCTTGACCATGAGGTTTCAGCTTTAGATGAGACATGTTATCTGTCTATCATATTCTTTCATTATTTGCACATTGCAGAGCACATTGTCAATGAGTCAGCTAACTACAAAAGTATGCATCCACTTTTAAACTCGCACAAGCTAAGTACAATTTTAAACTTGAGGTATTGCATACATTGTGCGTCAATATTGAGTTGCTGCAGGACAAGAAGTATACAAGTACCCTGAGAGATTTTTAAATGATGGTATATAGTAGAAGTATTAGCAGCATTCCTAAAAAAACACGGGGCTGACATTCAGCAGATATTCAGTACCGCAGCCTATCTGATATCCAGCTGCTAACAAAACCACATCAAGTTAGGACGGCTGAATATTGCTGGGACTGTCCCGTTTCCACTTACAGACCGCCCCGGAATTAACCGGGCATCTTTCCTGTAGTCTGTGGAGATATTCAGCGGCACTGTCTAGATAGAGCTGCTGAATATTGGGATCACTGAGGTTTATGCCCACACATATTTAAATATGCAGATCTGGATTACAAAACACCTCTGAAAAGTGCCTGCAACACTTTTTTTTTTGCAACCAAAAGTATGCACTTCTGAAAGTATGCACATAGTGTAAGGTGGCTAAAATCTACCAGATGTCACTGATTTAGAAGAGTTATATGCAAGTTTTAGCTGCATAAAATGCACCCAAGTATTTGAAAACACAGGTATGCGACTAAAAAGCTGTTTGATTATTTTCATCTAATTTCCATGCATTTTGGTGTGCTGAAAACAAATAAAATATTGAAAAAACTCCTAGATGTCATGATTTGCCACAACGTGCAAAATTGTCTTCAAATGTATCAACTTTTTTCAAATTACTATTAATTAATTCACATAAGTGCATTTAAGATATAAAATGCCAAAACAACCTTAAAGGGGTTTTCCGAGTTATGTAAAAAAAAATATAGCACTGTAAATCTGATGGTCAGCAATATATACATAAGCTAAGCAAGTTTTAAATCCGTGCTTCTAATGGTAGAAGGGGTTAATCTTTCCTGAAGAATCCAGTGGGAGGGAGACACAGGGCAGATAGCAGCAGCTCCGGTCAGTGCAGGGGGGCGTGGCCAGCACTGTGACGTCTCGTGTACAGACACAGAGCTGCTCTCTCCTGCATGCCACACTTGTGCACGAATCATCATCAGGTTCTTGGTTCTACGCTGTTCACACTTTCATCGCAATTCGTGTTAGCTCGTCATTCTTCAACCGTTATGTTATGGCTCTGCGAAAGTGTATTAATTCGCCAGACAGTTTGTTTCATCTGTGGTGAATATACAGTGTTGAAGCAACAGCAGAATATTACAGACTTTGTGAAAAAGGTATACTTTGCATACTTTGGGCTAAAAATTGGAAATCAAGATAAAGTCTGGGCGCCTCATAAAGTGTGCAAACTGTGTGTTGAGGACCTCCGAAACTGGTTCAAGGGTAAGAAAAAAATCTTTCCGTTATGGGATTCCTATGGTATGGCGAGAGCAAAAGAACCATAGTGACGACTGTTACTTTTGTTCATGCGATGTGAAAGGGTTTAATTCCAAATGGAAGCATTCCATTTCATACCCCAATCTTCACTCGGCAATTCGTCCCATCCCCCATGGCACAGATATACCAGTACCTAAGCCCCCTGCTACCTTGGAAGAGATACCTAGCTCCGATGAAGGTGAAGTCATACCTGAACCAGATGACGAATCAAGTTCTGACTTTGAAGATGATACAAGACCAAAATTGTTTTCTCAGGAGGAGATGAATGATTTGGTAAGAGACTTGAATCTTCCCAAAGATGCTGCTGAGTTACTCAGATCAAGGCTGAAAAGCAGGAATTTATTGTTGCCAGGAGTGTCATCTTCATGGTTCAGACATCGTGAAAAGGAGTTCGCCCAGGAAGACAAGTTGGTTTATTGCATCGATGTCGAAGGTCTGATAGGTCTGTTTAAAATCCAATATGATTCAGAGCAATGGTGTCTTTTTATAGATTCTTCAAAAAGAAGTTTCAAAGCAGTTTTACTCCACAACGGTTTTTACGCTTCCATACCTGTAGGTCATTCCATACACGTGAAGGAAACCTACGAGAACTTGGAATTGGTTCTTCGTAAACTTAAATATGAAGACCATGGTTGGCAAGTGTGTGGGGACTTGAAGGTCTTGTGCATGCTGCTCGGGCAACAAGCTGGGTATACCAAATATCCTTGTTTTGTGTGTCTATGGGAAGTCGAGACCAACAAAATCACTGGACCAAGAAGAGTTGGCAGCCGAGGGTGCTAACAGTCGGTGAAAAAAATGTCCTCCGAGAAACTTTGGTACCTTCCCATAAAGTTCTTCTACCACCTCTCCACATAAAATTGGGATTGATGAAGCAATTCATAAAATCACTTCCAAGAGATGGAGAATGCTTCAAATACTTGGTCACCAAGTTTCCAGGCCTGTCGGAGGCAAAATTGAAGGAAGGTGTGTTCGTCGGACCAGACATTAGAAGACTTATAGTTGATCAAGAGTTTGTCAATACCATGACGGATCCTCAAAAAGAAGGGTGGATTGCATTTAAAGAAGTCATACAGAAATCTTTAGGCAATAACAAAGATCCTCACTACAAAAAGATCATCGGACGAATGCTGAAAGCATTTCAAGCTTTAGGTTGCCTGATGAGTTTGAAAGTGCATTTCCTCCAGTCCCACCTTGACTACTTTCCTGAAACTTTGGGAGCTGTGAGTGAGGAACAAGGTGAACGATTCCACCAAGACATTAAAGAGATGGAAAGGAGATACCAGGGAAAATGGAGCATTACAATGATGGCAGACTACTGTTGGATGCTTCAGAGAGACATTCCAGATGCTACTCACAAGCGTAAATGCACCAAGAGGAGCCTCACAAGGAAGAAGAATCGAGTTTAGTGTGTGTAGGTGAGCTCATTTCAGTTCAAAAAAGGATTTTCATGAAAATATTGTAATAAAACTTTAATTTTATAAGTCTATTTCCATTTATTTTGAGGTATTGCCTTATTTAACATAGTTATCTTAATTGTCAGGAAACGTGATGTCCTATGACAAAATGGAGGTCATTTTCGGATTCAGCGCACCAAAAAACAAAGATTATGTGGAATAACCAAAACAGCTCTCAAAAAAATTTTTTTTGCAGACCTGTGAAATTGATACCTGCATGTGCGAAAGAAAGCGATGGCACATAAATTTAAGCTAATGTGTGCCATCTGCTGGACTTTTCTTGCCCTATTTGTATGCTTCAGAAGCATGCTATTTGTCAGCCTTTTGCTGCAGGTAATCTGTAAAATCAAACTAGTGAATATTACATTCATCAAGAGTTAATGTGGCTATAATTAAATCTTTTATTTTAAAAATGCTTACTTTATTAGTGGTTTATGTATTTAGTTTACTGTTTATTGATTTGATTAAGCCAACTTTCATCAAAATGGTGTCACATCAGTAGGGATAATGGAATACAATGAAGTACATAAACATCAAGAACACAAAAAAGCAATAGAGGTGTAGAGCCTGCAGTCTGTGGCCCCCTCCCCAAATTTATATACTCTTCAGTGAGACTTGATGTGCATATTTCATGGGAGATAATTCCATCTTATCTAGAGTCATCACCATTAGGATACAGGACTCGGGTTGGAACCAGGGCAGGCCCATCCAATAGGAATATGTTGAAGGGGGGTCGAATCAGTGGCAGCGGCTCTGCACAAGGGGGGGGGGCAGTGCAGCACGGCTGGTGTGGCAGAAACCCTTGGGCCGGCCCTGGTTGGGACGAAGAAGGACTCTGAGTCTGTTGGCCACAGGGATCATTCACTCCTCTCATATGTCATTCTCAATGATGTAAAGTCCAGTACAGGTTTACTTCTGAATCACTTAAATGTTATTTAAAGTCATTAAACAGTTGAAACAGTAGAAATTGACAGAAGATGCAGAATATAAAATATTAAAAGCCACAGTTCACTTCACCTTGGTCTCCATCTCTAGGCAGAGAAACTCCTTTTCTTCATAGATGGGAACTTCTGCAAGTAAAGTGAATCTCTATTTCAAGTATCTTTAAGCTGCTGGAGACTGATCTCAGGTTCATGCACTGGTCCATTGACTCTGTAATCCTTATCCTCCTGGATTCAGTTCCTGAGATTTCTTCTGATTCCTTCTGTTTCTCCAGAGGCTTCTTTCTACTTTTGACTATTTGCTACAATTATTTAACCGAATGCCGCACAGAAGTCTCAGAATGGCTCAACACCCACGACCTCAGCATAAACTATAGCAAAACGGAAGCACTCACAATAACAAGGAACAAGAGGTTCACTCTTCCTTGCACTATAGCTCTAAACAACAGACACAAAGCTGTCAAAAGTGAAGTGAATACCTAGGAGAGTCATCCTTGATCAGAACCTAAACTTACAAGCACATATTAACAGAACAACACAGAATGCATACCATAAACTGAAAATCATCCGGAAACTAAAACCCCTCCTCAGCCATAATGATTTCAGAATGGTCCTACAAGCCATAATCATGCCAGTGCTAGACTTTTGCAATTCACTGTACCAAGGCCTGCCAGCAACTATCATTCACTCGCTGCAGATGGTACAGAACAGTGTAAGCCCACATTCTCACAGGAACACACAAACATTAAAACATAAAGCCAACATTGGCTCGACTACACTGGCTTCCGATAAAGAGTCGTGAAAGATTCAAGGCAACAATTAAAATATTCGAAATACTGCAGAAGGAATCAGCTGAGTCACTTCAAGAACTAATAACGACATATCCAGAAAGCCGCCCAATGAGAGCAAACAGCAAAAACACACTAGCTACTCCTGCTGAATTCTCCTAAACTAAGAAGACCACCTCTGACAGGGCTTTATCACTGTATGCATCGGGTTTATGGAACACCCTCCCTGAGGATATCAGAACCATGGGGCAAACCAAGAACTTCAAGAAAAAGTTGAAGACATCCCTGTTTATTGAGCACTTTGGCAATATCACATAGAATAATACTGACAATCCTTCCACTCAGACACCAGACAATGAATAAGGAACAATACTGTACCATCACAAAGCATGATCCCCAATTTGTAAATAAGTTACACTTGTAAATAAGTTATGAAACATACTGTTAAAGATTGTTTATGAAGTCCCCCCTAGGTGAATCCCTGCCCTCACTATGATGTTATAATGTATGCAGGGTATTGAGTTGAATGTGAACCATAATGTTACAATGTAAACAGTTGGATTTTAATGTAAACCACCTTGATTTAAGGAAAAGGTGGTATATAAATACTGTTAAATAAAATAAATCATTTGATGGTGGTGTATTGACAGCCAGCCAAAGACAAAAATGTGCTTTTGGGCTGTAGAATATATACAGTTCAGATGTCCTTCCCCTGGGGGGGGGGAGGCAGGGCCAGCGCAAGGAGATGAGGTGCCCTAGGCGAATCTCATCCCTTGTGCCTTTCCGACGGTCCCCATTGCCTCCTCTCCCCGGGACCTGCAGTGGTGGCAATGATGTGAAACAGCCCTGCAGCGCTTACCTTAAACATCCGATGCTCTGAGGCTGTTTCAGTTCTGCCCCCGCTGCGACCTGATGCTGAATTCCTTTTGTATGGGAGCAGCAGCGACGACAATGGTCTGCCTCTACCCGGACCACTGGTGCTCTAGGTGGCTGCCTAGCTTACATAATGGTTGCGTTGGCTCTGGGGGGAGGACTTCTTCTACTATTACCTCACTGATGGGGAATATCCCCCCGATACTGGGAAGTTCTAGGTTTTAGCAAATGTCACCTCTTATACCAGCTACAGCCACTTAAATGTGCAAATGGTGGATCTTGCAAAACTACAAGGGAAGCCAATTAAGGAGCAGAGCTCCAATCTCAGTCAGTTTTGAGGTGGCTTTGAACCTCAGGCAAGTAAGCATTATGCCTCCCTCAAGGTGTCCTCCAAAGTCCAGGTCCAAATGAGTAGTTAGAGGTCAGTCATGCATAACCCACAGCAGGCGTAAGTCCTGGCATTGAAATTTTACCAGGTATATATGCACTGCCATTCTAAAATATAGAAAGCACATATATTTTAACGTCACCCAAACCACATCCACGGCACACCTCCATCAAATGTGTGCATGCATTTACATAGAAGCAGCACCTTTTTTTTCCCAACTCAATGGAAGTTGGAAAGAATTATATAAAAGGGTTTGGTAATGTCTGACTGGGGCAAAAATTTTATTTATTTAACAGGTTTTATATATCGCTTTATCATTTCAATCAAAGCAGTTTACATTGAAAGTTAAACTTGGTAATATACATTAAACAGGGACATTGATAACTTGGATTTTTATGAGGCAATGGAAGTGACTTGCCCAAGGTCACAAGGAGTGTTAGTGGGAATTGAACCCTGTCTCAGGGTGTCTAAGCCAGTGTTCTTAACCATTGGGCTACTCTTCCACTCCAATAGTTCACCAAAATTTAACAGACCAGGATGAAACTTGGCATGTTGGAAACTGGTTAAAAAAACAAACAAACATTGGGTTTAAAAGTGAATTCAAACTGCACAACCCTGATAAACAACCTCCTACAACTGCAGTGGTGAACCAAGGGCGGGGCAGTAGGTGTGGCCTGCCCTGGTGCCAGCCAAGAGGGAGGTGTACTCCTGCCAGCCCCACAGAGGCAGCGCGGCGAACATGATTAAGCTGGTTTGCCACAGTGCCTCATGCTCCAAGAGCTGCCCACTCTTCTCTCCTGGCCAAAGTCTCATGAATCACATGACTTCAGCTGGGAGAGAAGAGCAACCGGCCCCTGGAGCACGAGGCACTGCAGCAAACCAGCTTAATCGTAAGTTTGCCACGCTGCCTCCGTGGAGCCGGTCGAGGTAGGGAGGGGGGGTGCATCATGGCACAAAGCCCTGGCAGCACCGGGGGGGGGGGGGGCATTTACCCTGGGAGATGGGGGGCTAGGAACGTCACTGCACAACTGCCCTACCAGCCCACAAAATGCCCCATCCCTAAAAATATCATTCTAAAGCTGCCTCACAAACCTGCACACTGCCCCACCCATAAAAAACCTTCCCTCACAACTGCCTTACCACCCCACAAACTGCCCTATGCCTAAAAAATACCTAAATTGCCCCACCACCTCACAAAATGCCCCACCCCAAAAACTACCCTCCTGCAACTGTCCTACCTGCATCTACAACACTACTCCAAACACTGTCCTCATTCCCAAAAATGGCTACCTGACAATTGTCCAAACCCCCAAAACTACCCCTTCGAACTGCCCCACCAACCTACATACTGTCCATACCCTTAAAATACACTCTCTGGCAACTGGCCTACACCCCACAAAAAGGCCAAAAGGAAAAGATGCTGTAGACCAATGGTTCTCAACCTGTGGGTCGCGACCCCCCATGGGGGTCGCCACAGGATTTAGCAGGGGTCGCCTCACTCCAGTTTAAAAAAAATAAAAAAATTGCACAAGTTGCTGCCGCTGCCGCTGCCAAGTCCGCTTCTCAGCAGCAGCAAACTCACCACCTCCCTTCTTCTACAGCCGCGGCTCCCTGTCTCTTAGGGAACCGTGGCTGTGCCTGTGAAAATGTTGTGGAGCCTTCCCATCTCTCGACAGGCTCCGTGAAGCATTGTCCCGCCTCCAAAGGAAGTGGTAAACAACTTCCTTTGGAGGTGGGACAACACTGCACGCTTTGGAGGTGGAACAATGCTGCATGCAGCCCGTCGAGAGACAGAAAGGCGGTTCCTTAAGAGACAGGGAGCCGTGGCTGCAGAAGAACAGGGCAGTAGCAAGCAGACATAGGGAAAGGGGAGGAGGGGGCAGGGAACCTGCAACAGGGCTGACATGGGGGAGTGAGGGAGGGGGCTGACATGGAGGGATGGATGGAGGGATGGAGGGAGGGAGGGGGGCTGACATGGAGGGAGGGGGGCTGACATGGATAGAGGAGGGGACTGACATGGATGGATGAATGGAGGGAGGGAGGGGGGCTGACATGGACAGAGGGGAGGCTGACAGGGAGGGAGGGAGGGAGGGATGGAGGGGGCTGACATGGACAAAGGGGAGCGACCGGGGGACATACTGGACAGATGGGATAAATGCTGGACAGAGGGGAGAGACAGTGTGGGTTAGGATTATAATGGGCTAATGTGGGGGCTAGCACTGGTAATGGGCAAATCGGGTGGGGGGCTAGGACTGGTAATGGGTTGATTAGAGAAGGCCAGGACTGGGAATGGACTGATCAATGGGGGGGGGGGGGTGTTGGGACTGGTAATGGGCTGATAGGGGGGGTAGGACTGGTAATGGACTGATGGGGGGCTAGCATTGGAAATGAGCTGATCAGGAAGGTTAGGACTGGAAATGGGCTGATTAGAAGAGGCTAGGACAGGTAATGGACTGATGGGGGGTAGGACTAGTAATGGGCTGAATAGGGGAGCCTATCACTGGTAATGGGGTTGAGGGGGGACTAGCACTGGAAGTGAGCTGATTGAGGGGGCTTCAACTGGAAATGGGCTGATGATGGGGAGGGGAGGATAGAGCTGCTGGCCTTGGAAGAAAACTGGGGGCTAGGGCTACAAATGGGCTGATGTGAGGGGATGGTAGAATTGGACTGGAAGGGAGTGGATGCTGAGAGGGGTTGCCATGGTATTTGGACTAGAAGGGACTGGTCAGTGGGGAAGGAGGGAGACTGGAAGGGAATGGACACCAGTAGCAGTCATGGGAATGCAAGTTGGCATTGGAAGGTACTGGGAGTGAGGACTGGAAAGGGGCTGATACTGGGGAGGGTTACTGGGACTGGAAATAGGCTGATGAAAAGAAGTGAAGAAAACAAAAGAAGAGATAAGAAATGGCAGATGGACCATAGACCACAGAAAGAGAGCTAAGAGAAGACAGGAAAGCAGAAGCCTCAGATCGGGACCAGCATGATCAGAGAACAAAGGTAGAAAAAATAATTTTATTTCATATTAGTGATTTGACTACAAAATCATAATAATTTTGAAATCAAATATTGTTACTTGTTATTGTGATTAATTATTGTGGTTTAAATAAGTAAATTTTATAAATAAAAACATATTGCAAAGGCCTATAATACATTAATAATTCAACAAATGATTACAGCGACAATGCATTAACGGTAAAGGAAGAGAGACGCATTTGATTTTATCATTGGGGGTCACCACAAGTTGACCAATGGTAAAAGGGGTCACGGTACAAAAAAGGTTGAGAACCACTGCTGTAGACAGTGATAGACTGAGGACATGAGAGAGGGAGAAGACACTAGCAGGAAAAATCAAGCTTAGCAGATGGGTGGGGGTGGGATCAAAAGAGCAGGTAGAGAGTTTAGGAAGGAAGATCTGCAGTTTCCTCTTCAGTGATTTAAAAAAATATGTTAGTGACAACATCAGCACTAATCAAGGTAACAAGCAAATCAGACAATCCTTTCTTTAAAACTGCCACTTAAACATGTACTCCGATTACACATATAAACCAGCTGTTTTTACATGTGTAGTAAATTGTGGCCAATTCTTCCAAAATAACCTCCTACATGTAAAAGAACACTCATGTAATGCATGAAATCTAATCACTAGATGGCCTACAAAATAGCACAGAAAAGGTAAAAGAAAAAACAAAACAAAAAAGATAAAAATATTATTTTAACACACATGATTAATATTAGTTCATAATTAGATATATACAATTAATAATACCAACTTAAAGACTACCACTTCATAAGAAAAAAAACCATATCGGCAAGGCCGGCGCTACCATTAGACAAACTAGGCAGTCTTGCACACTGCCCCTCTCTGGGGCCTGCAGTGACGACAGTGGCTCAAAAAACACAACACAGCGCTGAGTCGCAGTTTCTATCTCCTTCAATCTGCTGCTCCCACGTTCTTCAGGTGCAGACTTCCAGTATGTATAAACCAGGAGGGGGGAGGGGGGAGGGAGGGGGAGGGGGGGCAGAAGCGACAGATCGAAGGAGAGAAAAACCACGACACAGTGCCGAAGCCTTTAGGTAAGCGCTCTATCGCCACTGCAGGCCCCGGAGATGGGAGATTATGGGGGCCGGGGTATGGAGGACCAGCCTGGGGCACAGCATACGACACACAGCAACAATGTCTGCGACCTTTTCGGGTGCATACTGCAATGCTCCTCCGGAATGATCCAAGCAGGGGAAATGGCTCTTTAGTACCCTGGCGTTTCGCTCTGTAACTGATCTTGGCACGGTGTGCATCTCATTTTATTGCCTCTCAGCAGGCAGAGGGGTCAGCAACCATGGCTTGCACCCATATCCAGCATCTCCTCCTTTCTTCGGCTTGGTCGCCCTGGTCTCTGTTTTGCTGTCACTTTTCTCTTTCATCTTTATCTTCAGCATGCCCATTCCTCAGTTTTGTGAATAGCATAAGAAGTTGTGGATCACTTACAGCTGTAAGAAACAATTTTTGACTCTGGCACAACCTGGGCCCAGCGCTAAAATCTCCAGGGCCCCTACTCTTGACCTCCTGGATCCTGTGCACTTCTCTGCATCCAGTTGGAATGATTGATGACCTCATTTACATGCACTTATAATACTGCCATTAGTTTGGCTTTTTGTGTATTCATTATTCTCACATTAAATTTGTTCCTACATTCTGCACCCATAGTAATGCAGGAAATTGTGTGCAAATGTTGTGCTGCCATCTGTGCTACTGTGCGTACACTTTTCAGCACTGGGACCTTAGTTTGTAGATTTTCAAACCAGCTGATCTGACTGTGCAAACAATTAGTGCAAATCAATAGGTCTGTGCAGTCAAAATAAAAATCTGCTGGTCAAGAGGGATCTCATTTAGGATGGAAGTCATGGGATCCAGACCCAAAACCTTGTTTTTAAAGATAGAAAATCACTCCTGGTTACAAGCCAAATAGTTAGCATAAAGTGTGTTAACTATGCTAATAACTGTAAGGACCATGGCTGGCTTGCAAGCCAACAGCCACAACGCAAGCAGCAATTGCATCCTATGTTTGGAAAGCACTTTCAAAAATAACTTTAGACAGCTACTGTAACACTACCACTGTAACCTTGTCCTTTCCAAACTATCTCTTTTCTGTTACACCAACCTCAACAGTAATTCAATTACTTTAGTACAGACAGGTGCAGAGCTCCGACAGGACTCAAGCAGGTTGATGCAGAAACCCTGCGCTAGAGCTGGGTGCTTAAAGCTCTAGTGCAGGGTTTCATAGTGGTGCTTCCCCCGGACACCAACCCCCTAACAGAAACAAAGTCCCCCATGGCCCAGCAGTCCTGATTCCCCACTCACCCAATAAAAAATTCCCTGGTGACCCAGTGGCCCTGATCCCCCCACCCAATTTTAAAAAACCCTTGTGGTCCAGCGGCCCCCATCCCATTCACCCAATAACAAAATCCCTGGTGGTCCCAGAGCCCTCCCAACCCCTCCCAGTACCTTTAATCTGGAACGGGAGTGTTGCCCACATGCCCCTGCACCGCCATCATGAAAAATGGTGGTGCCTGACCCCCATGTGGTGCATTCTGGGATGTACTGGGTGGGGTCAGACTACCATATAAGGCACAAAAATTTATTTAGACAGTTTTGTATACCACCTTATCCTTCAAGGAAAGTGGTCACAACACAATTGGGGGATACATTTAACATGAGGGGCTATGAGACACATATTCTAATACTTACAGGGAACATGGATGGTTAAGTGGCTTGCCCAAGTGGCTTGCCTGTGGGACTAGAAACCTTAGTCCTTCTGGCCCAAGGTTGCTGTCCTTTGGTTGGATTTGAACCCCTGACCTTCTAGCCTGAGGTAACTTGCCCCAACCACTAGGCCACTCTTCCCTGGATGCCCCAATGCTTGGTGTCAAACTTCACCTCAGATGATACTTTTGCTCTCGCCTGAATCTTTATGCCTGCCCAAAGCTGGTGCGAAGAGCCAGTGTAAAAAACAGCACTACATTTCAGCACAGTTTTTTACATTGAGCACCATTACTTATGCAGCAATTTGCCTGCCAAGTGCATTGCAGTTTATTTAGCATGGTTGTTCCTTTGGCATTTTTCCGGCACTAGCTTGCTTTCTGCATCGGAGAGCAAGCCTACTGTGGGAAAAGCGCCAGAAAATGCCTCGCTAAACTTTTCTGCATTGGTCCAAAGGTTAGTAGTCAGACAAATGGCTGGAGTAACACAAGTATTATTAATGATTAATCACTATACTATCGCCAGTAAAAATTAATCATTATACTGTCACAATTAATGATCACCCCCCAGCTGAATCAGCAATATACTGTCGTCAGTAAAATTAATCATTATACTGATCAATCCCCAGTGGAATCAGCAATAATTAACCACTGTACTATTATCAGTAATAACTAACCATAGTACTGCTGATATTAATAATTAACGTTGATTACCAGCCGAGTTTATTGTTGTTTGTAACAAAATACACACTATACCTGTCAATATCCACCCAGTTAATGATTAATGTCTGATCTCCAGCTGAACTGAAACTATCATACTGTTGTTTGTAACTTCACACTGTTGTTTGTAACACATTACACACTATACTGTTGTTAGTAACACATTACACACTATACTGTTGTCAGTAACCACTCAGTTCTCCTGGAACTGCTATCAGCAGATTCGCTATCAATCTGATAACTTCAACCAATAGCTGTTGCATCTGTATCTCAAAATCTAATAATACATTATTACTATCACGTACTATACATTTCAGTACTAACGTGCTTCTATTATCCACAGCAAAACTTTTCTGACCCTTATACCTACCTATATAACTAACAATGGATCTAAAAAGATTTCTTACACTCACCTTAAATATTCTAATGCTCACACTAGGGGTACTACTCTCCCACACCCCTCCCATTTACTCTTTAACTCCAACCTCAAACATTTTCAAGCCTGCACACATTCATATCATCCCATACAAACCCAGACACAACACACAAAGATATATTATCAGTAATCCATCCATAAACAAACCACGCACAAACCAACATATTCATGTTCAAAGACTAATCCAATTGAACCCTTCACCAATTAATAACCCCATACAAATCACTACACAATCAACACAACTAAATTGCATACTTATCAACGCCAGATCAATTAGGAACAAAATCCCCATCATAACCGATCTTATTATAGATGAAAATCCTCACCTACTCTGCATAACTGAAACTTGGCTAAACGAATCTGACTCAGTTCTCCTTAACCAACTAGGAGTACATGGTTATACCATACTCAACAATAATAGAGACAGAAAAAGAGGTGGCGGAGTTCTTATAATAGCAAAATCTCATCTCAATCTTTCGCCTACCCTACTAGATAAACATGATGGTATTGATATACTCAGAATTGAAAATAACAATATAGCCATCTGCCTTATCTACAGACCCCCCACACCTGACATACATAATCTAGACATAATACTTGAGGTTGCATGTAACTCTTCACTGAGAAAGCCCTCTGTTATTTTAGGAGATCTTAACCTTGCCTCATTACCAGATAGCCATGCACTATCTTTCATTGAAGCAATGGAGGAAATGGATTTTAAACAAATAATGACCCACCCCACTCATTGCAAAGGTAATACCCTTGATCTAATATTCTTTCCATCTCACCTCACACTCTCATCTTTTTCTACTTCGCCCACCACAACTCAAGTACCATGGTCAGATCACTTCCTGATACATTTCTCTCTTCCATTCCAACCCACCAACTCTACTCACAATAACGCCAAACGCACAAAACAAAGTTTTCGCCAGTTCAACAAAGAAAGTTTTTTAGAATCTATTTCTCCAAAATTAGACAGTACGTCAAATAATCTTAACGAATTTGTTTCTACCTGGAACTCTATTATTGAATCAGAAGCTAAATATTCAACCTCTAATAAAAGAAAATCTAGATCTAGCTTGTCCGAGAAATGGTACACCTCTGAACTTGCTACACTAAAGAAAAACCTTCGGAAATTAGAGACTAAATGGAGAGAGAAAAAAACATCTGAACTCAGGGTTCAATATTTCTCAAGCCTTAAAACATACAAGGAAGCCATTAACAACACAAAAAGGCTATTCTACACCAAAACATTATCTAAGTCCATCAATAGACCTAGGGAACTTTTTGAGATTATTAAATCTCTAACTAAGGTTCCCGATAACACCCCTAATAAAACACCAATAGATCCACAACTCCTTGCAAACCATTTTGCCAATAAGCTCAAACTAAGCGCCCGTCCAAGCATTATCCTAACCTCTCCCACACCAAATTCCATCACTGAGTGGAGCTCATTCCATACAATCTCCAACAAACAACTGCTTGAGATTATATCAAACCTCAATACTACCACTTCACTACTGGACCCATGCCCGGTATCTTGGGTTAAAGCAACAAAATCCGAACTAGCTCCATACATCTTGAAACTGGTAAATCAATCCCTACTTCAAGGTTACATGCCAGATGATCTGAAATACTCGGCGATTCGCCCTTTACTAAAAAATAAAACCCTTAACAGTTCAGACCCATCCTCATACCGCCCCATTGCCAGCATACCTTTTTTAGCCAAAATCATTGAAAAGGTAGCCCAGATACAACTCCAAGATCATATTGATACCAACTTCCCTTTGGATGAGTACCAGTATGGTTTCCGCTCTTATCACGGAGTAGAAACCTTACTCATATCCCTTCTTGATTCACTTATCCGAGGTATTGATAACACAAAGCAGACCTTCTTACTCATATTCCTTGACATTTCCTCAGCTTTTGACAGTGTTGACCATAATACCCTCTTATCTAGGCTATCACAACTAGGTTTGAAAGATACCACTTTGAACTGGTTTAAGTCCTACATTTCTAATCGCTTCCAATATGTCCATTTAGACCATTCCCCCTCACTACCATTCCCACAAGAACGTGGTATCCCACAAGGATCCTCACTCTCTGCATTACTTTTTAACCTCTATATACAACCTATTTGTGCAATCTTTCAACGTCACAATCTAAGATATTTTATCTATGCGGACGACATCATGCTGTTCGCTCCTTTAGACATAACTAACCTTAATTTCCTCAATATCGCCTCCTGCCTCTCTGAAGCTGAAAAATGGCTCCACTCTATCCATATGGATATTAATTACAAAAAGACTGAAGCACTCTTCGTAACAAGAAATACCACCTTCACCCCCCCAACTTCCATCAACATTCTGAACATTACTCTACCAGTCAAATCTGAAATTAAATACCTTGGAGTGACACTAGACAAAACCCTAAGCATGACTAATCACATAAAACAGACTGCCAAAACTATATTTTTCAAACTGAGAACCATACAGCAACTCCGACCCCTCATTGACATCAACGATTTCAGAACAGTTGTCCAGGCTCTCATTATGCCACACTTAGACTTCTGCAATGGCATCCTCCAAGGAACATCCAAAAAGAATTTACACATCCTTCAAAGAGCTCAGAATGTCACTGCTCGAATCATTGTTAAAGCTAAAATATTCGATCACATTTCTCCTATCCTATACGCTCTTCACTGGCTACCCATTTATAGTAGGATTCAATATAAAACACTTGTCACAACTTTTAAACTCATTAATAACCTAGCCCCATCACAGTTGGCAACTCTACTTCAAACCCCACAAGAAAACAGAACTAGAAGAAAAACTAACCTCAACATGCTACTAATTCCCATTGCCGTGACAAAATCAAAACAAATAACCTCCAACACTGCCTTTTCATTTTATGCTCCCAGCCAATGGAATAAACTGCCCCTAAACCTAAGAGAGATTAAGGATCTCACATCTTTCAGGAAGGAACTAAAAACCTACCTCTTTACTCAACACTATAGCAACCTACAACCTGAAATCAAATTTACTACACAAGAACATACAAATAACCAAACACAAGTTTACCCCACCTAAATCCAGACTTCATTTGAATATCCCCTCAAGTCAGCATCCTCCCAATATTGTACTTATGACTGCAAATAACTCTTGCTAACCATGTAAATAACTTGCCATTTTTGGTTCCTTGTAACATAGTTATGTTCCTTTTATTAATAGCTTACACACTGTTTTCCATGTATCATAGTTCTTATGTAATACTTAATGTTTAATGTAATGCAATATTGCACTGTTCTGCTGTATTGTTGTTTTAAGTTCCTTGTAAACCGCCCTTGATCTCTGGAAGGGGCGGTATAGAAAAGCACACAAATAAAATAAATAAAATAAAAAGTACTGAAGCAAGGTAGACAGAAGCAGCAGCCTCGAGAGGGTGTCACTGCTAACTGATTTTCTGACTTGGGTTAACTCCAGCCTTTTTCCTTGTCTGCCTCACAGCCTAGGAAGCTGCCACTTTCTGTGTCTGTGGGGAACCAGGAAGTATTTTTCTTCCTGGTTTAATGCTCGACACAAAAATACGTGATTTATTTCTGAAATAATCAGATAATAAAACATGCAAAATAAATGTTTGGTGTCTGGAAGTCATCCTAGGTTTTTAGTTTCTGAAAAACTGCGTCTTTCAGCAATGCAGTGGTTGCTTCCAGTAGCTGGAACTGCTGAGAGAGAGCAGCCTGCTTGGATAAAGTGGCCGTGAGCTGTGCTTCAGGATCTTTAAGTGTTTGTGCAAAGAGAATAAAGGAAATTGGTCAAAGGTAAGCTGCTTCACACTTCCTTTAGCACCAGCAGCTATCTACTTTCTGGTAATTTTCCCTGTGTCAAAGTATGCACAGATTGTCGTGACTGTGGTAAATGGACAGTTCTCTGTGACACGGTTACAGAACAAAGTTGGCAAAGCTGGATCAGAAAGCAGAATAGGATTAAACTTCGTCTTTCCCAGGCTTCCTGTCACAAGTAGGGGGAGGAGGGTACAACAGACTGATAGGAATCCTGGGTGCTGGCTGAACTTGGGAAGAGAAGGGGCGGGGCCATTCAGCCTGGATTTTGACAACTGTTAGTTTTTGTAACTACTTTATAAATTGTTTTAGTAAATTCCTGGTTGTATATATTTTTATGCCCCTGTCCCCACCCCCTTCCTTTGGAAAAATAAAGTAGTGTGATTGTGTGTTAGTCCACATTAGTGTTAGTTAGATAAAAGAAGAAACAAAACAGGAAAATAAGGTGATATCTTTTTATTGGACTAACTTAATACATGCTTGGATTAGCCTTTAAAGTAAACACCTTCTTCAGATTAGAACAGCCTTGACCTGGAGAAGAAGGTTTTGACCTTTGAAAGCTACGTGGAAAAATAGTCTACGAGCACTCGTGATAGAAATCTGAGGCTTATTGCATATAAGTGTTAACATGATTTGTATGGGGCACTCGTACCACATTGTCTGCAGTTCTGTATAAAGATGCAATGTGAATAATTCTGCTATAATTCCTGGAGCCAGACTGTGATCACCATCTCATTTCAGGTATGTCACAAGCATTAGTGGTGTGCAACCTGTGCAGTTGCATAGGGCACGCCCTCTCCATGGTCAGTGGTATATGCTGCTGCTGCTGCTGCTGCATTGCTCCTGGTGGATTCCCCCCCCCCCCTACCATGGAAAGCACCACCACTACTTCAGCAATGGGGGAGTAGCCTAGTGGTTAGAGCAGTGAGCTGAAACCAGGGAAGCCTGGTTTCAAATCCCCCTGGCATGACTATCAGGCAAACTGTGGCCGCCTAGAGGGCCAATGGACTAGGGACAAGCCGCTGCTACCCCTCTTGGCATCGGGCATTGGAGGGAGTGGAAGCAAACAGTCCCACAGCACTGAAGTTGTAAAGTAAGTGCCAGAGTACTGTTTGTGGCTACTGCCATGGCTGTAGGTACCAGAGAGGGGTGGCAGCAGCAGCAATGGGCACCAGAGAGGGGAGCGCAAGAGATGAGGTTCGCCTAGTGTGTCTCATCTCCTTGAACTGGCCCTGCCCCTGATGCCTCTTGTGGCATTGGGCAGGTCACATAATCTGTCATTGCCTTTGGTACAAACTTAGACTGCAAGCCCTCTAAGGACAGGGAAGGTAACATGCCATTCAAAGGTGTGAGATAGATAAAATGAAATATATAAAATGGGGCACGACTACCCACAGCTAGTGCAACCCAATTACCTAGTTTTGGACCAGACAGTCAAGTTTTCTCGCAGATTGTACAATGTCTGGTTCAGGGGGTCACCGGACACTGCAATGTCCGGTCACATGGCAGTGGAATAAGCACAGCCATGGCAGGTGGCACGAGCACTCCAATTAGATTTAGCTTTTCCTGTTCTTTGGCAGCCATGAGAGATGTATGCAGGCGCCACTGCTCCTCACATTCACTGCTGTGCCCCTGCCTGCTACCTTGTCTTCTCATGGCTTGCAGAGAGTAGTGCTGACCTGGGCTGGCAAAAAAGGGAAAATATGTAATGCAGCCCCCTCTCTTCCCCCAGCTGCCTCCTCCTGAGAAGAGCGATGCACACGGACAGGGATACCACCCACTCATTCCTCTGGCTGCAGTACAGAGTCCTTAGGACTACCAGGAACAGGTGGGCTCATGGCTCGAAGCATCCTTCCTCTCCTCTTTCTTGCCTTTCCCTCCTCTCCCTTTCCCTCGTGCACCTCCCTTCCCAGTCTGGCACTGCAGCTATCAGAATGCTCCACTTATTTTGCTGCTGTGCCTCTTCTCTTCCTTCTGTGTTGGCATGATTCACATTGAGTTGTTTGAACTGTGCAGTGCTCCTCAGAAGCAGAGCAAGGCATAGTTCAAACAGCTGATTAAGGCTAAAAAATGCAGGGTCATGCACTTAGGATGCCAAACTCCAAGGGAGCGGTACAGTATAGGGAGTGAAGTGCTTTTGTCCATGAAAGAAGAGCTGGATCTAAGAGTGATTGTTTCTGATGATCTTATGGTGGATAAACTGGTAGAAAAGGCGACAGTGAAAGCCAGAAGGATGCTTGGGTGCATATGGAGAGGAATGGCCAACAGGAAGAAAGAGGTGATAGTGTCTCTGTATAAGTCTTTGGTGCGACCTCATTTGGAGTATTGAGTGCAATTCTGGAGACCGCACCTTCAAAAGGATATAAACAGGCTGGAGTCGTGCAGAGGGTGGCTACTAAAATGGTCACTGGGCTTCATCATAAGCCATATGGGGACAGAGTTAAAGCTCTCATTATGTATACTTTAGAAGAAAGACAGGAGAGAAGAGATATGATAGAAACATTTAAATACCTCTGTGGCATGAATGCGCAGAAGAGCCTTTTTGGATTGAAAGCAAGCTCTGCAACAAGGGGCAGAGGATGACAGTGAAAGGAGATAGACTCAGGAGTAATTTGTGGAAATATTTCTTTATGGAAAGAGTGATAGATACATGGAATAGTCTCCCAGTGGCAGTAGTAGAGACTAAAACTGTATCTGAATTCAAGAAAGCATGGGACAAACACAGAGAATCTCTAAAGGAAAAAAGGGTTGTACAGCTTAGTGGTTCATATCGAAGGGCAGACTGGATAGGCCATATGGTCTTTATCTGCCATCATGTTTCAACGTTTCAAGTCCCAAATGGGGATAGAAGAGATAACATGGCAAGAGAAGAGGAGCAGTCTGATAGTGCCAGGCTGGGGTAACAAAGGGGGTAGTTGAGACAGAGATGTATGGTAAGAGTAAGGATTTTGTGATTTGGGTGGGTGGAGAAAGCAGGGATTTTGAAAGTGGGTGGGGTGGAGGTGTAAGGAACAGAGGAGAGACTGTGAAGGTGGGCCAAAAATAGCAGGGATCCTGAGATAGTGGGTAGAGGAATTTTGTGACAGGGGGGATGGAGAAACTTTGTGACCAGGGAGGCAAAGTAGTGACTTGATTTCAGTGACTGGGGTGCGGGAGGCACTTGGTGGTGGGCTACGACTGGGGATTTGTTATAATCAGCTGATGATATGAGTCGGGGGGGGGGGAGTTAAATGGCTTTGTAAAGAGACGAGCAGCTGTAAAGTACTGCTGGAATGACTTGAGAAGTTGTGTGAAAGGTCTGGACTGCTAAGGAGTAAGTGAGAGAGGAAAGGGATGGGTATGTGAAGATAGTAATAGAAGATGAAAATGGTGCAAGGGTGTGGAGAAGAGAAGGAGGAAGCTTCTAGGGGTTAGATAAGAAAGGGAAAGCTTAAAACCTGTGCTGTACCAAGGGTAGGGAAGTGGATGTGGCCTGCCCTGGGTGCTGGCCGGGAGGGGGGTGCATCCCCCCCCCCCACTGGGTCCACACTTCGGAGGCAGCGCAGCAAACTTACCTTAAAGCCAGGTAGCTTGCCGGCCTGCCTCCATTCCAGGCCCTGTTTAATGTTAGCCCATACAGGTCTTTATAAACTCCAAAAACGCTAAAGGCTTCTTGCACAATCCTCTGTATGTCAGAAGTGAATGCAATGATCAGGCCTTTAGCCTTTTTTGGAGTTTATAAAGACCTGTATGGGCTAACATTTAAACAGAGTGTGCCATATTTAACCCCTGACGAAGGTTATCGAAACACGGCCTGTGTCGGGTTGTCCCTGGTTTATGATAAATAAAGCTCTGTCTTTCCATATTACCACACCTAGACTGGGTCCTTGTTCCTACATGGTAATCTTGCTTTTCGTGGTGTTCTCCAATCCAGGCCCAGCAGCTCTTCTCTCCCAGGCAGAAGTTTCGCAAAGTGCAAGACTTTGGCCAGGAACAACTGGGATGGAAGGATATGCTTATGAGGAAAGACTTGAAAGGTTAGGGCTCTTCAACCTGAAAAAGAGACGTCTGAGGAGAGCTATGATAGAAGTCTGTAAAATAATGAATGGAATGGAACGAGTAAACCTAGATTGGTTGTTTACTCCCTCAAAAAGTAGAAAGACTAGGGGACACGCAATGAAGCTACAATGTGGCATATTTAAGGCTAATCGGAGAAAATATTTTTTCTCTCAGCGTGTAATCAAACTCTGAAATTCATTACCGGAGGATGTAGTAAAAGCTGTTAGTATAACTGGGTTCAAAACAGCTTTGGATGAGTTCCTGGAGGAAACGTTCACAAACTATCATTAAAGAGGACTGGGGAAATCTTCCTCTTAACCTGGGACAAGCAGCATGGAATGTGTATAGCTTTGGGAACCCAACAGGCACTTGAGACCTGACATGACCACTGTTGGAAACAGGATACTGGCCTTCATAGACTCTTGGTCTAACCCAGTATGGCATATCTTATGTTCTTATGTAAGAATAACCTGAGACTTACAGGTATGCCAGAAAGTGTAGGGAACAGGGATCTCCCCCCCTTCTGTGAAACAAACCTTCCCAGAGCAATTGGCACTGCAGCCATCCCAAGTGCCAATAAAGGTGGAAAGGGTGCACAGGTTAGGACTTAGGCCAGAAGGTAATGCCAGACCATGTCCAGTGATCTTGAAAGGGCTGAACTCTGTGGACAAAATAGTTTTCATGACCACCCACAGAAAGAAGAGGACTTTAGAGCTGGAGAGCACAAAGGTCCTTGTGTTCTAGGACTTTTCAGCAGAGGTAACAGCAAAGGGGAAGGAGATCACCCATACTGCTCTAGGTTGTTTGCGCAAGAGGTGAAGTTCAGTTTTCAATACCAGGCTTGACTGTGAGTCTACCATGAAAGGACCACGAGAATCTTTGAAAAAAAAGAGGAGGTGCAGAAATTTGTGGAGGCTCTTCAGAAGGGATTTGCTTGAGGGACCAATTTAGGGGAGTTGCAGTAATTAGCCTGGAGAAAGATTGCCAAATGCTGGGAAAGCTTTCCAGAATATTTAAGTTGCTCTTGATCTGTAGGTGCAAGGAGCTCTTTGCTCTTAGGGAACGAGTCCATTCTCTAGAGGCTAGAGTAGCAGACTTGGAAGACATAAGAAAGACAGAGAGGTACATAGACGAGACCTACAGGGATATAGTCCTAAAGTCCCAGCTCCAGTCTGGCAGCAACCCTGCTGCCATGGAGGAGAGAGATCACGTGACAGGAAAGCATCACCCTGGTGTGGCAGGAAGTGATCCTGTAACTAGGACCTGTCCTTCAGGTGATGTAAAACCCTCTCGCACCGAGGAAGTTTCTCAAGGTCCATGTGCCCATGAGGGAAGGGTTAGGACTGCCATTATAGTTGGTGATTTCATCATTAGGCATGTAGATAACTGGGTGGCTGGTGGATGTGATGATCGCCTGGTAACATGCCTGCCTGGTGCGAAGGTCTTACATAGTGCTAGGGAGGAGTCTGCTGTCTCTGTACATGTTGGTACCAATGACATAGGAAAATGTGATAGGGAGGATCTGGAGGCTAAATTTAGGCTTTAAGGTAGGAAATTGAAATCCAGAACTTCCAGGCTAGCGTTCTCCGAAATGCTTCCCGTTCCATGTGCAGGACCCAAAAGGCAGGCAGAGCTCCGGAGTCTCAATGTGTGGATGAGACGATGGTGCAAGGATGAGGGTTTTGGATTTGTTAGAAACTGGAGAACATTCTGGGGAAAGGAGGGGCTCTTCCGAAGTGATAACTTCACCTTAACAGGGATGGAACAAGGCTGCTGGCATTAACCTTAAAAAGGAGATAGAGCAGCTTTAAAACTAGATAATAAGGGACAGCCGACAGTCACCCAAGAGCGCATGGTTCGGAAGAATGTATCCTTGAAGGATGCTACCAAAAGCAGAGAGGTTCCAAAAAAAGAGTAAAGTAGCCCAAATGCCCTCGAGTATGGAGCAGACAGAGCGTAAAGGTTCCAAATTACCCATGCCTACCAATAGCCAGATTAATATGAATAAAATACAGTCTCTAAAATGCTTGTATGCAAATGCTAGAACTCTAAAAAATAAGATGGGAGAGTTAGAATATATAGCACTAAATGAGAGGTTAGATATGATTGGAATCTCAGAGACATGGTGGAAGGAGGACAACCAGTGGGACACTGATACCTGGGTACAAACTACTGTATATTGTAATGATAGAGCTGATCAAACTGGTGGAGGGGTTACGCTCTATGTTAGAGAGGGCATTGAGTCAGAAAGGATTAAAGTTTTGCAGGAAACAAAATTTGCTGTAGAATCTCTATGGATTGAAATTCCATGTAAAAAGGGGAAGGCGATGGCAGTGGGGGTGTACTATCGACCATCTGGCCAGAATGAACAAATGGATGATGAAATGCTCAAAGAAATCAAGGAAGCTAACAAAAGTTACAGCACAGTAATAATAATGGGTGATTTCAATTACCCCAGTATCGACTGGGTCAGTGTCACGGCAGGACATGCTAGGGAGATAATGTTCCTAGATGAAATAAATGACTGCTTCTTGGATCAGCTGGTTCATGAACCAACCAGAGGGGAAGCCATATTGGACCTAGTCCTTAGTGGAACACCAGATCTAGTGCAAGAGATAAGGGTGTTGGGGCCACTTGGCAATAGTGATTATAGCATGATCGCATTTGATTTAATTAGTGGAGGAGGTATAGTAAGGAAATCCACAGTACTACCTTTTAACTTTCGAAAGGGAGACTATGATAAAATGAGGAAAATAGTTAAGAAAAAAACTAAAAGAAGCAGTTGCAAAGGTTAAAGACTTACATCAAGCTTGGGTGTTGTTGAAAAATACTATCTTGGAAGCCCAGACCAGCTGTATTCCACGCTTTAAGAAAAGTGGTAGGAAGTCCAAAAAACTGACAGCATGGTTTAAAGGTGGTCAGAGAGGCTGTTGCCAAAAAAGCATCTTTCAGGAAATGGAAAAAACAGCCAAACGGAAAAACCTGGAAACAGCACAAGCACTGGCAAGTCAAATGCAAGGCATTGATAAAGCAGGCAAAGGGAGAATTTGAGGAGAAGCTTGCTGGGGAAGCAAAAACGCGTAATAAAGACTTTTTCAAGTACATTCGTAGCAAAAAACCTGTGAGAGAGTCAGTTGGTCAATTAGATGATAGAGGGGTTAAAGGGGTACTAAGAGTCGACAAGGCGATAGTGGAGAGACTGAATGAATTCTTTGCTTCGGTCTTTACTGAGGAAGATGTAGGGTTGTTACCCATGACTGAAGTGGTATTTAAAGGTGCGGAAGAATTGAAAGACATATTGATAATGGGAGTCATGGCCTAATATTGATACATCGGGAGGATGTATTACAACTATTAGATAAACTGAAGAGTAGCAAATCACCTGGGCTGGATGATATACATCCAAGGGTGTTGAAAGAACTGAAATATGAGATTGCAGACCTGCTATTAGTAATCTGTAAACTTTCATTAAAATCATCTGTAATACCTGAAGATTGGAGGATCACCAATGTAACGCCAATTTGTAAAAAGGGTTCCAGGGGTGATCCGGGAAACTACAGACCGGTAAGCCTGATGTCAGTACCGGGAAACATGGTAGAAACCATCATAAAGAACAAAATTACTCAGCATGTAGATAGTCATGGCCTAATGGGAGACAGCCAACATGGCTTTAGACAAGGAAGATCTTGTCTTACTAATCTGTTATGTTTTTTTGAATGTTTGAAGAAACAGGTGGACAAAGGTGAGTCGGTTGATATTGTGTATCTGGACTTTTAGAAAGCCTTTGACAAGGTCCCTCAGAGACTTTTGGCAAAACTAAAGAGTCATGGGATAGGAGGCAGTGTACTATTGTGAATAAGGAACTGGTTAAAAGATAGAAAGCAGAGGGTAGGGCTAAATGGCCAATTTTCCCAATGGAGAAAGGTGAATAGTGGTGTACCCCAGGGATCTATACTGAGTCCGCTGCTTTTTGACATATTCATAAATGACCTGGAAAAAGGAATAACGAGTGAGGTTATCAAATTTGCAGATGACACAAAACTATTTAAAGATGTTAAAACCCAAGAGGATTGTGGAAAATTGCAAGAGGATCTTGATAAATTGGAAGACTGGGCATCAGAATGGCAGATGAAATTTAATGTGGACAAGTGCAAAGTTATGCACCTAGGGAAGAACAACCCAAACTATGGTTACACGATGCAAGGTTCCACATTAGGAACCACACCCAGGAAAAAGATTTAGGCGTCATTGTGGATAACATGTTAAAACTCTCGGCCCAGTGTGCAGCAGCGGCCAAGAGAGCAAATAGAATGCTAGGTATGATAAGGAAAGGAATGGAAAATAAAACAAAAGATATTATAATGCCTCTATATCGTTCCATGGTGAGACCGCACCTTGAATATTGTGTGCAATTCTGGTCGCCGTATCTTAAAAAGGCTATAGAGTTATTAGAAAAGGTTCAGAGAAGAGCCACCAAAATGGTAAAGGGGATGGAAGGATACTCCTATGAAGAAAGGCTAAAAAGGTTAGGGCTCTTTAACCTGGAAAAGAGACGGCTGAGGGGAGATATGATAGAAGTCTATAAATTAATAAACAGAGTGGAATGGGTAAATGTAGATCAATTGTTTATGTTATTTATTTACATTCTCTTATATACCGCACTATTCTGCATCAGTGTGGTTTACATTGAACAAACTGAAATTACATTGAACAGGGCATTATAACTTGGAGATAACTATTTTACAGGGAACATGGGCTATGGAGGGTTAAGTGGTTTGCCCAAGACCACAAGGAGCACCTGTGGGACTAGAAACCCCAGTCCTTCTGGCTCAAGGTTGCTGTCCTTTAGTGGGATTTGAACCACTGACCTTCCAGTCTGAAGTACCTTGCCCCAACCACTAGGCTACTCCTCCACTCTGTTATCAGAATATCAGAATATAGAAAGACTAGGGGACATGCAATTAAGCTACAGGGTAAACTAAGACTAATAAAAGAATATTTTTTCACTCAACGTGTAATCAAACCCTGGAATTTGTTTCCGGAGGATGTAGTAAAGGCTGTTAGTGTAACTGGGTTTAAAATAGGTTTGGACAAGTTCCTGGAGGAAAGGTCCATAACCATTAAGGGACCCAGGATATCAATGCTTGACCCAGTACAAGCATTGTGGAACCTGTGTCTTTTGGGGAAACTGCTAGCTACGTATGACCTAGACTGGCCACTGTTGGAAACAGGATATTGGGCTTGATGGACCTTGGTCTGACCCAGTATGGCATATCTTATGTTCTTATGTATTTTTGACTGAATTTTGCAGAACAGTTGCTCCCCATTAAAGAGATTAAGATGCTCATTATGAAGGCAAGAAGGGTGATTTTATGGTGGCCAGGACCAATGTTCCCTCTAATTTTCTGTAGGCTGTGTGCGCGCATAAAATATCGGCTGTGCAGCTTTTGAAGGAAGGTTAAATTTTTGTGCGCCACATAACGACACTCGGAGTTATATACTTTAAAATTTGACTACACGTCAGAATACGGTATGTACACCACATTGATTGCACTAGAAAATATTGTAGAACTTGTGAAAACCATAAATACACAACAACTTTTAAGTTTTAAGACGTCTGTGTTGTTTTCTATCAGAATCAGAACCGTAATTTTTGTGCGCTCTGTTAAGTATGTGCGCTCACTCGGTGAGGTGTGTGCGCGCGCACACGCGCACAGCTTAGAGGGAACAGTGGCCAGGACCAAGGATATGTTCTGCCACAGTGTAAAAATAAACTTTCAGGGGCAATGCAGGACTTTAAACCTCAAAGACTGGAGTCTGAATAATGACTGAGTACATTTTGTTGAAGTATGTGGAGCTATAGGAGAGAATGAACACTGTAACATGCTGCAGGACAAGAGGATTAGCCAAACTGATGGAATTTTATAGTTACTAGCTGGGTGGGGTGAGGGAGGAGTGGAGGTTGGACCACGCTGAACTATGGCTGGGAAAGGTGGGAAAGAAAGGAGGGGGAAGGTCATAAGTGGGTAGAGTGGGTGAGACTGAAACAGTGGGTGAGACTGTGAGAATGAGTGGGTGGGAGACAGAGAGGGAAAGAATGAGTGGCACAGTAAGAGGGTGAAAACCTTGAGGGTTCTTTTGTCTCCGATGTGGGACTGGAATGGACATGAGCATTAGAAAAGAAGCGGCTGTTGAGTTTGTGAAGGAATCCCAGTAGTTACCAAGAAAGCATATCCTTAGCTGGGGGGCGAGCACTGGAAAGAGTGCAAGGTAATTTGGAAGAAATAAGAGTGAGAGTGTGTATGGATAGCTGATTTCACGCTAGTGATTTTGAATGTGGATAGAATTCACTCCATGGTGAAAAGAACAAAGATATTAAAGGATTTGAAAAAGTTAAAGTGGATATAGGGGGAGGAGTGGCCTAATGGTTAGGACAAGGTACTTCAGGCCAGAGGGCCAGGGGTTCAAGTCCCACCTGGGGACAGCAATCTCAGGCCAGAGGGACTGGGATTTCTAGTCCTACAGGCACTCCTTGTGGTCTTGGGCAAGCCACTTAACCCTCCATTGCCCATGTTCCCTGTAAGTATTAGCATATGTGTGTCATATCCCCTTGTGTTAAATGTATCTCCCAATTGACCACTTTGACCCAGTGAAAAGCAGGATATAAATATAGCTAAATAAATAAATATAGCATTTTTCCAAGAAACATATCTGAATGCAGTTGAACAAAAAAAGTTGCAAAGGGCATGGGTGAGAAAGATATATTTTTAAGTTTATAAAGGGCAGCAAAGAAGGGTAGCAATATTAATGAAGAAAGCCCTGGGGATCCAAGTGAATAAGATTATGCAAGATCCAAAGGCAGATATATTATATAGGGGACACAGAGGGTTGTAAATTGATGCTTTGTAATACATATGTGTCTAATGTACACAATCATAATTTTTTGCCAAGTGGTAGTGAAAGGGACAATGTATATGGAATATAGTCCTATTATTATTGGTGGAGACTTCAATATAATAGCTGATCCACAAATGAATTGCAAACCCAAAAGAGCAGCTAAGAGTGGGCTGCTTTGACAAAGGTGTGAATGTTGTCATGCAAGAATTGGGGGTGATTAATGCTTGGCGATATCAGCACTCATGGGAGTAAGATTTCACATTTTATTCTAATCCTCATAAAATAAATGCCCAGTTAAATTACTGGTTATTATCTCAGACTCTGTTAAAGAGACTCCAGAGAATGATCAGGGTAGTTCTTGAGGTCCTATGGGGCCATAGAGATTTACTTTGGGGAATGCACCTGATTCACTTTCAAAAGAAGATTTAGGGAGTTTGTGCAGAACACCTGGCTAGATTATGACCAAGAAAATAAAGGGACGGTGGAATCCGCAGTAACTTATTGGGAAGCTATGAAAGCAGTTCTTCGAGGGAAGATGGGCTACATAGCCTAACTGAGAACAGAAACTGAGTCAGCTCACACAAAAGGCTTCATGTATCCCAAATGAAAGAAGAGGATAAAGTTCAGGCATCAGTTAAAAAACTAATTAATGAATAACTTGTTCAAAGAGCCAAAAATAATCTTTTATTCTTCTGCAATATAACTTACATAGATGGGGGCATAAGTCACGGAAGCTCCTGGCCTGTAACTTGCAGTGGAGGAGGGTGAGAACAAAAATTAAGAATGTGGGGAGTCAAATCCAGATCCCCTCTAAAGATATGGAAAATGTTTTGTGGACTATTATAAAACTTTATGTAATGCAGGGGAGGAAAACCTCAAACAAGGGGAAAAATTCTTTTGAGACCTTGAACTCCTGGTGTTGGAGGAAGAGGAATTACAGAGTATAAATCGACCAGTCACTGCCATAGAAATAAAAGAGGCTATTAATAAGTTAAAATTAGCAAAAAAGCCTGTGTCTTGATGGTCTGGGAGTGGAATTTTATAAGATCATACTAGATCTGGCAGTGGATCCATCGAAAGAGATGTTTGGGGAAGTGCCAGTGCAAGGAAATGAGGCACCGTAGGCGAACCTCATCCGTTGCACCCACCCCCATGCAAACAGGAAGTTGGCCATTGGTGGGGGCAGAAGCAGACAGCCCCACAGTGCCAATGTTTGCAGGTGAGCACCTTGGGGCTGTTTAAAGCCTTTGCGACTGCTGTAGGTCCCGGTGAGTGGTGACAGCGGCGGCAGTGAGCACCCTGGGAGGGCCAGTGCTGTAGGCGACCGCCCATTTTGCCTAATCGTAGCGCCGGCCCTGGTGCTCACACATAGGCAGCTAAGACCAGAATAAAACTGGGCGTATATAGTCTTGCTCCCAAAACTAGGGAGAGATCTGCTGAAAGTGAGCTCATATCGACCCATCTCTTTACATGAAGGCCAATTCCGAAAACGTGCACATCCGGGCAGTGGGCACATCCAAATGGAAACGTGCAGAAATAGAACCCAGTTCCGCACATGCAGAAATAGATGCGGCTGCATGCACAGAACTGCCTACATAGACGTGCTAAGCGCAGCCCACACACAGTGCTATGTTGTATGAAGAGGGGTATATGCTGACAATGGCTTTGTACGTCTCTGCGCTTACTGTATTCCAAAAACATATAAGTCTAGAACCCTGCTCTTCTCCACAATATATCCACAAATGGCCATGCCCCCCTTCAAAATATGCAGCTGTGAAGCTGCTGTGGGCACGGACAGTGCTGTTTTGAGGTTGAATGACACTGAAAGATGGCGAGACTCACAGGTGGATTCAAGCTAGACAGTAGAAACCAATCTGTGGCGTACCCAGACTACTACAAAGCACTCAGTGCACAGGTTCACAGCAATGCAGCAGGAGAAGATACAGAGCAGCACTACAGACGTGGCAGTAGAAGCCCTCCTGAGGTATGCACGTTGTGAATGGCTCAGGAAGATGACTGTATAATGTCAAGTAAGGACATGATCCCAGCAGAACAGGCCCCCCATAGCGAACTACCCAAACATTTCCCCTGCACTACTAAAGGGCCATTGGAATTTCAGCAGTCAGCAGTGCAAGCACCACACAGACATACCCAGAGACACCATCGTCGCTCTCTACAACGGTGCACATGGGAATGTCGTACTGCATTTTGCACCATTGCACGCCCACCCTCTGAGGTCCTCTGAGTAGTGACAGGGAAGTGTCTGGAGAGGGAAGTGTTTGTGGATCTGTCCTGCTCAGTCCTGTTTGTATTCATTGGCACCTGGTGATGCTGAAGGCAGCCCTATGGTCCAGGTACTTGCCAGGCATACCTGTCCCCCCTGGATATGTAGATGAGCAATCTAGACCTCCCCCCCCCCCCCCCGGTGCAGCCCTCCAACCATGCATACACACGCACTCTCACTTGCAGCCCCACAGAAACAGCTGTCTGCCAAAAGAATGCCCAGCACCAAATGTCTTAGCTGATGGATAGGAAACCATAGTAATCACTACTTCCAACCCAGCCTCATACCCGCTCACTACATTTCTATTTGGCTACCTACATACACGATAACTACAATAGTGGACCTCAATCAGATACAGAGCAGCAAGAGTCCCAAACAGCCCTTTCAATATATCTGCCTCAAGGGTGAAACCCCATGTGTGCATTGCACATCATAGTCCCACATATGTAAACAACTGCAACAGTGACCTGTGTACAAGATATGTGCCATGCAGCCACTGGTGTAAGATATCCCCAATATAGTGTTCTGATAGGATTTACATATGACCATATCTGCATCAGGGGACTGTACACACTGCATAGAGCATATTGTAGAAATCCACTGTGTGGAGCACAACACTCCAACTGGCTGGATACTGCACATAGCACCGATGGCTCAGCTTAGATTTTTATATGAGGTCATAAGACTCCGTCACCAGTATCATTTCCAAGACGTGGGCATTGTTAGGAAACCCTAGCTGTGCCCCCTTAACTCACATAGCAAACGCCAGCATGGCCGGATTGAGCACCAGTGCTCTACTGAATACATTTATGGGGCTGTTTATTTCTGCGGCTTTGACTTATATCCTCCCTCTCCTCTGCTTTCTTTTCCATAATACTGCATGCTGTGGTTTTCTAGGTTGCAGTCACACCAGTGCACAGCATAGGTTAGTCATCCATTCACCACTACTGGCTGCATTGGGGTGAAGAGCAGAAAAATTTCTAAGTCCTACCTTTATTTCCATGTTTTTGTAGGTTAACCTGGACATCTTCAGGGTCGACTGCGGGCGTACATGGGTGCATTGTTCCCTCTAAGCTGCGCTGGGTCCGCCGCCAACATTCCTGCCGGCGGGGAGGGGGGTGCAGTGTGATAGATCGCTCCGCCCCTCCCCCACCGGCGGGAATGCCGGCAGAGGACCCAGCGCAGATGAAAGGGAACATTGCAAGGGTGCTGTGACATGTTTTGGACCCTGTGTCTAACACACGCCGCAGCACCCTCGCAATGTTCCCTTTCATCTGCGCCGGGTCCTCCGCCAGCATTCCTGCAGGTGGGGGGAGGGGCGGAGCGATTGATCACACTGCACCCCCCCCCCCCCCCCCGCCGGCAGCTTAGAGGGAACATTGCATGTGTGTGACCGCAACAGGCTTTATATGTCTCCGTGGCTGGCCACGCCCCCATTTTGCCCCTTCCCATCCACATTCTGCAATCCCCATTTAAGTGTCATGTACGTGCAGGGCCGTGAAGGTTTAAGATACAGGTTTAGAGGTTTTCGCAAGATACACATCTATCCAACACGTACAGGCGGCTTATTTGTGGTTCAGAATGACCTTCTTAATCAAGATACAAAATTGCTGACAGCAGTTCTTGTCAGTAGATTGGAAAGATATCTTCTGCACTTGGTACATGAGGATCAGGTGGGGTGTCTGCAAGGCAGACTGGCTTCAGTAAATGTCTTGAGGGCACTGACTGCAATACAGGCTAGTCAGAGCTGCAGGGGGAAGCAGCAATAGTAAGTTTAGATGCAGAAAGAGCATTTGAAAGTGATATGGAAATATTTCTTCTGGGTGCTGGAAAAATACCAAATTGAGGAATTGACAGTGGATAATGATTCTGTATGCTAATTCAACTGCTCAACATATAGTGAACAGCAATGCACAATATAATTTTTATTTTATACTCCTGCTGAAATTCTGCAAACAATAATTCAAAATTGTGCACTTTTTTTTATACTTAATTTAAAATACAATACGGAAAAAAGATATCACTCAAAAACAATATGCTTTGTTATTTTGGCAAAAATGTATGCAGACTTTTACATAATTCAGAGCTTTTGAATTTTGTTTGCAGAATTCCAGCAGGAGTAGTTTTAAGAGGCACCAGGCAAGGATATCCGCTTTCACCCTTGTTGTTCGTCTTGTCGCTGGAGTGACTTAGAAATTAAGGGGATTGTTATAGATAAGATTAGTCTGTGCTTAAATTTGTTTGCAGATGCTATGCTATTATTGCTTGGGACAATACAACAAGACATTAATAAGGTTATAGAAATAGCGAAGCTTTTGGGTTTCAGAGGCTAAGCCCAATCCTGTTCAGTGGAAACAAATAATGCATGAGGTGCAGATGTATAAAGCCCATAAGAAGCCAGAATGGATATGGTATTGTCAAATATGGCTACAGTTTAATGTAAGCATCCTGTAGAGAGAGTTCCTGAGGAGTGAAGGGTGGGAGGAGGATTTGGGTCTGAGGGGGATGCAAGAGTGAAGAATGTGAGCTGAGGTGGTGAGTGTAGTGAGTATGGGGAAGTTGAAGATTGGGTGCAAGATTATTGGAAGTGTGAATAACAGATTGATTGGAGAAAAGAAAAAGGCAACAAGGGATATTTATTTATTTTATTTAGCTGGATCAGAGCGGTCAATTAGGGGATACATTTAACACGAGGGAATATGAGACACATACGCTAATACAGGGATAGAAATGTGCAGTGAAGCTAGTGCTATCTTTGATAGCCTGGAAGGTTATTCTTTCTAATGCTTATTGTTGGTTTTGTTAACAAATTAGTCATGTCACATTGTTGATTCTGGGATGTAGATACTGATGTTACTGCTTGTCTGTCAGAGCGAGTGAGGAGGTGAGCTCCTCCCCATTCCTCCGTGCAGCCAACCACTGGCAAGCCCCGCTTTAAAAATTGGAGCCCCGATCATCTAGTACTGACTGATTTGTTCTTCAGGCAGCCCATGGTATACACAGTATTCGTCACCAGCACCATAATAACTTAAAATACAATGGGGACATTGAATGCAAATATATCTCATGCATATTCATTAGGGATATCCCGAAAACCTGGCAGGACTGCGGCCCTCCAGGACTGGTTTGGAGACCCCTGCCATAGAGGGATGGGGAATGAGCTAAACTATTGGATGCACTATTTATTTATTTGGACATCTTTTTATATTTATTGGTGTGGTATTTACTCCATTTTCATATGTATCTTTGTCCTTCATCTGTGGTCCTTCTCCTGGAGTTTCTTCCATTAACTCAAAACAGAAATATTTGTTCAACATTTTCAGATTTTCCTTGTCACACTCCACACAGGGGTCCTCAGCATCTTTCTGTCTTACAATGTCATTTCTTGCCTTCCCCTGTCTTCAACATATCTGAAAAGATCTTGTCACCTTGTTTTACATCTTTAGCCATTTTTAATTCTGTCTGTGCTTTTGCCATTCTGATTTCTCTCTGAGCTTTACCTGGTATTCTTTTCTCTTGGGGGAAATTTCTCCAAATGGGTTAATTTTGCACATACCATGACAGCAATGAACCTTACTCCTAAGCCAGGATATGTGGAGTAGGATCTCAGCTTCTCAAATTTATTTATTTATTTATTTAACATTTCTTATATACTGCCTTTCATGATATCAAGGCGGTTTACATTGAACAAACTGAAATTACATTAAACAGGGCATTATAACTTGGAGATAACTATTTTACAGTGAACATGGGCTATGGAGGGTTAAGTGGCTTGCCCAAGACCACAAGGAGCACCTGCTAATGCTTGCCATAGTATTTGCATTGTGCCAAAAGCGAGCTTCCTTTTGGAGTTTTTAAGATGTAACATGTAAGGTAACGTGTCAAGGTGACTGGAAATTCCTCTTAATCAGGCTTATGGCTCTTAATACAACGGAAAATATTTTTGTCTATTTTCTGTGTTCCTCTTCTTATGATCTTCTATTTGTTGTGAACACTACATTTTTTGCCTTTATTTTTTAGTCACTTCCTTGGAGATCCATAGCAGTTTCCTTATCTTGCTTTTATTGACTTTTCTTACTTAAAGATCATTTGCCATTTTTTGTTTAGCTCCTTTCAGTTTGGCCCACTGCCTTTCCACTTCCCTTATCTTCTCCCATTCTATCAGTTCCTCTTTCAGGTACTTTCCCATTTTACTGAAGTTAACATGTTTTGAGTTTTGTGTTTCTGAACTCCATTTTAGTCCTTATATCAAACCATACCATGTGATCATCACTGCTGCCCAAGTGGACACCCACCCAGACATTAGACACACTGGGCCCGATATTTATTTGGGTGGGCTATGCACCGCGTCAGCACATAGCCCTGCCCGCTGACCCCTAACCCCGGATATTCAATGCCATGGTGATGATATTGAATATCCGGGGTCACCACACAAGCCCTGGAGCCTCTGAGGATCGCAAAGCTCGCCTAGTTTCAACCATGGATCTCTAACTTGGTAGCAGTGCAATATTGCCACTACCCAGTTATCAGTACTCCTCACCTCTGCTCCACCCCGGAACGCCCCCAACATGCTCTGATGCTAACCGGATGGGGATATTCAATGGCACTAACTGTGTAGTTGCTGTTGAATATTCCCATTTAAGGCATTTACATGGTTTACTGGACCGTAAACCATGTAAATGCCTTTCGAATATCGGACCCATTTGCGAGAACTAGATCCAGCCCTTCTCGCGTGGGTTCCTTCACCATTTGTCTGAGCAGAGTAACTTGCAGTGGCATCCACAATCTCTCTACTCTTTTCTGATTCTGCAGATGGGATATTCTAATCCACATCCAGCAGAATGAAATCTAGCAACAGCATCTCCACGTTCATTCCCAACTTTTAGGTATCCATCGTCAGATCTAATTTGTCACCACTCCTGATTTTGTCATTCTGCACTGTGGATCTTGCGCAAACTCATTATTGAAAAACTTGCCCTTACATGTTCCAGGATGTCCATCCTACAGGTGTGCAGGATGAAATTCTCCAGGCAGAAGATTGTGAGAGGAGACTCTGGCATGGCATCTTATCTCCTTCTCTTTGGGAGAAGGCATCAGCCTTGTTATGCTGGGTGCCTCACTGGTAGGTCAAACAAAGCTGAAGCAGATAAATCAAAGCGATCAACAAGCTTGTCAGGCGTTCATATTTTGAGAGGTCTTTAGGAATTCCAATTTCCTTATTATCCTGCTAGACCAGTCCAGATGAATGGGTTATGCTCCCCAGCCAGCAGGTGGAGGCAGACTAGAGCAATTTTCAGTGATGTCATCACTTTGGTCTATCCACTGGTGCAGCACTGAGAGAAGCCAGTATTGTCTGCCTCCAGCAGGTGACAAGGTCTTTGGACTAGTGCAGCAGTTCATATAGGCCTTTCTTTCCTGGCCCTAAGCATGGTCCTGTGGCTCTCTTGCTGCTTGCAATAAAGCAGCTCCAAATTAAAAAAACAAAAAAGAATCTTCTTTCCTCTGGCAGTTGAGTCTCACAGGCCTGTGGGAGTGGCTGCCTTGGGTTTCTCTGGCCAGCCTGGCAGGAGCTAGGATTCCCTTTGCAAGGTTTCTTTTTCAATGCAGCCTTTGCAATTTTTTTCTTTTTGCCATATGGAGCTCTGCCGCTCTTGCTGTTCCTATCAGGTCATCTCTGCAGTGGACTCTTTTTGCATAATGTGATGGTGACACCTTGGGCACCAGTTTTTGGGCATTTTCAAGAGCCCCCTATGGGGGGGCCCGGAGCCCGATGCGAATTCTAATGCCTGTGCTGTCTCCCACAGTTTTCACATCTTGGATGGTGCATAGTCTCTGCAGAGAGGGAACATGGTGAAGAGGCCTCAGGCTTTAGCTGGCAGTCCCCCTGGAGTCCCAGTGTCCTTTTCTGGACAGCTTTGATCAGCAACTACTGAAACAGCTCACCAGCTACTTTCAGCTACTAGCTGCTTGGCAGCCCTCTTCACGGAGGTCTAAGGCACAGGTCTCCCCTACAGGGACCAAGTGCTCTCAAGCACTTCTGTAGCTGACAGCAAAGGGATTAAGCACTCCTGCTTCACCCTTTCACCTGTCCATTCCTCTGGGAGCCCAGCCTTAGCACCTATGGGCATTTTTTGGGATGCAGGACTCTTTCTCCGGAGGGTGAGTTTGAGGAGGAAGGGGAGATTACCCTGATGGAAGACAAGGACCTTCCATGATCTGCCTCCACCTTTTTCACAGAGAGGACATTCCTATTATTAACAAGAAGGCTTTGGCAGCTTTGCATATTGTAGATCCTGCTCCTCAACAAGCTTCACAAGCAGACCCTATTCTGGAGGGTATCAGACATCCTTCTTGATTCTTTCCTCTTCCTGTGTCTATGCAGCAGCTTGCAGTCTCCTAGTGGGAGACCCCTGAGCTGGGCTTTAGAGGCCCTAACATCCTCTTTCATCTGTACCCTCTGCCCCAGGGTAAGTTGGATTAGCTTTTTGGGCTCCCTCGAATGGACGCCCTCATCATGGTGGTGACAAAGCGCATGACCATTCTGGGAGAGGGAGTTTCATGATAGAAGGCCTCCTTAAGAATGCCTTTGCAGCCTGTGCCCTGGGCTCAAGCAGTGCTGGGTGCAGGCCTGGTGTCTCAAGTCCTCTTGCGCTGGGTCCAGCAGCTGCCAGTCTGTTCACTAAAGTGCCATACACTTTTCTTGCAAGCGGCCCGAGGGAGCAGAAGGGAGGAACATGACTGCTTTTACCTATGGGCTGCAAGGCAGTTGGGCCTCCATTGTTCAGAGGCCTGGGGCAGCTGCTCCTTTTGCCTAAAGGTAAAAGCGGCCCTGGTAGTGTAGAGAGAATCAGCATGGGGCCTTTGAACTGGCAGACATTCATTCACAGTCTGCCCCCTGCATGAGTTTCCTTGGTAACAAGACAAGCAGGAGGAGAGGGTAAGAGGCTTCAGTGGTCTGTAAGTGCATGACAGCTCTCAGACTCTGCACTTATCGCCACCAATGGAAGATGTATCACCAGAGGCAGGATGGCTCAGAGGGAGGAAATGGCAAGGGGAGATGAAGGACAGGAGGAAGTAAAAAAATAAAAATAACAAATTTGGAAGAGCACCCAGCCTGGGGGAGAGTGAAAATTTGAGGATCCCTGGGATGAGGTGGGCAGTAGAAATTGGACAATCACTTAAAGGAAGGAGTAAAAATTTGGGGATCACCAGAGGAAGGGCATTAAAGGTGCCAAGCAGGGGGGATAAAACTGAAGAATTGCTTGGGAATAGGGGAGAATAAACTGGAGGAGTGTACAGAAGAAGGGGACATAAAAACTGAAGAATCCTCTGGGGCAAAAACATTGGACCTGGGATTAAAGGGGGAAGGAACTAGGATCAACAGAGAGGAGAGGACCAGGGCTCAAGGGGAGGGTAAGGGAAAGGATTAGGGATTGAGGGGGCAGTGAACCGAGAGGGAGAGTTCCTGGGATCTGAGGAGGGGGAGGGAGGCCTTAATTTCTGCCATAGATCTCGGTATATTTTATATCTGCACTGTACTGTTCAGTTTTTGGCTGTAACCTACTGGTGGAGATGCACCTACCAATAAGCTTGTTTTTCCTTGTTGTTTCTGCAGAGAACATGCTAGCAGCTTACTTCAACACTCCAGGAGGACCAGAAAATCTCTATATAAAAGAGGTTGCAAAACCAGAGCCAGGAGAAGGAGAAGTCCTTATAAAGGTTCATGCCAGTGCTCTGAATAGAGCAGATTTACTTCAGGTATTGCACTTTTAAGAACTCTCTAGACCTTTGTGTGCCCCAGTGCCAAGTACAGAGCACACACTTTCTGCAGCTCTAGTTTTATTAGCATTTTCCAGAATATAGACTTGTTTTGGGTAGAGAACAGAATGAGAGAACCTCAAATGAGACAGAGTAGTTCAGTTTCTGGTCCCATCCAGTCCTAGTCCCCTCTACCAAGGCTATGATGGTACCACCCATGTAAAGATGTGAATACTGTCCCCTAAGAACCAACTAAGGTCTGTATATATATCATAGAGATCAGTGAATTGCTTTCAGATAATAAAACGTTTTTATTTTTTGGAATGACAGGCCTAGAAGTAGAAGATCTGCACTGTTCTAGGAAGCCATTTATTCCCACAGCATGCTCATTCAGTCAAGAACTAGGGGATGGAGACAAGTCTTAAGGAGCTCCTAGGAAATAAGCAAGAGTAGTATTCAGTCCAGTGGGGTCAAATAGGACCAGGGGGAGAAAGGGAGAAGGGGAGGCACTAAAATTAGTGAAAAAGGACCAATAGATCCCTTTAGAATAATGAAGCATAGAATGATTGTGTGCAAAGTTGAAGAGATTCGAACAGCAATCTCAGCAATGAGCAATTGTCACCATGTGTGTGCCAGAAGTTAAGGTACAAGACAGACACAAATTGGATTTTAAAAGACTTCTATACTTACCTCAGCAAAGAAGGATATTTGGGATTTATCATACAATATTTAATGTGGAAAACCTGACGCCCACTTAATGTAAACCATTGAATTTCTTTGTGTTTAAAAGACGTCACTCGGTTACAGGGGTGGCCCAAGGGGGGTGCGGGGCCATGTGCGGAGACTCGGTGCGGGGCCTCATTTGCATAAGGTGCCTCATTTGCATAAATATTTTCATAATGTTACCATACACTAACTTTTAGTAAACATGCCTCTTAATGAGTATATGGATAAAGAAAGACTAAAAGATTTCTACATTACTATAATCCAATACCAACCGCCAGGCACATTAGGAACTACTACAAACACTGCCCATTTGGAACCAATAGCAAACCCGTTGTATCCTAACAGCACTACCAGGACTCACAAAGCACCATACCCTAACTATGAAAAGGCAACACTGCAAATATTAAACCAATACATTTCAGAGAATAACAATACATGACCTACTGGGGAAAGAGAACAAGCGGAAATGTCAAATAGGAATTATATAAACAGAATACCACAGCTCAGTTACACATGCAGAACACAGACTATCACCAAACAAGGAATCACAATTCAGAAACAGGAAGACAATAATTAAACTGGGAACCCCAAAAGCCAAACTTAGAATATACAACACTGTAGAAATAAAACTATAAATTAATTTCCTCTTGTACTAAATAAAGCGCTGACGTTAATGATGCACATTTCCCAGAGCTGACATATTCCAGTTAATAAATTCAAAATAAAGAGATATTTTTCTACCTTTTGTGCATTTTTTTCAGTTACAATTGTTCCAGCCACTTTCTTCTAGTTTCTTCGTGTCTTCTGCTAACTCTCCATCTGTTGTCCATTTGTCCTTTCTTCTCTCTTCTAGTTTTTTTTCCATTCTCTCTCTACATCTCCTTTAACATACTAATCTTTCTCCTTTTGCTCTTTCCTCATTCCTATTTCATCCACTCAAATTTTACCCCTCCATCCTCAATCCCCACTTACTCTCCCAATATCCGGCCAATTGTAGATTTGTCTTCCCTCCCACACAAAATATTTTTCCCTCTCCATTTCACTCTCCCAGCTCCATCCCATTCTAATCCTCCCCCAACATCAGCTCCCTTCTAGTTCCAGCCCCACCCAGCATCTGCTCCCTTCTAGTCCCTGCATCAGCCCATTTCCAGTCCTAGCCCCCCATCAGCCCATTTCCAATCCTATCCTAGCCCCACCATCAGCCCATTTCCAGTCCTAGCTCCCCCATCCATTTCCAGTCCTATCCGAGTCCCTCCATCAGCTCATTTCCAATCCCAGCCCCATCAGCTCATTTCTAGTCCTTTCCTAGCCCTACCATCAGCCCATGTCAAATCCTCGCTCCCCTCCACTCAGCCCATTTCCAATCCAAACCTCCCATGAGCCTACTTCCAGTTCTAGCCCCTCCATGAGTCCATTTCAATTCAAGCCCCCACCACAGCCCATTTCTAACCTTAGCACCCCCCAACAGCCCATTTCCAGTCCTAGCTCCCTCCCCTCACAGCCCATTTCCATTCCAAGCCCCCCTCCCCATCAGCTATTTGCAGTTCAGGTCCCCCTTCCACTCAGCCCATTTCCATTCCAAGCCCCTGTCCCCATCAGCTATTTGCAGTTCAAGCCCCCCTTCCACTCAGCCCATTTCCAGTCCTAGCAACCCCCATCCCATTACCAGTCCTAGCCCCCCATAGCCCCTTACCAGTCCTAACCCCCCCATCAGCACATTTTCAGTCTTACCCCCCAACAGCCCATTACCAGTCTTAACCCCCATCACCCGATTTTCAGTCTTATCCCCCCACAGTTCATTACCAGTCCTAACCCCCCCATCAGCCCATTACCAGTCCTAACGCCCCCCATCAGCCCATTTCCAGTCAGCCCCCCGCCCCCATAGCCCATTACCAGTCCTAAGCCCCCCATCAGCCCACTTCCAGTCTTAGCCCCCCAATAGCCCATTACCAGTCCTAACCCCCCATCAGCCCACTTCCAATCCTAACCCCCCATCAGCCCATTTCCAGTCCTAGCCCCCCCATAGCCCATTACCAGTCCTAAGTCCATCAGCCCACTTGTAGTCTTAGCCCCCCCACAGCCCATAACCTGTCGTAACCCCCCATCAGCCCACTTCCAGTCTTAGCCCCCCCATAGCCCATTACCAGTCCTAACCCCCCCATCAGCCCACTTCCAGTCCTAACCCCCCCATCAGCCCATTTCCAGTCCTAGCCCCCCATAGCCCATTACCAGTCCTAAGCCCATCAGCCACTTGTAGTCTTAGCCCCCCCACAGCCCATTACCTGTCGTAACCCCCAATCAGCCCACTTCCAGTCTTAGCCCCCCCATAGCCCATTACAAGTCCTAACCCCCCCATCAGCCCATTTCCAGTCCTAACCCCCTCCCCCCCTCCCATCAGCCCAGCTAGGTTAAAAAACACAAACCGGCTGCTGCTGCCGCTGCCGCCGTGGCAATGGCAGAATCAAGCATCCCGCGGAGCCCCCCTGCCCTGCAGAGTCTTCCATGTGGCCTCAGCGCGGGCTTTTCAGAGCCGCACGAAGGGAGAGTTTCCCTTTCTCGTGGCTCTGTTAATCCCGCCACGGGGCTGATGCGGCGGGATTAACAGAGCCGCGAGAGGAGAAGCTCTCTCTCTTCGCACGGCTCTGATAGCCGACGCTGAGGCCGCATGGAGGACTCTGCAGGGCAGGGCGGGCCCCGCGGGATGCTCGATTCTGCCGCTACCACGGCGGCAGCAGCAGCAGCAGCAGCCAGTTTGTGTTTTTTTTAACCTAGTTGGGCTGATGCAAGATGTTTTTTGTGCGGGGCCCCCTGAAACGCGGGGCCCTGTGCAAAAAACATTCTTGCTCAATGGACGGGTCGGCCCTGCTCGGTTAGAAGCTTTGTTAAAACCTCAAACCATTTTTTCCCAAGGGGGTTTAATAACTGATTTTTTTTCCTTTTCATAGAGGAAAGGGAAATATCTTCCTCCAAAAGGAGCCAGTGAAATTATTGGGCTGGAAGTAGCTGGAACCATAATAGGATTTGGACCTGGCTGCACGGGACGCTGGAAAACTGGAGACTTGGTCATGGCTCTGTTGTCTGGGGGTGGCAATGCTGAATATGCCACTGCACCAGAGGGTCACTTGATGCCAATTCCATCTGGAATGACTTTCTTTCAGGCCGCTTCCATTCCGGAAGCATGGCTGACAGCATTTCAGCTGCTGCATTTTGTAGGTAAGATCTTATCTCAACAGCTCATTTGTAATTCAGTTTGTTCCATTTTTTTTTCATTTATTCTTATTTCAATTTAATCATACTTGACATAAGCAAGCAGCAAGAAATAAAAAGAAAATACAATAAGAAAATAATCTCAACAATTGCAGCCCGCATCTAGGGGAGAATTAAAAAAAGAAAAATAAATAGGAAACAAAAAGAGAAAACTCAACCAAACTTATACAATAGCCCAATAATCCCTCATCACTCCCCAGCTTTCTTCCTTTCAGACAAGAAGTTCTCCAGTTATAGAGAATCAAGAAAAACAACTTTACACCCTGAAGTGTTATCACATGCTTACAGGGAAACCTGAGAAAAAAAGATGCCCCAAGGGCCATCATCCTTGGCCTAAGGTACAAAAAGGCCCACCTACACACCTGTGTTGCCCTTGAGACATCTTGAAACAACTGCACTTTAGCACCACAGAAACAAGCATCTTTATGTTTAAAGTAACTCCTGAATACCAAAGCTTTATCTTGTTCAGATACAAACGACGCCACCAATGTGGCCCTAGTTAGACTGGTATCTTGAGAGTCCTCGACGAATTGGGTAAGATTAATTTGAGGTTGAGATTTCAAAATACCATACTCCCCAACGGACTCATCAGATACCTTTGTAGAAGAAAGATAAAACATTTTAGAAAAAGCTATAGTATCTGCATTAGGAAGTTCTAAAACTTCCTTTATATATTTACGAAGCAATATCTGAGATGATAACAAATGAGTAATAGGAAAATTAAGAAAACTAATATTTTTCATCTTAAGGGAGTTTTCTAGAGACTGCAACCTATGGTGGATAACCAAACTGTCCTTAATTGAAGATACACTCATCGTCTGTAGAGAAGCATATCGAGAATCACATTTCTGAACCTGAACAGCTAAAGATTCCAATCGCTCTTAGACTGCCCCCAGCCTTGTAATAGTTTCCTGTGTAAATTTACAAAGCTCGGATACTGTGGTTACCAAAATAGCCTCTGTATGTGCCACAACACGCCAAATATCCACCAAGGACACCTGAGACTCAGATATACCTTGGGGATCATACTGGGGTGGTGTCCGAGTAACAGGTAGTAAAGTACTCACTACAGTAACTGGCGTACTCTGTTGTACCAGCATACCACTTGCAAGCAAGTCGGGCGGGGTTATCATTGATGGGGGAAGAGGTGGAAAGCACTCAGGGGAAGTTAAAGCCCTCTGGAGGCAGCAGAGGCAATACAGCACCTGCAGGGGGAAGAGACACAGCTTCCCTAGTCTTCACATGTCTATCCATAGTGCCAGGTTCTCCAGGTGCCAACGGAAAAATCTTCTTCTTTCTCTTACCCCTAAATACAGTAGCTCCTCAAGGCTCCTCAGGGGCTCTCAAGGGGCCTATCTGCCCCTTGTGGCATGCCCCTTAGGGCACGCCACAGCCGTGCACCCAACGGCCATCCGCCTAGTAGAGAGTGAAAGTTAAAGACCCCAATGTCGTCAGGGGCAGTCCCTGCTGCAGCCTGCTCACCACAGAAAACTCCGACGCTGCATGGCTGACTCAAATTCAGCTCTCCCAAAGGCATACTGAGCTCTGCTGGTTTTGAAAGACCCCGATGTCATCAGGGACAGTCCCCACCGTAGCCTGCTCACCACGGAAAACTCCGACACTGCACGCCTGGCTCAAATTCAGCTCTCCCCTTTCCATTTTATTTTTAATTGTTTTGCAAGGATAGTTTTCTTCATTATAGTTACCTAATTTCCCAATGTTTGGGAAAACTTTATGTTGCTGAAGGATAGGGTATTCAAAAAGATAATGTTCAAGGAGAACTACTGTCTTTTGTACAGAAGGCCGTCACTGGTGGTGGTTCCATGTAAGCCACTCCAGGCCATGTTGTTTTATGTAAACCATTTACATTTGTAGATCAGCGGTATATAAACACAGTTAAATAAATTCCTATCATTCAGCAACCTGCAACTTGAGTTACAGTAAGAAGCTGAATACTGAAAGATTATTTTAGGTAGTTAGATGTCATGTTGGAACGTAACACTAATGGGAAGACCACATGTATTAGCTTAAAGCTCCTGCCCAAGGATACTATGGACACAGATAAACCAAGTAGAAAACTGAAGAGACCGGCATTGAAAAGCAAATAAAGCAGCTCAGAATGAAATGATCTTTGAAAACCGAAGAACTCCACGGAACTGACCCTTCCTGAGAGAGAGAGAGAGCAGACTTGGAGGAGGGCTAGATAACATCATTAAGAAATATCTAAGAGTATACCAGAGCCAAGGTTTCATACTAAGCAGACAACTGTTTTAATGGTACACACAGGGCTTGCTGCTTCGAGTTACAAGCAGCTCAAATACAATGTCAGGCTTGTCATTCATTTGTATCCTTTTGGCTTTAGGTAAAGTGCAGAAGAAGGAGACAGTGCTGATCCATGCAGGAGCTAGTGGCGTTGGAACGGCGGCCATTCAATTGACCCAACTTGCAGGTGCAGTTCCCATAATCACTGCAGGAACTCAAGAGAAACTTCACATGGCAAGAAACCTCGGAGCAGCTGCTGGCTTTAACTACAAGGAGGAAGACTTCAGTGAAAAGGTTCTAGAGTTCACACACAGTAAGTAGCACCTCAGTAAGTTGCATAATCATTTCCAGGCCAAGGTTTCCTTGTCCTCCTGCATTTGGCTAGCCAGTAACTTCCTAAACTTTTCTTTATGACCCGTCGTACTTGAATGTCCCCTATTTTGTTTTATTTTTATTTAAGTCGTCTTAATTATTTGTAAAAAGAGGAGAGGAAGGGACACATCACAAGGATATCAAAGGAAAGCAGAGTGAAAATATAAGGTAGATCCTGAAAGCAAAGAAGGATGGGGAAACTTGTATTTATTGGTTACATAGGAAAATATAAAACTTTTCAAATAGGTGGAACATTGTTGCTCTTCTGCTTTGCACTACCACACTTTTCACCAGTTCTCTCAGCAATGCCTCAGGTCAAGGGTTCTGCTCTTCTATTCTATTCTTCACAATTGGTATGAACACTGCCTCCATCCCTCTCATTCCACACCACAGCAATACTGGGGGTACTGATCGGGGTGAAGCCTGAATACTTTCCAAAGTTAGAGAAATATGGTAACCGGGGACCACCAAAGTACATGAAATATATTGTGCAATTTTAAAATAAACTACAGTAGTTCTTTACAGAATATAAAATATGTAAGCAGCAGTGGCATAAATTACAGTGAGGGGCCCCCAAGCAAACATTTGCTGAGGGCCCTCCATTGTCTCAGCGGTGGTGCAGCCCCCCATGTGGTGGCAACGGCGGCAAACTTACTTCATTGGGTATGCTGTGCTGCTCCACTCGTGTAAGTTTGCCGTGAGACTGGTGGCTGTTCCCTGCCGCGCCGAAGTCTCGTGGTGTGGTTGCTATTGCAAGACTTCAGCCCAGTGAGGGATAGCCACCAGGCCTGTGGGATTTCACAAAAGCGGAGTAGCGTGGCAAATGTGATAAAGTAAGTTTGCCACGCTGGTGCTGCCGCCGCAGTGTGGGCCCCCTTCTGCCCGGGTCCCCCTCGCATTGCAGGGGCTGCTTGGGCAGAATTTATGCCGCTGATAAGCAGTAATAACCACAATTAAGCAAAGCAGTTTAATTTCAATGTATTATAAAAAGCATAAGCTGCAATATTCTAGATGACCACTAAAGGTCAAAGCAATACTGAAAAACGAAAGTCTGATGCTGTTTTCCTGATGGCCACGAGAGATCACGGTAAACTGAAAGTAAAAGTCACTACTAGAAGTCAGTATAGTTTGTCGCTCTCAGAATCATTGGTATTCTGCAGACAGAAAAGTATGTCCACAGCTGTGAGGCCATGTGTTTCTGGACCAGGACAATTTACATGTGTAAATACCATTATTTCCATGTGCAGAAGTCGTACAAGTCTTCTAAAATGACCTCCAAGATATTACAATAATCTAACTGTACAGTAAGAGAAGCATGAACTATGATGGTAAGCAGGGGTAAACTCAAGGCAAGGGATGAAATAATACCTACCCCTGAAAGCACTCAAAAAAGGGGATCAGCTGAGCATGGTGGACCTTTTACTCCAAACCCTGACTAGGCAGTTGCCCCGAGAAAAAAGAAAGCAACTTGTATTTCCAGTCAAAATAATTAAAAAGTCTTTGCAACACTGGTTATTCTCAGCAAAAAGAGTAGCATTTTAATTATGTAGCCTGGGGTTCTAATATAAAACCTGATTCCTGAAACTGCATCCTGGACTGTCATGCTGTTAATGCAAACATATTTTGCATCCATAGAAACCTCTGTGGCCCCACCCTCATAAATGGGTATACAGAAGAACAAGAATAGAGAATCTCCCCAGAGAATTCACCATACAAAAACAAAAATTCAGATTTTTGGTAAACCCCTTCCAATACCAAGGCTTATTTTGAAGTAACTAAAAACCCTACAAAAGTCACTCAGGACCTATATAGAAAATTTACCATTGCTAAACAACACTAACCTTCAGGAGTTGCACACCTAGGAAAGGTTTGCACCATAAATTTTATTTATTTAACTAGGCTTATATACTGCTTTTTTACCAAAGTGGTGTATATTCAGGTACTGTATATATATTTTTCCCTTGTTCCTGAAGGGCTCACAATCAATGTTTTTGTACCTGAGGCAACAGAGGGTTAAAAGGCTTGCCCAAGGCTACAAGGAGCACCTGTGGGACTAGAAACCCCCAGTCCTTCTGTCCCAAGGTTGCTGTCCTTAGTGGTTTTGGAACCCTTGGCCCTCTGGCTTGAGGTAACTTGCCCCAACCACTAGGCCACTCCTCCCAGCAGATGTAAAATTTAAAATTTACAACATTTGTTTGGTATCACTAAATAAAAAATACAATTCAAATTAACTGGGGGATCCAAGATGGCCACTTAGTCAGCTATGCTGCTGGGCGTGTCTTTCCTGCAAAGCCAATTAGAAAGGGGAAACTGGGCAAGAAGTCTCTCGAGCCCATGAAGACTCCTTCTGAATCACTTAACTCAAGTTTCTTTGGTGTGATGGATGTTTTTCTGGCGCGCCCAGAGAGTCAGCAGAAGAATCCTGACGTTTCCCTGGCTGTGTTGACGCCAGGGCTGGATAGCCTGGCATTTTCCTCGGGGTGTGAGCTACATCTCCCTCCTGCATTGCTAGTTGGTTCTTCGCACTCAGACGTCTCTAGGTTCACAAACCCCGAGTTGGGTAGAGATTCTATCCTGGGTGGAGGCTGTGCATCCAAGTCAGGACAGACTTTACCGCCACGTATGGAGATCAGTGGTTCAGCTACAGGAAGGGAATCAAGTCGGAGAATAGTGAGCGAGTGGATGAAGGCTACACTACTTGGTGTAGGGGTGAGTTTCCCTACCTCTGCTGGTGTTTCAGATGAGTTGGAGACTATTTCACCTTTGAGGTTCATGCTGGAATGACCTACGGTTTTTATGCTGGAATGTATTTGGAGCGCTATTGTGAAGCTTGGTGAAGTGTTTGTTCAACAGTCCAATCAGATGGCTGCCCAGGTTCAAGGTAATACTGTACTGCTACTGCAAGTGATTTGGTGGATGAATTGAAGTTTAAAGTTCAGAACCATTAAAATTATCACACTGCTGTAGTTAAGGATTTAACAGCTATAAAGTTCAAAGAGGAATTGCTTGAAAACCAAGTTTGGTCTACAAATTTAAGATTGATAAACTTTCCTCATTCTTCCCTGACATCAGCCAGAGATATGTTGAAGCAATATTTTGTGGAAATTCTTGGGATCCCGGCAGAATTCCAACCTCTGTTAACAAAAGCGCACTACATCCCTGACTACAAGAAGGTGTCAGCTCATAGAAACCCTCTCTTGCTGCAACTCAATATATGGACTTTCTTAATATATCTAATATACTTCAATCGAGTGCTATTGAAACTGTTGTTCCATCTACATTATTGATAACACTTGCTTTATTATCTGATTGGGAAGGGCATCTTAAGTTAAATTTTAAGAAGCATTTCCTCCCTTTAAGAGCTTGTCAGTGTGTATTTACTCAGACCTGGCTCAAGAAAACCAGCAGAGATGAAGGGAATTCCTTCTTTTCAAGCCAGGGGTGGTCCAGCTGGGGGGATTATTTTTTCGTACGTTTCTATGTAAGTGCCTAATTAGGTTTCAGTCTGCTAATGATGTGCTTTTTGATTCCCCTCAGTTAGCTACCTTTATCAATTCTCGTCTTATTTTTGTTCACCAGGTTACTGTAGAGTAACAAGTGTGTAGCAGTGTCTGTTGAAGGCTACTGATTAGGCTGACTGCTTTCTTTTCATGTATGGTATTATGTGGATTTTCCTTTCCTTGTTGATCCCCAGGGTTGTGGGCTAGTGAGATTGGGCAATTAATGATTTTTGTTTCCCTTTTGGTTTGTTATAAAGTGTTCCTGATTTCCTTGTTTGCCCTTTTCTTTTCCTGTACAAGTAATTATGCTTGGAATATATTTGTAAACTGTTAAATGTAACATTTAAAAAATAATTATTTTCTTTTCCTTTTGTGGTCTAGCCATTTTATTTTTCTAATCATGTTGGTCTGTCTCAGATTTCTACTTTCCTTGGTCTTCTCTTAAATATCTCTCTCTCTCCAGGGTTTCCAGTCTATCTGGCACTTCTCTCTCTACCTATCTTCTTCACTTCTTCCCCTACAACCATCTCCAACAATGGTCTTTCCTTTGCGTCCCTCTAGTGCAGTCCTGGTACCATAGAGTTCTGAACCTCCTTCAGCAGCCTTGGAGACTGAAATCTGTCAACTCTTTGATGACACCTGGTATAAATAGGCAAGGACGGCCCCCTTCCATCAGTAATTTCAGTCTCCAAGCAGCTAGAGAGACTTCTGAGCCTTGGGCTCAGTTAGCACAAATAAGCAGAGCTTTAGTTTTATATTTAATTTTATCTTTAAATTTTATATTTAATTACCTTTTTCAGTGAGTTTTGTCCCCTTTGTTCTTTTGTAGGAGACAGGGGCTGCTGTGGAGGAATTCCTGCTGGTGTCTCTGCTTTGCACCCTGACTTTTTTCTTTGTTGTTTCTCTCCCTCCTTTCTCTGCACTACCCACCGAGCTAACGAGCACCGGGGCACAGCAGACGATTTTGTGGCCTCTCTGCTCCCGAACCCACAGTCAAGGGTGAGGAGCAGGTGGAAGGCAGGCACCCCCATAGCCACGAGTGTGGAGCGGCGAAGACCTGCGGGGTTCAGAATGCCAGAGCGGAAGCCGCGGTCCAGCTGAGCTCCGGCGGCAGTTTGTGCCTCCTCGGGTCGCCGGCGGCGATAGCGGTGAGTCCCTGAGGTGGGGTTTAAAAGCAGGCTTCCTTTTGGAGCAGGAGAGTTGATTGTGGTGCGCTGTGCTCCCTATCCGTCAGGCCCGCTAGCGCTGGGTGGGAAACGAGACGGCGGCCATTTTGGGAGCCGCGTGTTCGGCGCTCCTCAGAGAGATGGTGATTTGCGGGGAGCAGGGGCGAGTTGTTAGCCTCATGTTTGGTGCGTTTTAGGATTAGGGGCCTCTGTTGGGGCTAGGCTGCTGGCGCAGCGTTTTAAAAAAAAAAAAAAAAACGATTCGTTGAGTGGGTTAATTAACGCGGCTGCCAGTGGTCAGAAGAAGTAAGGGAGCTTTCTTCTTTCTTTTCTTCTTTCAGTCAGGAGGAGCTTAGGGGACGTGTGTTTGTGTGTCTGTCATGCAGAGAGTTAATTTCCGTTAGGTGGAGCTATGCCGACGAAGCCTCGGTGTCTGGTCTGTGGCACGAGGCATGCTGAGCTGCTGGACTCCGGGGTCTGTAGGCCTTGCACTCTGGAGGCAGTGGTCATGGACAAGGAGCTGAAGGGAGCCGCTGGGGATCAGACTGCAGTCTCTACAGAGGGGGGTGAAGCGCCTTCCTTGAGTCCCGAGGGTCCTGTGCCGGGGCCGTCCTCTGGGGGGGGCGCCGCTTTGCCCCTGGGGGGTGCTCAGTCGGCCGGTGTTCCCGTGATTCCCCCGGATTTTTTCTCTCTTATGCAGCAGGCATTTGCGCTGTTGCAGCCTGCAACTGGGGTTCAGCCTCGGGCTCCAGGAGCCCAGAAGCGGGTTGGATCGGGGGGCCCCCAGAGGGAGAGGCTTCCCTGCCCAAATGGAGTAAGGGGGCAGTGGAGGAAGGTCCCTTGGCTCTGTTGGATGACGAGTTAAGAGTGACGGACGCAGAGTTCAAGGGAATCTCAGAAGAAGAATTAGAGGAAGGAGAGTTGCCAGATTCGGAGCAGCAGAGTAGAGTAGTTCGAGTGTTTCGGCGGGAAGAGTTGCCGGCATTGATAGCTGAGACTCTCCAGACCCTAAACATGCCCTCGGTAGGGTCGGTGCCAGAGGAAGCATTAGAGGATCCTCTCTTGCAGGAGGTACGGACTTCGCAGAAGGTTTTCCCAGTGCATAGAGTTTTTAAGAGCATGATTCAGGAAGAATGGGATTTGCCTGAGTCGGCTTTGCGGGGTTCGAGGGCCTTAGCTCGGCTTTATCTGCTCTCTGACCAGGATAGGGAACTTTTTCGGTCTCCTAAGGTAGATGCTGCTGTATCGGCGGTTACTAAAAAGACGACGATTCCGGTTGAGGGCGCTGCGGCCTTGAAGGATGTGCAAGAGAGGAAATTGGATACTTTGTTGAAGCAGGTGTTTGATATTTGTGCCCTTTCCATGCAGGCCTCTATAGCGGGGGCGTGGGTGGCGAGAGGCTGCTTGAGATGGTCTCAAAAGTTGCAAGGGGACCAGCTGGGGGGGCAGTTGAAGGATGCAGTGCGCCTGGAGTCTGGTAATGCTTATTTGGCGGACATTCATTCTTGAAGGACTAGAAAAAGGGACTGTTACTTTTGGAGAGAGATCTGCAATTGTGAGTATATACTTCTGGGAATTTTCTGAAAGGAATTCTATTAAAGCTATTTAATCTGTGAACCCACTATTTTTTGTTAACTCAGTCAGGGCCTAGTAGCAGCAGTTTAAGTTTAAATTTAAAACATAGAAGAGAACTTTCTGGTTACATTTCATACCCAGCAGAGAGCTTATAGTTTTAATTTAATAGTCACTCAGGGCCTAATATCAGCAAAGTATTTTTAGTTTAAATTTAAAACACAGAAGAGAGCTTTCTGATTAAATTTGGAACCCAGCAGAGAGCTGTAGTTTAAATTTAATAGTCACTCAGGGCCTAGCATCAGCAAAGTACTTTTAGTTTAAATTTAAAACACAGAAGAGAGCTTTCTGGTTAAATTTAGAACCCAGCAGAGAGCTTGTAGTTTAAATTTCATAATAAGTTAGAGCCTAGCAGCAGCAAAGAGCTATAATTTAAATCAAATAAGAATATAGATTAGCACAAAAGGCAAAACAGGGTCAGTACTCTTTGAGCAGCAAATAAAGTCTTCTAGAGATCTTTACAAAGAGGCCTTCTACCTAGGGGGCAATAGATCTGTGAAGCGTTTTCAATAGGTGTTAACACCAGGTGGCAGTTCAAAAGGCCATTTTGAAAGACTCCTTCTATCCAAGCAAGGACTGTTAATCATCCAGGAAGTTGGTCACAGCTTACCTCAGCAGCACAGGCATAAATAGCTCAACCAGACCTCTGTGATCCTCAGTCTTGAAGGACTAGAAAAAGGGACTGTTACTTCTGGAGAGAGATCTGCAATTGTGAGTATATACTTCTGGGAATTTTCTGAAATGAATTCTTTCTATTAAAGCTATTTAATCTGTGAACCCACTATTTTTTGTTAAATCAGTCAGGGCCTAGTATAAGCAGTTTAAGTTTAAATTTAAAACACAGAAGAGAACTTTCTGGTTACATTTCATACCCAGCAGAGAGCTTATAGTTTTAATTTAATAGTCACTCAGGGCCTAGTATCAGCAAAGTATTTTTAGTTTAAATTTAAAACACAGAAGAGAGCTTTCTAGTTAAATTTGGAACCCAGCAGAGAGCTGTAGTTTAAATTTAATAGTCACTCAGGGCCTAGCATCAGCAAAGTACTTTTAGTTTAAATTTAAAACACAGAAGAGAGCTTTCTGGTTAAATTTAGAACCCAGCAGAGGGATTGTAGTTTAAATTTCATAATAAGTTAGAGCCTAGCAGCAGCAAAGAGCTAGAATTTAAATCAAATAAGAATATAGCTTACCTCAGCAGCACAGCACAGGGTACTGTGTAGCAGACCTCTTTTAATAAGTGTTATGTGTATCTGGACTTTCAGAAAGCCTTTGACAAGGTCCCTCATCAGAGACTTTTGCAAAACTAAAGAGTCATGGGATAGGAGGCAGTGTACTACTGTGGATCAGGAACTGGTTAAAAGATAGAAAGCAGAGGGTAGGGCTAAATGACCAATTTTCCCAATGGAGAAAGGTGAATAGTGGTGTACCCCAGGGATCTGTGCTGGGTCCACTGATTTTTGACATATTCATAAATGACCTGGAAAGTGGAATAATGAGTGAGGTTATCAAATCTGCAGATGACACAAAACTATTTAAAGTTGTTAAAACCCAAGAGGATTGTGGAAAATTGCAAGAGGATCTTGCTAAATTGGAAGACTGGGCATCAAAATGGCAGATGAAATTTAATGTGGACAAGTGCAAAGTTATGCACCTAGGGAAGAACAACCCAAACTATGGTTACACGATGCAAGGTTCCACATTAGGAACCACACCCAGGAAAAAGATTTAGGCGTCATTGTGGATAACATGTTAAAACCCTTGGCCCAGTGTGCAGCAGCAGCCAAGAGAGCAAATAGAATGCTAGGTATCATAAGAAAAGGAATGGAAAATAAAACAAAAGATATTATAATGCCTCTATATCGTTCCATGGTGAGACCGCACCTTGAATATTGTGTGCAATTCTGGTCGCCGTATCTTAAAAAGGATATAGCGTTATTAGAAAAGGTTCAGAGAAGAGCCACCAAAATGGTAAAGGGGATGGAAGGATACTCCTATGAAGAAAGGCTAAAAAGGTTAGGGTTCTTTAACCTGGAGAGGAGACGGCTGAGGGGAGATATGATAGAAGTCTATAAATTAATGAACGGAGTGGAACGGGTAAACGTAGATCGACTGTTTACGTTATCGGAATATAGGAAGACTAGGGGACATGCAGTGAAGCTACAGGGTAAACTATTTAAGACTAATAAAAGAAAATATTTTTTCACTCAACGTGTAATCAAACTCTGGAATTTGTTACCGGAGGATGTAGTAAAGGCTGTTAGTGTAGCTGGGTTTAAAAAAGGTTTGGACAAGTTCCTGGAGGAAAGGTCCATAAACCATTATTAAGAAGGGACCCAGGATATCAATGCTTGACCCAGTACAAGTATTGCAGAACCTGTGTCTTTTGGGGAAACTGCTAGGTACGTATGACCTAGATTGGCCACTGTTGGAAACAGGATACTGGGCTTGATGGACCTTAGTCTGACCCAGTATGGCATATCTTATGTTCTTATGTTCTTATGACCTCATCCGGGGGCTAGCTAAGAGTATGGCTTCCGTTGTGGCAGCTAGGAGATATCTGTGGTTGCGGAATTGGTCGGCGGACGGTTCCTCCAAGGCTCGGCTCAGCAAGCTTCCATTTAGGGGGAAGCTCTTGTTTGGGGAAGATTTAGAGAAGTTGGTCAAGGACCTCGGCGAGTCCAAGGGAGGTCGTCTGCTGGAGGATAGGCCTAAACAGGGCCAAAATATGTCGGGCTCCAGGGGGGTGCCGAGGGAGTTTCATAGGTTTCGGTCCTCTTGGTTTGGCCAGTCCCTGCGGGGAAAGTTTCCAATACGGGGCCAGGGGTTTCGAGGTTTTCGGGGGCGGGCAGGGGGTTTACGCCTTTCCAGTCCTCAAACCCTAAAAAGTCACAATGAGATCAGGTGGACTCAGGTGGGGGTGGTGCCCGTGGGAGGACGGTTGCGGGAGTTTTACCCTGCTTGGGTCCAGTTAATGTCAGATCAATGGGTCCTGGAGGTCATTCGCGAAGGTTATGCTCTGGAGCTACATCGACCCGTGTAAGATTCCTTTGTTCAGTCTCCTTGCCGGGCGCCGCACAAGGTTCGGGCAGTGGCGGAAATGCTACAGCGGCTGCTGCAGCTCAGGGCAGTGGTGCCGGTACCGTCGGACCAGTGCGGGTCGGGTCGCTATTCCATTTATTTCGTGGTGCCAAAGAAGGAGGGCACGTTTCGGCCAATTCTGGATTTAAAAAGAGTGAATCGTTGTCTTCGGGTGACCCATTTCCGCATGGAGACGTTGCGCTCAGTAATTGTGGCGGTCAGGGCAGGAGAATTTCTGACTTCCTTAGATCTCACGGAAGCTTATCTCCATATTCCCGTTCGGGAGGAGCACCAGCGCTACCTCCGATTTGCAGTGCCCATGGGCCACTTTCAATTTCAGGCTCTGCCCTTCAGGTTAGCCACAGCATCTCGAACCTTTACCAAGGTCATGGTGGTCGTGGCGGTAGCGCTCCGCAAGGAAGGGGTGCTAGTGCATCCGTACCTGGACGATTGGTTGATTCGGGTGAAGTCGAGGGAGAAAAGCGCCACGGCGACTGCTTGGGTAGTGCAAGTCTTGGAAAGCCTCGGTTGGGTGGTCAACGGGGGAAAGAGCAGGTTGGTTTCCTCGCAGTCTCTGTAATATTTGGGGGCGCGTTTTGAGACTGCCCAAGCAAAGGTGTTTCTCCCGGACCTGCGGGCTCAGGGGCTTCGGTCCCTTGTTCGGAAGTTTCTATCGCTACGTGCTCTGATGGTGTGGGAGTACCTGCAGTTGCTCGGAACTATGGTGGCCACGATCGAGGTAGTACCGTGGGCCAGGTCTCAAATGCGGCCATTACAGGGCACTCTTCTTCGGCGTTGGTCTCACCAAATGGATGCGTTGTCTCAGCGATTGGTTTGTCCTCCGGAGGTGCGTCAGGACCTTCTCTGGTGGTTAAGGCCGGAGATTTTGGCGGCGGGTGTTCCGCTGGAGCCCCCATTCTGGAGATTGTTGACGACGGATGCCAGTCTCGAGGGGTGGGGAGCGCATTGCGAAGGCAGGGTGGCCCAAGGGCAGTGGTCGCTGGAGGAGAAGAGCTGGTCCATCAACCGGCTGGAAATGAGGGCGGCGTTCTTGGCCCTTCTGGAGTTTCAGGCGCATTTACGGCAGACAGCAGTGCGGGTGCTGTCCGACAATGCAACAACCATGGCCTACATCAATCGGCAAGGCGGCACTGGCAGTGTGCTGTTGGAAGCGGAGGCGAGTCAGCTGCTGCCTTGGGCCGAGGACAATCTGCAGGCTCTATCGGCGCAACATATAGCCGGAGTGGCTAATGTCGAAGCGGATTTTCTAAGTCGGCGGAGGGTAGACCCGGGGGAGTGGGTCCTGCATCTGGAGGTGTTCGCACTTCTAGTGCGGCGCTGGGGCCTTCCACACATGGATCTGATGGCCAGCTTCGACTCCGCGAAGGTAGCTCGGTTTTTCAGCAGGAGGCAAGAAAGAATGTCAGAGGGTCTCGATGCGTTGGCCCAGAGGTGGCCGGAGGAAAGCCTTCTCTATGTGTTTCCACCTTGGGCTCTCATAGGCCGGGTAGTGCAGCGCATAGAGAGTCACCGCGGCCTGGTGGTCCTGATAGCGCCGGATTGGCCTCGCAGGTCTTGGTATGCGGATCTGGTGCGTCTCTTGGCAGACAAGCCGTGGAAGCTTCCACAGCGAGTGGACCTTCTTATGCAGGGTCCGTTACGCATGCCCCAAGTGAGGTTACGCATGCCCTGCTAGAGGTTATTCGGCTGCGGTGGTTTCTACATTGCTGAAGGCTCGTAGGCGATCAACTTCTTTAGCTTACATTCGGGTATGGCGTATCTTTGAAGCGTGATGTGCGGATCGGGATCTGCGGCCCTTGCGAGCTTCCGTAGCCCAGATCCTGTCGTTTTTGCAGGATGGAGTGGAGAAGGGCCTCGCGGCTAGCTCCTTGCGAGTTCAGTTGGCGGCCCTCGCCTGTTTCAGAGGTAAGGTACAGGGTCAGCAGTTAACAGCTCATGCTGACGTTCGCCAATTTTTGCAGGCCGTATTACTCATGCGGCCTCCTAGACGGTGTTCGGTGCCCGCATGGGATCTCAATTTGGTGTTGGAGGCGTTGATCAGAGCGCCCTTTGAGCCCTTAGATAAGGCCTCGCTGAAGGATTTAACTTTGAAAACGGTCTTTCTGGTGGCCATTTGTTCTGCAAGGAGGATTTTGGATTTGCAAGCGTTATCCTGTAAGGAGCCACATCTGTCATTCTTCCCTCAGAAGGTGGTACTTCGGACGGTTCCGGCTTTCTTGCCGAAGGTGGTTTCAGTGTTCCATGTTAACCAAGTTGTGTCCCTTCCGGTGTTTTCACGGGAGCAGAAGAATAAGTCTGGGGGCCAGTTGCATTTGCTGGATGTTCGTCGCGTGCTCAGGAGGTATCTCCGTAGGACCGCGCCATTCCGGAGGTCGGACAGGCTGTTCGTGTCCTTTGGAGGTCCGCGGAAAGGGGAGGCGGCAGCTAAGGCGTCTATTTCTCGGTGGCTGAAGGAAACGATTGCGACGGCGTATCTTCTCAAGGGTAAGGTGGTTCCGGAGGGCCTCCGGGCGCATTCGACCAGGGCGCAAGCGGCGTCTTGGGCGGAGTTCAGTTTGGTTCTGGTCGCGGACATTTGTAGAGCGGCGACTTGGTCCTCTTTACATTCTTTCGTGAAGCACTATCGGTTGGATGTGCAGGCAGCAGAGGAGGGGCGTTTTGGTTCAGCGGTACTTCAGGCTGGGCTTGCGGGTCCCTCCCGGTGATTTTCACTGCTCTGTTACATCCTCTATGGTACCAGGACTGGACTAGAGGGACGCAAAGGAAGATTAAATTAGACTTACCTGCTAATTGTTGTTCCTTAAGGAACTTTAGTCCAGTCCCGGATCCCTCCCAAGATAGTATGGTGTTGGTCAGCCTGAAGTTTACGGTGTGCTTTGGGGGGGCGAGGGTTCTTTCTGTGCGGTGCAAACTCAGTGCGCAGTGGGAGCCCTTCTGTTCACAGCAGTGTTCGTCTAGTCTGGGGAGTTGCCTTTCTTCTCTGTGGAGGCGGGGTCTTTCCCTAGGGATTTTTAGTTTCTTCAAAAAAAAAAAAAAAGGGAGAAGTAGCACGTTTGGTTCAGTTACTCCTATACGTAGTTTGGTAGAAGGTTGATTTGCTATTATAACTACTTATTTGTTGCTCTCCTGAGTCTGCTTTGTTAATAGGTACTGATGGAAGGGGGCAGTCCTTGCCTATTTATACCAGGTGTCATCAAAGAGTTGACAGATTTCAGTCTCCAAGGCTGCTGGAGGAGGTTCAGAACTCTATGGTACCGGGACTGGACTAGAGTTCCTTAAGGAACAACGATTAGCAGGTAAGTCTAATTTAATCTTTCCTTTCATCTTTCTTCCACTTATTATTCTGCCTCTCTATACACTCAAATTTCACTCCTTCTTACTATCCAGTCTTCAATAGCCCCTTTTTTTTACTGCATTTACCTACAGCTGTCCATCTCTCCTTCACTACAGCCCTCCCATTCCCCATCCTCTTATTCCCAGTCTTTCACTAACTCACCCCTCTCTCCTTCTTATCCAACATTTCTTCTCTCTCTCACCTTCCGCCTCCGTCCAGTCACTATCTTTCTCCCCTTCCATTCATCATCTTTTCTCTCTCTCCTTCCATCCAGCATCTCTTCTTTTTCTCTCCCCCCATCTATCCAGCATCTCTTCTCTTTCTTCCCCTTCCATCCAGCATCTATTCTCTCTCTCCTCTTACATCCAGGATTTGTTCTCTCTCTCCCACTCTTCCATCCAGTATCTCTCCTCTGTATTCTTACCCTCTCTCCCCATCCAGCATTGTTCTATTTTCTTAACACCACCTTCCATCCAGCATCTTAGCTCCATCCAGCATCATTCCTCTTCCATCTCCCCACTCGCCTCCCCCCCCCCATGCTCAGCATCTCCCCTTTGTCTACTTACAGGTCATTACAGTAGTCTAGCCTTATTGTAATCACAGCAAGGACCACTGTGATCAGACTCATCTTCTCAATATATGGAGAGAGATTTTGTAGTTGCTACAGGTCATAGAAGCAGTTTTTAAAGGTTGCCTGAATTTATGGGTGTAAAGTAAGGAGTCCAGCAGTATCCCAAAATTCCTGGCCTGTAATTTTAGGGGGTATTCATAGTTCCCAAAAGAGAGTTTGATGTCGGGTACCAATCTGCTTTATGAATCCACAGAATCTCTGTTTTACTTGAGTAAAGGCAAAGTTTGTTGTTTTTTTGACCATTCTTGAGTTGCTGTTAGACAGTCAGTCAGTTTGCTCAAATCTGTGAGTAGGTCTAGCCATACATCAGTGTAAATATAAATATTGTGTCCATCATCTGAAACAGCTCAGCTAGAAGCTTGAAGTAGATATTAACTAAGGTAAGTGAGAGCATGGATCCTTGTGATACCCCAAGGTTCATTGCCCAAGATAATAACGTGGTGTTGAACAGAACTGACTGCTGTCTGTCTGAGAGAGAGGATGAGAACCATGCAAATACTATGTCACAATTGCGTGTTTCCACCAGTTATGCAAACATGATATTGTGGCTCAGTGTCAAAGACTGCTGAAAAATCAAATAGCACTAATTTTGAGACAAATCCCCTGTCACAGTTCCTATGGAGATCATCAAACAAGGATACAATAACTACCTCTGTTCCATACCCAGGTCTAAAGCCAGATTAACATGGGTCATCTTACACCTCCCCATCCAGCATTTCTCCTTTGTGTCCCTATCCTCTCTTCTGTTTCCAGCATTTCAGCTGTCTCCTTATTCCCCCTTGTTTTCCTAAATCCCTCCTATGCCCAGCATCTCCTTCTGTGTCCCCATCCCCCTTCTATGTTCAGCATTTTCCCTCTGTTTTCTTACCCTATGTCCAGCATCTTACCTCTTGTCCCTGCTTCCCCAGCCCCCATCACCCCTGTCCAGCATATCCCATCTGAGTCCCTGCTCCCCTCTTGTGTCTAGCATCTCCCCTGTAACTCTATTTCCCCCTTGTCCAGCGTCCATCTCATGTCCAGTGTCTCCCCCTATGTGTCCCTATTATTCCCACCCCCCACCCAAGCCACTTCTGTCATCTTACTATCCATCTTCCATGTCCACCATCCCCTTTCTCCTTCTTCCAAGCTACAGTACCATACCACCTTTCACTTCCTCTCCCTCATCTAGCATCTCTTATTTTTTCATATAGCAATGGTCCAGCATCTCCTTCCCCCTGCAACCTTTTTCACTGCCATAGTCGCTATGCCTGGGAACTGTGCTATGCTAATTTAGGAGCATGTTTACTCATATGCGCTAATCATTAATGTAGGATTTGCCACGCAAACAGCATGCAAAAGTTCCACACTAACTGGGTAGTGTGCGATTAGGTGCATTAGAGGCAAAACATGGGCATTGATGGTGTATCATGGTTAGCCTGGGTGTTTTTGGCGTGTGCTGCCAGTTGCCATTAGTGCAGGTGCACTTAACACCATCTCTGTGGTTGGCATTAAGTGCCCACACATGCCAGTTAGCATAGTGCTGTGTATTAGCTACATGCTAATGGCAGGTGGAGGGATGCTCATGCACCCTAAAGTTAGCACAGACCTCCACACTAGTTTTGCAGATCAAACATGTACTAAGAGGGAGGAGTGGACTAGTGGTTGGGGTAAGTTACCTCAGGCTGGAGAACCAGAGGTTCAAATCTTGCTAAAGGACAGCAACCTTGGGCTGGAAGGACTGGGGTTTCTAGTCCCACGGGTGCTCCTTGTGGCCCCTTGGGCAAGCCACTTAACCCTCTGTTGTCTCACATACAAAAACATAGATTGTGAGCCCTTCAGGGACAAAGGAGAAAAAACATATATGCAGTACCTGAATGTACATTGTTTTGACTGGTATAAAAGCAATCTATAAACCTAGTTAAATAAATACTACTAGCATGCAGATCTCTCCTTCCAGCATAGGTAGTTACAGCAAATGGTTGAAGTCCTATCTCCAGAAGCATAGGTAAATCTCCATGTAACACTAGAAGTCCCAGACAGATAAACTCTTCTAGGCAAGCCTGACCAACACAGTAATCCAGATAAGGAAGACTGATTACTCGCAGGCCCCATAGGTCACAAGCCAGAGATGATTCCGGAAGGAAGAGTCATTCAGTTGTTAGGAAAGCTCAGGCTAGGAGTCTGATGGCAGAATCGAGTTTTCCATGATGTTTCAGCTCTGTGCAGGGAAGGGCCTAATGGTGAGAAAACGGTTTAGTTAATAAAAGAAGGGTTTCTGGTTTCAAAATATGTAATTGGAGAGTACTATTGAATAAAATATGTGGCAGCAGTACAAGATTTGGTTGATTAAAATTTTGAAATATGAACTAGGTTGCCTTATTCCTTCTGAGACCAGTTTCACATACCTTACTCACATACCTTACTCAACTCTACATACTACTTACCCTCAATCTAGCCACCCACTTTCACTTATTCCAGTGCTTTTGTCTTATTCATCTGTCTATATGTGATAACTATACATATCCTTTCTGCTGCCTATTAAGATGTTTCATTGTCGTGTGTTGATGCTGTCTCATGTTTCCGTTATATGAATGTTCTACTATTCTGTTTAGATCTGTACATTACTAGCACTGTATCATATTATTATTACTATGATTTAATTTGCTTATTTCCAAGTTGACATCACTGTTCTAATTTGTTATTATGCTTACATTTATTTTATTTTATTTATTTATTTAACATTTCTTTTATACTGCTTTTCAATTTATCAAGGCAATTTACTTGAACACAACTAACAATTTACATTGAACAATAACTTGTGGAACATTACTTTAATATTACACGAGAACAGTAGTTACTTAACATTACATGCAACCAATGGAGTTAGGAATTCATTGCAATCTGATTTACAAGGACATTATCAATTGAAGGTATTATTTTGGATACTTGTTGGTACATGCAAACAACAGGGCACATCCCACCCACAGGACTTCGCTACCCACTTCTGTAATAAAACCAATGGGACTCTCCATAAATTAGGAGGTCCTGTTGCAGACAATCCTCATAGTGAAAGCACCAACATCCCTGTGCTAAACTCCTTCCACCCATACTCCGCTGAGCAAATCGAGGACATTGCATCGCATTGGATCAAGTCAGCTTGCTCTGAATTAAGTACTCATATCTCAAAAATCGTACACCTTTTCTTCTCCAAAGGTCTGGTTCCAGCACCACTAAAAACTGCTACCATCAGACCCCTACTGAAGAATCCCAAGATGGACCCACATGACTTAAACTCCTATAGGCCCATTTCTAGTTTTCCTTTTCTGGCTAAGATAACAGAGAAGATAGTCCAGCAGCAGATACAAGATCACATTGATGCCTACACCCCTTTGGACCATTAACAGCATGGATTCCGTCAACAACATGGTGTCGAAAACTTGCTTGCCTCCCTTATAGACAATCTAATCAAGGGCTTGAACAAAACGAAACAGGGATTCATTCTAATCTTCCTAGATATCGCATCAGCCTTCAACACAGTCTGTCACAGCTTCCTACTTACTCAACTACAACTGAAAGGCATACAGAACATAGCCTTAGGATGGTGTAGATCATATGTAGCAGACTGCCAACAACTGGTACGCATAGCTGCTCAAACATCATCTGAGTACCAGCAAACCCAAGGAGTACCGCAGGGTTCTTCCTTATCCACCTTACTTTTCAATATACACATCCAACCGATTTGCGTGTTAATCCAATCCTTCATACTGTATCACATCTATGCTGATGACGTACTGCTCTACACCCCATTCTCCACAGACAGTCCCAATTACACCAGAATTACAGACTGCTTTAATGCAGTCTCGGACTAGCTGGGAACACACATTCTGAGAGTGAACTATAAGAAGACAAAGTTTTTTTCATCACAAAAGATCCAACTTTCATACCACCATCTGCCTTACAGGTAAAAGATGCAGAACTGAAGACTAAACAAGAGGTTTAATATTTAGGTATCACTTTGGACCAGAGCCTGATGATGGAATCACATATAAACAATATCACTAAGGCAGTATACCTCAAAATACGGACCCTCCGTCGGCTACGGCCCCTGCTGTAAGCCTCCGACTTCTGCACTATATTCCAGGCTCTTATCATCCCTCACTTTGACTATGCAAACACATAAGAACATAAGATATGCCATACCAAGGTCCATCAAGCCCAGTATCCTGTTTCCAACAGTGGCCAATCCAGGTCACAAGTACCTAGCAGTTTCCCAAAAAGACACAGGTTCCACAATGCTTGTACTGGGTCAAGCATTGATATCCTGGGTCCCTTCTTAATAATGGTTTATGGACCTTTCCTCTAGGAACTTGTCCAAACCTTTTTTAAACCCAGCTACACTAACAGCCTTTATTTACTACATCCTCTGGTAACAAATTCCAGAGTTTGATTACACGTTGAGTGAAAAAATATTTTCTTTTATTAGTCTTAAATAGTTTACCCTGTAGCTTCATTGCATGTCCCCTAGTCTTTCTATATTCTGATAAGGTAAACAATCGATCTATGTTAACTCGTTCCACTCCGTTAATTAATTTATAGACTTCTATCATATCTCCCCTCAGCCGTCTCTTTTCCAGGTTAAAGAGCCCTAACCTTTTTAGCCTTTCTTCATAGGAGTATCCTTCCATCCCCTTTACCATTTTGGTGGCTCTTCTCTGAACATTTTCTAAAATCGCTATATCCTTTTTAAGATACGGTGACCAGAATTGCACACAATATTCAAGGTGCGGTCTCACAATGGAACGATATAGAGGCATTATAATATCTTTTGTTTTATTTTCCATTCCTTTCCTTATCATACCTAGCATTCTATTTGCTCTCTTGGCCGCCGCTGCACACTGGGCCGAGGGTTTTAACATGGTATCCACACTGACGCCTAAATCTTTTTCCTGAGTGGTGGTTCCTAATGTAGAACCTTGCATCATGTAACCATAGTTTGGGTTGTTCTTCCCTAGGTGCATAACCTTGCACTTGTCCACATTAAATTTCATCTGCCATTTTGATGCCCAGTCTTCTAATTTATCAAGATCCTCTTGCAATTTTCCACAATCCTCTTGGGTTTTAACAACTTTAAATAGTTCTGTGTCATCTGCAAATTTGATAACCTCACTCGTTATTCCACTTTCCAGGTCATTTATGAATATGTCAAAAAGCAGCGGACCCAGCACAGATCCCTGGGGTACACCACTATTCACCTTTCTCCATTGGGAAAATTGGCCATTTAGCCCTACCCTCTGCTTTCTATCTTTTAACCAGTTCCTGATCCACAATAGTACACTGCCTCCTATCCCATGACTCTTTAGTTTTGCCAAAGGTCTCTGATGAGGGACCTTATCAAAGGCTTTCTGAAAGTCCAGATACACTATATCAACCGACTCACCTTTGTCCACCTGTTTATTCACTCCTTCAAAAAAACATAACAGATTAGTAAGACAAGATCTTCCTTGTCTAAAACCATGTTGGCTGTCTCCCATTAGGTCAAGACTATCTACATGCTGAGTAATTTTATTCTTTATAATGGTTTCTACCATTTTTCCCGGTACTGATGTCAGGCTCACCGGTCTGTAGTTTCCCGGATCACCCCTGGAACCCTTTTTAAAAATTGGTGTTACATTGGCGATCCTCCAATCTTCAGGTATTAGAGATGATTTTAATGATAGTTCACAGATTACTAATAGCAGGTCTGCAATCTCATATTTCAGTTCTTTCAACACCCTTGGATGTATACCATCTGGCCCAGGTGATTTGCTACTCTTCAGTTTATCTAATAGTTGTAATACATCTTCCCGATGTATCGATATTTCCTTCAATTCTTCCGCACCTTTAAATACCAATTCAGTCATGGGTAACATCCCTACATCTTCCTCAGTAAAGACCGAAGCAAAGAATTCATTCAGTTTCTCCGCTATCGCCTTGTCGCCTCTCAGTGCTCCTTTAACCCCTTTATCATCTAATGAACCAACTGACTCTCTCACAGGTTTTTTGCTACGAATATACTTGAAAAGGTCTTTATTTCGTGTTTTGCTTCTGCAGCAAGCTTCCTCTCAAATTCTCCCTTTACCTGCCTTATCAATGCCTTGCATTTGACTTGCCAGTGCTTGTGCTGTTTCCAGGTTTTGTCGTTTGGCTCTTTTTTCCATTTCCTGAAAGATGCTTTTTTGGCAACAACAGCCTCTCTGACCTCACCTTTAAACCATGCTGGCAGTTTTTTGGACTTCCACTTTTCTTAAAGCGTGGAATATAGCTGGTCTGGGCTTCCAAGATAGTATTTTTCAACAACACCCAAGCTTGATGCACGTCTTTAACCTTTGCAACTGCTCCTTTTAGTTTTTTCTTAACTGTTTTCCTCATTTTATCATAGTCTCCCTTTCGAAAGTTAAAAGGGTAGTACTGTGGATTTCCTTACTATCCCTCCTCCACTTATTAAATCAAAGGCGATCATGCTATGATCACTATTGCCAAGTGGCCCCAACACCCTTATCTCTTGATCTGGTGTTCCACTAAGGACTAAGTCTAATATGGCTTCCCCTCTGGTCGGTTCATGAACCAGCTGCTCCAAGAAGTAGTCATTTATTTCATCTAGGAACTTTATCTCCCTAGCATGTCCTGACGTGACACTAACCCAGTCGATATCGGGATAATTGAAATCACCCATTATTATTACTGCGCTGTAATGTTTGTTAGCTTCCTTGATTTCTTTGAGCATTTCATCATCCATTTGGTCATTCTGGCCAGGCGCTCGATAGTACACCCCCACTGCCATCGCCTTCCCCCTTTTACATGGAATTTAAATCCATATAGATTCTACAGCAAATTTTGTTTCCTGCAAAACTTTAATCCTTTCTGACACAATGCCCTCTCTAACATAGAGAGCAACCCCTCCACCAATTTGATCAGCTCTATCATTACGATATAGTTTGTACCCAGGTATCACAGTGTCCCACTAGTTGTCCTCCTTCCACCATGTCTCTGATATTCCAATCATATCTAACCTTTCATTTAGTGCTATATATTCTAACTCTCCCATTTTATGTTTTAGACTTCTAGAATTTGCATACAAGCATTTTAGAGATTGTATGTTATTCATATTAATTTGGCTATTGTTAGACATGGGTAATTTGGGATCTTTAAGCTGTGTCTGCTCCATACTTGAGGGCATTTGGGCTACTTCACTCTTTTGTGGAACCTCTCTGCTTTTGGTAGTATCCTTCAAGGATACATTCTTCCGAACCATCTGCTCTTGGGCGACTGTCGGCTTTCCCCTAATATCTAGTTTAAAAGCTGCTCTATCTCCTTTTTAAAGGCTAATGCCAGCAGCCTGGTTCCATCCCGGTTAAGGTGAAGCCCATCCCTTCGGAAGAGCCTCTCCTTTCCCCAGAATGTTCCCCAGTTCCTAACAAATCCAAAACCCTATCTTTGCACCATTGTCTCATCCACGCATTGAGACTCCGGAGCTCTGCTTGCCTTTTGGGTCCTGCGCGTGGAACAGGAAGCATTTTGGAGAATGCAACCCTGGAAGTTCTGGATTTCAACTTCCTACCTAAAAGCCTAAATTTTGCCTCCAGAACCTCCCTACCACATTTTCCTATGTCATTGGTACCAACATGTACCAAGACAGCAGACTCCTCCCCAGCACTATCTAAGACCTTATCTACATGGTCTACCAGACTGGGCACTCCATCCCCTACAAATGACCATGAACACTGCAGCATGAACCCTATATAGAGCTGTTAGATATGAGCATGTGACACCTATCTTAAAGCAACTTCATTGGCTCCCTATAGCTAGCCATCTCAAGTACAAAGCCCTCCTAATGATGTTTAAAATTTTGCACCACCTCTCTGCTGTCTCCCTGGAAGAACTCATACACTGGACACTGGACAATAGAGTTAGGAGGACAAGCATGGCAAATACTCTCAGCATCCCTTTATCAGCAAGAAACAGTTTCCAAACTGCCTGGAACTGAGCCTTCACTCTATACGTGTCATCGCTCAGGAACTCTCTCCCTGCCCCGATCTGTGTCATCTCTGACCTGTCTACCTTCAAGAAAGCAATAAAGATACATCTCTTCCAACCACACTTTGAACATGTACCATAGACCACTGGACCCACTTCCTTGCCTTAGCCCAGACACACCTACACATCATAGTGCTCTAATCATCTTGTAAATATTTCACCCAAGTTCTACCAAGTTGACTCCCCTGTTATAATATTAAAGATTAATGTTCACTGTAATATTAAAGACTACTGTTCACTGTTCACTGCAATTCCTGTAAAGTTCCGTAACATGTTCTATATACTTCCCTGCAGCACTCAAGCAGACTTCCATCAGGCCACTTTTGAAAAACCCCAAGCTAGACCCGCAAAAGGTCGAATCTTATAGACCTATAGCTAGCATTCCCCTCTTAGCCAAGATAATTGAGAAGGAGGCACAACGGCAAATCCAAGATCATATAGACAACACAGCTCCCCTAGATCACTGCCAACATGGGTTCAGAGAATATCATGGGGTCGAGACCCTTCTCACTAACCTATTCAATGACATTATCACAGGCATTAACAACATCCGACAAGGATTTGTACTCGTCTTCTTAGACATCGCTGCGGCGTTCGACTCGGTAAGCCACGAAATTCTCCTCAGACGACTGAAAGAGAAAGGTATCTGCAACAGTGCATTAGAATGGTGTAACTCTTATCTGGATGGAAGATGGCAATATGTGAAGTCCGGTACAGAAGAGTCAAAACGCTTCCATCAAAAGCAAGGTGTGCCTCAAGGTTCCTCATTGTCTTCCCTACTATTTAACATATACATGCAGCCCATCTGCGACATCATAAGATCTTTCAAAGTCAACTGCTTGATATACGCAGATGACATTCTCTTATATATGCCTTTCTCTACAACTCAATTAGACCTGGCACCGTTGGTAGACTGCCTCAATTCGGTCTCAGAGTGGCTCCAATCACAAAACCTTTGCATTCAACAAAAAAACAGAGGTGCTCTTCATCTCCAAAGACCCCAACTTCACCCCTCCAGCCCACGTCAGTGTCAAGGAAGCTGACCTACAAGCTAAAGAAACAATAAGATACCTTGGAGTTACATTGGACCAACGTCTGGATATGAAACATCACATAAATATCATAGTCAAAGCTGTATACTTCAAAATACGCTCGCTTAGGCATATGCGCTCCCTGTTGGACCCGGATGACTTCCGAACCATATACCAAGCGCTAATCCTGCCACACTTCGACTTTGCAAATGCCATATTACAAGGTCTCCCTCAATCCACTCTTAGCCCATTACAGATGGCCATGAATGCCGCAGCAAGAGTCCTCTACGGAGCCTCCAGAAGCGATCATGTAACTCCCATTCTTAAACAGCTTCACTGGCTCCCCATCCATGGGAGGATCATCTTTAAAACCCTAGTCCTATCATTCAAGGCAATCAAGGGTATCTCATCCTCCTCACTCACAGATCTGATTCACACTGTACCCCCCAACAGATCCAGAAGAACATCAGCCGTAAACCTACTGACAACCTCGAAGGCGTTGACAAAGTGCAACATGACAACCTCAAACAGAGCCTTCAGTTTCTATGTACCCAAATGCTGGAACGCTCTACCCTCCGACATAAGGGCCATTACTGACCTACTCCAGTTCAGGAAGGCACTCAAATACCACCTCTTCCTTCAATACTACCCTACCAGCAATTGAACCAGAGGAAGTGACCCACTCATGAACACACCATGCCGTTCTTGATATTATTAAGACTCTATTCTGTTCTATGTAATTATCTCATGTATATAGTTTACCCCGGTTCTCCAAGTTTGTACTCCTGTTCGATGTAAACCAAACAGCTTGTTGTTATGGTCTTTATGTTATAATGTAAACCGCGCTGATGCCGAATAGTGCGGTATATAAGAACTTGTAATAAATAAATAATAAATAAATAAACCAGTTATATGTAATGAATGGATACTTGTTCTCTGTAAACCGCAATGATTTAAAATACTGCAGTATGTAAATCCAAATAAATAAATAAAATCAATGGTAAAGCTTATATACAAGGGTGTTATCAATTGGAAATATCATTTTGGATACTTATTGGTAAGAGACTGAAGTTGGGTAGTTGAGTGATGAAAGATGTATCATGGGAGATTATGTATTGGATCCAATGAATTCCTGGAAGATGTAAGTTTTAAGTTTTTTCCAAAACACTTGTATATCTCTTATTGCTCTTATGTTGCTTGGGAGGGAATTCCATAAACATGGACAGTAGATACAGAATGTTCTCTGACATGTTGCTTGTTTGCTTTATGTATTGGTATATTGATACCTTCTCAATCTGTTGTTTGGTATTATCTGTATGACGGAATGTAGACAGTCTGTAGTCATGTTATGTATGGGCTTGTATGTATTCATGATTGATTTGTATTTTATGTGCGCTTGAATATGTAGCCAGCGCAAGGTTTTAAGCAGTGGGGTGATGTGTTCTTGTCTTGATGTTCTTGAGATCATGCGGGCTGCAGTGTTTTGGGCTAGTTGTAGAAGAAAGAGTATGTATTTTGGAAGGCCTTGCAGTATTGAATTACAGTAATCAAGATGAGGGGTGATGATTGCTTTACATACTGAACAAAAGAGTTTGGCATAGCAGTCGGAGCTTTTATAGTATCCTGATCTTATGATATGCTGAAGCAGAGATTTTCTTGATATGAGTTTGCAAGTTTAGTTTCTGGTCTAATGTCACACCAAGGTATTTGACTTTGGATTTTACAGGGAGGTCAAAGCCATTGATCATGATTGTTTTGGGGGGTAAGTAAGATGGGTCTCTGTTAATGATTAGGACTTCAGTCTTATTTTGGTTGATTGAGAAGCTGTGCTCCTTTAGGCAGTGTGCCATTTCATTGATGCACGATTGTATAGAGGAGAAGTCTGGATTGTTAGTTGTGAAAGGGGCACATAACATGAGATCATTTGCATAAATGTTGTACTTTACATGTATTTCTGAATAATGCTGCAAATGGGTTGGATGTATAGGCTGAAGAGAAGCACTGAGGGGGTATATTCTTGGGGTATTCCTTGGTTTAGTCTGTAGGAGTTGGATATCTTGTTCTTTACCTTGACTTGCTGGGTGCGTGCCAACAAGTAGGAACAAAACCATTTTAGAGGGATGCTGCATATTCCAATGTCAATCAGGCGTTCAATGAGTTTTATACATTTGGTCATTTTACTGTTATGCTGTTACTGTAATGTAAGCTACTTATGTCAAGTAATATCTGTTGTATACCGCCTTAAGTGAATTCTCTTCATAAAGGCAGTCAATCATAACAAATAAATGTCATTCATAATCAAGATTTGAGGATTGTCATGCAAGTGCTAGTTTTAACAGGGCTAGATTACTGCAATGATTTTTCAGTGTGTTTACTGACAAAGGCCTTTCAAGTATTGCAGTTGCTCTAAAATGTTGCCAGATCCATGGCCACTCTTTCAAATGGGATTTCAATGATGGGCATAGGCACTAGAGGGGTAGGTTGGACTCTGGCAGGGTTATGAAGTTGGCAGGTAGAGCATGACTGGCAATAAAACTACATCTGTTTATGGACTCCAGGCCAGAAAAATCAGGCCAGAACACATTCTAGTGTTTTCTCCATCCCCAGATGTCCCCCTAATAAATGGCCATGTGCCAACGATAATACCTGTGATGAGAGGGCCGTGGAACTATCAGTTGTTCTACTTCTTTCCCCTCTAGGGCACCCTCAGACACTCTGTATAATAAATCTCCCTTTAGAATAAAATAGGGAAAGTTTCTTGCAGGGGACTCTCCGTTACCTATTGGAACCCCCTCCACCTCAAAAACCCACTCTCAAGCATGTCCTCTTGCTGGGCCCTCCTGATGCTCCCTGGGTCTTCCCCCAGCCCCCACTCTGGTGACAATTGTATTTGGGTCACTACTGCTGAGCCCTGAGCTATCCCCAAGGGTTTCTTCCCTAGGCTCTCCCTCCCCAGATCCCTCCTCCATAGCTGCCCCAGATTCTGCTGGTAGCATAGCTTTTCCCGGCAATGCCAACTCTGGGACATAGCAGATTTGGCATTATCAATATATAGATCCAGCTCTTCCAGGGAGAAAATCTCTGGGAAATCTTCCTGGTCTGACTTAGTGGAGCCACCAGTTAGCCAGGCCCATTTTGCTTCAAAGTTTGGGTAGTCTCGACCAATCATCACTGGATATGGGAACCAGGGCAGCACCATGACCTTGAACATGGTTTGCCCTACTGGAGTCTTAAGTGAAACCTGTGCCATTGGATACTGCTTCTGGTCTCCATGTACACAGACCAGTGTTACCATCTTTGCATAGTCAATATGAAATTGGGTTATGATTTTCCGGCAAATAAGGGTCCGCACACTCCTAGAGTCTATCAAGGCCTGGAGGCAGGTTCCCTCGAGCTCCACTGGAATCACAAAGTTCTGTCCCCCGGGGTGGGGAGTGTCCACAAAAGCGCAGCTGTGAAGAGTGGTTAGGTTGCCATTTATGGGTTCTTCCGTACCCAGGAGACATTCCCGAGCAAAGTGTGCCCAGCCTCCACACCTAAAATAGGTGAAGGGGTTGTGGCTGGGGCCATACCCTCACCTAGGAGGTGTCTTTGGGGGTTGGAAATGGGAGCCAACATCCATTCTGGCTTCCTCTTCTGTTCTCCTGGGCTATCGGGTGACAACTTCCCCTTCTCACTGTCCACTTCAGCTACCAGCTGTGCTTCATGACACCCCTCAGCTATTTCCAGTCCACTCTTCAGTGTAAGCTTGGGGTGCTAAAGTGCCCACTATTTCATCAGGGCAGTCAAGCCCTTCAAAAACTGCTCTAGTGGCACAATCTTGGCTACCTCTGGCCCTGTCTTTCCTTCCAGTTGCAACCACTTCCATTTGAGCTCCTTCAATCAGCAGAGGAACCTCTGAGGGCTCTCTTTCATCTGCAGTCCCCCCCCCCCCCCCCATTTCTGAATCACAGGTGGTAGGCCTCTGGTGTACAGCCAGCCTGTTCCAATATGACGGCCTTGACAGCTGCATGTGTAGCTTGTCCATCAGGGCTGGCATCCTGGAATGCAACCTGACTGCTACTCGTTAGCAAATTCCCCAAATAAATAGTCCATATTGCTTTTGGCCACCCGGCCATGCAGGCAGTTCATTCAAAGTTCACTAAAAAGTGTCAGGTTCATCTTTTGCCGCACTTTCAGTAGCGCTTGCGGTCCCTGTAGGGTTTGAGCCAGGGAACTTCTCTGCAACTCCCCTTGTGCCCATATAAGCTCTTGTTGCTGTTGATATTGTTGTTGCCTCTGCTGATGTTGTGTTGCTGCTGCCCTTCTAGAAGGGCTTGCTGAAACTGCTGCTGACGTTATTGCTGTTGCTGCTGATACTGTTGCTGTTGCTGCTGACCTTCTGTCAGAATGTGGAGGAGCCGCTCCATCCTGGCTTGTCACTGCTTCCTCTTCTGCAGCTCCAACAAACTCAGTGGCCTCTAGTGGTCAAAACAAAGCCTGCCTGTCCAGTACTGACTAAACCTTCTTCAAGCTTCCTAACTAGGGCGAGGCTAACCCTTTTAGCTCATACAAACAAAAAATTCCTGATCTGCTGTACAGGCCCAGTCCTAGAGGGATGATGAATTGCTCCCAGTCACGTGGTTAGAAGAAATCCCCAAGCTGCCACCATATGTGGTAGTGTGGCATGCAGTGGGAAGGGGTTTTCTTTAAAATATGGGCCAGACAGCAGTTCAGGGAAAGCAAAAGCAGTTTTTATTCTGTTCCAGCTTGTCAAACCTCCACAAAGCAAAACCCAGAGCAGATAGCAGTTCAGGGAAAACAACATCAGCTTACTTCTGTCCCAGCTTGTTAAACCTCCACAAGCTGGTTCTCCTGGCCCTTTCTCCAGCCCCAGTTAAAGCTTCTACCTTAGAATTCCTTTCCATAGTTTGCCTTGGAAGGATTCCTGGCTCCACGAGCCTCTCTTCCTCCTGCAACTTGCTGGATTCTTAATCTCTCCCTGTGAGCCATGCCTTTGCAGTCCTAAACTCTGGGCTGCAGACTCTCTTAAATGGGAGTGATGATACTCCCTTTGGAGAGGGATGGGTAACATTCTATAGACCTCATCACAGACAATTAATAATTTAAATATAATTGCAAATCAACTGAGAGCCAATGCAGGGCAACCAAACCAGGTGTAGCCCTGTCCCATCTCTTGCTTCTCAAAATCATTTTTGCGGCTGTGTTTTGTATTAACTGTAGTTGGCCCAAATTCTTTTTTAGCAACCCTAAATATAGTAATTGCAGTAATCCATATGAGAAAGAACAGTGGCATGCACCACCTTTACAATCTTTTTCCATCAGGAAAGGATGAATTTGCCTTAATATACGTAGGGCCTGAAAAGTTTTCCTAGAAATGTCTATTATTTATTTTTGGTAGATAACACAAGCATGGCATCACTGAATAAAACTTTCTTTGATGGCAGATCATCCCCGCTCTTCTCTACCCACATAATGGCTGTCTTATTCAAGTTTAATTTTAATAGATTCATATTCATCTATTTTAATTACTTCCTTACAGTTCAAAAGTAGATTTAGAGCAGAATTCAAAATTGAAGTAATAGACACTAAAAGTTGGAAATCATCTGCATATGAGAAATGAATTATGCCTAATTTGTAAATTTGGATACCTCCCTTAAAAATATTAAAAAGAACTGGGGGCCCCTGGGAGACCCCACACTGCAGAACCCAACCCTTTGATATCTCGCCCTATAAAACATCTTTGTAGTGCTATGTTCTAAAAAGGCTTCAAACCATTTTAAAACTGAGCCTTTTGTCACAGAGCTGATGGCGGCATAGAAGCCTAGCTCCGTCCGAATCCCGAGATTGAGGAGACAAAGCGGTGCCCCAAAAGATAATAAAGTGGAAGGAAAGAGAGATTCCACCTTGGCGATGTCAGCAAGGAAAAAACTGGCCAGCTTCCAATCCCCATATGTGCGGCGAGAGCGGAAGGAGGCCATGGAGACTGCTGGCTCAGAAGAGGAGGATGACGCGGGGAGCTCGGAGGAGGAGGGAGAGGAGGTCAGGGGAGAGCTGTCGCTAAAGAAATGGCTGAATGCATTTAAAAGTGAAATGCAGGGCGAAATCAAAGCTATGCGGAAGGAAGTGAAGGAGACACTGATTGCGATCCAAAATGAAGTGGGCTGCCTGGGCCAGAGAGTGGAGGACCTTGAGAGCCACGTGGAGGCCTGTGAGGAGGAGGTACGTGAAGCCGTGATGCAGCACAATAAACTACGGGAGCAGCAAGAGGAGATACAAGAGAAAATGGAGGAGCTTGAAGATAGAGCACGGCGGAATAATCTGCGTATCCGGGGGGTGCCTGAGGAGGACGCCCATAAAGACTGTGTACTGGTAGTACAAAAACTGTGTAGTCATATATTGCAAATGGGGGAGGAAACTGGTACAAGGGCCACCACGATTGGAGTGGAGAGAGCGCACAGAAGCTTGGGGCTCAGGCGGGAGAAGCAGACGAGAGACATCATCGCCTGTATGAGCAGCTTCCCCCTTAAAGAGCAGATACTGACTATAGCGAGAAAGTTCGGGCGGATTGCTTGGGAAGGAGGAGAAGTGGAGGTGTTCAACGATCTGTCCAAAGGCACTCTGGACAGGAGGAAGGAGATGAAGGAGGTCACTGCTTACTTGAGGGGGAAGGGATTTCGCTATCGATGGCTGTTCCCCTTTGGACTGCTGGTGTCGGTGAATGGGGTGACCAAGAGGGTGAAGACAGTGGAAGAAGCCTGGAAAACGTTGCGGGAGCTGGGATGTGAAAGTCTTCCCCAAGTGGCAGCGAGAGATCAGCAGAAGCCCGGCAGTTCTGGATTGGGGAAACTGCAAATGAGCTCGCAGTGGCAGAGGGTAGGAGAAAAGAGGAAGAGGCTGCAACGGCTGTCCAAGGAGCGGCAAGGAGCAGCAAATGAGAAAGATCCCTGAGGCGGAGAGTGTGAAAGCAAGGACTGGTTGTTCGCATTGGAGTGTGGGGTGATGGACCCCTAAACATCTGAGTGAGAGACACGGGACTTGTAGGGCTGTAAAGGGAGAGTTGGGGGAGGGATATGGAAGAATGGGAGGGGGTTGGTGGAGCATGGGAGTTTTTGAAAAAGAAGGGGGCTTCCAGGTGGGGGGAAAGGAGGTGGCCGGGGTAAGGGAGGTAGGGGGCCATGGTACAAGGGGGTCATCTGGACCGGGGTGCGATGTGCCGGGAGAGGACAAGATGTCTCGGGATGGGAGTGATGGGGAGAAAGAGGGGGGGAGGAGGGGAAGGGCAGGGAGGGGGGGAGGGGGGAGGGGGGATTGGAATAAAGACACAGCAGGGGGGAAAGAATGGGGGAAGAGAAGGGAAAAATGCTGCACATAGGTACAGTCAATGTCAAAGGCCTGAACTCTCCATGCTGGTAAGGGAGGTATGGAAGTCCCAGTGGGACGCTGTGATGTTGCAGGAGACCCATTTGCGAAGAAGAGATGTGGGCAGGCTGAAACATAGGCATTACCCAGATCAATATTACTCGTGCAATAAGGAGGGGGTAAAGAAGGGGGGGGTAGCCTTATGGGTGCGGCAGGGAAGTGGGATTCAAGTGGAGGGAAGTTTTAAGGATGGAGAAGGACGGGTGGTGGGGATAAGAGCGAAAATGGGGGGAGAGGATATAGTGATAGTGGTGGTGTATGGTCCTAACGGGAATCAGGGGGTTTTTTGGAAGGCGGTAGGGAGGTTAATTGAAGGGGCGGGAGGGGGGAAGTTGGTGGTGGGGGGGATTTTAATGTGGTATTGGACCCAGGAGTGGATAGGGCTCCCAAAGAGGATGGAGGGGGGAGTAGGAATAGACAAGGTTTGAGGACCCTGATGAAACAATTTAATCTGGTGGATGCGTGGAGAGCGCTCAACCCTAAGGAGCGGGAATACACCTTCTACTTGACTCCGCATGGAAGTTGGAGTAGGATAGATATGCTTCTCATGGATAGGGAGTGGATGCTGGAGGTGGATGAGGGGAATATAAAGGTGGTAGGGTGGACGGATCATAGTGCGGTCGAGATACGTTTTCGCAGACAGGGGAAGGGGGGAATGGTGTTTTGGAAGTTGAATGAGAGCTTACTTAAGGATGCGAGGGTGGTGGAGGATGTGAGAGGGGTAATAAAGGAGTACTTAACGCTTTAATGATACAGGGGAGGTGGCGGAGGTTATGGTGTGGGAGGGGCTGAAAGCTGTGGTAAAAGGGAGGTTTATGATGTGGGGGGCTAGGAGAAAGAGGGAAAGGGTATGGAGGGAGGGGGAGTTGGGGAAAGCGTTGAAAGACGCGGAGGAGAAATTCCGAGCATCGGGGACGAGGAAGGATAGGGAAGTGATGGAGAGAGTGAGGGAAGAACTCAGAGCACTGCAGATGGCCCGGGTAGATTTTGCACTACAGAGGGCTAGGCAAGTTATTTATGAGCACGGGGATAAGGCAGGAAGACTGTTAGCCCGTAGATTAAAGCAACAAAAAGGGGCAGCTTTAATATACCAGATTAAGGGGAGGGAGGGTACAACTTGTCGAGGGGAGGAAGAGATTAGGGAGCAGTTCAAGGAATTTTATAAGATGCTATACAAAGGGATGGAGGGGGTGGGGGAAGAGGAGATTGTGGGATACCTGGAGGGTGTGGTCTCCCGGAGGAAGCTCAAATGGACTTGGAGGCTATAATCTCAGGGGAAGAAATTGGGAGGGTAGTTAAGGGGTTAGCAGGAGGGAAGGCCCCAGGGTTGGACGGGTTGTTGGGAATGTTCTATAGGGTTTTTTATAGAAGAGATAGGGGATCTTTTAAGGAGGGTGTTTAATGGGGTATTGTATCAAGGGGGGAGTTATTGTTGCAGCAGAGTGCATTCAACCAAATAATACCAGGAGTCAGTTTCAGGATCCAAGCAAGTTTATGTGCACAGACTCAGACAGCTTAAAAGGGACTGAGCAATGGAGAACAGGAACAACTTCCTTATATACAAAATTCACAGTTTGATACAGGCAAACTTTCTATTGGTCCCAACGCCCCCTGCATCTATCCAATCGGGGACCCTCACTGGGCCTAACACCCTGTTCTCCCTTCTCAGGCTGTTCTAACAAAGGCTCAGTTTCTAGACATAAATACATTCCTATTACAAGGTCATTGCTAGGCTCAGAGAATGTGAGAATGCAAAACACTGGAACATATCTATCATCAGCATAAAAGAATTGACTAAGGATTAACACAAACTTATCAAAAGCAGTTTAGAGTGGTTTAAGGCAGATCCTCAGACCTTCACTGACTTTGCTCTTTCTCAGCACTACTATTTCTAAGTGGGGGTGGGGACTCAGGCCTAGCTTGCAGGCCTCTCATACATGTACAGGCTATTATATAGGCCATAGCCTACCACATTATCACAGGGAATGTTGACTGCCGGGATAACGGTCTTGTTGAAACCTGGGAAAGACCCAATGAGTTGCAGCTCATATAGGCCTATTTCTCTCCTTAATGTTGATGTTAAAATATTGGCTAAGGTACTAGCGGAGCGGTTAGCGAGGTGGTTACCGGGGATAGTCAAGGCGGATCAGGCTGGGTTTATTATGGGTAGGCAGGCAGGAGACAACATTAAGAGAGCTATAGCGGTGATATGGGAGGCCAGACGGGAACAAGAGGACTTCATAGTGATGTCTATAGATGCTGAGAAGGCCTTTGATAGGGTTCATTAGGGGTTTCTAATGAAAGTGTTGGAGAAAGTGGGGTGTAGGGCTAACTTTTTGAGGTGGGTACAGCGATTGTATAACGGCCCAAGGGCTAGGATCAAAATCAATGGTAGGTACTCGAGAGATTTTGAGCTGGGGCATGGGACTCGGCAGGGGTGCCCGCTATCTCCGCTCCTATTTGCACTAGTGGTAGAGCCATTAGCGGAATGTATTCGGATGAATGAAAAGATAGTTGGCTTGGTCAGAGAAGGGCAGAACCATAAAATCTCTTTATACGCAGATGACATTCTCCTGTACTTAAGTAATCCCATGGAGACCTTGCCAGAGGTGATGGGGGAAGTGCAGAGATACAGTGCAGTGTCGGGGTTTAAAATGAACATTGATAAGACCAAAGTGATGAAGGTGAAGTTGAGTAGTGGGAGTGAGGAGAGGTTGAAGAGGTTATACCCACTGAAGTGAGTAAGCTATTCAATAGAGTATTTGGAGGTGAGGCTAACAGAGAGATATGAGGATCTGTTTCAGGCGAACTACCCAAGGCTAATAGGGCACATTTGCAGGGATATTGAGGGGTGGATGCGATTGGAAACCTCCTGGGTGGGTAGAATAGCGGTGTTAAAAATGAATGTACTACCTCGGCTGCTGTACCTGTTTCAAGCTTTGCCAGTGGAAGTGCCGGAAGGGACGATGCGGACCTTACAAAGGCGGATGTTTAGCTATATTTGGAAGGGAAGGCCCCCAAGAATCGCAAGAGAGGTGATGTATGCGGTCAAAGAGGAGGGAGGGTTGGGAGTTCCCAATCTGAAAGATTACTATAGGGCAGCACAATTGACGCATGTTTTGGGATGGAGAAGGGGAAGGGAGGAGAAACCATGGGTAAGCTTAGAAAAACTTCAGGTCCGAGGGGGGAGGCTAGACGCTTGGGTATGGGCGCCGAAGGGTGAGAGGGGTGTGCTGGGGGGGGGGGGACTCTAGCGATGAGACAGGTGGTGAATATTTGGGATAAGGTGAGAGAGCCGGAGATAGTCGCTAGGGGAACGGGGTTTTCGGTTATGACCCCGTGGAGGGGTTGGAGAGCCTTTCGACCAGGTTGGGAGGGGGGTCGGTTTGACATATGGCGGGAGAAAGGGCTGGTGTGTAGTTTGCAACTCATGGAGGAGGGTGTGTTAAAGAGTTTCGAGGAGGTGCGAGTGGAATTTGGGTTGGGAGAGGGGGATAGGTATGCTCATGCGCAGGTACAATCCTTTCTACTAAAGGAGCTGGGGAAGGAGGGGATGGGACGGGAGGTCTCTAGACTGGAGGCTGTCTGGTATGGGAAGTGGGGCACGAGGGGGTTGATCTCAGGACTATATAAGGGGGTTAAGAGGGAGGAGGTAGGGAAGCACAGGTACATGACAGAGTGGGAGAGAGACTTGGGGAGGACCCTAGCAGATATGGATTGGAAAAGGATATGGGATCAAATAAAACGGGGACCCAGTGCGAGTAGAATCAAAGAAAACTGTTATAAAGTGATGATGCGGTGGTACTACACACCAAAGAGATTAAGTAAGATTTACCCTGGGGCATCTCCCCTGTGTTGGCGGGAGTGTGGGGAAATGGGGTCTTTTTGGCATATATGGTGAAGTTGTAATAAGGCTCAGGAGTACTGGAGGAAGGTGTTGGAGTGGATAAAGGGGAAATTAGGGGTGGAGGTGGACTTAGTGCCAAATATTTGTTTATTATCTTGGTGGGGGGAGGAGCGGGAGCAACGGGGGGGCAAAATGGTGTTGGCATGTCTATGTGCAGCGCGGGGGGAGGTGGCAAGGGCTTGGAAGCAAAAAGAGATGCCGGGTCTGGAGCAGTATGAGTCCAGACTGAAGGCAATAGTTCTTATGGAGAAGCTCACAGCGGTTAGAAAGCAAAAGGGGGAGCGGTTTGTGGAGGTTTGGGGTAGGCTGTGTCGAGTACTGGGGTTGGGATAAGACTGGGGGGAAAGGGTGGGTAAGGGGTGGGAGGGGGAGGTGAGGGTCGGGGGTGAGATTAGGGGGGAGGTAATGGGGTAATGGGTAGTGGGGCTGATAGATCCCAATTGGCCGAAAAGGAGGGGGGAGGGGGAGGGCTTGGGGGAGGTCATGAGGGCCTCAAGGGGCTTTAACACTTGCAAGTATAATGGGATGGAGGATGTAGGGAGCTTATGAGAGGTATAGTTGGATAGTGGGGGGAGGAATACGGCACATTTCGTAATGGGTTTAAGGGGGAATAAAATATGTTGGGTGTTCTTGGTGAAATGTTGTATTGGTGTTACTATACTATGGATAAGTGTTTTTGGCTATGTTCAAGACTTCTTCATAATAAAAATTGAAAATATAAAAAAAACTGAGCCTTTCAGGCCCCAGCCAGCCAACTTTTGCAACTAGCTCAAATGCAGTGGTAAGAGCTAAACCACTAAACCTGATGTTCCTCCATCCAACCAATGCCTAAGAGTATTCATCAAAGCCATTATAACTGTTTCTGTACTGTGTGCTTTTCGAACCCCAGACTGGTTCTCACAGAGCAGTGTGTTCTGTTCTAAATTACTCTGATGGGAATGCACTCCTACACTTCCTTATGCATATTTTAGAAAAGGCAATTACAAACGTCATTAGTCCTTATCCAAAATTACATATAAACATGTCTATAAAATCTCAAAGATGTATAAACTACCTCAAAGTGCCAATATATATTTGAAAATTTCTTTATTTATTTGTTAATAACAAATACTCATATATATTCATGTATTTAATATTATAAGAAACTACATTTACAAAAATATATTACAATTCATACATAATTCATACAAAAATATTATATGTCATAACATAATTCTCAATTATTCTCAACACATATTATAAATACATCATAATTATTCTCAACACATATTATAAATACATCATAATTATATGCAAAACATATAAATAACCCTAAAATTAATTAAATTGCCTATTAATATTAAATCTCCTTTCATCTTCTCTTTTCATCTTCTCCCTTTAACCTTTGGATACGGACTTATGAAGTTTGTAATTGCATTGTGGTAATATTTATGTTTTGATTATTTGCATATTAGTGGTGATTTGTTTTGAGTATTTTAGGAAAGGCTCCATGTTTGGCAGAGTCTTTTTTAAAATATGCCGGAATTTTGTATGTCGTGACTTTGACATCTCAATTTCAATCTCCACATACTATCTAAAATGAATGTTTAAAGGTGTTTAAATGCATAAGAAAATACTTAACATCCTCCTGCAGAATCACATTGAACCTTTGGCATGAGCTTTCAAGTTGTAATAAACATAACTTTTTACACAATAACAGACTCCTCATTGAAGCAAAGAGTTACTTTAATCACATTACATTCTTGCAAGACGGGTGAATGCTTAACAGAGCATTCACACCTATCCTCTGTTTCAGAGTTCTTTTCTAGTACACTTTGTCCTCGCCCACTTCCAGCATGTCCATAAATCATTGGTTAATACTTCTGCACCTGTGTCAGACTATGTGTTATTAGCCATGTAGTCTCTCTCTTCCCAGGATGCAGACATACAGTAAAGGAAGTCAGAAAATCATTACGTACCACACTATGTCCTCGCCCTCTTCCAGCATGTCCATAATTCATTGGTTAATACTTGTCTCACTCCACTTCTTTCTACTTCTGCACCTGTGACAGGCTACGTATTACTAGCCACATAGTCTCTCCTTCCAGGATGCAGGCATACAACAAAGGGAGTCAGAAAGTCATTACATACAAAATTATATTACAGAATGGTGAATGAATGGAATACAAGAATTATATTACACTGTAAAAATATCATATCACATTTGTTTATATCAAACCCCTCCCTCTTTTTTTTAAGCTTTCTTGTTACTTTTTACATTTACTCTACTGTTCCATAGGAAGCTTCTAATGTAGATAACATCCTTCCCGACTCTATCTCTTCCCCTTTATTGTCCATTAATAACATTGCACCTTTGTGCACTGGAGATGATACAATCATTTGCTTAGTGCTTGCCGTTTCTATCAATATTTGAGTTAGCCCTCCTACACACGGTATTATGCAGCACCCCACCATAATTAATACTCCAATTACAACAAATACAGAGATAAATATAGATACTACCGCCCCTTTTCACTTCCCAAACCATGACTCTAATCATCCAGTGAGAGAGTACCTGAATTTTCTGCCAATTCCTCTGCTAAGGTAGTTAGTCCTCGCAGGGCTTTAGTGATAGTACCATTAGGGGCCGTGTTATTGGGGATGAACATACAACATTCCCCCCCACCCAACATCACACACGCCCCCTTTTTCAGCCACCATCATATCTAAAATCATTCAGTTCTCCCAGGCCATTCTATTAGTGGTGTCCAATTGTTCTGCGATCCCCTTTATTGCATCCCGGGTGTAATTGATAAATTGCTGTTGGTTATAATATATATAATTTATCCAATCTACATTTTTGTTTATCATGATTACCCCTAACAGGGATTCAAATCCAGCTGCAATCTGGTTTCGTGCTTTATACTCATCCGGAACTCCCCGAGGGACTCCTGTTGCGTCTATATATATCCTGTCATCAAATGAGGTTCACAAGGTACTCCTCCTTTCCCTTTGTATTTGCCCCTTGTCCTGTTCTGTGAACGCCAAGGTGAAAGGAACTGCCAATTGAACTACTGCACATGTTCCCGACCATAGAGTAGGCAATGTTGGTCTCAACATCCGCCCTCCACAGTACCACCACAGGTCTGCCCTTGGGATTATCAGGTTGGAGTAATTCTTCTCTTCTTCCATCCCTGTCAGGTTTAAGCTTAGAATGCAGGTGTTCAGTTCCCCCACTTCCCTCATGTAGTTCTTCCCCCGCCTGATGAGACAGGCGGAGTGATTTCCAAACACTGCTGAAAATGTGGGGTGAACTTTTACCTCCTTCAAGTCTGTAGGGGGAAAGAACAACTTCAATGACTTGCAACTTTCATTTCCCCAAGCCATTTTTTTTCTGATACAGAGATATGAGGCATCTTACTCCATCGGGATCTGTATCCCACCTCAAGGGTAAGGGCACAACCTGTGCAATGGGCCTCCCGGAGGCACATGCATAGCAATTGCTACGGTTGAGACTTCCTACGGTATATTTAACCCATTTCACCCAGGCGTTCACATCGCCAAAACCAGTTTCCACCTCTAGAGTGTCCCTCAAATCTTTAAACTCCACTATCTTGACTGCCTTAGGGTCCTTATTAGGTTCAAAGGATACGCTGGGGAATGGTGTGGAGATCTGAGTCTGATTCTTGAGGGGTATTTTCATCCTCAATCTTCCCAGGGGATCTTGCCCACTAACGTCTATTCCTAGTCCATAGGTCCCATCCAGTGAGTCATCCCTTCCAGAGAGGGTGACCACGATGGGGATGCCACTTCCTGGGTTACATTGCAGAATACTGTGTTTCTTTATCATTGTTATTTTCTTTTGAATTGGATGCCTCTTCCCTTTGGGGAGACCCAGCCTCCATCCTCAGTGGTCCACCAAACTTGTGACCACCCGTAACAGGGTATCCCATACACAAGTGTCTGGGCAGTTTCTGGACACATATATGACATTTTCCAACAACTTTTCGTAGTATCCCCCATCACAATTTATCACTTGGCAGGCGTCAAATTCTAGGCTCACTGGTCCCTCTCCCTCTGGCACGGTTACAGTAAATATGTTAGGGTACACCCTTCCCCATCGTGTCTGTGTTTGTATTTGTTCATTGTCCATCCCTTTCCCTGTCCTAAATCCCATGTCATTCCCCTTAACAGAGAAAGTGATCCCCCATCATAGTAACATCATCCACTTTTCTTTGTCCATGTTATAATTTTCATTAGTCCTTTTTAACCAACTCTTCTTCTGTTCTTCTGTTTTTCCTTGTTATTTTCAGGCACAGAGGGCCATTAGTTCTCTGGACCTTCCATTGTTCATCTGAAGGAGCTTCGACCGGACCTTTAATTCCTGTATAATGAGTCCAACTTTTTTCTGCAGTTCTTACAGCAGTCTCAGTAATCAGTAAGACCTGGAATGGGCCTTCCCAGTCTGGTTGCAATTTGGACTCCTTCCAGGATTTTATCAAGACCCACTGTCCTGGTTTGAGACCGTGAACTGCAAACTCCAGTGGGGGTGTTTGTGCCAACAGTCCTTTATTCCTGAGAACAGATAAAGAAGAGGACAACCCAAGTATATATTCTTTAAGAAACTTATCTTTAGTTTCAAACTGGGGAGGTTCCTTTAATTGTCCCATATAGGGTAAACCAAATAACATTTCATAGGGGGACAATCCTAAATCTTTGAGGGGCTGCTCGGATTCTTAACAATGCTAAGAGCAAACACTTAGTCCAAGGTAATTTTGTTTTTAACATCCATTTGGCTAACTGCTTCTTTATAATCTGATTCATGCGTTCCACTCTCCCTGAAGAGGGTGGATGCCATGGAGTATGGAAATCCCAGGATACTCCCAGAGCTTCCATTATGTTTTGCAATACCTTGGCTGTGAAGTGACTTCCCTGGTCTGAGTCAATGTGACCTATCATTCCATATTTATTTATTTATTTAACTTCTCTTATATACCGCGCTATTACATATCAGTGCGGTTTACAATAAAACAACATCTTACTATGTAGACGGGCCACATAGAATTACATTGAACAAGGAAGGTTTCAACTTGGATTCAACAGGGGATAACATGTTTACAGTATGTTTACAGTATTATTTACAGCATTATATACATTACATCTTATTTATTGGGTTTAGGCCATGTGTTATTCCGTATGGGCCAGCTTGGGCCGACTATTCCTTTCTATGTTGGGTTGGTTTGGGAATTCTTTATCTTTATCTTTATCTTTATTCACAACATTTGATAGACCGCCCAGGCCGAAGCGTCAGGGCGGTGTACAATACAATCGCAGGCTACCAGAAACAAAGTCAGAAAAGAACGCCAAACACAGATAGGAAAGAGGGGATAGATTAAAACAGAGAGAGAAAAGGCCCAGTAGGGCAAGAGGGGCGTAGAGGTGGGAGGGCAGAAAGGAAAGGAAGGGGGAGTGGACTGTCAGGGGGAGAATCATGGGGGGAGGGTACGACCAGGGGACAGTGCACCGTCGGCAGGAGGGGGAAGGTCAAAGGCTTGATAGAAGAGGTGAGTCTTGAGGAGGTTCTTAAAACGGAGGTAAGAAGGTTCCAAGCGGAGAAGCAATGGGAGTGAGTTCCAAAGGGCAGGGCTCAGGAAAAAGAAGGCGGAGTGGCGTGTCGATTCTAAATGGGCCTGAGAGGGGGAGGGCAGGAAGAGGCGGTTACCAAAGGCAGAACGGAGGAGACGAGGAGAGGGCTGGAGATGAATAGCGTCTGATAAATATTGAGGAGTGCCAGAGTGGAGGGCCTTGTGCGTAAGGATAAGAAACTTGAAGATAAAACGAAATTTGACTGGGAGCCAGTGTAGAGCGAGAAGACAGGGAGACACATGGGAGCGGGCTGGGGAACCAGTGATGAGACGAGCGGCGGCGTTCTGCACGACTTGAAGGCGGCGAAGCTGGGAGGAGGGGAGGCCTGCGTATATGACATTACAGTAGTCTAATCGGGTCATAACTAGGGATAGGACAAGGGTAACAACTGAAGAGGGGGGGAGTGATGATCGGACAGCCCGAATCCTACGTAGGTGATAAAAGGAAGTGCGAATGACAGCCGAGATATGATGGTGAAAGGAGAGGGATGAGTCCAAAGTGACGCCCAAATACCGCAGGGTTGAAACCAGAGGGATGGGACAGGAAGACATAACAGGCGACAAGCTGGGAGAGGGGAATTGGTGTGGATCGATGTTATTTGGATTCCGTTGTTAGATTCAGGGTAGTGTCTCACAAATAAGTAATGTTAGAGGGCCTTCCGGAATTGGGATTGGCTGGAAATGGTGTGCATGTCTGCTGGGAGGGCGTTCCAAGCCGAGGGAGCGCAGATTGCGAAAGCTCTGTTAGAGGTTGTCTTTGTACATGTGGTCATTTCTTTAGGAATCATCAATGTGTTGGCGTTTACTGATCGTTTGGTTTTATTTGGATGAGTAGAATGGAACAGCTCTTTGATGGCTGGGGAAGAGATTTGTTCCAAGATTATTTTTGCTACTCCTATTGCCGTGGCAGCTACCATGGGATATGCCTCCACCCATCCCGTCAAATGGTCCACTATTACCAAAAGGTACTTCACCCGTCCAACCAGGGTCAACTCAGTGAAATCAACCTGTATACTTTAGAATGAATGAAGACCATGGTCTCTGCTTCCCTGTGGTTGTTTTCTAAGGACCTTTTTGTTGATTTTCTTACACACACTTGCTTGGCTACTGTGTATATTCCTATACACCCATCCATAATTTCTCTCGTTGTTTATTTGTTTACCATCTGCCTGTTGTTGTTAAGTGCCGTCGAGTCGGAGTCGACTCATGGCGACCCTCTGGATAGCTATCTTAAATTGTGTTCGGTCTTGGGTCAGGCAGCTCATTGTTGACAGACTGGTACCCGTAGCTGCTGTTATTGTATCGATCCATCTCATTGCTGGCCTTCCTCTTTTGCGCTGACCTTCCATCTTGCCAAGCATGATGTCTTTCTCTAATGATCTCTCTCTTCGCATGATGTGTCCAAAGTATGAAAGTCGAAGTCTTGTCATCTGAGCTTCTAAAGAAAGCTTAGGTTTGATCTCTTCTAGTACCGACTGGTTTGTTCTTCGGGCAGTCCATGGTATACACAGTATTCACCGCCAGCACCATAATTCAAAGGCATCAATTTTCTTCCTGTCTATCTTTTTTACTGTCCAGCTTTCACATCTATATGATGTGATTGAAAATACCATGGCTTGAACAAGTCGAATCTTTGTATGGAGAGAGACATCTCTACTCTTGAGAATCTTATCTAGGTCTTTCATAGCCATTCTGCCAAGAGCAATGTGTCGTTTGATTTCTTGACTGCTTGTTGCTTCTTTATTGATAGTTGATCCAAGTAGGTTAAAGTTGTTCACAATTTCAATTTCTTCTCCTTCAACGATGACCCTGTTGATTATGCCAGTTGTCATGATTGTTGTCTTCTTTACATTAAGGTGCAGGCCCATTTTAAGACTATGTTCTTTGATTGTGAGAAGCAAATGTTTCAGATCATCTTCACTTTCAGCCAGTAATGTGGTATCATCAGCATAGCGAAGGTTGTTGATGAGTCTTCCACCAATCTTCACACCTCTGTTGTCTTCATACAATCGTGCTTCTCTGATGATTTGTTCTGCATATAAATTAAACAGGTAGGGGGAAAGTATGCAGCCTTGTCTTACACCTTTGCTTATTTTAAACCATTCTGTTTCTCTCCTTGTTCCGTTCGAACTGCTGCTTCTTGATCAATGTACAGATTGTGCAAGAGTACGATCAGGTGTTCTGGTATACCCATGCTTCTTAATGTGGCCCAGAGTTTCTCATGGTTTACACAGTCAAAAGCCTTGCTATAGTCGATAAAGCACAAATAGATATCCTTTTGGTATTCTTTAGTCTTTTCAAGGATCCATCTCACATCCGCAATGATGTCTCTCGTTCCTCGCCCTTTCCTGAACCCTGCTTGCACTTCAGGTAGTTCTTGTTCCAGGTATGGTTGTAGTCTCTTTTGTATAATCTTCAGTAGAATCTTGCTGGCATGTGGGATCAGAGCGATTGTGCGATAATTTCCACAGTCAGTTGGATCACCTTTCTTTAGTATTGGTATAAACACAGATCTTTTCCAGTCAGTTGGCCATGATGTTGTCTTCCATATTTCTTGGCAGAGCCTTGTAAGTACTGTAACAGCTGCATCAGATTGCTGCAATACTTCTATGGGAATGCTATCAATGCCTGGTGCTTTGTTCTTTGATAAGGCTTTCAATGCTGCTTTAACTTCTTCTTTCATCACCAATGGTTCCCGATCATAAGGTACAGGTTGAAACGGCTGTTGGTCCACTTGATCTTTATCATATAAAAACTCTGTATATTCCTTCCACCTTTTCTTGATCTTCTCAGCATCATTCAACATAGAACCTTGAGCATCTTGTAACATTCCAATTCGAGGCTGGAACTTTTTCTTTAACTCTCGTAGCTTTAGGAAAGACGATCTTGTTCTTCCTCTAATAGTTTCTGCTTCTATTTCCTTACATGCGTCATTGTAGTACTTTTCCTTGTCCTGTCTTGCTGCACGTTGGAAATCTCTGTTGAGTTCTGTTATTGTCTTTCTTTCTCCTCTGGCTTTAGCTTCTCTGCGTTTCTGGGCAATTTTCAGAGTTTCTTCCGTCAACCATTTTGGCCATTTTTGCTTTTTCACCTTTTGTAGAGACTTCTCGCTTTCTTCCAACACAACCTTCTTGATGTCATTCCATAACTCTTCTGGAGCTCTGTCATTTGTATCTAAAGCAACAAATCGATTTTGCAGGCAGTCTTTAAATTCCAGTGGTATATTCTCAAGGTCATATTTTGCTGCATTCATGAGTGGTTTGCTCTTTTTCAACTTTAGCTTGAGTTTGCATACTAGTAGCTGATGATCTGTACCACAGTCAGCTCCAGGTTTTGTCTTTGTTGATGTTATAGAACTTTTCCATCGTTGACTTCCACAGATGTAGTCAATTTGATTTTTAGACAATCCATTGGGTGAAGTCCATGTGTACAGTCGCCGCTTGTGTTGATGGAAGAAGGTGTTTGAGATTAAAAGATCGTTGGTCTTGCAGAATTCTATCAGTCTTTCTCCAGCTTCATTTCTGTTGCCAAGTCCATATTTGCCTTCTTCTTTGTTGCCAACTTTTGTGTTCCAGTCACCCATGACTATCAGGATATCCTGTTTGCATGTTCTGTCAATTTCAGCTTGTACTTGTTCATAAAACTCTTCAATTTCATTCTCTTCTGCAGCTGTTGCTGGGGCATATACTTGAATTATAGTTGTATTGATAGGCATTCCTCGTAGACGAAGAGAGATTACTTGTTCGCTGACTGCATTGTATTTCATTACAGTTCTTGCAAGTTTCTTCTTTATTATAAATGCAACACCATTTCTTCTTTGTCTTTCATTTCCAGCATAGTAGACCATGTGATCATCTGATGCAAAGTGCCCGATGCCAGTCCATTTCAGTTCGCTGACACCCAACAGATTAAGTTGTACACGTTCCATTTCATTCTTGACCACCTCCAACTTCCCTTGGTTCATGCTTCGTATGTTCCATGTTCCAATGCGTAAGACATCTTTACAGCTTCTGACTCTAATTTCATGCACAGCTACATCAGCAGTCAGACTTCCCAAGGGCTTTGATCCAACCACATCATAAATGCTGGCTTTACTCTGAAAAGTCTTCAGCTCTTCCCCAGTAGCTAGTTGAGTGCCTTCCGACCTGGGGGTCTCACCTTCCAGCACTATAGCACAATTTGTTTTGTTGTAACTATCCATTGGGTTTTCATGGCAAGATACAGAAGTAGATTGCCGGGCCTTTCTTCCGCGCAGTTTAAGTTTGGTGGTGTTGCCATTGTCACAGAAATGTGATCCTCCGCCATCAACACTATCCCATTCTGCTGCTGCCCAGATGGGTGGTTTGTCTTGGTCTGGCACCTCAGCTGAGACCTGTCCATCTTGGGAGACCCTGCCAATAGTTAAACTACCGATAGTTTAGCTCTCAGCATCACTGATGCACACAAGCCCTCACAGCATGACAAGCTGCAAACCAAGTGAGGGACAAGCTGCAAACCAAGTGAGGGACCATCTGCCTACCATCGGGTAAAACCCATTTCTCCTTCTGTTTCTACTACCCCTATATCTTCGAGTTTTCATTTTTCCCTTTCAGTAAATAAGAACATAAGATATGCCATACTGGCTCAGAGGTCACCAAGGTCCATGAAGCCCAGTATCCTGTTTCCAGCAGTGGCCAATCTAGATCATAAATACCTAACAGTCTCCCCAAAAGACATAGGTTCCTCAGTGCTTGTATTGGGGCAAGCAGTGATATCCTGGGTCCTTTTTAATAATGGTTTATGGACCTTTCCTTCAGGAACTCATCCAAACCTTTTTTAAGCCCAGCTACACTAACAGCTTTTACTACATCCTCTGGAAACAAATTCCAGAGTTTGATTACACATTGAGTGAGAAAAAGGTTTTTTCTCTTATTAGTCTGAAATAAGTTACCCTGTAGCTTCATTGCATGTCCCCTAGTCTTTTTTGTATTCTGATGATGTAAACAATCAATATACGTTTACCCGTTCCACTCCATTCATTAATTTATACACTTCTATCATATTTTATCAAGACCCACGGTCCTCAGCCTTCTCTTTTCCAGGTTGAAGAGCCCTAAACCTTTTAGCCTTTCTTCATAGGAGTATCCTTCCATCCCCTTTACCATTTTGGTGGCTCTTCTCTGTACCTTTTCTAATAATGCTATATCCTTTTTAAAATATGGGGATTTGCTGCTTGACTCCCTATTTCTGGGGTTAAATTGTATATAGGTTTAAGTCTTCCCCTAAGGCAGCTCCCTTAGCAATCTCATCTGCGAATCTATTTTTCTCTGGCTTCAAAAGAATTCCCTGCTTAATGACCGTTTTCATGCACCACTGCTATTTCTTTTTAGCAGTAGCAAACACTTGCTGAATTAATCTTTTCACTGTTTACATTTAAGTTAAGGATTTGACATAACCACCCTTTGTCTGTGCCAAATTTCAGACAGAAGACTGCAGCTAGCTTTATGATTTCTTTTGTCTATGTAACACAGCAATTCTTAAAAAAGTTCTTTGCTTCATCCTTATTCTTAGTGTGTTCATTAATCTACCATTTACTTTAACATCCTCCCTAATTGACTGTCTGGAGGAATGTCCTGGGGGTCTTTATTCCTGGCCACATCCTTACTCGAGTTTCCTTTAGAATTCCTAATCCCATCGAGACTTGTTTCACCAATGTGCTTTTGACTTTGTCTCTCTCCGGCCGCACGCCTCACGATGTGTCAGAACCGCTGATTGAGACTCCGCACTCATTTTGTGTCTAGGACACGTCTCATACACACAACAATCTGTCTTGATACCCAACCACCAAGGTAATACTTTACAGTCTTGTTTCTTACCTTGGTCCGTGCACGGAGTTACCTGGTTGCCTAATTAATACCTGGTCTGCTTCACTGAGTCTGTATTGATTTTTCCTTCATGGTCTCGGGATTCTGCTGTCAGTACACTGTTGGAGCCCCCCGTCATTGATATACGAGGCTGTTGAACTCAATGGGACGCGTCTCCCCCTCCTCAGCAGCGGTGGTCTCCTCCAGCGATGACACAATCCCAGACGAGCCCCCAATCTGTAATAAACATAACTTTTTACACAATAACAGACTCCTCAGTGAAGCAAAGAGTTACTTTAATCACATTCTTGCAAGATGGGTGAATGCTTAACTGAGCATTCACACCTATCCTTTGTTTCACAGTTCTTTTTTAGTACACTATGTCCTCGCCCACTTCCAGCATGTCCATAAATCATTGGTTAATACTTCTGCACCTGTGTCAGGCTATGTGTTATTAGTCACGTAGTCTCTCTCTTCCCAGGATGCAGACATACAGGAAAAGAAGTCAGAAAATCATTACGTACCACACTATGTCCTCGCCCGCTTCCATAACTCATTGGTTAATACTTGTCTCACTTCACTTCTTTGTACTTCCGCACCTGTGACAGGCTACATATTACTAGCCACGTAGTCTCTCCTTCCAGGATGCAGGCATACAACAAAGGGAGTCAGAAAGTCATTACATACAAAATTATATTACAGAATGGTGAATGAATGGAATACAAGAATTATATTACATTGTAAAAATAACATATCACATTTGTTTATATCAAACTGAACCTGCAAAAGGACTCACTAGATTTGTGAAAATGATTTATAGTCAAATCTATTTGTTTGCTAAAGGACAACCACAACCAAACCAAGGCATAACCATTTTTTAAACAATAATCCTAATAATTTTCAAATATAAGCCAATATATACAATAAAATAATGGGTATGTTTACTAAACTGCGCACACGCGTGCGGCGCACAGTAGCGTACGCTAATGATGCACTTAAGTGCTCTTAAGTGCCCCACACGCGTGCACGTCACACTAACGGGCCCACGCAAGTGTGCGGTGCGCTGATGTGCGATAGAGGCGGGGAAAGGCGTACGGAGGGCGGAGGAATGCCCCCGAGGGGCGGAGGGACGGGGTCAATGGGTGGAGAGGGGGAGGGGAGAGGCTCCCCGCACAGTTGCGTGGCTGAATTTCGGCAAAAAAATACCGCGAGTGAAAACCTCGCGTTACAGACGATTTAAAGGGAAGAGAAACCATTTACGTCGGCAATGTACAGCAAAACCGGAGAAACCTGAAAAACGTGAGCAGTGTGATACATGTGCACAGAACAAAATAGCAAATATAAATTGAAAATGACCACAACAAATTCCAAATAAATTATAATCCAGCTGGGCAACAGTGATATTAATGGGCAACCATAAAAAACACTCCCAGGAAAGCTCCAAAAAAAGAAATGATTTTTGGAAGGGTCTACGCTCCGTAGACTCTTTCAAAAGCACTGCATTTTAATGGAGCTTTCCTGGGACTGTTTTTCAGGTTGCCCATTGATATCACTGTTGCCCAGCTTGGTTTTGGTTGTTTCCCCTTTTTTGGAGGTCATATTTGAGGTTTATTTGCACCTTTGTCCCCATACAAGGTAAACGAGCCCACAGTAAAATTGTGCAGAGCAGGGTGTCTGACTCGTGCGGCCAGGTTTCCTATCTCCAGAGACTGCACTGTCTCTGTGGCCACAGTGTGGTGCAGCAGACACAGCCAGTGCCTGTAGGACCAGAGGGTCACAGGTTCAAACCTCAGCTGGGGCTCCTGCCAACCCAGTCCCCATAGTTTTACCCACCACTAAACAGACAGACAGTGCAGGCTGGCACCATCCACTGCAACAGTCTCTGTCGGATGTACAGTCATGGACTCCCCAGGGAATGCAGCATATCTGTGGCAACACAGTGGTGCAGTGCACACAGACAGTGTGTGCAAGAACAGAAGGTCACAGGTTCAAATCCCAGCTGGGGCTACTGCCAATCCAGTCCACATATTTTTCCCACTACTAAACCGTGATAGTAAGGACAAATCTTTCTTGCTGAGAACATACGCATGGTTAATACGCCTGTATTTTACCACCGAGCACATACACCATAAACAGGCACATTACCTAGAGCAGAGTCTCCCAAATGCAGTCCTGGAGGGCCAAACACCATTCAGGTTCCATGCTGCCTCTAATAAAGATGCCTGTGCTGCATATCTATGCACCACCCCCATGGTATGCAGATGTAGCTCATGCATATTCATGAGGGAGAGCATGAAAACCCGAACAGTGCTTGGCACACCAGGACTGGAGTTGGGAACCCCTGCCGTAAAGCAGCAGCCAACAGGGACAGACACACCCACACCCACAGGCCCCATTGGCCAATGCCTCCTGGAGAGGCAGGACATTGGGCCCTGCCTGCATCTCCCAATACTAGCACTTGCATACCTTAGCAATGCCACCCTACACCTGGGTATATGGTACACAGCTATCAAACGTTTCATATGATTACTGGCAGATAGCAATTCCTACGTTAAGCACAGTTTGCTCATTAAGCTCCATCATAACAATCATTCTGATGTCTGCGGTGTGTGCTTCAGGTCTGGTCTCTGACAGTGTTTACCACCCTGGGGAGTGACCCCCAAAAGTATTGCGTACCATATCCATGCCTGTACTGTGGCCAGGACTGGTGTGGTGGGTATGGCTGCCGGACCCCTCTATAGTAGCACAATGCTGGCATAGGTGTGGGGGTGGCTATCTGTCTATCCAGTGTGTGGTGGCTGCAAACACCTTCCACAGCCCACACTACCAGCAATGTTGCCAATATTGGGCTGCCAATGTGCATAATGAGGAGCAAGGCACCATGGGTATAGGCCGGACAGGGTGGCCTGGCCAGGGTGCATCTGCACAGGGCATAGGGCACTGACTGGGACATTTTAGTGCCCGGCCACCACCTACACAGACAGGGTGACCTCAGTATGTCCTGCTGAGAGATCACTCTCACCCTGACTGTGCAGTGACCACAGCATGGCTAGGCACCCCCACAGTGCTATATAGTATTTCTCTCATGTGATAGATATGGGTTTCCTTTTGGGGCCCAGTCACTGATTTATCTGCTTGCTGTGTATGCTGACATCCCAGTTCTGGGTGCATGCATCTCCACTGGGAACATGCACTGTGGACTAACTAGCACACTGTTTGCAGCTGGTATGTGTCTTGATGGAGCAGCTTGCAGGGTGCAGTGGCTGCTGATGTGCTGCAGGAGAATATCAGATAGTGGTGGGGTGCAGCTCACCATATCCAGGCCTAATGTCTGTCTGCTATTGTGTTATGGATGTGTGTAGAGCTGCATTGACTGCCCTGTGGGGTGTCTGTTCCTCAGCAGGACTGGGGTTGATGTTCCCCTCTACTGCCACCTTTGCAGGGAGGTAGAATGTGGATCTATTGATAGGAGACCCTGTTTGCCACCCTCAGCCCTGGAGGAGGGGGGGTGGTGGGACATAGCCCACCTAGGGGGTCCATAGGGGCTACACCTGACTGAAACAGACAGAGATATCCAAGGTGTTTGTGCAGAAACTACCTATCTCACACATTAACACTGCTTTGGACCTCCAGCATGGCCTCTTTCAGCCATGAAAGGTGTTGTGGACCTGGTCCTGGGCGCCTCACCGCACCCTCAGGGTGAGCACAGTACCCGCACAATGTGACGGTGTGTAGCTACTCTGTGTCAGTAAAACACACGGTCAGTACCCCCTACCAGGCTGACGTGGTGTGTGGGTGCACATGGTCACTTCCCTCTACCAGGCCGAGGTGCTGTGGGGGTGCATTGCCCATCTTTTGTTAATCTGTGGACAGCTGATTTGCATGTGCAGTGCATCATGGGTATGGGTGAGCTAACCCTATCCTGGTGACCACAGCAGACTGTCTGTGTGGTGATGTGCATGCTCTCTGCAAATTTTGATGCCAGCAAAAACACCCTCGGCGTACTCTACCCATAAGGTGCCTCTGAGGGTGCTTTATAGGGCGCCCTATAGGGCACCTTATGGTTCCCGTCCATGTAAGGTGCACTATACATTATCCTGTGACGTAACCTATAGGGTGCCCTATAGGGGACATTTTAGGGTGCTGTGGCGGACAGTGCAATTTATAATGTGCCCTATGGAGTGCCTTATAGGGTGCCTTATACGGCACCTTCAATTACAGCACGTGAGGGCGTGTTTGCTGGCAACAATTAATAACATAAAATTAAAGTGCTGCAGGACAAAATATGTACAATGCAAAGCTGATGCCACAGCCAGCCTTACATATTAGGCACACTGGGGAGCAAACTCATGACCCCTGTATCAGCAGTCAGTGCCTTAACCATTGTGCTCCACTGCTGCTCCTCCTTGCCTGTCAGCGCACCTACTTATGCTTTTCATTCCTTAAACTGCACAGTGCTGCCATACAAAACAGTTCACTGACCTTGCGGTACCTCATACGGCACCCTCTAAAGCGCCCTATAAGCAACATTCTAGGGTGCCTTGGCTGACAGTGCACTTTAAAATGTGCCTTATAGGGCGCCTTATGTTAACACGCTTTGAGAGTGCGTTTGCTAGTAGTGTTAATTAAAATATGAATAAAATGCCTCCTAAAGCAATCTTCCCCATAAGATGTTATGCCTCAGCCAGCTGTCTCCATTGGGCACTGTGGGGGATTGAACCCCTGATCCCTGCACCATTGGTCAGTGTCTTAACCATTGTGCTGTGGCTCTACTCTTCTTCCTACACATCAGCGCGCCACTTATACCGCCCAGTATTCTAATGCCTCCATAAACATCAGCGTGCCGCCTTATGCCACCCAGTATTAATATGCCGCCAAAAACATTAGTGTGCCGCCTTATGCTGCCCAGTATTTCTGTGCCTCATAAATTAACCCCTCAGCCAGCTGTCTTCATTGGGCACTGTGGGGGATTGAACCCCTGATCCCTGCTCTGTTGGTCAGTGTCTTAACCATTGTGCTGTGGCTCTGCTCTTTTTCTTGCACTTCAGCGCGCCACTTATGCCTCCCGCGCAGCTATCTCATGCGCCACGCACCTTAGCGCATATGTAAATTCCGGCTTTTCTTTTTCAGGACGGAATGCCCACTCCTTATATGGCACACGCACACTACCGCGGCACACACTTTACCGGGGTTTTAGTAAACATGCCCCTAATTGTTTTTACTATGAACAGCCCTCCCACTCCCCCATCCCTTTCTCCTTCCTCCTACCCCATCCTTCCCGAAATTGCCAATGCACAGTAAAAGTTGTGCCATGCATACACGCAGTTCAGCTACGTCCCCTAGTTGATAAAGTTTGAAGATAAGCATTCTATACCTCCAAGAATTTGGCATGATGAGTGAAGTGAGCTCTGAGTTATCCAATTTTCCATGGACATCAAATCATGCAGAGAAAAAGAGAGAGACTCTGAGCCTTTCCACACCAGGAGAATCACCTTCAAACCGAATACAACATAATAAAATGGAAGTACTCTTCATTACGAGGAATCCAAATTTTAACCCACCACAATATCTTAAAGTAAAAGAAGCTGAGCTACAATCTAAACCCACAATACGTTACCTAGGGGTCACTTTGGATCAACACCTGGACATGAAAGTGCACATAGGAAACACAGTTAGAGCAATCTACTACAAGATCCGCTCACTCAGGCATTTACGCTCCCTGCTTGAACCAAATGATTTCAGGACAATCTACCAGGCGCTGATAATACCTCATTTTGACTATGCCAACGCCATTTTACAAGGCCTCCCCCAATCCACCTTGAACCCGCTACAACTCGCCATGAATGCGGCAGCGAGGGTTCTACATGGAGCCTCCAGGAGCAACCATGTGACGCCTCTTTTGAAGCAGTTACACTGGCTACCCATCCAGGCCAGGATCATTTTTAAGACCATGTTACTCACATTCAAAGCTGTTAACAAACTCTCCTCTGCCTCTTTAACCGCCCTCATCCACACCACATCCCCAAATAGAGCAAGAAGATCCACGGCTATAAACTCTCTAAAAGTTCCGAAGGCACTAACAAAATGCACCACAACTACAGCCAACAGGGCTTTTAGTCTCTGCGCGCCAATATGCTGGAATGCATTACCCCCAAATATTCGGGCAATCAGGAGCCTGACACAGTTCAGGAAAGCCCTCAAACACCACCTTTTCATCAAGTACCTCATGGATAGCAACAACACAACACCCCAAGCAATCAAGGGATCCTCAACAACACGCCCAGATAGATACTCTAACTCCAAGTGGCTCATATGATTCTATGAAACCTACCTGTTCGTATGACTTTATGCAGTTTGCTTTGTAAATAGTTGCCCTTTGTTATCCAAGTTTTTTACCCTGTTATCTGTAAACTCATATGTGTTAAATGTACTGAGTATTTTTGTTCCATGTAAACCGCGCTGATGCCGAATAGTGCGGTATAGAAGAGACTGTAAATAATAATAATAACTCACCAGGCATGCTTTACGCATAAACCTTTTAGCTCCCTGCCCTTTAACTTTCAAGTCTTCAGGGATCCCCTATTAAATACAGTGGCCCTTTACTGAAAGAATTCTAATTACTGTAGAAGCACAAGGACACACTGTGACAAGGCTACACATGATACTCACTTACTGTACTCTGTAAGGAGAAACTGTGCTAATTTTTATTTGTGAAATTCATGTGTTGGTCAGATGAAAGATTATGTTCTTGTATCCCAGATGCTGGAGCAGATGTGATACTGGACTGCATAGGGGGATCCCAGTGGGAGAAGAACCTTCACTGCCTGGGAGCAGATGGCCGGTGGGTTGTATATGGACTGCTGGGTGCCAGAGAGATTAAGGGAGATTTGCTCACAAAGCTGCTAGCCAAGAGAGGCAGTCTGCTTACAAGCCTCTTGAGATCAAGAACCAACAAGGCAAGTTGTCATATAAATCCTAGGTTAAGACCATTCGCTTCTAATGCCTCAAGACTGCAATTTAAATAGTAATACTCCTACTAAGTCATAATTATGATACAATTGTAAAGTGCTTAGAGATGCTGCTTATATAAAAACTGGTATAGAAATTCTGTATTTGTTATCTTGTATTGATTAACTAGTAGGTTGATTTTCAAAAGGTCCAATTTCAATAAATAGCAGGAAACATGCTCATTACTATGGGGTATGTTTACTAAGCAGTGGTAGTGGTTTCCGTGCAATAGCAGAGTCGCAGCCACAATGACCAATAGGGCCGCAGCTCCGATATCGTACGGAAGCTGCTACCACTGCTTAGTAAACATACCCCTATGTGTTGGATATGCTAGCAGGGGAGAGGAAAAACAAAAGCTTCCTCCCCTGAGGTAGCAACTCCTTTTTAATTATGTTTTATTAAACAAAGGCTACTTAGCTCATAAAACGAAGCACTGATAAAGATAAATGGCAGCTTAGGAATCCAATACGACATGTCACGTTTCGAGTTTCAAAAAGTCCAAGCAATTTACTTTAAGAGAGGTTCCTAAAGTTTGGAGTGTAAAAATGTGCTGGCTCTGAGCACCTAAATTTAAGAGGCTTAAATCATAAGACACCCATATTTAGGAACATTTAGAAGAGGACAGAGACAGAGTGGTGTGAAGAAGATGGGTGCCTAGCACTTATTTTCAGTGTTAGGTGCCTAACTTGAGTCTCCAAATCTAGGTGCTTCCAGAGGAGGCCTAAGTCTGGCCACCTGCCATCCCTCTGTATCTTGCAATCGAAAATAAATATGTTGGGGGAGCCACCAGTCCCTGTCTTTCCCCAGTCAAAATTGGCATGTTAGGAGGAGCTACAAATCCCTTGACATCTCCCCTGTTGTCACAACATAAGCAGAATGAACTACCAGCTTCCATTCTATCCCCACCTTTCTCCAGCACCTGCAAACCCCTCTCCCTATATTCCTAAACCCAAGCTGGGTGGAGGAGAGAAATATAGAAGCATGACAACTGATAAAGACCCTACGGCCTATCCAGTCTGCCCCTCATACCAACTACTACAGTCTCTTTTTTTCCTTTAGAAATTTTCTATATTTGTGCCATGCTTTCTTGAATTCAGATACTGTCCTCGACTCTACTACCTCCACTTGGAGACTATTCCAAGCATCTACCACTCTTGCCTAAAGAAATATTTCCGCATATTACTCCTGAGTCTAACCCGTTTCACCTTTGTCTTACTCCCCTTTGTTGCAGAGCTCTCTTTAAATTGAAAGAGGTATTTGAGCTGTGGCTAAATATGAAGTACAGGTAGCTCTAATATCTGCTTGCACTCAGCATTCATTTAGCTACTTCATTCTACAAAAGAGCCAGTCCCAATTCAGAACTCAGTTCTGGAAGGGAATTGGTCTCTGTACTAACAAAACTAATTTATGAACAGGGATTGGCTGCACCGCTGAGTGAACTGAATAAACGTAGACTAAAGCCCTCTGGAGATAGGGAAATACCTGCTTTGTTTGAATCTAGAGTAATTTGCCTTCAGCTACTAATGGAAAAGTCTGAGATAAATACTAATAAATACAAAATAAATTAACATTAAGTGCCAGTAATTGTCAAAGCTACCCAAGCTTATAATTCAGTTAAGCCTGGAAGAGAGAACATCCTCTCCTCTTCCTGGCTCAACTTCAGGATTGTAGGGAGTAGGGGTTTGTGAGTATGAGGAGGCAGGTTAGGAGGGAATGTGAAGTGGGAGCTAATGACTTCCCTGGCTTACATTTTCACAGTGGGGGAGGCAGGGAGAATGCTGGAGGTTTGTGGTTCCCCTGCATACTGTATCCGTTTTGATTTGGAATAGATAAGGGGGATACTGGGATGAGAATGGATGGCTCACCACCCACACATTTTCTTCTTATTCACAAGAAGAGTGGAGGGATCCCAGAACACTGACTGTATTAGGTGGCCAGATTCATTAGACTGAGCAGTCACATTTTAGCTGGCTAAAAAAGCTAAGCACCTAATTTAAACTCAAAATTTAGGAGCATAAGTTTAGTTTTAAAAAAGCACCTTAATTGGGTAGATTAGGTTAAATTTATTTAATTTACCACTTTTCAAGAGACAACAAGCAAAACGGCTTACAAAATACATAAAATCCAAGGTACGCATAAAACCACAGTCTATCACAATAAAAGATTATTAAAATGCACAAAACATGACATGAAAGGAAATACAAACGGCATTTCTTGATCCTGACCTTGAACCCTCATTCCAGACACATCATCATTGGTATGAAACACAATGTTCTTTTTCAGTCTAACAGCCTTATCCCAAGCTTTAAGAATCCTCCCAAAAAGCACAACTGAACAAGCATGTCTTCATAGCTGTTTTAAATCTGATATAAAAGTGATGTATCAGAAGAAGTGAAACAAATATCGATAAACTGAAAAGATGTTTTACAACTATTTGATTAACTAAAGAGTAGTAACTCTCTCCATGCAAAGATTCAACGTCCCTGATATAGTTGCTTTCTCTTCTTCTTTAAAAGTGATGTATCAGAAGAAGTGAAACAAATATTGGAAACATCAGTGAAGCATTCCTGCTGCTCTGAATAGGAGAGTTGTTGTATGTTGATTCTGCCATAAATCATAATGTCATTGGCATAGACATGGAAGTTGAGGTTGTGGGATCTGATGAGTGTACAGAAAGGTTAGAGGTAGATATTAAATAGAAGTGTGGAGAGGGTGGATCCCCAGAATACTCCTTGTGTCTGTTTGTATGGGGTGGAGGTGTTTGAGCTGTACTCTGCTTTGACCTGGAGGAAAGGCGGTATATAAATCCAGTTAAATAAATAAATAAAAGGCCATAGCAGAGAGACTGAATGAATTATTTGCTTTGGTCTTTATTGAAGAAGATGTAGGGAAGTTACCCATGCATGAAATTGTATTTAAAAGTGATGTATCAGAAGAAGTGAAACAAATATCGATAAACTGAGATGTTTTACAACTATTTGATTAACTAAAGAGTAGTAACTCTCTCCATGCAAAGATTCGACGTCCGGGCCATGGTATTTTCAATGTCATATGGATGCGAAGGTTGGACAGTGAAAGAGATGGACAGGAGGAAAGTTGATGCCTTTGAGTTGTGGTGCTGGTGAGGAGCAGGCTGGTCAGTGCTGGAGGAGATCAAACCTAGGCTTTCCTTGGAGGCTCAGATGGTGGGACTTCAGCTTTCATGCTTTGGACATATCATGCGAAGAGAGAGATCATTGGAGAAAGACATGGTGAGATGAATCGATACAATAACTGCAGCTATGGATACCACTCTATCAACAATGAGCCGCTTGGCTGAAGACCAAACAAAGTTTAGGTCAACTATCCAGAGGGTCGCCAGGAGTCGACAACGACTCGACGGCACTTAACAATAAAGAGTAGCAATTCAGTTGGACCGAATGGTATACATCTGAGGGTGCTGAAAGAAATAAAATATGAGATTGCAGATCTTATTATTAGTAATCTGTGAACTATCATTAAAATAATATGTAGTGCCTGATGATTGGAGAATTGCCAATGTAACACCAATTTCTAAAAAGGGTTCAGGGGTGATCCGGAAAACTACAGACTGGTGAGCCTGTCTGTAGATAAATAAATGTCAGTACCAGGCAAAATGGTAGAAACCATTATAAAAAATAAAATTACTAAACACGTAGACAGTCATGGTTTAATAGGAGAAAGCCAACATGGATTTAGCCAAGGAAGGTCTTGTCATATTTTTTTGAAATGTGAAGGCAACTTTTCACTACCTTTCCTCTCTTATACCTCCCTCCCCCCCTCCCCAGGAACTCCACTCTTTTGGAAAATTGCTTCTATCTCTGACCTTCTCTTCTACTGCTAACTCCAGATTCTGCTCCTTTCACCTTGCTGCTCCTAATGCCTGGAACAAACTACTTGAGTCTGTACATCAGGAGCCTTCTCTGGCTTTTTTTCAAATTCAGGCTGAAAACTCACCAGATCTCCTTTGTTTCCTTACCATTCCCCCGAGATGTATCCCTCTCTACTCCTACTGTGTTGTATGTCTTGACTAGACTGCAAGCTCTGATGAGCAGGGACTGTCTCTTACATGTGTCTGTACAGCACTGAGAACATCTTGTAGCACTATACAAATGTGTAGTAATAGTAGTAGCAGTAGTGAAAAAACAGATAGATAAAGGTGAGATGATTCATATCTGGATTTTTAAAAAGCTCTGGACAAGGTCCCTCATGAGAGACTCTTGGTAAAATTAAAAAGTCATGGGATAGGAGGCAGTGTACTATTGTGGATCAGGAACTGGTTAAGAGATAGAAAGCACAGAGTAGCGCTAAATGTCTCAATGGAGAAAATGAATAGTGGAGCACCCCAGGGATCTATGCTGGGCCCAATGCATTTTAACATTTTCATACATAACCTGGAAATAGGAAAAACAAGTGAGGTGATCAGATTTGCAGATGACACAAAATTATTCAAAGTTGTTAAAACACAAGATGACCCTGATAAACTGGAAGACTGGATGTCCAAATGACAGATGAAATTTAATGTGGACATATGCAGTTATGCACTTATGGAAGAACAACCCAAACAACGGTTCCACGATGCAATGTTCCACATCGGGAACCACCATTCAGGAAAAGGATTTAGGCATCATCATGGATAATATGTTAAAACCTTCCACCTAGTGTTCCACGGCGGCCAAGAAAGCAAATAGAATGCTAAGAATCATAAGGAAAGGAATTGAGAATAAAACCAAAAATATTATAATGCCTCTGTATCATTCCATGGTGCAACTGCACCTTGAATATTGTGTGCAGTTCTGATCAACATATCTTAAAAAGGATATAGCAGAATTAGAAAAGTTTCATCGAAGAGCCACCAAAATGGAAAACGGGATGGAAGGATACCCCTGTGAGGAAAGGCTTAAAAGGTTAGGACTCTTCTACTTGGAAAAATATGGCTGAGGGGAGATATGACAGAGGTCTATAAATTAATGAATAGAACGGAATGGCTAAAAGTAGATTGGTTGTTTACTCCTTCAAAAAAGTAGAAAGACTAGGGGACATGCAATGAAGACTAATAAGAGAAAATATTTTTCACTAATGCGTAATCAAACTCTGGAATTTGTTAGTGGAGAATGTAGTAAAAGCTGTTAGTGTAGCTGGGTTTAAAAAAAGGTTTGGGCAAGTTCCTGGAGGAAAGGTCCATAAACCATTATTAAAGAGTACCTGGGAAATCCACTGCTTGCTGCAGGACAAGCATTGTGGAACCTGTGTACCTTTTTGGGAAACCCCCAGGTACTTGTGACCTGAATTGGCCACTGTTGGAAACAGGATACGGGGCTTGATGGACATTGGTCTGACCCAGTAAGGCATTTCTTATGTTCTTTTGTTTCAAGCAAGTCTGATTAGACCAAAGAAACCTTTTTGCATTATTTTTAATTTAGATGGCATACAACGTCAGAGATGCTCTGAGGGCACATCTTCACAGTGGTGCAATTTGTCACTCATTTTCATTCTAAAATCCAGGCAGTTAGAGACAGTTTGAGTGTGTCCATTACTCCATCCAGCATTGCTAGTCCTGATGAGTTTTCTCTTACGGGACAAAGCAACTGGACCTCATCAAGGCATTTGTTTAATCTTCCCTCTAATGTGGCGCTTGCTAAGATTCTCTCAAACTTGAGATCTACCACATCTCCTCTGGATCCACTTCCTTCCTGTCTGATAAAGGCCTTTGCTTAGGGTGATTGCCTTTTATTCAGGCTATGGTTAATAAGAGCCTTTCAGAAGGGATTTTTCACACTGCTTGGAAGACTGCTTTGATTCATCCTTGACTCAAGAAAAGCAATCTGGTTTCTTCCATGCTAGGTCATTACCGACCAGTTTCAGATTTGCATTTTGTCTCTACATAGTTGAAAACTTGATCTATCAACAACTTATTGATTTTCTGGGAAAAAAAGTCAATCCTCTTAGAACATTAGAACATAAAAAATGCCATACTGGGTCAGACCAATGTCCATTAAGCCCAGTATCCTGATTCCAGCAGTAGCCAATCCAGGTCACAAGTACCTGGCAGTTTCCCAAAAAGACACACAGGTTCCACAATGCTTGTATTGGGATAAGCAGTAGATATCCTGGGTCCCCTTTAATAATGGTTTATGAATCTTTCCTCCAGGAACTTGTCCAGACCTATTTAAACCCAGCTATACTAACAGCTTTTACTACATTCTCCAGTAACGAATTGCAGAGTTTACGCGTTGAGTGAAAAAATATTTTCTCTTATTAGTCTTATATGGGTTACACTGTAGCTTCATTGCATGTCCTCTAGTCTTTCTACTTTTTGATGGCATAAACAATCAATCTACGTTTACTCTTTCTGCTCAATTCATTAATTTATAGACCTCTATCATATCTCCCCTCAGGTTGAAGAGCCCTAATCTTTTAAGCTTCTCCTCATAGGGGTATCCTTCCATCCCCTTTACCATTTTGGTGGCTTTCCTCTGTACCTTTTCTAATTCTGCTATATCCTTTTTAAGATACGGTGACCAGAATTGTATACAATATTCAAAGTGCTGTCACACCATGGAACGATACAGAGGCATTATATTTTTGGTTTTATTCTCAATTCTTTTCCTTATGATTCTTAGCATTCTATTTGTTTTCTTGGCCGCCTCTGCACACTGAGTGGAGGGTTTGAACATATTATCCATGATGACACCTAAATCTTTTTCCTGGGTGGTGGTTCCCGATGTGGAAAATTGCATCGTGGAACCGTTGTTTAGGTTATTCTTTCCTAGGTGCATACCAGCACTTGTCCACATTAAATTTCATCAGTCATTTGAACGTCCAATCTTCCAATTTATCAAGATCCTCTTGCAATTTTCCACAATCCTCATGGGTTTTAACAACTTTGAATAATTTTGTGTTATCTGCAAATTTGATTACCTCACTTGTTATTCCTATTCCAGGTCATTTATGAATATGTTAAAAAGCAGTTGACCCAGCACAGATCCCAGGGGTACTCCACTATTCATCTCTCTCCATTGAGAAAATTGGCCTTATCAAAGACTTTCTGAGGTCCCTCATGAGAGATTCTTGGTGAAATTAAAAAGTCTTGTGATAAGAGGTAGTGTACTTTTTTGGATCAGGGACTGGCTAAAAAATAGAAAGCAGAGGGGAAAGCTAACTGGCAAATTTTCCAATGGAGAAAGGTGAATAGTGGAGTATCCCAGGGATCTGTGCTGGGTTCACTTCATCCATATCAATCTGGGCTTAGATCAACCCATAGCAAAGAGACTTCATTGGTGGCTATGATCAATAGTACTCTATTAGTCTAAAAGGCGATGCAGGTAGGGACACTATTATGGTCTCACTCAATCTTATGGCAGTATTTGATTTATCAGATCACCAAATACTGCTGGATAAGACTTGCAGATCTGGGCCTATCAAGCACAGTTTAGATTGGTTTAGTTCCTTTTTAACAAGGAGATTAAACCAAGTGATATAGGACACAGCTTTCTCAGCAGGTAGACCAATGTTATGGAGGGTCTCCCTAGGATCTGTTCTATCTCCTATGTTATTTAATCTCTATATTTCACCTCTGTTCATGCTTTTACAGGGTCTTGGGATGATCTTGATGATATTCAGATCTTGCTGCGCTGCCCCTCACAATCCCGAGATTTTATTCAACCTAACAACTGCCTAAATGCAGCAGCTGACTGGCTTAGAGGCCCATAAACTGAAGCTTAATTATGAGAAGTCAGACGCTATTTGGTTTCCATAAGTGGAAACCACACCAAATTTAGCTCCCACAATTTAAGATGCATTGTTGTTAGTTAAAAATATTGTCATTGTGATGGGTATAAAGCTGGACTCATTGCTCCAGTTTGACCAACATATTTCACACCTGGTTTGCTCATCATTCTTTTGCATAAGAAAAAGCCATGTAATAAGGCTCAAACTGGATAACAAAGATATACAGTGTCTTATTCATGCCCTGGATGTTAATTGAATTGCAATGCCGTTTATGCTGACTTAGGAGGATCTTTAAAAAATTCAGACAGTCCAAAACATGGCAATAAAGCTTTTGCACAGGGAGGACAGATTATTCTATGACACATGCCTTCATGAGCAGCATTGACTCCTAATTTAAAATCCTTCTTTTGTCCCATCGGGCGTATTCTACCAAACTGCCTCAGTATGCGGCTTTGCTTAATATCGCATTGCTCGTCTAGGCCTCTTAGATCTTTTCAAGTTTGTCAGTTGCATTTGCCCTCTCTGACAGATATTCGTTATGAAGACTACACAGAGAACATCTTCCACATACAGTATTTATTTATTTGTAGGATATATTGCGATGCCCTTGCTTGGGCCCGAGGGCTTACAAGCATAGAGCAGCCTTAGTGTCCTTTTTAATAAAGCTTCCCTTGTTTGTCACCAGAGGGATTCTGGGACTTGTAGTTGGCTTACTTATATAAGGACAAATGTAGTTGTGAGACCGGTGGTTTAAGGCAGCAAGAATTTTTTTTTTTTTGTGGGATTCCAAGGCATTAAAGCTCAAAACGCAAAAGCAAGAGGATGCTTCTCCAACATAAGAGTAAATCAGGTTAACAGAGGAAAATGTAACAAAAAGCCTTCTATCACTGGGCAGCAGCTTTCTTCCCAATAAACTTTCACAGAGCACAGCCTCTGGTGGTCATTCAACATAACAGGTAAACTTTTAACAGCTGCTGTTTTCTTTTCCCAAACCAAACTTTTACTACAGACAGCTTCTTGGCTTCAGAAGCTCACATATTTAGTAGAACACATTCTTGGGTTTTTCCAACTCTTTGCAGTCATAAAAATTAGTTGCTATATTGTTTCACAGTCTTTCAAGCCTGCTCAACAATGATCAGTTCTCCTTTAGACAAAAAGAGCAATCCATTGGTGACAATTCTGACTCAGATTCTGGCATACAAGAATCCACCTGAATCTCTTCTATGGACACCGGGTACTTCTTACTTCCACCAGTTTTATAAACTTGCCCAGACTTCCTGTCTTCTAAAAACTCTTGGAACTGCTTCAACAGCAAATCACCCTGAGAAGGCACACTTGTACTGGGAGGGTAAAGCTTCCTCTCTGCAAACAGTTTTCCTAATGCTTCTAGTGTTAAAAGCTCAGTTTCTCTGCTCTTATCTGGGTTTTGGTTCTCTTCATACATACAACTATCCACCCACCTCTTAGCAGACGCTAGGCCTGGGTCCTGGACACTAGCGGAAGCAAACTGTTTCTCTGCAAGCTGTTCAGGTTTACACGTGCTGCCTTTACCTTGGGGCGGGTCTCTCAGACAGCTACTGATTCCTTTCCTCCTGATATCTTTCAGGCTATGGAACTCAGCCTTCTGGTGCCTTTTCCCACTCCTTCCCAGATAGTCACTCTCTTGAAAGTTTCCTTGGGACCTTTCTCCCTTTCCAGGCTCTCTCAGAGTTTCTCCTTCTTGTGCCTCTGCTGCTCTGGCTGCTCTGGCTGCAGCAGCTCTGTTCCTTTCCAGCTTCCCCTGGACGTGCTGGCTCTGCTCTCTCTGCTGCGTCTCCTGTGTCTGTGTCTCCTGTGTCTGTGTCTGTGTCTGGGTCTCCTCTCTCTGCTGTGAGTATGTTTTTAAAAACCGTTTGCTGCCGGGCACTCCCTTGCCTTTGCACAGGTGTGACCAATCACTGAGCAAGCTTGGCTCCCGGTCTGAACTAGGGCGTGGCCTGGCCTTAGCAGAGAGCTGAGTTTTTTCCTTGCCTGCCTTGCAAGCACTGTGCACAACTGAACTGTCACTTATTTTAAAGGGAAAAACAGGGTTTTCTTCCACTTCCATCTCTTCCTGGGAGCTCTCCTCACCACAATATATACTGCTAATAGTGCAGGCATTATAGTGGTTTACAGTAACCAGTAATTCAATCTGAAACATATAAGAGACAAAACATAAAGGACAAAAACAGATCAATACACTAGACAGAGAAAGCAAAATGCGAAAAAAAGGAAAAACATAATGGTGGGGTAGTAGTAGCACAACGATTTCAAATGGGAAAATGAACTTGTACTGTAGGTACAATAGACTGTGAGTGTCTTACGCTTCAAAGGCTTGGGTGAAGAGCCAAGTTTTAGTCCTGCTTTGAATTTTGTATGGGAAGTGTCAAAACAAAGTTCAGTGGGTAGTGAGTTCCATAAAAAAAGGAGCCTGAAACATGAAAGTGATAGAATGATAGGTCTCTAATGTGCTACATAGTCCAAAGATGATTCTAACATGTTGTTCCAGCAAATTGCTTGCTCTTCTAGGGGTAATTCTATAAAATTATTTAGAAAAGCATATAAGGCAGATCCTAACTGATCAATGTTTTCAAATAAAACTAATCACCACAACAAGGTTACAAAATATTTGAAATCACAACCAATATTCAATGTAATCCTTCACCTTTAAAGGCAATGCAATTATTTACCCTTTATTACTATTACTCTGGACTTTATTATAAAGTATACAAACCCAAAATAATAATTCCCACAATATTTTATATGAAGTATACACTCATGACAATACACTCTTAAGATGCATGTATATATTTATAAAAAATGTTTTTATATCATCCACAGAACTCTCCTTATCAACTAACAACTGAGATTATTGTAACATGAAGCTACTAAACATGAATAAATAATCCCATGTTACAATAATCTCAGTTGTTAGTTCACTGTTCTACATAGTTCCTTGATTCATCAGAATAATTCTCATATCATTTTAGTTCCCCCCCCTTTTTAAAACACAGTTTTATTATGTATTTCAATCTTTTGATTACAATATATAGTATTTTATCATATTTATTTACCCTCCCCGATGACTACTCCGCATATCTGATTATTCAGTTACGCCATCCGTTCCTTTATTGTCTGTTTATGATATATATATAGAGTGGAGGAGTAGCCTAGTGGTTAGAACACTGGCTTGGTAACCAAGCAACCAGGTTTCAATTCCCACTAGCATTCGTTGTGGCCTTGGGAAAGTCACTTAACCCTCCATTGCCTCAGAAGAAAGGCCTGGCAATCTACCTCCAGTGACACTGCCAAGAAAACCCAGGAGCTTCTGGGTCACCAGGAGTCAGGACTGACTCAAAGGCACACATTGCATTGCATTGCATATATATATATATATAAACCACAATGGCAGCTTCACTGTGTCTTTTTTGTATAGTACTAGCTTCAACATTCTATTCTCTTTGAGAAAGGTTCTTTTCATAATGAAACAATGTGTTTTTATTACGTTACTATTCCTTTCTATGTTTAAGACGTCTTCACATAGTCCCACACTATGGGCAGTAGAATCTTCCTCTGGGACATAAATTAAAAAATTAATTCAATAGTGAGAATTTACAGCTATTATGATTATAGCTGGCTCTCTCCTTCCTCTCACATGGTTAATTGAACAGCAATTGTTGGATTTTTAATTGTTCTTTTGCTCCTCTCCTATCTGGCTCTGTGTTTCCTTCTAAAAAAGGTTTTTTGCATTTACATGATCTCCGTTCCTTTTAAACAGTGAGTTATCAACTGTAAAAGGTCTTTTTCAAGACTTCTACTCATATGTGTTTTCCACATTGTGCATTACGTAAGTACCCTCTCTGTAATACCCTCCATTACACAATATGAGCTGTTTGGTTTTATTATTTTTATTCTTCAATATTTTTTTAATTATTTTTTAATTATTTATTTGGCTACTTTTGGTCTTCATGTGTTTATGTACTATCTGTCTGTCACTCATTGATTTACCCTTTCATTTTTATGATTATTGTTTTTTAATATTAATTTTAATAATATGAATTTGATAAAATTGTTCTCTTCATGTTTTGATATTTTATATGTTTTAATATGCAATATTTTCATTTTCACCCAGTGTTATGTATTATAATTGTTTTTGGATGTGTACCCCCCGATGAAGGCTTCCTGCCGAAACGCGTAGGGGATTTTTACTAATAAATTCGGCACCTGTGACCTCTACTGGCTTTCACCCATTGTGTTTCTTTGTTTCCTTCCAAACCAATGTCTTCCATGAAGACTAAAAAGTCTCTTTATCTTTCAGCTGCATTATGGGGGGGGGGGCAGTCTGCAAGTACATTTAAATCTCCTAAAATAATAAAATTAATCCATTAAAGAGAATAAATCTGCTACGAATGGCCAAAGTTCATTGAAGATGCCATTATTGGACAGCGATAAAGGTGAAATTAGACTTACCTGCTAATTGTTGTTCCTTGAAGAACTCCAGTCTAGTCCCGAACCTCTGGGTTTATGCACCTCCTCCAGCAGCTTTGGAGACTGAGAAATGTCATTCTTCTGATGACAGTGGTACAAATCCCCCAGGGACTGCCTCCTGATTCCAGTAATCTATTGACAAAGCAGACTCTCAGGAGCAACAATTAAGTATCAACAATTATAATCAATCTGTAACTAACTTCAACATTAACTTTCTACATTAACTGAGAACAAACATCCAGTACTTACTTATGCCTAGCTTAAGTCCGCCATCCCACTGTTCCGTGAGACTGTTGACCGTAGCGTAATCCCCATTTAAGAACCTCCCCTTATGGATTGTAACCCGCACAGCTGTTCCTTCAGTCTAACCTGAAAAAAAAAATCCATCTCTTCACTTCAGGCAATAGTCCAAAAGGAACTACCAGGGAGGGATGCGGGACTAGACTGGAGTTCCTCAAGGAACAACAATTAGACGGTAGTCTAATTTCACCTTCCTTATCGTCCCTCCAGTCTAGTCCCGATCCTCTGGGGATGTAACAGAGCAGTGAAAAAATTTTCTTAACGGGAGGGCCCCGCTAGACCAGCCTGAAGCACTGCTGATCCAAAATGGGTACTGTCTTGTGCTTGCACATCCAGATGGTAATTTATTTATTTATTTACATTCTCTTATATACTGTGCTATTCTGCATCAGTGCGGTTTGCATTGAACAAACTAAAATTACATTGAACAGGGCATTATAACTTGAAGATAACTATTTTACAGGGAACATGGGCTATGGAGTGTTAAGTGGCTTGCCCAAGACCACAAGGAGCACCTGTGGGACTAGAAACCCCAGTCCTTCTGGCCCAAGGTTGCTGTCCTCTAGTGGGATTTGAACCCCTGACCTTCTGGCCTGAAGTACCTTGCCCCAACCACTAGGCCACTCCTCCACTCCAATGCTTAACAAAAGAATTTAAAGAAGACCAAGTAGCCGCTCTACAAATATCAATAGGCGGAACTAAACTATACTCGGCCCATGACGCCACCTGCGCTCTTGTGGAATGAGCCCTAAGCCCATCCGGCACGACTCTGCCCTTCAAAATATACGCTGACGCAATAGCTTCCTTGAGCCACCTAGCAATTGATGCTTTTGACGCTGCTTCTCCTCTCCTTGGCCCCCCAAACAGCACAAACAATCTATCTGTCTTGTGGAATTCCGCTGTCCTCCAAAGATATTTCCTTAGCAGTCTATGAATATCTAAGAAATGTAGATTGAGTCCTGAAGAAACCTCACTATCTTCCTCAAAGACTGGCAATGAAATCACTTGATTTACATGGAAAACTGCTAATACCTTGGGCAAAAAAGATGGTACCGGCCTCAATACCACCTTCTTTTCGTAAAAGGAGAGAAAAGGCTTTCGGCACGATAGAGCCTGCAATTCGTAAATTCGCCTAGCAGAGCATATGGCTACCAGAAACACTACTTTGAGAGTCAAGTCCTTTATGGATGCCTTCGATAAAGGCTCAAATGGCTCACATACCAACGCTTCCAGCAACAATTGCAAATCCCATGTCGGAACTGTCTGTCTACATGGTGGCCTCAAGAGCGCCACCACTTTCAAAAAACGCTTAATATCTGGATGCGCTCCCATTATTTTTCTTCTGTAACAGGATAGTGCCACTAGATGCACCCTTAAGGATGCTGCAGCCAAGCCCTTTTCAAAGCCATCCTGTAAAAATGCCAACACCTCCGGAATTGAAGCTTTCAAAGCCTCCACTGCCTTGAAATCACACCACGCTTCAAATATACGCCAGACATGAACATACACCAATGAAGTAGACCTGCGTCTCGCCTTTAACAAAGTGGCAATCACCGCTGTAGAATAACCTCTCGCTGTTAACCTCGCCCTCTCAAAAGCCAAGCCGTAAGAGAGAACCAATCTACCTGAGGCATATGCAGAGGGCCCTGCAATAACAGATCCCTGCAATTCGATAGATGCCAAGGGCGATCTACTACGAGCCTCATCAGATCCGCATACCAGGGTCGTCATGGCCAGTCTGGTGCAATCAAAATCACTAGACCTTCGTGCCTTTCTATGCGTTGTAGCACTCAACCTTTCAACACCCAGGGTGGAAACACGTAGAGAAGCTGGTTTTCTGGCCATCTCTGAATGAGCGCATCTAATCCTTCCAACATTCTTTTGCGTCTTCTACTGAAAAACTGGCTGGCTTTCGCTGACTCGAAGGTTGCCATCAGATCTATCATTGGTGTCCCACAACGCTGCATCACCATGTTGAAAACCTCTGGATGGAAAACCCACTCTTCTGGCACCAGCCTGACCCAACTCAAATAATCGGCCTCCACATTGCCTACTCCTGCCACATGCGCTGCCGACAAAGCCAACAGATGTACTTTGGCCCACGTGAACAGCTGCTCTGCCTCCTCTTCCAGACACACACTGCTTGTGTCCCCTTGGCGGTTGATATAAGCTACCGTGGCCGCGTTGTCGGAAAAGACCCGAATCGCCTTTCCCTGTAGACCCATTTGGAAAGCATGAAGCACTAGCGTTACTGCTCTCAACTCCAACCTGTTGATTGACCACACCTGTTCGACCTCAGTCCACTGTCCTTGAGCAAAACTGCCTTCGAAGTGGGCTCCCCAACCTAGTAGACTCGCGTCAGTCGTCAATAGTATAAGAACATAAGATATGCCACACTGGGTCAGACCAAGGTCCATCAAGCCCAGTATTCTGTTTCCAACAGTGGCCAATCTAGGTCATTTGTACCTAGCAGTTTCCACAAGGGACACAAGTTCCACAATGCTTGTATTGGTTCAAGCACTGATATCCTGGGTCCCTTCTTAATAATGGTTTATGGACCTTTCCTCCAGGAACTTGTCCAAACCTTTTTTAAACCCAGCTACACTAACAGCCTTTACTACATCCTCCGGTAACAAATTCCAGAGTTTGATTACACGTTGAGTGAAAAAATATTTTCTTTTATTAGTCTTAAATAGTTTACCCTGTAGCTTCATTGCATGTCCCCTAGTCTTTCTATATTCTGATAAGGTAAACAATCGATCTACGTTTACCCGTTCCACTCCGTTCATTAATTTATAGACTTCTATCATATCTCCCCTCAGCCGTCTCTTTTCCAGGTTAAAGAGCCCTAACCTTTTTAGCCTTTCTTCATAGGAGTATCCTTCCATCCCCTTTACCATTTTGGTGGCTCTTCTCTGTACTTTTTCTAATAATGCTATGTCCTTTTTAAGATACGGTGACCAGAACTGCACACAATATTCAAGGTGCTGTCGTACCATGGAACGATACAGAGGCATTATAATATCCTTTGTTTTATTTTCCATCCCTTTCTTTATGATACCTAGCATTCTATTTGCTTTCTTGGCCGCCGCTGCACACTGGGCAGAGGGTTTTAACATGTTATCCATGATGACTCCTAAATCTTTTTCCTGGGTGGTGGTTCCCAATGTGGAACCTTGCATCGTGTAACTATAGTGTGGGTTGTTCTTTCCTAGGTGCATAACTTTGCACTTGTCCACATTAAATTTCATCTGCCATTTGGATGCCCAGTCTTCCAATTTATCCAGATCCTCCTGCAGTTTTCCACAATCCTCTTTGGTTTTAACAACTTTAAATAGTTTTGTGTCATCTGCAAATTTGATAACCTCACTTGTTATTCCACTTTCCAGGTCATTTATGAATATGTCAAAAAGCAGCTGACCCAGCACAGATCCCTGGGGTACACCACTATTCACCTTTCTCCATTGGGAAAATTGGCCATTTAGCCCTACCCTCTGCTTTATATCTTTTAACCACTTCCTGATCCACAATAGTACACTGCCTCCTATCCCATGACTCTTTAGTTTTGCCAAAAGTCTCTGATGAGGGACCTTGTCAAAGGCTTTCTGAAAGTCCAGATACACAATATCAACCGACTCACCTTTGTCCACCTGATTATTCACTCCTTCAAAAAACATAACAGATTAGTAAGACAAGATCTTCCTTATCTAAAGCCATGTTGGCTGTCTCCCATTAGGTCATGACTATCTACATGCTGAGTAATTTTATTCTTTATGATGGTTTCTACCATTTTTCCCGGTACTGATGTCAGGCTCACCGGTCTGTAGTTTCCCGGATCACCCCTGGAACCCTTTTTAAAAATTGGTGTTACACTGGCGATCCTCCAATCTTCAGGTAATAGAGATGATTTTAATGATAGTTCACAGATTACTAATAGCAGGTCTGCAATCTCATATTTCAGTTCTTTCAACATCCTTGGATGTATACCATCCGGCCCAGGTGATTTGCTACTCTTCAGTTTATCTAATAGTTGTAATACATCTTCCCGATGTATCGATATTTCCTTCAATTCTTCCGCACCTTTAAATACCACTTCAGTCATGGGTAACATCCCTACATCTTCCTCAGTAAAGACCGAAGCAAAGAATTCATTCAGTTTCTCCGCTATCGCCTTGTCGCCTCTCAGTGCTCCTTTAACCCCTTTATCATCTAATGAACCAACTGACTCTCTCACAGGTTTTTTGCTACGAATGTACTTGAAAAGGTCTTTATTTCGTGTTTTGCTTCTGCAGCAAGCTTCCTCTCAAATTCTCCCTTTACCTGCCTTATCAATGCCTTGCATTTGACTTGCCAGTGCTTGTGCTGTTTCCAGGTTTCATCGTTTGGCTCTTTTTTCCATTTCCTGAAAGATGCTTTTTTGGCAGCAACAGCCTCTCTGACCTCACCTTTAAACCATGCTGGCAGTTTTTTGGACTTCCTTCCACTTTTCTTAAAGCATGGAATACAGCTGGTCTGGGCTTCCAAGATAGTATTTTTCAACAACAGCCAAGCCTGATGTACGTCTTTAACCTTTGCAACTGCTCCTTTTAGTTTTTTCTTAACTATTTTCCTCATTTTATCATAGTCTCCCTTTCAAAAGTTAAAAGGTAGTACTGTGGATTTCCTTACTATCCCTCCTCCACTAATTAAATCAAAGGCAATCATGCTATGATCACTATTGCCAAGTGGCCCCAAAACCTTATCTCTTGCACTAGATCTGGTGTTCCACTAAGGACTAGGTCTAATATGGCTTCCCCTCTGGTCGGTGCATGAACCAGCTGCTCCAAGAAGCAGTCATTTATTTCATCTAGGAACTTTATCTCCCTAGCATGTCCTGACGTGACACTGACCCAGTCGATACCGGGATAGTTGAAATCACCCATTATTATTACTGCGCTTTAACTTTTGTTAGCTTCCTTGATTTCTTTGAACAATTCATCATCCATTTGGTCATTCTGGCCAGGCGGTCAATAGTACACCCCCACTGCCATCGCCTTCCCCCTTTTACATAGAATTTCAATCCATATAAATTCTACAGCAGATTTTGTTTCCTGCAAAACTGTAATCCTTTCTGACTCAATGTCCTCACTAACATAGAGAGCAACCCCTCCACCAATTTGATCAGCTCTATCATTACGATATAGTTTGTACCCAGGTATCAGTGTCCCACTGGTTGTCCTCCTTCCACCATGTCTCTGATATTCCAATCATATATAACCTTTCATTTAGTGCTATATATTCTAACTCTCCCATCTTATTTTTTAGACTTCTAGCATTTGCATACAAGCATTTTAGAGAATGTATTTTATTCATATTAATTTGGCTATTGTTAGACATGGGTAATTTGGGATCTTTAAGCTCTGTCTGCTCCATACTTGAGGGCATTTAGGCTAGTTTACTCTTTTGTGGAACCTCTCTGCTTTTGGTAGTATCCTTCAAAGATACATTCTTCTGAACCATCCGCTCTTGGGCGACTGTCGGCTTTCCCCTAATATCTAGTTTAAAAGCTGCTCTATCTCCTTTTTAAAGGTTAATGCCAGCAGCCTGGTTCCATCCCGGTTAAGGTGAAGCCCATCCCTTCGGAAGAGCCCCTCCTTTCCCCAGAATGTTCCCCAGTTCCTAACAAATCCAAAACCCTCATCTCTGCACCATTGTCTCATCCACGCATTGAGACTCCGGAGCTCTGCCTGCCTATTGGGTCCTGCGCGTGGAACAGGAAGCATTTCGGAGAACACTACCCTGGTAGTTCTGGATTTCAACTTCCTACCTAAAAGCCTAAATTTAGCCTCCAGAACCTCCCTACCACATTTTCCTATGTCACTGGTACCGACATGTACCAAGACAGCAGACTCCTCCCCAGCACTATCTAAGACCTTATCTAGGTGGCGCGTGAAGTTCGCTACCTTCGCACCAGGCAGGCATGTTACCAGGCGATCCTCAGGTCCACCAGCCACCCAGCTATCTACATGCCTAATGATCAAATCACCAACTATAACGGCTGTCCTAACCCTTCCCTCATGGGCTCCAAGGGGGAGACTCTAAAGGCATTCTCTTTTCTAGACTCCCCGGACGTAACCACCACTGAAGAGCCTGGCGGGTCTGCGTCAGACAGGGCAGCTTCTGGGACAGTGGATCTTCCTCATGTGACCACCTTCTGAGCAATGCTTTCTGTAATGGGCACATATGCGCCCTTGCCCACCGTACTAACTCGAGCATTACCGCCATGGTACCTAACAGCTGCAGATACTGCCATGCCGTAGGCGCTTTCTTTGCCAGAAACCTTTGGCCCTCAGTTGCGGTAGAAACACTTGTCCTACACTTGTATCGAACCGAGCACTCAGATATTCCAGGTTCTGCGATGGTTCTAACTTGCTCTTTACCATGTTCACTACCCAACCTAGACTCTGTAGAAACTGCACTACTCTGGTTATCGCCACCTCACTTTCGCCCCTGGACTTTGCTTGAATCAACCAATCGTCCAAATACGGGTGAACTAACACTCCTTTTCGCAATGCCGCCACTACTACCACCATCACCTTTCTGAAAGTACGTGGGGCCGTTGCCAATCCAAAGGGTAACACTCAAAACTGAAAATGTCCCATTGAGACTGCAAATCTTAGAAACTTCTGATGTGCCGGTCGAATTGGAATATGCAGATAAGCTTCCGATAAATTTATGAGAAGTGAGAAACCCCCCTTCTCGTACTGCCTCGATAACTGACCTCAGAGTTTCCATATGAAAATGAGCTACTCGGAGACAACAATTTACCCTTTTGAGATCCAGAATTGGTCAATAGGAGCCTTCATTTTTTGGCACTACAAAGTATATGGAGTACCGACCGCAGCCGAACTGGTCTGGAGGCACCGGCACCACCGCATTGAGCTTCAGTAACCTGTCTAGCGTCGCTCGCACCGCTTCTAACTTGACTTGCGCCTTGCAGGGAGACTGAACATAAGAATCGACCACTGGGCGTTGAATTCCAGAGTATATCCTTCTTGAATAACCTCCAACACCCACTGATCTGAAGTAATTTTGACACAGACAGGGTAGAAGTCCCGTAATCGACCTCCCATGGGAATCTGCCCTACCGGGACCCCCCTCTCTTCATTGTGGCTTTCTAAGGTTCGAGGAAGAAGAGGCTCCAAAACCTCTGCCGGCCCCTCGAAAACCCCGAAACCCCTGATTCTTATAGGGGAAACGGCCTCTCTGAAATTGACCGTGCCGTGGGGAACAAAATCGTCTAAACTCTCGTTGCTGATTCTTGACTGCCGGCGCCGGACGCCCTTGTTTCTGCTTGTCCTCAGGTAGTCTTCCGCCCTTTGACTCCCCTAGATCCTTTACTAACTTATCTAAGTCTTCTCCAAAAAGCAGTTTACCTCTGAAAGGTAGTTTGCTAAGCCTTGTTTTGGAGGAGCCATCTGCCGCCCAATTGCGCAGCCAAATGTACCGCCTTGCCGCTATTATCGATGCCATACTTTTTGACAATCCCCGAATCAGGTCATAATGAATATCTGTTAGATACGCAGCCCCAGATTCCAGTCTAGACGCCTTCCCATCTGCTTCTTCCATCTGTTCCCCCTGAATCTGCTAAGACCAGCATAGACAGGCCCTTGCCACCCATGCTCCACAAATAGAAGCCTGAATGGACAAGGCATTGATGTCAAAAACTTGCTTCAACAAGGTATCTAACTTCCTATCCTGAGAATCCTTGAGTGCAGCACTACCTTCCACTGGAATAGTGGTTTTCTTCGTCACAGCCGACACTGCTGCATCTACTTTTGGAGACTTAAACAATTCCCGGTCCTGATCCACCAAGGGATAAAGGCGGGCCATAACCCTGACCCTTTAAGAGCTGCCTCGGGCATGTCCCACGCCTCCTGAATCATCTCCCGTACCACTCTGTGTATCGGAAAGGCTTTTTGAGTTTTCCGGACGGCCTGCAATAACGGATCTTCTAAGGTGGAATCCTCCGCCGGAGATGCCGCTGGCATATTAAAAGCCTTTAATGTCTCAGAATAGGGAGGAGTGGCCTAGTGGTTGGGGCAAGGTACCACAGGCCAGAAGGTTAGTGGTTCAAATCCCACTAAAGGACAGCAACCTTGGGCTGGAAGGACTGGGGTTTCTAGTCCCACAGGTGCTCCTTGTGGTCTTGGGCAAGCCACTTAACCCTCCATTGCCCATGTTCCCTGTAAGTATTAGTGTATGTATCTCATATCCCCTTGTGTTAAATGTATCCCACAACCACTTTGACCCAGTGAAAAGCAGGATATATATGCAGCTAAATACATAAAATAAATAAGTGCTGGCAACTCGTCCTGCCAAAACACACACACCACCCTTGCCTGGTGTTCATGCTCAGTAAACTCTCCTTCTTCTAACTCCTTGTCCAACTCAACATCTGGCTCCCCATCCATCCAGCCCCTCTGAGTTCCCTGACTGATCCTGCTGCTCTTTCACTGTCCTAGGCCTCTTAGAAAAGGATCCTGCATCCCCTAATCCTTGCAGTGTACCTAGACGCTTGCCACACTGTTCCCCTTCCGTGGAACTATATGTCATCCCTCTCTTCATACTTCCAAAGGACCATTGAAGTAGAGACATGAAATACAAAGAAAATATTGCTTCCAATCCCCCCCGGCAACAGTGCCGGAGATGGTGCCAAATCAGGAGCGGAAGATGGTCCCGCTACCGGCTCCAGTGATGTCACCGAGGGTGAAACCTCCCTGGAGTCTTTTGACTATACCCAGCGCTTTCCAACACCTGTTCCATAGAGGCTGCTTCCTGAACGCAGCCTTTACACGCTCCTGTTTCTGAGACTGCTCCTCTCCTAGCCCCAGAGACTAAACACTGTGGCCTAGAAGGCATCTCTTTCCAGTAGTGCAGCCCTGCACTTAAACTGTGGACTTTAATATCCACAAGTACTTTTGCAAATGACCTGTCTCAATGACCCAGGAAAACACTACAGTCTGCAAATTTTTAATATCCGGACCTAACCTCAGTCACCCCAGCGAAATAATAATCACCCCATCAAGAAACGAGGGCCCCCAAGCCAAAAATGAGCTGTCTGCACCAATTATAGGCCTTTCTTGTCTTCCTGCGCTTTAAACACGTGGGGTGGCCTGAGCGCCGCGGTGCACACAATCCCTGCGGCGCACACACAAACCGTCCCAACGGTCGCCTCGGGTCTCTTACCTTGCTGACACTGATTTGCGACTATTATCTGTTCCCCCCTCGCATTCAGCCGAAATTAGCGGCTTCAGCGCCAGGAAAGGAAAGGCTGTGCAGGTAAGCCTTTTCTACAGGACAGATCGTTGCAGCGACTAAACTTGTTAGCCTGCTCCGTCAGCTTCCGATGCAGACTCCTCGCCCAAACTGTGGGTTCGGGAGTCGGAGCCCTGCCCGCATACAGTCTACTTCCTCCGAAGTAGTTCCTTGTTCAGTCTCCTTCTCTGCACCGGTAAAAACCAACAGGAGGGAGAGAGGAGCTCGAGGGGAAGGGGGAGGGCAAACCACCGCATAGCTCTCACTGAATCTTTACAAGCTGAATTGCTTGTTTAACTCTTACTAAACTGCTAACTTCACTTTGGCTAATTTAATACTTGCTAATGCTAATTTTTCCTTATTTGTTCCTCCAGTGAGTCCCTAACTAAAGGGTCATGATCCTCCAGCTGCTTGGAGACTGAGAGAACTGGAATAAGGAGGTGGTCCATGGGGGATTTGTACCACTGTCATCACAAGAATGACGTTTCTCAGTCTCCAAAGCTGCTGGAGGAGGTGCATAAACCCAGAGGTTCGGGACTAGACTGGAGGGACGATAAGGAACCAATAGTACAGTTAAAGACTATTCTTGCCCTGTTTCTAAGGTAATCCATAATGGCAGTGCTTCAGAAAAAGAGAGACGCCTTAAAGGCAATTCTCTGAGAGCCAAATTTGGAGATAGCATATGAGCGATTCCACTGCCTTGTCTACCTTTTCTCTCTAAATGTGAGTACTGAAAAGTAGGAGGGCAGGCCTGTGCCAAAAGTCACTACTCTCTTTCCCATGTCTTAGTTAAAACCAGTAGCTGCACGCTATGCTCCTGTATAAGATCACAAATTCGATAATGCTTGAGTTTGATAGAAAAGCAATCGAGTAGTCCTACCTTGATTATGTAAGATGAGGTTCAATGTAGGACTTGACCTTCTCCTGATATTGCCTATGGGGGTGCTGCCAACATTTTTCTCAGCAGCCTAGGATAACTACCTGCTTGCTGCGGGCCAAGACTAGGCTATGCAGTGTCTTTATAAAACCTCCTGCCATATAAAACAGGGATAGTGCAATAGGACCATACCAAGCTAGAAATGTGCCATGTGTGACTAATGATTCTGGTGCCCCCCTCCACCCAGCCATGTGCAGTATCTCACTATTTTTGAGCTTTCTGGATGCCCAGTGATGATATCAGTTCCCTTTTTACTTGTGCGCTGTGCGGCCGCACCATTTGCACAGCTCTAGAGATGGCTCTGTAGCCCAACGGGAAGGCAATACTGAAGGGCCAGTCATAGAAAGATCCACTGAAAAATAATCAAGGATCAGTAAAAGAGCAAGGATGCTAAACAAAAATAGCATTAAAAACAATCTGATGGACAGCCTGATGGAGATACCCAGAAGAGCATGTCCTGCTCCTTAGATGCGCACTGATGACTGTTATTTACCGAGGCTAATCTGAATTTAAAGGCATCTACCTGGTTTGATGTCACCTTGAAGTGTTTGATTGGCAGGATCAGGGAATTCAGAAGCAAACTAAAGATTACTGCACATAAAAGAGAACATAAAATCATCAGGTAAACATTCACCACTTTACTCCAACATGAAAAACACTCATACAAACAGAAAGCACTGCTGCGTGTAGAAGCTAATCTGAATTTAAAGGCATCTTTCTGGTTTGACATTACCTTGACATAAGTGATAGAAACATGGAAACATGACGACAGAAAAAGACCATGTGTCTTATCTAGTCTGTCCTTCCATATCAATCACTACAACAGTCCCCTTTTTACCTTTAGAGATCCTCTGTGTTTGTTCCATGCTTCTTTGAATTCAGATACTGTCCTCATCTCTACCATCTCCACTGGGAGACTATTCCACTGATCCACCACTCTTTCCGTAAAGAAATATTTCCACATATCACTCCTGAATCTATCTCCTTTCATCCTCATCCCATGATCCCCTCGTAGCAGAACTTGCTTTCAATTGAAAGAGGCTCTCCTCCTGTTCATTTATGCCACATAGGTATTTAAATATCTCAATCATATCACCTCTATCCTGCCTTTCCTCTAAGGTGTACATATTAAGATCCTTAAGTCTGTCCTCAAATGTTTTATAATGAAGGTCACTAACCATTTTAGTAGCCTCCTTTTGTACCAACTCCAGCCTGTTTATATCCTTTTGAAGGTGCAATCTCCAGAATTGTACACAATACTCCAAATGAGGTCGCACCAAAGACTTATACAGAGGCACTATCACCTCCTTTCTTCTGCTGGCCATTCATCTCCATATGAACCCAAGCATCCTTCTTGCTTTTGCTATCGCCTTTTCTACCTGTTTAGCTACTTTAGGATCATCAGACACAAACACACCTAGGTCCTGCTCTTCCTTAGTGGACAAAAGTACTTCACCCCCTATACTATATCGCTCCCTTAGATTGCTGCAGCCCAAATGCATGACTTTGCATTTTTTAACATTAAATCTCAGCTGCCAAATTTTAGACCATTCTTCAAGCTTAGCTAGATCCCTCCTCATGTTATCTACACCACTACTGCAGATTTTGGTATCATCTACAAAGAGGCAAACCTTAACCGACAGCCCTTCCGCTATATCACTAACAAAGATGTTAAAAAGAATCAGACCAAGGACAGATCCCTGGGGCATATCACTGATAACTTCCTTCTCCTCAGAATGAGCTCCATTTACCTGTACCCTTTGTCGCCTCCCACTCAAACAATTTCTAACCCAAGCAATAACTTTAGGGTCCATCCCTAGGGTGCTCAGTTTGTTTATAGGTCACCTGTGAGGAACAGTGTCAAAGGCTTTACTGAAATCTAAATACACCACATCTAGGGCTCTCCCTCGGTCCAACTCTCTGGTCACCCAGTCAAAGAAATCAATCAGATTTGTCTGACAAGACCTGCCTCTGGTGAATCCATGCTGCCTCGAATCCTGTAATCTGCTGGACTCCAGAAACCTCACTATTTTCTCTTTCAGCAGTGCTTCCAATAATTTACTCACCACCAAAATTAAACTAACCGGCCTGTAGTTTTCAACCACATCCCTACTTCCGCTTTTGTATAAAGGGACCACATGAGCTCCAGTCCTTTTGCACCACTCCCGACTCCAACGAGGCATTGAAAAGATCAGTTAGTGGAGCTGCTAGAATGTCCCCAAGTTCCCTCAGTATTCTAGGGTGTATCCCATCCAGTCCCATTGCTTTGTCTACTTTAAGTTTAGCTAGTTTCTCACGAACGCAGTCTTCTGAAAATTGTTCAAGATGCCCCTCACTTCTGTTCCTGTTTGTGGGTGATGAGCAGGATCGGGGGCATTGCAGCAGCTGCACACAGAAGCACACTACAGGCAGCTTGATATGACTGATGCGCCCAAAGCCAGGCATCCTGCATCTTCTGAATATTGGGTACTTGTGACATGGAATAGTCACTGTCAAAGACCTGATGCTGGGCTTGATGGGCTTTGGTCTGACTCAACGTGGCTTTTCTTATGTTCTAAGGTATACTTATGCACCGGAAATTTAAAAAAAAAAAAAAGGATACATAAATGGAAGAGCAGAAATCGCTGTCAAGATTGATAGCACTGGCCATCTACTTCGGGAAATCCAAAGTCAAATAAGTTTTGATATCTGATTTCTGAAAAACAACAACCCAAAAAGATTTTCTCATTTCACATGTGATAGACACTGGAGACTTATGACTCCAGGGGTTACCTTGGGAAACTTCCTCACCTTCTTGTATTTCCTCGGTTCTTTGTATGGCTGGACAGAAAGAATGGTTGTTAATCACAAATGAAAAACACAGATGCTTAATTCAGTCTTACACAATGTCAGGTCAAAGAGGAAGTCAGGAGGGCTCTGCTAACTGGCAGCTTCCGTCTGCTTCGAACTTCAATACCTCAGCTGGCCCTTTTTATTAGGGATTCATAACACAGGCAAGTGAAATCTTCAAAGGGAAAAGCAGCTTCCCCTCACAAATTACAGCATCCTTTGTTCTGTGTCAACCCTGATCTTTCACAAACTGGTAATTCATCTACATAAATTCCACAGCAGGACATCGTAGACATTCAAGCACCTACCCTAAGCTTATTTGCTATATATGGCCCCACATTCTAGTCAAGATAACAAATTTTCTCTCCAAGGGCGACCAACTCCTTTTAATCAGGTACACTGTCTTCACTCAGAGCTGTGACTATAATTCATAATGTTGCTAGTTCTGGCTCATATTCTTAGTCCCTTCATGTCAAGACATCTGCTGACATATTGATCCCATACTGCAGGAAAATTATACATATCGTTATGCCCTGTTAGTAAATCAACAGTACTCCCAGTGCTCCACTAAAGTAAATCAACAGTACTCCCAGTTCTCCATTAAGTCCACTGTTCCACCCATACAGGGGCAGCCCAAGGGTTTCTGCAACTCTAGGCAGAAACCCCCACCACGCCCCCTCTCCTGCTGCCGCAGACACCGCCCCCCTGCCGCTAGAATCCCCTTTCCCACTGCTGCCGCTACTGTCCTGCCCCCCCCCCCCCCAATCCATCTACTTATCTTGCAGCAGTGGCAATGGCCTGACTCCATTTTGAGCCACTGCCATCACAAGATAAGACAGATGGATTCGGGGGGTGGTGGTGGCCCGACTCCATTTTGAAAGCGACGGCCCAAAGCCACTGTTTTCAAAACAGAGTTGGGCCACCCACCAGGGTCTACCATCCTATGCGGTCACCTAGTCCACCTAATGGATGGGCCAGCCCTGCACCATCATTGTGACATCACAAGGCCCTTTCCATGAAAGCATTAGTATGCACATAAGAAACTTGGATAGGGTAAGCCTCGCTAAAAGACCACAGAAGCCTGTAGAAAACTGCAGCTCCTGCAGACTGTAGTGCTGACATCTTTATCTGGCATAAGGCGGTACCCTCTGCTGTCAGCTAGAAGAGACGAAGCAGCAACCACCATCAATAGGGAATACATCTGACCAGTGCAAACTGAACCTTTCCGCACCACATAAGCATTTCTAAAACTCATGAGCTGGCTGCCTGATACATGAAATTAGCACAGCTGGCTTCATGGTCCAAAATACATTATGCTTGCAGGCTGTCTTTGGTCCCTGGTGCTCAAGGAATGTGCTCTGCATCAATGGCTGTTGCTTCTTCCCTTCCATTTTAGAGGTGGAATAAGCCTGGAAAGGGGTGGGGCCAGTGACAAGTATGGAGAGGCATGCAAGTTCTATTCAAGGACCAATGGAGAGAAGGTGTTGAGGGTACGGGATCCAGTGGGTCACATCCCCACCTCTTGGAAGAAGCTGCCAGCCCCGGAGGAGCATCCACTGGAATAGTTTCCCTAATGTGAGGGCTCATGCAGTTTCATACTCACATTAACTCCCAGAATTGTCATCTACTGTAACATTTCTAGTTATCTAACCCTTTAACTACATAACATCTGCTCTAAGAATTTGTAAATTTCATTTGCAAAACTTCCTAGTTATTAAATACTTTTTTCCTATTTAACTCACGATAGTTTGCGCCCTCGGTTGTCTTGTACTAACAGTTTGTTTTGTGTTATAGTATAAAGATTTGCTGGTGAAAACCTTCACAGAAGCAGCACTGCCGTATTTCACTTATGACGGACCTGGCAAGCTCCAACCTGTCATTGACAGCATTTACCCCTTGCAACAGATCGCAGAAGCACACCGGCATATGGAGGAGAACAAAAACATGGGCAAAATTATCATTATGATGCCTCAATCATAAAGATATCAAGAGGAGAATCAACCGAGGGAAGAAGGAAACTACAAAGCAAAATGTACTGCACAAATAAACATGGAAGAAAACTTTAAAACTAATTGCTCACTGACAAATCAATATTGTAGTATGATACTATATATTAACATAAATGCCAATATGTGATAGTTATTAAAAGGGGCATGCTGATATTAAAGGAATGGAGCCTACCCCTTCATTTAAGGCCCTTATTCTCTACTATTCTTCATGGACAGCAAAAGTAAGTCCAAACATATGGGTGACATCTCCAACAGACTCACATGTGGGAATGCCCTCCAGCTTCTATTGGAAGCTATTGGGAGGCACCACCTGCTACAGGTGAGTAACAACCTTTTCTTGGGATGTCATCTCTGACCTGCTATACGTTTTCTCTCATGCATTTAAAAGGATATTTAGCTCAGCTTTGGAAACATTTGGTTCCATCTTCCAGACATATTTTGCACAATAGAAACCAAACTGGATTGTAATAGATGTAACTTGTACAGTTGGGAAAATCATTTTAGGCAGTAAAGAGGAGCTGCAGGTTAGCCTGCAGAGTGTGTAGAAAATCTGTTCCTGTCCTTTTAAATACAAGTACTTACTACCAATACTTCACTGACAAAAAATAAAAATTACTGAGAAGCAAGAAAGGTTTCAAACACCCAAATCTGGGACTTAGAAAACTCTATAGCCCAAAGTGGTACAGTAACTTTGGCAAGTAAAAATATTCACATTCTATATTTTAAAGAAGTGCACACATTTAGGGGGGTTATTTTAGAAGCTCTAGTTGTGCTTTGGACATCTGAAAACAGGCATAGAGACATCCAAAGCACAGAAATATTCCCAGAGCCATTTTAGAGGCTGGTTCTGTGGATGTCCACTGTGTAAAGACATCCAAGTCGGAATGGGATGGGGCCAGGGCATTCCCAAGAACTTGGATGTCCTTGCCTGATTTCAGAAATGTCGTGGGTGACCCAAGCTGCGTCAAAGGTTTTATCTGCTCCAGGCATGAATAGGCATCTGAAAAGTGCTCTTTTTTGTCAGGCAAACGTGTAGAGGATGAAGAGAAGGAGGTTTACAATTTAACAACGAACACCGAGGGAAAATGAGGACTCATGTTTTTGTTTTTCCACAACCATGGACATCCCTGTATGTGAAAAACCAAGCAAAGCACAAAAGGAGCAAACCCTCGCAACAAGCCGAGTAGAACACAAAACAGCGAGTGGTAATGGTGGTCACCAGTGCTTTATTGTATCAAAGAGAGCCCCGACGCCTGAACTGCCAGATGTGATCCCTTCAGTCTGTGGGGCAAGCTGCTCCCGCACTCACAACTTTGCTGCTGGCTTCACTTCTTCTGTCCACAGGAGCAGCCTGTCCCACAGACTGAAGGAATCACATCCAGCAATTTTTGACACATGCGACAGGCTGCTCCCGCAGGCCGGAGAACTGAATGAAGCCACGATTACGGCTAGCATTTTTTGTGCCTGCAGGAGCAGCATGTCCCTTGGGCTGAAAGGACTGCAGCCTGCAGTTTTGTGCCCATGGGAATGGTTGCTCCCTTGTGCTGCAGAAGTGAACATGGCAGCGATCACGACCAGCAGCGATATTGTGGGCCGAAGAAGCATGCTGCGGAAAAGAAGCTGAAGCCAGAGACGTACAGAAGATGGGTGGTTAGAAAGTTGGGGGGGGAGGAGAATGAAGGGAAAGGGATGAGAATACAAGGGGGAGGGGAGGGAGAAAGGGACAGAAGCTGGGCAGGGAACAGAGTGGGGGGAGACAGCAGGTGAGGATCTCCAGGGAGGGGTGTAAAAATGCAAAGAGTTGGAAGTGAAGTGCCGGGAGAAAAGAGCACAATCAATATACGCTAAGAGATGCAGGCCCCTCACCCACCCCAAGACACATAAGCACCCCACCCCAGCAGCACACAAACATGCACACAGAGGCACCCCAGTGCCACACCACACACACACACCTAAGTCGTGCAGCATTCACACACACAGGCACCTGAGCCGCCCCATGTATGCACACACACACACACGCAAAGGCAGCTGCCCCATGCAGCATGCACACACACACACACAGGTACTCCACCCCTGCATCATACACACACACACACAGGCAGACACCCCACCCCTATACTATACCATGCAACAACATACATACACATTTGCATATGTAACCTCCAGCAGCTCCATGACACATAGAAAACACACACACACAGACATGTGCAGACCCCTCAGACGCTTCCTATGACACAAACAGATGAATCAGCAAAATGTCATCCTGTGAGTGAGGGAAATTCACCATTTGGTCACACTATAAAGCGTGCACTTTTCAATTTGTTTCATTTTCACTGAAGGGCACCAAATGCACCGGATCTTCCTCTTTCCCTCTCATGGAACACTGTTAGGGTGATATTTTCCTTTATGTCCCAGCCAGGCAGCCAGCCATAGAGAATAGAGGAAGTAGAGGGAGCTTCTGGTGTAGTGAGCTGGTCTGTCAGAGTCAGACACATGTGTGCTATAGCACAGGGCTTGAAGCTTGTGGTTAGCATCACTTTCGGTCCATTACAAGGAGCACCACCGCTGGCTCTCATGGGAAGCTACAGAGTGATCTTTCCACTTTCATCCATCCTGGCTTCAATGCCAGCAAAAATTTTGCATGTCTCACAGTTACAGCAGCTGTAACAGGCAGCAATAAAGGAGTGCTCTCAAAGGAATATCAACATCCAGCCAAGTGGTGGTTCTCACATTGATGTTGCCACCGTCGATTGTTGGGACTGCCAACATCAGTTTGGGGATTGAGTCCTGCTTCTTAGTGCTCACCACAGTTTCCATGCTGCTTACACCCAGGGATAGCAGTGACTTTCTCCTGATCTGTCTTAATAACAGTTCATTGACTTTCTCAAGGAACTTGTCCAAACTTTGTTTAAACCCAGCTACACTAACTGTTTTTATCACCTCATCCTTATTTGTCGGATTTATAAAAGAGCTGTGCAACTGTACATGCAAAGATAGAGTGGTTGTAGTATCTGTAGCGGGAGAAGAAGCACAGAAAACTACATGATGGCAATCTTTGTAGACCTCTTCTTTGGTTAAATAAATAAATACATTGATTTTGTTTGCTTTGATCACATTAACTCTTTGACTATCACAGCCGGTTCATACGATTTTAAATATTTACCCCTCAGTACATGTTTTTATTCCAGCTAGGCATTTGACTCCTCACTGAAACATCGTTGTTATAACATTTGATTTGAAAGAGAAATACTAGCATCACATGAACAGAGTTCACAAAGGAGTTTTGGAGCAGGGGTGTAGCCTATCATTAATAGTAATGAGGGAAGGGGTGCCGATGTATAGGTTGCAGGGAGGCACCAGAGACCCTAGCACTGGCCCTGCCTGTTCACATCTCAAAGGGCCCCCTAAACATTTGGACCCAAAGAATGTGTGAGTTTACCAATGCCTTAATCTGGCCCTGCCCACAGCAACAGATATTAGTTGGCAGTACACATGACAACCAATAAGAAAACTGTATGATTCAGTCCATATTTGGATAGAAGGACACCTTGGAAGTTAGGGAGTGATCTTTCCACTTCATCCAGCCTGGCTCCAATGCCTGCAAAATGTCTGCATGTCTCACAGTTACAGGCTGTAGGCTTACTGTGTGGAAGAAAGGCCTGGAAATCTACTTCCGGTTGACCATGTCAAGAAAACCCAAGATATAAGCACAACTATCCACAGGTTTGGCAGGAGTCGACAATGTCTCAATAGCACTTAAAAGCAACATGATTCAGTCAGTAGTTTTTACAGTAGAATTAACAACAAAGAAAATGAAATATAGATCTGAATTACTAAAAATGCAGCCATCAGGGATAGGGAATTATTTACAATCCCTCTGTGTGTGTTGTTTGTGTGATGTGCATATGCATGTTGCATGTGTGTGTATCTCTGTTGTGTTATGCTGTGCATGTATTGTGATTGTGGGGGCAGTTGCAAGGTAGATTTGGGAGCAGGGGCAACTGCTGAGTGTAATTTGGGGGCTGGAGGTGGCTGGGAGCAGTTGTGGATGGTTGGTTTTGGGGGATGGAGAAATTTGGCTGTGGTGGAACCATAGCAGGGGGTATTTTGTTGGAGTGGGGAGAGTACAGAATAGGGAGAGGTAATTTGAAAGGAGAAATTACCTAACTGCTATGTTTCTCTCAGGGAAGCAATGTCTCCAAATGGGTTAGTTTTGCAGATACCAGGACAGGAGGGAGCCACAATGCCTCCCTCCTAAACCAGGGTGTGTGGAGGATGTTCTCAATCTGTATGCAAGTTCCTAGGCTGCAGAAGCTGGAACTGTGTCTTTCATGTAAATGCAATGGCCCATTTTTTATGAATAGCTTATTTCTCTGGAACCCCTACTCTAATCTGGCCCATTTTCAAACCAGATGTGTCTTTTATCAGTTTTCACCCCATGACAAGTTTCATCTCATTCCATTAAATATTTGGAGAGTTATTTTGACTTCAGACAGACAGACATTCTAAAGCTGTTTTGTATCATTCTTTCCAATTTCCATTGGGTTGGAAAGAATAACAAGTGGGGAGGAGAGAGAAGTATACAGGTGATATATATAAATTTTCATTTCTGATGCTAGATCCACGTTTGTATGTAGCATTAAAAATGATATGCAAGAATAGGAAGCATTTCTTCCTAGGAGTAGAGGAGTAGCCTAATGGTTAGAACACTGCCTTGGGAATCAAGAGACTAGGGTTCAATTCCCACTAGCACACCTTGTGGCCTTGGGCAAGTCACTTAACCCTCCATTGCCTCAGAAAAATCCAAGTTATCAATGTTCCTGTTTAATGTACATTACTAAGCTTAAGGTACAATGTAAACCACTTTGACTGAAATGATAAAGTGAAATTCAACTTACTTGCTAATTGTTGTTCCTTGAGGAACTCATCCAGTCCCAAACCTCTGGATAGTATACCTCCTCCAGCCAAAGCTCACAATCCAGCCACTACAACTTGCCATTAACACAGCTGCCCACACAATCCTATCGGTAACACCAAAACCCATATATAGTGAATGAAAAGATACAATACAAAATTGAATTCACCATAAAACCAGTTCCTGAATTTTTTAAAATTTTTGTCGAAGCGCACCGGAGGAGGAAACAATTTTCTTGGGCAACGGTGTGGAACACACTCATTGAACATGGACACTTCCAGATAAGTTAACGTTTTTTATGATATTTGTAAGGTGGAGAACCTATTTTAAATAAAAGCAGCCTGCCGCTTGGTGTGGGTGGATTTCAGTTCCATTCCTCCTCCGGTGTGCTTCGACAATAAATTTAAAAAATTCCTCACCTATATATACTGGTGCCAGCAAAGCGATGATGTCTTTCAGTCTCCAAGGCTGCTGGAGGAGATTCTAAACTCTATGGTTCCGGGACTGGACTAGAAGGACGCAAAGGAATTAAAAAAATTCAGGGACTGGTTTTATGGTGAATTCAATTTTGTATTGTATCACACAATCCTATCAGCATCCAGACATGACCACATCACTCCTCTGCTGAGGCAGCTTCATTGGCTCCCCATAGCAAGTTGCCTGACATACAAAGCACTGCTACTTACCTTCAAGGCACTGCATGAAATGTCAGCAAACTCACTCACAGTACTCATACAAAGAATACCGGAGACCAGGACCAGAAGAACATGCACAATAAACTCCCTCAAAACTCCCACAACAGTGAGAACCTGTACACAGTCAACTAAGAATCATGTCTTCTCTCTATTTGCTCTAACTCAATGGAACGAACTACCACCAATGATACGAGCCATCCCAGATCTCACTTCTTTCAGAAAGACCTTAAAGACTCACCTTTTCCAACTGGCCTATAACCACCAACCCTAGCTCAGCCACACCCTGGATCAGCCACACACACATCCGAGAGACAGCCGAACACTAACTTAGCCTTGTTTAATGTAAATAATGCAAATATGTAAATAAGTTCCTACAAAATAAGAATGTTCCTAGGTATACCACAGCTGAACACCAAGATAATCATGGTTAATGTACATAATGTAAATACATCATATGCGAGTTATGTTAATGTACATAATGTAAAAACGTCCTATATGAGTTATGTAAACCCTGCTCATATGTTTTATGTAAACCGCACTTTTCTGTAATAGTGCGGTAAATCATGCACATGTAAACCGCACTGATCTGCAATAGCGCGGTATAGAAAACCAAATAAATAAATAAATGAATTTGCATACAATAAAGGCAGTGCATGCGCCTCTATTTCCTGACTGGCTGGTGATCCCCTAGGACAGATATGGGACCTACTTGCCTAAAACATATTACTTATTCAGCTGAGGGGAGGAGCCAATAACATAGTAACATATTATTTTAGAGTACTACTGGTGATAAATAGGTCTTTGCCCAAAAGAGCTTGCAATCTAAGTGGCATGTTTACTAAAGGATTTAACTTGTATTATTGAAGTTAACATTCAATATATGCCTAGAGCCCTTTTATTTCTATGGGTGCACTTCACTTAACGCAGTGGTTCCCTACCCATTCCTTGGGTACCTTCAGGCCAGTCAGATTTTCAGGATATCCTCAATGAATATGCATGAGATAGATCTGCATGCACTGCTTCCATTGTATGCAGATCTATCTCATGCATATTCATTGTGGATATCCTGAAAACCTGACTGGTTTGGGAACCACTGACTTAACATGTGTTAATTTCATTAATGCATGTTAACCTTTAGTAAACATGCTCCTAAGTGGGTCCCTGAAACAATGGGAGAGTGACCTGCCAAGCTCACAAAGTATATGTCAGTGACAAAAATGAGAATTGACTGGCTTCCCTGGTTTGCAATTTATTGTTCTAGGCCAGGGGTGGGCAATTTACGGCCCGCGGGCCACATGTGGCCCGCCACAGAGTTTTCTGCAGCCCGCAGAAGCATTCAGTAAAAAAAATGTCAGCATTATCTTGCACACTCAGCAAGAATAGTTAGAAAATAGCTTGAGATCTTCAAATGTAAGGTGTTTAAATTTTCCTTACACGCGGTTTTTGTCTCCCCAAATTCTATTTGATAAATATTTGGTGGAGGTTTTAGGATATCGTGACGACACTAAACCGCATGTTACGAAAGTGTTCTATATTCCTCGGAGGGGAGCAACTCCAGATGAGGTCCCTCTTGGAGGAGCCCCTGTTTTACCTGAGGATTCTCTGGATGTTTCGGCGTACATTGAATCTTCTCAAGATGTGATTTCAACAAGGGCTACGCTTCTAGTGTCGTTTGTTTCTGAAGCAGATAAAAATGTTGTAATACGGTTATATTTTACAAATAAAGAGGCTGTATTCTGTGGGGGGAAAATAAACATGTTTCCCGATGTCTCTAGGGTGACTCAACTTCGCCGCAGGGCTTTTTTAGCTTTAAAGCCCAGTGTCTTAGCTACTGGTGCCACATTTTTCCTTAAATTTCCTTTATTTATTTATTTATTTAACAAACATCTATATACCGCATCTTCCTGAGATCAGTTGCGGTTCACAAATAAACAACAATTAACAAAGCAGCGTTTGTTTTACATGTAACTTCTTATAACCAAGCAACATTAAACAGAAAATGTTAAGATTGAATAGAACAGAACAGTGAAAAAACTATATACATTATATACAGATACACATTATGTAGGGTTTTAGCATTGTGGATAGTACAGTTTCAGTTGGGTGGCATTGTCTGTTTAGGTCTTTGAATCACCTCAGATAAATACAGGTTAGCCATTGTCTAAATCAATTGAGGGATGATCTGTATTGTTGTAATGCATTGTAAATAGGTAGGTTTTCAATTTTTTACGAAACTCAATGATCTCAGTTATCATTCTTAGGTCATCTGGGAGGGAGTTCCAGATTGTTGGAGCTGCGTGTGAGAAGGCTCTGTTGTTTGTTAATTTGTTTGCTTTTATGAAGTCTTTGGGAGTTTTTAGTTTATTTAATTGTCCTATCCGTTGAGTAGATTTTGCATGTTCTTTAATGATTAAGTTACTTAGCGTGACTGGGGCCATGTCCTTTAGAATTTTAAATGAAGTTATTAAAGTTTTATATACTATCCTGCTATGAATTGGGAGCCAGTGAAGGGATGCAAGTATTGGAGTTATATGTTGATGTGAATGTACTTTCATTATTATCCTAGCTGCGGCATTTTGTGCAAGTTGAATTCTTTTGATGTTTTGTTTTGTTGTACCTAATAAAATTAGATTAGCAAAGTCAAAATATGGGGTTATGGTAGCTTGAATTATGCTGATAAAATCTTGTATGTATATAAAGGGGTCTTAGTTGTTTAAGGATTTTAAGCTTGAAGTAAATTTTCTTTGTGGTATTTCTGATATGAGTGTCCATTGTAAGGTGTTTATCCAGAATAACTCCTAAGTATCTTACTTCATTCTTTATTTTAATTTCTTGGTTTTGAAGTGTTATGTGTGTAGGGGAAATATAAGATTGATTTTTGGTAACAATTAGCACTTCAGTTTTTGAATGGTTTATTTGGAGGTTTTGGGCATTTAACCAAGATGTAATTTCATTGAAGCAATCAGACAGGAGCTGTATCGGTAAGTTAGGGATAGTGAACGGGATGTACATCATGATATCATCTGCATATAGATGATAGAGTACACCAAATTTTTTAAAGATATTGCAGACTGGTTTTATGTATATATTAAATAGAAGGGCTGAAAGCGCTGAGCCTTGTGGTAATCCCGTTTCTAGTTTGTATGAAGCGGACGTTTGATTGCCTATTCTTACATTTTGGGTTCTGTTATTTAGATAAGAGGTGAACCATTTATGAACTGTGGCATTTATACCTATTTGTCTCAGGTTGTTAAGCATTATAGTATGGTGAGCGCTATCAAAAGCTGCTGATATATCAATAAATAAGAGGATGAAAGCTTGTTTGTGGTTGTCGATTCCTCTTAATAGGACATCTGTTAAAACTGTAAGAAGTGTTTCCACTCCATGTCTGGGACGAAATCTGTATTGCTGATCATCAAGTGGGTAGGATGAGTCTAGGTACTCCTGTGTCTGTATTTGTACGGTTTTTTCTATTATTTTTGCTAAGAATGGTATACTTGAGATGGGTCTGTATGATTTTGGGGAAGTTTTGTCAAGTGTGCCATTCTTAAGAATTGGTCGGATTTGTACATGTTTTAGTGTTGGTGGGAGGTGACCTTGGAGAAGTGAGAGATTGACAATGGGAAGTAAGAAGGAGAGAAGGATTGGAAGTGTGTTTTTTATCCAGATTACTGGGCAAGGGTCGAGATAAGAGGTATTGGTGTTGAGATTGAGAATGATATTTTTTTAGTGATACTTTAGATATAGGATGAAATTCTGACCATTCATCTGTTAGATGAAGAGGTTTGTAGATGGAGTCTAGAGTCAAAAATGGCTGTTTTGTTTTGTCTTGATAGTAGTTGGCTAAAGTTTGGGCTGATATGTCAGTAATTTCCTTGCTAGTAGCTTGCGAGTTGTTAGTTAGGTTACTAACAATGGAAAATAGTTCTCTTGGTCTATTATATGATTTTGATAAGATTGTTGCATAGTAATTTTTCTTTGTGCTGTCTAAAGCATCCTTGTATTTTGTGAGATGGTTATAATTCTTTGTGGATAGTGGACTTGGTTTTACGTCATTTAAGCTCTAGTTTCCTTAGTTCTCGTTTCATTTGTTTTAATGTGGTATTGAACCATGGGGTACAGTTAGTTTTTGAGTAGGTTCTCCTTTTATTATTATGTTGGTTAATTTTGGCAGCGTTGTTAATGGTGGTGTGCCAGTTTATGACCGCTTCGTCCAAATCTGTTGGGGATGATGAGAGGTGAGGGATTGTAGAATCCAAAAATTCTAATTCATTGAATTTCTTGAATTTTGTTGTCAGGTCATTTCTTGTGTGTTTTGTGGCACAGGTGGTATAGCAAGTGAGATTTAATTTAATTCTCCTTGTAAATGTTTGGTTATGTTGAAAGGCACCAAGTATGTTTTCCTAGAGGCATCGGCTTTAGAAACTTTTCTTTTGTCTTTTTCCCCACAGGTGTAACAATTTATTAGTTTCTAGTTAAAATTGTTTGTCATCAGATAAAAAAAAAGAGTTTATGAAATGGGTCAGCACTTCCTCTCCTGCATATTTTCTTTTTGTGTATTTCTGCATGATGTAAGTTTATTTCTTACTATTTTTCCACTTTCTGCTCCCCATAATGTGGACTGTATTGATTTACTTTTATAGAATTTCAATGTTTTATTATGGAATGTGTATCATTTTCTTGAATTTACTGAATAAAGTAAAGTTTAAACTTGAAAAGAAAAATGTCAGTTTCGTCGTTTGTTTGTAATGATGAATGTGTTGTCATCTGCTGAATTTAAAATTATTCTTTATGAAGCAGTTTATGCACACTTAGGCAATTTGAAGTTTTATTTTATTTTATAATTCTCCTGGTCGCAATGACCCCGGTAACATCACCTTTGACCTCCTTTAGGCGCGCTTTCTCAGAACAGTTTAAAAATCTGCAACAGCATACTACTACTGTTCTTCACGATATTCTGTTTGTGAGGTTTTGTAAATTCTTTTGGGCCATAAAGGTATGTGTATGATTCCGATTAAGAATTTAACTGCACTATGATTTGAGATGTTACGTGTTCAAAAGTTTCTTTGAGATGTTACGTGTTCCTGATTTCTTGAAGCACTGCTTCATGTATATTGTCACGCCCTTGCCCCTTATTTCCAGTATGGAGGGGTGTGGTTATCATAGAAAGTTTCACCTTTTAGCCTTTAACTGACTTGTTCTTTTGCAATGCCTCTTGGGAAAGGTAGTTCAGTCTCAATTCACTTGGCTTCAGGTAAAAACACTTGTAGTTGGCTCGAATAGTAAGGCAATGACAGAATGTATTGACTCAAACGCAAAGGTTCACAAATACTACCCTTGGATTCTTTCTCCTGGATTCTTCATAATATACATCAGGACATAAATAAACTCAAAGCAAACTTTCAGCTTATAGTGCTCTTCAGCTCAAAGATAAAGCCTTCTAACAGTCAATGCTACCAGCTTGGCTAGCATTGCTGTTTAAAGCAAACAAAACAGCATTCCTCAATGGCAGTTTTCTGTTCTCATAGTCCCAAACTCTTCCAGGATGTTTGTCTCCTTACAAACAAAGTAAAACTTTTAACAGGAACAAAAACTTCTCATAAGCAAATAATGCTCTATTCCAGGCTTTAGGAATATTCAAAAACAAAGCCAAAACGTTACTTTCTTTCACCATTAGCTCGGCTTCTTGCCGGTGCACTGCTCTGGATAACAGGTGTTTAATAAGCCCAATCAGAGAGCTTCAGCTTGCTCTGGCTTTTTCAGCAAACGCATTTCTTCTTCAACACAGGACATGCACAAAATCATCTACAGGCTTTCAAAGTTACCTGACTCTGAAGGTTTTCTCTTAAGGGTGGTTTTCCTTCAATCCCTCTGCAGTAAAGGATTGGCACAAGGAGCAATCCATGTATGAGTCCTCATCCTTCACAGCTAGGTTTGGTTCACCTAGTTGCATAGGCTCTACCTCTCCTTCCAGTTCACAGGGTTCAGCTGACTGCCTTCCGTTTGAGCTGAGAGTATCCCTTGCAACTCTGCACTGCTCTGTATTAGACAAGCTTTCAAGGCTCATACCTAGGCCTGGGCTTGTAGCAGCTTCTCCTCCCTCATGCTCTGGCCACCATTCTCCTGTGCTTCCTCGTCCTGTCCTCCAGCTTGTGTTTCTGCTTGGGTCTCTCCCTGAGACTCTCTCTGGGACTCTCCTCCTCCTCTCTCTCTCCGCTTCTTTCTCTATCCTAGACTTAAATCCCCAAGGCTCCAGCCCCACCTCTTCTCCTCTCAGGTAACGGAGATCAGCTTGCCTCCTGGCAGCTGGGTAATTAGGGAACTCAGTGACGTAAGGGTCCTTTACCCTGGGTCTGTATTCCCTCTCCTTTTCTCCACTAGAGGAACTCTGAAACCTATCCCATCTGGGAATTTCCTGCTTTCTAGGTGTGATTGGGGTTCTGTTGCTCTGACTTTGTAGAATAGGTCCTTTTATAAGGGTGAATTCCTTTCCTTTATCCCTTTCTCCTCTGTCATAAGCTTCCTTATCACAATATTTTAAACGGCACCATCGGGCTTTTATTTATCTGCATTAGATTCGCACAGCTTTTACCATTAACTTCCATGAAATGAAATGTAATGTTAACTAATGAATACGATCAGTTTTAGAAGGTGTGGCCCTTCGCTAACCACGGCCCTCTCAAAGTGGCACCCGAGCCAAAACAATTGCCCACCCCTGTTCTAGACCACTATGATGCTTTCATTAAATCATATTGAACTCTGAACTTCCTTCCAGGATAACTAAAGATAGAAATTTGAGAAAAAGTTATGTTAGTGTCTGGAATCATGAGACAATGTACACACATCTGATGGTTTCTGGAAGTATGTGATTTTAAGAATGGTAATCAAAGTGTACATTACTGCAAACCCCACAGGTGCTTTTTACCAATAATCAAAGCAAAATTATATGGGTACTTTGTAGGGATGTGCATAGTGGTTGATTCAGTTTGTTTGGGTGCCTAATATTTAAAAAAAATGCATGCCAGTCACTTTTGGATCTTGACTCACCTGATCTCCTTGTTTCTTTACGATTGCCCCTTGTTTTATCCCTGTCTATATCTTCTGTGTTGTCTGTCTTGACTAGATTGTAAGCTCTGATGAGCAGGGACCGTCTCTTACATGTCTGTGCAGCGCTACATATGTCTTATAGCACTATGCAAATGCTCAGTAGTAGTAGTACTTGTGCCCATGTATACCTACAAATATATGCATGTACAGTGAAGTGCCTGCTTATCTCCAGGAACAAGCAGGAATGTAGTCTTCACATATGGGTATCGTCGGTACTAATGGAGCCTGCGTGGGAACGCTCCCTAGCATCCAATAGGAATGCTTTTGGGGGCATCCCACAGCGCATGCGTGCTGCCTTCCCGCCTCTGTACCTCTCTCACTTCAGTTCTTCGTTTTCCGCGGAGCCGACAGGACGTGTACCCTGTCACCGCAGAAAATGTCCTTTTTATTCTTTGTTTTTTGTGGTCGCGTCTGCCTTCATTCGACGCCTACCGGTACCGCCGGTTCTTCTTCTTCTTTCTTTTCAAAAAAAAACAAACAACTTGTATTTTCTTCAGGGGTCTTTCCCCTGTTTCTGGTGCTAGGCGCCATTTTGGGCGCTAGGCCCACTTTTCTTCAGGCATGGAGAAACCAGCTAGTGGTTTCAAAAAATGCTCAAAATGTGGCGGTACCATTTCTGTCACCTACACCCATGATTGGTGTCTAAAATGTTTAGGTCCTGAACATTGTCCAACGGAGTGTCTCTCCTGCACAAGGATGACCAAAAGCGGCCTGCAGAATAGAGCTGCAAAACTCAGTACCCTTTTTTCCGCGGATACGATGTCACTTGCATCGACGTCTTCCAGGCTTCATCTTCCTCCCATGGATCTCAGGTAACTAAACTTAAGTCTTCTAAGACTGGCTGGTCCTTGAAGAGTAAATCTCCTTCAAAGTATCGAGATGCCACTGGCATTGTCCTCGAGGATAGTTCACCGACAAAACAGCCCCGGCGGGAGTCTTCGGGCTCCAAAGCATTAACGGGGCTCAAGGATGTTCCAGAGGCTTCCACCTCTGCAGAACTACTGGTGCCATGTTCTGGGGTCGTAGCCGCTTCTACCGGTACCGACACCCAGACATCGGCAGGAGCGATGGATAAAAGAATCCTCACTATTGAACGCAGTCTAGTGTCCCTCTTAGCAGCTTCGGTACCGCTAAGACCACTACAGACAGTTCAACAGGTATCGGTACCAACAGCACCTGCTTCGACAGGACTGCTTCCCCCCATGCTGAGCCTTGAGTCTATCTTGGGTATCGGGGATCAGGAACCGAGACATTTCAGTACCGACTTCAAGTGGTACCGATACCATGCATTACAGGAGCACCAGGTAGAGAGTGCCTTTGAGTCTTACGATTCCGATGACTGACGATTCTACCGGTACCAGAGCGAACCTACTAGAGGAATCAACTCCTTCTCCTCAACGCAGGATGTCTCCTCCAGAAGATATGTCCTTCCAGGATTTCATACATGATTTAGCAAAGGGTCTTGCAATCACTGTGATTCCAGAAAAGGAACCTAGGGCAGAAGAATTAAGAATTCTACAATACCCTATTTTATTTATTTATTTATTTTATTTAGTATACATTTGTATACCGCTACTTCCAGCGAAGTAGCGGTTTGATTACAGATTGTAGGTTGTCAATCATGACAGAAAAGTGTCCTGGATTCCCAACCTGGAGGATTAGAGGAGGCAAGGAGGCAGCTATGCTTCCCATTCACAAGATCTTACATGATCTGATGTTGAGAATGTGGGAAACTCCTTTAACAATATCTTCACATTCCCGACACCTTGATACTATGTACTGAGTGCCAAGTTGTCCTGGTTTTCAAAAAACTCAGTTACCACACCATTCAATGGTAGTGGAATCGGCCATGCGAAGAATCAAGAATGCTAAAACACATTCATCTAATCCTCCAGGTCGGGAATCCAGGACACTCAATGCTTTTGGGCGTCGATGGTTTCAATCCTCCATGCTATCAGCCAGGATCAGTTCCTACATTCTTTATATGGGAATGTTCCTGGAAGAAGTCACAAAAGACTTAGAGCTCATTAGCCCTTGTGTCTCTGAGGAAAAAAGAGCAGATTACCTTATTCTGGTCAAGCCCGCCCAGAATGTCTCTAAATTAATGAACCGTGCTACCTTTGATTGCTTTGAATGTATTAACAGAACCTCATAAGAACATAAGATATGCCATACTGGGTCAGACCAAGGTCCATCAAGCCCAGTATCCTGTTTCCAACAGTGGCCAATCTAGGTCATATGTACTTAGCAGTTTCTCCAAAAGACACAGGTTCCACAATGCTTGTACTGGGTCAAGCATTGATATCCTGGGTCCCTGCTTAATAATGGTTTATGGACCTTTCCTCCAGGAACTTGTCCAAACCTTTTTTTAACTCAGCTACACTAACAGCCTTTACTACATCCTCCAGTAACAAATTCCAGAGTTTGATTACACATTGAGTGAAAAAAAAATGGTATCTTTTATTAGTCTTAGTTTACCCTGTAGCTTCATTAAATGTCCCCTAGTCTTTCTATATTCTGATAACGTAAACAATCGATCTACGTTTACCCGTTCCACTCTGTTCATTAATTTATAGACTTCTATCATATCTCCTCTGAGCTGTCTCTTTTCCAGGTTAAAGAGCCCTAACCTTTTTAGCCTTTCTTCATAGGGGTATTCTTCCATCCCCTTTACCATTTTGGTGGCTCTTCTCTGAAGCTTTTCTAATAATGCTATATCCTTTTTAAGATACAGCGACCAGAACTGCACACAATATTCAAGGTGCGGTCTCACCATGGAACGATATAGAGGCATTATAATATCCTATGTTTTATTTTCCATTCCTTTCCTTATGATACCTAGAATTCTATTTGCTCTCTTGGCCGCCGCTGCACACTGGGCAGAGGGTTTTAACATGTTATCCACAATGACGCCTAAATCTTTTTCCTCGGTGGTGGTTCCTAATGTGGAACCTTGAACCATGTAACCATAGTTTGGGTTGTTCTTCCCTAGGTGCATAACTTTGCACTTGTCCACATTAAATTTCATCTGCCATTTTGATGCCCAGTCTTCCAATTTATCAAGATCCTCTTGCAATTTTCCATAATCCTCTTGGGTTTTAACAACTTTAAATAGTTTTGTGTCATCTGCAAATTTGATAACCTCACTTGTTATTCCCTTTTCCAGGTCATTTATGAATATGTCAAAAAGCAGCAGACCCAGCACAGATCCCTGCGGTACACCACTATTCACCTTTCTCCATTGGGAAAATTGGCCATTTAGCCCTAACCTCTGCTTTCTATCTTTTAACCAGTTCCTGATCCACAATAGTACACTGCCTCCTATCCCATGACTCTTTAGTTTTGCCAAAAGTCTCTGATGAGGGACCTTGTCAAAGGCTTGCTGAAAGTCCAAATACACTATATCAACCGACTCACCTTTGTCTACCTGTTTATTCACACCTCCAATAAAACATAACAGATTAGTAAGACAAGATCTTCCTTGTCTAAAGCCATGTTGGCTGTCTCCCATTAAGCCGTGACTATCTACATGTTCAGCAATTTTGTTCTTTATGATGGTTTCTACCATTTTTCCCGGTACTGACGTCAGGCTCACTGGTCTGTAGTTTCCCGGATCACCCCTGGAACCCTTTTTAAAAATTGGTGTTACATTCGCCATCCTCCAATCTTCAGGTATTACAGATGATTTTAATGATAGTTCACAGGAGAACGTCGTATTGTTTGGCTTCAAGCATCAGACTTAGAACAGTGGGTGCAAGAAAAGCTGGGAAACATTGCTTGTACAGGAGAAAATCTCTTTGGCAAGGACTGGCAGGACAAGGCTAATCAGCTTGAATCTGAAAATACTACCTTGAACAGACTATCAAAGTCTACTGCCAACCCAGCAAAGAAGAAAACATTCAAAAAAACCTTTTTCAGCAAGAAAAAAAAGCTTTACCCATCTTACACCCATCAAAGCCACTGTCCGCTTCATGTTCCCCAGAAGGGGCAACATCAGAAGAGACAGCAAAGAAAGCCGCAAGCTCAAAGAGCTCAACCGGCCCAACAGACCCAGCCCCCTCAGGGTCTGACTTCTACCTAGAGAACTTAGTCATTCTGCCCCTGAAAGGTCCAGAACCCTTAACCATTCCAGGAAAACTATGCTATTTTGCCAAAAGATGGCAACAAATAACATCAGAAAATTGGACTCTGTCCATTGTACGACTGGGGCACAAGCTTCATTTTCTGAACTTGCCCCCACCTACAATAATAAAACAGTGCAATTCTCAGGCCCCTGCCACCAAACCTTTGTGGCAGGAAGTCACATCACTTCTCGTTCAAGGCGCAATTGAAGAAGTACCCATACCCCAACAAAGAAGACAGGGGGACACAGGCCTATACTAGACCTCAGAGAATTAAACAAGTATTTGTTCCGAGAAAATTTCAAAAAGATCTCCCTCGGGACACTTCTACTATACCTTCAAAGTCAGGACTGGCTATGTTCTCTAGATCTAAGAGATGCGTACACGCATATTCTCATCCACTCAGATCACAGTAAGTTTCTTTGATTCCTGGTCCAAGAAAGACACTTCTAGTACAGAATTCTTCCTTTTGGACTGGCCTCTGCCCCAAGATTCTTCACAAAATGCATGGCAGTGGTAGCAGCATTTATGAGGACTCTGGGAATATTTGTGTTCCCTTACTTAGACGATTGGCTCATTCGAGCATCGACAGCTCCAGAGGCCAACTTCGCTCTTTCTCGAGCAATGAGAATTCTTCAATACTTGGGACTGGTCATAAACCTCCCAAAATCTCATCTCACCCCCTCTCAATCTCTAAAATTCATAGGGGCTCGTCTAGACGCACGGCAGTCAAGGGCTTTCCTGCCACAGCCACGCTGTCTACGAATAATACAACTGACATTTCAAGCATCTATGAAGGTGTTCCTTACTGCTCGAGAGATGCTTCAGCTTCTGGGATACATGGCATCCACTGTCCTTGTGGTTCGCTATGCTCGCCTCCACATGTGAGCAGCCCAGTGGACCCTATCCTCTCAATAGTCACAGGCCTCGGGTCAGTTAATGGACGAGATCAGAAACACCACACGTCTGATTTCGTCCCTGCAATGGTGGCAATCTCTAGAAAACCTCCTCGTAGGCTCTCCTTTCCAGCAGCCTCTATAACAGGCCACCCTAACAACAGATGCGTCCAAGATGGGTTGGGAGCCCACTTGCACGATCTCTCCACTCAAGGCATTTGGAACTCACAGGAGGTTTCCCTTCACATAAACCTCCTAGAGCTGAGAGCCATTTTCAATGCTATTCAAGTCTTTCAGGCCCATCTCAGCAACAAAACAGTTCTGGTCCAAACCGACAATCAGGTAGCTATGTTCTATGTGAACAAGCAAGGCGGAACAGGCTCTCTGTCGCTATGCAACGAAGCTTTGTGACTATGGGCCCTCGCCAGAGTGTTGCAAATTCACCTGTTTGCGGTATACCTTCCGGGCATTCAAAACTTATGGGCAGACAGACTCAGTCGAATACTGCTGCCACACGAGTGGTCCTTCCACTCATACCAGCTTGCTCGAGTATTTCAAATCTGGGGAACACCAGATATAGACCTCTTTGCAAGTCCACAGAATGGCAAACTTCCCCGATTCTGTTCCAGAATCCCGGCTCACAACTGTCAGGCAAGAGATGCTTTCCTACTCCACTCGGGTCAGGACTTCCTCTATGCCTTCCCACCCATTCCCCTCATTCCCAAAACTTTATTGAAACTTCAGAGAGACAGAGGTCTTATGATACTCATAGCTCCATGTTGGCCACGACAAACGTGGTATCCTCTTCTTCTGCATCTCTCTCAAACCACTCCTCTGGAGTTGGGGAATGCTCCAGACCTTCTGTCTCAGGAGGACGGATGCTTACTGCATCCCAATCCCCAGTCCCTAAATCTCAGGCCTAGTTACTGAAAGTCTAGAATTCCAGGATATTCACCTTTCTCAACAAGTAAAGGATATCCTTATAGCTTCCAGAAAACCTTCCACAAGATGTTCCTACGCTTTTAAGTGGAAAAGATTGTCTGGTGTTCACAAAAGGGACTTAACCCCCTTTTGGTACCTATAGAGTCGCTACTAGAGTATCTCCTCCAATTATCAACTTCTGGTCTAAAGACCAATTCAGTGAGAGTCCATCTTAGTGCTATTGCTGCTTTTCATAAACCTTTTGATGGACAACCTATTTCCTCTCATCCACTTGTATCAAGATTTATGAGAGGCCTACTCTTAACAAAACCTCCCATTAAACCACCATCGGTGGCATGGGATCTGAATCTTGTTCTTGGTCAGCTTATGAAACCGCCCTTTGAACCTTTAGCCACTTCAGATCTAAAGTTTCTTTCATGGAAAGTTATTTTCCTAATTGCCATCACTTCTGCAAGGAGCATTAGTGAACTACAGGCATTAGTAGCTGACCCTCCTTATACAAGGTTCCACCATGATAAAGTAGTCCTCAGGACTCCTCCTCACTTTATACCAAAGGTGGTTTCGCCTTTCCATTTAAACCAGTCGGTTTATCTTCCTATATTCTTCCCTAGGCCTCATGCCTCTAGTGCGGAAAGGAATCTTCACACATTGGATTGTAAAAGGGCCTTAGCCTTTTATCTCCAAAGAACTAAGCAACATAGAAAATCTTCTCAGCTTTTTGTGGCTTTTGACTCTAGTCATTTGGGGACTTCCCGTTTCCAAAAGAACTCTGTCAAATTGGATTGCATATTGCATATCCTATACATATCAGAGTAAAGGACTTTCTCTCGAGGGCCATGTCACAGGTCACAATGTGAGAGCAATAGCAGCCTCAATGGCTAACCTTCGCTCTGTGTCTATTGATGACATCTGCAGAGCAGCCACTGGGGCTTCGGTACACACCTTCACAACCCACTACTGCTTAGACAAGGACTCCCGTCAGGATGCCTCGTTTGGCCAGGCTGTTCTCCAGCATCTCTTCCATACTTAATAGAACGCCTACCCACGTCCACGGTTTGGATGCCAGAGGTCCATGGGAGAAAGCATGACCCATCTCACCTGGGTTCGCAGCTTGCTGGGGTCACCCCTTGGCATCTTTCAGCTGGGGAGTCCCCATATGTGAAGACTACATTCCTGCTTGTTCCTGGAGATAGCGTACTCACCTGTAACAGGTGATCTCTAGGAACAGCAGGAATTTAGTCTTCACAAACCACCCACCTCCCCTAGGAGTTGTCTCTATCTATCTCTTTCTCTACTTCTCTCCTTTGGTCTCAGCTATAAACTCAACTGAAGTGAGAGAGGTACAGAGGCAGGAAGGCAGCACGCATGCGCTGTGGGATGCTCCCAAAAGTGTTCCTATTGGACGCTGGGGAGCGTTCCAGCACGGGCTCCGTCAGTACTGACGATACCCATATCCCGGAGAAGAGGGAGGAGTGGTCTAGTGGTTAGGACAAGGTACTTCAGGCCGGAGGGCCGGGGGTTCAAGTCCCACCTGGGGACAGCAATCTCAGGCCGGAGGGACTGGGATTTCTAGTCCTATAGGCACTCCTTGTGGTTTTGGGCAAGCCACTTAACCCTCCATTGCCCATGTTCCCTGTAAGTATTAACGTATGTGTGTCATATCCCCTCGTGTTAAATGTATCCCCCAATTGACCGCTTTGACCCGGTGAAAAGCGGTCGGTCGCGCAAGCGCTCATCATACCTCATCTAGACTACTGTAACACCATCTTACAGGGTCTTCCGAAGAAAATGACCAATATATTACAACTGGCACAAAAAGTGGCAGCGAGGATCATCATGCGATCAAGCGTAACTGAGCATATCACACCTGTATTGATTGAGCTGCACTGGCTACCCATCGTTGCCAGGATTCAATACAAAACTTTGGTAACCACGTTCAAACTAATACATAACCTAGCCCCATCATTCCTCTCCACCCTTATCTGCACGCAACCAACCACCAGAAACAGGAGAACTATCAACTCAGACACACTACAAGTTCCAAACAGCATCAGACATATGAAAGTCAGTACTAGCCGCAGAGCATTCTCCTTCTCTGCCCCCACCTTATGGAACCACCTACCGCAGGAGCTGAGAGCAATTAAAGACATAATTGACTTCAGGAAGAAATTAAAAACGCATCTGTTCAATTGTCACTACAACCAGATGTAAATCCAAGAGGGATAAAAGAAGCGAATTGCTGTATGTAAAAATGTAAATAGGTGAAGGACAATCTCTTTTGTAAATTTATGTAATTACGTAAAGGTCTATATTTAGACCCTACTATGCTGTGTGCTGTGTATTACCTCTGTACTTTTTATCTATGCCCCAACTTTTCTGTCTTGATTTTTGACAAATCCCAAAGATGTAATCAAACCGCTTCTGATCGCTGGAAGTAGCGGTATATAAGTGTTTACTAAATAAAAATAAATAAATACAGCTAAATAAATAAAAATAAATAAATAAATCCCGGAGATCACCTGTTACAGGTAACCACTTTACTTTCTGCATGCATACAGTGCATGCACAACTATACACATATGTGAAACAAACATGAAAAATGCCCCAAAATCTGGAAAAATGTTTAAAACAAGTACAAACCAAGTGTTTTGAGAGGGCCATACATAGCCCCAGTACCTTTAATTATTGCCTCTGTAAAAAGTACCCACAGAGATTTGCACCCATTTTAGTCAGGGTACTTTTCCCAACCAAATCAACACTTAGTAATCTTTAAAATCCAAAACTATATGTGTTGTTGCTTCCACCAACCTAACTCTGCATGCAGAAACATGTCCAATTTATGTAGGTAAAACTAAATACAGTGTAGAACTGCACAGAGGGTGGGAAGTTTTCAGAGTCCATTTCCATGAGTAAAATGTTGTTTTACCTGGAAAAAATGTCTTTGAATATTACTTTCCCTATGTTGTAACAAGGCCAAAACAAAACAACTAATGCTAAAGTGAAAAGCAGATGTACTGGACACCTTACGAGTATTTATATTTGCTCTCTCTCAGGGACATTTGCTATACCAAACCGTATTTATTTATTTTTTTACTTCTGGTGATCCTAATAATGGTTTTTATTTTTCTGTTTTTCTTTTTAACTTAAAACTGGTGCTAGGCCAAGATTTCTATCCTATTTTACATCCCCTGCCATTCACAGCCTAGCTGTTGCTTCTCATAAAAATACTCTGGGGCGGGCCTGCCCAGGACCATGTACCATGTAACACGTACCACGATCGGAACTAAAAATCAAGGGCTTTGGTGGTGGTGGGAACATCGGATAACATCACAACGTTCACACACACAGAGGCCGAGCTTCACTTTCCAGGCAGGCCTAGAGATATTTAGTAACTTCCTGAATCACGTGACCGACGCCGCAACGTCCCCATAACTATACCGGCTAGTTCCGGCTTCCTGTATTGTTTGTATCTTTACTTTTGCGCATGCGTACAAGAGCTACTTCTCGCATCTGCTCCATAGGAGAAACGCCATTTCCGGTGTACAACTGTGCTTCTTTTTTTCCGGTTTTTTATGTTCGTGATTATCGCGGTTTGGCACTTTCTTCTCGTACGGACAGACTCTTAGAACTCCGCAGACATGGCGATGCAAGCGGCCAAGAGAGCGAATGTGAGTACGAAAGGGTGGGAAAAGACCATAGAAAAGGAGAGATGTGATAGTCCCTAGAATGGAGGAGAAAGAGCTATATAACATAAGAAAGAAACGTGTTGATGTTCTCAGAGTAAAAGGAAGCCGGGAAAATATGGAGCTTGGAATAGGATTCATTCAAAATTTTGTAGTTTCATTACTTTAATAAAATAAAAGTGAATGTCACGAAGAAAGGTTTTTGTCTAATAAGGTGAAAATGCTCTCCAATGTAATCCAGAATTTTAGAATCATTTGTAAGCCATCTGGTCTGGGAAACAACTCTCTTTATTAATAACATGAAATCTCTTCTTTTAAACAATGGAGAGATTATGCTGATGTCACTAGTCTGTCATAGGGCCCCAACTAAATGCTGTCATTTGCAGGAAAGGGCTGCATATGTACCACATATTTCAAGAAAAGCTGAATCCACTGTGACAATTGTGTGCTCGAGCTGGTCAACTTTCCTTGAAAGTGTGAGTGGCATAGGACAAGGTGCTGAGTAAAGGATGCTTAAGTGCACTAATAGCTGTTAAATGAGAGAAGACATTTGTAGTGCAGTAGTAGTGATCTAACCTGCACATTTTGCCTGTGAGCATCATCATGGGTGTTAGAAGACTTGTCTCTAGAGATTCTGATGTGAAATGTTTCGGGTTTTTTTGTTTTTTAAGATTCGCCTACCACCTGAAGTAAATCGGATTCTATATATAAGAAATTTGCCCTACAAGATTACAGGTGAAGAAATGTATGATATCTTTGGCAAATATGGACCTATTCGACAAATCCGAGTGTAAGTGTTTGTCTTATTTTACTGCCCCTGATGGAAGCTTACTGGTAACATAAATGAAATAAACTTATTATGTAAAAGAGCATTGGGTTGACTTGTAGTTTTGTTTAAAATCAATTTTAAAAAATAGTATAAGTATAAAACTTGTGACAGAAACCATGAGAACAGAACCATGCAAAAAGCAAATACACTAATAGTAAGCAAAATTACTAGCGTAAACTTGTACCAGTAACCAGAAGTACAGTAATACCAATAAAGGAAAAATAATTTACATGTACATACTCATTTAGACCACAATAATAAGCAGGAGTGGAGAGTGATAGTCGAGGATCAAAATAAAGAAAAAGTAACTAAGGAATAAAGGCATAGACATGCCCCTAGCACCATTTTATTGCCTCCTAGCTGCCCCCCTCCCCGACATCTGGAGAGGCAAAGGCCTTCTTAAGGTCTATGAAGGCATGTAGCTGCTCTGGAGAGAAAAGATATATTTAACACAAAAATATGAAATATAACCTTTACAAGGATAGCATAGTCGAAAACTAGTACCAAGAGCCACAGTTTCGTGGTGCATAGCCAAAAAGAGCTGCCTACGCTCCTGTGTAGCTTGGCTCACATCTGGAAAAATTCTTAAAGTCTCACCCTTAAAAGGAACACTAAACCTCTTAAAATAAAGAGATTAAAAACCAAAAGTAACCAATAATGTTGCTCTATCCATAACTGCACACGAAGAGTCTTCCAAAAAAACCAAACAAGTTTTCCTCTGGGTTTAGCTTAACTTGATCCTGAATGGCTTTTTTAACAGGTAAAAAATAAACTTTAGCTAATGGAGGCATGAAAGGATCAGGTATATGCAAAACCTCAGACATATACTTAAAGGTTTCTATTGGAGACATACTCAGTACTCTAGGAAAATGTAGAATCAGTAAGTTTAAGCTGCGAAATTTATTCTCAAATCGTTCAAGCTTTCGATGGATAATTAATTTATCCTTTACAAGCTGATCAATCACGTCCTTAGATGCCCAAACCTCTTTAGTAAATTCTCCAATTTACGTTTAGTTACTTCCACAAATGCTTGATATTGACTAGAGTTTTGTGCAACCACCTGTACCAAAGAAGAAACATCAGAAGCACATTTGGAGACTGGTTTCAAGTTTTACCAATACCAGGGCTGTGGAGTCGGTAGATAAATGTTCCGACTCCGACTCCTCAGTTTTTTTGTACTTCTGACTCCGACACTCCGACTCCTCTGTATTAATATGAAGGAAAGAAAGGCAACATACATGTCATTACCACAGGACTACTGGCTGGGAAGCCAACAGTCTACTGTATTGAACAGTTTAAGCAAAAGACAAACACAATGAAAACAACAAAGTTTTTTATTAATTAATCAAGTGGCTGGATAGTAGCAGCAGGCATAAACATCAGGAACAGGAACTTTACCAGTCCAAAAATACAAACCACATTATTTGGTTGTTTTAGAACAAAAACAAAGCTTATCTATATGAACCAAAAACAAAATCTGTAAAACCTAGAAATGGTTTATATTAATCTTGAAATGTAGTTATAGGCTTAGCAAATGCAAATCAATTCAATGTAGAGTTCTAAGGAAGAGAATTGCCTCTGCCAGATCCTCTTTCATAGAGGCTCTTAAGTCAGACTTTATTATTTTTAGGGCTGAAAATAATCTTTCGACACTGACTTGGGTGGGTGGCATTGCAGTAACTATTCTGGCCACATCACTAACGATCTCTGAATAAACAAGGATGGCTTCTTCAACAGTAAGTTTTGATGAGCGATCATACTTTTCAACTTCTTCTAGTGCTTTATAAAACTCCTGTTGGAATTTTTTTATTTGGACATTTACTGGTTCTGTAACGCTTATGCAACGTCGCTTTCGTTTAGCAACTTCTATTTTGTTTAAGAAGGAATCAAAGTCTAATTCTTCGTTTGAAGAAGATGATCCTGAGTTACCACTATTGCTTAAAAGAAGAACTTCATCCTGTGGAGGTATTTCAGGTCGTAATCCCTTCATGCGAACTGCTACATCATAGAGGGCCTTTTTCCCAGTAGCAGTCTGTTCACTGTTCAACAAAATTCGGCTCATTGGGTCGACATAAATAGCCGCTAACAAGATTTCATTTTCCAGCAAAAGACTCTCTCTTTTCATCATTGAAGATGCAATGCCCTCAGCTATTAACCCTCCATTTTTGTTCAGGCGATATAACAGGCTCTTCCATTCCAAGAAGAATTTACCCGGGGTTAGATCGTCACATTGCAACCTCTTGGTGACAGTGAAGGGGTGAAAAAGAAGGTTCTCCAGCTCTTTTGTTTGTGTCCACTGGCTTTCAGTTAATGCAAGATTTTCATTGTCCATTTCTTCTATGAAGTCTTTTTAAGTTCAAGCAAACGCTTCACCATTAAATAAGTGCTTCCCCAGCGAGTTGTTTGATCTAAAATGGCTCCTTTTCCTGCACGTCTTTTCAAAATTGCATCTGTTATCGGGGCCCTGGCTGCAACAGTTACTTGCTGTAATTTGCCAATTAGTGTAGCTGCATGGCGATCTTTTAATCCATCTCTTATGGCAAGTTGCAGTGTATGAACAGCACATCGCATATGATGAATAGTAGCAAGCTTCAATGCTTCTTCAACAAAGTTGTCTAAAAAAATGTCAGCATTCTCTTCAGTTTCTAAACTTTCTCCAATACTTGCAGAGCTGTCTTCCTCTAACTCTAATATCTGTTTGTTACCTTCTTCATCTGCGTTCATCTTCTCAATTGTGCTCAACATGTTAGAAGCGTTATCTGTCACAACACATAAAATCTGTTCCTTTTTAATTTCAAAATCTTCTAGAACACCCTCCACTAACGTCTGAAGGTAATCACTGGTGTGATGTGCCTGAGTGTCCTTTAATCCGAGGGTCACTGTTATTGTGTTATTTTCATCCACAAATCTAACATTAATAGCGAAATAATTGACTCTGTGACGTGTGCATGCATCCATTTTAAGGAAGACAAAACGTCCTTTCAGAACTTTCTGTAGTTCTTCCTTTTTACATTTGGCCTCCTCAATTATAAGTTTCCTTATACTTTCTCTTTCCAGAGAAACACCAAGTTTTTTTGCCATTTCTCCATTTAGGCCTAAAAAGGCTGTCTGTGAAAAGAAGGATAGTGGTAAACTATTCTTTACTACCATTTCAATAATGTGGTGTTTGAATTTTTCTGGTGTCATCCTTATGGTAACTTTGTCAGATTATAAAGAATTTTCTTATTTGTGTTTGTTCTCCAGTAGATTTCTGAACGTTTTTTGTCACAGAAGTAGATGCAGTGTTTTCATTGCTATCTTTCTCATTCACGGCTTCTAACACTTTGGGATGAAAACGCTGTAAGTGTCTTTTCAAATTTGATGCTCTTGTAGGTGCATTTTTATCAGGCCCACTGAAACTGCTAATTTTTGCATCACATTGTTTTTCACCATCATCATCTTTTCTAAAACATTGGCACACGTAATGTTTTCCATCACTTGATAATGCAAAGTGCTCATAAACAGTAGACTTTGTCGTGTTTGTTGTTAGCAGTCTTTTTGCCATTGTTTAGGATGCCTCTTTCCCTAAAATATAAAATATGTTATGCTAACTGGCATATAATTAGATTTTTAATATCAACATACACAGTCTTGTAAGTTGTACGTACATGGATTTATACAAACAAATAAGCTATATATCCCTCAGAGCATATAAACAATCTGCACTATACATAAACATTCATACATTCCTGCAGCACCACACTTACAAACCTAGGATAGACAGTTTCTTCCAGAAACATGTACACATGTCTTTCCTCATACTGACAAGCAGGCATGCAGGTTTTAAAATAAATATAAACACTTACAGTTGAATCCAAGAAGCTGTTCCACCAAGTTCTTCTAAGCTCTTCTAGCAGAGAGAGGTAGTTGGGCAGAAGCTGCTGCCTTCTCCTTTTTGTGTGTTTTTTTAATTCCAATCTAAATTTAATCGGAGTCGGAGCATTGTTTGCCGACTCCGACTCCAGGTACCCAAAATTTCCTCCGACTCCGACTCCACAGCCCTGACCAATACCGTACAAATTGATTAAAGAGAAACCTTGGTTAAAGGCTGATCCGATGAAACATTCAGCTTCTTTCCCTTCTCCCATGATGGCACTGTATTCACAGCCATTCTGTTCTCCACCAGACCGTTGTTGGGCCCCCCTCACTCGTGCCAACAAGGGCAATCGCAGCATAGAGCAGGAAGCAGGGTCCCCCACTTCTCTAACCCCCTCATCCATTCGTGAGAAGGACTGCGAGTCGCTGACACCAGAGCTCTGTTCCAAACCTTCCGAGCATAGCAGGGCACCTCCAGGGTGCGTCTGTTGTTCCATACTCAAACGCTGATGCCTCCTTGGCGGCACTCCATGCAAGCGAGCCTTCTTGCACAGCCTTTTCTGGTGCAAGAGCCTTCAGGAGAAGGGCTTCAATATGTTGCTGCATTGCTGTCATTGATAACACTTTTGCCAGCTTTGCTTTAGCGTTTCCATGCTGTTTGGGAGCCATTCGTGTAAAAGGTAAGAGAACCAGGAAAATCCATGAAGCGCTACTGTCCTAGGGTGATATCATCTTGACTCCGCCCATTAAATTATACTTATAATTAGTGTCCCTGGTCTCCTGTGATGCTGAAGGACGTCATAAATTCTGGTCTTTCCAACAATTCTTTCTTCTCTACTGAATAACCGTGGGAGTCCATGGGACCAAGCGTAAGCAGTGACCTGCATATCTTCCCCCTATGTTGTTCATGGCTTAGTTGGAGCACAACAATGGTGAAACTGCACCTTAGGCTATAACTTCTTGAGCAGCTTAGGTCCAGAGTGTTGTGATATGTTTGGAACTGTGCTGCACTATGGGATCTCTGTTCTCCCTCTCCTCTTGCAGTTCAGAGTAATGGGCCCTGGGCTGCATAGGGAGAAGAAAGTAATCCAAGGCACCACCACCATAGGTATGGAGGTGGAGAGAAGAGTTTTAAATGTGGCTACGGATGGCTATAGGGGATCAAGTGTGTATGGGGTAAGGAAGGCCCTCTAAAGTTGGGTGTGTGGGAGTTAATGAGGATGTGGTGGGTATGAGAGTGACAGAGGAAAGGGATCATCATGAAGATGAGGAGTGCAAGTACACCTGTCCTCATTCCTTCTCTTGGTCCCCAATCTCCCTTTTTGATCCAGGTTGCTGCCTTTAAGCTTCTTATCTCTTCCTTTTCTTTCGCGATTACTAGGGTTGTGTGCAGACAAATCTTTTGAGTTTATTTTTGTATTTTCTCCAGTTCTTGGGGGTTGTTTTTCTGTTCTAATATGCATTAAAAACTTTGTATTAAAACTAACACAGCTTAATACATAAGCTAATCCATATTAAATCAGTGTTGTTGTTGTTAAGTGCCGTCGAGTCGGAGTCGACTCATGGCGACCCTCTGGATAGCTATCCTAAATTGTGTTCGGTCTTCAGTCAGGCGGCTCATTGTTGACAGACTGGCACCCGTAGCTGCTGTTATTGTATCGATCCATCTCATTGCTGGCCTTCCTCTTTTGCGTTGACCTTCCATCTTGCCAAGCATGATGTCTTTCTCTAATGATCTCTCTCTTCGCATGATGTGTCCAAAGTATGAAAGTCGAAGTCTTGTCATCTGAGCTTCTAAAGAAAGCTTAGGTTTGATCTCCTCTAGTACTGACTGGTTTGTTCTTCGGGCAGTCCATGGTATACACAGTATTCGCCGCCAGCACCATAATTCATAGGCATCAATTTTCTTCCTGTCTGTCTTTTTTTCACTGTCCAGCTTTCACATCCATATGATGTTATTGAAAATACCATGGCTTGAACCAGTCAAATCTTTGTATGGAGAGAGACATATCTGCTCTTGAGAATCTTTTCTAGGTCTTTCATAGCCATTCTGCCAAGAGCAATGTGTCGTTTGATTTCTTGACTGCTTGTTGCTTCTTTATTGATAGTTGATCCAAGTAGGTTAAAGTTGTTCACAATTTCAATTTCTTCTCCTTCAACGATGAACCCTGTTGATTATGTCAGTTGTCATGATCTTTGTCTTCTTTACATTAAGGTGCAGGCCCATTTTGAGACCATGTTCTTTGATTGTGAGAAGCAAATGTTTCAGATCATCTTCACTTTCAGCCAGTAATGTAGTATCATCAGCATAGCGAAGGTTGTTTATTTATTTATTTTATTTATTTATTACTATTTCTTATATACCGCACTATTCGGTATCAGTGCGGTTTACAGTATAACAAAATTACCAGAACAACAAGCTGTTCGGTTTTACAGAAAACAGGAGTACAAACTTGGATAACATGGGGGAACTATATACATAAAATATTTACAAAGAACAAGAGTAAAAGCTAAGATAACATGAGTAGAATGTGTACAAAAAACTACAGGCGGGTGCTGACACAACATCAGAAGTAACATATGGTTACTTTCTTAGGTGGGGTTACCTAGATTTCTTTGCTTACTGGGTAGTATTGGAGGAAAAGGTGGTATTTAAGTGCCTTCCTGAACTGAGTTAGGTCTACAATGGCCCGACTGTGCTGAATGCGGAGGTTTTGAGATTGGAGCCATTCTGAGACCGCATTGAAACAGGCTACCAGGGGTGTTAGGTCCATTTGATCTGTGGAGAACGGCATGTATAAGAGTATGTCATCAGCATATATCAAACAGCTCACGTTACATGATCTGATGATATTGCAAATGGGTTGCATGTATATATTGAACATGAGAGATGACAAAGAGGAACCTTGCGGCACACCTTGTGTTTGATGGAAGCGTCTTGATTCTTCTGATCCAGATTTTACATGTTGCCATCTTCCATCCAGATAAGACTTGCACCATTCGAGTGCAGTGTTGCAGACGCCCTTCTCTTTCAATCGCCCCAGGAGAAGCTCGTGACTTACCAAGTCAAATGCCGCGGCAATGTCTAAGAAGATGAGTACAAAACCTTGTCGGATGTTGTCAATGCCTGTGATTATATTATTGAATAGGACAGTGAGGAGGGTCTCGACTCCATGATATTCTCTGAACCCATGTTGGCAATGATCTAGCGGAGCTGCAGAGTCTATATGGTCTTGGATTTGCCTTTGTACCTCTTTCTCAATTATCTTAGCTAGGAGAGGAATACTAGCTATGGGCCTGTAAGAATCGACCCTGTGGGGGTCTAGTTTGGAGTTTTTTAATAGCGGCCTAATGGATGTCTGTTTGAGTACTGTGGGGAAGGAACCCGTTGTGAAGGAAAGATTCATCAGTTTTGCGATGAATGGACTGAACTCATTGCGTAGCTCCTTAATCCAAAAGGCTGGGCAAGGGTCAGTCTGTGCTGTGGATGTATTGAGAGATGCAATTGTATCTTCAATACATTTTGTGGATGGTGTGGAAAACGTAGGTAGAGGGATTAGGTTGGTCGGTTCTTGATATGTGGCTGTTGAGACCTTGTCAGTCTGTATAAGCTTAGATTGTAGGTAGTCAGCGAATTTTTGTGGGTGAATCCCATCGTGTTGTTCAGGAGATGGTTCCTTAGAAAGGGATTTGACCAAGCTGAAAAGATCCCGTGGCTTGTTCAGAGATCTCTTTAGCGTGTCTGTGTGATTGTGATTGCTTCTCGGTGCATTGATAGGTGGAGTTGGTAAGCGGTCTGATCTTCCGTGGAGAGCGATCGGCGCCATCATCTCTCAAGTCTGCGTAAATGTGTGAGAGAAGATCGCAGTTCAGGAGAGAACCATGGGGCAGAGCTTCTTTTTTTTCCTTGATGTTTTATTGGGGTGCGGGCGTTGTGAAATGGCATTAAGGTTGGAGTTCCAGGCGGAGATTAGTTCTTCAAGGTCAAGCGTAGTGTTGTTGAGGAGTGAGTGGGTCTCAGACAGGATGAGTTCCCTGTTAAATGGTTGAAAGCTTCTTGTTGATCGTGATGTGCTGTTAATCTCGCGGTTGTTACCCATCAGCGACAAGCAAATGTATATCTGGAGATTGATCAGTTTGTGGTCAGACAAGGGTACATCAATAACCGACATCATTAGGTCATGGTTTTGTTCAAGGATTGACTGAGGAGCGAACACCATATCAAGAATATTACCCTTTATATGTGTGGGTTTATTGATGATTTGCTTGAATCCCAGGTCTTCAATAGCATCGAGGAAGGCAGTTGCGTAGTTTTGAGGTAATGATGGGAGATTGAAATCTCCCATTATCCAGTTTGGTATATTGGGATTGAGGATGTTGGTAGCCAGGTCAATAATGGTAGGGAGGTCATCCGGAGAAGCAGAGGGTGATCTGTACAGTAGGTTGATAGAGCACTGTTGGTTTGCAATGGAGAGACTGCCCATTGCATGTTGATGAGTCTTCAACCAATCTTCACACCTCTGTTGTCTTCATACAATCCTGCTTCTCTGATGATTTGTTCTGCATATAAATTAAACAGGTAGGGGGAAAGTATGCAGCCTTGTCTTACACCTTTGCTTATTTTAAACCATTCTGTATCTCCTTGTTCTGTTCGAACTGTTGCTTCTTGATAAATGTACAGATTGCGCAAGAGAACGATCAGGTGTTCTGGTATACCCATGCTTCTTAATGTGGCCCAGAGTTTCTCATGGTTTACACAGTCAAAAGCCTTGCTATAGTCGATAAATAAATAAAAGGATATCTATTTGTGCTTTATTTACATTCTCTTATATACCGCGCTATTCTGCATCAGTGCGGTTTACATTGAACAAACTGAAATTACATTGAACAGGGCATTATAACTTGGAGATAACTATTTTACAGGGAACATGGGCTATGGAGGGTTAAGTGGCTTGCCCAAGACCACAAGGAGCACCTGTGGGACTAGAAACCCCAGTCCTTCCGGCCCAAGGTTGCTGTCCTCTAGTGGGATTTGAACCCCCGACCTTCTGGCCTGAAGTACCTTGCCCCAACCACTAGGCCACTCCTCTACTCGTACCTTTGGTATTATTTAGTCTTTTCAAGGATCCATCTCACATCCGCAATGATGTCTCTCGTTCCTCGCCCTTTCCTGAACCCTGCTTGCACTTCAGGTAGTTCTTGTTCCAGGTATGGTTGTAGTCTCTTTTGAATAATCTTCAGTAGAATCTTGCTGGCATGTAGGATTAGAGCGATTGTTCGATAATTTCCACAGTCAGTTGGATCACCTTTCTTTAGTATTGGTATAAACACAGATCTTTTCCAGTCAGTTGGCCATGATGTTGTCTTCCATATTTCTTGGCAGAGCCTTGTAAGTATGGTAACAGCTGCATCAGATTGCTGCAATACTTCTATAGGAATGCTATCAATGCCTGGTGCTTTGTTCTTTGATAAGGCTTTCAATGCTACTTCAACTTCTTCTTTCATCACCAATGGTTCCCGATCATAAGGTACAGGTTGAAAAGGCTGTTGGTCCACTTGATCTTTATCATATAAAAACTCTGTATATTCCTTCCACCTTTTCTTGATCTTCTCAGCATCATTCAACATAGAACCTTGAGCATCTTGTAACATTCCAATTTGAGGCTGGAACTTTTTCTTTAATTCTCGTAGCTTCAGGAAAGCCGATCTTGTTCTTCCTCTAATAGTTTCTGCTTCTATTTCCTTGCAAGTGTCATTGTAGTATTTTTCCTTGTCCTGTCTTGCTGCACGTTGGAAATCTCTGAGTTCTGCGATTGTCTTTCTTTCTCCTCTGGCTTTAGCTTTTCTGCGTTTCTGGGCAATTTTCAGAGTTTCTTCCGTCATCCATTTTGGCCATTTTTTGCTTTTTCATCTTTTGTAGAGACTTCTCACTTTCTTCCAACACAACCTTCTTAATGTCATTCCATAACTCTTCCGGAGCTCTGTCATTTGTATCTAAAGCAGCAAATCGATTTTGCAGGCAGTCTTTAAATTCCAGTGGTATATTCTCAAGGTCATATTTTGCTGCATTCATGAGTGGTTTGCTCTTTTTCAACTTTAGCTTGAGTTTGCATACTAGTAGTTGATGATCTGTACCACAGTCAGCTTCCAGGTTTTGTCTTTGTTGGTGTTATAGAGCTTTTCTTTCGTTGACTTCCACAGATGTAGTCAATTTGATTTTTAGACAATCCATTGGGTGAAGTCCATGTGTACAATTGCCGCTTGTGTTGCTGGAAGAAGGTGTTTGAGATGAATAGATCATTGGTCTTGCAGAATTCTATCAGTCTTTCTCCAGCTTCATTTCTGTTGCCAAGTCCATATTTTCCAACTACTTTGCCTTCTTTTTTGTTGCCAACTTTTGCGTTCCAGTCACCCATGACTATCACGATATCCTGTTTGCATGTTCTGTCAATTTCAGCTTGTACTTGTTCATAGAACTCTTCAATTTCATTCTCTTCTGCAGCTGTTGTTGGGGCATATACTTGAATTATAGTTGTGTTGATAGGCAATCCTTGTAGACGAATAGAGATTAGGCGTTCTCTGACTGCATTGTATTTCATTACAGTTCTTGCAAGTTTCTTCTTTATTATAAATGCAACACCATTTCTTCTTTGTCTTTCATTTCCAGCATAGTAGACCATGTGATCATCTGATGCAAAGTGCCCGATGCCAGTCCATTTCAGTTCACTGACACCCAACAGATCAAGTTGTACACGTTCCATTTCATTCTTGACCACCTCCAACTTCCCTTGGTTCATGCTTCGTATGTTCCATGTTCCAATGTGTAAGACATCTTTACAGCTTCTGACTCTCATTTCATGTGCAGCTACATCAGCAGTCAGACTTCCCGAGGGCTTTGATCCAACCACATCATAAATGCTGGGTTTACTCTGAAAAGTCTTCAGCTCTTCCCCAGTAGCTAGTTGAGTGCCTTCCAACCTGGGGGTCTCATCTTCCAGCACCATAGCACAATTTGTTTTGTTGTAACTATCCATTGGGTTTTCATGGCAAGATACAGAAGTAGATTGCCGGGCCTTTCTTCCGCGCAGTTTAAGTTTGGTGGTGTTGCCGTTGTCACAAAAATGTGATCCTCCGCCGTCAACACTATTCCATTCTGCTGCTGCCCAAATGGGTGGTTTGTCTTGGTCTGGCACCTCAGATGAGACCTGTCCATCTTGGGAGACCCTGCCAGTAGTTAAACTACCGATAGTTTAGCTCTCAGCATCACTGAAGCACGCAAGCCCTCACAGCACGACAAACTGCAAACCACATGCACTGAATTTTTTTTTTTAAACACGCTAGTGAATCTGCATCTCTTCCAGTTGTCCCTCTGCTCTTTCACCTCCCCTCATACCCATTTTATATCGCCTTCCTCCCTTCCTGGCAAAAATCACTAAGATCCTATTTCTTCTACAAAAAGAACAGTGTCAGGAAAAACATAATGCAGTTTTTTTCCTTAGTTATTTAATATGCAATATATGTAAATTTACTGTAGAATTGCCACACAATTCACCTTTGAACTGCCACAGGAATTTGAAGTCTGTGCTTATGATTATTTCTCCACATTGGCTATATGCAAGGAGAAAAGATGGTGTCAAGTTATGGAATGGAGTTTTCTGTCAGCATAGTGGCCAAATCGCCCTTAAAATGGCATGTATCTTTCCCTAGATTTTATTAATCCAAAGATGTTTGCTGAAACAGAGAAGCCCCTCTTTGCATGCAGGGCTGGGTAGTGATGCAAAGTAATACAGAAATCGGCCTCTGCTTAAAAGCCACTCTTTAAACTGTAAGCTGTAAAAGGTAACGTGGTAGCCCTTGCTGCATGGTGGCAGGGCTAAGTGTTTTTTGGTTTCTGGACTATTTTAAGGCAGTTTAGGCCTTTTACGGGATGACACCTTAAGGAATCAGGGTAATAATTTTGGAGGGAATTTGGGAACTGCTTAGTAAGAAATAGGAGCTGGACTGTTTCTTTTAAAAGCAGCAGCACTAGTCAAGTCTGTAGACCCTCAGATTACCTCTTTGGCTTGGCCGCTCTTTATTTTGGTCTTTTCCTGAGTCTTTCCCTTTTTGTTCTAATTTACACTTTTTATACAAATATGTAAAAATATAAAAATAAATGCCTTGTTTGCTTAGAGCTCTCCAGGCATACCACTTTTTCTTCATTTGCCCAAGTCTATGAAACTCTCTTCCTACTACTTTGAAAGAAGGAACTAACCTTTTGAGATTTAAAGTTGCTTTGAAGACATACTTCTTTATTTAAGCCTTTGGAAAGATAGCATGACTCAGGTATGGATAGTAGAGCCTACAGCCTGTCACCTTCAGCCTTCTCTTTTTTCTTGCTTCTCTTTTATACTCTGATTGTTAAGTGCCTTGTTTGGCCCTGGCCCAAGAAGTGGTACAAAAAGTTGTGAAATAAACTAACAGTATTAAATATTCAAAGATTCTAAAGTGCTCCCATGCCCACAATTCTGAATCTACTGAATCTGAGCCATCTCAGAACTTGTTTCAGGCATTGCCCTGACAACGCAAGTATGAACCCAGCACGCACAGCTGAAGACGGAACCAAGGGGTCCGAGTGTTACAGAAGTGTTCTGTAACACTCGGACCCCTTGGTTCCGTCTTCAGCTGTGCGTGCTGGGTTCATACTTGCGTTGTCAGGGCAATGCCTGAAACAAGTTCTGAGATGGCTCAGATTCAGTAGATTCAGAATTGTGGGCATGGGAGCACTTTAGAATCTTTGAATATTTAATACTGTTAGTTTATTTCACAACTTTTTGTACCACTTCTTGGGCCAGGGCCAAACAAGGCACTTAACAATCAGAGTATAAAAGAGAAGCAAGAAAAAAGAGAAGGCTGAAGGTGACAGGCTGTAGGCTCTACTATCCATACCTGAGTCATGCTATCTTTCCAAAGGCTTAAATAAAGAAGTATGTCTTCAAAGCAACTTTAAATCTCAAAAGGTTAGTTCCTTCTTTCAAAGTAGTAGGAAGAGAGTTTCATAGACTTGGGCAAATGAAGAAAAAGTGGTATGCCTGGAGAGCTCTAAGCAAAAACAGGAAGGAGAAGATTCACATGTTGGGATCATATTGGCTTAAGTAATTAAACCGGAATGATAAGTTTGGTTAAAGTAGAAGACCACTATAAAGAGCTTTATTGACAAGACAGCCATTTTAAAATGAATTTTTGAATAATAGTGGAAGCCAGTGTAAGTTTCTCAAAATATATCTGGTGGTATTAGTGATAAGTCTTTCGGCAGTGTTCTGGAATAGTTGCAAACAAATCAAAGGCTAATGCTTTAAGACCACAGTACAGAGAATTACAGTAATCCAAGGCGGCTTAGAAGCACTTCAAAAGTGAGAAGTTTAAGATCTTGAGAAATATGGTTTATTAAACACATTTAATGGAGGATCATGGAACCTATCTGAATGATAGAAGTAATTTGTAGCCCCATAGAAAAGAGTGGATCTAATTTGACTCGTAGAATTATAAGGCAATTTTGAAGAGGAACTGAAATGCCCTTAAAAGGGGTTAGATCCAGTATGGGCAATGAATGAACAACCCACATAGCCCTCAATTTAACAGTGCAACTTTAATCCACTTCTAGCCAGGTTACATTGTGGTCAAGACCTGACTGCAAGGTCTGGAGTCATGTGATTTGTTGGGAAAAACTATTTGAATATCATCTACATAACAACCAAAAAACATTCACTCCAAGAGATTGAGTTGACATGGCCAAAGAAGAAAGGAATACATTAAAAAGAATTAGGGCAAAACCAGTCACTCGTGGAACACTGACGCATACAAAAAAACCCCTCCTCAAATGTGTATTCCTTAGCATTTTTCCAGTCCAGTCCCTCTCCACTGGGTTGTGCCCCCCCTTCCAGCAGCATGTAGACTGAGCACGTCATCCTTTTGATGACGCTGGGGTATAAGTAGACCTGGCACTTCCCACCAGCTCCAGTTTTGTGCTCAGTCTTTTAGCAGCTGGAAGGGGTTGCAGCAAGCCAGGGATCTGGCTTACTGGAGAGACTTAGCTAGTACATATTTTTTGGTATTCTGTGCTAATTTGTTTATTTAATTCTTTATATTTAACTTAGTTTAAGTTCCGTTTTAGGGCTTCTTGTTTGGAGACTCCCCCCCCCCCCCCACCACCGTTGGCGTGCTCGGGGGTGCGGTGAAGGAGGCTTATCTGCTGGCGTTCTCAGGTAGAAGACTGGAAGATAGCGTTTACAAGGGCTCTTTTTCCCGCTGAGAACAGTTGGAGGGGACCTGGTGCCGTCCTTGCCGCCGAAGCCCTTAAGGCAGCTGAGCATGCAAGCGGGAGGACGAGGAGTTGGTGCACCACTTCGGGAGAAGGCACGGCAGAGTAAAGGTTTCAGGAATGGCACAGTTGAAGTAAGACTTCAGGCAGGCGGTGGCGTTTCGTGGAGGCAGCGGGTAGCCGCCCGACTGCTGACTGCGTGTCCCACGGTGCCCTACACACCATTGCAGCGCCAGTTCATTGCAGAAGGTGACACATTTTTTCGCGCACTTTTCAGACCGTGTGGAGGGAGAGAAGGAGGGCCTGGCTCAGGCATAGAAGGCCCTGGCTAGGAGTCCTAAGGGCCAATTAGGACTCCGGAAGGCCGGAAAAGAGCAGGGAAACCTTTTGAAGAAAAAAAAATTAAGGATTTCCTCTTTCTTTCTCTCCTTGTTGAGCGCTGCGGGGTTCTTTTGGCCCCTGCTACAGTCATGCCAGCCAGACCACAGTGCTTGCTCTGTGGGACTCGCAGAGGGGCGGTTTCAGAGGCAGGAGTTTGCAGATGCTGTGCCGTGGAGACAGCCTCTTTAGAACTGGAGATCCATGCGGAGGCAGTACAGGATCCTCCACCCTCCACTTCACAGACCTCGGAAGCTCCAGCGGAGATATCCCGGCCTGAATTCCCTCTCCTTGTCTCTGGGTCAGCCCGCCCTGGCTCAGTCTCAGCCAGGCACCTCTAGTACTTTGCCTGGAATGGAAGGTGAGCTGGGGGGTGAATTTTCCCCTGAATTTGTGTTGCTGCTGCACAAAGCTTTTTACCTGCGAAGGCAGGGTCTCCATTGACAGGGGTAAGCACAGGGAGGTACTAAGTCTCGGCTGCCTGACTCTAGGGAGCAGGAGGAAGCCGGCCCTCCCTCAAAGCGGGCACGGTTCACACAAGAAAAGGTTCTCTGCTCCCCTTGGTCAGAACCCTTGGAAGGGGATCTGTCAGACAGGGAGGTGGAAGATGAAGAGGCGCTCGAAGAAGACGAGATCCCTGAGGAACTAGCCAAGATTGTTCGAGTCTTCTGCTGAGAGGCGTTACTGGCTCTCATCGGGGAAGCGCTGAAGGTGCTGAACATGTCGGCTGGAGTTCCAGCGGAAGAAGAGGCGCTGGAGGACCCATTGATTCAAGCATTTATGAAATCGCAGAGGGTTTTCCCGGTGCATCGAGTGGTGTGGCAGATGATCCAGGAGGAGTGGGATCAGCCGGAATCCGCTTTGCAGGGAGTATGGTCTGTCCAGACTGTATCCTTTACCGGAGGGTGAGAAGGAGCTGCTTCATTCGCCTAGAGTGGACACTGCAGTGTCAGCGGTCACTAAAAAGACCACGATTCCAGTCGAAGGCAATGCCGCCCTTAAGGATTCCCAGGATAGAAAGTTGGACACCCTGTTAAAACAGGCATTTGATGTTAGCGCCTTAGCACTGCAGGCTTCAGTCTGTGGGGTGTGGGTGTCCCGTGCTTGCCTATGCTGGTCTCAGCAGATTCAGCTGGCAGGGGACTCCCCCCGGTGAAGGCACACAGGAGGTCTTGAGAATTGAGTTGGGCGCAGCGTACTTAGCTAGCAGTCGGTACGATCTCATAAGAAGTCTAGCAAAGAACATGACTTCGGTGGTGGTGGCCCGGCATTACCTCTGACTCCGCAATTGGTCAGCGGACAATTCTTCTAAGGCCTGACTCAGCAGGCTCCCCTTTAAGGGTAAGCTGCTCTTTGGGGAGGACCTGGATAAGCTGGTAAAGGAGCTGGGGGAGTCTAAGGGAGGTAGGCTCCCGGCCGGACTCAACCTCGTGAGGTTCGAAGGTTCCGGACGAACCGGTCTTTGTCCTTTCAAAGAGGGCATTTCCCCTCTAGGGGACAGGGCTTCCGGGGGTTTCGAGGTGCGGGAAAAGGTTTTGGAGCCTCTTCTTCCGTCTTGAGCGCTAGGAAGCCCCAATGAAGCCGCGGGGACCCGAGAAGGAGACCTGCTGTGGGAGGCCGCCTCTGGCAGTTCCTCTCTGCCTGGGCCCAGGTCACGACAGACCAATGGGTTTTGGAGGTAATAAGAGAGGGTTATGCTCTCGAATTCGCAAGACCCGTCTTTCTTTCCTTCCTTCCTTCAGTCCCCGTGCAGGTCGCCTTCCAAGCTGGTGGCGGTGGAAGTGACGCTCAAAAGGCTGGGGGCGGTGGTTCCCTTTCCCTCAGGACAGTGCGGAAGCGGTCGATACTCCATCTGTTTCGTGGTACCCAAAAAGTAGCGGTCCTTCCGTCCAATTCTCGATCTGAAGGGGGTCAACCGGTGCCTCCGGGTCCCTCATTTTCAAATGAAAACTCTGAGGTCCATGCTGGTAGCGGTAAGGCAAGGGGAGTTTTTGACTTTCCTCGACCTCACGGAAGCATACTTGCATGTTCCTATCCTTGAGTCCCATCAACAATTCCTGTGGTTTGCGGTTCCACAGGGACATTTCCAGTTTCAGGGGATGCTGTTTGGCTTGGCGACGGCGTACCTTCACAAAGGTTATGGTAGTGGTAGCTGCGGTTCTCTGCAAGGAAGGGATCTTGGTCCATCCATTTCTCGACGATTGGCTGATTCGGGCGAAGTCCGAACAAAAGAGTCGAGAGGCGTGGTGTCGACTTACTGAAGAGTCTAGGATGGGTTATCAACATAACAAAGAGCAAGTTAGTTCTCTCCCTGGAGATCGAGTATCTAGGGGCTCGGTTCGATATGAGCAGAGGCAGAGTGTTCTTGCCAGATCGGAGGGCAGGAATGCTTTGGGACCTGCTGCGCCAGTTCCTGGATATGAAGTGCAATGCTGAAGGCGCCTATCTTCAGGTGCTGGGTACCATGGCGGCGACCATAGAACTGGTTCTGTGGGCCAGGGCTCACATGCGGCCTCTTCAGCGATCCCTGCTTCGCCATTGGTCCCACCAACGGCAGCCCATGTCAGTGACTCTTCCCTGTCCGGAGGCGGTCAAGAAGTCCTTAGAATGGTGGCTCCGTCCAGGTCCTCTGGAGCGTGGCATGTTCCTCGAGCCACCGGATTGGTTACAACTGACGATGGATGCCAGTCTCTCTGTTTGGGGGGCCCACTGCAAAGGACAGATTGCTCAAGGACTTTGTAATGTGCAGGAGGCACTGGTCTATCAACAAGTTAGAGCTGAGGGCGGTCTTTCTTGCCCTCAGAGCGTTCGGAAACTGGATGGGTCGGAGGGCGATCTGGGTGCTTTCCGACAACATGACTACGGTAGCATACATCAATCATCAGGGCGGAACGAGCATCCCCTCCCTGGAAGAAGAAGTGGAGGCGCTGATGCTATGGGCTGAAGCCCTTCTAGTGGCTTTGTCGGCACAACATGTGGCAAGAGTAGAAAACATAATGGCAGATTACTTAAGTCATCACAGAGTGGATCACGGAGAGTGGCAGCTCTCTCACGAGGTGTACCAGAGGATTGTACACAGATGGGGGCCTCCCATCATGGATCTGATGGTGACTTGGGAGTCAGCCAAGGCAGGCAGGTTCTTCAGCCGAAGAATGGAGAGGATGTCGGAAGGCTTGGACACTCTAGTTCAAAAGTGGCCAACCAGCGGTCTCTTGTATGTGTTTCCTCCGTGGGCGCTCATAGGCAGGATTATTCAACGGATAGAGGCACACCCAGGGCTGGTGGTCCTTATTGATCCAGACTGGCCTTGCTGTCCGTGGTATGCCGACCTCATGCGCCTACTGGACCTGCCCAAGTGTGAGCTGCTCTGGTACATCCCAGTGGAGAGGGACTGGACTGGAGAGACACTAAGGAAAGAATAATTAGACCTTACCTGCTAATTAGCGTTCCTGAAGGAACTCCAGTCCCTGATCCCGCCCAGGTTTGGTTTGTCTTTTTTACAGGCATTGTCTGCCCGAAGTTACAAGCAAAGATAAGGGTCGGAGGAATCTCCGCTCAGGTCCTCGATGGTGAGGCGAGTTGGACGGTTCAGGTGCCTCGACAAGAGATTGTCAGTTTCAGGTAAGCCTCTTCTCTGGGGATGGTGGGAAGTTCTCCCAGGGGAGGGCGGCGCTGGTGGTGTATGGTTTAGTTATAGTTCAGTATTATATTTATTTATTTGTCTCTCCGTTTAAGTCTGCTTTGCCAATAGGTTACTGGAGCTGGTGGGAGATGCCAGGTCTACTTATACCCCAGCGTCATCAAAAGGATGATGTGCTCAGTCTACATGCTGATGGAAGGGGGCACAACCCAGTGGAGAGAGACTGGACTGGAGTTCCTTCAGGAACGCTAATTAGCAGGTAAGGTCTAATTATTCTTCCCTCACAACAACTCGATACATGCCTGCTGCTAGATGAGGAAAATCATCGTAATTCATTATCCTTCTTATTCCTAATCCTGCCAGTCAGGAAAGTAATATATGAATAATCTACCAAGTTGAAGGCTGTACTTAGGTCTAAGGAATATATGATGAATGATTTATCAGCCTTAAGATTACATTTGATTTCATCCAGGAGCCCAGTAAGGAGAGGTACAGTACTAGTTGCTCTTTGAAATCCAGACTATCGAGGATGTAGCTTGCATAGGTTTTCCCAGAATGATGTAAATTGGAGTTCAAGTGTCTTAACTAGAATTTTAGAGCAGAACAACAAATTTGCTATAGGCCAGTAGTTGGGGTCAGAAGAATCCAGGTTTTCCTTTTCAATATGGGGTGAATTAAAGAGCGTTTCCATTAAGAAGGAAAACTTCCACTTGATAAACTATTAATCATCAATGCCATAAGAAACGTAAAGAACTTACACTGATCCTATCTAATTATCTTTGAAGGAAAGGTATCTGCTTGCGTGTGGCCTTTATTATTTAATTATATATAGGGTTAAAATTAGACCAATAATGAGATAGTGTTGATAAGGAAGGATTAGGGACATCATAAATAACACAGGTACACTAAAAAAATTTTTTTTTAAACTGCCTCTAATGTTTCGATTGATTTTTACGTTTTTTGGTGCGCTGAATCCAAATCTGGTAACCAGTTTGCTCCATCACGTACAGATTTTTTGCTACATTGGGTTAGCAGTTTGAGGTGAACGTTTCAGATTGAGTGCGATCGAGATAAAAGTTTCTTGGATGAATTCTTTATACTAATTGTTTAGTAGTTATTCAAATAAGAATAAAGAAAATTGTAACAAGGCAGCACATAAGAATAGAGTAATGTCAACAAAACACACTGTGATGGTAGCAAAATTGTCTGCACTTAAAACAGCTACATACATGTGCACAAACATTGAGCATATAAGAGCGAGGTTAGACACAAAGCAAAGCAAAGAAATGTGCAAAAAATGTTGTACAGGTATGTATGTAAGAATAGAAAACGCAAACCGCACCATTGCAATACATGAAGACAAACACCCGATGGTGTGAAAATAAAATTCTAATAAATGAGATCCGACACTGGTAATAACTAACAAATTTTTATTTCAAAGTTTAGTAAAAACACGATATTTGTCAACACAGTTTAGATTTTAAAGTCATTCTTGGGTCAATCAATCTCCTGGTGGGCCCGTTTCTTCTTCCCCCGAATGCTTCTCTTGGTGCGCTGCTTGGTGTATTTTTCATCTGGGGTTTCCCGCAGCAGCAACCAGCAGAAATCAGCCATCATAGTGGTGTTCCATCTTCCTTGGTACCTTCTCTCTGCGTCCTTGATGTCCTGGTGAAACCTTTCACCTTGTTCTTCACTGTACGCCCCCAAGTGTTCGGGAAAGTAGTTCACATGGGAGTGCAAGAAATGGACTTTCAGGCTCATGTTACAGCCTTGTTCTTTGAAGGCATTGAGCATCCTGGCAACAATATCATCTCATCCCGCCTGTTCCCCAAGAATTTGAGAACAACATCCTTGAAGGAATCCCAGGCTTCTTTTTCCTTCTCAGACATAGTTTCAGCGAATGCTCCATCTGAAATGAGTTTCCTTATATCAGGGCCAACAAACACTCCTTCCTTTAGCTTTGCTTCAGAAAGTCGGGGGAACTTTGAGCAAAGGTACCGAAAGCACTCACCATCTTTTGGAAGGGACTTGATGAATTGCTTAATGAGACCCAACTTAATGTGGAGAGGTGGTAATAGGATTTTATCACGAGGTACCAAGCTCTCATGAAGAACATTTTTCTCACCGGGTCTCAAATAGTCCCGAATTGGCCAGTCTTTTTTCCCCCAGTGTAGGTCGCGGGCCCGGCTATCCCACAAGCAAAGGAAGCAGGGATATTTGGTGAAACCGGATTGCTGCCCTAATAGCATGGATAGAATTTTAAAGTCTCCACAAATCATCCACTTATGCTCATCATAACGAATCTTCTGAAGAATCAGGGCCAAATTCTCGTATTTTTCTTGGAGAATAACAGTGAGCAATAGGAACTGAAGTGAATGTGTTGCCATTATGAAGAAGAACACCTTTTATGCTGTCTTTTGACGAATCAATGAACAGCCGCCATTCAGCAGGATCATACTTGAGTTTAAACTTTTCCATCACTCCGTATATATCGTTGCAAAATACCAAATCTTCCTCTTTGCTGAAATACTTCAAAAATTGTGTCTCTCGGTTGCGGTACCAATAAAAAGTTGTTCCTGGTGACAATAGATTTTTCTGTTTAAGCCGAGAACCTAGCAGTTGGGCAGCATCTTTTGGGAGTCCTAAAATCCCGGACTAAATCATTCAATTCAGCTTGAGCGAAAAGTTCAGGTTTCGGATCTGGTTCAGTTTCAAACTCGGAAGTACTGGACTCATCGGGAAAAGCCATCTGATGAGTCTCATCATGATCAGAACCGTCCACACAAATATGATCCAAAGATTTTGGTGGTTCAGGCACAGGTACTTCGTTGCTATGAGGCATAGGCCTAATTGCTGAGGGAAGGTTGGGGTAACTTATTACATTCTTATTTTTTAAGTTGTATCCCTTCACAATGCAAGAGCAAAAATAGCAGTCACTGCTGTGGTCTCTTTGTTCACGCCACATCATAGGTATTCCAAAACGAAATGCTTGTTTTTTACCTTTCATCCATAAGCGTAGATCTTCCTCACATGTCTTGCACACTTTGTGAGGAGCCCACGGTTTGTCTTGATCGCCTAACTTCAAACCGAAATAGGCGAAATATATTTTTAATAAATGCAGAAATGTTCCTCTGCCGCTTTTTCACGGTATATTCCCCACAAATAAAACAAAAACTGTCCGGAGAGTTGACGCAACCTCTGGCTCTGTGAGCCATCACAAATACACAGCACTGCAAACTACAACTGTAGTGAACCACTTCGGAATAAAGCTGGATTACGACTGAGCAAACAAAAGGTAATAATGAACTTGCAAGAAACTGAAATTTGACAGGAACGTTCATGTCGCAACCACCGTGTTTTGAGCGAGTGAACGAGGCGAGGCGAACAGGAAAGAACATGCGCCAGCGCGAGTACTGGATTTAGCCCCCGCCTCCCAATTGTCCTGTTAATGTATAAAATGAATACAAAACACTCTAAAATATCATGAGGGAGTGTTTCTAGTTAGTTAACCATTACAACCTCTATTTTGGGCCAAGAAAATAAACTGCAGTCGGCTAAAAAGAAATTATGTGAACATTCCTTATATGGGTAAGAAATCTAATTTTGCAAAAAACGTGACGTGATGGAACATTTTGGCTATTTTTCCTGGATTCAGCACCCCAAAATCTATAGGAATCAGTTGCAAAACTGGAGGCAGTTTTTTGGTAGTGTACCTGTGTAATCATAGCTAAAAGTGATTCCTTAGCGTTCCTCCAGTTCAGTCCTCTACCTCTGGGTTGTCAATCTCCTCCTGCAGCTAGGAGACTGGTCTGTCAGAATGATGACATCACTGGATATAGCCTACTGCACCACCACTTGCATCCCAGTGTAACCAGTCTCCTTGCAGCAGAAGGACATGACGAGCCTTAGGAGAGGCTCTTTGGAGGAATGGATAAGGAGCCTGAGAGCTGTTAGGGTAGTTTAGGGGGTAGAAAGTGATTTCTGCTTCTGTCTCTTTAAAAAAAAAAAAAAAAAGACAAGACACTACCATAGGTGAATAGGGGCAGCGTTAGCCCCGGCTGCTTGTTGTCAGCTTACTAAGTGGGAAGAAAGGCTTTCTTGCACCTTGCCTCTGTCGGTGCTCTGCTTCTTCCAGAGGGGTACTGACTCAGGATATTCGAGTCATCCCCCCTCTCCCGCTTGGCCCCCGAAGCCTCACCTCCCTGACGTTACGGGGGTGAGTCCTTCTTTTTTAAGGCACACCGCGGCACTGTGTTTCTGAGTGCCGCAGCTGTCTCTTTGGCGGCAGCGCGTCTGCTTCTTTGGGCCCGGGATTGACAGCGTTTGAGGTGTACCAGCTGTCTTCACCACGGTAAGTGTTTGCCGGCTCCCGGCTCTTCGTTGTGCCAGGCCGCGCTGCTCCGGGGAAGCTCTGCAGCGTTGGGATTTGGCGCCTTTTTCTCTTTGCTCCCGGCGGCCATTTTGGGAGCCGCGTAGCAGCCAGACCGTTCGGTTTCTTTTCTTTTCTTTGATTTGACTTAGTGGTTCTTTTTGTTTTCGTTTGTTTTCTCTTCCGTTTTGCTGTGTTTAGTTTCTTGGGATTTTCTTTTTTCTGTTTGGGCCTTTGGGGTGCTATTTCTCCCGGCGGCCCCTTCCGGTTCGGGGGGAGGGGGGCTGTGGGGGGTTAGTTGCTTGATTTGCCTTTCACACGAACAGCTGCTGTAAAAAAAATAAATAAATAAATAAAAGAAGGATAAGAAAGCACAAGAGGCACCATCAGCACATACCTTAGGCCCGAGTCCCATATGGCTACCCGGCCTCAGTGTCTCGTGTGTGGCGCCAGGAGGGGCGCTGTGGGGGACACCGGGTTGTGCAGGGGCTGTGCTGCCCTTTCCTCAGCGGTGGAGCTACAAATAGAGGCCCCTGAGACCGCGGAGGCGCAGTGTCCGCCGGTAGCGGTGGAGACTGCTTCCGCTAGCCTCTTGGCGCCCGAGGCTGAGTCGGAGGAGTTGGCCGGGCCATCTGGGATATCCTTGTCTGCTCCGGAGGCCGGTCTCTGTGCCTTTAGTCCGGAGTTTGTTCTGCTTATGCACCAGGCGTTTTGCCTGTGTCAGCAGGGCAAGCGGCCGCGCTCGAGCTCGCCGGTGGCACAGCCCCCGCTCTTGGTGGCGGACGGAGGGCTCTGCACTGCTGTGCCGGCCCCGAAGCGAGCAAAGCTTTCCGAGCCGGGGGACTGTTCCTGGCAGGTGGCTGAGGATCCGGATTGGGACCCTGAGGAAGGACCTGGAAGAAGGTGAAATTCCGCAGCCCGAGGAGCAAGCTAAAATCATCAGGGTGTTCCGCAGAGAGGAGTTGCCTGCTCTGATTGCGGAAACGTTGCAGGTCCTGAATCTGGCGCCTTTGGCGGCGGTGGAGGACGAAGTAGAAGATCCCGTCATCCAAGCGGTTCGGCAGACCCAGGTGGTGTTTCCCTTACACCGCGTGGTGGAGAAGACGATTCAGGATGAATGGGATAAACCGGAAGCTGGCCTGCGGGGAATTCGGACGTTAAATCGGTTATATCCCCTGGCGGATTCGGCTAAGGAGCGGTTCCGCGCGCCACGGATTGACGCGGTGGTCTCTGCTGTTACGAAGAAAACCACTATCCCGGTTGAGGGCAGTGCGGCCTTAAAGGATGCCCAGGACCGTAAAGTGGATGGTCTGTTAAAGCAGGCCTTTGAGGCGGATTCTGTTTCGCTTCAGGCCTCTATCTGCGGAGCTTGGGTGGCCAGAGCGTGTTTACTCTGGGCTCAACGTTTGCGGCAATCCTCTCATATCGACTCGGAGGAGATGAAGGAATTGGATCGTCTGGAGTCCGGTGCGGCCTTCCTTGCCGATGTGCACTATGATTTGATTAGAGCTCTGGCCAACAGCACGGGTTCTGTGGTGGCGGCCCGCAGGTCGTTGTGGCTTCGCAACTGGGCGGTGGACGGGTCTTCTAAGTCCCGTCTCAGCAAACTTCCTTTCAAGGGGGGTTTGTTTGGAGAAGTTGGTGAAGGATCTTGGAGAGTCCAAGGCGGGTCGGCTGCCCGAAGACAAACCTAAGTCGGCCAAGCTCGGCCTGGGCGGTCGGGGTCAGTTTCGCGACTTTCGAAGATTTCGCTCGACACGTCCCGGGGCCTTCCAGAGGGGCCGGTTTTCTTCTCGGGGCCAGGGGTTTCGGGGAGCAAATAGAGGCTTCTTGGCCGTCCCTGAATCCGCTGCTCGCAAAGCCCAATGATGCGAGGCGGGCCCCGGCGGGGGAAACCCCCATAGGCGGCAGACTTCGGGAGTTTCTTCCCGCCTGGACCCTCATCACGTCCGATCGATGGGTGTTGGAGATCGTCCAACACGGTTACGCCTTGGAGTTCGCACGGCCCGTACGGGACTCCTTTGTCTTGTCCCCTTGCAAAGGGCCCCGGAAGACGGTTGCGGTTCGCGAAACGCTACAAAGACTGATTCGGTTAGGGGCCGTGGTGGACGTTCCAAAGGTCGATTACGGCATGGGTCGCTACTCCATTTATTTTGTGGTGCCCAAGAAGGGCGGTCAAATGAGGCCAATCCTCGACCTAAAAGGGGTGAATCGGTGTTTAAGAGTGCCGCACTTTCGAATGGAAACGTTGCGCTCTGTCATAGTGGCGGTGCGCCGCGGCGAATTGTTCTCTAGACCTCTCTGAGGCGTACTTGGCACATTCCGATTCGGGAGGCTCACCAACGCTTCCTGTGGTTCGCCCTTCCTTGGGGCCACTATCAATTTCGGGCGTTGCCGTTCGGCTTGGCGACGGCGCCGAGAACCTTCACCAAAATTATGGTGGTGGTGGCGGCGGCATTGCGCAAGGAAGGGATCTTGGTCCACCCTTACCTCGACGACTGGTTGATTCGAGCCAAGTCGGGGGAGGAGAGCCTTCGGGTGACGAACCGGGTGGTGCAGTTCCTACAGCAAGTGGGTTGGGTGGTCAACCCAACCAAGAGCCGGTTGCAACCTTCTCAGGACCTCGAATACCTGGGTGTGCGGTTCGTTACGAAGGAGGGCCGTGTATTTCTCCCGGTCAAACGGGCAGAGGGCTTGAGGACCCCCTGGTGTGCCGGTTCCTGTCGGTGTCGGCTCCTACGGCGTGGGATTATCTCCGGGTGCTGGGCACCATGGCAGCGACGTTGGAAGCTGTCCCGTGGGCACGGTTTCATATGCGTCCTCTGCAGAGGGCGTTGCTACGTCGTTGGTCGCATCAACGGGATCCCCTCAGCAAGCGTCTCCCTTGCCTGAGTGTGGTTCGGCGGTCCCTCCGCTGGTGGCTTCTCCTTTCTCGCGGCCGGTCTATCCCTGGAACAGCTGGACTGGGTTCTGTTGCTTACGGATGCCAGTCTGGTGGGCTGGCGAGCCCACTGCGGGAGCCGGTTTGCGCAAGGATGTTGGACTCCCCTGGAGGCCTCCTGGGCGATCAATCGCCTGGAACTTCGGGCGGTGTTCCGGGGCCTTCAGGCGTTCGAGGAGCTTGTGCGCTCAGCCGGTGCGAGTCCTGTCCGACAACTCGGCCACGGTGGCTTACATCATCTGGCAGGGCGGCACCGGGAGTGCCGCGATGGAAGCCGAGGCCGACGAGTTCGCATGGGTGGAGCCTCGCTTGGCCGCGATCTCGGCTGCACACATTGCCGGCAAAGACAACGTCACCGCAGACTTCCTCAGCAGGGTGCATGTGGATGCCGGAGAGTGGGAGCTGCATCCCGCAGTTTTCCGACAGATCGTCGGGCGTTGGGGGACTCCGGTCATGGACCTCATGGCGACCTTTCAATCAGCGAAGGTCGGTTGTTTTTTCAGCAGGCGTCGGGAGCGAATGTCGGAGGGCATCGACGCCTTGCTTCATCTGTGGCCGACGAGCGGTCTTCTGTATGTTTTTCCGCCCTGGGCGTTGATAGGTCAGGTGATTCAAAAGATCGGATCGCACGCCGGGAAGGTGCTGTTGGTGGCACCCGATTGGCCGCAGCGTCCTTGGTACGCCAATCTCATTCGTCTTCTGGACGGGGCTCCTTGGCGGTTGCCGGCCCGCTCGGATCTGTTACTGCAGGGGCCCCTATTCATGCCGCAAGTGGATCGGTTCTCGCTTACGGTTTGGCCATTGAGAGGAATAAGCTCCTAAAGCGGGGTTACTCGTCGGCGGTGGTCGCGACTTTGCTGCGAGCGCGCAAGCACTCGACTTCCCTGGCTTATGTGCGTGTCTGGCGTGTTTTTGAGGATTGGTGTGCGCCGCGCCAGATTCGGCTTCTGTTCCGCTGGTGTTGGAGTTTCTGCAGTGTGGCCTTGAGAAGGGGTTGACTGCCCTTTCCTGTTATCGGGGCAAGGTCAATGGCGTCCCATTGGGGGCTCATCCGGATGTGAGTCGGTTTCTGAAGGCGGCCGCTCGGTTGCGCCCGGCACGTAGGGTGTCTGTTCCCCCGTGGGACCTGAATCTCATGCTCGCGGTGCTGGCTGGGTCACCCTTTGAGCCCTTACGTCGGGCGTCTGTGAAAGATTTGACTTTGAAGGTGGTTTTTCTGGTGGCTATTTGTTCTGCTCGGCGTGTATCCGAACTTCAAGCTTTTTCGTGTCGAGAGCCCTTTTTGTCGTTTTCAAGGGAAAAGGTGGTTTTGCGGACGGTTCCGTCCTTTTTGCCCAAGGTGGTGTCTTCCTTTCATGTGAACCAGGCGGTGTGTTTGCCCATTCTGGGGTCCTTGGAGGGCGATGCCTCTAATCGCAGTCTTCGGCGACTTGATGTGAAGTGTATCTTGCGTCAGTATTTGCGGGTCACGGAGCCATTCAGAAAGTCTGAGCGTTTATTTGTTCTCTACGGCGGTGTTCGCAAAGGTGAAGCGGCGGCTAAAGCTTCTATCGCCCGCTGGCTTAGGGAGGCGATTAAGTCCGCTTACTTGCTCCATGGGCGTGTGGCGCCGGTGGGGCTGTGGGCGCATTCTACTAGGGTGCAGGCAGGGTCTTGGGCAGAGCATGCTTTGGTGCCTCCGGGGGACATATGTCGAGCTGCGACTTGGTCGTCGCTGCACACGTTCAGTAAGCATTACCGCCTGGATGTGGCAGCGGCTTCGGATGCTCGTTTCGGTGCGGCGGTCTTGTCTACTGGCTGGAAGGGTCCCTCCCATTGATCACTGCTCTGGTACATCCCAAAGGTAGAGGACTGAACTGGAGGAACGCTAAGGAAATGATAATTACACTTACCTGGTAATTGTAGTTCCTTTAGTGATGACAGTTCAGTCCTCCTTCCCGCCCGTGTATTTTCAGGGAATTCCTGATTGATAGCCGGCGACAGCTGTTTACAGGTGAGTCTACATTTCTTTTCTCTGTACTTGCTTGTCTTCTCGAGGACGGGGCAGGTCGTAAGAAAGCCTTGTTGGGGGAAGGCCGTCTAGTTTTCTAGGGCTACGTGTTCTTTTGTGTAGCTACTTATTTGTTGCTCCTTTGAGTCTGCTTTGTTATAGTTTACACTGGGATGCAAGTGGTGTGCAGCAGGCTATATCCAGTGATGTCATCATTCTGACAGACCAGTCTCCTAGCTGCAGGAGGAGATTGACAACCCAGAGGTAGAGGACTGAACTGTCGTCACTAAAGGAACTACAATTACCAGGTAAGTGTAATTATCATTTCTCTAATTGTCTGTATTTTCATTATAGGAAAGGGTAGCCAGGGAATCTGACGAGGATATGATTCTAAGGTTTCATCCCCTCCTTAGAACAAGAGTTTCTCAGCTTTTGTTTGGACTCCTCTCCTCCCCTCCCCCCCCCCTGTTTGTTCCCATCACCCTTTCTGGAAACCCTCCCACCATGCCTGTCCTTAATAACCCTTTTTATCTCCCTTCCCCTTCCTGTCCCCAATAGTCTTTTTCTGTTCATTCTCCCAGATTTTTTTTCTTTTTCCATCTTTATTTGTGTCCTGTGGACCCCTCTGTAATGGTTTCACAGACTTCCATGGGCCACAGGTTGTGATTGCTGCTTTAGATGCAATGGGATAAAATTCAGTAGGGAAGCAAAAACCACCCAACATTGTTGTTTTGATTACATTCTTTTAATTCAAGTAAAAGCCTTTATCTGCAAATTCCTTTGCTCAGATAACTTGCAGTATAGCCTACGACACCTGTCACAACTTACCTTTTTGTTTGTACATTGGACTGATTGGCAAACTATTTTTATTATTTTTTTGTAATGGTGTATCTCAAATTGAGGAGTGGAGGAGTAGCCTAGTGGTTAGAACACTGGCTTGGTAACCAAGCAACCAGGGTTCAATTCCCACTAGCACTCCTTGTGGCCTTGGGCAAGTCACTTAACCCTCCATTGCCTCGGAAGAAAGGCCTGGCAATCTACTTCCGGTGACACTGCCAAGAAAACCCAGGAGCTTCTGGGTCGCCAGGAGTCAGGACTGACTCGAAGGCACACATTGCATTTTGCATCTCAAATTGATCATAAAGGGTGACTAGAATTGTTCTGGGGAACTTGCAAACTACATGATAATAAGTATTCTGCCCAGGACCTTTTAAATGGGCATTCTACCTACTGATTTTACTGAACATCCAGCTAACTCATTCTTATGAACTGATGTAGATGGACAGGAATAGACAAATGATTTATTTTGTAATTTAAAAAAAACCCCAGTATATGTAGATATGATATGAATGAATTAGACACTTTAATTTTGAAATGGTGACAAATGCATCATATATGGAACTTCCTGAAAGACGACTAGTTATCTGCTGCTGGCCGGCTTATAGTGCAACCCACCCAGCCGCTTCTTATGCCACCTGGCTGGCAAACATTTCTGGAGAGAACACCTGCTAATGTTCAGCAACACCAGGCACTGTGTGTGATGCTATCAGAAGCAAAGAGGAACATTGTTTACTATAACAAAAGCCAGATTTATATGGTTTTCTGATGTTATGATACTTTTTATTTAATATGACCGGCAACAAAAAAAAAAAAAAGAGCCCCATCTCACGAAGCATAGAAAAATAACATTGTATTCCTATAGTGCAGAATCACATTTTCCAACGCATGCAAACATTATATTCCCCCATCCTCCACCCACAAAAATAAAAGGTAGGTTCACATAGTCCAGGAGTTTATGAAACAGATGATTTTTTCGAAAAGCTTTATTATCATTTGGACCATATGCATTAACTGATACAGACTCCAGCACCATTTTTGCCTATGTATGTCTTAAGTTTTATTGTAATTTTATATTTGTTTTTTTCGTGCTGCCTAAATGGTTAAGAAATTCATAAATGAAATATCTTTCAGAAGCTTTTATGTGTGGAAAAGGGAGTATATCAGTTTGGCTCCAGTTTGGTATCATCTTTTGTCGAACGTCCTGAGATACTCATTGACAAATCCTGAGCAGACCTTTGATGAATTAACCTTTTAGAGTCCGACTTATGTTCCAGGTGTGCTACATTGGTGCACTTTTAGTATGTTTATATCTAGGGAAATGTAAGGTCACATGCAAAAAATCAGACCAAAAGCTTATTTCCCTGTCGATTTATTGGTATGTTCCCATTTGGGAAAGTTGGCTCCCTGGAGGACACATTTTTTTTGAAATTTTTTCACAAATAACCAATCAAAACCAGACGAAACAACAAGTTCTTATCAAATTTTGATAAAATTTGACAAATACATATATCAAGACAAATATGCAACTATCTAGGCAACAAATCACTTATTGTGAAATTCTGGGAAGCATCTTTCATGGAGCCACGTTTGGCACCATTTTCTCATGTTTTGGCATTGAACACAAACAACATCCTTGCGTGGTTCGTGAGAGGAAATGACCACCATGGGATTGCACAACATCTTGCTGACTGCAGCTGTTGGGCCACCCCTTCTCAATAGTTGTGCTTCAAATCTCACTTTCATTGCTACAGTGGCTATTTCCTGCCTGAAACTGAGATAGTCCATTGCATCTTTTTGCCCAACAGCATGGCAATGCAATTGCTAGGCAGCAACAACCACCTTGTTGAACAAGTTCCACCACCATTTCTTTGATCACAGATGTGGTTGGTAGGAGCCTAAAAGCTGATCCAAGACATTGACACACACACTTTAATTATACAATCCAATCATTTTTGACTGTTGGATTGTTATCTTCTGCTTTTGCTGACTACTGCAACACTTGGCACCTTGTGTTGGCAGGACACTGGCCCAGTTTATTTATTTATTTAGCTGTATTTATATCCCGCTTTTCACTGGGTCAAAGCGGTCAATTGGGGGATACATTTAACACGAGGGGATATGAGACACATACGCTAATACTTACAGGGAACATCACTGTGACCACACTTGTCATTCCAGCATAGACAGGTGACATTTCCATCTGATCTATAATCAGTCACCCTTGCTTTGCTTTGCCAGCTACTTGAATGGAACAAGTGGGCACTTTCCTGTACGATGCTCACACACTCTGCCAAAAGCCTTCATTTCATTGCTTCTCAATTCCATGAACAAACCATAGGATGAGAAGTAGTTGTCAAAATACAGGCTATGCTGTTTAGGCTTTTCAAGATTGTAGCCAATTCAGTGACAACATGAGTGCCAAGAGGCATCGTTTCTTTGGATGCTGATGGGTCAGTTTGCTTTGCAGTAATGTACAGTTGCATGGCAAATGGATACCTATCTGGACTGCACATCATCCATACCTTATAACCGAAGCATATTGGCTTTCCATGAATAAACATTTTGCAGCTATGATGGCCATAGTAAGGTACCATTGATTCATCAACACTCAAATTCTCAGTAAATACTCCAGCAAATTCAACAAACATTTTTGCAAAGTGGTGGTAGAATGGGGCAACTTTGGCAGCCTTTCTTTCTTCCAAATTTTGTGTTGTCAACCAAGTAAAAGTAATTCTTGAGTTTTTTTGAATTGCTTCCTGAATATTACTGTTGGCACAATGTTGTTAGATCCTGTGCTGTTGACCAATGGTGGTTTTCTTTTGGAACTGTATGGTAGCCACTGAAGAGTAAAAGTCCAAAAAAGCGGATAATTTCATCTGCAGTTGTGTCAACATTGGTATTTTGTTGAGCATAAAGATTTGTCATGCTTGCTAAGTAATCCAAATAGTCCTGTCCAAATAAAAACATAAAATGTTCAAATAGTGTCTTATGAATCAAATCGGGGTCAAAGTTGAACCAATGGTTGGATTTCTCAATGGTAAGTGAGCGTTTGTAAGCCTTACCTCCTTTTGAATCCGGTTGGGCTTAGCTGGCTGCGGCCTCTGTTGCTTTGCAGTTTTTCTTATATGTAGTAAGGAGTTCATCTTCTGATTCACTTTGGTCAGGTGACCTTGGCTGAATGATGATATTGAGTTCACCACAAATTTCACCAGGATCGATTAGCTTCCAGCTAGTCATCAATTTCCTCTTTATCCGAATTTTGATGGCGATTATCAGGTGGTAAAATGGCAATTTCAGGTTCTTCTGAATCTGATGCTAAATCTGGAAAGATAATGTTCATAGCCTCATCGGGTAATAAAGCGTCTAACAGGCATTGATGTTAATTGTAACAATAAAATAGAATTTAATACTGACCAGTTTGTAGCGAGTATTTGAAAATATTTACAGAAAAGAATCAATGATAAACCCTCAGAGCTCTGCCTTTATATGTAGATTCAAAAAAATCTCCAGAAAGTTATAGAATATTCTACAATAACATTGAATTCAAGGGTATATGTAAGGATTCTGTGGAAGCTGGAAGAACATTCAAGAAAATTCTGTACAGCTATTGTCATACAACATGATACCTGAAAATCATGAGGGATACTGTAATACAGCACAGCGATAATGTAGTTACCTAATTGGCTATTAACATTGCTAAAATGATATTTGTTGCATTCCTTCTATTTCTGGGAAATTGCTCAGAAACTGGCTGGGGAGCCAGCGTTCCCAAATGGGAACATTGACATAATCTGTATCATAACCTTTCACATATTGCATAAATACAATGTGTTAAAATCAGAAAATACTCCTCCAGTTTTCTGTGAAAGCTAGACCAGAAGCTATAGCACTGATTTCATAATACACAAATTGCTGAAACTGGTAAATTTTATTGATTTTACTAACTGAGCCAGCGTTTGACAGGTTGTAGACAGCTACATGAGTTCCAATTTGTTTTAAAACAAAGAGCAACTCTTGCTTGTTAATGGAAAAATATTTCGTTAGGATTGGTTCAGTAGGTGTTTTATGAGAGTGCATCAAATTTTTGTTCCCGATTGGGAACGTTGGACACTAAAAGGTTAATGAAACCTCATCCTGTGTTCTTGTTTTAAATTTGCTTGCTCCCTTCTCCTGATTCATAATGAAGTTGAATGTTAACACTGAGAGAAAAATACCACGACCTACTAAAATTTAGCTAGGTAGACAGTTATTTTCCCCATTTAACCTTTTGTTGCAGCATTTTTGGTAGAAATCATGCCCACGCGTTTTCACCCTCCTTGGTGGTGATAGAATTACATTGCTTTCTTTATACAAGAGGCATGACAAGACTGAATTTACTTTGCAGTGGAAATACCCCCGAGACCAGAGGCACAGCATATGTGGTATATGAAGACATCTTTGATGCCAAGAATGCCTGTGATCACCTGTCGGGATTCAATGTGTGCAACAGATACCTGGTTGTCTTATACTACAATGCAAACAGGGCAAGTATATTCGTGATATTCTAAGATCTGTCATTCTGACTGCACTTAATTCCATTGTTCATTTCAAGATCAGTTCTCTCTTGATATAATACAATAATTATTTATTTAACCATTTTTATACCGCTGTATCTACTAGCCATGGTGGTTTACATAGTACTGATTTGAACAGAAAACTTGAACGTCACATGGAACAATTTGAAACAAAGTAAATTGTACAAGATAAACTATGTAAAGTAAAAAAACAGAGCTGTAGGTTGCTGTATGTGGTGAATATGTCATGTGTTCATAGGGTGGGTATAGCACATGGTTTGCTGGGGGCCAGGTTGGTTTATGAGGTAAATTAAGGTTTATTGAAAGATATAGGCTGTCAATGTATTTTCTTGCAAAGTCAAATCCGGCAGTCGAACTGTATTCTCATCTTGCAATTGATGTGTGCTTCTTCAAATGTTTGTATGATGGTTGTTAATATGAGCAAATGCCATTTGTCAGAAATTGTAGTTCAGATGTGTCAAATTCCAGTCCTGGAGGGCTGCAGACCAGTTAGGTTTTCAGGATATCCCTAATGAATGTGCATGAGAAATTTTATGGTTTTATTATTAACTTTCTATACTGCCCTTAAGAAGCAGAGCAGTGTACAATAATAACAAAATCCATATTAGAAAAGGAAAAGAACGCAATTAAAATGATAGGAGAGAAGAGGGAAAGACAGAACAGGACATAGCTGGAAGGGGAGAAAGGGACCAGAGGAGAGAGGAAGGGGAAAGGTGCAGAATTCTGTACGCGGAATGAAGAGTCAAATGCCATCTGAAAGAAGAGTCTTCCAAAAGTGTGTTGAATTTGGGCTAAAAAAGCTGTAGACGGATATCAAGGGGGGGGGGGGGAGTGCAGGGAATTCCACAGACTGAGTCCAAGAGAATAGAGTGCCGAGTGGACTCATAGCAAGCCCGAATGGGTGGAGGAAGGTAAAGCTGATTTGGGGTACCTGTGTGTATTGTTTTGTGGACCAGGGAGAGAAGTATAAACTGAATTCGAAAAGAGATGGGCAGTCAATGGGATTTGATAAACAGAGGGAAAATGTGGTCAAATTTGGATGGAGGATATGGATAGAGGTATATTGGATGGTTTGTGAACATTTGACCTGATAAAAGAGTAATAATACACTGCCCCCATTTTATGCAAGTATCTCATGAATATTCATTAGGGATGTTCTGAAAACCTGGCTGATTTGTGGCCCTCCAGAACTGAGACACGTTATATATTAAACTGACAATCTCTATTAGTTGGCATATAGTGCTGTGGACTTTATTTAAAAAGAAAGATATGGAATGCCAACGCTCAGAAATAAGAGCTCAAGAGAGATTTTCCTTTGTTCCCACTGATTTGAAGAACAACAACAAAAAAAAAAAAAGAGTAGCTGCCATGTGTGCAGCCTTCTGATTAGTCCTCTTTGGGTACAAGTGTGGAGCAGTAGCCTAGTGGTTACTAGGCTCTGGAACTCTCTACCAAGTCAAATCCGAAACAACGGAAATCCCTCAACATTCAGGAAACAACTAAAAACCATCCTGTTGCAGGAATACCTCGGACCAGAAACAAACATCCATCACTAAATACTCCTCCAGACCTCACAACATACCCTCAGATCTATCTACTAAGAGTCTCATGTCCACTGTTTATCCTTAATGTTTGTTCAGATCATTAATGTTGGCCCCCTGGTGACAGACCCCCCCCCCCCTCCCCTAGAATTGCTCACTGTCCCCCGCCCTTCAATTTTAAGCTGCTTTGACCTGGTGAAAAGCGGGATCTAAATACAGTTAACTAAATAAATAGAGGTTAGAGCAACAAGCTCAGAACCAGGGAAACCAGGGTTCAAATCTCACTTCTCTTCACTGATGCTCCCTGTGACCTTGGGCAAGTCATGATTATCATGCCTCCATTGCCTAAGCTACACAGTTAGATATGGTTTATGGCTTAGTAAAAACTTGATACACCACTCTTACAAAACAGTCGGAGCAGTTTACAAAATTAAAATGCTAGATGTGTTTTAATTTGTAATATTCTCTTGTTACGAGACAGTCAGACAAATTACACCCACAGGGGCTAATCAACTGGAACACCATTGAAAGACAGTAAATGGGTAAGGGTCCAAACTAAAGGATGGTTTCTAGGCTAGGGCCACCACCCAGGATTCCCCCCCACCCATCCAACAGAAATTCCAAAAACACGCTTAAACAGGTCCAGTTGAAAGCCTTTGTATGTGGGAGCAAGACACAGATGGGGAAAGTAAAAATCCTAGAGTGGAGGAGTGGCCTAGTGGTTGGGGCAAGGTACTTCAGGCCGGAAGGTCGGGGGCTCAAATCCCACTAGAGGACAGCAACCTTGGGCCAGAAGGACTGGAGTTTCTAGTCCCACAGGTGCTCCTTGTGGTCTTGGGCAGGCCACTTAACTATTTTACAGGGAACATGGGCTTTGGAGGGTTATCTCCAAGTTTTATAATGCCCTGTTCAATGTAATTTGTTTGTTCAATGTAAACCGCATTGATGCAGAATAACGCGGTATATAAGAGAATGTAAATAAATAAATTAAATTAATAAAATATAATGAAGGGGCAACAAATAAAATGCTGAATACCTTGTTTCATAATGTGCATTTGATGGTGGTGGAATGAAGAGATGATTGCCATGAATTGAACAGAGCTCATGGGTGGAAGTATAAAGAGAATAAGGGAAGTAAGATGATAAGGGGCTTCATTATGGGGTACTTTTAAATGCAAGGGATAAGATCTTAAACCGAATTCGAGCTTGAACTAGAAGCCAGTGGTGCTGTATGTCACAATCCCATCCCTTTAGCCACGTGCTTAAAGGTCAGGGTAGACATTATTGTTGTATTGAAGGTAGAAACTTTTATTAGCCCAGAAGCATTCTGGTAATAGTAGTCCCTTTCTTCATAATGAATAGTTGTGCAAGCCCCATGTGAATGGTAAAGTATAGGGTTTTATTCCCTTAATGCACAAAAGGTTCAAACGAAGACAACAGGATTTTCACCTCCTTCAGGATTTTCACATAAGGTATTTACATAGGTCAACAACTTGGATATGCTTCACAGTCTTTGTTAGTTATGCAGGGTTCAAACAAAACCAGGTTATATAAACAAAAGCAATGCTTCTTCTTTCAGCTTGTCAAACAAAACTGTGTTTCAAAAGTATATCTTGCATGCTATATTTCTCTCAAGGATTCTAAACTCCCAGGGCATTCAGTTAGCAAAGGGTCAGATTCAGCAGGGTTTATCTGCATAGCCTCTGGTTCTGCTGAGATATCTGTGGCCCCTGAGCTTTCCCCATATATTACTGGTTTTACTTAAGAACTTCTTCCTAAGGCTCTCCAGCCTGGCTATACCCGGTCTGGCAAATATGCAACAGGATTTTTGGTAAGCACTCTTTCTATAGGTTCCCAAACCTTTCTCCAGCTGCCTTGGCTGCTCTTACGGCTCCCTGGCTTCCAGGCCTTTCCGTGACCCGGCCTCAGTTCCTGGTTCAGATCTGTGTCTCTTAGACTCCTGGGCTGAGTCTGATTCACCCACCTCTGAACTCCTTGTGGCTCACATACAGGGGAAGAAGCATGAAGGTACCTCTGAACTCCTGGGTCTGTGTCTCTGGTATTGTCCCTACCAGGCACTCTCCCGGTTCTCCTTCTGTCCTTCCTGAAGACTTCCTTCTGGAGCTTCCCAGCCTGCAACTGGCTCTCCTGGAACTTGTTCCTTTCTTGTAAGGGCTGCAAGTTCAACTGCCTTTTCTCCTCTCTTTGGAGCCGTCTCCTTTCTCTTTCTTCTCTATCAGCAGCTGCTGCGGCTCGTGCCGCTCCTCTCCTCTCTGGCTTGTCTATGCTTTGCTTATAAAGCTGTTTCTTAGGTAAGGATTCTGTCCCTCTGACCAGGTGTATCTGATTATGCTTTGAATTAGTTCTTGCATCATCCCAACCTGGGCGTGCCAGCCTACCTTCTGAATCTCCGTGCATGCTCCCTCTAGCTGCACTTCTCACTAACTGCACTTTATGTATATCATTTCCTTTAAATAGATCAGTGTTTTCTTCTACCTCCATGGGTTTACTGGCGTCTGCTTCATCACATCTATCATCAGAGGTCACATTTACAGGTGTTGCAAAGGAGACAAAAGGCTGTATTTTGAATCAGTTGAAGCCTTTTAAGCTCATATTCAAGAAACCCAAAATAAATGATGATACAGTAGTCCAATCGGGATATTATAAGGCTCAAAATAACTGTCTTTTGTGGAGGGAGATGAAGAAATGGATGAATGGCACAGAAACAGCAAAGGGTATTGAAGGAAGACTTTACAATAGTACCGATTATGCTAAGAAAAGTATAACTCCGTATCTAAGTGATCTGAGGTAGTAAGAGCAGTAGGAGAGCCATTCAGTTTGGGACTAACGGCAGGGTAATCAGATGAACCAGTGAGCCACGTAATGTTGAAACAGTTTATTGTTAAGCCAATCAGCTAACATTTGAGAGGCAGAAATTAAGAAGGGGCGAGTCTGCATTAAAGGGATTAGTATAAATGACAAGTAAAATGTCATCTGCATACAGATAAGAGGTAAACCCAAATTCTTGAAAGAGTGGGTAAGGGACCCATAAAGATGTTAGCTAGAATGGAGCCCTGCAGAACTCTATAAGGAAATTTAAAAAGTTGAAGGGAACCAGTAGCGACCTGGAACGAATATTGATGGAAAAGATTGAAACCATGAGAAAACAGTATCGTGAATGCCACTCTGATAAAGACGAAAGAAAAGGATGTTATGATCAACTAGATTAAAAGCCGAGGAAAGGTCCCTGGAAATGGCCAAGGCAACATTGCCTCTATCTAAGGCACTATGAATATCGCTAAGAAAAGCTGTAATAATCTTGGTACTGTGAAAAGGATGGAAGCTAGATTGAGGATGGAGTAGGAGGGTGTGTTTGACATGATTGGATAATTGAGAGAAGACAGCTTTCCACGCGCTTAGATATAAATTGGAGATTGAAAACTGGGCGATAATTTGAAGGAAGTAAAAGGATCTATAGCTGGTTTCTTTAGAAGAGGTCTGACAAGTGCCTTTTTCCAAAGTTATGGGAATGACCCAGAGGCTAAACTACAGTTGATAATACTTTGGGCAATAGGAATCAGACTGAGAATGTTCGCAAGACTACATCTCATTTTGACCCCAGTCCATCTTTGTGGATACTGAAACAGAGTGAAGGAGTTTCTCTGCAGACAAATTTGTGATAGTAAAATTTGACCACAGATGGGGAGAAGTGACGGAAATTGGATTATGGAAGGCTTGTGAAGTTGTTGTCATATTGGCTAAAAGACTTTCTCCTTGCATTTTCTTGCAGTAAAAATCATGAGCTGTCCTAAAAACCACAAGAGAAGCAAATGATTTTGTTTAATGCCAATGGCGTTCAGCTCTCTTAACCTGACGTTTAAGAAGATGGAGACCTGCATGGCACCAGTGGTGATTACACCCATGGTGGTAATGGTAGGTGCTCTCAGACGTAAGATGATGTTACCAGTGGTGTGCCCCAGGGATCTGTCCTTGGTCCGATTCTTTTTAACATCTTTGTTAGTGATATAGCAGAAGGGCTGTCGGGTAAGGTTTACCTCTTTGCGGATGACACCAAAATCTGCAATAGAGTAGACACCCAGGAAGGGGTAGATAACATGAGGAGGGATCTAGCTAAGCTTGAAGAATGGTCTAGAATTTGGCAGCTGGGATTTAATGTTAAAAAATGTAAGGTCATACATTTGGGCTGCGGCAATCCAAGGGAGCAATATAGTATAGGGGTGAAGTACTTTTGTCTACTAAAGAAGAGCGGGACCTAGGCGTGATTGTGTCTGATCTTAAAGTAGATAAAGAGGTAGAAAAGGCAACGGCGAAAGCTAGAAAGATGCTTGAGTGCATACGGAGAGGAATGGCTAGCAGAAAAAAGGAGGTGATAATGCCTCTGTATAAGTCTTTGGTGCGACCTCATTTGGAGTATAGTGTGCAATTCTGGAGACCGCACCTTCAAAAGGATGTGAACAGGATGGAGTTGGTGCAGAGGGTGACTACTAAAATGATTAGTGGTCTTCATTATAACGCATATGAGGACAGACTGAAGGATCTTAATATGTACACCTTAGAGGAAAGGCGGGATAGAGGTGATATGATTGAGATGTTTAAATACCTCCGTGGCATAAATGTTCAGGGAGAGAGCCTCTTTCAATTGAAAGCAAGTTCTGCTACGAGGGGACATGGGATGATGGTGAAGGGAGATAGATTCAGGAGTGATATGCGGAAATATTTCTTTACGGAAAGAGTAGTGGATCCGTGGAATAGTCTCCCAGTGGAGGTGGTAGAGATGAGGACAGTAACTGAATTCAAAAAAGCATGGGACAAACACAGAGGATCTCTAAAGGTAAAAAGGGGACTGTTGTAGTTGTTGATATGGAAGGACAGACTAGATAGGCCATGTGGTCTTTTTCTGTCATCGTATTTCTATGTTTCTATGATAAAGTGCTGCGGATAGTTGAGTGCCAGATGTCAGTCTCAGGAAAAAGGTTACTGGCAGGAGGAAAGCGAGCCAATGAATCAGAAGTAATTTTGCACAGATGGATATGCACATCAACAGGGATTGGCTAGAATTAGCAATGCAGACGGCTAATTCAAAAAAGATAATTGTGGTCTCACCAAGGTATAAGGTGTGAAGAGAGATTGTGTCCTGCAGAGTGAGTTGGAATGGAGGTATGTTGCATAAGATTTTGATCCTGGAGTAATGAGCAGAAAAGGGTGATTTTTTTTCAAGATATTGGATGCATGTCAAAGTGGACATTAAAGTCCCCAATCATCAGAAGATGAGGGTAAGTAATGATGAGGTCACTTAGGGATAGCTGTACGGAATCCCAAGCTGAGGTAGACAAAGACAGAGGTCCTTAGAGTAAGTAAAGAGAAGGGGAAAGGTCAATTTTTAGTCATCACTCCCGGAGTCACCCCAAGGAGCATGTCCAGGTTCCTTGGGTATGCTTGTTTGGTGCAAACTGCTGCAGTATAATGGAATTTAAAGGGCTTGCCAATGTCACCCTGTGTGTCGGTTCAAGGTGGGAGCCAGGAGAGTGATCAAGCAGCGGCATCCACAGCCTAGAAATCAAGCAAGAGGAAACATGCACTTCAGACACAAAGATAATGGCGATACTTTTAGAGGGTTTACAATCTACTATATCTGCTTGCTAGCTCACTTTGAGTTGAGTTGGTTTGGAGACGCCTAAGAATTAAATGCAAAATCAAAATCTATTCATAGTGGCGGAAGTAAAAAGACTTGAGTTTTTCAAGCTAAATTGTTTTGTGCTCTGTAAACAACACGTTTTTGTCATGGTTTAGCAGAATTGCAGATAGTTGAGAGAGTTTTTTAAGTTTGGGTACTGTCCAAAGACTATGGAGACCTAGGAAGCTGGCTATTCAGGCAACAGCCTCACTAAATTTGGTAACTGTTTAGATTATGTCTTACCACCATGCTCTGTAATAAAGGAAGAGAGGCTGAATGTTGGTTTAAGATTGGATCTTGAATGCTCCTCTATTCAGGGCAGTAGAGAATCTGAGGAAAACAAAACAAAAAAAACGACCTGGATAAGAGGCAGCATCTTCATAGCAGCCAAGTTTGTGTGGCTTGCAGCTGGGATCTATCCTTAGCAGGGCCATCTGTATGGGCCAGTAGGTCTTTGTCATGACTTACTGTGTTCTGTGTTTTTAAAAAAGTATTCAGTCAAAAGTACACTCCAGTATGTGCACTCATTTGCTTATGAGCAAAATAATGGGGAGAAATTAAAAGATCTATTTTGATAGAGGGGAGGGAATATTTTAAAACTTGCAATATTGTTGCCATTTGAGCTATTCTAACTTTGAGCTTAATTAGCTATATCTGAACAGATGAGAAACTCTTTAACTATACAACTATGAACAAATAAACTTGGTAATGTCATGATGAAAACTGGAATGAGTCTGACTTGTACACAGTGCAGGGAATACAGATTCTTCTGGTCGTCTGCTGTGTTAACAGCTTACTGGCCTGTGGGAAAATGGTGGGCACGTTTGTATAAAATAAAGGTAAAAGTTTCTAATCTAAGCATACATGGCGGCACAATTTTTCTCCCAGCTGTGCTGACACACCCAGTCATTTCTTACTTGGAGTTCTTCCTCTCTGTAGCCATGTCCCCAGGATTAGACCACTTCCAAATGTCAGGTCACAAGGGTACCTAAAATTTAGCAAACGACCCTGGTTTGAATCAACAGAAGCCACTGACCTGCTCCCAACAGGAGTCGCTGGGATATATTTGAGATGGAAAGGGAACTGAAGGAGGGAACAGAGGCAGGTCTGAAGCATGGGGAGGGAGAAGATAGACAATAGAAACAAGAAGGTAAAACAAATAAAACCCCACACATGAATGCACAAGCAAGTGCCCTCTCTCTTCCTCCCTGCCTCCCAAAGAAAAATAAATTATGAGGGAAGAAGATAAGTTTTCCTAATTGTCAGACATGGCTGCCTTTCAGGGTATGCTCATTATCTTGATTTCATTATTTACCTCCTCTTCCCCCCCCCCTCCCTGCTTCAGTTCTGCTTCGCCATTGACCTTATAAGTATACTAGCCAATAGGACCTGTAAATATTCAGTCTGGATTTACCCAACCCAGTATTTGGAAGCTTAAGAGAAGGTTCTTGAGATTGACCTCCCTGTCAAGGAGTACATAAGACTGTATAGAGTTTATAAAATGTTTTTCCACAACACTACTCTCTCCCCACCCCTGACTTATGTGTTGACCAGTACGATATAAAGTATTGTGATGCTCTTTAAGAATTGTAGTTCAGGTATGTCATCTTGTGTGGTTGGTATGTATGCTGTAATTTGTAGGCTGTTCATTACATATGTACAGTTCAAAACTGTTTTTATTTCTGCTTTCTTATAGGCATTCCAGAAAATGGATACAAAGAAGAAAGAGGAACAACTTAAACTTCTAAAGGAAAAATATGGTATCAACACGGACCCACCCAAATGATTTTTTTGGTTGCTTTTCAGTGTGCATTTTTAGCCACAGACTCATTTATAGATTACATTTTATCCCTGTTCTTTCGGCTGAAAAACCTTCCAAGAATGTTTTGTAGCTGAAGATTTTGTAAAGTTGTGTTGCCCCCGTGAATGCAAGTGTACTTTACCCATGGACTTTTCTGTCTCTGTAGCTGCAGTATGTTAATTTTTATTCATAATGAATGAATAAAAGTGTGTGGGAGAACTGACTTCCCAGTGCAGCCCTTTGTTTTGGGGGCTGTGATCAGCACAGGGCTACCAAGTAAGCTGAACGTGATCTGGCAATGCATTACAGTGGACTGCTTACAGGCCTGAGAACTGTAAGCCCCAAATTTCCTTTTGTCTACCCAGCTCTGTCTGACTTTTGCAAAACTAATATACCCTTGCTGTCCAAGGCAGGGATTTTGTAATCATGTGAACTATCTTTCACTGTGGTTCATACACAGGCAGCAGTAGTTAAGGAAGGGAATATTACTCTCCTTCCACCATAAGTATGACGAGATGGCTTGTATCTGTGGAAGGAACTGAGACATATGTGGGGTGATATGACTGGTGGTATCCTAAAATAAGTGAGAGCTGTAGGAGAGAAATACCATACAGAAAAAGGAGAAATGATGTGGTAATGTTAAATAAACTCAGAACTGTGTTGTAATCTCAGAATTTGAAACTAGTTGCTTGTCATGATTTTTTTCAGTATCAAAGGTAAAAGTTTTCTGTCAAGTAAGAGAGACTTGTATTTCTTTATTAGTGTTTTTAGTTCATGCCTATCTCCAGGAACAAGCAGGAATGAGTCTTCACATATGGGTACGTCGGTACCGACGGAGCCTGCGTGGGAACGCTCCCCAGCATCCAATCAGAAAGCTTTTGGGAGCATCCCTCAGCGCCTGCGTGCTGCCTTCCCGCCTTTCCAACTGTCCTCAGTTTTCGTTTTTCCACGGAGCCGGCAGGACGTCTTCCTGTCACCGCAGAAAATGTTTTCTTTAAATCTTTTACTTTAGTTTTCTTGTGGTCGCGGCTATTTCCCAGACTCCACCGGTACCGCCGGTGGATTTTTTCTTTTCTTTTTTCTAAAACTCAGGGAGTTTTTTTCCCTCTGTTTCTGTCTTGATTTTTTGGGCCTGTAAGGCCTCTCCATTATGGAGCCGCCTTCTCCTAAGAAGTGTCTTAACTGTGGAAATAGTTTTCTTTTTAGACTCCAATAACTGGTGTCTAACCTGTTTGGGTCCTGCCCCTTTTCCTCCAGAGCCATCAGGCTACAATTTTATGAGAAGAAATTCTCCATTTCCTTAGCGTCCCTCTAGTCCAGTCCCGGAACCATAGAGTTGTCAACTTCCTCCAGCAGCCTTGGAGACTGAAATACATCAGCGCTTTGCTGGCACCAGTATAAGTAGGCAAGGACCGCCCCTCTCACCAGTACTTTCAGTCTCCAAGCAGCTGAAGGAGATCCTGAGCCTGGTTCTGGGCTCAGTTAGAGAAATAGGCAGAGCTGAATAGAATATATTTACCTTTAAATTTGGATTTACTTTCCTTACTTTGCCCTTCTGTGTTTTGATTACAGGAGCTGTGCTGTTGCAGGAGATTTCTTCCTCTGGCTCCATCTGCCCCCCCTTCCCTCTTCTCTCTCTATCACTTTCCCTTCTTTCCTTTCACAGCCCCATTGCTTAGACGAGCACTGTGGGGTTAAGGCAGCACAAAGGTGTTTCTGTGCCTCCCTGCTCCCGAACCCGCGTTAAAGGGTGAGGAGCAGGTTGCAGGCTGGCAGCAGTGGCCCGGAGTTTACAGGGCAGCTGTGGAAAGTGTTGCCGGTGTTGGAGCTGAAGCCACAGTCAGGCTGAGCTCCAGCGAGGCTGCTGCATCTCTCCCTCTGTTCTTCACCCGATCTTTGCAGTGGTGAGTAAGAGGTGTTCCTTTTTCTGATTTTTTTTGGGGCCCTTTGAGATTTAGCAGGTGGGGGGGGGCTAGGTTTAGGTTTTCTGTCCATATCGGGGTGGTCTGCCGCGTGGAGTTTTCGGCGGGAATTGGCAGCGGCGGCCATTTTGAAAAAATCCCGTTTTGATTTTTTGATTTAATTTTGCCTTTTTTAAGCTTTCTAACCCTCGTTTTGGCTGCAGACCTTCTGGATTCCACTTGGGGGAGGTCTGGGATTCTAATGTGAAGAATTTTAAAAAGAAAAAAAAAAACTTGATAGTAAAAACGGGGGTTTGTTGAGCCTGCCTGAAAAACTCTTTTTTCTATGCTGTGCTGCTGATCCGCGGGACCGAGGGTGGCAGTAGAGCTTTTTCTCTGAGTATGCCTGTGAAGCCACGCTGTGTGGTTTGTGGTGCTAAGCGGGGTTTATTGGCAGGGTCCAGTGTGTGTGGGACCTGTACTCTGGAGTCCAACGTTATGGAGGGTACAGCTCCGTCTCCGGCCGTCGCCGGTGAGGTACTTCCACTAGGGGCGGTGGCGGTATTACCTCCATCTATTGATTTTCAGGGGCCGGAGTCTTCCCCTGGGGAGGGGTCCTCGGGTTCGCAGGGTCAGAATTCGGTGGCCTTAGCTCCGGGGATTCCGCCAGATATCTTCTCCCTCATGCAGCAGGCTTTTGCGCTCCTGCAACCCGGGTTGGTCTCTCCGGCTCATGGTTCGGAGGGGCAGAAGCGTCCGGGGTCCCTGATTCGGCCTGAAGACTGCGCTCCTGCTGCGAAGGTGGCCAAGGGGTCGGCAGATGAGGGTCCTGCGTCTCGTCTGGGGGTGGACCTAGGGGCGGAGGACGTGGACCTGGATAACACCTCAGGTGAGGAGTTAGAGGAGGGAGAGTTACCTGACACGGAGCAGCACAGTCGGCTCGTCAGGGTGTTTCGTAGGGAGGAGCTTCCGGCCTTGATTGCCGAGACTCTCAAAACGTTGAATATGCCTGCGGAGGCGCCGGCGCCGGATGATGCTCTGGAGGATCAACTGCTCAAGGCGGTACGTACGTCCCAGCGGGTCTTTCCCCTGCTTAGGGTCTTTAGAGGGATGATTCAGGAGGAGTGGGACTCGGCGCTGAGGGGCTCCCGTGCCTTGACGCGCCTTTATCCATTGTCCGATCAGGATAGGGAGCTCTTTCGGTCTCCCAAAGTTGATGCGGCGGTGTTGGCAGTAACTAAGAAGACTACGATCCCGGTTGAGGGCGCTGCAGCGTTGAAGGATGTGCAGGATAGGAAATTGGATACGCTATTGAAGCAGGTTTTTGATGTGTGTGCCCTCTCCATGCAAGCCGCTGGGGCTTGGGTCGCGAGAGGTTGCTTGCACTGGTCCCAACGATTGCAGGGGGATGTAGGGACAGCGCAGGTGGAGGATGCGGTGCGTTTGGAGTCTGGGGCCGCCTATTTGTCGGACATTCATTATAGAAACATAGAAACATGATGACAGAAAAAGACCACAAGGCCCATCTAGTCTGTCCTTCCATAACAACTACAACAGTCCACTTTTTACCTTTAGAGATCCTCTGTGTTGGTCCCATGATTTTTTGAATTCAGTTACTGTCCTCATCTCTACCACCTCCACTGGGAGACTATTCCATGGATCCACTACTCTTTCCGTAAAGAAATATTTCCGCATATCACTCCTGAATCTATCTCCCTTCAACCTCATCCCATGTCCCCTCGTAGCAGAACTTGCTTTCAATTGAAAGAGGCTCTCTCCCTGAACATTTATGCCACGGAGGTATTTAAACATCTCAATCATATCACCTCTATCCCGCCTTTCCTCTAAGGTGTACATATTAAGATCCTTAAGTCTGTCCTCATATGCTTTATAATGAAGCCCATTAATCATTTTAGTAGCAATCCTCTGCACCGACTCCATCCTGTTCACATCCTTTTGAAGGTGCGGTCTCCAGAATTGCACACTGTACTCCAAATGAGGTTGCACCAAAGACTTATACAGAGGCATTATCACCTCCTTTTTTCTGCTAGCCATTCCTCTCCGTATGCACCCAAGCATCCTTCTAGCTTTTGCCGTCACCTTTTCTACCTGTTTAGCTACTTTAAGATCATCAGACACAACCACGCCTAGGTCCCACTCTTCTTTAGTGGACAAAAGTACTTCACCTCCTATACTGTATTGCTCCCTTGGATTGCTGCAGCCCAAATGCATGACCTTACATTTTTTAACATTAAATCCCAGCTGCCAAATTCTAGACCATTCTTCAAGCTTAGCTAGATCCCTCCTCATGTTATCTACACCTTCCTGGGTGTCTACTCTATTGCAGATTTTGGTATCATCCGCAAAGAGGCAAACCTTACCCGACAGTCCTTCTGCTATATCACTAACAAAGATGTTAAAAAGAATCGGACCAAGGACAGATCCCTGGGGCACACCACTGGTAACATCCTTCTCCTCAGAGTGAGCTCCATTTACTTGTACTCTTTGTCGCCTCCCACCCAACCAATTTCTAACCCAAGCAGTAACTTTAGGGTCCATCCCTAGGGTGCTCAGTTTGTTTATAAGTCGCCTGTGAGGAACAGTGTCAAAGGCTTTACTGAAATCTAAATACACCACATCTAGAGCTCTCCCTCGGTTCAACTCCCTGGTCACCCAGTCAAAGAAATCAATCAGATTTGTCTGACAAGACCTGCCTCTGGTGAATCCTTGCTGCCTCGGATCCTGTAATCTGCCGGACTCCAGAAACCTCACTATTTTCTCTTTCAGCAGCGTTTCCAATAATTTACTCACCACCGAAGTTAAACTAACCGGCCTGTAGTTTTCAACCACATCCTTACTTCCGCTTTTGTGTAAAGGCACCACATGAGCCTCTCTCCAGTCCTTTGGCACCACTCCCGACTCCAACGAGGCATTGAAAAGGTCAGTCAGTGGAGTTGCTAGAACGTCCCCAAGTTCCCTCAGTATTCTAGGGTGTATCCCATCCGGTCCCATCGCTTTGTCTACTTTAAGTTGAGCTAGTTTCTCACGAGCACAGTCTTCTGAAAATTGTTCAAGATGTCCCTCGCTTCTGTTCTTATTTGTGGGTGTTTTCTGAGGTCCTGCTCCTGGTTCTTCATCTGTGAACACAGAACAAAAATATTTGTTAAATAATTCCGCTTTATCCTTATCAGCTTCTACATATTCCCCCCCTGCACCCTTGAGTCTGACAATACCACTTTTGCCCTTCCTCTTCTCACTAATATATCTGAAAAATGTCTTATCCCCCCATTTTATTGCATTGGCTATTTCCTCCTCCTTTTGAATCTTTGCCTTCTTGACTACTTTGCTAGCTTCTCTAAGTTTTTCCAAATACAGATGCCTGTCTTCCTCTCTCTGTGATCTCTTGTATTTCATGAAGGCCTCCCTCTTTTTCTTCACTTTTTCAGCTACTTCCTTTGAAAACCATAGCGGTCTCCTGTTCCTTTTGCCTTTATTTACCATTTTAACAAAAAGGTTGGTTGCCTTTAAAATACCCCCTTTCAGTTTTGCCCACTGTTTTTCTACATCCCCCAGCTGTTCCCATCCCACTAACGACTCCCTGAGGTATTGGCCCATCTTCGCAAAGTTAGTCTTCCTAAAGTCTAAGATCTTCACCTTGGAATGGATTCTAACAGCCCTAGTCCTAATACTGAACCACACCATCTGGTGATCACTGGATGCAAAATGATCTCCCACTACAACATCAGAAACACTTTCACCATTGGTAAGCACCAAGTCCAGTATGGCCCCTTCACGTGTGGGTCTGTTACCAATTGCCTGAATAGTTCTCCCTGTAGAGAATCCAGGATCTCCTTACTTCTAGATGATACTGCAGCAGGAATGTGCCAATCAACATCTGGCATATTGAAATCTCCTAGCAGTAGCACTTCCCCTTTCCTAGCAATGCTGCGTATGTCTTCAATTAACTCTCTGTCCACCTCTTCCTCTTGTGAGGGAGGTCTGTATATCACACCAATGCAAATAGATTTCTCTTTCCCTCTTTCTAGTTTAACCCACAATGCCTCCTCTCTCCCTTTTAAGCTCTGTAATTCCAAAGCTTTAATAGTAGTTTTTACATATAGTGCCACTCCTCCTCCCCTTCTTCCTACCCTGTCCTTTCTGAATAAAGTATAGCCAGGTATAGTTACATCCCAGTCATGGTTTTCTGTGAACCATGTTTCTGTAACTGCCACTAAATCCAAGTCAGCCACTCCCACCAAAGCTTCAACTTCAGGGATCTTATTTCCCATGTTACGGGCATTAATACACACTGCTTTCCATATGTTACCCCTGTTACCCATTTCCATAAAGGTATTTAATGTATCACCAACCTGGGGGCTTTCACTTACCTGGGGGCTTTCTTCACCTATCCCCAACGAATCTAGTTTAAAGCCCTCTTCAGTAGATTAGCCAGTCTACTACCAAAGATGCGTTGACCTTTCTTGGACAGATGGATGCCATCTCTGCTCTGCAACCCTTGGAACAGCATCCCATGGTCTAGGAAACCAAAACGCTCTCGAAGACACCATCCACGCAGCCATGCATTCATCTCCAGGATGCGAGCCTCTCTGCCTTAGCCTTTACCCTCAACAGGGAGGATTGAAGAGACCACCACCTGTGCACCTACCTGCTTCACCCTCTGTCCCAGAGCCATGAAGTCACTTTTGATACGTTCCGAGGTATACCTGGCAGTATCATTTGTTCTAACATGGATTAGCAACATTGGGTAATAGTCAGTGGGCTTGATGAGTCTCGGCAAACTCTCCGTAACATCTTGGATCTTGGCACCAGGCAGACAGCATACCTCTCTGGACATCAAGTCTTGTCGGCAGATGGACGCCTCAGTACCCCTCAGAAGAGAGTCTCCAACCACCACTACCCTTCGTTTCCTTCTGGTCACTGATTCCGCAACTATGGGGTACTTGAACACTGGTTCTTCCCTTTCCAGGGATGCTTTCACCTCCTCCACTTCCAGGGCTGCATAATGGTTCTTCAATTCAAGGGCTGGAGAAGTTGGATTGGTGATTTTGCAGGCTCTGGTGACTTTTGTCCAACCATCGACATTCTGTTGGCACCCATCTTCTCCTGTGCTGGAGAGCCTGGTTGCTGCAAGAAGCATCTCATCAATGTACTTCTCACTGTCTTGAATGCTCCTCAGCCTCGCCACCTCCTCTCTGAGTTCCTCCACTTGTTTCCTCAGAGCTTCAGCATGCAGGCACCCTGCACATGGAACCGGTTCCTCAACTGGCATTAGGACCTCTGTCTGGACCGAGGCAGAAGCTGTAACGGGGGCAACAGCTTTAGCAATACGTTTTTTCCCAGCCATTGTCCTGTTTGTTGAGCTTAGGTATCTGTTAAAGAAAAAGAGAGAGATCTACCAAGTACCAGCCGGTTTCGCAGCTGTCCTTTCAGAGAAAAAGCAGTTAAATCTCTTTAATTATATTCAAAATGTGCTGGTCCAATTCACTGTGATTTGTTAAAGGGGGAGGTGCCCTATAAAGCAAGACTGCTCACTAGGGGTGGGTGGGAGTCAACACCTGATTAGGTGTTAGCAGTTTCTGAACCTGAGGAGGTTACAGAGTTCAGCAACCTACTGTGCTCAAGTAAAAGTTCCCCTAAAACAGCAAAAATGAAAGTAACCTTGCTTTAAAAAATATACACAAAACCCTTTTTAAGAGCTCCCAGTCGGAGAGCTAGCAATGTAATAAAAAAAAAAAACCCCAAACAAAGAAACCCTCAAATCCTTACTTACTGTTTGATGTGTGGAGCCCTGGTTAGGAAAGCCTCAAAAGGGCAGGGCACAGGAGCTTTTTATGCAGGCTTCAACTGCACTCAGGAAACAGGCCCACTAACTCTTGATTAGGTGTTAGCAGTTTCTGAACCTGAGGAGGTTACAGAGTTCAGCAACCTACTGTGCTCAAGTAAAAGTTCCCTGTTTGATGTGTGGAGCCCTGGTTAGGAAAGCCTCCGTAGTGGAGCTAAGTCTATGGCCTCGGTGGTAGCGCCGAGGCGGTATTTGTGGTTGCGCAATTGGGCGGCCGACAGTTCCTCCAAGGCTCGTCTCAGTAAGCTTCCCTTTCAAGGGAAGTTGTTGTTTGGGGAGGATTTGGAGAAGTTGGTCAAGGATCTCGGTGAATCTAAAGGGGGATGTCTTCCGGAGGATAAACCGAAGCAGGTCCGGGCTGCCGCGGGGTCTCGAGGAGCTCCTCGGGAGTTTCGCCGTTTTAGGGCGTCTCGTTTTGGGCAGCCTCAGCGCGGAAGGTTTCCGGCTAGAAGCCAGGGGTTTTGTGGCTTCAGAGGGGCCGGCAGAGGTTTCTCCGCCTACCCCTCCTCCTCCGTTAAGAAGCCCCAATGAGATGAGGCGGGCTCAGGTGGATGTAGTTCCCGTGGGGGGGCGGTTGCGGGAATTTTACCCTGCCTGGGTCCAACTTACGTCAGATCAGTGGGTTCTGGAAGTAATTCGAGAGGGTTATGCTCATTGTCCCGTGTTAGATTCCTTTGTTCTGTCGCCTTGCAGAGCTCCGCTCAAGCGGCGAGCCATCATCGACACGTTGCAGAGATTGTTGCAACTCAGGGCCATAATTCCCGTGCCGAGGGACCAGTGCGGTTCCGGTCGGTACTCCATTTATTTCGTGGTGCCGAAAAAGGAGGGATCCTTTCGTCCTATCCTCAATTTAAAGAGGTTCAATCGGTGTCTCCGGGTAACTCACTTTCGCATGGAGACACTTCGATCCGTCATCGCGGCTGTCAGACAGGGGGAGTTTCTGACTTCGCTAGACCTCATGGAGGCTTACCTGCATATCCCGGTTCGGCGGGAGCACCAGCGCTGTCTGCGGTTTGCGGTTCCCATGGGGCATTTTCAGTTTCAAGCGTTGCCCTTCGGCCTGGCGACGGCGCCCCGCACTTTCACCAAGATCATGGTAGTCGTGGCGACGGCTCTTCGCAAGGAGGGGGTGCTCGTGCATCCTTATTTAGACGATTGGTTAATTCGGGCGAAGTCTCAGACGGAAAGTGCGGAGGCCACCGCCAAGGTGGTGCAGTTGCTACGGAGTCTAGGCTGGGTGGTCAACTTTGCGAAGAGCAGGTTGACTCCCTCGCAGTCGTTGGAATACTTGGGGGCGCGATTCGAGACGCATCAAGCGGCAGTGTTCTTGCCGGATCAGCGTGCGCAGGCGTTGCGGAGGCTGATGCGGCGGTTTCTCTTGCAGGCGGCGCCCACGGCGTGGCAGTATCTCCAGTTGCTCGGCACGATGGCGGCAACGATAGAGGTGGTGCCCTGGGCCAGAGCGCATATGCGAAAGCTACAGAGCGCGCTTCTCCGTCGTTGGTCTCATCAGTGCGATGCGTTGTCTCGACGGCTGATCTGTCCCACGGAGGTACGCCTGGATCTTCGCTGGTGGTTACGACCGGAGCATCTGGCCGCGGGTATCCCTTGGAACCTCCGTCCTGGAAGCTGCTGACCACAGATGCCAGACTTCTGGGGTGGGGGGCGTGTTTGCCCAGGGCCAGTGGTCGTTGGAGGAGAAGGAATGGTCCATCAATCGGTTGGAGATGCGAGCAGTGTTTCTGGCTCTACAGGCGTTTCGGGGGACTCTTGCGCGGCAGGCGGTTCGGGTTCTCTCGGACAATGCGGCCACAGTCGCTTACATAAATCGGCAGGGCGGCACCGGCAGCGTGGGGCTCGAGCAGGAGGCCGCTCAGTTGCTCGCTTGAGCCGAATCGAATCTGGAGTGTCTATCGGCACAGCATGTGGCAGGCGTAGAGAATGTAGCGGCGGATTTTCTTAGTCACCGACGGGTGGACCCGGGGGAGTGGGTCCTGCACCCCGAAGTCTTTGCGCTTCTAGTGCGGCGCTGGGGTGTTCCCCTAATGGATCTCATGGCGACCTTCGAGTCGGCTCAGGTGGAGCGCTTTTTCAGCAGGCGGCGAGAACGGATGTCGGAGGGGCTCTACGCGCTGGCGCAGCCCTGGCCGCAAGGGGAGCTTCTCTGTCTTCCCGCCTTGGGCTCTGATAGGCCGGGTGGTGCAACGCATAGAGCGTCATCGGGGCCTCGTGGTGCTGGTGGCACCCGATTGGCCCAGACGGCCGTGGTACGCGGATTTGGTGCGGCTGTTAGCGGATCGCCGGTGGAGACTCCCTCAGAGGAGCGATCTCTTGTGTCAGGGTCCATTGCGCATGCCTCAGGTGGCTCGGTTCTCGCTTACGGCATGGCTCTTGAGAGGGCTCGGATGACCGCTAAGGGATATTCGGCGGCGGTCGTTTCGACCTTGCTGAAGGCGCGTAGACGTTCCACATCTCTTGCGTACATTTGAGTCTGGCGCATCTTTAAGGCTTGGTGTACGGAGCGCACCGTGCGTCCGTTAGGGGCTTCGATGTCGCAGATCCTCTCGTTCTTGCAGGTTGGTGTGGACAAGGGTTTGGCAGCTAGTTCGTTGCGCGTGCAATTGGCTGCCATTTCCTGCTACCGTGGTAAGGTGCAGGGGCAGTCTCTCGGGGCTCATGTGGATGTCCGGCGGTTTTTGAGGGCGGTGTTGCTCATGCGGCCACCGCGGCACTGTGCTGTTCCACCGTGGGATTTAAATTTGGTGTTGGAAGCATTGCTAGCTCCTCCGTTTGAACCGTTGTCCACTGCTTCGCTAAAGGATCTCACGTTGAAGACTGTTTTCTTGGTGGCGATTTGTTCGGCTAGGAGGATCTCGGAGCTACAGGCCTTGTCTTGTAGAGAGTCCTGTCTCTCTCGTTTTCCGACCACAAGATGGTTCTCTGTACCGTTCCGGCGTTCTTACCCAAGGTGGTATCCGCCTTTCATGTTAACCAGGTGGTCTCTCTTCCGGTGTTCTTGGATCGGCACGGGGCCGGATCTGGGGGACAGTTGCGTCTGTTGGACGCTCGCAGGGTTTTGAAGAGGTATCTCTCTCGGACGGCGTCCTTTCGGCGGTCGGATCGGCTTTTTGTGGCATTCGGGGGACCTCGTAAAGGTGAAGCGGCAGCGAAGTCGTCTATTTCGTGCTGGTTGAAGGAGGCGATTGCGTCGGCCTACATCTTGAAGGGCAAGTTGGTGCCGCAGGGTCTTCGGGCTCATTCCACTCGGGCGTAGGCGACATCTTGGGCAGAGTTCAGTTTGGTTCCGGTTTGCGACATTTGTAGGGCGGCGAATTGGTCGTCCTTACATTCCTTTGCTAAGCATTACCGCTTAGATGTTTTATCGGCGGAGGATGGGCGTTTTGGGTCAGCGGTGCTTCGGCTGGGCTTGCTTGTACCTCCCGTTGATGTTCACTGCTCTGTTACATCCTCTATGGTTCCGGGACTGGACTAGAGGGACGCTAAGGAAGGGTAAATTAGACTTACCTGCTAATTGTTGTTCCTTGCGGGACTCTAGTCCAGTCCCGGATCCCTCCCTCTGTTTTTTGAAGGGTTGCCAGCCTGACTGTTTCGACTCCCGCGGGTACTCTGCGTTTCCTAGTTTCCGGGTGGCGTGGGATGAAGCCTTTGGAGGACCCTCTTGCGTAGCGCTCTTGGCTGCCCATCCTCTCCGGAGGTGGTAGTGTGGGGCGTTTCTGTGTAGTAAGACGATATTCATACTAAGAGACAGTCGATTAAATTTAAAAAAAAAAAACCAACAACAAAACAACAAACAAACTAATCCGTATATATATATATATATATATATATATATTTATAAATATGTATATCTGTTACTAATTATTTCCCATTCTTGTTGAATGTAATCTGGTTAATTCTACTTATTTGTTGTTCTGCTCAGTGTGCTTTGTCGATAGGTACTGGTGAGAGGGGGCGGTCCTTGCCTACTTATACTGGTGCCAGCAAAGCGCTGATGTATTTCAGTTTCCAAGGCTGCTGGAGGAGGTTGACAACTCAATGGTTCCAGGACTGGACTAGAGTTCCGCAAGGAACAACAATTAGCAGGTAAGTCTAATTTACCCTTCGAGTTTCCCTCGATGCAGTTTTCCCTTCCAGTGTAAGGGCACCGACCATTTCTTCTCTACAGGATCAGGTAACCCACAAACAGTCTGTTAAGATTAGCCAATCCTTGGGTGGTAGGTCTCATGCCAAGCATGATGACGGCTCCGGCCTTGCCCTCAAGACCCCATTGGCTTCAAAACCCCGGCGGGAGTCTTCGGTCTCCAAAGCCTTTCAGGGGTTTCAGGTTGTTCCTGGGGCTCACCCCTCACAGAACATACCTGAGCCATGCTCGGGGGTGGCATCCGCTTCGAGCGGTACCGATAACCCGGCATTGGCACTGGTGTTGAGCGATCCACTCCTCACCAGGGATCGTCATCTGGTGTACTCGGTGCCTTCGGGACCGATCGATACCCAGCTTGACTTTCCAGTATCGGCAGCTCCGTCGATACGACCCCTGACGTCGGTAACATCTAGACATGCATCGATCCTTCGATGCCGAGTCTAGAATCGATATCTAGTCTGGAAGACTGGGTACCGACGCGTCTCAGAACCGACACGCATCGATTCCGGATGCCTGGTACCGAGGATATTCACCAAGACTTTCGGGTTTCCTCGGTACCGTTTGAGCAGCATCCGATGACTGTTTCGATGTCGGTATCGCCTTCGATTCCGGCTCAGCTACCGGTATCTGTGTCGATGCTGGTACCTGCAGTAACATCAGGACCAGCTCCATCCATGCTTTTTTTCACCAGGATCGCTCCTTTCTATACCTAGTTTGGAGTCGATACCTAGCATGGATGATACCGTACTGACGGTTTCAGGTCATACCCGCCAGTCCCAGTATCCATTCATTAGAGATCCTGTTTTGCACTGGACAAGTAGTGGTGCCCACCTAGTTCTTCGAGTTTAGCCTGTCCAGGGATTGTTCCCATTGGAGATCCTTCTTTTCAGAAATTTCTCCTTGACATGGCAACATTCCTGGCTATTCCTATCCCTGGCTATGATCCTACACAAGGCTTTTCTGGGAAAAAGGAAAATATAATGCTGCTTTTATTTATTTATTTAGTATACATTTGTATACCGCTACTTCCAGCGATCAGCAGCGGTTTGATTACGGATTGGAAATTGTCAAATCATGACAGGAAATTTTTGAGGTATAAACACATTGATTAGACAGGAAAGCACAGCACACAGAGAACTATTTTACAGGGAACATGGGCTATGGAGGGTTAAGTGGCTTGCCCAAGACCACAGGGAGCACCTGTGGGACTAGAAACCCCAGTCCTTCCAGCACAAGGTTGCTGTCCTCTAGTGGGATTTGAACCCCCGACCTTCCGGCCCGAAGTACCTTGCCCCAACCACTAGGCCACTCCTCCACTCCTTTTTACATCATTCCTTACAGGATCTTCTTTTGAAAATATGGGAAACATCTTTAATGGCTTCCTCACCTTCTACAGCAACTACTCTTCTGTATCAGGTGCCCCCCTCTCCAGGGTTTCAAAAGACTCAACTTCCCCATCATTCCATTGTAGTGGAATCAGCAATGAGGAAGGTAAAAAGCAAGAAGAAGCATTCTTCTTTCCAGCCAGGTCGTGCATCTAGAATACTAGATGACTTTGGACGTCAAACCTTCCAAACATCTATGCTGGCAACAAGGATTCTCTCATATATTTTTTATGAGTCTATCCCTTCAGGAGGTCACAGAGAAATTATCTCTTTTGACTCCTTTTCTTTCAGAGCCCAAGGCTGCAGACTATTCCTTGCTTCTTAGTCATAGCCAGAATATCTCAAGGTTTCTTTCTCGTGCTTCCCTAGACTCCTTTGAGTCTGTTAGCAGAACCTCTGCTATAGCCATAGGAGCACGACGTAGAGCCTGGCTCCAAGCTTCAGACTTGAGCAGATGGGCGCAACAAAGACTGGGTAACACTCCTTGTACTGGAGAAAATCTCTTCAACAAGGAGTCTTTGCGTCAGGTTGCTCATTGCTCCACTGACTTCCCTGCTTCTGAGGGCCATCCTAAACCACCTTCTTCCCCAGCAGGTAAGAAATACCCTATCAAACCTCCTTTTCCTAAAAGAAGAAGGTTTTATTCTTCTCCTGCCCATCATGCCGATGTTCCCAAACGGGGGAAACCTCGTCCTGGTCTGAAGAATCCAAACTCAAGCCAGGAAAATTAATCCTCAATGGGGTTCTAATTGATCTCTTCTAACATACAGTTCACTTCTTCTCAGCAGATGTTTTTTCACTGTTTTTTCATTTAAAACTCTATGCTTGGATTCCTGTTTCCAGGACATCCACTTGCTCTCAAGTAGGCTGAGCTGTCAGGAGATTCATGTCTGTGGGTCACAAGGTTTCCCTCCTCTTCCTTCCATGAAGAGAGGTTTGCCAACTATCTCATGATAGTTTCCCTGTACCACCATGAATTTTTTCCTTCTACAGACTTACCATATAGCAAGTCTCCCTTCAGCTCCTATTTTTTCTTTACCCTCTTTTTCAGGGACTCCCCTGTAAGAGTGCTACCATACCACTGGGAGGCTTTGTTAGCCTTTCTAGTCTTCCTTTCCTTTCCAGTGTAGAGTTTTTCTCTGGAGTTACCTCCCTGCTTTCATTGGGCAGCTCATCTCCTCTTGTTCTGTCTGTTCTCTCTGTTACAAACAGAGGAAGTCTCTCTGCTGTTCTATTCAGCAGCTGCCCATGCAGGAGTTCCAGTGCTTTGACTACTGGTACTTTCTACGAGTTCCAGTCTTGTCTTCCACTACTTTCTCTAGTCTTAGTAGTGTTTCCAAGATAGTGCTCATCTATCTTGGAAAATCCTTATCGCTTCTTTTTCTGTCATCTCCAAATCCCTGGAGTTGGCAGCATAACTGAGGTGGCAGCTCGTTTCCTCCAACAGCCACTTTTATTCCCCAATTCTCCTGCATAGTGCTCTCTGCAATCCTACTGAGAAGCTTTCCACTATGGGCCCTTGCTAGAGAGCATGAGGATTTTTTCTCTAATTTCTATCCTATATGGTTGAAAAAGGCTTCCTCAGTCATTCCTCATGACTGTAAGGAGTTCTTTATACCCTTCTGTTTCCTTTTAATAAAGGACTTAAGCCTTCTATATGTGACAGTCTAAAGAGTCACCCAGTTTTTACAGGAAATATGCTCTTTTTCCTTGCAGCTTGTCCTCATGGTATCCTAATCCTTCTTGGACAGCACATATTTAATTAAACAACGCATGATACCCCCCCCCCCCCTTGTTCCTCAAGTGGTTCAACCTGGTATCTCATCCTATGCGTTTTCTGTCCATTTACCATGCGAGAGTTCTATAGGACTCAGAACTTGCTGTTTACAGACTGATATTATCCTCCGTTTTTCACACAACCATCCTGGTTATTCCACTGGATGGCATTCCTGCACCATCCTAGCCAGTGAGAATAGATTCTCTATATATCTCCTCAAGTAGGTTCCACCTTCTTGTTAGATGAATCTTTCTCCTTCACATCTCCCATGTGAATGTTCTTATGAACATATCTTGTGATAAGGAAGCTTATCATAGCTCAGGAAGGAGCTATAGTAAAGGTGAAGTGACTCTGAACAAGCAAGCTGTCAGTTCTGGTAGAAATAAGAAAACAGAATGTTCCCTTAAAAGATTACCAGTCCCAGAATGCACCAGGTTTCCAACAGCCATTAGAGGAGCTGAAGTGGGGAAACGTGTGTTCAATCAGGACGGCTATGAGGTAATCCCCAAGCACTCATCTCAAAGGGCAGGGCCTGATAGCACAGCTGCGCTGTGCTAGGGTGGAGCACTCATCAAAGCAGAATAAAGGTAGAGTTTATTCTGCAGAGAATTATCCTCATCATCTGGGAGATCCTCAGAATTATCCTCAGTTTCATCTGGAGGATCATCAGAAGCAGAAGCCAGACCGGACGGACAGAGAGGGCAAGAAACCCTTTGGAAGAAAGAAGAGAAAAGCATTTGGGAGGTCTAGAGGAGTCCAGAGCAGTACGTATACTGGGGGACATTCAAAAGGCCAGCATACACCATTGGACTGGGGAAAGCCAGAGGAATGGTGCTGCAGGGCTAGGAATCTCCAGACGGTACCTGTGAGGGAGACGGCTGCACGTGGAAGGGACCCTAAGACCCGTGCCAGAAGGTATGTGAAGAGAGATCCAGTGTCCAGGGATCTGGATTGGAAGGCTGGACATAAGAACTGGACTACATACTGGCCAGGCTATTTAGAGAGGAACTCTAACAGCAATGGAAGCTCAGGTATGAACACTGATCTATGCCCTAGCTATAACCTTGAAAGACAGCAGGGAAACAAGTATTCTCCTGAAAGTGCTCCATTGAGAAATTCCTCTGTGCCAATCCATGATATTGACCCGATGATTGTTGAGGAAGGGGGAGAAGTCTTAGATACAGGCTGTGAATACATGGATTGCTCTCTGTCTAAACTCCTTTGGTAATTTACTGTTACAAAGTACAGCAACCATCACAAAGAAATACAAACTTGTTCTTTAATCTACTCAGAAAAGCTCCTGAGTAGGATTTTGGGCCACGCAGTAGAAAGCAAACCAGCTAAGGGGTTTCAGCTGGATAACTGCTAGCAATTGAGCCTTACCTAATTGCTTGTGAGCTCTGAGGGAATCACTTCTGAGTCTATGTGTGAAGATATAAGAAGTTAACCTGAAAAGAACAGTTTTTCCCTTCTTTGTGGGTTTTGCTTGTTGTTTGAAACACTGCTAAGAAAATATTAGCTAAAGCCTACAGAAAAGACCAGTTTGTTACCAGCCAGGTCTTTATTCTTTTCATTTGATTGCCTGACAAGTTCATCTGTTGTTTTCCTGATTTTGTTTTTCTAAGTTTAACACTGAAAGCAAGTATCCTGTTTTATGTGCTACCAAGCATATCTGTGTTGGGAGAAATAACCCCATAAATAAATATCTTATTGGCTTTACACTCAAGCACAACTAATTATTGTGAGCAGCTGTGTCTGGTGTGAATGGACTGCATTTCCCACAATCCCTTGCAAATCATATTGATATATGCACTTGCCAAGACTCTGAACATTCTCACCCAGGCAGCCGTCTGACAAACTCTATCTGCTTAGTTGCAGACATTTATCTTTAGACATCTCTATACATGTATGTATATATTTCTATATACTTCTCTATAGATACATTTGTCTGTAAGCTGTGTGTGCATATCTATGCCCCTCCAGTTCTCACTATAGACATATATATATAATATACATACTCCTGTATATGTATATATATTTCTCCAGGACCAAGCAGGAAGTCAGTCCTCACTTATGGGTGACGTCGGCACCGACGGAGCCCTCGCAGAGCAATTTTCCCCAGCTTTCGAAGAAAGCCTTTGGGAATTGCAGCGCGCATGCGCGGTCCCCTTCCCGCCCAAGGGTGCCATCTTGCTCAGTCTTCTTTTTTCCGCGGAGCCCTACAGACGTAGTTTGTGATCGCCGCTGAAAAAGTTGATTTTTTTTGTTTGTTTGTTTTTTCTCGGTTCGACGCCGTGTCTCTTCCCGCCCGGCCTCGATACTCCAATATCGAGTCCGTTCACATTTTTTCAGTTTTTGTCCTTTGTAGCGGGCGTTCCCGCCACTTTTTTCTTTTTCCCTGGCAGCACGGTCTTTCGACCTCGCAGGGGCCCTTTTTCCCCCGATGGCTGCCAGCGGTTTTAAAAAGTGTGATCGCTGTACCAGACTTATGTCTCTTACCGACACACATGACTGCTGCCTCCGTTGCCTCGGACCCAATCATGACTCGATGGGTTGTAGTCCGTGCAACAAAATGTCCTCGAAGGCATTGAGGAGTCGGCAGTCACAAAAGGAACGAATCTTCTCTGACTCCGCGTCCGGTCGGGCCCGGACCTCGTCAGAGGTTTCGACGTCTCGTGACTCCGGCCCCGAGCATCGTCGGAGTTCCTCTGAGCGGGGGTCTCCCGGCCGGGAACATCGTCTGAAGAGGAAACCTGCGAGGGCTGCGTCGGAGGACGCTCCTGGTCCCTCTAGGGCCAGGTCGCATAGCCCCGCCAGCCGCCCCGGGTCCTCGGAGGCGGAGAGGTTGTCGAAGCATCCTCGTCTCGAAGTGGAGTCTCCTGGACACGTGAGTACTGTAGTCCTCGTGGACTCACCTCCCAGGGAACCGACGTCGGGCCCGATGCCGTCAGGGCCCGAGTCGGGGGCTGCTGGGTCTTCTGAGTTTGGTCTCAGATTGACGGCCTTGGAGTGCCGTATCGCTGCCTTCATGGACCAGCAGCGGGCATTGATGGCCGGCATCGCCAGTGCATCTGCCCTGACCACCGGGACGTCAACGTCCAAGTCGACCCTGGAGGCCGAGCCGATCCTCGAGTCCATACGAGCTCGAGTCGATCCTCGGCCAAGGTCTCCCTCGGCCTCCTGTTCGGGACCGAGGTCGTCGACGCTGGCCTCGGCGTCGGGGCGGAGGTCCTCGGCCCTCGCCCGCACGGAGCCACTCGATTCCTCCACGGAGGAGTCGGGCTGGGACACGGAGGAGGAGGAGTCACCCGGTTCTTTTCAGACTCGGTGCGTCCCCTCCGACTCGCCCGAGTCAGAGCCTCGGAGACGGTCCCCCCCCCGGAGGATACCCGGTTCTCCGATTTCGTGAGGGACATGGCCAAGGCTTTGGCCTTCCCCGTGGATCCGGGGAGGAGCCTCGAGCCGAAGAGCTCGAGGCCCTCCAGTATGACTCTCCCCCGAAGGAGGCCTTTACTGTGCCGGTTCCTCCGATGCTGGAGCGGCTGCTCTTCCGCATGTGGGAGAGCCCGGCCTCGACGCCGGTGTTAAGCAAGTGGGTCGATTCCATGTATCGAGTCCGCAAGAGCCCCGGGTTCCAGAAGGCACAACTACCGCACCATTCCATGGTGGTGGAATCGGCCATGCATCGACTTAAGAGTCAGAAGATGCACTCCTCGGTGCCTCCGGGTAAGGAGGCCCGGAACCTGGATGCCCTCGGTAGGAAGTGCTTCCAGGGCTCTATGCTTGCTTGCCGAGTCCAGACATACCAGCTATATATGGGCATGTATCTTTGAGACCTGGCAAAGGAAATTGCCGGGTTCTCTGCTGGTCTCTCCGAGGAACCTTTGCAGAGGTTCCAGGCCTTGTCCACTGGTATTCGAGAGTGCTCGAAGTTTATTTCTTGAGCAGCCTACGATGGCTTCGAAGCATCGGCTCGAGTAGCCGGAGCCGGCATCGGTGCTCACCGTCAGGCTTGGCTTCAGTCATCCGACCTCGAGCCATGGGTGCAGGACAAGTTGGTCGATGTCCCCTGCAGAGGTGAAAACCTCTTTGGCAAACCCATGGCTGATAAGGCGGCAGAACTCGAGTCTGAGACTCTCACCAGAACTCGCCTATCCAGAAAGACCTCTGCCCCTTCACAGAAGAGGAAGGGCTGGGGGGAAAAAGCCCTTTTACCCGAGGAAGGTGTCTGCCTATAAACAGCACCACCCACAATATCAAGCCTCAGCAGCTCCCCATCAGGGCCAGCAGGCTAAGGGACAGGGTAATGGGTCCCGTAGGCAGAAGGCCCCCAAGCCCACTACACAGGCCCCTGCTCAGCAGGGTGGGGGTTTTTGACTATGCCGGCATAGCCTCTCCCCCTCCGTGACTTTCGCTCAGCACGGGGGGCCGGCTGACCCACTTTGCCCACAGGTGGTCAGCCATAACATCCGATTCCTGGGTGCTGCAGGTGGTTCAAAAGGGCTACCTCTTACATTTTCACCAGTTACCTCCTCCCTACTTTCCAGGGGAGCCTCCAAGACCCCCTCTGCACAGGGACTTACTCCTTCAGGAGCTGCAAAGTCTGCTCCAGGAACAGGCTGTGGAGCCAGTGCCCCAGCACTTGTGGGGCCACGGGTTTTATTCGAGGTACTTCCTGGTTCTGAAAAGAACAGGAGGCCTCGACCCATCCTGGACTTGCGCAACCTCAACAAGTTCCTGCAGCGGGAAAAGTTCAAGATGCTTACCCTTGGAATCCTACTGCCCTACCTCCAGCAGGGAGATTGGCTATGCTCCTTGGATCTAAAGGATGCTTATACTCACATCCTTGTTCATCCAGACCACCGGTAATATCTGAGATTTGTGGTGGCCGGGAATCATTATCAGTACCGCGTACTGCCCTTTGGCCTCTCCTCCGCTCCCAGGGTGTTCACGAAATGCCTGGCAGTGGTGGCAGCCTTCCTGAGGCTTCAAGGCCTCTTCGTCTTCCCCTACCTGGACGACTGGCTCATCCGGGCACAGTCTTCCCTAGAGGTCACTCAGGCCACTCAACGCACAGTGGCTCTGCTTCAGCACTTGGGCTTCGTCATAAACTTCGAAAAGTCCACTTTGCTCCCCTCTCAGGATCTCGAATTCATAGGAGCACGGCTGGACACTCTGCAGGCTCGGGCCTTCTTGCCTCTGGAACGGGCCAACAGGCTCATAGCTCTGGCCGGCAGGTTCCACAGCGCGTCACCGGCCTCTGCCAGACAATTCCTGCAACTGCTCGGTCACATGGCCTCCACGGTCCATGTCACTCCGAATGCCCGTCTGCATATGCGACCTGCTCAGTGGAGCCTTCGCACTCAATGGCATCAGGCCACAGGGAGACTGACGGACTTAATACAGATCTCCGACCGCCTGGTCTCCTCTCTGCAATGGTGGCTTCACCTGCCCAATCTGGTACTTGGCATGACTTTTCAGTCTCCTCCACCTTCCCAAGTGCTCACGACCGATGCCTCTCTCCTGGGATGGGGAGCGCATTGCCAAGGAACATGCACTCAAGGCCTTTGACACCTTGGGAGGCTGCTCAGCAGATAAACTTTTCCTGGAGCTGCGGGCGATCCGCCTAGCTCTGCGGACCTTCTCTCACCTCACTTCTCGTCGGTCTGTACTGGTGCAGACGGACAATCAGGTCGCCATGTTCTACGTGAACAAACAGGGGGGCACGGGCTCCCTCCTTCTATGTCAGGAGGCTCGGAGACTGTGCTCTTGGGCAGTCGACCACGACATCCTCCTCAAGGCTGTTTACCTGCCCGGGCAGGAAAATTGCCTGGCCGACAAACTGAGCCGGATTCTGCAGCCGCACAAATTGAGGTTGAACCCCATAGTTGTCCAGCGGATCTTCCGCCGGTGGGGCCTCCCCACCGTGGATCTCTTTGCTAGTCCTCTAAACCAGCAACTTCCCAGGTTCTGCTACCGGCACCCGCATCCTCTCAGAGTAGCGCTGGATGCTTTCCTCATCTCGTGGTCCACGGGCCTACTGTATGCCTTTCCTCCCACGCCACTTGTGTCCCGGACGCTGTTCAAAGTTGTCCAGGACAGGGCCTCCGTGATCCTGGTAGCGCCCAGGTGGCCGAGACAACCCTGGTTCCCTCTACTCCAACTAGCGGTGGACACCCCTCTTCCTCTGGGGTTTCAGCCCGATCTCCTGACCCAGGATTAGGGTACTCTCCTCCACCCCAACCTCCAGGCCCTTCATCTGATGGCCTGGCTGCTGAAAGGGTAGTCCTAGCTCCGCTCTTACTTCCTCCGGAGGTGGAGGCTGGCGTCTCGGCGACCTTCCACCCGGAAATCTTACACCCTTAAATGGTGTCGCTTCTCGGTCTGGTGTTCTCAGCGCTCTGAGGACCCCTTCGCCTGCTTAGTATCGGTGGTACTGCAATATTTGCTTCACCTCTCCGCTCTAGGCCTCAAATCCAACTCTGTCAGGGTCCACCTCAGTGCTCTCTCTGCACATCATTCGCCGGTGGAGGGCCAGCCTCTTTCCGCGCACCCCTTGGTGGCGCGTTTTCTCAAGGGACTTCTGCTTAAGCCCCCGCTGTGCCCTCCAGCTCCTGACTGGGATCTCAATGTGGTCTTGCAAAGGCTTACCTGTCCGCCTTTTGAACCCATGGCTACCTGTCCTCTTCGTTTCCTCTCCTGGAAAACTCTCTTCTTGGTAGCCCTTACCTCCGCTAGGCGCGTTAGTGAACTACAGGCCCTAGTGTCGGAGCCTCCATACACTAGGTTCTACAAGAATAGGGTGGTCTTACGGACTCGCCCTAAGTTTCTTCCAAAGGTGGTCTTCTCTTTTCACATCAATCAAGAGGTGGTTCTTCCGACCTTCTTTCCCAGGCCGCATACCAGCCGAGCTGAAACTGTTCTGCATACCCTGGACTGTAGAAGAGCCTTAACCTTCTACCTTGACCGTACGCGAGAGCATCGAAAAGCTGTCCAGCTTTTCGTATCTTTTGACCCCAATCGGTTGGGGGTACCCATCTCTAAGCGTACTTTGTCCATCTGGGTAGCTGATTGTATCGCCTGGGCTTATGGAGCAGCCGGCCTCTCCTTAGAGAGTCGGGTCACGGCTCACCATGTCAGGGCGAAGGCTGCGTCAGTGGCTCACCTCTGCTCTGTTCCGTTGGCAGACATCTGCCGGGCCGCTACTTGGTCTTCAAGCCAGACGTTTGCGGTTCATTACTGCCTGGAGAGGGAGTCCCGCAGGGACAGTGCTTTCGGACAGGCAGTCCTCCACAATCTCTTTGAGGTCTAAGCAACTCCTACCCTCCGGCCCTGGTGTTGGGCTACCGGCCGGATTCGTATTCAGAGAGGATTCCTTCCTTCTGTACTGTTGAGCTTGAGGGAGCTCATTTTTCGGTTTGAGGTCTCCGGTAGCCTTGAGCTCGGGAGTCCCATAAGTGAGGACTGACTTCCTGCTTGGTCCTGGAGAAAGAGTAGTTACTCACCTGTAACAGGTGTTCTCCAGGAGCAGCAGGAATCAGTCCTCACTACCCTCCCTCCTCCCCTTGGAGTTGCAGTCATTCTTATTATATGTTTTTGCTAACTTTTTTGCTGTCTCTTCGCTATGTCATCAGACTGAGCAAGATGGCACCCTTGGGCGGGAAGGGGACCGCGCATGCGCGCTGCAATTCCCAAAGGCTTTCTTCGAAAGCTGGGGAAAATTGCTCCGCGAGGGCTCCGTCGGTGCCGACGTCACCCATAAGTGAGGACTGATTCCTGCTGCTCCTGGAGAACACCTGTGCTTCCTTATAGGTAGATATGTATTACCATACTTATCTCTCTAACTGTCTATGCTTATAAAGGGTTTTTACCTTTCTATAGGTTCCAGACAGTGGGCTTGCATATCTTCATACTGTCCCTCAGTATGTCTGGGTATTATGCACACAACCACTTCTGTGGTACTGACAGCTCCTACTTTAACCCTAGGTCTAGATATCCCTGAAGCTCCATGCTTCACTATCTTTCCTATCTCTCAACAGATAGGAAAGACAGCCTGGATCGTCAGTAGATCTGAAGTTTCCACCCTTCAGACATCTATCCTCCTTGGGAATATGGGCTTTTTTCCATACCCCTTCTTCCCTCCAGGACTGGGCTAGTTGTCCAAATCAGTCAGTCTTCCTTTTTTTGCTCCTAAATGTTACTAACTCTGTATCCAAAGGAGTTCCCAGCTTTTTCCATAAAGCTTCCACTGAAGACCTGACGTTTGGGTACTACCCCAGGTGACACCTGGGTCACCTGTCAATTCCAGATTTGGACCTTCGCCTTCACTTCAGTGAGATCACCTTGAACATTCCTCTGCTGGATCTCCAGTAGACTTCATCAGCCTCTCTACTTCCTGCAATCCAGTAGGTGAGGTCCATATTGTGTTTGTTCATGTCAATATTTTCATGGTAATTGTCATACATACAAGGACTCCTTACCTGTAGTCCTTAGGTTAGCTGTTTTCCTAAAGCTCCTCTCTTTTCAACTCCTACCCTCCATCCTCAGGATGCCTGCCCATATGAGGTGTAGCATGTTCCAATCCTCACCATGCTGGGGCTCCGGGCATCTTAGCTTGGGAGTCCCAATATGTGAAGACTCATTCCTGCTTGTTCCTGGAGATAGCACATTTACTTACCTGTAACAGGTGATCTCTGGGAACAGCAGGAATAAGTCTTCACAACCCACCCACCTCCCCTAGGAGTTGTATCTCTCTATCTATCTTCCTTTCCTCTTTCTTTCTTTTGTCTCAGCTATAAAACTCAACTGAGGAGAGACAGTTGGAAAGGCGGGAAGGCAGCACGCAGGCGCTGAGGGATGCTCCCAAAAGCTTTCTGATTGGACGCTGGGGAGCGTTCCCGCGCAGGCTCCGTCGGTACCGATGTACCCATATGAGAAGACTTATTCCTGCTGTTCCCAGAGATCACCTGTTACAGGTAAGTAACTGTGCTTTCCAGTAGTAGTTCAAGGCAAGTGACTGTCAGATACAGTATTTATTTCCCTGTCCCCAGAGGACTTGCAATCTAAGCTTGTAGCTGAGGCACTGGAGGGTTAAGTGGCTTGCCTAATGCCACAAGGAGTTTCAATGGGATTCAATCCCTGGTCTTTCTGGCTCAAAGGCTGATCCCCTAACCACTAGGCGGCTACTCCACACAAATGGTTGATATCATTGCACAGCACCAGCATGGGACAGCTCTCCCAAGTTCAAGTGTCTATGACTTTAGTAGTTGAATCGGCAATGAGGATGATGAGCATATGCAAGGAATTTTCTAATATAGTGCCTGGCAAGGATCATAGATGGTTGGACCATTTGCAAAAAAAAGTATTTGGCATGCCATGTTATCTGCAAGGTTTGCTCCTCATGAACTGTACCTGATTTGGTATATGCATACCATCTTCCAAAGAGTGAAATGGTTTAAATTCAGCTTCTCTTCTTGATCCCAGTTTGGCTTTATGGGAGCTGTTCTTTCTCAGACAGGTGTGGAACCTATCTTTATATGCTGGACTGCTCCCTCCCTCTTGAGCATACATCAGAAGAAGGAGGGATCAGACTAGCCATGCAAGCGCTGAGTCGGAAAGACCGTCCTTAATTGGATGTCCACGCTGCTGCTGCCACCACCAACGGAAGAGGAAGAGCGGGACAAGGGCAAGCAGCATGGGGAGGCCGGCAATCGACCCTAAATGCACCCCTATTTCTTTTGTGTCCTGTGCGGCTGCACTGCTCGCAAAAGGCTAGGTACAGCGCTGCATGTAAGAATTAAGGTGTGAAGTCCCTACACACTAGAGATTGTAAAAGAGCTATCACTTACTATCTTAAAAGAACGGAATCTAACAGAAACACTACATAATTTGTTTCCTTCATCCCCAGCAGACTTAGCATTCCAGTGGCCAAAGAGGTCCTAACCAGGTGGCTAGTATCCAGTTCTTTTACAAACATTCTGGTGTTCTTACCTGATGAAGTTTTACTCTATGAGCTTGAGAAACTACTGCGACTACCATGTCTCTTAAAGTATGCTTTGCCGGACTGCAAATGTTAAATAGCTATTTGCTCCTTGCTTCATCCCTTCATTTCTGCTAGGACCAGTCTTCAATCAGAGAACGTTCAGCCAAGTGATGCTAACCAATCTGTCTTTCATATTTGCAATGCTCGCATCTTCATCAATAAGTGGGCTGCTCCTGGACAATAGAAACATGACAATAGAAAAAGACCACATGGTCTATCTAGTCTGCCCTTCCATATCAACAACTACAACAGTCCCGTTTTTTCTACTACCTCCTCTGGGAGACTATTCCACGGATCCACCACTTTTTCCGTAAAGAAATATTTCTGCATATCACTACTGAATCTATCCCCTTTCACCCTCATCCCATGTCCCCTCGTAGCAGAGCTTGCTTTCAATCAAAAGAGGCTCTCCTGTGCATTTATGTCATGGAGGTATTTAAATATCTCAATCATATTGCCTCTATCCTGCCTTTCCTCTAAGGTGTACATATTATGATCCTTAAGTCTGTCCTCAATATGCTTTATAATGAAGACCACTAACCATTTTAGTAGCCACCCTTCGTACTGACTCCAGCCTGTTTATATCCTTTTGAAGGTGCGGTCTCCAGAATTGCACTCAATACGCCAAATGAGGTCACACCAAACATTTATACAGAGGCACCATCACCTCCTTTCTTTTGCTGGCCATTCCTCTCCTTGTGCACCCAAGCAACCTTCTAGCTTTTGCTACCTGTTTAGCTACTTTAAGATCATCAGACAAAATCATGTCTAGGTCCCGCTCTTCTTTAGTGGACAAAACTACTTCACCCCCCTATACTATATTGCTCCCTTGGATTGCTGCAGCCCAAATGCATGACCTTGCATTTTTTGACATTAAATCTCAGCTGCCACATTCTAGACCATTCTTCAAACTTAGCTAGATCCCTCTTCATGTTATCTAACATAGAAATATGATGACAGAAAAAGACCACATGGCCTATCTAGTCTGTCCTTCCATATCAACAACTACAACATCTATACATTCCTGGGTGTCTACTTTATTGCAGATTTTGGTATCATCTGCAAAGAGGCAAACCTTACCTAAAAGCCCTTCTGCTATATCACTAACAAAAGATGTTAAAAAGAATCAGACCAAGGACAGATTCCTGGGGCACACCACTGGTAACCTCCTTCTCCTCCTCCTCAGTGAGCTCCATTTACCTGTAAGATATGTTGCCTCCAACTCCAACAAATTGCTAAATCAAGCAATAACTTTAGGATCCATCCTTAGGGTGGTCAGTTTGTTTATAAGTCGCCTGTGAGGAACAGTGTCAAAAGCTTTACTGAAATCTAAATGCACCACATCTAGGGCTCTCCCTCGGTCCAACTCCCTGGTCAGCCAATCAAAGAAATCAATCAGATTTGTCTGACAAGACCTGCCTCTGGTGAATTCATGCTGCCTCAGATCCTGTATTCCGCTAGACTCCAGAAACCTCACTATTTTCTCTTTCAGCAGCGCTTCTAATAATTTACTCACCACCAAAGTTAAACTAACCAGCCTGTAGTTTTCAACCACATCCTTACTTCCACTTTTGTGTAATGGGACCATGTGTGCCTCTCTCCAGTCCTTTGGCACCACCCCCAACTCCGAGGCATTAAAAAGGTCAGTCAGTGGAGCTGCTAGAACATGCCCAAGTTCCCTCAGTATTCTAGGGTGTATCCCATCTGGTCCTATCACTTTATCTACTTTAAGTTTAGCTAGTTTCTCACGAACACAGTCTTCTGAAAATTGTTCAAGATGTTCCTCGCTTCTCTTCCTTTTTGTGGGTGTTTTCTGAGGTCCTGCTCCTGGTTCTTCATCTGTGAACACAGAACAGAAATATTTGTTAAGCAATTCCGCTTTATTCTCATCAGCTTCTACATATTCTTCCCCTTCACCCTTGATTCTGACAATACCACTTTTGTCCTTCCTCTTTTCACTAACATATCTGAAGAATGTCTTTTCCCCCCATTTTATTGCATTGGCTATTTCCTCCTCTTTTTGAATCTTTGCTTTCCTGACTACTTTGCTAGCTTCTCTACGTTTTTCCAAATATAGATGCCTGTCTTCCTCTCCCTGTGATCTCTTGTATTTCATGAAGGCCTCCTTATTTTTTTCACCTTTTCAGCTACTTCTTTTGAAAACCATAGCGGTCTCCTTTTTCTTTTACCTTTTATTTACCATTTTAACAGAAAGGTTGGTAGCTCTTAAAATATCCCCTTTCAGTTTTGCCCACTGTTTTTCTACATCCCCCAGCTGTTCCCATCCTGCTAATGACTCCCTGAGGTATTGGCCCATCTTGGCAAAGTTAGTTTTCCTAAAGTCTAAGACCCCCACTTTTGAATGGATCTCCCACTATAGCATCAGAAACACTTTCACCATTGGTAAGCATCAAGTCCAGTATGGCCTCTTCATGTGTGGGTTCTGTTACCAGTTGACGGAATAGTTCTCCCTGTAGAGAATCCAGGATCTCCTTACTTCAAGATGATTCTGCAGCAGGAATGTGCCAATCAACATCTGGCATATTGAAATCCCCTATCGGTAGCACTTCCCCTTTCCTGGCAATGTTGTGTATGTCTTCAATTAACTCTCTTTCCACCTCTTCCTCCTGTGAGGGTGATCTCTATATCACCGCAATGCAAATAGATTTCTCTTTCCCTCTTTTTAGTTTAACCCACAATGTTTCCTCTCTCCCTTTTAAGCTCTGTAGTTCCAAAGCTTGATTATTATTTTTTTTACATATAGTGCCACTCCTCCTCCCCTTCTTTCTACCCCGTCCTTTCTGAATAAAGTATAGCCTGGTATAGTTACATCCCAGTCATAATTTTCTGTGAACCATGTTTCTGTAACTGCCACTAATTGCAAGTCAGCCTCTTCCATTAAAGCTTCAACATCTGGGATCTTATTTCCCATACTACAGGTATTTATACACTTTATACGCTTTCCATATGTTGCCCCTTTACCCATTTCCATAACGGTATTTAATGTTTCACTTACCTGGAGGCTTTCTTCACCCATCCCCAACTAATCTAGTTTAAAGCAAGTTATCTATATATAAATTTGAAAACCTCTCTTTGTGAATCACACTCTTGTATGCTTGATTGTGTCGTGCTTGTGGATGGAAAAGGCAATGTTGCTTACTTATAACAGGTGTTTTCCATAGTAAGACTAATCAGGCATACCATGCCCTACACGTCTCCAAGAATTGCATTTGTCCTGAGATATGCTCATATGTACACACACACGAACTATGGAGAGCTGTTGCATCCCAGCAATGTGTGATGACACCACCCATTTGTGTATGTGATTAATCCCGCTGTATATGGAAAACACTCGTTGCAGGTAAGCAATTTTGCTTCACTTGTGAAAAATACAACTTGCGTCTTCTACTAGTAGAATAAATGTAATTGGAAAAGCTATATAGTGAGTGTGGCAGCATACCCTTATTGTCTGTCTATCTCATGCAACATAATCACAGTATGTTGAACTTGTTTTAAGACCTTACCTCTGTCCTCCCCTGCAAATGGGGGGAAAGATGATTTTGATCATTGATATGGAGAATCATTAATACGTTCCCCTGCATTGGCAGGGAAGGGACAGAAGTAAGGTTTTAAATTACAGAGACCAATATTGGATATATAAATAAAGGACAGTATGTCCTGAGGGCATGAATGTAGAGGTGGAATGGCACTTGTTGCTTTAGTGTGTAAGTGGTAGTTAACATAAGAACATAAGATATGCCATACTGGGTCAGACCAAGGTCCATTAAGCCCAGTGTCCTGTTTCCAACAGTGGCCAATCTAGGTCATACGTACCTAGCAGTTTCCCCAAAAGACACAGGTTCCTTATTGTCCCTCCAGTCCAGTTCCGAACTTCTGGGTTTAGTACCTCCTTTGGCAGCTTGGAGGCTGAGCATAGTCATTCTTTTGATGACACTGGTATAAATACCCAAGGGACTGCCTCCACGCTCCAGTTATCTCAGTCTCCAAGCAGCTGGAGGTTGTATGAGCCCAAAGGTTCCGGGCTCACCTGAGGGATAATTAAGAAGAATACTTGCAAATTTAATTTTAAAGTTTAATTGTTTGTTAATTGTTAAAGTTCAGTATTAGTTGAATTATTTAGTTTTTAGTTTAGCTTTAACTGTACAGAGGTGTGACCCCCTCCATCCCCCTTCCCCTTCTTCTGCTTGAGCCCGGTTCGATGAAGGGGGTGAAAGCAGGACCAGGGGCAGTACTCCGGCTCTCGAACCCACCTTTTTGGGTGAGGAGCCGGTGATCGGAGTGGCCGCCTGTGCTGAGAGGGACGGCTGCCTGACTTGGAGCACAGATTATGGCGGGAACGGCGATTTGCTGAGGCGGCGGTTCCAGGAAGAGGTCCATTCTCTCTCCCGACACTGAAACCACGCTTCCGGCCGAGCGTGGGGAGAGATGGACGAGGCAGCAACTGTCAGGCCGGGGGTAAGAGGGGCCTGTAGTCCGCATTGCGAGCGGGTGTCTCGGTGCCATTTTCCTGAGGTGAGCACAGTGCAGGCTGCACCACGTGGGACTTGCGTGGGAAATGGCTGCACGGAGAGTGTGTGGTCCGGAGGTGACAGAGGGTTCCGATTGCTAGGGAGTCCCTCGTTTTTTGCGTTTGAGCATCGGAAGTTGCTTGGGGGGGATAGAGCTAGTTATATTTAGTCTAAAAAAAAATTAAAAGGGAAGTTGCTAAGGCAGGAGTCTAGCACTGCATCTAACAGTAGACTGAAGCTGGTTCAGGGCTCTAGCCATAATTCAGAGGCTGAGGAGCAGCAAAGGAGAACCGCGGAGGCGGAATGCCTTCTAGGCCACAGTGCTTGGTTTGTGGCACTAGAAGAGGTGCGGTGTCAGACACAGGAGTGTGTAGAGGCTGCGTCCAAGAAGTGGCATCTATGGAGCAGGTCTTGGAGGTAAGTGGGGACAGTCAAAAAGGGACATCTTTATCTCTACCGGAGACTGTGTCACCTGCTTTGCCATCTCTGGAGCTGGTGGCTGGACCTTCCTTCTCTCCAGATTTCCCTCCATCCCAGGCAGTTTTGCCAGGAGGATTGATGGCGTTTTCGCCAGAGTTCGTGACTCTCCTTCAGCAGGCATTCGGTAATGGTCAGAAGAGCGCAGAAACCAGTTCCATGGGGGGAGGGGGGAACCAGGCGGGAAACACCCAGGTCCCCCCCCCCCTAGGGTTAGGAGCGAGCACAGTTCCTTCAAAGAAGCCTAGGAGCGTGAAGGAGCAGTCGGTGACCTCAGATGAGGTCCACTCTGAAGATGGAGATCCAGATTTAGAGCTGGAGGAAGAGTTAGAGGAAGAAGAACTCATGGAGCAGGAAGACCAAGCTAGAGTGGTTTGAGTTTTCCGACGAGACAAGTTACCGGCACTGATTGCGGAGATGCTCAAGGTGCTTAATATGCCAGCCACGGGGCTGGCGGAAGATTCCACCTTAGAGGACCCGTTGTTGTAGGCCTTTAGGAAGACTCAAAGGGCCTTCCCGGTGCACAGAGTAGTGTGGGAGATGATTCAGGAAGAATGGGATATGCCCGAGGCAGGACTTAAGGGGTCCAGGGTTATGGCCTGCCTTTACCCTTTGGTGGACCAGGATCAGGAGTTGTTTAGGCCTCCCAAGGTGGATGCAGTGGTCTCGGCGGTTACCAAGAAGACTACAATTCCGGTGGAAGGTAGTGCCACTCTTAAGGATGCCCAAGACAGAAAGCTGGACACTTTGTTGAAACAAGTGTTTGTTGTCAATGCTTTATCCATTCAAGCTTCTATTTGTGGAGCATGGGTGGCCAGAACCTGTCTTCGCTGGTCTCAGCGGGTTCAGGGAGAGCAGATGGAGGAGTCGGCTGGAGAGGCATCCAGGTTAGAATACTAAGTTAGAAACTAAGTTCAATGTAAAACTAGTTCGATGTAAAACTAAGCTTTTTCTTTGTTGGATTGTTTAATTGTGAACCGCAACTGAACTCTGGAAGATGCGGGTTATAAATGATTGCTAAATAATAATAAATAAATAAATACGGAGCGGCTTATTTGGCTGACATTCATTACGACCTTATACGGGGGTTGCCGAAAAGTATGGCTTTGGTAATTGCAGCAAGGAGGTATCTGTGGTTGCAGAATTGGGCAGCAGATGGTTCCTCCAAAGCAAGGCTTGGTAAGCTCCCTTTCAGGGGTAAGCTGCTTGTTGGTGAAGATTTAGATAAGCTGGTAAAAGAGCTAGGGGAGTCCAAAGGCAGAAGGCTACCTGAGGACAAGCAGAAGCAGGGGAATCCGGCTCAAACGACCAAGGGTCAGCAGAGGGACTTTCGTCGTTTCCGCTCCCCATGGTTTGGTCAGTTTCAGAGAGGCCGTTTCCCTTATAGGAACCGGGGGTTTCGAGGAGAAGGCAGGGGATTTTCTGCCGCCTCTTCCTCAAACCTTAGGAAGTCACAATGAAGCCAGAAGGCCCAGGCAGGACAGGTGCCTGTGGGAGGTTGTCTGCGGGATTTTTATCCGGCCTGGGTCCAAATCACATCGGATAAGTGGGTGTTAGAGGTCATTCAAGAAGGATATGCTCTGTAGTTTCAATGCCCAATGCTAGAGTCTTGCGTTCAATCTCCTTGCAAGGTGCGCGTCAAGTGCAGAGCAGTACGAGAGACCTTGCAAAGACTATTGAACTTGACCGCTGTAGTGCCGGTACCGCCAGACCAGTGCGGCTGCAGTCGATACTCCATATACTTTGTCGTACCGAAAAAGGAAAGATCTTATTGACCAATTTTGGATCTTCAGAAAGTAAATCGCTGTCTTCGGGTGACTCATTTTCATATGGAGACGCTGAGGTCTGTCATCGTGGCAGTAAGACGAGGAGAATTTCTCACATCTCTGGATTTGTCGGAAGCTTACCTGCATATTCCGATTCGGCTGGAACATCAGACGTTTCTCAGATTTGTGGTGCCCATGGAACATTTTCAATTCCGGGCATTACCGTTTAGCTTGGCGATGGCTCCACGAACTTTCACCAAGGTGATGGTAGTAGTAGCGGCGGCATTGCAAAAGGAAGGAGTGTTAGTGCATCCTTACCTGGACGACTGGTTGATTCGTGTGAAGTCCAAGGAAGAGAGCGAGTTGGCAACAGCCAGGGTGGTAGAGGTCCTACAGAATCTCGGTTGGGTGGTCAACGTGGCGAAGAGCTGGTTGAGCCCATTGCAGACCCTAGAATACCTGGGAGCTCACTTCGATACAAGCGTAGGATAGGTGTTTCTACCTCGGCTGCGGGCGCTAAGGTTGAGAAGACTAGTGCGCAGTTTCCTGGGGAGAACGAATCCCACCACATGGCATTATCTTCAGTTGCTTGGCACCATGGCGGCGACGCTCGAGCTAGTTCTGTGGGCAAGAGCCCACATGCGTCCCTTACAGAGAGCATTGCTCAGAAGGTGGTCACACCAGGAGGATTCTCTGTCTCTGAGATTGCCCTGTCCACCGGAGACATGTCAGGTTCTCCAGTGTTGGTTGCAGCCAGGGAGTCTGGAAGAGGGAATGTCCTTGGAATCGCTGGCTTGGATTCCGTTAACGACGGATACCAGTCTAATAGGCTGGGGAGCTCACTTCGAAGGACAGTTCATTCAAGGGCAATGGACCGAGACGGAAAAGGTGTGGTCAATCAACAGATTGGAATTAAGAGCAGTAACGCTAGCACTGCAAGCTTTTCAACACCTTCAGGGAAAGCCCATTCGGGTGCTTTCCGACAACGCGACCGCAGTGGCCTACATGAATCGACAAGGGGGCACAAGCAGCGTCTCACTAGAAGCCGAGGCCGAACAACTGTTCATTTGGGCTAAGGCGAATTTGCAGGCCGTGTCGGCGTCACCTGTTGCAGGGGTGGACAATGTGGAGGCCGTTTTTTTGTTTTGTTTTTTTTTTGAGTCTGGTCAAGGTGGACCCAGGAGAGTGGGTCCTCAATCTGGAGGTGTTCGAGATGATAGTGTGCCGTTGGGGAACGCCAGTAATGGATTTGATGGCAACTTTTGACTCGGCAAAGGCCAACCGTTTCTTTAGCCAAAGGCGAGAAAGAATGTCGGAAGGTCTAGATGCTCTCATACAGAGGTGGCCAGAAGAACAACTCCTGTATATGTTTCCACCATGGGTGTTGATAGGTCGGGTGCTACAGAGAATAGAAGTACACAGAGGACAGGTAATATTGATAGTGCCGGATTGACCAAGATGGCCATGGTATGCAGATCTAATAAGGCTTTTAGTGGACTGACCATGGCACCTTCCAACTCGAGGGGGGATCTGTTATTATAGGGTCCTTTACACATACCTCAGGTGAATCGATTCTTGCTTATGGCTTGGCTCTTGAGAGAGCGAGGCTGAGAGCCAGAGGGTACTCCTCTGCAGTGATTTCCACTTTGTTGAGGGCAAGGAGGAGGTCGACCTTGGCGTTTGTTCGTATTTGGCGGTTATTCGAAGAGTGGTGTGACAGTAAAAGTGTGCAAGCATTGAAAGCTATGGTTTCACAGATTCTATCTTTTTTACAAGATGGGTTTGAGAAAGGATTAGCCGCTGCATCATTGAGAGTTCAGTTGGCGGCACTCTCCTGTTATAGAGGGAAGAGAAAAGGAGAGGTGCTAGGAGCGCACCCTGATAAGCATTTTTTGAGAGTGGTGTCTCTTGAGGCCGCCCTGTAGGCCGACGGTTCTGACGTGGGATCTACATTTGGTACGCGAGCTGTTTGAGCCTTTGTCAAGAGCATCGTTAAAAGACAAAGTGGTTTTTCTAGTGGCTATATGTTCTGCACGGAGAATTTCAGAGTTACAGGCTTTGTCCTGCAGAATGCCTTTTATGATGATAAAGTGGTGTTGAGGCCAGTGCCGTCCTTTTTGCCCAAGGTAGTGTCGGCTTTTCATGTGAATCAGGTGGTTTCTTTACCAGTGTTTGAGTGCGGAGGCAAGGAGGCAGATTCGGCGAAGCTACATCTCCTAGACATGCGTAGGGCATTGAAAAAGTATAGGCGGAGGACAGTGGGATTCTGCAATACGGACAGACTGTTTGTCCTGTTTGGGGTGGCAAGAAAAGGGGAAGCAGCTTCCAAGGCTTCGATTGCCAGATGGCTCAAAGAGGCTATAGCGTCAGCGTACCTGTTGAAGGGCAAGACAGTACCAGAAGGACTTAAAGCACATTCAACTAGGGCGCAAGCGGCGTCATGGGCCGAGTGCAGTTTAATGCCGGCTATTGAGATCTGTAAGGCGGCTACTTGATCGTCTTTACATTCCTTTGTCAGGCATTATCTGGACATGCAGGCAGAAAGGGATACATGTTTTGGATCAGTGGTGCTTCAGGCTGGTCTAGCTGGTCCCTCCCGTTGTTAATTGTCACTGCTCTGTTACATCCCCAGAGGTTTGGAACTGGACTGGAGGGACAATAAGGAAGGTGAAATTAGACAGACTTACCTGCTAATTGTTGTTCCTTGAGGAACTCCAGTCCAGTCCCGTCCCATATCCCTCCCTAATATTCTGTCTTTTGGACTAGGACCTGAAGCGAACAGGTATGGTATTCTACATGGCAAGCTGGAGAAGTAACTATAATGCTTACAGTCCATAAGGTGTGTGTGTGGGGGGGGGGGGTAAGTGAATGGGGAAAGTGAATGGGGAGTCTAATGGGGTCATGATCCTCTGTTTAAGAGGAGGGCAGACCTTAGCCAGGCAAAGATAGTAGAAGTTCTGTTTCAGAAAGAATTAAAGGAATGGGTTCAGTTTCTTGTGCTTAGTTAATAGTTTTCGATTGTTAAAATTGATAGGAATGTTTGCTACTTAATTGTTGCTCCGGTGAGTCTGCTTTGTCAATAGGTTACTGGAGCGAGGAGGCGGTCCCTTGGGTATTTATACCAGTGTCATCAAAAGAATGACGTTGCAAGCTGCTAGAGGAGGTACTAAACCCAGAGGTTCGGGACTGGACTGCAGTTCCTCAAGGAACAACAATTAGCAGCTAAGTCTAATTTCACCTTTTCTGTGCAGGAATGAAAGCAGAGCTTGTACATGGGAAATGGAAGTTTCGATGTGTGAATGCCACTGTGGAAGTTTAAGTGATACATGTTGACAATGAAGAAGCAATTAACTAAGTATATGATCAAAAGTGAAGCACAGCAAATGCCTCGTTCATGCTGCCCTCAAGTACAGTTGAAGACTTTTTAATATTAGAGTTGGATTCAATAAAATGATATGTAGAGATTTTAATATACAGTATAGTCAGTAAAAAGGAATGATGGGAGGCTTGGTAAACAGACATAACAATCACAAAATGTTGCTATAATATGATAGGACAAAAATTTGTAAGAAGAAATTGTCAGGGCTCAATTGCAGTTTGTGAGATTTAACTGGCAAATAGTGGGAGATAAATGTGTACCCCATGAATCAATTGTTTTTTCTGTACACAAAAGAGAGAAACTCGGATAAATTAATGGTAGATTGTCCTGGTCTCTTTCAATGGTGGTGTCATAGAAAGCTGCACATCAGTTTCGAGATGAACCCCTTCCTCCCTTATACCCATCTCCCACTTGCCATAGACTCTTTCATTTCTAAAATTCAAACCACAAATCAAGCCAAATCAATTAACAATTGGGAATCTTGACCAAAATTGAAAGATTGGAACAGTTTATTTTGAGTTGTATTTAGCTGTCCGAAGAAGCGTAGCTGCAGTTTGAGTCTTATTGCAGCACCATGAGCATGTTTGGAATGGGGGGGGGGGGGGGGGGTTAGCACTGCCTGATGTTAATCTTGAAAGTTCAGCATATGTAAATGCTCCTACAAGTACCAAATAAGCTTGTGATGCTGTGATAGCAGGCAGGAACTGCACCATGATTTTTCTGTGCTTATGTTCGTGGTGGTTGGGGCAGTTTAAGGCAGTCTGCTACCTGAAGTGAGGGATAAGGCAGTGCTAATTTTATTTTGGTGTTATAAATCACACAATGGTGTTTTGCCTTTTCTTTTTGAACATATAGAAACAGAGAAACATAAAGGTAGAAAAAGACCACATAGTCTGTCGCGTCTGTCCTTGCATACCAACTACAATAATCCCCTTTTTACCTTTAGAGATCCTCTGGGGTATGTTTACTAAACCGTCTTAATGTTCCCGGTGCTAGTTGCAGCGATAATGTGAAGGATGCCATATAAGGAGTGGGCGTTCCAGTCTTAAGGTAGCAATCGTGGATTATCGCGCGATAAAGTGGGCTGCGCACGTTGCCATGCATTAACCTTAACTTCCTTTTCACTTCTCCGGGCCAGTTTAGGGAAACAGGGTAGTCAATCCCCTTCAGCAGCTGAGGACTGAATACTTCAAGTTTTCTTGAGAGCCTAAGCCACTCCCCCTGAGGTCAATGCTCCAGTCTTTCAGTCCTCAGCAGCTGAAGAGGATCGATGTTAGCCATCTCCCTGTCAGAGAATCATTTTGTTGTTTCCCTAGGCTATATAGCACCTTAGTCCTAGCAGGGCTGATATTTGACTATATTCTCAGGGGCTAATTAAGGATCTGTTAAAAAAAAAAAAAAAAAAAAATAGGGACAGCTCCTGAAGCGGTGTAGACGGCCCTTGCCTACCTGTTTAGGGGCGGAGAAGGGTAGAGCCTGCCTTCTCTCGGGCGTCTGCATATTCCTTGGTAGATTGGTGCTGGGAGCCCCAGTTACCCTCTAACTGTCTGTCTGTGCCGCCGCATGATCGCATCTCCCGCTAGCACAGAGGTACTCAAATGCAGTCCTAGAGGGCTGCAAACCAGTCAGGTGTTTGGGATATCCCTAATGAATATGCATGAGATAGATTCAAATACAATGGAGGCAGTGCATGCAAATATATCTCATGCATATTCATTAGGGATATCCCAAAAACCTGACTGGTTTGTGGCCCTCTAGGACTGGATTTGAGTACCTATGCGCTAGCAGCAGGATGGCGATCTCCGGTGTCGCGCTGCTTGGCTTAGTTCAGGTGAGCTTGTGCTTCGGGGAGACGCTTGCCTTCCATTCGGGTTCATTGCGCGTCAGCAGCTGCTTGTTTGAGTGACTTCGCCGTTCTTAAGTGTGCCGGGTCGCGGTTTTTATCTCTGCGGGCGTTTTCTTCCCGGGGGGTTCTGTTTGGAGCGATCGAGATGGAGGGCAAGCTCTCGTCTGATTCTGAGAGGCCTTTGTTAGCCTCGGAAAAGGCGGGAACGGTGGCCATTTTGAAGGAGCCGTCCGTTCCTCCCGCGGGCCTTCAGAAGCCTGGCAAGCACAAATCTAAGTCTGCTAAGGAGTCTCCGGTGGCAGTTAAAATTCCCAGGGGTCTTCCTGAGGCTCAGGAAGGTGTGTCTACCTTTTTTTCGCCAGAATTTATTCTGGCGCTGCATAAAGCTTTTTTGTTGAAATCTTCTCAGTCAGGATCTGGGCCCTCCGGTTCCCCTTCTTTGGAGGTGCTTCAGTCAGCAGACGTTGCAGGGGATCCTGGTGAGGGTACTTCCCAAGCGGGGCTGGCGGCTCAGTCCAGTTTAGATCCCTTGGGGCCTCTTGTCACTGATGCCCAGCTAGGGGAGGACGGAGAGGTCCTGTCAGAAGCAGGAGTCGATCCTTGGCCAGGGGAGCTTGAAGAGGGTGAGATTGCGCCGGGTGACGATCCTAATGTGTTTCGGAAGGAAGAGCTTGGCGCTCTTTTCTCAGTCCTTGGCGGCCTTGAATATCCTCTTACCCTCGGGATCGCAGGAACCCCTTGAGGATCTGTTGTTGCAGGGCTTTAAGGCGGAACAACGCTGTTTTCCTGTGCACCGGGTTATAAAGCAGATGATTGAATCGGAGTGGGAGTGTCCGGAGGCCTCCCTGAGGGGTGGTCGCGCCTTAGCTCGCCTCTACCCCGTTCCGCAGGAGGAGAGAGACTTGTTGCGGATGCCTAAGGTAGATGCCTTAGTTTCAGTGGTGACTAAAAAGACCACGATTCTGGTTGAAGGTGCGGTGGCACTTAAGGATCTGCAGGATCGTAAGTTAGAGGCTCTCTTGAAGCAGGCATTTGATTCAAGCACTCTTGCGCTGCAGGCTTCCATTTGTGGTGCGTATGTGTCCAGAGCTTCCATCCGCTGGCTCCAAGGGGAGGTCTCTGCAGATTCAGGGACGTCGTCTTCGGCGGAAGGTGCGAAGTTTGAGTCGGCGGCAGCTTACCTGGCTGATGCCTTCTATGACTTGGTGCGGATTGCTGCAGTCTATGGCTTCGCTGGTGGCGGCCAGGCGCTTTCTTTGGTTACGTAATTGGTCAGCGGACATTTCGTCTAAGTTGCGCCTCAGTAGACTCCCCTATAAGGGTAAGTTGCTGTTTGGGAAGGCTCTAGAGAAGATTGTTAAAGACCTCGGGGACTCTAAGGGAGGTCGTTTACCGGAGGATAAGCCAAAGGTGGCTAGAGGAATGCCCGGGCAACGTGGTCGTAGGTTTCGAGGAGCCCGATTTGCCTCCTATCCCAGGGGCCGTTTCGGATCTCGCGGAAATTCCTTTTGCGGAGCTCGGGGATTCGGTAGAACCTACTTCAATGCTCAGCAATCCGCTGCTAAGAAGCCGCAATGAAGGTTTGCTGGTCCAGGCCCCGATCCCTGTCGGGGGTCGTCTTCAGGAGTTTTTCTCGGCCTGGACCGCGATAACCTCAGACAAATGCGTGCTAGAGATCATTCAAAAAGGATATGCGCTAGATTTCGCTTACCCTTTGACAGACGCTTTTCTACAGTCTGTGCTCCCGGACCGAAATCGCAGGCAATCTCCGATACGCTGTCGCGACTGTTGCATCTGCAGTCAGTAATTCCGGTGCCTCGCAACCAGTACGGCTTCGGTCGGTACTCGATTTATTTTGTGGTTCCCAAGAAGGAAGGTTCTTTTCGCCCGATTCTGGATCTCAAGCACGTAAATCGCGCCTTACGAGTTCCGCATTTTCGCATGGAGACGCTGCGCGCCGTTATTCGGGCGGTTCGGCCTGGAGAGTTTCTCTCAGCCATAGATCTCACGGAGGCTTATCTGCACATACCCATCAGGGAAGCTCATCAGCGGTTTTTGCGCTTCGCCCTTCCAATGGGTCACTTCCAGTTCCGGGCATTGCCCTTCGGCCTATCCACTGCTCCTCGCACCTTCATGAAGCTGATGGTGGTAGTGGCGGCGGCTCTGCGGAAGGACGGTGTTCGGGTACATCCGTATCTCGACGACTGGCTAATCAGAGCGGATACTTAGGCGGCCTCAGTCGAGGCGACGGCTCGGGTGGTGCAGCTGCTAGAGCGATTGGGTTGGGTCATCAACCATGTGAAGAGTCACTTGCAGCCAGTGCAGCAACTTATCTCGGAGCTTTCTTCGACACAACACGAGGATCGGTCTTTCTGCCAGAGAGCAGGGTGTTAAAGATCTTGGAGCAGGTGCGGGTGTTTTTGCTGAGACCGGCTCCTTCGGCGTGGACCTATTTGCAACTCTTGGGGTCCATGGTGGCAACATTGGATCTGGTCCCGTGGGCCAGGGCTCATATGAGGCCTCTGCAGCAGGCGTTGCTTTCCAGATGGTCTCCACAGCTTCATCCTGTCTCGCGGAGACTAGTCTGTCCGGAGCTCGTCCGTCAAAGTCTGGTATGGTGGTTGAATCCCGCACATCTCAGGGCAGGGGTGCCCTTGCAGGATCCTACGTGGGTGCTAGTGCCCATGGACGCCAGTCTCTCCGGCTGGGGAGCTCACTGTCAGTCTCAAGTGGCGCAGGGTTGCTGGTCCGAGGAAGAGGCCTCGTGGTCGATCAATCAGTTGGAGCTCCGGGCAGTGCGTCTCGCTCTTCGTCATTTCGAGCGCTTGATGGAAGGGGCGGCAGTTCGAATATTTTCCGACAATGCGGTGACGGTTTCCTATATCAATCGGCAAGGCGGTACCAAGAGTGTGCCATTGCTTGTCGAATGCCAAGACTTGTTCGTTTGGGCGGAGAGCCATCTAGTAGCGTTATTGGCGGTGCACGTGGCAGGCAAGGACAATGTGCAAGCCGATTTTCTCAGTCGCCATGTCCTCGATCCGGGGGAATGGGAGCTGAACGTGGCGGTTTTTCACAAGTTGATGCTGCGCTGGGGGCGGCCGGTGATGGATCTCATGGCCACTCTCGGCAATGCCAAAGCTCCTCGGTTCTTCAGCAGGCGCAGGGAGCACATGTCGGAGGGACTGGATGCGCTAGTCCAACCCTGGCCTTTGGACACTCTTCTGTACGTGTTTCCTCCGTGGCCGATGCTGGGACGGATCATTCAGCGTATAGCGACTCACCAGGGCACAGTGATTCTCATTGCTCCGGATTGGCCTCGTCGTCCTTGGTATGCCGATCTCGTGCGGCTCTTGATAGATTCTCCTTGGCGACTTCCGGTTCGGGTCAATTTGTTGAGTCAGGGTCCAGTACTCATGCCGCAGGTGGATCGCTTCTTGCTTACGGCTTGGCTCTTGAAGGGAATCGCTTAGGTTACTCTGATTCCGTAGTGGCTACCTTGCTTCGGTCTAAGCGCCCTACGACTTCGCTCGCATACGTTCGCGTCTGGTGGGTCTTTGAGGATTGGTGTACACAATGGAATCTTTGACCTATGTCTTCTACTTTACCGCAACTGCTCTGGTTTCTCCAAGATGGCTTAGATAAGGGCTTGGCTTTCAGTACATTGAAGGTGCATGTGGCGGCACTAACTTGTTTTAGAGGACCGGTGCAGAGTCACCGTCTCTCTTCGCATGGCGATGTGCAACGGTTTTTTCGGGCGGCCAGGCTTATTAGACCTCCGTTACGTTGGGTGGTGCCGTCTTGGGCTTTGAATCTGGTTTTGGAGGCTTTGATGCACCCGCCATTTGCTTCGGCTTCCTCGGAACGGCTGAAAGAATTTTCATGGAAAACAGCTTTCCTAGTGGCCTTGTGTTCGGCCAGACGGATTTCAGACTTGCAAGCTCTGTCCTGTCGCGAGCCCTATCTTCAATTCTTGCCTGAGAAGGTCCTTTTATGGACGGTGCCTTCGTTTTTGCCTAAGGTGGTGTCTGCTTTTCATGTTAATCGGTGGCGTTGCCGATTTTCTCCGATCTCTCGGGTTCGCCGATGGATCGTTCTCTCCGTAGATTGGATCTGGAACACGTCTTGAAAAGTTACCTGAAGATTACAAAGCCTTTTCGCAGGTCCGATAGGTTATTTGTTCTGTTTGCAGGTCCGAAGAAGGGTCAAGCAGCTTCCAAAGCCTCGATTGCTCGATGGGTGAAGCGGGCTATTGGAGCAGCTTACGAAGCCGGGGGGAGAGCGCCTCCTGAAGGGCTGAAGGCTCATTCCACTCGTTCTCAAGCCACTTCCTGGGTGGAGTATGCGTTCGTGCCTCCAGTGGATATCTGTAGGGCGGCGACGTGGTCATCTTTGCACACGTTCGCAAAACATTACAGATTGGATGTTCAGGCCAGAGAGGATGCGAAGGTTGGGGCTTCGGAGATTATTGCAGGTCTTGCGGGTCCCTCCCGGATTTAGGTACTGCTTTGGTACTGCCCTAGCATTTCCCTGGACTGGCCCGGAGAAGTGAAAAGGAAGGTGAAATTTGGTCTTACCTGCTAATTACCTTTCCTTGAGCTCTCTCTGGGCCAGTCCAGGGCCCACCCCTTCTTTGGTTCGTCTACCGGAGCGCAAGAGTACTAGAAGATTACCTTTTTTTTCGGTTAGGCATAACTTTGGGGCTTCTTCAACTGTGTGCGAAGGAGTTGTTTTTCCTGTTTTTTATTTCAATATTAAAAAAAAAAAAAAGAAGAATACAATCGTCAGCAAGGGCTCATCTGGGCGTGGAACTCACATAGCGTTTGGTGTGTGTGGTTCATTCCTAGAGAATATGTCGATTTATCAGTTCCTATGTTGTGGCCTTTTCGTTTCAGATGTTGAGTTGGCTGCTTTGTCAGACGAAGACTGGAGCATTGACCTCAGGGGGAGTGGCTTAGGCTCTCAAGAAAACTTGAAGTATTCAGTCCTCAGCTGCAGAAGGGGATTGACTACCCTAGCGTTTCCCTGGACTGGCCCGGAGAGAGCTCAAGGAAAGGTAATTAGCAGGTAAGACCTAATTTCACCTTTGCGTGCTGACCTGAAATCACAGCAATAGAGGTGTAGCACACTGGTTAATACAATGACTGCTGAAACAGGGGTTATGAGTTCAATCCCCCAGTGGGCTTAATGAGTAAGGCTGTCTGAGCCATTACCCTTTACTTTAAATCAGTGCTGTCTGAGGCATTTTCTTTTTAAATTTAAATTAGTGCTGCCAGCAAACACACCCTCACAGTGCCGTAACCTAAGGTGCCCTATAAGGCACTCCAGAGGGCACATTATAAAGTGTACTGTCCGCCAAGGCACCTTATAATGTTCCCTATAGGGCGCCTTATGAGGCACCTTAAGGTTACATCACTGTGAGGGTGTTTTTGCTGGCAGCACTAATTTAAATTAAAAAGGAAATGCCTCAGACAGCCCTTCAGTCAGTGAAGTAACCAGTGGGCTACATCTCTATAGCTACTAACAAATCCCTGGCTGGCTACAGAAGGACTGCAGGTCACCACACAAACTGTCTGCTGTGGTTACCAGGATAGGGTTAACCCACCCGTACCCATGATGCACTGCACATGCAGATCAGTAGGCTACAGATGATCACAAGATTGGGTATGCACCCCGAGAGCACCTCGGCCTGGTAGGGGGAACTGACCATGTGTGTTACTGGCACAGAGTAGCTACAGACTGTCACATTGTGCGGGTACTGTGCTCACCCTGAGGGCGAGGTGGGGTGCCCAGCACCAGGTCCGCAGCACCTGGCTTAGCTGAGATAGGCTATGCTGCAGATTGCCATCAGTGCCAGTGTGTGATAGGTAGTCCTTGCAGACACACCTAGGATACACCTGTGTCCATCTGTATTTCCCAGTCACGTCTAGCCCTTGTGGACTATGATACACCCAGAATAGTGCATATCCTGTGTGGGTGCGATGGTCACATGATTTAAGTGAGGGGGGGGTTGTTTGGACCCATAGGTGGATTGTGTAGCACCACCCAACCCGCCCTCTGGGGCTCAGGGTGGGGGACAAGATCTCCCACCAACAGATCCACATTCTACATCCCTGCAATGGTGGCAGTAGAGGGGACCATCAATCCCAGTCCTGCTGGGGAACGGGCACCCTACAGGGCAGTCAATGCAGATCTGTACGCATCCATAAGGCAATGGCAGACAGACAGTAGGCCTGGAAATGCTCAGCTGCCCCCCACCACTATCTGACATTTGCCAGCTGCTGCACCCTGCAAGGTGTTCCAGCCATACACATACTAACTGCAGACAGTCTGCTAGCTAGTCCATAGTGCATGTTTTTGGAGAAGATGTGTGCACCCAAAACTGGGATGTGAGTACATGCACCAAGCAGATAAGTCAGTGATTGGGCCCCAGAAAAGAGAACCCATAAATATCACTTGAGAGAGATACTATATAGCACTATGGGGGAACCTAGCCATGCCGTGGTCACTGCTCAGTCAGGGTGAGAGTGACCTCCCAGCAGGACATGCTGTGGCCACCCTGTCTGTGCAGGTGGTGGCCGGGCACTACAGTGTCCCAGCCATTGCCCTATGCCCTGTGCAGATGCATCCTGCCCAGGCCACCCTGTTTGGGCCATACCCACAGTACCTTGCTCCTCATTATGCACATTGGCAGGCTAACACTGGAAACAGTGCAAGCAGTGTGGGCTGAGTAAGGTGTAGGCAGCCACAACACACTGGATAGACAGATACACACACACACACTCCCACACCTATGCCAGCATTGTGCAGATATAGAGGCTTTTGGCAGCCCTGGCCACCACACCAGTCCTGGGCACAGTGCAGGCATGGCTATGGTATGCAATACTGTTGGGGTCACTCCCTGGGGTGGTAAACACTGTCAGAAACCAAAACTGAAACACACTCCACAGATATCAGAAAGGTTGCTATGATGCAGCTCTATCACAAATTGTGCTTAACTTAGGAATTGTTATCTGCCATTAATCATAGCAACCTTTTGATATGTGTAACGTATTCCCAAGTTTAGGGCGACATTGCTAAGGTATGCAAGTGCTAGTATTGGGAGATGCTGCTGTGCGCAGGGCCCAACAGCCTGACTCTCTCCATGAGCCTTTGGATAGTGGAGCCTGTGGGTGTGGGTGTTTATGCCCCTGTTGGCCACTGCTCTAGGGCAGAGGTTCCCAACTCCGGTCCTGGTGGGCCAAACACTGTTCAGGTTTTCATGCTGTCCCTAATGAATATGCATGAGATATATCTGCATACAATGGGGGTGGCGCATACTAATGCAGCACAGGCATATTTATTAGGGACAGCATGAAACCTGAATGGTGTTTGGCCCTCCAGGACTGCAGTTGGGAAACTTTGCTCTAGGGATTGCACATGTTTATGGTGTCTGTGCTCTGTAGGGTCAAATATAGGCGTTTCAGGCATGTTTATTTTATCTGCAATAAAGGTTCCGTCTTTATTATCATGGTTTAGTACTGGGTAAAATATGGGGACAGGGTTGGCAGGAGCCACAACTGGGACTTGAACTTGTGACCTTCTGCTCCTGAACACACTGGCTGTGTGTACTGCACCACACTGTTGCCACAGGGACAGTTCATTCCCTGGGGATACCATGACTGTTCGTCAGACAGCCCCTGTCTTTTGCAGTGCACGGCACCCACCTAAACGGGGCTAGGCCATGGTCTGCTGTGGGCAGATGCCACTGCCCCCTCCTCCACCAGCACCCCTCCGCCGCCATGCCATTGTGCTGGTGGTGCGCAGTCCCAGGCCATCCAGTATGCCAGTAGGCAGCTGCCTATGGTGTGGGTTCTCGAGTAGGGGTGCCTACATGGACATGCGTGCTTCCCCCCCGTACCGCCTGCCAATTTATGTGCCCTTGGGGGTACCTGCTGAGTAATCTCCCCTGTGACACTGTGGGCACACACTCGAGCCCATGTTGGACCCTCGTCAGTTGCTGTTGCTTTACAGTTTTGGCATTCGTATGTGCCACCTAGGCATCTGCCTAGCCCACACTGTGCCCCAGCTGGACCACAGCATGTGCCGCCTGCAGCCCCCTGTATCCCATTTACAGCATCAGTACAGTTGCCCTTTCCTACGTGACCACTCTGCTGTTGCTGCACATGTGCACGCCATAACAAACCTGCCCAATCTAAACGATAGAAACCCTGATCAGCGCTATTTCAATGTGGGATCATTCACTTTGTAGGGGGACAGAGCATAGATCCTTCCAAACATGATATCTTAATTTATACGCTTTGTCAGTAGTGTTGTTTTATGTTTATCATTAATATCACTATTGGCCAGCTTGGTTATTGGAATTTTAGATGTGGTTCTGGTCCTTTTATATGTTTGTTTGCCTTTTTGGTCCTTGCACATGTATCACAACTATCACTTTTCTGGGTTTCCCTGCCCTTTGCTGCACATTGCTGACTGAAATGGTTTCTCTCTCCTGTAAATGTGCCTCTAGCGCGAGGTTTTCACTGGCGCTAATTTTCAGACCCTGATTTCACGCGGTTAGTGTGCATGGAGCCTCTCTCCGCCCATTGACTCCTTCTCTCCGCCCTCTGGGAAGCCTTACTTCACCCTTCAGGCCTGGATTTCACAGCGTTAAGTGTGCCTTAATGCTGCCGCTGCGATATTGCACAATAAGTGACGTTATCGCACAATAAGTGACGTTATCGCACGATAATGTTACATTATCATGCGATAATACCACCGCTACGATGTTAAGACGGTTTAGTAAACACATCCCTCTGTGTTTGTTCCATGCTTCTTTGAATTCAGATACTGTCCTCATCTCTACCACCTTCACTGGGAGACTATTCCACCCATCTACCACTCTTTCTGTAAAGAAATATTTCTGCATATTACTCTTGAGTCTATCCCCTTTCACAATCATCCTATGTCCCCTCGTAGCAGAGCTTGCTTTCAATTGAAAGAGACCCTCCTGTGCATTTATGCCACGGAGATATTTAAAGGGTTCTATCATATCCCCCCCATCCCGCCTTTCCTCTAAAGAATATATATTATAAGTCTGTCCTCAATATGCTTCATAACAAAGACCTCTAACCATATCTCTGCACCAACGTCAATCTGCTTATATCCTTTTGAAGGTGTGGTCTCCAGAATTGCACACAATACTCCAAATGAGGTCGCACCAGAGACTTAGGCATTATCACCTCCTTTTTTTCTGCTGGCCATTTCTCTCCCTGTACACCCAAGCATCCTGACTTTCGCAGTCGCCTTTTCTACCTGTTTAGCTACTTTAAGATCATCAGACACAATTACACCAAGGTCCCGCTCTTCCTTCGTGAACAGAAGTACCTCACCCCCTATACTCTGTAGCTCCTTTGGATTTTTGCAGCATACATTTTTTAGCATTAAATTTCAGTTGTCAAATTTTAGACTATTCTTCAAGCTTAGCTAGATCCCTCCTCATGTTATCGGCTCCTTCCTGTGTGTCTACTCTATTGCAGATTTTGGTATCATCTGCAAACAAGCAAACCTTACCCAACAGTCCTCCTGCAATATCACTAACAAAGATGTTAAACTTCTTCCTACAATGCATGCATTTCCCCCATAGAACTCAACAAAAATATTTCCAATTACGGTGTCCTCTTGGTGATTACAACATAAACACTCTCCAGTACCAGGCATATTACAAGGTAACCAAAAAGCCATGCAGGACTTATAGAGCAAATCTACCACTCCATTACAGCACTAACATAGCAAACGATGGTAGTTAAAGACCATATGGCTTATCCAGTCTGCCCATCCATAAGAACTATTAAGTTCTACAATTCCTTCCTCTCCCTCAGATCTTCTGTACTTGTTCCATGCTTTCTTGAATTTGGATACAGTTCTCATCTCCACCGCCTTTCTGGGAGACTTCCATGCATCTATCCTCTCAACTACATCCTATGATCCCTTGTTTCATAGTTTCCTTTCAACTAGAAGAGGGCCGTCTCTTGCGCATTTATACCATAGAGGTATTTAAATGTCTCTTTCATAATCGCTTCTCTCCTACCTTTCCTCCAAAGTATACATATTAAGATCTTTAAGTTTATTTATTTATTTACAGTCTCTTTTATACCATGCTATTCAACATCAGTGCGGTTTACATGACAACGGAAAACTTATACGGTGCAGGAATCTGCTCCGCATTTACAATGAACAGGTGCTTAAACTTGGGTAAAACTGGGATAACTATTTACATATAGGCATCACATCAAGTCGAATCACAGAGTAATCGTGGTGTGTTGTGTGGCGGTACTAGAAGGGGGAAGCGGTTAATGGTGCACAATCGTCCGGGTCTCTCCAAAGGTCTTATGATGAAGATCACTAACTATTTTAGTAGCTATCCCCTGGACCAACTTCATCCTGTTCATATCCTTTTGAAGGTGTGATCTCCAGAACTATGCACAGTACTCCAAATGAGGTCTCACTAAAGACTTATAGAAAGGCACAATTGCTTCCTTTTTGCTGCAGGCCATTCCTCTCGCTATGCAGCTTATTGCCATCACCTTTTCTGTTTGGTCACTATACGATTATCTGATATGATCACCCCCAGGCCTTGCTCTTCTTTTATGCACTTGAGTATTCATCTCTATACTATACTGTGCCCTTGCGTTTTTGCAGCCCAAATGCATGACCTTATAATTTTTTAGCATTAAATCTTAGTTGGCAAATTCTTGGACATTCTTCATGATTCACTAGATCCTACCTTATGTTATCCACAACTTTCAGAGTGTCTATCCTATTGCAGATTTTGGTACCATCCACATAGAGACATGCTTTTCCAGCAGACTTTCCATAATATTTCTTAAAAAAATGTTAAAGAACAAGACCGAGGACTGATTCTTGAGGCATACCACTAGTAAGGCTTCTATCTTCAGAGTGAACTCCCATTTATTACTACCTTTACCTACCTTCTACTTAACCAGTTTCTAACCCAGACAGTCACTTTAGGGTCCATCCCAAGGGCATTTGGTTCATTTGCAAGTTGCCGATGTGGATTGGTGTTAAAGGCCTTGCTGAAATCTAAGTATACCATATCTAGAACTCTTTCCCCTATTCCAATTCTGTGGTCACCCTGTCAAATCAGATTTGTCTAACAAGATCTAGCTCTTGAAAAGCCATGCTATTTGGATTCCAGAAATTGCACCATTCTCTTTTTCAGCAGCATCTCCATTAATTAACTCACCACAGAGATCAGACTAACTGATGTGCAGTTGCCAACCTCTTCCTTACTACTTCATTTGTGGACGGAAACCACTTTCACCCATCTCCAGTCCTCTAGGATCACTCCTGACTATAAATAAGCATTGTTCAGACAGTCCAGGTCCCATTCCCAGTTCTTCCTCTATGAACACAGGACAGAAATATTTGTTAAGCAATTCGGCTTTATCCTCATTCACCTTTATGTAATTCCCATCTTGCCCTTTGAGTCTCTCTCTGTCACTTTTGTACTTCCTGCTGCATACCAAAAAAAGGCTTGTCCCCATATTTTACTATATTGAATATTATTTTTTTCTTCCATTAGCATCTTTGCTTTCCTGATCATTTTACCAGCATCCCTTATCTACTCTAGGTATTGTTTGTCTTCCACTATCTGCAATCTCTTATGTTTTATGAAGGCTAAATTCTTTTTCCTTATCTTTTCAGCTACTTTTGAAAACTATAGAAGTCTCTTCCTCTACTTTTATTTACTTTCCTAAGAAATGTTTGTTGCCCTTAAAATATCTCCTTTCAGTTTTGCCTGTTGTTGTTCTGCTTCCCCCATATGTTCTCATCCGGCTGTTGACTCCTAGAGGTATTTCACCATCTTTGCAATGTTAGTTTTTCTTGAGTCTAGGACTCTCACTTTTGAATTAATCATCTCCACCTGGGTTCTGATATTGAAACTCATTATCTGGTAATCACTGCATACCACATGATTACTCAATATATCATCAGAAACACTCTACCCACATTTGTAATCACCAAGTCCAGTATTGCTCCCTCAAACTTAGGTTCCTTTACCAGTTGCCTCTTGACCTCCCTATTTTCTATCTCATGCCTTCCCTTCTAATTTTATACATTTTATTGTAAACCACTTTGACAAATACTGAAAGATACTATAGCAAAAACCCGGAACTACATAAATATATCCCATGGATGTAAATAAAAATGTTCAATCCATCTTTTGAGACTAATCCGGAGTGCCGCCTCCTTCCCTTGTAAGCCCTGCAGTTCTGTGGCTTTAATTTTTTTTATTATTATTATATTGGGCCACTCATCCACCCTTTCTTTCTACCCTGTCTTTCCTGAATAGATATCTCTTATTTAACTATGCCCCAATCATTGTTTTCTGTATGCCATGTCTCCGTGACTGCCACCGTATCCAAATCAGCTTCTTCCATTATAGCTTCCAAATCTGGAATTTTATTTCACAAACTATGGGCATTTAATTAGAATATGCAGCAGATGTTGCCCTTTTTCCCTTTTTCTATACAAAGACCACAGGTGCTCCTTAAGGTCTTGGGCAAGCCACTTAATCCTCCATTGCCCATGTTCCCTGTAAGTATCAGTGTATATGTCTCATATCCCCTCGTGTTAAATGTATCCCCCAATTGTGTTGTGACTACTTTGAATGAAGGATAAGGTGGTATACAAAACTGTCTAAATAAATAAAATTTAACAAATGTTTTACTTACCTGAGGCTTATCTCCAGGAACAAGCAGGAATGAGTCCTCACATATGGGTACGTCGGAACCGACGGAGCCTGCGCGAGAAAGCTCCCCAGCTTCCCAGAAAGGAAGCTTTTGGGGCCTCCCACAGCGCATGCACGCTGCCTTCCCGCCTTCCTGACCAACTCTCCTCAGTTCTTCTTTTTCCGCGGAGCCAGCAGGTCGTGTTCCTGTCACCGCTGAAGAAATTGTTATTTTAATTTGTTTCTTTGACCGCGTGTCTGCCTTCCCCGATTCCAAACCGGTACCGCCGGTCTTTTTTCATTTATTTCTTAAAAAAAAAAATAAAATAAAATAATTACTTTTTCCTCACTTGGTGTGTTTTTTCTGTGAGGCCTCTAGGCCTTCTCAGATTCTCCCTCATGGAAAAACCAGCATCTGGTTTTTAAAAAATGCACCAAGTGTACCAGTACTATTTCAGTCACAGATACCCATGAGTGGTGTCTTAAATGTTTGGGGCCTGACCATTCCATTCCGGATTGTCCATCCTGCTCTCTGATGTCCAAACGGGGCTTACAGAACAGAGCAGCTAAGTTTCATATGCTGTTTTCTGCGGATACTCCAGCATCAACATCCTCCACTCCTGATGGATCTCAGGTAACCAAACATTCTTCAGGCAGGTCCTCAAAGGGCAAATCTCCCTCTAAGCAGTGAGAGGCCCTTGGCTTTGACCCTGAGGACCCTGCCCCAGCCAAACAACCCCGGCGGGAAGCTCCGGCTTCCAAAGCTCCTCCTATGGGGTTACAGGTAGACATCGATGGCACGGCCTCGACCGATCTCCTGTTAGACTGCTCTGGGGTACCGGCTAACACCGGTACTGACATCCAGGCAGTTGTGGCGTCTATGGGTACTACGGTACAATCCATGCAGCAGGCCATACTGGCTTTCATTAACGCTGCAACGCCCTCGGTACCGCGACAATCGGTTCCGACTCCGGTTCCGGTACCGCAACCGATACCGGTACCCAGAGCATCTACTTCCAGTAGTATGCCGGTTCCGGTCTCCGGTTCCGGAGATTTTCTCTCGATACCGCTCCGATTCCCGGTACGCCCGATGTCGATACCGGTTGGTACGCGTATCGATCTCTGGAAGCAAATAGGCGGTACTTTGAATCTTCTGAAGATTCTGATACCTCAGATGATTCTGCTGATGTTTCTTTTACTCTTCCTGAGGAGCCCTCTTCTCCAAAAAGGAGAATGTCTCCTCCAGAGGATTTGTCCTTTCAAGACTTCATTATTGAAGTAGCTAAAGGACTCTCCATATCTGTAACCTCTGAAAAGGAACCTAGAGCAAAAAAATTGGATGTTTTAGGATACTCTAAGGTTCCCAAAGAGGCAGCCACCTTACCCATACTTGAAATTCTTCAAGAACACATGATGGACTTGTGGGAGGCTCCTCTCACCCTATCTCCACATTCTCGACGTTTGGACACCATGTATCGGGTTCCTCCTTCTCCTGGTTTTCAAAAAACTCAGCTTCCTCACCACTCTATTGTGGTGAAGTCTGCTATGAGAAAGATAAAGAGTACCAAAAGGCACTCTTCTACCCCTCCAGGAAGAGAATGTAGGACTCTGGATGCTTTTGGTAGAAAAATCTTCCAAGCTAGCATGCTTATTGCCAGAATCAATTCATACAGCCTCTATATGGGCATGTTTTTGAAAGAGATTGCACTGAAGATACGTCATTTTCTCCCCTTCATCCCAGAGGATAAGAAGGAGGAGTTCCTTCTTTTGCTAAAGCAAACTCAAGATGTTTCAAAGTTCTCCAACAGAGCAGCCTTTGACTCTTTTGAGGGAGCTAGCAGAGCCTTTGGCATTGCCATAGCTGCTCGCAGACTTGCTTGGCTCCAGGCCTCTGATTTGGAACCCTGGGTACAAGAATGCTTGGGCAATCTGCCCTGTACAGGTGAAAATCTGTTTGGCAAGGAGTGGCAAATCAAAACCACTCAAATGGATGCAGAGAATGCTGCTTTAGATAGACTTTCTAAGTCTACCTCTACCCCTGCCAAGAAAAAACCTTTTAAGAGAAGCCGTTCTATAAAAAGACCAGATTTTCCACAAATACTGGCCAGCAATCTTCCCAAGTTCGCTTTGCTCCTAAGCGTCAGCAATCTAAACAGGCCAGAACAAAGTCCACAGGGGCTGCTACAGTCCAGCAGTCCCAACCCCCTCAGAGTTTTTGACTTGATTCTAGAGAACTTAACCTTTCTGGCTCTGCAACAACCAGAGCCTCTCACCATTCCAGGAAGGTTAACTCATTTTGCTCCCAGATGGGAACAAATCACATCAGAACAGTGGACCCTCTCTATCATCAGAGAGGGCTACAAACTACATTTCTCCAGCCTTCCTCCCCATACCATGGTGAGACAATTCAATTCTCCCCATCTCTCCTGTACCTGTTGGGCCAGGAGGTGACCACTCTTCTCGCCCAAAAGGCAATAGAAGAGGTTCCTCTTCCTCAACAAGGGTCAGGTTCTTACTCCCCTTATTTTCTCATTCCCAAGAAAACAGGGGGGGTACAGACCCATTCTGGATCTCAGAGAATTGAACAAATTCCTATACAAGGAGAAATTCAAGATGCTTTCTCTAGGCACTCTCCTTCCATACCTACAGAGTCAGGACTGGCTTTGTTCTCTAGATCTCAAGGATGCGTACACACATATACTCATCCATCCATCCCACAGAAAATTCCTACGGTTTCTGTTCCAGGGAAAACATTTCCAATACAGAGTACTTCCCTTCGGTCTAGCCTCTGCTCCAAGGGTATTTACCAAATGCATGGCAATAGTAGCTGCATTTCTACGCACTCTGGGAATCTTTGTCTTCCCATACCTGGACGACTGGCTCATCTGAGCTCCATCTCAGTCCGAGGCTCAGACTTCCCTGGACCACACCAGACGCATACTGCAGTATCTGGGACTTGTCATCAATCTGCCAAAGTCTCAACTCACCCCTACTCAGTCCCTAGAATTCATAGGGGCCTGGCTAGATACCACCACCGCAAGGGCCTATCTTCCTCAGGCCCGTTGCAACCGTCTAGTGCACTTGGCCTCTCAAATTCGGTCCAGAAGCCACTTGACTGCCAGGGAGATGCTACAACTGCTAGGCCACATGGCATCCACAGTTCATGTGGTGCCTTATGCTCGCCTACATATGAGAGCAGCTCAATGGACCTTGTCCTCCCAGTGGACCCAAGCATCAGGAGCTCTCTCAGACCAAATAGCAACCTCAAAACGTCTTTTTTGGTCTCTCCAATGGTGGATATCCACTCAAAATCTGTTGTTGGGGGCCCCATTCCAACCTTTGTTACCCCAAACAACTCTCACTACAGATGCCTCCCAAACAGGTTGGGGAGCTTATCTCCAAGACCTCTCCACTCAGGGCACTTGGTCTACACAGGAGGCCACCCTTCATATCAACCTTTTGGAGCTGCGAGCAATTTTCCTTGCTCTCAAGGTCTTTCATACCCTCCTCATCAACATGACAGTCCTTGTTCATACCGACAATCAAGTAGCCATGTTCTACATAAACAAACAAGGAGGGACTGGCTCTCTGTCGCTTTGCAACGAAGCTCTAAAATTGTGGGCCTTCGCCAGAGAGCATCAAATCCATCTCCTGGCAGTGTACCTACCAGGAATCCAAAACTCTTGGGCAGACAGACTCAGTCGAGTTCTGCTTCCACACGAATGGTCCCTGCACATGGATCAGGTACTCAGAATCTTTCAGGAATGGGGAACCCCGGACATAGACCTGTTTGCAAGTCCGTGCAATGCCAAACTTCCCCGGTTCTGTTCCAGAATCCTGTGTCAGGGAGCTCAGGCCAAGGATGCCTTCCTCCTTCATTGAGGTCAGGCCTTCCTGTATGCCTTTCCACCCATTCCTTTGATTCCCAAGACTCTATTCAAACTTCAGAGGGATCAAGGATCTATGATCCTCATAGCTCCACGCTGGCCACGCCAAGTGTGGTACCCTCTACTTCTGCATCTCTCTCCCAGGCACCCTCCCTGGATCTAGGAGCTGCTCCAGACCTTCTGTCTCAAGAGGAGGGGACTTTGTGGCACCCAAACCCCAAGTCCCTTCACCTCAGAGCTTGGTTACTGAAGGCCTAGACCTTCAAGACTTCAGTCTTTTTCAACAGGTGAAGGATGTCCTCCATGCATCTAGGAAACCTTCCACCAGGCGTTCTTATGCTTTTAAATGGAAAAGATTTTCCATTTGGTGTGCTGAAAAAGGTCTTAACCCTCTAGCACTACCTTTGAATTCTTTACTCGAATATCTCCTGCATCTTTCCAATGCAGGACTTAAAACCAATTCTGTAAGGGTCCATTTGAGTGCTATTGCAGCATCTCTTCAGCCTATCAATGGACAACCTGTTTCCTCTCATCCTCTTATTGCAAGATTCATGAGAGGTCTAACTTTAACTAAACCTCCCATTCGGCCTCCTCCGGTGGCATGGGACTTAAATGTGGTTCTTGGTCAGCTTATGAAGCCACCCTTTGAACCCTTAGCCACTACCTCCTTGAAATTTCTTTCTTGGAAAGTCATTTTCCTTATTGCAATCACTTCTGCTCGCCGTATCAGTGAACTGCAGGCTTTAGTGGCTAATCCACCTTATACAAGGTTCCATCATGATAAGGTAGTCCTTAGGACAAATCCCCACTTTATGCCTAAAGTGGTCTCACCTTTTCATCTTAATCAAGAGGTATATCTACCTGTCTTTTTTCCAGCTCCTCATGCATCTAGTGCAGAGGGGAACCTACATACGTTAGATTGTAAAAGAGCTCTTGCGTTTTACATCCACAGGACACAGCAACATCGAAAGTCTTCTCAACTTTTTGTTGCTTTTGATCCTTCTCATTTAGGACTTCCAGTCTCAAAAAGAACACTGTCCAATTGGATTGCTCAGTGTATTTCTTTTGCTTACCAGAGTAAGAACCTTTCTCTGGAAGGCCATGTCACACAGCTCACAATGTGAGAGCCATGGCCACATCTATGGCTCATCTTCATTCTGTATCCATCGATCAGATCTGTCGAACAGCCACTTGGGCCTCGGTTCATACCTTCACAGCCCATTACTGCTTGGACAAGGACTCCCGCCGGGATGCCTTGTTTGGTCAGGCTGTCCTCCGACACCTGTTCCATTCTTAAACAACTCCTGCCCACCTTCCCTGAATGGATGCCTGAGATCCATAGGAAGAATAGGAATTCTTGGAGGGGGATCTCCCCGGCATCTTAGCTAGGGAGTCCCCATATGTGAGGACTCATTCCTGCTTGTTCCTGGAGATAGCACAGTTACTTACCTGTAACAGGTGATCTCTGGGAACAGCAGGAATTAGTCCTCACAACCCACCCACCACCCCTAGGAGTTGTATCTCTCTCTCTCTTTCCTTTCCTCTCTCTATTGTCTCAGCTTTAAACTCGAACTGAGGAGAGTTGGTCAGGAAGGCAGCGCGCATGCGCTGTGGGAGGCCCCAAAAGCTTCCTTTCTGGAAAGCTGGGGAGCTTTCCTGCGCAGGCTCCGTCGGTTCCGACGTACCCATATGTGAGGACTAATTCCTGCTGTTCCCAGAGATCACCTGTTACAGGTAAGTAACTGTGCTTTCTCACCCAGCCTTGACGATCCTAATTGAACATAAGAACATAAGATATGCCATACTGGGTCAGACCAAGGTCCATCAAGCCCAGTATCCTGTTTCCAACACTGGCCAGTCTAGATCATACGTACCTAGCAGTATCCCCACAGCATTGGCAGGAAAAACTACACTAGTTCATTCCATGCTTCCCCACACCCACACAGAATTAGACAATCTCACCTACTCTATGTTGCTATCAGTAACCCTACCAATAGTAATTCTAACCCTACACCAAAACAGAGCAGTCTCAGATGCGCTCTTATTAATTCACGCTCAGCTCGTAAAAAATGGCCAGTATTAGCAGATCTAGTTGTGAATCTAAAGCTTGACATACTAATGGTCACTGAATCATGGCTCTCTGACACAGACACGGTTATCATCAATCAACTTATCCCATAAGATTTTTCTATACACTTATGTCATAGAGCTGAACGGAAAGGAGGAGGAGGAGTATTTATATTAGCAAGAACCTCTCTCCAATTTCAGCTCCTATCCTCCAGGAGTTTTAAACATTTAGATATAGTGACCATAGCCAACAATCACATCACCATTAATCTCATCTATAGAGCCCCCTCATCCCCTGCAGAAGACCTTACCAGCATAATAGACTTGGCCTGTAACCCTGAGAGTCCCCAGAAACCCAATTGGTTAATCGGTGACTTTAACCTATCGTCCCTTCAACCCACCCACTCCAGCGCCTTCCTCGAGGCCATGGATGATCTTAACTACACACAGTTGGTTAACGCCCCCACCCATCTTAAGGGTAATACTCTTGACCTCATCTTCGCCCCTAGGTCTGAGGCAAACTACAATCCCCAACTCACATTCACCCCGGTGCCGTGGTCAGACCACAATCTCCTCACCTTTCAACTTCCTTCTCATCAACCTCATGCCCCACCTACCTCCACGGAAACAGCCCCCACAAAAAAGGCCTCCCACTCCAGACCTTTGAACATAGAAGAGTTTGTCAATAAGGTCCTCCCAGCGCTCCAACAGCCTGCATCAAATCTAGATGATAGGATTGACCTATGGAACAACACTTTGAAATCATGCTCACAACCCCCCTCCTCAATTATGACTACTACCCCCAATTACCCTCCGAAGATCAGAAAACAAGCGCCATGGTACTTCTCCGCCGAGCTGAAATCCTCCCTTCTGCTCCTAAGGAGGCATGAGAGAAAATGGCGTCACTCCCGCTCTACTGAAGATCAAGCATCTTACAACAACCTCCTGAAGCAGCACAGGGAGCTTATAGCCGAAAAGAGGAGAGAATACCACACTGAACTTCTCCTCCACTCGATCAACAAACCACGAGACCTCTTCAGCATAGTCAAAGCCCTCACCAAAGCCACACCCGCGCCCCAAACACCCACAATTCACCCGCAATTATATTCTAGCTACCTCCAGTCCAAAACCCTTACAACAAATGTTGTCATTAGCCCCATGCCTAACCTTTTACCTATCACACAGTCATCTCTTGTAGAATTCATCCCCCCAGCAGAGAGATACATTTCTGACCTTATCTCTTCGATCAACACCACTACAGCACCTAATGACCCATGTCCGGCTTACTGGATCAGGACACTGCGCAAAGAACTCAGTCCTACCATAGCTCACATCATGAAGCTATCTTTTGCATCTGGAGTTTTCCCCACTTCGCTTAAACAAACCTCCATCCGTCCTCTCCTCAAAAACAATCGTCTGGATCCTTCCAGAACGGAATCATATCGCCCGATCTCGAGCATACCTCTACTGTCTAAACTCATAGAGAAAGTTGTTCAAATACAGATGCAACAACATGTTGATACAACAGCCCCTCTCGACCCTTATCAACACGGATTCCGGGAAGCACATGGCGTGGAATCATTACTTACCATACTCTCTAACACGTTATCCAGAGGCATAGACAACATCGAAGATGGGTTTATTTTAATTTTCCTCGATATAGCCGTGGCTTTCGACTCTGTCAACCATGATTTACTCCTTTCCAGACTTCAAGAAAAAGGAATTCGAGGACTTGCATGGGAATGGTGCAAATCTTATCTATCTAATCGTCTGCAATACGTCCGAGTAGGACCATTAACATCGGAGCCTTTCCAGCAATGGCAGGGAGTCCCTCAAGGTTCCTCCCTATCTGCCTTACTTTTTAACATCTACATGCAGCCGATTTGCAACATTATTCGTTCATTTGGCATCCTCAGCCTAATCTACGCAGACGATGTCCTACTGTTCACCCCGGTTAAAATTATGCATCCTGACATCTCCAAACTAGTCGACTGCTTCAACGCAATTACTGACTGGCTCTTATCCCAGAATTTGAGGATAAACTTCAAGAAGACGGAGGTCTTATTCATCTCCAGGAACAAGAACTTCTCCCCCCCCCCCACCACCTTCATCCGCAAAGAGGCAAACCTTACCAGACAGCCCTTCTGCTATTTTTTTATATTGTTTTGCATGTTCTGTATTTGGTTTTCAATAAACAGAGTTTACAAAAAAAAAAATAAGCGGACCAAGGACAGATCCCTGGTTCACACTACTGGTAACATCCTTCTCAGAGAGAGCTCCATTTGCCTGTACTCTTTGTCGCCTCCCACCCAACCAATTTCTAACGCAAGCAGTAACTTTAGGGTACTTCCCTAGGGTGCTCAGTTTGTTTATAAGTCGCCTGTGAGGAACAGTGTCAAAGGCTTTACTGAAATCTCAATACACCACATCTAGGGCTCTCCCTCGGTCCAACTCCCTGGTCACCCAGTCAAAGAAATCGATCTGATTTGTCTGACAAGACCTGCCTCTGGTGAATCCATGCTGCCTCAGATCCTGTAATCTGCTGGACTCCAGAAAACTCACTATTTTCTCTTTCAGCAGCGTTTCCAATAATTTATTCACCACCGAAGTTAAACTAACCGGCCTGTACTTTTCAACCACATCCTTAATTCCGCTTTTGTGTAAAGGCACCACATGAGCCTCTCTCCAGTCCTTTGGCACCACTCCCGACTCCAATGAGGCATTGAAAAAGTCAGTCAGTGGAGCTGCTAGAACGTCCCCAAGTTCCCTCGGTATTCTAGGGTATATCCCATCCGGTCCCATCGCTTTGTCTACTTTAAGTTGAGCTAGTTTCTCACGAACACAGTCTTATGACAATTGTTCAAGATGTCCCTCGCTTCTGTTCCTGTTTGTGGGTGTTTTCTGAGGTCCTGCTCCTGGTTCTTCATCTGTGAACACAGAACAGAAATATTTGTTAAGCAATTCTGCTTTATCCTTATCAGCTTCTACATATTCCTCCCCTGCACCCTTGAGTCTGACAATACCACTTTTGCCCTTCCTCTTCTCACTAACATATCTGAAAAATGTCTTATCCCTCCATTTTATTGCATTGGCTATTTCCTCCTCCTTTTGAATCTTTGCCTTCCTGACTACTTTGCTAGCTTCTCTGTTTTTCCAAATATAGATGCCTGTCTTCCTCTCTCTGATCTCTTGTATTTCATGAAGGCCTCCCTCTTTTTCTTCACTTTTTCAGCTACTTCTTTCGAAAGCCATAGCGGTCTCCTTTTCCTTTTACCTTTATTTACCATTTTAACAAAAAGGTTTGGTAGCCCTTAAAATATCTCCTTTCAGTTTTGCCCACTGTTTTTCCACATCCCCCAGCTGTTCCCATCCCACTAATGACTCCCTGAGGTATTGGCCCATCCTGGCAAAGTTAGTCTTCCTAAAGTTTAAGATCCTCACCTTTGAATGGATTCTAACAGCCCTAGTCCTAATACTGAACCACACCATTTGGTGATCACTGGATGCAAAATGATCTCCCACTACAACATCGGAAACACTTCCAACTTTGGTAAGCACCAAGTCCAGTATGGCCTCTTCACGTGTGGGGGTCTGTTACCAATTGCCTGAATAGTTCACCCAGTAGAGAATCCAGGATCACCTTACTTCTAGATGATACTGCAGCAGGAATGTACCAATCAACATCTGGCATATTGAAATCTCCTATCAGTAGCACTTCCCCTTTCCTAGCAATGCTGCGCATATCTTCAATCGATCTATGTTTACCCATTCCACTCCATTCATTAATTTATAGTCCTCTATCATATCTCCACTCAGCCGTCTCTTTTCCAGGTTGAAGAGCCCTAACCTTTGTAGCCTCTCTTCATAGGAGTAGCCTTCCATCCCCTTTACCATTTTGGTGGCTCTTCTCTGTACCTTTTCTAATAACGCTATATCGTTTTTAAAATATGGCAACCAAAATTGCACACAATATTCAAGGTGCGGTCGTAGCATGGAACGATACAGAGGCATTATAATATCCTTTGTTTTATTTTCCATTCCTTTCCTTATGATACCTAGCATTCTGTTTGCTTTCTTGGCCGCTGCTGCACACTGTGCGGAGGGTTTTAACATGTTATCCACGATGACGCCTAAATCTTTTTCCTCGGTGGTGGTTCCTAATGTGGAACCTTGCATCGTGTAACCATAGTGTGGGTTGTTCTTTCCTAGGTGCATAACTTTGTACTTGTCCACATTAAATTTAATCTGCCATTTGGATGCCCAGTCTTCCAATCCAGATCCTCCTGCAGTTTTCCACAATCCCCTTGGGTTTTAACAACTTTAAATAGTTTTGTGTCATCTGCAAATTTGATAACCTCACTCGTTATTTTCAGGTCGTTTATGAATATGTCAAAAAGCAGCGGACCCAGTACAGATCCCTGGGGTACTCCACTATTCACCTTTTTCCATTGGGAAACTTGGCCATTTAGCCCTACCCTCTGCTTTCTATCTTTTAACCAGTTCCCGATCCACAATAGTACACTGCCTCCTATCCCATGACTTTATAGTTTTGCCAAATGTCTCTGATGTGGGACCTTGTCAAAGGCTTTCTGAAAGTTCAGATACACTATATCAACAGACTCACCTTTGTCTGCCTGTTTATTCACACCTTCAAAAAACATAACAGATTAGTAAGACAAGATCTTCCTTGTCTAAAGCCATGTTGGCTGTCTCCCATTAGGCCATGACTATCTACATGCTGAGTAATTGTGTTCTTTATGATGGTATCTACCATTTTTCCTGGTATTGACGTCAGGCTCACCGGTCTGTAGTTTCCCGGATCACCCCTGGAACCTTTTTTAAAAATTGGCGTTACATTGGCGATCCTCCAATCTTCAGGTATTACAGATGATTTTAATGAAAGTTCACAGATTACTAATCGCAGGTCTGCAATCTCATATTTCAGTTCTTTCAACACTCTTGGATGTATACCATCCGGTCCAGGTGATTTCCTACTATTCAGTTTATCAAATATTTATTTATTTATTTAGTATTTCTTTTATACCGTGCTATTGACATCAGTGCGGTTTACATCAAAACATAACATATGCATTTCAGGGTCACTGAGATGCATTTACATTTGAACAGGGATTGGAACTTGGATAACAGGGTAAATTAACAAGAGTTATACAATAAGTATCTACATTATATACATCATGAGGGTAATTTCTTGTCGGGAAGTATTTGGTGAATAGGTGATGTTTTAGGTCCTTTCTAAGTTGGGTTAGGTCCGTAATAGCTCTGATGTCAGGGGGGAGGGAATTCCAGGCTTTTGGGGCATAGAAGCAGAAGGCTCTGTTAGTTAGTTGTTGACTTTTTGCATCTTGTTGATTCTTTTGGGACTGTTAAAGTGTTTACTGCTATGGATCTTCTACTTCTAATAGGAGCTGAGGTATGTACCAATTCGGTGATGGTTATGGGGGACTGATTGTTTAGGGCTTTGAAGGTCATGATGATATTCTTATATAGGGTTCTAGCTTGAAGAGGTAACCAGTGGAGCCTTTTCAGGATTGGTGTGATGTGGTCAGTCCTCGATATTCCTTCTAGCACCCTGGCTGCTGTGTTCCTTGCCAGTTGAAGAGGGTTTAGAGTTGCTTGTGGGAGACCGTATAGGATTGCGTTTGCAAAATCAGTGTGGGGCATCACCAAAGCTTGGTAGATTGTTCTGAAGTCTGTATGCTCGAGCAGTGGTCGTAAGTGACGAAGTGTCCTTATCTTGTGGTAGATTGATTTTGTTGTGTTTTTTATATGTGCCTTCATGTCCATTTTTTGGTCGAGGGTGATGCCTAGGTATCTGATGGTAGATTTGGTTGTTAGTTCTGTGCCATTTACCTTTAGTGTGGTGAGGGTGCGAAGTCCTGGTTCTTCGTTATGAACATTACATCAGTCTTGCTGTGGTTGATTCTCTTCTGTGTGAGGAGCCATTCCGCAACTGCGTTGAAGCAGTTTATCAGCGGGGTAAAATCAGGTTGGTCTGTCATGAAAGGCATATAAAGGAGAATATCATCAGCATATGCTAAGCAGGATACGTTGAAGGAGCGAATTAGGTCACAGATGGGTCGAATGTAAATATTAAACAATAGTGCAGATAGTGAAGATCCTTGAGGTACTCCTTGATGCTGTAAAAATGGGATGGATGTTATGGTTCCAAGTCTAATTTGTTGCCATCTGTCGGAAAGGTAGGATTTACACCAGCTCAGTGCTGAGCCTTGGATACCTTTTTCTTCAAGGCATTCAATAAGGATCTGGTGACTCACAGAGTCTAATGCAGCTGAGATGTCCATGAATATAAGGACAAAGCCTTGTCTGGTGTTGTCTATGCCGGTGATTATGGTGTTGAAGAGGTTGATAAGTAGAGTCTCGACACCGTGCGCTTCCCTGAAACCATGTTGAGAAGGGTCCAGGGGGGCTTCAGTGTCAAATGTGTTGCTGAATTTGGTGTTGCACTACCTTTTCAATTATTTTGGCTAGTAGGGGGATGCTGGATATCGGTCTGTATGATTCGACCTTTAGCGGATCCAATTTATTGTTCTTCAGCAATGGTCTGATGGAGGTATGCTTTAGGCTTTGTGGGAACGTTCCTTTTGTAAACGATTGTTCCAGGATTTTATTTAAGGAGGGGCTTAGTTCGCTGCGGAGCTCTCTGATCCAAGATGCTGGGCAAGGATCATTTGGTGCAGTGGTAGCTTTGATGGAGATGATGATGATTTCTATCTCTTTGGGTGACAATGTGTTGAATATGGTCAGTGGGGATGGATGCGGCGTCTTGGGTGGTTGGGCGAGTCTAGCTGGACTGAAGGATTTGGCTGTCTGTATCATTTTTGATTTTAGGTAATTAGCATAGTCCTGAGGTTGGATTACTTGTGTTTGTTCTGGGGTTGGTTCTCGTGCTAGCGTCTTTACTATGTTGAATAAGTCATGGTGCTTGCTTATTGATCGCATCAGGAGGTCTGTATGAAACTGCTTTCTTCTCTCCGCTATTTCTTGGCGATGCTTCTCTAAGTGTGAGCAGTATGTTGTGTGTGCTTCAATAGAGCGGGACCGACGCCAACGTCGCTCAAGTTTTCTTAGATGGAGAAGTGATGAGCGGAATATCAGGTCCAGAGTATTTCCTTCACATGTGTTGGTGCTCTGATTATCTGACTGAGGCCGAGGTCAGCAAGTGCTTCGAGAAATGCTGAGGTTTGTGAATCTTGTAGAGTTGGGAGATTGAAATCACCCATTAGCCAGCTTGGTGATCGAGATTTGTTTGTGTTGCAGGCAAGGTCTATTATGGTTGATAGGTCTTCAGCCGAAGTTGTCAGGGATCTGTAAACTAGATTGATTGAGCAAGTGTCATTGGAGATAGATATCATGTTGAGATGGGTTGTGTTGGTGGTGGTGCTCAGCTGAAATTGAAGTTCATTTTTCACAAGGATGAGTGCTCCACCTCCTCTTTGGTTGGATCTATGGCATGTATGGAGTGAGAAATTAGGGGGTGACATCTGGTTGATAATGACATTGTCGCAGTCTGACAACCAGGTTTCTGTAACCATCAGGATGTCAAGGTTGTAGTGGTTTATTAGGTCGGTGATCACTGGCCATTTTGTGAGAATTGATCTGGCGTTGATGAGGGCGCATTTCAGTGGTCTTCGGTGATTGTGTTTCACTACCAGAGGCTTTTTGGTGTGTTGGAGGGCAATATGGATCAGATGGGGATAATTTGGGCGGATGGTGTCTGATGAAGATGTATGGGTCTTGTTTGCCCATTCCTTCCAGTTGTAATACATCTTCCCGGTGTAGCGATATTTCTCTCAATTCCTCTGCAGTATCACCTTTAAATACCACTTCAGTCTTGGGTAACATCCCTACATCTTCCTCAGTAAAGACCGAAGCAAAGAATTCATTCAGTCTTTCCGCTATAGCCTTTTCTCCTCTTACTGCCCCTTTTACCCCTCTATCATCTAACGGTCCAATTGACTCTCTCACAGGCTTTTTGCTACGAATGTACTTGAAAAAGTCTTTTTTTGCGTTTTTACTTCCGTAGCAAGTTTCTTCTCAAATTCTCGCTTTGCCTGCCTTATCAGTGCTTTGCATTTAACTTGCCAGTGCTTGTGCTGTTTCCAGTATTCGTCATTTGGCTCTTTTTTCCATTTCCTAAAAGATGCTTTTTTGGCAGCAACAGCCTCTCTGACCTCACCTTTAAACCATGCTGGCAGTTTTTTGGGCTTTCTTCCACTTTTCTTAATGCATGGAATACAGCTGGTCTGGGCTTCCAGGATAGTATTTTTAAACACCCAAGCTTGATGTAAGTCTTTAACCTTTGCAACCGCTCCTTTTAGTTTTTTCTTAACTATTTTCCTCATTTTATCATAGTCTCCCTTTCGAAAGTTAAAAGGTAGTATTGTGGGGGCGGAGCCTGATGTCCAGCGGGGTAGACGCTTCGTGCTGAAGCTCCCGAGGGGCCTACTCAGAATCCTGACTTAATATCTACATAAACTTAATATTTTACTCCGAACTCACCGGGGTGCCTTGGGGGGGAATGGCGGCCCACAAGCCAGTGCGCTTGGACTTTGGGTCTCCCTCTTCTTCACATGGAAAACGCTCCAAAACAGAGTTGTCTTCCCCACTAAAGATGGTTCCACTTCGGGTAAGCCCCGAAATGCAGCAGGAGATCTTGGAGGAAATACGCGGTGTGAAGGAACTGGTGCAGTCCAACGGAGAAGCGCTCCGAGCCATGCGAGAAGATTTCGGTATGCTTCAGGACCGGCTTGAAGGTCTTTCACTACGGCTGGACAACATGGCGGGGGTCCTCGATTCGCACGCGGAGCGCTTGGTGAACTTGGACAAGGCTGAGCGGCAGATACAGAATCTTCAAAAAGAGTTAGAGGATTGCAATAATCGAGCCCGTCGCAACAATGTCAGGCTCATAGGAGTACCAGAGGGTGCGGAAGCAGGAGATCTTAGAGAATTTCTGGTTAAAACTCTCCCCTCCTTGCTGAAGATTACCTTTTACGGAGCTCTGGAAATTGACCGCGCATATCGTGCTCCCACCAACATTGCACTTAATCGGACGACCCCCCGGCCCATTATCTTTCGATTACTGAGGTATATCAGCAAGTTGAGCAAATTTTCGAAGCAGCCCGGGTGATTCAACATCTGCAGTTTGAAGATCATAAGGTCTCCTTCTTCCCCGACTTGGCAAAGGCCACAGCTGACCGGCGGAAGGGACTCCTTGCTTTTCGACCTAGACTTCAACAGTTACAGGCTCGCTTTGGCCTCTTATATCCGGCGAAGCTCAGAGTGACTCTCCATAACCAAACTAGCACCTTCGAAGATCCTGCTCTGCTAGCAACATTTTTAGATTCCAAAGAGGCAGACCAGATGCGCTAAGTTTGCAACTCGGATAGACTCCGCTGGAACTGCCCGTCATTTTGAATGACCCGACGTGGTGATCATTGTCTGGAATAGAGACTGCCTGGACCTTTCTTTCTTTAATATCTACCTTTCTCGGTCTCCTTTTCCTCCATGATGTGCACCTCGGTTGGATTCGGAGCACGCACAGCTATACCGCTTATCTGTCTCAATTAGGCCTTCTCTGGGGTTTCACCCCGCAGACATCAGGTCGCCAGTAATTTTTGGGGTTTTGCTTCTTCTCTAAGGCACTTCGGTGCTTCTCCTGTTATATAGGGCGCTTCATGATTTTATTGGTTTATTTTTATCAGATCGTGTGTATAGTCATTCATAGTTGATATGAGGGACATTGCGCAACTCGGTGCGCCATCATGTTTCTTTCTCAGAATGTTTGACTTTGTTGTATGGCCTTTTGTATACTCTTGTCATTGAACGGAAGAGGCATTAATGGTCCAATCAAAAGAATGACCGTTCTTGTTATTTTAATCATGACCATACTGATGTAGTGTTTCTACCGGAACCCCATTTCACCTTCGTTGCATCACTGAAACTTACTGCCACACCTTATATGATGGCTGCCTTTCTCCCGCTGTTTCTAAGCGGTGCGGGGTAGCCATCTTGGTTGAGAAATCTTTGCCACCCACTGTACTGGATACTAGTTTTGATGGGGAGGGTAGTTGGGCCTGTGTATATTCTAGGTTGGAGATTGTGAATTCCGTGTATTTGTATTTATGTTCCGAATGTGGATGACCCTGTTACTGTTACCCGGTGGTGACTTTTGCCAAGTATTTGATCCTTTGATAGATAGATTGTTGCCTAGAACGCGTGGTCCACCCAAGAGTCTCTACACCCTGCCAGCTCTGATGAAAGATCTTGTGCGAGTAGATATATGGAAGCTGCTTTGCCCATCCGACTTAGAGCTCACCTTTTCTCAGCCCCCCCATCACTCATAAACTAGATCTGATTTTTTTCTTCTTTCCTCAGTACTGCTTTTCCAAGTGGACATATACTCCCGATAGGTCAGCTAATTGGAAAGCCATCCAGAGCACTTGATGCTGGACATGCCATTTGCCTTTGGTCTATTAAATTCCTGTTAAGTATGATTGTCCCGCATCACAGTATTACTGGAGTTTGGTCTGGGGTTGTCTTCATTCTGTTTTATATTTTCCGGAACTCCTCTTTGGGGAGATTGGGGGTCTCCGCTCAGCTGCAGGGATACCCTCTCTTCCTAAATTGGCTTACTTCCTTTTAGCCTTTATGCTGGGCCTTGCTATTTCCTGGTTCCTTACTCACGAAATATTGGGAAAACAGCTCTTTTTTGAGCTCTAATGAACGGTAATCATATCTGTTTTCATTGCAACTATGTGCAAATACCTTATATGTTAGCCTCTTCCGTTCAAACCACTCATTATTGGTCTTGCTAGAAGACGCTCCACGATTATGTTCAAACTATTCAATGCTCTCAGTTGACTGTTTGATTCTGTATTAATCTCTGTCACATGCTTATCCGGTATCATAGACTCTACTTCTGTTTGTTTGATGTACAATAATTGTTATATGTAAGCGCTTATATGATGATTCCTATCAGCTTAGAGAAGAAGCATTGGGGTGGGGGGTAATTGGGGTTGCTTTCTTTATCGTATGTGTGTATTTGTTTCTTTTAGTGTGTTGTTACTTTTGTTTGTTGCAAAATGAAAATAAAAGTTTAAAAAAAAAAAAAAGGTAGTATTGTGGATTTCCTTACTATCCCTCCTCCACTAATTAAATCAATCGCGATCATGCTATGATCACTATTGCCAAGTGGCCCCCAACACCCCCTTATTTCTTGCACCAGATCTGGTCTTCCACTAAGGACTAGGTCTAATATGGCTTCCCCTCTGGTCAGTTCATGAACCAGCTGCTCCAAGAAGCAGTCATTTATTTCATCTAGGAACTTTATCTCTCTAGCAGCATGTCCTGCCGTGACACTGACCCAGTCAATACCGGGGTAATTGAAATCACCCATTATTATTACTGTGCTGTGACTTTTGTTAGCTTCCTTGATTTCTTTGAGCATTTCATCATTCATTTGTTCATTCTGGCCAGGCGGTTGATAGTACACCCCCATTGCCATCACCTTCCCCTTCATAAATGGAATTTCAATCCATAGAGATTCTACAGCAAATTTTGTTTCCTGTAGTATCCTTCAAGGTTGCCTTCTTCCGAACCATGCGCTCTTGGGCGACTGTCGGCTTTCCCCTATTTTCTAGTTTAAAAGCTTCTCTATCTCCTTTTTAAAGGTTAATGCCAACATTCTGGTTCCATCCCGGTTAAGGTGAAGCCCATCTGTTCGGAAGAGCCCCTCCTTTCCCCAGAATGTTCCTAACAAATCCAAAACCCTCATCCTTGCACCATCGTCTCATCCATGCATTGAGACTCCGGAGCTCTGCCTGCCTTTTTGGGTCCTGCATGTAGAACGGGAAGCATTTCGGAGAACGCTACTCTGGAAGTTCTGGATTTCAACTTCCTACTTAAAAGCTTAAATTTAGCCTCCAGAACCTCCCTACCACATTTTCTTATGTCACTGGTACCGACATGTACCAAGACAGCAGACTCCTCCCCAGCACTATCTAAGACTTATCTAGGCGGTGCGTGAGGTCTGCTACCTTCGCACCAGGCAGGCATGTTACCAGGCGATCCTCACGTCCACCAGCCACCCAGCTATCTACATGCCTAATGATTGAATCACCATCTATAACAGCTGTCCTAACCCTTCCCTCATGGGCACATGGCCTGGAGAAACGTCCTCAGTGTGAGAGGGTTTTACATCACCTGGAGGACAGGTCCTAGTTACAGGATCACGTCCTGCCACACCAGGGTGATGCTCTCCTGTCACATGACCTCTCTCCTCCATGGCAACAAGGATGCTTCCAGACTGGAGGTGGGACTTCAGGACTATATCCCTGGAGGTCTCATCCATGTACCTCTGTCTTTCTTATGTCTTCCAGGTCTGCTACTGTAGCCTCTAGAGAACAAACTTGCTCCCTGAATGCAAAGAGCTCCTTGCACTTAGTGCATACGTAAGACCTCTCGCCAACTGGGAGAATATCATACATGTGACACGCAATGCAAAAGACTGGAAAGCCCCCATCTCGCTTGTGGACTGTTGTCTGCATCTTAGTTTAAAGCTTGTTTTTAGGTCTTTAAATTCTGTACTTACTAAGGGTTGGTGTAGATGCTTATACTAATAAAAGTGTATCTAATACCTTTTAATATACCTTGTTCACCTGAAGCTTAATTAATCTCAGGTCCTCAATGTATGACTGATTTGGATAAAGAGCTGCACCTGAGACCAGCCCCTTTCTTCTAAGATGTGTAAGTACCTATAAAGCTACAATTACCCCAGGGGCAGGTGGGTGTCTGTGAGGGAGGGAGGGCAATAAGACCTATTAAAAGAGGGCTGTTACAAGGTACCCTGTCCTGTACCCTCAGCAGGGGGGAGGGGGTTAGTCCCTTGGGTAGACTAGAGCAGGAACAAAAGTTTAAAACGCAGCACGTTCTGGGGACAGAGCAGGGAGAAAGATTTAATTTAAAGTAACAGTTAACCTGGCTACCACACAAAGGCCAGATAGTTGAAGGAGGCAGGGTATGTTATACAGCTGAGAAAGCTGAAGTGCAAAACTAAAGGGAACAGGGAGATGAAGTAGCACACCAATAAAGACAAACAAATAAATAACCCCTGTACTCACTAAAGCATTAGAACTTGTAGGTCTGGCTGCTATAAATCTTAAACACCAGCTACATTTAAAAAAACAACCTATAAATGGAGCATAGCTTAGGTTATTCGATTTTTAAACATTACATTTATAAAATGTTGTTACTGACAGATTAAATAAATCACTCCTTTTCCCTTCTTTGCCAAGAAGGGAAAAGCTCTCCTCAGTAGATTTGGCAGTCTATTGCAGAAGACACTTTTCCCCTTCTTCATAAATGGATGCCATCTCTGCTCAGCAGCCTTGGAATATCATGCCATGTCCAGGAAGCCAAAATGCTCTTGATGACACCATCCATGTTGCCAGGCATTCATTTCTGGGATGCAAAGTCTCTTGGCATCAGTCCTGACCTTCAACAGGGAGAACTGAGGAGAGCACCACCTGCACACTTGACTGCCTCACCTTCTCTCCCAGAGCCATGAAGTCACTATTGATATGGTTTCTCTAAGTGCTGCAGGGCTGGGGGAGGCCATAGCAATGATGTTGCCATTGTTCTTTGCCAGCTACTGCATTGAGGGAGTGGGACGTTTGGTAGGCACTTTGTGCAGAAAATGCTACAAATATGCCTAGGACTGGCTCTTATTGAGAAGCACTAATATAGAAAACCAGGCCGATTTGGTTGCTTTTGAGGACAGCAATGCCCACCCCAAAGTTCTTTGGGCTTCCCAGACCTCTCGTGGACTCCTCAACCAGTTGACTTTCCAGTATTTCCACAATGAATGTGCATATATACTTACCGCATGCAAACTCATTGTGGATATCTTGTAACTCAGCTGATTGGGGAGTCCTCGGAAAAGGTTTGGAAATCCCTGTGCTAACTGGTGCCTGGGAAAATTTGCTTTCTGTGATTCTGATGATGCTTATTGCCTTCTGAGGATGTCTACTGAAGGTGACCTTTGGGTTTACCATTAAGTAAGGGCTAGAAAGTGATTTGTTTTTATGGTGGTTATAAACCTTAGGCTACTGTTGGCATATAGTGAGTGATTTTAATTTGTTCTACCCTTGACACAGAAGGGAAAAGGAGTGATTTATTTAATCTGTCAGTAACAACATTTTATAAATGTAATGTTTAAAAATCGAATAACCTAAGCTATGCTCCATTTATAGGTTGTTGTTTTTAAATGTAGCTGGTGTTTAAGATTTATAGCAGCCAGACCTACAAGTTCTAATGCTTTAGTCAGTTCAGGGGTTAGAGGTTGGGCTATGTTTTTCTGCTTGTCATGTTTTTGACACCATTCCTAGTCCATCGCTGTGAGCAAGGACTGGGAACCTGAAATGTGGTCTTTTGTTATGACGGTTGCTATAACAAACTGGAGCATAATACAGTAGTGGTTGCAGTGGTAAGAGATGTTTCTTATACTGCAAAAGACAATACAGGAACCCTATTTTTAGATAGAAGGTGGGCACTGCACATACAATCCTTAAAAAAAAAACGAATTGTAACTGTTTTAGTAGTCCAAATTCCCTAAACAATTAAGTAGTTATTACTGACTGGTTTTGATTAGAAATACACTAGAGTGCAAATTTTGACCTGAAGGAGTCAGTAAGATATGTAGTATCAAAGTCAGGATATTCACCTTCTCTGTGATTGGCTTTCTGCAAATTGTGCAGGGAGAGACATCAACCTAGAAAGCACAATGCTGCTCCCCACCACCTGCTGTGAAATGTGTGAGATCGTAACTGAAGACAAGTAGTTATTACTCACATGATTCTCTGTACTCTAATACTTATTAGCTTTCCTATGCACATAATGCCGTATAAAGATAAATTGAACTCTAAATTATCATGCTGCCTCTATAAGATAACACAAATTACACAGTTCCTCTTAATGCTGATGTCTCTTTGCAGCACATAGCAGAAGAAAAGAGCATCCTTTCATGGCTGACTAAACTCAGCTGTACTCATTCTATTTATTTATTTATTTATTAACATTTCTTATATACCGCACTATTCGACATCAGCGCGGTTTACATGGAACAGAAAACATCCGACAAGTTACATATGTCTGGTCATTACAATTAGCAGGAAGTAGAAACCTGGATAACGGGGGAAACTATTTCTACAGAGAATTAAAGGAACTTACTTTCTAGGAAATGTGCCTTTGTGGATATGATTGGATCTGAACCCCCCCCCCCCACCCCCACCCTTGTCAGAATGCTCATGTTCTGCCTAACATGTCCTGAAAATTTGGTGTAGATATGCTCATATGTAGTACTCTCATAAGTCTTTTTTCTTTAGGACAGCAGGCTAACACGGTGATATTATAATATGTTAGCACTTTTATGATTTGTGGAGCATTGTTTCTCCTTTCCTGTTTTCAAAATTTTGGCATTTTTGGCTGTATTAGTTTTGAGGAAATAGACTCTTTAGAGGCTGTGGCACCTTTTAAAAGACCAACACCCATTTTACATTGGTTTTGAAACCTCACACTTTCTTAGCACTGTGATATTTCAGAAGCTCCTAGGTCACCTTTAGAAGGTGTCACAACCTATTAACAACAACTACTATTACTACTAATAATCATTTGTGCAAGGCAGATGCAGCGCTGTGCATATAGTCCCTGTTCATCAGAGCTTACAATCTAATCAAGATGAAAAAAAATCACAAAACTGGGGACTAGAGTAAGGCAAGATACATGTACTCGTAAGTAGTACACAAGAGAATGAGGAGCATCAGGATCCAAAAGCAGTCTCAGACTCCATTTGTCTATATACTGAAGGCTTTCACACCCTATCTCAGAGCAGATTGCATGGGGGTTTCTGAAAAACTAGGGACTGTAAATTCTGCTAGTTCTATGGCTTCCGTTACATTCTCTCGTATAGTTAACTTCTATGATTAATGAGGGAAACATCTATTGCAATCGATCTTGGTAGACTATTTTTATAATTTTGCCCCTGTGTTTTTTCTTTTCAAGTTCTTTCAATTAACTCTCAGCCTCAATCGGAATTACCCAGGTTTCAGAATCCACTATTAGCCCATCTCGCAGGCTGCTTAGCCAAGTTGCTTACTTGTAACATGAGATCTCCCGGAACAAGCAGGAATGAGTCTTCACATATGGGTATGTCGGTACCGACGGAGCCTGCGCGGGAACGCTCCCCAGCGTCCAATCAGAAAGCTTTTGGGAGCATCCCACAGCACCTGCATGCTGCCTTCCCGCCTTTCCAACTGTCTCTCCTCAGTTTTTGTTTTTCCACGGAGCCGGCAGGACGTCGTCCTGTCACCGCAGAAACTTTTTTCTTTAATTTTTTAATTCTTGTTTTCTTGTGGTCGCGGCTGTTTTCCCACCGCCACCGGTACTGCCGGTGGGGTTTTTTCTTTTCTTTTTCTCAAACTGAGGGAGAGTTTCCCTCAGTTTTTGTCTTAAAATATTTGGGCCTGTAAGGCCTCTCCATCATGGAGTCTTCTCCTAAGAAGTGCCTTCACTGTGGAAATACAGTTTTCTTTTTAGACTCCAATAACTGGTGTCTAACCTGTTTGAGCCCTGACCCTTTTTCCCCTGAACCGTCAGGCTACAATGCTGTGAGAAGAGATTCTCTATTTCGAGTTTTTCTCGATACCGTTTTCCCTCCCTGTGTCAGGGCACCGGCCATTTCTTCTCTACAGGATCAGGTAACCCACAAACAGTCTGTTAAGACTAGCCAATCCTTGAGTGGTATGTCTCATGCTAAGCATGCTGACGGCCCCGGCCTTGCCCTCAAGAACCCATTGGCATTAAAACCCCGCGGGAGTCTTCGGGCTCCAAAGCATTTCAGGGGTTTCAGGTTGTTCCTGGGGCTCACCCCTCACAGAACATACCTGAGCCATGCTCGGGGGTGGCATCCGCTTCGAGCGGTACCGATAACCTGGCATCGGCACTGGTGTTGAGCGATTCACTCCTCACCAGGGATCGTCATCTGGTGTACTCGGTGCCTTCGGGACCGATCGATACCCAGATTGACTTTCCAGTATCGGCAGCTCCGTCGATATGACCCCTGACGCCGGTACCATCTAGACATGCATCGATAGATTCGCTTCCTTCGATGCCAAGTCTAGAATCGATATCTAGTCTGGAAGACTGGGTACCGACGCGTCTCGGAACCGACACGCACCGATTCCGGATGCGTGGTACCGAGGATATTCACCGAGACTTTCGAGTTTCCTCGGTACCGTTTGAGCAGCCTCCGCTGACTGCTTCGGCGATTCTGGCACAGCTACCGGTATCGGTATCAATGTCGGTACCGGCAGTATCATCGGGACCAGCTCCTTCCATGCTTTTTTCACCTGGATCGCTCCTTTCTATACCTAGTTTGGAGTCTATACCTGGCATGGATGATGCACTACTGACTGTCTCAACTCATAACTACCCAAACTAAGAACAAATCCTGTTATGTATACTTGTAAATACTCATGTAAATAGTTGCAGTAATGACGTCCCATGTTTCATCCAAGTTCTCTGACCTTGTTCTCTGTAAAACCAAACAGTTTGTTGTTCTGGTCTGTTGTTATATTGTGAACCGCGCTGATGCTGAATAGAGCGGTATATAAGAGCCTGTAATATTTAAATAATAAAATAAATAAATAACTGCCAGTTCCAGTGTCCATCCATTACAAATCCTGTTCAGCACCGGACAGGTACATCCTCCGGTGCCCAGGCTGCCTTTTCAGGTTTAACCTGTCCAGGGATGGTTCCCATCGGCGATCCTTCTTTTCAGAAATTTCTCCTTGACATGGCAACCTTCCTTAATATTCCTATCCCTGGCTATGAGTCTTCTCAGGATTTTTCTGCAGAAAAGGAAAATATAATGCTTCCTTTACATCACTCTTTGCAGAATCTTCTTCTGAGGGTATGGGAAAAACTTTTAAGGGTTTCTTCACCTCCTACAGCAACTGATCTTCTGTATCAGGTGCCCCCTCTCCAGGATTTCAAAAGCCTCAACTTCCCCATCATTCCATTGTAGTGGAATCAGCAATGAGGAAGGTAAAAAGCAAGAAAAAACATTCTTCTTTCCCGCCAGGGCGTGCATCTAGAACACTGGATGCCTTTGGACGTCAAACCTTCCAAACATCTATGCTGGCAACAAGGATTCTCTCATATATTTTCTATATGAGTCTATCCCTTCAGGAGATCACAAAGAAATTATCTCTTTTGACTCCTTTTCTATCAGAGACCAAGGCTGCTGACTATTCCTTACTCCTTAGTCATAGCCAAAATATCTCTTGGTTTCTTTCTCGTGCTTCCCTAGACTCTTTTGAGTCTGTTAGCAGGACTTCTGCTATAGCCATAGGAGCACGTCGTAAAGCCTGGCTCCAAGCATCAGACTTGAGTAGATGGGCACAACAGAGACTGAGTAATACTCCTTGTACTGGAGAAAATCTCTTCAATAAGGAGTCCTTACGTCAGGTTGCTCATTGCTCCACTGACTTTCCTGTTTCTGAGGGCCATCCTAAGCCCTCTCCTTCCTCAGCAGGTAGGAAATGCCCTACCAAACCACCTTTCCCTAAAAGAAAGAGGTTTTCCTCTTCCCCTGCCCATCATTTGGATGTTCCCAAGCAGGGGAAGTCTCGCCCTGGTCTGAAGAATCCAAACTCTAGCCAGGCTGAATAAACTCAGTAACCATAGGTTTCTGATTAATCTTTTTATAACTACAGTTAATTTCTTTTCAGCAGAAGTTTTTCACTGTTTTTCCATTCAAAACTCTGCTCAGGGATTCCTATTCTCAGGAAATCCATTTACTCTTCACTATGCTGAACTGTCAGGCTATTCATGTCTATAAGTTACAGAGTTTTCCACCTCTTCCTGACTAGAAGAGAGGTTTAGCAACTATAACATCACAGGGACTGGGATTTCTAGTCCTATAGGCACTCTTTGTGGTCTTGGGCAAGCCACTTAACCCTCCATTGCCCATGTTCCCTGTAAGTATTAGCGTATGTGTGTCATATCCCCTCGTGTTAAATGTATCTCCCAATTGACCGCTTTGACCCGGTGAAAAGCGGGATATAAATACAGCTAAATAAATAAATAAAATAAAAATAAATAGTTTCTCTGTACCAGCATGAATTTTTTCCTTCCAGGGACTTACCATGTGGTAAGTCCTTCTTCAGCTTCTATCTCTACCCTCTTCGCCAGGGTTTCCCCTGTAAGAGTGGTACCATACCATTGAAAGACTTTTCTTGTCTTTCTTTTCACTGTCGAGTTTCTTCTCATGAGTAAACTCCCTTCTTTATCTAGGCAGCTCTGCAGACAGAGACAGCTTGCTCTCTTTGTTCAGTCTGTTCTCTCTGTTTGACACAGACCAACTCTCTCTGTTGTCCTATTTGGTAGCTGCCCATGCAGGAGTTCCAGTGCTTGACTACTGGTACTTTTCCACAAGTCCCAGTCTTGTCTTCCACCACTCCTGTATGGCCTTAGTAGTGATTCCAAGACAGTTTTCTACATCTTTCTTGGATAATCTTTTTCACTACAGGCTTCTTACACTATCTTCTACCCTTGCCATCTCCAATCTCTGGGTTTGGCAACGTAGTGGACGTGGCTGTTAGTTTTCTCCAACAGCCAGTTCTACATCCCAGTTCTCCTGTATAATGCTTTCTGCAATCCTACTGAGAAGCTTTCCACTATGGGCCCTTGCTAGAGAGCATAGAGTTTCTCTAATGGCTATCCATCATGGTTAAAAAATGCTTCCTCAGTCATCCCCTATGACTGTGAGGGTTCTTCATACCCTGCTATCTTCTTTTTTTAAAAAAAAAAAAAAAAAGAGGGAAAAGGACATAAGTCTTCTCCACGTGAAAGTCTAAGAGTTATCCCATTCCTTAGGGAATATACTTTTTTTTTTCTTGCAGCTTGTCCTCATGGTATCCTAATACTTCAAGGACAGCACATATTAATCTGAAAAACGCCTGATACTTCCTTTGTCCCTCACGTAGGTCAACTTGGTATCTCATTCTATGCATTTCTGTCCTTTTACCATGCTGGAGTTCCACAGGACTCTGGACTTGCTGTTTACAGACTGATATTATCCTCTGTTTTTTCACGTAACCATCCTGGTAATTCACTGGATAGCATTCCTTTACCATCATCTCTGGGGGAATACATTCTCTATATATCTTCTCAAGTAGGTTTCACCTCCTTGTTCTTAAATGAATCTTTTCCCTTCACATCTCCATGTGAATGTCCTGATATGCATAGCTCTGTCTGCTTATTGCAGGCATCTATCTTTAGACCTATATATTCAGGTATCTCTCTCTCTCTCTCTCTATATATATATATCTATATATCTATCTATATATCTATCTATATATATATAGAGAGAGAGAGAGAGATAGAGATAGAGATATATATATAGATATACATATATATCTCTGTAGATGTATGTGTCTGTCAGCTAAGTGTGCATATGCTATGCCCTTTAGATGTTGTTATATATAGATATGGCTGTATAGATATATATATATTACACACATATCTCTACATATATGTGTGTATCTGTCCAGATACTTATTATAGGTAGATATGTATTTCCATACTTATCTCTCTGACTGTCTATGCTCATAAAGGTTTTTACCTTCCTGTATGTTTCTGACAGTGGGCTTGCACAGCTTCATACTGTTCCACACTATGTTTCGGATATTTTGCACACAACCACTGCTGTGGAACTGACAGCCCTACCGTATCCTAGGTTTACGTATCCCTGAAGCTCCATGCCCCAATGTCTTCCTACCTCTCACCAGTTAGGAAAGACATGGTGGATCTTCAGTGGATTTCAGATTCAATTCCTCAAACATCTGTCCTTTCTTGGGAGTATGGGGTTCTTCTCATACCCTTTCCTCCCTCAAGGACTAGGTCTGTTTGTCCAGATCGGTCAGTCTTCCTCTTTTGCTCCTACCTCTGAATACTTCTGTAGCCAAAAGAGTTTTCAGCTTTCCATGAAGCTTCCCACTGAAGACCTGCCGTGTTTGTGCTACCCCAATTGAATCCTGGGGTCACCTCTCACTTCCAGATGTTGACCTCCACCTCCACCTTCACTCCTGTGAGGTCACCTTAAACATTATTCTACTGGATCCCCAGTAGACTCCATCAGCCTTTCTACTTCCTGCAATCCAGTAGGTGAGCGTCATATGGTGATTGTTCATTTCAATATTATGGTGATTGTTCATTTCAATATATCTTTTGATAATGCTCATACATACATGGACTCCTTGAGGGTAGTCCTTTCTTAGGTTGGCTGTTTTTTCTGCAGCTCCTCTCTATGCAACTCCTGCCCTCCGTCCTCAGGATGCCTGGCCATATGAGGTGTAGCATGTTTTCAATCTTCAACATGTTAGGGCTCCAGGCATCTTAGCTTGGGAGTCCCCATATGTGAAGACTCATTCCTGCTTGTTCCTGGAGATAGCACAGTTACTTACCTGTAACAGGTGATCTCTGGGAACAGCAGGAATAAGTCTTCACAACCCGCCCACCTCCCCTAGGAGTTGTATTTTTATATCTATCTCTCCTCTTTCTCTCTCTTTGTCTCAGCTATGAAACTCAACTGAGGAGAGACAGTTGAAAAAGGCGGGAAGGCAGCACGCAGGCGCTGAGGGATGCTCCCAAAAGCTTTCTGATTGGACGCTGGGGAGCGTTCCCGCGCAGGCTCCGTCGGTACCGACGTACCCATATGTGAAGACTTATTCCTGCTGTTCCCAGAGATCACCTGTTACAGGTAAGTAACTGTGCTTTCTCCATAGACAGCAGAGGAATGCAGCTACACTGCTGGTGACGTTCTCATATAAAAGCGGCATGATCATCCATAGTGCTTGTTCCCTTTCCTCCTGAATCATCCTGGTATGTACTCACATCTCTTTAAATTAGGCTCCTGTCTCATCGTTGATCTGTGTCCTAGCTAACATTGCCAAACAGTGTGTGATGGGGGGAAGAATGTAATTGTATTCTGCTCTCTATGGAGATCCCCTATTAGGAATAAGCAACTCGGCTTTCTCTATTAACAGCAAGGAATGAGCAGCCACACAGCTGGCACATCTAGAATTGAAGGTCACCCAGGTAGTCTGCTCAGATTGCTGACCCATGGCTACTGAGGGTGGAGGAGTTAGGTGGTGAAGGGATTGTGCATGCTGCAGGGTTAAATCCATACAATAGTGCTTAGTAAAGGTGCAGATTGAGCTCTAAGTCACAGCTCTGTATATATCCATGATAGGGATGAAGCAGAGGTCAGCTATGTAGGCAACCGCAGGACTAAGGCTGGGCACTGGGTTTCTGTCTGGTGATGGTAGGTCACCAGTGGAGTAGCAGAAATTAATGCAATCAGATACCCACCAGGATAAGGTGCATTTGACTGCTGGGAGCCCCATCTTGTTAGAGGCAAAGGTTACAGACAGTTGCAAAGTCTCCCTGAGCTTCTTGGTGCTATGCAAATAGCAGAGAAGAGCGTGATGAGAATCCAGCAAGTGGGGCTTCATTTCCACATGGCTGGCATGTGCCTTGAGGAAATATATTTGTAGGCTTATGGACTGACTGAGATGGGATTTGAAGACTACTTTAGGTAGCACATGCGCACCCTGTTGTAAAAAAATATTTACAGTGGGTAATGCACCAAGGCTTGAAGCTTGCTGTTCCTCCTGTCTGATGTAATGGCCACTAGAAAAAGCTTTTTCCAAGATAGGCTTCCCTCAAATACCTATCTCAATGATTCAAAAGGGGATTCTAGGAGTTGAGAAAGGATTATAATGAAGTCCCACGACAAAGCTGGATCACACAACAGTGGCTCAATGTTCATGAGCCCCTTCCTGAACCTAGAGACTAGGTGGTGTTGAGATACCAGTTTGCCATCCACTTTGTTGTGACATGCCACCAAAATTGATAGGTGGAGGCAAATTGATGAGGTCTTGAGGCCTGAATCAGACAGGTGATTGTAATCTAGCACCTTCGAAATAGTGCAGTTGACAGGGTCCTGACTATGGTTTCTACACCACCAGATGAAACGGATCCACTTCAGACGATATGACCTCTTAGTCGATTCCTTCCTGGAAGCCAGGATGGCATCCTATACTGCTTGAGAAACCTGCATATGGGCAATCTTCTGGCTTTCAACATCAAGGCTGTCAGAGCCAGGGATTTGAGATTGGGGTGCACCAAGCTACCCCTGCTGGATTAAAAGGTACAGGTGTGTTCCTAGAGGAATTGAGCAATCTGCTGCTAGAAGTAAAAGATGGGTAAAGCTGAGCTGTTGGGGCTAATACAGAGGCACTAGAATGACCTTCATCTGTGTTTTGGGTTATCTTCTACAGAAAGAATCAACAGGAATGGGGGAAAATGCAGACAGGAGGCCTGTATTCCAGGAAAGGGTGAACACATAGAAACATGAAGGCAGAAAAAGACCACATGGCCTATCCAGTCTGTCCCTTCTATATCAACTACAATAGTCCCCTTTTTTCCTTTAGAGAGCTTCTGTGTTTGTCCCATGCTTTCTTGAATTCAGAGACTGTCCAGTCTCTACTATCTCCACAGGGAGACTGTACAATGCATCTACCACTCTTTCCATAAACAAATATTTCAGCATATTACTCCTGATTCTACCCCCTTTCACCCTCATCCTATGTCCCCTCGTAGCAAAGCTTGCTTTGAATTGAAAGAAGCTCTCCTCTTCTGCATTTATGTCACTGAGGTATTTAAACATCTCTATCATATCTCTTCTATCCTGCCTTTCCTCTAACTTAAGTCTGTCCTCATATGCTTTATAAAGAAAACCACTAACCATTTTAGTAGCCCCCTCTGCACCCACTCTATCCTATTTCTATCCTTTTGAAGGTGTAGTCTCTAGAATTGCACACAATACTCCAGATGAGGTCGCACAGAGACTTATACAGACACACTATCACCTCCCTTTTTTTGCTAGCTATTCCTCTCCTTATGCACTCAAGCATCCTTCTAGCTTTTGCCATCACCTTTTTTACCTGTTTAGCCGCTTTAAGATCATCAGAAACAATCATGCTCAGGTCCTGTTCTTTCGTGGACAGAAGTACTTTGTCTCCTATACTGTACCGCTTCCTTGGATTTTTGCAACCCAAATGCATAATCCTGTATTTTTTAGCATTAAATCTAAGCTGCCAAATTCTAGACCAGTGATGGCTAACCTTTTTGAGCCCGAGTGCCCAAACTGCCGCACAAAACCAAAGAATTTCCTCAAAGTGCCAGCACGTCAATTAAACCTTAACAACAATATTTTAGAGCCTTATAATGATGTTCCAGATCACCCATTTTGGGCAAGGATACTGGGGCGTTACAAATTACACAACACTTGTCTTTCACCATGATGAAGAAGTAGTCCATTTCCCATTCATCATGAAAGTGGTAGGTTTTGCTCTTCTTTGGAACCCAGCTCCCGCGCGGGTCCTATAATCTCGCGAGAGGACGGCGCACGAGCCCTAGCGTGCAGCTTCTCGGCGAGAGGCGCGCAGAAGCTCCGACCGGAAGGGGAAGCGCGGGGCCGGGCTGGGGCCTTTCTCCTAGCACAGGGGTCTGCAACCTTTAAGACATAAAGAGCCACTTGGACCCGTTTCCGAAGGGAAAAAAAAAACTGGGAGCCGCAAAACCATTGCGACATTTAAAACAAATCTAACACTGCATATATTGTTTCTTACAGTGTACCATCATAATCACAATCACAATCATAGCCTGAGGTAAATATGAGGGCCCAAATGTAATCCACATTATAAATATATTATTATATTATTGTCACTTTTCTTTTAATATTTTTTTGACCCCCCTCAGAACTACTTTTCATAGAAAACGTTAAATTTACTTACCGTATTTTCCGGCGTATAAGACGACTGGGCGTATAAGACGACCCCCTACTTTTCCTGTTAAAATATAGGTGTTTGGCCTATACTCGCCGTATAAGACTACCCCTCTTCCAGCGCACACCAAAAAAAATACGCCGGAAAATACGGTTAATTAATCACAACAAGTAACAATATTTGATTTCAAAATTATGATGATTTTGTAGTCAAATCACTAATATGAAATAAAATTATTTTTTCTACCTTTGTTGTCTGACCAATTTATTCTCTGATCATGCTGGTCCCGATCTGAGGCTTCTGCTTTCCTGTCTTCTCTTAGCTCTGTTTCTGTGGTCTATGGTCCATCTGCCATTTCTTATCTCTTCTTTCGTTTTCTTCACTTCTTTCCATCAGCCTATTTCCAGTCCCAGTAACCCTCCCCAGTATCAGCCCCTTTCCAGTCCTCACTCCCAGTACCTTCCAATGTCAACTTGCATTCCCATGATTGCCACTGGTGTCCATTCCCTTCCAGTCCCCCTCCTTCCCCACTGACCAGTCCCTTCTAGTACAAATACCATGGCAGCCCCTCTCAGATCCACTCCCTTCCAGTTCCATTCTCCCATCCCCTCGCATCAGCCCATTTGTAGCCTTAGCCCACAGTTTTCTTCCAGGGCCAGCAGCTCTATCCTCCCCTCCCCACAATCAGCCCATTCTCAGTCAAAGCCCCCCAATCAGCTCACTTCCAGTGCTAATCCCCCTCAACCCCATTACCAGTGCTAGCCTCCCCTAATCAGCCCAATACCACCAGTCCTACCCCCCCATCACCAGTCCTATCCCCCCATCAGCCCATTTCCAGTCCTAACCTCACCGATCAGCTCATTTCCAATGCTAGCCCCCCATCAGTCCATTATCAGTCATACCCCCCTATCAGCCCATTACCAGTCCCAACCCCCCCCCTTGATCAGTCCATTCCCAGTCCTAGCCTTCAACCCATTACCAGTCCTAGTCCCCTCCCATCTGCCCATTACCAGTGCTAGCTCCCCCATCAGCCCATTATAATCCTAAGCCGCAATGTCTCTCGCCTCTCTCCAGCATTTATCCCGTCTGTCCAGTATGTCCCTGTCTCTCCCCTTTGTGCATGCCAGCCCCCCTCCCTCCATGTCAGCCCCTGTCCTTCCATCTGTCCATGTCAGCTCCCTCCCTCCCTGTCAGCCCCACTGTCCATGTCAGCCTCCCTCCATGTCAGTCCCCCCTCTGTCCATGTCAGCCCCCTCCCTCCATCTATCCCTCCTTCCATGTAAGCCCCCCTCCTTCCATCCATCCATATCAGCTCCCTCCCTCCATGTAAGCCCCCCTCCTTCCATCCATCCATATCAGCTCCCTCCCTCCATGTAAGCGCCCCTCCTTCCATCCATCCATATCAGCTCCCTCCCTCCATGTAAGCCCCCCTCCTTCCATCCATCCATATCAGCTCCCTCCCTCCATGTAAGCCCCGCTCCCCCCCCATGTCGATGGTAGCCCCCCCTCCCCCCCCATGTCGATGGTAGCCCCCCCCTCTCCCATGTCGACCCCCCCTCTCCTCTCCCCATGTCGATGGTAGCCCCCCCCGCTCCCCATGTCGATGGTAGCCCCCCCCCCTCTCCCCATGTCTTCCTCCCTTCGTCTGCAGCCGCGGCTCCCTGCCTGTTAGGGAACCGCGGCTGTGCTTGTAAAATCGTTGCGGAGCCCTTCCTGTCTTGACGGGCTCCGTGCAGCATTGTCCCGCCTCTAAAGGAAGTTGTACTTACAACTTCCTTTAGAGGCGGGACAATGCTGCACAGAGCCCGTCAAGACAGGAAGGGCTCCGCAACGATTTTACAAGCACAGCCGCGGTTCCCTAACAGGCAGGGAGCCGCGGCTGCAGACGAAGGGAGGCAGACACCTGTCCTAGCGGACCTTCCCGCGTGCCAGCTGCAAGGCCTTCGCGTGCCACAGCTGGCATGCGTGCCATAGGTTCGCCATCGCTGTTCTAGACCATTCTTCAAGCTTAGCTAGATTTATTTATTTATTTAGAGAACATTTGTATACCGCTGCTTCCAGCGATCAGCCGCGGTTGACTATACATATCAGGAGGGGTAATCAACAGTTAATACAGAATGATTGCATGCCAAGATTCACACTGGGTTCATACTGCACAAAAATCTGATACAATATTTACAGGTGCAATTACATATATACATATTGTTACAATATTTACAACTTGCAGTTATATATATACAATCTGTTACACTAATTACAACTAAACTGGGGGGAGATGCATTAACCTAGATGCATTACATGGTGTTCAAATCCCTTAAGGTCATATTGTAAAGTCACTCTAGTGTCACGGATACGGTTGACCCTTTGTGTTCCGGTTATTATTTACTCTGTTAGATCCCTCCTCATGTTATCTACTTCTTCCTGGGTGTCTACTCTATTGCAGATTTTTGTATCATTCGCTAAGAGGCAAACCTTACCCGACAGCCCTTTCGCTATATCACTAAAAAAGATGTTAAAAAGAATTGGACCAAGGAGAGATCCCTGCGGTACAGCAATAGTAACCTCCTCCTCCTTGGAGTGAGCTCTGTTTGACTGTACCTTTTGCCGCCTCTCACTCAACCATATTCTAACCAATCAGTAACTTTAGGTTCCATCGCTAGGGTGCTCAGTTTGTTTATAAGTCGCCTGTGCAGAATGGTGTCAAAGGCTTTACTGAAATCTAAGTACACCACATCTAGGGTTCTCCCTCAGTCCAACTCTCTGTTCACCCAGTCAAAGAACTCAATCAGATTTGTCTGACAAGACCTGCCTCTGGTAAACCCATGCTGCCTTGGATCCTGCAATCTATTGGACTCCAGAAACCTCACTATTCTCTCTTAGCAGCGTTTCCAATAACGTACTCACCACAGAGGTTAGACTAACCAGCCTGTAGTTTTGCAACCTCATCCTTAATTCTGCTTTTGTGTAAAGACCACATGTGCCTTTCTCCAGTGCTCTGGGACCACTCCCAACTCTAAAGAAGCATTGAAAAGGTCAGTCAGTGGAGCTACTAGATCGTCCCCGAGTTCCTTCAGTATTCTTCGATGTATCCCATACTGTCTCATCGCTTTGTCTACTTTTAGTTTAGCTAGTTTCTTATGAACACAGTCTTCTGAAACTTGTTCAAGATGCCCTTCACTTCTGTTTCTATTTTTGGGTATTTTCTGAGATCCTGCTCTTGGCCCTTCATCTGTGAACACAGAACAGAAATATTTGTTAAGCAATTCTGCTTTATCCTCATCAGCTTCTACATATTCCTCCCCTTCACCCTCAAGTTTGACAATATCACTTCTGCCCTTCCTCTTCTCACTAATATATCTGAAAAATGTCTTATCCTCCATTTTATTGCATTGGCTATTTCTTCTTTTTGTATATTTGCTTTCCTGACTACTTCGCTAGCTTCTCTTAAGTTTTTCCAAATATAGATGCTTGTCTTCCTCTCTCTGTGATCTTTTGTATTTTATGAATGCCACCCTCTTTTTCTTCCCTTTTCAGCTTCTTCTTTTGAGAAGCATAGTGGCCTTCATTTCTTCTTACCTTTATTTACCTTTCTAACAAAAAGATTTGTTGGCCTTAAAATATCCCCTTTTAGTTTTGCCCATTGCTTTTCTACATCCACCAGCTGTTTCTATCCTGCTAATGACTTGAGGTATTTTCCCATCTTGGAAAAATTAGTTTTCCTAAAGTTTTATACCCTTGCTTTTGAATGGATTTTAGCAGCCCTAGGCCTAATACTGAACCACACCATCTGGTAATCACTGAATGCAAGATGATCTCCCACTATGACATTGGAAGCTCCAATATGGCCTCTCCACGTGTGGGTTCTGTTACCAGTTGCTGGAATCTAGGATCTCCTTACTAGATGACACCGCAGCAGGTATGTGCCAATCAACATCCAGCATAGTGAAATCACTTATCAGTAGCATTTCTCCTTTCATAGAAATAACAGAAGAATAATTCCACTGGACACCTCCTCCCAAAACCCACAGCTTCTCAGACTCCCCCCCCCCCCCCCCCCCCCCCGGCAAATTGACAAATTTTGACCTACTGTCTCTAGAGAACATTGAAGATTTGATTTAAAAAAAAAAAAAAAAACTCAACATGACCACTTCGGTACTTGACCCCTGCCTTGTGGGCTGGGTCAAAAGTACCAGTATACATCTCAGTCCATACCTACAAAAAAATAATTCATATGTCACTATCTCAAGGACACATACTGATGATCCTAAAACATAGCTTCGTTAGACCACTCCTAAAAAAAACACCAAACTGGAGAGCAAAGTTCCAACTTCATACAGGCCAATCTCATCTATCCCTTTCATATCAAAAATAATTGAAAAATCAGTTCAGTTGCAACTCCAAAACTACATAGATACTCTTGCTGCCTTCAACCCTCATCAGCAGGGCTTCAGACTGAACCATGGTGTAGAGACCCTCCTCACTTCACTGCACCCAAACACCCACCCAAAAATTCATCCTCATCTTCCTTGAATTAACATCAGCATTTGATTCCCTCCCCTATCATCAAATGCTACAGAGGCTCTTTGACATTGAACTTCAGAATACAATAATAAACTGGTTCCATTCCTACATGAACAAATTGGAAACAAGATATCACACCCATTTAGCCAACTACAAGGAGTTCCTCAAAGCTCAAGCCTATCAGCACTATTGTTCAACATATTCCTCCAGCCCCTATGCACCATATTCAAAAAATACAAGCTCCATTACCAAATATATGCAGATGACATTATGTTCTACATCCCATTCAACACCACAAAGCCAGACCTCTCCAATGTATACAACTGCTTCCCAGATACAAAACAGTGACTTCAACAATATAACCTATTCATCAATCATGAAAATACGGAAGCCTTCCACGTATTCACGGACCCTTCCTTCTGGCCCCCCCGCCATCACCGAGTTTCAAAGACTGCATCATCAAAGTGAAATCAGAAGTCAAATACTTGGGTATTATATTAGATCAAAAACTAAACTTTCAATCACAGATAAAGAGAGCTCTGTTTATTACAAATTAGGAACTCTAAATAATCTCAGTCCCCTGATAAGCCCAGACCTTTTTTGGACATTTTGTCAGTCCCTAATCACATTCATCCTGGATTACATGAATATCATTTACCATGGCCTTCCCAAACACACTCTACTCCCCCTCCAAATGGCCTAGAATATGGTGGCAAGAATCTTCAACAGAGCCCCCAGACAATCACACATTACCCCCATTCTTATGCACCTGCACTGGCTACCTGTCCACTCAAGAATATGCTACAAACCTTTATCAGCATATTCAAGATCATCCATGATAGATCAGCTTCCTGCCTTCAACCCCTCATATCAATGCCCAAAAACGGCAGACTCCAGAGGCAAGGCTCAATTAATCTACTAGCCATCCCTACTCAAAAAAAACAAGAGCAAGCTGTCTTCTTGCAATTGGGCACTCTCTCTTTTTGCACCCACAATTTGGAACTTGCTACCCCCAGTTCTAAGAGGATGCCCAGATCTGGTAAAATTCTGCAAAAAGCTTTAGACTTACTTATTTCAAGAACACTTCAATGCCAACATAACACCCAATCACCAATTGGAACCAGAACCACCGATTACCTAACCAAGACAGGAACACCTTAAGAAACTAATGATTTGTACATAGCCCCTGAAATATAACAGTGTAAATATCACTTGTATATAGTTTGCAATAGTTATGAATCCGTAATTGTAATCTTTACTTTGAATTAATGTTATTAACCTATACTCGAGTTTAGTTTCAATGTACAACAGTATGCATTTCCATACCCTGTTAAATCATGTTTTCATGTAAACCATTTTGAAAATTGTAGAAAGGCAGTATAGAAATAAGTTTAAATAAATAAATTAAATTAAATACTGTATATGTCTTCTATTAAATCCCTGATCTGTATATCACACCAATACACATGGATTTCCTTTTCCCTCTTTCTAGGTTAACCCACAGTGTCTCCTTGCTCACTTTTAAACCCCATAATTCTACAGCTCTACCATTATTTTTTTTACATGTAGTGCCACTCTTCCATCCCATCTTCCTATCCTATCCTATCCTGTCCTTCCTGAATAAAGTATAGCCCGGTATAATTATTCCCCAGTTATGGTTGTCCGTGAATCATGTCTCCATAACGACTACTAAATCCAAGTCAGCCTCTTCCATTAAAGCCTCAACATTTGGGATCTTATTTCCCATGCTATGGGTATTTATACACACTGCTTTCCAGATGTTGCTCCTTTTACCAATTTCTACAGAGGTATTTGATATTTCACTTACCTGGGGGCTTTCTTCACCTATCCCCAATGAATCTAGTTTAAAGCCTTCTTCAGCAAGTCAACTAGCCTGCTGCAGAAGACACTTCAACTCTTCTTGAACAGATAGACACCATGGACATCTTCTGCAAAGTCTGTACTGACTTCCTAGAGAAGAAGATTGGGCAGTTGCTGTTTGCCTATCTTGCAAAATGTCTATGTCTATGTCTATGTCTATGTCTATGTCTATGTCTATGTCTGGGGTTCTCTACTTGTTGAACAGGTGCTGTGATACTGCCTGGTCTAAAGACCGCTCATGAGAGTCCAGGGATAATGGATATAGGCATCCTTGAGATCTAAGGAAGCAAGCCAGTTGTTTGCATCCAGTAGTGCAAGGAGCATGTAAGGGTTTCCCCAACCATCCATGCCCTTTATCCATATGCAGGGCCAATTCAGGAAAGTATACATATGTCCTGAAGTTCTGTATATATACAGTATTAAAAGTAATCATTTACCCTCATACAAAACACCCTACAAGCACAAATGATCTCTACTCAAATTTCTCCAGTTCTGCACTTTCATCAAAAAGTAACGCAACAGAAGATATTGAAAAAAGGGAACTCAAAATTCCACCATCTCGTTCCATCTGTTGAATAGACATTATCATTCTATCTGCCACTACATCCCCAAAGTAGGTGATATCACTATTCTCTCAAACCTTTCTCAGTTCTTGGAAACCTTTACTACTGGATGGAAGAAAATCTATTATGGCACCTGGGAAAACCAATCCACACAGCTGACATTTCTTCCTCGCCTGTTTCCAAATATGCAAAAGGAGGATCAATGTATGTTTAACCTAAAATTACTAATGTTTCCATCTACAGCCTCCTCCACCATCTCAGAAAGGGATTTTGATGCTAAGCAAATCTCTTCCATCCTCATCAAATGAACCCCTGCTGGTTTGGAATAATAAGGAAGAACCTTAAACCCGATGACCTTATAATACAAGGTCAGCTTAAGACTAGTTAGACCTCCATCCTCCACTGCCAGAGATAACTGACTTCAGCGCATACAAGCTCTTTTCCCACCCCATACAAATATACTAAGTTTCGGTACTATTCAATGCAAAAATCTCATTGGGCTAGAGATAGGAAGCTGAGTAAATATAAAAACCAATTTGGGTGCAATAACCATTTTGATTGCTTCAATTCTGCCCATCTACATAACTCCTCTTCAATTTCTTGGAAGAATGGAGGTAATTAAGATGAAATAGCATATTCAATTATGCCAGCACCTTTACTTCTAAATATCTGAAACTATCAGAGGCCATCTGAAAAGGACAGATCACTGGTGGTGAACTAATCTTAGGGTCTAACTAAAGGACCTCTTACTTATCTATGTTGACCTTAAATCCCAAGACTTCGGAGAAAATTTGCAGTTCCTCTAACAGGGAGGGGATGGATTTCACAGGATCCCATACAAAAATCAGAGTATTGTCTAATGTACATATAGACCTGATGAGGGACATCCCTGACCATCACCAATAAGCCATCAGGGTTACAAGTTAGCAGTTCTATCGCCAAGTTGAACAATAATGGTGAGAGTGGGCAACCCTGTCGGGTTCCCTTATATAACTGAAAAGCCTCTGAGCAAATCCCATTCACTAACACCCTGGCTGTAAGCTTCTCATATACCGACAAATCCATCCCTTAGCTGCAACCTTTCCAGAACTGAAAACAAATACCTCCATTCCACCCTATCAAATGTTCTTTTGGCCTCCAAGGCCACACACCACACAGACTGGCTTTCTCTATGAATTTGGGAAATGATATTCAGCAGTCTCCAGACATCAGAAATCTGCCTCCCAATAATAAAGCCTGTCTAGTCTGGGTACAGGACCATACCAAGCCATAATTGCATCCTGTGTGACTTGCACCTCTGGTGTCCTCCCCCCCCCCCCGCCCACATCCATTTCCCCATCTTCCCCACACCTCCATTTTCAGCCAGCTGCCTGCCCTTGTCCTGCCTTTGCCAGTTTTTGTGTTTTCTCATCGTTAGTGGTGCTGTCAGCAGTGGAGCAGACCTGACTTCAAATTTTAAAAAAACACGTGGGTCCAAAGGAGCAGATTTGATCCCTCCCTCCTCTGACATAGATTCGCATCAGAGGAGGGAGGGACCAGACTAGCCATTCAAAACGTGGGTCTTTGCACTCTGCATTTGAATGGCTGATCTGGTCCCCTCCCTTCTCTGACGTGATTTACATCAGAGGATGGAGGGAGGGACCATACCTGTGTGCAAGCTCAAAGATGGAAAGACCCATGTGTTTTTTTTTTAAATTTGAGGTCAGGTCTGCTCTGCTGCTGCTGCCAATGAGAAAACACAAAAAGTGGCGACGGCAGGCAGATCGGTGGGCATCCAAGGCTGGCAGACTGAAATGCGCCCCTAATTTTCTGCACCCTGTGTGACTGCACTGCTCGTACAGGGCTAGGTACGGCGCTGTCTAGGTGCATCAACTCTTGGACAACTCTCTCCAAATGGCTGGCAAGGACTTTAGCAAAAATTTAACATCACTTCTCATAAATGAGGCCAAAATCTACTACACAAAGAAACAGGATTTCCAGTCTTAGGAATCATACCTAGAGGGAGGCAGACACCCTGACGAAAAAACCTCATTGAACACCCTTTATAATATAGGTTCACAGGACTCTATCAAAGCCTTTATAAGACTCAGCCAGGATTCTGTCAGCGCCAACTGCTCTCCCAGATGCTAAAGACTTAAAGGTGACTTCAACGTCCAGCACTGATCTATCTCATTTTAGGATATGCCTCTGCACCCTATCCAGAGAGGGGAGTTGAGCTCTATCCAGGAAAGTATCCAATCCCACAGTTCCTTTGGATTTCAGAGGTATAGATAACTTGCTAAAAAAGTGTTTGATTACAGCTGCTATGTCTGGAGTGTCTTTTCTGCTCTCCCACTTCCCATCACTGGTACCACTAATAGATCTAGAGCCACGTTTCCTTTAGCTGCCAAGTCAGCAACTTGCTGGCCTTTCTCCCATATTCAATAAGTTTCCTTCTGTTTTGTCTCTGTAAGAACTCCGCCCTTTCCATTTCAATAATGTCAAGTCTATTTTTCACCTCCACCAACTGCCTATAGGTTTTTGCACTACCTATCCTTTTGTATTGCAGCTGCAAAATCTTCAACTCTCCCCAGAGTAAATGCAGCTTTTCTCCATGTTGTCTCTGTTTCGGAGCTGCTAGCTGCAACAACCAACCTTACCAGGCGTCCCAAAGCAAACTAGCTGACATACCCTCCTGGTCATTATGGTCCAAATATCCAGACCACCCGCTTTCCATTAACTCTTGTAATTTCTTATACTGCAACAATCTGTTTGCCTTCCAACTGATTTCTCCCGCCCCCCGCCCCCCTCCCCGGTCCCTGCTAGAGACACAATAGTGTGATCACTGATCATAACTGGGGCTATTTCAACACAGAAATGACAGCTGTTTTAATTAACACGTCCAATCAAGAACATGCATTTATTTACCATGAGCAATGAGTATAGTCCCATATTCCTGGATTCATTGAGTGCCATATATCAATCCACCAAAACTCTAACATCGCCTTCTTTAAGGACCCTAGAAATTCCTCTACAGACTTATCTTTAGAATTTATTACACAGTTCGTATCATCTCCTATCACCATCAATCCCTTAGCGTTAGCTTCAAATCCCAGCATAGTCTGATGAAAAAATTCCCTTTAGATTCATAGATCCCTTGGAGAGCATGTACATTTAAAATAGACAGGTCCCTACCCTCAATACTTCCCATTACCCAAATCACCCAACCTTGTCCATCACGACTGGTCTCATATACCATAAAGGAGATTTTTTTTTTTTTAGGTATAGAAGGAATAGAATGGCTCACCATACCTACCCATTTTTAATTTTTCCTTTTCCAAAGGGATTAAGCATGCCTCCAGTAGAAGTGAAATATCCATCCTCTCCCTTGCTAAATAGGTCAGGACCCTCTTACTTTTAACGGAGCTATTAAGGCCCCCAACATGCAACGTAGTATACCAGTCCCCATCAACCCCTGGCCCCTACTTATTCCATAAACTGTTATTAAGATAGTCCAAGAGAAGACCATTGCTTATCCCTGGGATAAGCAGCATGGAACTGGCTACTTTTGGAATCTATCAGGTACTTGTGACTTGGATTGGCCACTGCTGGAAACAGAGCACTCAGGGGCGGCTCTATAATGAGGCGAAGTGAGGCGGCTGCCTCAGGCGGAAAAGTTTTGAGGGCGGCAAATGCCCCCAAAACAGCCGCCTCACTTTGCCTTCAAAGTTAAAAAAGGATTAAAAAAACCCAAAAAGCACACAAGTTGTTGCTGCCGAATCTGCTTCTCGGCAGCAGCAAAACTCACCACCTAACTACTTCTTCTGCAGCCACGGCTCCCTGCCTCTTAGGGAACCGCAGCTGTGCTGCTGAAGCCGGTGCGGAGCCTTCCTGTCTCTCAGAGGGCTCTGTGCAGCATTGTCCCGCCCCCAAAGGAAGTTGTTACAACTGCTCCCAAAGGAAGTTGTTACAACTTCCTTTGGGGGGCGGGACAATGCTACACGGAGCCCTCTGAGAGACTGGAAGGCTCTGCACCGGCTTCAGCAGCACAGCTGTGGTTCCCTAAGAGGCAGGGAGCCACGGGTGCGGAAGAAGGGGGCACAGGAACTATGGGGGGGGGGGGAGGAGGGGGCAGGGGCTAGGGGAAAGGTGAGATCTGCAACTGGACTGACATGGAGGGGAGGGGAGGGGAGGGGAGGGGGGATGGAAGGGAATTGACAAAGGAAAGGTGGGGTCTGCAACTGGGCTGACAGGGTGGTGCTGGAAGGAAATTGAGATGAAGGGAAGGTGGGGTCTGCAATGGGGATGACACAGGGGGAGGAGGGGGCTGGAAGGGAATTGATATGACGGGAAGGTGGGGCCTGCAACTGGGTTGACATTGGGGGAGGAGGGGGCTGACACTGGGGAAGGAGGAGGTTGGAAGGGAACTGACAAGGGTTCCCTCTCATCCAGCAGGAACAACTGGAGTGCTGCCAGCATCGAACAAATCAGCCTGATCGCTGCAAGCGATCAGGCTGATTTGTGCGGCGACGGCACTCCGTTTTTTTTTTCCAAATTTTAGATTTTGCCGCCTCTGCCTCTGCCTTCTTGCCGCTTTTTTGTTTTTGCTGCAAACATTCTTGAGGAAAAAACGCAGCGGGAAGGCAGGGGCAGGGCAGAGGCGGCAAAAACTAAAATTAAAACAGCCAGAATGCCCCCGCCACCGCCAGATGAGAGGTGCAGGTGGAGGGAGTGGGGACAGGAGGAGGACAAGGAGAGACAAAGGTGAGAGATGGGGAACAAACGGGGAGACAGGGGACAAATACTGGACAAAGGGGGAGACGGGGAAAATTCTGGACAGAGGGGAAGACGGAGACATACTGGACAAAGGGGGGGGGAAATATTAGACAAAGGGGAGAGACGGGGGCAAATGCTGGACAAAGGGGAGAGACAGGGGACATATTGGACAGACAGGGGATAAATGCTGGACAGAGGGAAGAGACAGTGCGGGTTAGAATTATAATGGGCTGATGGGGGTGCTAGCACTGGTAATGGGCAGATTGGGTGGGGGCTAGGACTGGTAATGGGTTGATTAGGGAAGACTAGGACTGGGAATGGACTGATCTAGGGGGGCTGGGACTGGTAATGGGCTGATTAGGGGGGGCTAGGACTGGTAATGGGTTGATTAAGGAAGGTTGGGACTGGGAATTTTATTTTATTTATTTAGACAGTTTTTGTATACCGCCTTATCCTTCAATCAAAGCGGTCACAACACAATTGGGAGATACATTTAACACGCGGGGATATGAGACACATACACTAATACTTACAGGGAACATGGGCAATGAAGGGTTAAGTGGCTTGCCCAAGACCACAAGGAGCACCTGTGGGACTAGAAACCCCAGTCCTTCCGGCCCAAGGTTGCTGTCCTCTAGTGGGAATGGACTGATCAAGGGGGGGTTGGGACTGGTAATGGGCTGATTAGGGGGGCTAGCACTGCTAATGGGCTGAGGGGGGACTAACACTGGAAATGAGCTGATTAGGGAAGGCTAGGACTGGTAGTGGGCTGATGGGGGTAGCATTGGAAATTAGCTGATTGGGGAGGGTAGGACTGGAAATGGGCTGATGGGGGATAGGACTAGTAATGGGTTGATTAGGGGAGGCTAGCACTGGTAATGGGCTGAGGGGGAACTAGCACTGGAAATGAGCCAAGGGAGGCTAGGACTGGTAATGGGCTGATGGGGGGTAGGACTGGTAATGGACTGAGGGGGGATAGCATTGGAAATGAGCTGATTGGGGAGGCTAGACTGGAAATGGGCTGAAGGGGGGTTGTTAAGACTGGTAATGGGCTGAAGGGGGGGGGGGTAGGACCGGTAATGGGCTGATGGGAGATAGGACTAGTAATGGGCTGATTAGGGGAGGCTAGCACTGGTAATGGGCTGATGAGGGGTAGGACTGGTAATGGGCTGAGGGGGGAGGCTAGGACTGGTGATGGGCTGAGGGGGGAGGCTAGGACTGGTGATGGGCTGATGGGGGTAGGATCGGTAATGGGCTGATTAGGGGAGGCTAGCACTGGTAATGGAGTTGAAGGGGGACTAGCAATGGAAGTGAGCTGATTGGGGGGCTTCAACTGGGAATGGGCGATTGGTGGGGAGGGGAGGATAGAGCTGCTGGCCTTGGAAGAAAACTGGGGGCTAGGGCTACAAATGGACTGATGCGAGGGGATGGGAGAATGGGACTGGAAGTGAGTGGATGCTGAGAGGGGCTGCCATGGTATTTGGACTAGAAGGAGTTGGACAGTGGGGAAGGGTGGGGACTGGAAGGGAATGGACACCAGTGGCAGTCATGGGAATACAAGTTGATATTGGAAGGTACCAGGAGGGAGGACTGGAAAGGGGCTGATACTGGGAAGGGTTACAGGGACTAGAAATAGGCTGATGGAGAGAAGTGAAGAAAACAAATGAAGAGATAAGAAATGGCAGATGGACCATAGACCATAGAAAGAGAGCTAAGAGAATACAGGAAAGCAGAAGCCTCAGATCAGGACCAGCATGATCAGAGAATAAAATGGTCAGACAACAAAGGTAGAAAAAATAATTTTATTTTGTGTTATCTTTATATTTTATACTGCATGGAGGAACTGCATATTTATCTGATGTTACAGTGCTTGAAGAGTCTGGCTTATTGGGGTTTCAGTTTAAATTTTGTCTACATATTTTTATTTTTACTTTAGATTGTAAGTCACTTATTCTGTACTTGGTGAGGGTCTGTGTTCTGAGTGTGTGACTGAGCCCAGGTGTTCTGTTAACATAGAGTTTGTACATAAAGATCTATACTATACTGTAGTAATTTGACATGTTCAGCTTTTCAAATAGGTGTATGGATGTTCCAGGGCCCACTGTAGTATTTACAGTGACACCTTTTTTGGATAAGCTCCTTATGTGCGTTTTGGAAGTTGGTGCTGATATGGTATGGTATGATAGATTTGCTCTATAGATACTCAGTGACTTTGTTGTAGGGTTTTGTATTAGTTCACAATATACCTGGTGCTGGAGAATGTTTGTTAGTGAGATGATCAGAATCAGATTCTTTTTTTTGTTCTAAGATATTGAGTTCTGTGGGTGAATGTCCTGGTTCTGCTCTGCAACCACTGTTGAAGGGGGTTCTGTGGATGCAAAATATATTTTGAAAAAGAAAAGGTAATAAACATAATGAAGTTTATAACAACAAAATAAAAATTAGTTATAATTTAGTTTTATAAACTGTGCTGTGGTTCTCGCTCTCTTTCAGTTCCTTGGTGTGCAAACATCTTGCATTTCCTCCATATAATCCAATCAACTTTTTGGTTTGGTTCAGTCCCTGATTGGAGTTTTGAAAAAGCCACGCCCACCTCTAAGGGGGGGAGGGGGCACACCATCTCACCCTTCGCCTCAGGCAGCAGATTGCCTTGAGCCGCCCCTGAGAGCACTGGGCTTGATAGGCCTTTGGTCTGACCCAGTATGGCATTTCTTATGTTAAGGCCAAGATTGGACATTCAACTTGAGAATTCCCATCTTTTTCTAATTGGTTTCACAACAGATTTTTTCAAAGATGCCGGTACAAGGCCAGCCAAAAGCAAAGTGAGCACCATATCTTTTAGATGTGGCAATACATCATGGCTCAAGGACTTAGCCAAAGAAATGGGATGAAGTCCAAAACATATCCAGAAGGATGTACCTTATTCACAACTGACAAAACAGAGTCTTCGCTAACAGATACAAATGTATCTCAACTAGGAATATTTGAAGGTTCTTGTATTTACTCACATGGTTCTTGTATTTACTCACAACACATGGATGGCATAGCAGGACATGACAAAACAAATGACTTTGCAACCAAATAGTCAGTATAGCCATTAGCATTAAAGTTTGCTGTATGACTAGTAGGAGCCACAATCATTTTTTCACTGTCAGATTCCTTAGATCTAGAAAAAGATCTCTGAATTTTAGTGGTAAAATATCTCTTTTTAGATTCTAGAACTGAGCTTCTGTAAGTCCTCATCAAATCAAAATAGATTTAGATTCAATGGTCTTTACTTTACACCAATATCTTTTGTCTTTGAGAAACATCCTTTTCATGTGTGTTTTATTTAAGTGTAGTTTCTATTGTCGAGGGTTAAGCCAGATGGATTTTTGTCTGTCTGTATTCCTCCTCCAACTAGCAGGATGAAGAGCTGGAGGAAGTCGCAGTACTCCTGACATAAAGGCCCTAGCTCCCATCAACCAGGAGAGTGGGAATGTGGCCTTAAAGGGCCAGTGGGAAGCTCTGAGTCCTGTCTGCTTGAAGAGGAGGAGGGCAATGCTGAAAGAAGATGGAGCCTAAGGAAAGGGCCAGGTAAGGGGAAGAGCCTAAAAGAAAGGGCAGAGTGAGAAGGAACAAACGGGGAGGGGTATAAGGTAAGGAGCTCTGATAAAAGAGACTAGAAGTGAGGTGGAGCTTAAGGAGGAAATGAACCAAATCTCTATAAATTGGAAAGATGCAATACAGCTATTTGATGAACTAAAGAGTAGCAAATCAGCTAGAGTAGCATACTTCCCAGGGTGCTGAAAGAACGGAAATGTGAGATTGTAGACCTACTTTTAGTAATCTGTGAACTATCATTAAAACCATCTGTAGTATCTGAAGATTGGAGAGTGGTCAATGTAATGCCAGTTTTTAAAAAGGGTTCCAGGGGTGATCTGGGAAACTAGAGATCAGTATCAGGCAAAATGGTAGAAACCTTTATAAAGAACAAAATTACTGAACATGTAGATAGTCATGTTTTAATGGGAGAAAGCCAACATGTATTTTTTCAAGGTGTGAATAAACAGGTAGATAAAGGTGAGCTGACTGAAACAGTGTATCTGATTTTCAGAAAACCTATGACAAGGTCCCTCATGAAAGACTCTTGGGGAAATTAAAAAGTCATGGAATAGGAGGCAGTGTACTGTTGTGGATTAGGAACTGGTTGCAAGTGCAATATGCGCCTTTGAGTCAATGCTGACCCAAGGCTTTCTTGATAGTGTGACCAGAAGTAGATTGCCAGGCCTTTCTTCCAAGGCAACACAGAGTTAAGTAACTTGCCCAAGGCCACAAGGAGTGCTAGTGGGAATCAAACACCGATAGCTTGGTTACCAAGCCATTAGGTTACTCCTCCACTCCAGGAGCTGGTTAAAAGATAGAAAACAGACAGTAGGGTTAAATGGCCAATTTTCTCAATGGAGAAAGGTGAATAATGGAGTACCCAGGGATCTGTGCTGGGCCTGCTGCTTTTTAACATATTTATAAATGACCTGGAAATGGGAGTAACGAGTGAAGTGATCAAATTTGCAGATTATACAAAATTATTCAAACTTGTTAAAACACAAGAGGATTTTGAAAAATTACAAGATGACTTCAATAAATTGAGAGACTTGGCATTCAAATAGCAGATGAAATTTAATGTAGACAAGTGCAAATTCTGCACTTAGGGAAGAACAAGCCAACCTATGGCTACACAATGCAAGATTCCACATTAGGACTATCCACCCAGGAAAAAGATCTGGGCATCATCCAGGATAATACATTGGAACCCTCTGCCCGGTGTTCAACTGCATCCAAGAAAGCAAATATAATGCTAGAAATCATAAGGAAAGGAATGGAGAATAAAGTCAAAGATATTATAATGCCTCTGTATCGCTGTATCACTTAAATATTATGTGCAATTCTGATCACCATATCTTCAAAAAGGATATAACAGAATTGGAAAAGGCACAGAGAAGAGCAACCAAAATGATAAAGGGAATGGAAGGATATCAAGGAAAGGCTTAAAAGATCAGGGCTCTTTAACTTGAAAAAGAGACGGCTGAGGGAAGATATGCTAGAGATCTATAAAATAATGAATGGAATGAAACAGATAAAAGTAGATCAGTTGTTTACTCCTTCAAAAAGTAGAAAGACTAGGGGACATGCAATTGGGCTACAACGTAGCACATTTAAGACAATTCAGAGAGTATTTTTTACAACGTATAATCAAACACTGGAATTCGTTAGCAGAGAATGTAGTAAAAGCTGTTAGTATAACTGGGTTTAAAAAGGGTTTGGACAAGTTCCTAGAGGAAACGTCCATAAACCATTATTAAAGTGGACCGTGGAAATCCACTGCTTACTCCTGGGACAAGCAGCATGGAATCTGTATATCTCCAGGAACAAGCAGGAATAAGTCCTCACATATGGGTACGTCGGAACCGACGGAGCCTGCGCGGGAAAGCTCCCCAGCTTCCCAGAAAGGAAGCTTTTGGGGCCTCCCACTGCACATGCGCGCTGCCTTCCCGCCTTCCTGACCAGCTCTCCTCAGTTTCTCTTTTTCCGCGGAGCCAGCAGGTCGTGTTCCTGTCACCGCTGAAGAAATTGTTATTTTAGTTTCTTTCTTTAGAACCGCGTACCTGCCTTCCCCATACCGAAACCGGTACCGCCGGTCTCTCTTTTCTTTTCTTTCTTAAAAAAAAAAAAAAAAAGCTTTTATTTTTTAGCACAACTTGGTGACTTCTGTTAGGCCTCAGGCCTACACAAAATCTCCTCATGGAGAAACCAGCTCCTGGTTTCAAGAAGTGTACCAAGTGTAGTGCTGTTATTTCTGTTACAGACACCCATGACTGGTGTCTTAAATGTTTGGGGCCTGACCACTCCATTCCGGACTGCCCATCCTGCTCCCAGATGTCTAAACGTGGTTTGCAGAACCAGGCCAACAAATTCCATGTGCTGTTTGCTTCAGATAATCCAGCATCACAGTCATCTAGGTCTTCCTCTCCAGATGGATCTCAGGTAACCAAACCTTCTTCGGGCAGGTCCTCAAAGAGCAAATCTCCTTCAAAGCATCGAGAGGCTCTCAATTTTGAATCTGAGGACCATGCCCCAGCCAAACAACCCCGGCGGGAAGCTCTGGCTTCCAAAGCACCATCTATGGGGTTACAGGTTGACATCGATGGCACGGCCTCGACCGATCACCTGTTAGACTGCTCTGGGGTACCGGCCCATGCCGGTACCGACATCCAGGCAGCAGTGGCGTCTATGGGCAATACTGTCCAGACCATGCAGCAGGCCGTTCTGGCTTTCATTAACGCTGCGACGCCCTCGGTACCGCATCTAGCGGTTCCGGGTCCGGTTCTGGTACTGTCTTCCATACCGGAACCGAGACCATCCTCTTCCAAACGCAGATCGGTTCCGCATGCCGGATCCGGGTTTTCACCCGATACTGATCCCATACCCGGTACGCCCGATGTCGATACCGATCGGTATGCGTATCGTGCGTTGGAAGCAAATAGAGGATACTCTGATTCTTCTGAGGATTTTGACTCCTCTGATGACTCTGATGAGCTGTCTCTAGTTCTTCCTGAAGAGCCTTCTTCCCCAAAGAGGAGAATGTCTCCACCAGAGGATTTGTCCTTTCAAGACTTCATTATAGAAGTAGCTAAAGGACTTTCTATTACCACATCCTCTGAAAAAGAACCTAGATCAAAGAAATTGGATATTTTAGGATACCCTAAGGTTCCTAAAGAGGCAGTCACCCTGCCTATCCATGAAATCCTTCAAGAACACTTGATGGACTTATGGGAGGCTCCTCTAACGTTGTCTCCTCATTCCCGTAGGTTGGACACCATGTACCGGGTCCCTCCTTCTCCTGGTTTTCAAAAAACTCAGCTGCCTCACCATTCCATGGTGGTGAAGTCTGCGCTGAAAAAGATTAAGAGTACCAAAAGGCACTCTTCTACCCCTCCAGGGCGGGAATGTAAGACCCTAGACTCTTTTGGTAGGAAAATCTTCCAGGCTAGTATGCTTATAGCCAGGATTAATTCATACAGTCTGTATATGGGCATGTTTCTAAGGGAACTTGCCCTAAAGGTACGGCATTTTGCCTCCTTTATCCCTGCGGATAGAAAGGAGGAGTTCATTTCTCTGGTGAAACAGCTTCTAGATGTTTCTAAGTTCTCCAACAGAGCAGCTTTTGATTCCTTTGAGGGTGCCGGTAGAGCTTCGGGCATTGCTCTTGTAGCCCGACGACTTGCTTGGCTCCAGGCCTCTGACCTAGAACCCTGGGTCCTGGATGGCTTACGGAATCTGCCCTGTACAGGTGAGAACTTATTTGGTAAAGACTGGCAAATTAAAGCCACTCAAATGGACGCAGAAAATGCTACATTAGATAGACTTTCTAAGTCTACCTCTACTCCTGCCAAGAAAGTCTTTCAAGAGGCCTTACTACAAGAAGGCCAGATTTTCCACAAATACTGGCCAACAATCTTCTCAGCCTCGCTTTGCTGCTAAACGTCAGCAACCTAAACAGGCAAGGTCAAAGCCTGCAGCGTCTGCCACTCCTCAGCAGGCTCAACCCCCTCAGGGGTTTTGACTTGCCCCTAGAGAACTTAACATTTCTGGCTCTAGAACAACCAGAGCCCCTCACCATTCCCGGAAGGTTAGCTCACTTTGCTCCCAGATGGGGGCAAATTACATCAGAGCACTGGACCCTCTCTATCATCAGAGAGGGCTACAAACTTCATTTTTCCAACCTTCCTCCACATACCATGGTGAGGCACTTCAATTCTCCCCCATCTCTCCTGGACCTGTTGGGTCAGGAAATCTCTTCTCTCCTTGCCCAAGGGGCAATAGAAGAGGTTCCTCTTCTTCAACAAGGGACAGGATTCTACTCCCCTTATTTTCTCATACCAAAGAAGACAGGGGGATTCAGACCTATCCTAGATCTGAGAGAATTGAACAAATTTCTGTACAAGGAGAAATTCAAAATGCTTTCTCTAGGCATTCTCCTTCCATACCTTCAGAGTCAGGATTGGCTTTGTTCTCTAGATCTCAAGGATGCGTACACACATATACTCCTCCACCCATCCCACAGAAAATATCTATGATTTCTGTTTCAGGGAAAACATTTCCAGTACAGAGTACTTCCCTTCGGTCTAGCCTCTGCTCCAAGAGTGTTCACCAAATGCATGGCAGTTGTTGCCGCATTTCTAAGAGGTCTGGGAATTTTTGTATTCCCATATCTGGACGACTGGCTCATCCGAGCTCCATCTCAGTCAGAGGCCCAGATTTCCCTGGACCGCACAAGGCACATTCTGCAGTATCTGGGACTGGTGGTATACCTTCCCAAGTCTCAACTTATCCCTACTCAGTCTCTGGAATTCATAGGGGCCCAGTTGGACACCACCACTGCAAGGGCCTACCTACCTCAAGTCCGGGGCCAACGTCTGGTGTGCTTGGCCTCCCAAGCTCAGTCCAGCAGTCACTTGACAGCCAGAGAAATGCTGCAACTTCTGGGCCACATGGCCTCCACGGTTCACGTGGTGCCCTACGCTCGTCTTCATATGAAAGCAGCTCAATGGACCTTGGCCACCCAGTGGACTCAAGCATCAGGAGTGCTCTCCGACCAAATCCTCACCTCAAAGCGTCTGTTTTGGTCCCTCCAATGGTGGATGTCCACCAAGAATCTGTTGTTGGGGGCCCCCTTCCAACCTTTGTTGCCCCATGCAACCCTCACAACAGATGCCTCCCAAACAGGGTGGGGAGCCCATCTGCAATCCCTCTCCACTCAGGGTACTTGGTCTCCACAGGAGACCACCCTTCACATCAACCTCCTGGAACTGCGAGCAATCTTCTTTGCCCTCAAAGTCTTCCATACCCTCCTTGTCAACCTGACCGTCCTAGTTCAGACAGACAATCAGGTGGCCATGTTCTACGTAAACAAACAAGGAGGGACAGGCTCTCTGTCACTTTGCAACGAAGCTCTCAGATTATGGGCCTTCGCCAGAGAGCATCAAATTCATCTTCTGGCATATCTTCCAGGGGTTCAAAACTCTCGGGCAGACAGACTCAGTCGAGTTCTGCTTCCACACGAATGGTCCCTACATATGGACCAGATAGGCAGAATCTTTCAGGAATGGGGAACCCCGGACATAGACCTCTTTGCAAGTCCGTGGAATGCCAAACTTCCCCGGTTCTGTTCCAGGACTCCGTGTCAGGGAGCTCAGGCCAACGACGCCTTTCTCCTGCATTGGGGTCAGGAATTCCTATATGCCTTTCCACCCATTCCTTTGATTCCCAAGACTCTGTTCAAACTCCAGAGGGATCACGGATCGATGATCCTCATAGCTCCACGCTGGCCACGCCAAGTGTGGTTCCCTCTACTTCTGCATCTCTCCCAGGGACCCTCCCTGGACCTGGGAGCGGCACCAGACCTTCTGTCTCAGGAGGAGGGAACTTTGTGGCACCCAAACCCCAAGTCCCTACACCTCAGAGCTTGGTTACTGAAGGCCTAAGCCTTCATGACTTCAATCTTTCTCAACCAGTGAAAGATATCCTTCATGCCTCTAGGAAACCCTCCACGAGGCGTTCCTATGCTTTCAAATGGAAACGCTTTTCCATTTGGTGTGCTCAACAGGGTCGTGACCCTCTAGCACTTCCTTTGAATTCTCTATTAGACTATCTCCTGCATCTTTCTAATGCAGGCCTTAAGACGAATTCAGTACGAGTCCATTTGAGTGCTATTGCAGCATCTTTAAAACCTATAAATGAACAACCTGTCTCCTCTCATCCTCTTATTGCAAGGTTCATGAGAGGCCTGACTCTAACTAAGCCTCCCATCCGACCTCCTCCGGTAGCATGGGATTTGAACCTAGTTCTAGGTCAGCTTATGAAGCCACCTTTTGAACCGTTGGTTTCTACCTCCTTGAAATTTCTTTCCTGGAAGGTCCTTTTCCTTTTTGCAGTCACTTCGGCTCGCCGCATCAGTGAACTACAGACCTTAGTGGCTCATCCACCTTATACTAGGTTTCATCATGATAAGGTGGTCCTCAGGACGAATCCCCACTTTATGCCCAAAGTGGTCTCGCCTTTTCATCTTAATCAAGAGGTATATCTACCTGTCTTTTTTCCGGCTCCTCATGCATCCAGTGCAGAGAGGAACCTTCATACTTTAGATTGTAAAAGAGCTCTTGCCTTTTACCTCAACAGGACTCAGCCACATCGAAAGTCTTCCCAACTTTTTGTGGCTTTTGATCCTTCTCATTTGGGACTTCCAGTCTCCAAACGTACACTTTCCAATTGGATTGCTCAGTGTATTTCCTTTGCTTACCAGAGTAAAAACATTTCTCTGGAAGGCCATGTCACAGCTCACAATGTGAGAGCCATGGCCACTTCTATGGCTCATCTTCACTCTGTATCCATAGATCAGATCTGTCGAGTCGCCACCTGGGCCTCGGTTCATACCTTCACAGCCCATTACTGTTTGGACAAGGACTCCCGCCGGGATGCCTTGTTTGGTCAGGCTGTCCTCAAACACCTGTTCCATACTTGAACAACTCCTGCCCACCTTCCCAGGATGGATGCCTGAGATCCATACAAAGATGGCAAACCCTTGGAAGGGGATCTCCCAGGCATCTTAGCTAGGGAGTACCCATATGTGAGGACTTATTCCTGCTTGTTCCTGGAGATAGCACAGTTACTTACCTGTAACAGGTGATCTCTGGGAACAGCAGGAATTAGTCCTCACAACCCACCCACCTCCCCTAGGAGTTGTATCTTCTATCTATCTTCCTTTCCTCTCTCTATTGTCTCAGCTATAAACTCGAACTGAGGAGAGCTGGTCAGGAAGGCGGGAAGGCAGCGCGCATGTGCAGTGGGAGGCCCCAAAAGCTTCCTTTCTGGGAAGCTGGGGAGCTTTCCCGCGCAGGCTCCGTCGGTTCCGACATACCCATATGTGAGGACTAATTCCTGCTGTTCCCAGAGATCACCTGTTACAGGTAAGTAACTGTGCTATCTTTTGGGAACCTGACATGTACTTGTGACCTTGATTGGCTACTGTTGGAAAGCGAATACTGGGCTTGTTGGACCCTTGGTCTGACCAAGTATGGCCTATTTTATGTTAGAGAAGAAAAGGCGAAGAGATGTTAAGTGCATTAAGGGAGAAGGAAAGGGAGGGAAGGATTAAAACACCTGAGAAAGTGCAAGGTTGAGTATCAGGAGCAGGGGAGTGCATGATGGGTGGCGTGAAAAGGGAGCATGCAAGAGAGCAGCGAAGGAGAAGAAGGGAGGAATAGTGCAAGAGGGTGGGAGGAGGAGTGGCATAATAGCTGGGGCAAGTTACCTTAGGCTGGAGGGCCAGGGGTTCAAATCTCACTAGAGGACAGTCCAAGGCCACAGGTGCTCCTTGTGGCCTTGGGCAAGCCACTTAACCCTCCATTGCTCAGGTACAAAAACCCCTCCATAGATTGTGAGCCCTTCAGGGACAAGGGAAAAATATATATCTCCAGGAACAAGCAGGAATGTAGTCTTCACATATGGGTATCGTCGGTACCAACAGAGCCTGCGCGGGAACGCTTCCCAGCGTCCAATAGGAACACTTTTGGGAGCATCCCTCAGCACATGTGCGCTGCCTTCCCACCTTTCCAACTGTTCTTCAGTTCTTTGTTTTCTGCTGAGCCGACAGGATCTATTCCCTGTCACCACAGAAAATTCCGTCTTTAAATTTCTTTTCTTGTGGTCGCGTTTGCCTACAGCACGACGCTTACCGGTACCGCCGGTTCTTTTCTTTCTTTAAAAAAAAAAAAATAATAATAATAACTTAGACTTTAGACTGTTTCTCTTCAGAAACCTTTCTCTTTGGTGCCAGGCGCCATTTTGGGCACTAGGCCCAATATTCCTAAAACATGGAAAAGCCAACTAGTGGTTTTAAAAAATGTACTAAGTGTGGCGGTACCATCTCCGTCACTGACACCCATGATTGGTGTCTTAAATGTTTAGGACCTGAACATTCCCCAACTGAATGTCTCTCCTGTATGGGGATGACTAAAAGAGGAAGGCAGAACCGGGCTGCAAAGCTCGGTACCCTCTTTTCTTCGGATGCCAGATCCATTGCATCGACATCGTCAAGGGCCTCTTCTTCCTCCCATGGATCTCAGGTAACTAAACATAAAAGCCGATCCTCAAAGGGTAGCTCTCCTGCAAAGCATCGAGAGGCCATTGGCATTGCCCTTGAGGGAGCCACACTGGCAAAACAGCCCCGGCGGGAGGCTTCGGCTTCGGCTTCCAAAGCATCAATGGGGCTTCAGGATGTTCTCGAGGCCTCAACCTCGCAAGAACTACCTGTGCCATGCTCAGGGGTTCCGGCCGCTTTTACCGGTACCGACACCCAGGCATCGGCAGCGTCGATAGACCAGAGGTTCCTCGCTATCGAGCGCAGCATCGCAGCTCTTCTTTCAGCTGCGGTACCAGTGGTTCATCGGGCACCGGTACCGACATCGACACCGACACCGACGATACCGGTACTGCCGGTACCGGCTCCGGTGGGAACTCTTCCCATGCCATCTCTGACTGGAATTGACAGATCGGTATCGGGTCAGCTCGGTACCGACTTCGATCGGTACCGGGACCGTGCTTTGCAGGAGCATCGGGGTCAGGAGTACTTCGATTCCTCTGATTCCGAAGACTCTGACAATTCTGCTGGAACTAGAGGGCTTCTCCCAGAAGATCCCTCTTCTCCCCAGCGCAGAATATCACCTCCAGAGGACATGTCCTTTCAGGATTTTATCCATGATACGGCCAAAGGTCTTTCAATCACAGTAGCTCCTGAAGAGGAACCCAGAGCAAAGGAGTTGGAAATTCTCCAATATCCTAAAGCTCCTAAGGAGGCAGCCACTCTGCCTATCCATGAAATTCTGCATAACCTGATGCTCAGAATGTGGGAGACACCTCTGACTACTTCTCCTCACTCTAGGAGACTTGATACTATGTATCGAGTTCCACCATGTCCTGGATTTCAGAAAACTCGGCTGCCACACCATTCAATGGTAGTGGAGTCAGCCATGCATAGGATGAAAAGTGCGAAGAGGCATGCATCCAATCCTCCAGGTCGTGAATGCAGGACTCTGGATGCTTTTGGGCGCCACACTTTTCAAGCTTCCATGCTTTCAGCTAGGATCAGTTCATATATTCTATATATGGGAATGTTCCTTAAGGAAATCACAGGAGACTTGGAACTTATGAGCCCATTTCTCCCAGATGACAAGAGACAAGATTTTCTTGCTCTAGTTAAGCATGCTGAAGATGTCTCCAAGTTTGTAAATCGTGCAGCCTTTGACTGCTTCGAATGCATCAGCAGAACCTCTGCTACTGCCATTGGTGCACGACGGATTGCCTGGCTGCAGGCATCAGACTTGGAGACTTGGGTAAAGGACAAATTAGGCAACATTTCTTGCACGGGGGAGAATCTCTTTGGCAAGAACTGGCAGGAAAAGGCTAATGAGTTAGATTGTCAAAATCTACAGCCACTCCAGCCATAAGAAACCTTATAAAAAGCTCTCTTTCAGCAAAAAGAGGAAATTTTATCCTTCCTATACCCAGCAGAGTCAGACCCAGGGTCAGGTTGCCCAAAAAGGGCAAACTAGACAGCAAAAGAATCCAAAAGGCCCGAGAGCCAAACCAGCTCTCCAGGTTCAGCCCCCTCAAGGGCTTTGACTCCTTCCTAGAGAACTTTGCCTTCCTGCCTCTGAGGGGTCCCCAACCCCCCAATATCCCGGGCAGGTTATGCCACTTTGCCAACAGATGGCATCAGATAACAGCAGAAGATTGGTCTTTGTCCATTGTAGGAGAAGGGTACAAGCTTCATTTTCACAGCATGCCCCCTCCTACAATTCTAAAGCAATTCAATTCTCAAACCTCCACAGACAACCTGTTAGATCACGAGGTCTCCACACTTCTTGCCCAAGGGGCAATAGAGGAAGTGCCCATTCTTCAACGGGGTGCAGGGTTCTACTCCCCCTATTTTCTTATTCCAAAGAAAACAGGGGGACACAGACCCATTTTGGACCTCAGAGAATTGAACAAATACCTGTTTCGAGAGAAGTTCAAAATGATTTCTCTAGGAACTCTTCTGCCATACCTTCAAAGCCAAGACTGGCTTTGCTCTCTAGACTTAAAGGATGCATACACTCACATTCTCATCCATCCAGATCACAGGAAATTCTTATGATTCCTTTTCAGGGAAAGACATTTCCAGTACAGGGTTCTTCCTTTTGGTCTGGCTTCAGCATCAAGGGTATTCGCGAAATGCATGGCAGTAGTAGCCGCATTTCTACGAACCCTGGGGATATTTGTCTTCCCTTACTTAGACAACTGGCTCATTCGAGCCCCTACAGTTGCAGAGGCCAGCACTGCACTGTCCCATACAATGCAAATTCTCCAATACTTGGGATTGGTAATAAACTTCCCAAAATCCCAACTTGTTCCTTCCCAATGCCTGGAATTTATAGGAGCCTGTCTAGATACCAGACAAGCAAAGGCTTTCCTTCCACAGGCCCGGTGTCTTCGCATAATACAACTAGCTTCTCAAGCAGCAGGCAAATTCTCCCTCACTGCTCGAGAGCTACTACAGTTACTAGGACACATGGCTTCCACAGTTCATGTAGTCCCAAATGCTAGCCTCCACATGAGAGCAGCTCAGTGGACCCTATCCACACAGTGGACACAGGCCACAGGTCATTTGTCGGACAAAATAATAAACTCTCAACGACTAGTTTTGTCCCTCCAATGGTGGCAGTCACTAGAAAACCTGACAGTGGGGTCTCCTTTTCATCAACCCTCTTTTCAGGCCACCCTAACAGATGCATCACAGGTGGGTTGGGGAGCACACCTGAATCATCTCTCTACCCAGGGAACCTGGACTCCACAGGAGGCCAGTTTACAAATAAACCTCCTGGAATTAAGAGCAATCTATTTAGCTCTTCGAGTATTCCACGCCCAGCTCAGCTACAAGACAGTCCTAGTCCAGATGGACAATCAATTAGCCATGTTCTATGTGAACAAGCAGGGCGGAACAGGCTCTCTGTCATTATGCAATGAAGCTTTGTGACTGTGGGCCCTCGCCAGAGAGTATCAAATTCACCTTCTAGTGGTATATCTTTCAGGCATTCAAAACCTTTGGGTAGACAAACTTAGTCGAGTACTGTTGCCTCACGAGTGGTCCCTCCACCTAGATCAGGTGGCAAAGATATTTCATCTCTGGGGCACTCCAGACATAGACCTCTTTGCAAGTCCACTGAATGCCAGACTTCCCCAGTTCTGTTCCAGGATTCCGGCTCACAACTGTCAGGCAAGGGATGCCTTCCTCCTTCACTGGGGTCAGGACTTCCTTTATGCCTTCCCACCCATTCCCCTCATCCCCAAAATACTCTTGAAGCTTCAGAGAGACGGGGGTCGCATGATCCTCATAGCATCACGATGGCCACGCCAAACGTGGTATCCCCTGCTTCTACATCTCTCTCAAGCGGCACCTCTGGAGTTAGGGCATGCTCCAGATCTCCTTTTCCAAGAGGATGGGACGCTATGGCACCCGAATCCCCAGTCCCTGCACCTCACGGCCTGGTTCCTGAAGGCTTAAACCTCCAAGATTTCAACCTGTCCCAACAGGTAAAAGATATCCTTCAGGCTTCTAGGAAACTTTCCACAAGAAGATCTTATGCCTTCAAGTGGAAACGTTTTACTATATGGTGCTCCAAGAAGGGATTAAACCCCCTTGTTATACCCTTAGAATTGATACTAGAGTATCTCCTTCACTTATCGAATTCTGGTCTAAAGACAAATTTGGTAAGAGTCCATCTTAGTGCAATTGCAGCTTCCTATACGCCTCTGAATGGACAACCAATTTCCTCTCATCCACTCATATCAATATTTATGAGAGGCCTTTTATTAACCAAACTTCCCATCAAGCTCCACCGGTGGCATGGGATCTAAATCTAGTTCTTGGGCAGCTCATGAAGCTGCCTTTTGAACCTTTGGCCACTACAGCCCTTAGGTTTTTGACCTGGAAGGTCATCTTCCTAATTACAATCACCTCTGCCCATCGCATTAGTGAATTGCAAGCTTTAGTGGCTGATCCTCCTTATACTAGGTTTCATCATGATAAGGTTGTTCTTAGAACTCACCCACACTTTATGCCAAAGGTGGTTTCACCTTTTCATTTAAATCAATCAATTTATCTTCCTGTATTTTTTCCGAGGCCTCACGCCTCTAATGCAGAAAGAAACCTTCATACTTTGGATTGTAAAAGGGCCTTAGCCTTTTACATACAAAGAACACAGCAACATTGAAAGTCCTCACAACCTCTTATAGCTTTTGACCCTAGTCATTTGGGACTTCCAGTCTCCAAAAGAACTTTATCTAAATGGATTGCCCAATGCATATCCTTTGCTTATGAGAGTAAGGGTCTTCCTCTTCAGGACCATGTCACAGCTCATAATGTGAGAGCCATGGCAGCTTCTATGGCTAATCTCCACTCTGTGTCTATCGATGACATTTGTCGAGCAGCCACCTGGGCTTCGGTACACACCTTCACAACCCACTATTGCCTGGATAAAGCCTCCCGCCGGGATGCCTTCTTTGGCCAAGCTGTTCTTCAAAATCTCTTTCAGACCTAAATCAACTCCTACTCACCAACCCTGGTGGAATGCCAGAGATCCATGGGAGGAAGGATTCCCACTTTCTAGGGTGGCACCTTCCTGGGGCTATCTCTCTGGCATCTTCAGCTAGGGAGTCCCTATATGTGAAGACTACATTCCTGCTTGTTCCTGGAGATAGCATAGTTACTCACCTGTAACAGGTGATCTCCGGGAACAGCAGGAATTTAGTCTTCACAACCCACCCACCTCCCCTAGGAGTTGTCTCTCTATCTCTTTGTCTCTTTCCTCTCTTTCCTCTCTCCCTCTATCCTTTCACTCAGCTACAAACTTAACTGAAGAGGGACAGTTGGAAAGGCGGGAAGGCAGTGCGCATGTGCTGAGAGATGCTCCCAAAAGCGTTCCTATTGGACGCTGGGGAGCGTTCCCACGCAGGTTCCGTTGGTACCGACGATACCCATATGTGAAGACTAAATTCCTGCTGTTCCTGAAGATCACCTGTTACAGGTGAGTAACTACGCTACGTATACAGTACCTGAATGTACACTGCTTTGACTGTTAGAAAAGTGGGGTAAATAAGCCTAGTTAAATAAATAAATAGGGTGGGAGGCACAAGGAGTAGCTGCAAGAGAACAGGGCAAAGTGCAGACACACACCTACCCAACAGACACACAGCCACTGCCCCAACACACATGCACATACTGACACCCTCCACCACAAACTCTAACATGCATATGCATATATAGCCCCTAATGCACAGAGCCACAAGGCACACACACATGTATACCCATGACATGCACACACTCCCTGACACTATACATGATGCATATACACACATGCCTGCCTGCACCCCAACCACTCCCTGATAAACACACATGTGCACATAATCTCATGACACACATGCATACCAACATGCCCCATCCCATGTGCACTCCCCATGACACACACGTGCACCTCTTGACATTCCCCATGCATATGCATTCCCTATGATAAATGCACACTCCTCATGACCCACACATACATATGTTAATATCCTATGACACACATATATGCATGCACACATATCCTGACACTCCCCTTCACATAAACACACACACAACACCTTCCAAATGCCTGATTCTATCAAATAGGTAAAACACACTCTGTCACACTGCAAGAGTACACTTTTCAACCTGTTAAATCATTAGTAGGCCACGGAGGAAATTCAGCTCATCTTGCATGAAGTAGTGTAGGATAGGTGGAAGAGCAACCTAGTGGAGTGGAGGAATAGCGTAGTGGTTAGTACAACAGCTTAATATCCAAGCTTTCTGGGTTTGACTCCTTTTGGTGCTCCTTGTGACTTTATCACTTAGTCCTCCATTACTTCAGGTACAAATTTAGATTGTAAGTCCTATGGGGAAGTACCTGACTGTAACTCACCTTGAACTACCATTGGAAAGCTGTGAGCTAAATACTACTAAATAAAGTAGTGGTGTAATTGTGAGCTATTGTTACTTTACTCTAAGGAGTTACCAATGATTAAACATCGTTCCCATAATCATTACTGCACTAGGATCAAAGACTGTCAAGCATTAATATAAAAAATAATATGTCCTAACCTATTTGACTGAACGCCAGAAGATGTATAATCTATTCCACAGATTATCTTAAATGTACTCAACAAATGGAGAGACCAAGGGACTTCTAGGCCCCTTGTTTAAGCCTTGTGATAAGGAAGCTTATCATAGCTCAGGTAGGAGCTATAGAAAAGATGATGTGACTCTGAACAAGCAACCTGTCAGTTCTGGTAGAAGCAAGAAAACAGAGTTTTCACATAAAAGACTACCAGTCCCAGAATGCACCAGGTTTCCAGCAGCCATGAGAGGGGCTGAAGTGAGAAAACGTGTGTGCAATCAAGAGAGCTATGAGGTAATCCCTAAGCACTCATCTCAAAGGGCAGGGCCTGATTCAACACAGCTGCGCTGTGTTAGGGAGGAGCACACATTAGAACAGAATAAGAATAGAGCTTATTCTTCAGATAACAGCTTGAGGAAAAGAGACAGCTTCAGACACAGCTTCAGGAAAAGATACAGCAACGGCTACAAGCTCAAGCACCAGTATCACCTGGTGAAACAGAAGCCAAGCCAAGCGGATAGAGAAAGAAGGAAACTCTCTGGAAGGAAGAGAAGAAAGCCCATTGGAAGGTCTGGGGGAATCCAAGGCAGTACCTATACTGGGAGGTATTCCAAATGCCAGCAGAGTCCATTGGACTGGAGTCAGCCAGAGGAATGGATTGGCAGAGATAGGAATCACCAGTGGCTACCTGGAAGAGAGAAGACTGCACGTGGAAAGGACTTTCAGACCTATGCCAGAAGGTATGTGAGGAAAGATCCAGTGTCCAGGGATCAAGATTGGAAGGCTGGACATCAGAACTGGATTACATACTGGCCAGGCTATACAGAGAGGAATTATGATAGCAGGAGAGGCTCAGGTATGAATACTGATCCAGACCCTATCTATAATAGTGAATGGCAGCAAGGGAATAAGCATTCTCATGATAGTACCTTATTGAAAGACTCGTCTGTGCCAATGTATGATAGTGACCCTATGCTGATTGATGAAGGGGGAGATACAGCAGATGAAACTATTCATTACATGGACTGTTCTCTATCTAAATGCTATTGCTAGCTTTCTGTGAGCAAACACCTCAGCCATCACAAAGAAACCTAACTTTGTTCTTTATTTCCACTGCAAACAGCTCTTAAAGCAGGATTGGGTTCACACAGTAGCAGCCAGCCAGCTAAAGGCTTTCAGCTGGTCAATTGATAGTAATTAAAGCTGCACCTGATTGTATGTGTGAGCAAGAGAGAATCACTGCAGGATCTGTGTGGAAAATAAGCAGAAGTTAACCTAACAAGCAAAGTTCATTTATTTCTTTGTGCCTTTTTAGTTGGTAATTATTTGCTAAGAAAACATTAGCTAATTGCCTGACAAGCTGAAGGTTGTTTTCTGATTTGCTTTGTGACTTTGTTATCCATTTAAACACTGCAAGCAAGTAACCTCATTTATATTGCTAACAAGCATACTTGTGCTGGGTGAATTAAACCCCATCAATAAAAGAAGTATTTTATTGGCCTTACCACTGGTATCACAACTCAATTATTGTCTTCAGCTGTGTTTGGGAGTGAAAGAACTACATTACCCACAATACCTCGCAAGAATCATATGAATATATGCATCATCAAGATTGTGTAAGTTCTCACCCTAGGCAGCCGTCTGACAGCCTGTAACTGGACCAGAGAATTTTCCTGTGACTAAAAGCTAGATCTAAAATATCGCGTTTTTCACGTGTGGGGAAAATCAACAACTTGACTGATACCTAGAGCATCCATAGTATTAATAATATATTTTAACTTTGGAGAATTGTTCAACTCAAAGTGAATGTTAAAATCGGCATAGACAACCAACCAATCCATATTTGAGAGCCATTCCAGAAATAAGTTAAAATCAATCAAAATATACACCAAAAAGATATTTAATGCACTTCCTTTTAACAAAATAGCTTCTAAAAATTCAGTCCTAAATTCAACTAATAATGTCAGCCTTAGATTTTTCTTAAAATTTTGCAGTATAAAGGAAATAAGTATACATGAGAGAGATTTGCACACAATTGAAGCAGTGTGCATGTAAATCTCTCTCATACTTATTAATTAGGAATGGTTTGAAAACCTGACCTATTTGCAATTCTCCTGAAAATTTATAATTAGTTCCACATCTGCACTGTCTGGTTTAAGCTCCTAACTGCCAATTTGTGGATGCTGACTGTAGAAAATTGCTCTCTCAAGTAAGACACAGTAAGTCTGCTGGAATTGCAAGGCTGCTTCAGGTGTTCACAGCTTTCTACTTGCCCAAAGGCAAACCAACTAGTCTGCTCAAAAACATTTTTTGATGATGACTTCAGCGAAATGTACCTCTGGCACCTGCACTATGTCGTATGCATCATTTGCTCCCACACTGAAGAACTGGAATGGGAAAGAGTTCCTTTGTGGGAGTGTAGAAAAAAACAGGTTTTTCTGGGGCTACCAAGTCTAATGTTTGGGAGAGTGCTAAATTCTGAAAACTAACCAAGGCTGTATGATTTCTATGGCTCTGATGAAGATTTTGAAGGGATGAGATATCTCATATGCTCTGCAACTAGGAGGAAGTCCCTTCCCCTGGTGACATTACTTCTAGGTCAGTTGGATGAAACACTGACCAGGAACAGGATGGCAGGTAAGCTACTGAGGGGGGCAAACCCAAAGGGCAATCACCCCTTAGCATGCCTTTACTGGGCCTTAGAGACAGGCCAGTATATTTACAATGATGAACTCTGGTATATTGTTTTTTTTATGTAGTTGAGTTAGGGTTGCCAACCAGCCGGTTTTTCTGTGGCCAGGCCGGCTGCTGGCTGCCGGCAGAGTTCAAGACCGGCCCTTGAAAAGCTGTTTTTTTGCTCTGGTCGCGAGACTGGGAGCGGCCAGAGCAGAAAACCAGCTTTGCATCTGTGTTCCCCTGCCCCCCTCCCCCTGTGCAGCCTCAGCTTCCCCTTGCAACTGTGGCTCCTGTTTCTTACAGAGCAGCATCTGCAATAAAACTAATTTAAAAACAAAAGGAAATGTGTGCGGAGCCTTCTGGCCCTATTAAACCCCTACTGCAGCGTCCCGCCCACTGTACTGTCACTTCCTTTTGAGTGCAGGCACTGCAGCAGGGGTTTCATAGGGCCGGAGGGCTCCACACAGGTTTCCTTTTGTTTTTTAATTAGTTTTATTACAGCCACTGCTCTGTAAGAAGCAGGAGCTGTGGCTGCAAGGGGAAGGAGGTGGCAGAAGGGACTGACACAGAGGGAAGGTGAGGGCTGGAAGAGAGCTGAAGGGGGAGGGAAGGAGGTGGCTGGAAGGGAGCTGAAAGAGGAGGGAAGGTGAGGGCTAGAAGGGAGCTGAAAGAGTGGGGAAGGAGGACTGACAGGAAGGGACTGACAGATTGAAGGAGTTGGCTGAAAGCTGAAAGGGGTGGGAGGAGGAGGTGGCAGGAAGGAACTGACGGGGTGAAGGAGTTGACTGGAAGAGAGCTGAAAGGGGGGGAGGAGGTGGTTGGAAGGGACTGACGGGGAAGGTGAAGGCAGGAAGTCAGCTGACATAGTGGGGAAGGAGGTGGCTGGAAGGCAGCTGACGGGGGGGGGGGGGAGGGGGGAGGAAGGAGGTGGCAGGAAAGGGAGCTGACAGAGGGGGTAAGGAGGGGGATTGAAGGGAGTTGACACCTGGGGATGGTACTGGTAGGTAACTTGGAAATGGGGAAGAGGCTGGAAGGGAGGAGGCACTGAGATTGGAAAGGAGCAGACACGTGGGGATGGCACTGAAAGGGGGATGGACAGAGGGTAGGGTGACTGGAAGGGAGCTGACACGGGGATGGCACTGGGAGTGGAAGTGAGCTGATACCTGGGATGGTATTTGGACTAGAAGGGGCTGGACAGTGGGGAAGGAGGGGAACTAGAAGGGAATGGACACCACTGGCAGTCCTGGGAATGCAAGGGGGTTGACATTGGAATGTAATGTGAGGGGAGGACTGGAAAAGGGAGCTGATACTGGGGAGAGTTACTGGGACTGGAAATAGGCTGATGGAAGGAAGTGAAGAAAACAAAAGAAGAGACAAGAAATGGCAGATGGACTATAGACCATAGAAAGAGAGCTAAGAGAAGACAGGAAAGCTGAAGCCTCAGATCGGGACCAGCATGGTCAGAGAATAAAATGGTCAGACAACAAAGGTAGAAAAAATAATTTTATTTTCAATTTAATGATTGGACTTTGTGCTACCTTTATATTTTACACAGTATGGGGAACTGCATCTCTTATTTATCTGATGTTGCACTGCATGCAGAGTCTAGTTTCTTGGGGTTTTGGTTTAATTTTTGTCTATATATTTCTCTTTTTGTTTTATGCTCATTTATTGATGAAGGCCTGTCTGTATTGTGTGTTTGCGTACAACTAATGCTGTGTATTCTGTCAGTATATAATTTCTGTTTAAGAATATATAGCAATCTTGCTTGTTCAGTTTGCACATTGCCCTCTCTGCAATTTTATGGGGGACAGGGGGTGGAGCAAGGGTGGGGTGGGGGTGGGACAGGGGGCCGGGAAAAGGGAGGGGTGGGGTGGGCATGGGCGGAACATGACTAGCAACAGGTGACAGGTTTTTCTCTTTCAAAAATTTGTCAGACCTAAGTTGAGTGTATTATTTCTTTCAAGGTTTTCCTGAGATTTTGCCTGGGGTGTGGGTGAATTGCTTTAATTTAATTTCCCTCCTCATTTCCTAGATCCACCTTTAGACCCCCCTTCTCTAACCATCTCCTCTCTTCTCAGCACTGGTCACTAGGATCAACAGTTCTCTCCCCCCTCCCCAATGAAGCCAGACACACAAGAAAAGTCAGAAAACAGCTTTATTTTTATAAAGAAAATTACAAATTGACAATAGAAAATATGCATATCCATGTAATATTTACAAATGTGTCCCATGATTAAGAACATAAGAACAAAAGATATGCCATACTGGGTCAGAACAAGATCCATCAAGCCCAGTATCCTGTTTCCAACAGTGGCCAATCCAGGTCACAAGTACCTAGCAGGTTCCCCAACAGACACAGGTTCCACAATGCTTGTATTGGGTCAAGCATTGATATTCTGGGTCCTCTTCAATAATGGTTTATGGACCTTTCCTCCAGGAACTTGTCCAAACCTTTTTTAAACCTAGTTATGATAACAGCTTTTACTACATCCTCTGGTAGCAAATTCCAGAGTTTGGTTACACGTTGAGTGAAAAAAATATTTTCTCTTATTAATCTTAAATAGGTTACTCTGTAGCTTCATTGCACATCCCCTAGTCTTTCTATATTCTGATGACGTAAACAATCGATCTACGTTTACCCGTTCCACTCCATTCATTAATTTATAAACCTCTATCATATCTCCCCTCAGCCATCTCTTTTCCAGGTTGAAGAGCCCTAACCTTTTTAGCCACAGAATTTTGAAAAATCTGCCCAGAATTTGTTAACTCCGCAGCAGGAAACCAGGGCTGGCCCAACCACTAGGCAAGCTAGGCACTCGCCTAGGCCAGGAGCTTCTTCAGGGAGGGGGGAAGCAAAGAGCAACTACAGTGAAAGGAAAGCAATGGGTTCTGGCTTCCACACAAACTCAAGAACCATTAGTGTGTACTTTTACTTGCAGTATGAATGAGAAATTACAAATAGTCCATGTACCTTTGGTAAGAGGCATTTTGAAATCTCCCTCATTATGCATATATTTGCAAATAACGTTCAGTATTCCTTATCGTTCCCCCAGTTTAGTCCTCCACCTCTGGGTAGTGAACCTCCTCCTGCAGCTTGGAGACTGGGCATGTCAAAAACTCATGACATCACTGGATATAGCCTGCTGGTCTCTCCTATCAGCCCCAAGTGTGTCCAGTCTCCATGCAGCAGGAGGACGTAGTGAGCCTAGCTTCTGGGCTCACTTGGGGGAACAGATAAGGAGCATTTAGTGTGACAAATTCTATTCTGATTTTACTTTTGATTTTTACCTTTAATTTTACTTTTAATTCAGTTACCTTTGGTTAATTGGCAATCAAAGATTAGTTCCCTTTAGTTGTTAGGAGCAAATTTCCTTATATTTACAGTAATTTTAAAAGTGAGCCTGGCTCTTTAAATTAGTAGCAGCTCTCGCCTTCCCTCCTTGTCAGTTATTTTCACTTGCTGAATCCATTCGCCGGTGTGGATCTCTCTCCCTTGACGGTACGGGAGAGAGCTCCGGGACCCGTACAGCCACACTGAAGCTGTGTGAGATGGAGCCTCTCCGTTGCTGCGGGATTTTACTTTTACTCTGTGGAACCGACTGAGCGGTCCTCGCTGCGGCTGCCGGGTGCAGCAGCGCAGTTTGAGGATCGGATGAATTCAAGGCGGTAGGAGCAGGCTGCGTGGCTTTCGGCCCTGCAGGTAAGGCCTTTGGGCTCTGTCAGTCTGCTGAGGCCTCCTTTTTGCAGCAGCTGTTGTTCTTGGCACCAAAATTTGTTGGCAAAGGGGCGGCCATTTTCTCTCTAGGTATTTGGACTGCGTGGCGGGAGTTGCAGCGAGCTGCCTGTGTGAGGAAGACGACAGGCAGAATAGCTAGATTTTTAGGTCTAGTGTTTCTTTCTTTTTTTTGTAGGTTTTTTGAGGCTCAGGGGGTTCCTCAGCCTTAAGGGGGCTGTTGTCAGTCCTCTTTATTTTTAAGTTTATTCTTAGTTTTATAGGACAGCAGTTTTGGCATTGATCTCTGATGCCACATGTTCTCTCCCTCCTAATCATGTCTCTGAGGAGCATCTGTTAAGTCCCGGGATATTCGGCAAATTGGCAGCTTTTAGGTTCTTTAAGAACAGAGCCCTAACTTGTAGTTGGAAGGAGGGACAGGCTGGAAGTGTGCTTTTGTGTATTCTATAGTGAAAGTTGCCCAAACGCCTGTGGTTTCACAGGGACAGGTTTAGGAAACCTTAGGATATAAAAAAATATATAACAGTTAAACTGTCAACCAAGAAGTGCCTGTGCTACGGTCTATGGCCACCAGAGGGCAGTTGGTACACTCAATAGTGCCTTTCTGTGACCGTGTATATGCAGCCATCATCAGATTGATCTCTGCAAGTCAGGGAAGAAATAACCACAGGGCCACCTCATGGGCTCTCAGGGGTTAGTGACTAAACAAGCAACTGTAATGTTCTGCAAATCAAGATTATATGATCAAGATTTAAAGCTCTTAACTTCTGTATCATTTGTCAGGCTCTGGTGCCCTAAAGGCCACTGGATGGCAGCGCTGATCATGAATCACATATAGTATTCAGTGCCCCCATCCCTGGGGGGGGGGGGGGGGTGTAAAATATGAAATCGTATTCCTCATCAGGTTCACACAGGCAGTAACCTCTAAGACCTCCACTTGCAAGGTTGTCAGTGTATCCCACTGCTATTTCTCTGACTGCAGGAAGGTCGAGGGGAGGCGGGGCCTGTGTGTTTAATAGCTCCACTTATCATGCCCTTCCCAGGAAATTCTCATCTATTTCTAGAGCCTGTGCTGTCAGAGCAGGGTTTAAGCACTTAGCAGGGGCACTGACCTGTCTGTGCCATCTTGTTAAAGGCTGAGGGTGAAGAGAAGGACATCTAGGTAGCACAGTCTGGGGCTTAGCGCTCCAGGGCACTGGAAGGTTTCATAGCGGAAGTCAATACTCTGTATGCTCCATGCATTCAGCCTATGTTCAAGCATGCTCACTGCACTGTGTTTGGGTGACAGGTGCTGGGTCACCCGTATATGTAGATGTGCATTTTGTATGTGTTCACAATTGCTTAGTCATGATTTTTGGGTGCACTCTTTGCAGAGTGAGACTGCGTTTCTTTGCTCGGACTGTATTATCAGGCTAAGGTAATTTCTCCAGTAATGGGGGGATGTCGATTGTAATAAAGTGCATGTAACATGGGGTTGGAGATGCAGTCGTGGGATCTGCTGTGGAGTGAGCCGTCCGGAGGAGCAACAGTGTCGCAGTCACCAGTTTCCCTTTCTCTTTGGGCTTTGCTCCCATATCCTAGCCCCTCTTTCTCTCTGATGTCCAGGACGCAAGGTCCCCGGCTCACTGGACAATCTATTCTCAGCCTTTTCTCAATGCTGGCAGAAGGACTGGGAGAGCAAGAAAGGAAGAGCAGGAACCAGCACCAGCTCTAATGTCTCTCCACTGCCAGTGTTTGCTACGGTCACATATTCCCAGTCAGTTATTTATTTGAGTATACTGATTGCCTACAGGTCAAGGTGGCATACAGTCGATTACGGTATTTCTATTTCCCTTGTCCCTGAAGGGCTCACAATTTGTTTTGGTACCTGAGGCAGAGGGTTAAGTCGCTTAACGAAGGCCAGAAGGACCACCTGTGGGACCAGAAACCCCAGTTTTTATGGCCCAAGGTTGGTGGTCTCAATTGGAATTCAAATCCTTGGTCCTCTGGCAACTTGCCTCAACCACTAGGTCACGCTGCTCCATGTGAGCTAGCCACAGGGCCATAGGGCCAGGCGTAGCCTGTTACTTCCAAGACAGAGATCTTGGGGAGGTTCCATTCATAAGGATACGAGAAATGCCATACTGGGTCAGACCAAGCTCTTTCAGGTCCAGTATTCTGTTTCCTAGGTAAGCCAATCCAGGTCTTAAGGACCTGGCTGGTTTCCAAAAAGACGAATAGGCTACTCAATGCTTGTATCGGGGCAAGCGGTGGATTCATGTATTCTCATTTTTTAAGGCTTCCGTTGCATGTACAACAGATGTGATGCTCTGTTGGGTTGTGTGCCTTGTAAAACATCTTGAATTGGTATAAAAAAAAATATATATAATTTTCCAGCTTTTCTCTAATAAAAGATTATGGACCTTTCCTCCGGGAGCTTTGCCAAAAACTTTGTTAAACTCCGCTACGTTCGGAGATCATTTCGTGCAAGGCTCTTGGAGTACACAGGAGACCCAGTGGTCAATCAACCAACTGGAAATGCGAGCGATATGCCGGGCGTTGCAGGCATTCGAAGCTACAGTGACAGGTCGAGCAGTGCGAGTACTATCTGACAACTCCGCGGTGGTGGCCTACATCAATCAGCAGGGCAGAACCGGAAATGTGGCCATAGAGGCCGCGGCAGAGGGTCTGTGTGTGTGGCTAGAGCTTTGGCTGCCAGCGTTTTCAATGGTGCATGTTGCAGGTAAGGACATTGTGACGGCAGATTTCCTCAGCTGGGTCCGAGTAGATGCAGGAGAATGGGAGTGGCATATGGGGACAGCCAGTAATGGACCTCATGGCGGTGTTTCACTCTGTGTAAACGGGTTGCTTCTTCAGCAGACGACGCGAAAGGAGATCAGAAGGCATCGGTGCATTGTTTCAATGGCGGCCGTCGTCTGGTCTTCTCTATGTCTTTCCACCGGGGGCACTCATAGGACGAGTGGTTCTGCTTATCGAAGCACTTCAGGGAAATGTGTGGTTGGGGGCCTCGGGCTGGCCGAGGTGCCTGTGGTATGCCTGCCTCATACGGTTGCTCGACGGGAATCCATGGAGGTTTCCGACATTGGAGATTCTGTTGCTACGGAGTTCCCTTCCAATGCCTCAGGTGCATCGGTTTTTGCTTACGGGGTGGCCATTTAAAGGGCAAGCTTAAGGAAAAAGAGTTGCTCAGCAGCAGTCTCTACCACCTTGCCGCAAAAAAAAAAAAAAGTCTACGTCCCTTGAATATGTGCGTATATGGCGCATCTTTGAGGACGGGTGCTCGCGGAGGCGCGTTCGCGCAGTAACAGTGTCAGTTCCCTTCGTATTAAGTTTTCTGCAGGATGGGTTTGGTAAAGGCAGGTCCTGGAGAGTTCAGTTAGCAGCTCTGTCTTGCTATAGGGGCAAAGGACAGGGAGTGGCTCTCATGCACAGGTCGATGTGGTACGCTTTCTCAGGCGGTTACCAGACTGCAGCCTTCTCGTAGGATATTAATTCCACCGGGGAAGCTCAAGTTGGTTTTAGGAGCGTTAGCTAGCGTGCCATTGGGGCCCTTGCAACAGGAGTAGGTTAAGAGTTTTGCCTTGAAGATGGTATGTTTGATGGTCATCTGTTCGGTGAGGCGATTTTCGGAGTTGCAGGCGTCGACCTGTCAGGAATCGTTTTTTATCTATCTCCAGACAGAAGGTGGCCTGGCGGCTGGTTCTGTCGTTGTTGCCAAAGGTGGTTTCTACGTTCACCTAACTAAAATGGTCTCTCTTCCAGCACTAGGTGTGGCGGAGGGGAGCGTATTGAACCATAGCTTGCGCTGTTTGGACGTCAAGAGAGCGCTGCGGCAGTGTTTACAGGTTTCAGAAACTTTCGCAAGGCGGATCGTCTCTCTTCGGGGTGTTCGGAGGGCCCCACAAAGGGAAGCGGCGGGGAAGGAGTCCATTTCTGGATGGATTGGAGCGGCGAGTGCGTCGGCTTATCTTCTACAGGACTGTACAGTCCCAGGGAGCTTACGAGCTCACTCTACCAGAGTGCAAGCATCTTCTTGGATGGAGCACAGTTTGGTTCCGCCAGTGGATATCTGTAGGGAGGCCTCTTGGTTGTCTCTCCATACTTTCAGTAAGCACTACCGCCTAGATGTTCTGGTGGCTAAGGATGCCCTTTTCAGGGAGGCGGTGTTGAGATCCGGCTGGAAAGGTCCCTCCCAATGATTACTGCTCTGATACATCCCAGAGGTTGAGGACTAAACTGGAGGAACGATAAGGAAATAGGATTTACACTTACCTGGTAATTGTGGTTCCTTGAGTAACTCCAGTTTAGTCCTCATTCCCGCCCGGGGATGGGGTCTTAGCAGTGGTTTTTCTGTTGGGGGAAGTGCAAGGTTAAAAGTAGATATAGGCCTTCACTGGTGTTCAGTCGTTTTAATGCTTCCATTTGTTTTGCGCTATATTGTTATATTATGATATTGTTATATATATTTCTATATTGCTCTGGATTGTTTAGGGCTAGGCATGCGATGGAAAGGAGAGCATGCAGGAAGCAGTCCCTTTCCTTCTGGAAGGGGAGTAGTAGGTAGATAGGTTATATGTTCTGCGTGCCCTTGAATATAATGTTAAGTTAAAAAAAAAAAAGTTACTGATTTTTTGCTCCTTTGAGTCTGCTTTGTCAATAGTTCACTGGGGGCTGATGGGAGAGACCAGCAGGCTATATCCAGTGATGTCATGAGTTTTTGACATGCCCAGTCTCCAAGCTGCAGGAGGAGGTTCACTACCCGGAGGTTGAGGACTAAACTGGAGTCACTCAAGGAACCACAATTACCAGGTAAGTGTAATTCCTATTTTCAAAGTGTGATGTCCTATGCGTTTTTATAGGATTGTTCTGGGAGGAATGGTGTTAAGATGATTTGTAATTGGGTTTAATAATTGAAATCTTGGGGGGCAGCGCTTAGGGTCTAAATGCTAATTGCGAGAGGGCGCAAGGCTGAAATTTTGCCTAGGGCACCTAAAACCCTTTCACCGGCCCTGAAAGGCATAGAAGCCAAAAAGCACATGGAGAGGCAGGATACAGAATCTGTGACAAAATGCAAATCTATACAGCACATACATAAAGCATCTGCCCAAAAAGCAGTGTCTGATTTAAACAGATGTTTAAAAGCCTCAAATTCGCAGGGTCAGGAGAGCAGTTGTTTGTGCCTAGGAAACCTGCTTTTTACTTTCTGTTCTATACTAGGAAATTGAGTTCTCTTCTTATCTTTTATTTAACCAGTTTTTTTATACTGCCTTATCCTTCAATCAAAGCATTTTACATTATGTATTCACTACAAACAAGTACTGGATACATTCCCTTGTCCCCAAAGGGTTCACAATCTATGTGTACCTGAGGCAATGGAGGGTTAAGTGGCTTGCCCAAGGTCACAAGGAGTGCCTATAGGACTAGAAACCCCAGTCCCTCCAGTCTGAGATTGCTGTCCCTAGGTGGGACTTGAATCCCCGGCCCTCCAACCTGAGGTACCACTAGGCCACGCTTCCCATATCTTTTATCTTAGATTGTAAATCACTTTGTTTTGTTTGAAAGGCAAAATAACAATAAATGTTAATCATAAACCTTATTTGGTAGCTTGACCCCTAACGATAGTACTAGGAGATTACTGGTAGGAGTAGGCCATCACCATTTTGAACCTGGTGCCCAACAGGGCAGGAGTGACTGGGAATCATTCCTGCCCCATTAAACCCCAGAGAGATCCGCTGGTAAACCCCAGGAAAGGGCCGGAGGTGGATGGTTTTTGCTAGGAGAATATTTGCTTTTGTGGGGGTGGTGGTGTTAGGAGGAGGGGACTGATTTAGAAGAGGTGGTTAGGGACACTAATGAAGATAGCTGGGAGTTAGGCGATGGGGGATATGACTTTGTTGTGTGGGGATAGGGGATCGATGCTGTTGGGAGCTGCAGGTTTTTGTTTTTTGTGTTTTGTTTTTTGAAACATTCTTTTTATTAGCTGGAAAACAATAATACATGACATGTATGCTGTCAAATGCCATGTCATACAATCTTGATTCTCTACCCCTTTACAGATAGATTTCCCCTGAGGGCATGATGCTCTTTTCTCCACACATGCAGCTTTTTAAAATTGCTGCTCCTGCTGTATGTGCTAGTAAATATATGTGCACTCTTGTATATCCTTGTTGTACTTTACTAAAAGCTCCACATTTTATAGAGCTTTTTGTAAAATACTCAGATAACTGAATATCCTGATTTGGAAATCCCAATTCCTATCTTAGGGGATCTAGTTACAGAAGTGTGCTGGTGTTAATTCTTGTTAAGTCACCATTAACTTGCATTATTAGTAACTAGATCCCATTGAATAATGTGGGATCTGTGCTAAAATAATGCGCATTAGCAGTGAATTAACGCACATTAACATTAGCACACCTTAGCAACTACACCCCTTAATATTCTATGTAAAATGGCCCCTTATGAGCCCGATCCCATAAGGGGCATGACTGGGCCATCTGGACGGCCAAACACTAGACGGGCCGGACTGTATCAGATTCTGCACCGCGGGAGTAAGATGCTCCCGCGGTAGCAGGTCCGGGCTCTGAGACAGCCCAGTGTGCCCCTGCAGCAGCTGCAGGAGAAGGCCAGGCAGCAAGACGACCAGGCTTCCCTCTGCTCCCATTGGTGTGCTGGTACCATGGCACCAGGATGCCCAGCAGGAGTGCCGACGGCTAGACACCCCACCAGACCAGTTTTCCCAACCCCCAACCCTTGGCAGGGTCTGCCAGGGCCGGGATTGGGTGGTGGGGACTCTTCTCCTGTGGCTCCGTTGCTTCTGGGGGTGTTGCTGGGCTGGAGCGCATGGCGCCCTGCACTTATTCCACCTCCGAGGTGGAATAAGCTGAGCGTCCTCTTGGTGATCGCCGGATGTACAGGGCTGAAACCTGAATCGGCCTTATATGTCCGGGTGCTTGGCCCACCTATGCTCCGCCCACTCTCTGTCCCCGACCAGCTCTCCCTGTATAGAGGCTTTATGTGTGCGAGGAGAGAGTTTCTCTGCATTCGGGCCAGATGGCTAGCGGGGTTGCACATCCCACCGGGATGCACAGCCCCTTTATTTGCCTTACAGAATCGGGCCCTATGTGTCTGTATAAAATAGGCTAAATATAGATACCTACATGGCTTTCACACATAGGCAGCCTATAATGAGATTACTTCCCGCATATTTTGATGAATGCAGAAATCTACAGAAATCTGTGAAAGCTCGCACTGATGATGAGGCATTTCATTAACTGTTGTCACATCAAAAATGGATCAAGTACTTTGAAAAATCAAACAACATTAAGGGGGTTAATTGAGAAGCCTTATTTGTGATTTACACATGTATAATCAGTCATACCATATGTAAATTGCATCCATGTGGAAAAGGTCACTGCTGAAAGGCTCCATTTTACACTTGGGTGTCTTTAGTACATGGAAGTTTTGAGGGTGTGTGCCAGAGGTGCAATCTGGGTGTAGCCTGGGTGGAATAAAAATCTACATGTGCATTCTCCATTTCATATAGGGAATGCATGCTTAAACGTCAAAATCAGGAGCCTCCAGCCAAGATGGCCACCATTCTTTAGAGCTGTGCAGCACCCCTCCAAAAACGTCATCACTGAGGCTGCAAAAATGGCTAGGAAGACTACAGACTTGCAGCATGCTGATGCAGAAGCATGAGAGCTGCGAGAGAGCTGAGCACCGGCTCGCGCAATGAAAGCTATTAAATAAGATGCCATAAAAGGCCTGGTGGTTCTCACCTCCCTCTCCGTCCCACCTGGGAGAAACCTGGTGAGCGGCAGCCCAGCAAGAATCGGTGAGCCAGGACGGCATGAAAGCTACCTAAGTTAAGGGCGACCCGAGGAGGACTCTGAGGCGGTATACAGACACTGACCAGTCTGCTCACTTGAAGGACCAGCATCCACCGAGTGAAGCAAGCCGTGAGTGTGGCCCTGTGGTATACGTGAATGGCAGAAGTGCAGAAGGCTTCGGTGGAGGCAGTGGCTGCAGCTGTGTTGCACCAGGGAGGAATTGGCCAGAGGAGCACTAAGCAGCTTGCATAGAGGCAGAGGATGCTGGCACACAGGCTGTAAGTAAATCATGAGAACAGCAGTAAAATGGGAGAGTGCCCCTGGAGGGGAGGGGGGGAGCCTTGCTGGGAAGCCTAGCCCAAATCTGGTGTCAAACCCTGAAGGCTGTCATGGAGAGCGTCCCCTGGGTGGTAGAGCCCTACACTCTTTCTTGGATTCTAGCCCCTAGACCACAGAGTTACTGGACGTGCAGAGCATGGTCATATCCACGGGTTGGCCACTCAGACGTCTGGGACATTAGGCCATGATCTGAGTGGAGCTCACACATTAAAATCTTGGTACGTTGCAGCTGCCTGAATGTCTGGAAGGTGCTGGCCTTGCAACTGTGGGCAGAGCTGCACTGTAGCTGTGTGGCAGGGAGTGATCCCCAGTGTGCAATGCTGGTAAAGCCTAAAGGACACCACTGTGAGGGGCAATGTAAACCACATAAGGGGACTGAATTTATCTCCATCAGAGAAGAAAAAGCTGATGGCGGGGTCAGAGGAACACACCTCCTCAGACACAACGGCAGGTCAAATGGCAGCTCCTGGGGGACCGTAGGCGATGCTCCTGACAGGACATGGCAAAATATCTCACAAAGAGTGTGACTGCTGTTTTGGGGGACAAATTGGCCAAATTTCAATCCACCTTAGATGAGGTCAAGGAGGCCATGACAAGCCAATCCAGAGAAATTGCTGAAACTTCACAACAGATTCATGCAACAGACATGGCAGTGGAGGAGCTTAGGATGCAGTTTCAGCACTTGCAAAAGAAAAACAAGGCTTTCGAGGAAAGGCTGGAAGATCAAGAAAATCATAGTTGACGAAACAACTTGCGTTTCATTGGAGTATCTGAAAGAGTTGAAGACAAAGTACTGCTGCACGTCACATCAAATAATCCTATTGTCCCAAAAATTGTATTTAGGTTTGGTTTGGCTCTTTTGTGATAGGGAAACAATACAGGCTGCATTCCAAATCTATGTTTAGAGCAGAGGCACTGGGACTTTTCATGTGATCTTTACGTCAGTGTGATAGAAAGTAGGCTTTTACTGTCAAAATTCTCCTAAGCAAATCTATTTATGGAGACAATCAGATATTCCTTCATGCTCCTCAAATGTGGTCAGTCTGCCACAAAAATCTCAACAGATCTAACCCTCTTGGCGCTTTTTTGCATCCGGCCAGGGCTGGCCCAAGGGTTTCTGCCACCCTAAGCAGAAGCCCTGGCCTGCTACCCCCACCACCATGCACTGCCACCTGCTGCCACTGATTCTGGTGGTGCCTTGGCAGCTTAGTGGCAGCAGCAGGCCATGTTCTTCGGCACACATGCTTGCTGCTTCTGACCACTGTGACACAACTTTGGGGGATCAGAAGTGGCAAGCAATGTCTACTGAAGCAGGCCCTTATTCAGGCACAGATATTTGGTTTTCCAAAGAAGTGGCTGCACAAATAAAGGCAAAAAACACATCTTTCACAAAATTCAGAAGTTTGCAAACAGAGGAATACAGAAAAGAATACAGGATAAAACTAAGAGACAAAAAGAGAAGTAAGGATAGCAAAATCCAAGGCAAAAGAAAAGATGGCTAAAGATGTGAAGTATGGCGACAAGAGAATTTTTTCAGGTATATTCGGGAGAGGAGGAAAATCAGAGGTGGAATTGCAGGACTCAAAAGTGCCAGGAACAGATTTGTGGAAAGTGATTTGAAAAAGCGAAAATGCTAAACAAATACTTCTGTTTTGTTTTTACTAAAGAAAATCATGGAGAAGGACCATCTGTGATTGACAAATATACAAATGGGAATGGAGTAGATACCACACCACTCACAGAAGATGTGTTGGAACAGCTTGCAAAACTGAAAGTGGAAAAGGCCATGGGATCGGATGGGATACATCCCAGGATACTGAAAGAGCTCAGAGAGTTTCTTGCAGGGCCGTTAAAGGATGTTTTTTTAATAGATCCTTGTAGACAGGAGAAGTTCCACAGGACTGCAGAAGGGCTGATGTGGTACCTCTTCAAAAATGTGGTAATAGGGAAGAAGTGACAATCTACAAGCCGGTAAGCCTTACCTCTATGGTGGGAAAAGTAATGGAGGTGCTCTTGAAGGTGCGAATAGTGGACTTTCTTGAAACCAACAGGTTGCATGATCTGAGGCAACATGGTTTTACCAAAGGACAATCTTGCCAAACAAATCTGAATGAGTTCTTTGACTGGGTGACCAGAGAACTAGATCAAGGGCATGTAATGGATGTGATTTACCTAGATTTCAGCAAAGCCTTTGATACTGTTCCTCATAGGAGGCTTATCAATAAACTCAACAGCTTGGGGATGGGTCCCAAGGTGGTGAACTGGATCAGAAATTGGTTGACTGACAGACAACAGAAGGTGATAGTAAACGGAGCTCACTTGGATGAGAAGAAGGTGATTAGCGGCGTGCCCCAGTGTTCAGTCCTGGGACCGGTACTGTTCAATGTATTTGTGAATAATATTGCTGAAGGACTGAATGGAAAAGTCTGTCTCTTTGCAGATGACACGAAAATTTGCAACAAAGTGGATTTCCCTGAGGGAGTGGATAACATGAGGTAAAATCTACAAAAGCTGGAAGAATGGTTTAATGCTTGGCAGTTAAGATTCAGTGTGAAGAAGTGCAGTGTCATGCACTTGGGAAGCAGAAATTCAAGGGAATTTTATGCGATAGGGGGCGAGAGGTTGGTGTGCACGGACCAGGAGAAAGATCTCAGAGTGATTGTTGCTGAGGATCTAAAGGTGGCAAAAGAATGTGAAAAGGCAGTAGCAAAAGCCAGAAGGATGCTGGTTTGCATAAAGAGAGGAATTACCAGCAGAAAGGAGGAGGTACTAATGTCACTGTATAAGTCACTGGTGAGGCCTCACTTGGAATATTGTGTTCAGTTTTGGAGACCATATCTCGCAAAGGATATAAAAACACTGGAAACGGTTCAGAGGAAGGTGACCAAAATGATTTGGAGCCTGCGTCAGAAGACATATGAGAAGAGACTTGAAGACCTAAATATGCATACTCTGGAGGAGTGGAGGGACAGGAAAGATATGATTCAGACCTTTAAATACTTAAAGAGTATTAATGAACAAACATACCTCTTCCAAAGACGGGGAAGCTGTAAAACCAGAGGGCATAACGTGAAGCTGCAAGGAGGTAAACTGAAAGGCAACATCAGGAAATACTTTTTCACTGACAGGGTGGTGGATGCTTGGAATGCCCCCCGATGGAAGTGACAGAATTCAAAATGGCAAGGGACAGACACAGAGGATCTCTTTATAGCAACAGGATAAAATCAAACTAGACATAACTCTCTTATATCTCTAGGGGTGACCTATATGGAGTGATGGGTACACGCCAAAACAAAGGCTTGGGGAGGGGTGACCTGCACGGAGCGGCAGATGCACCTACTCTTACCGCCTCCCTCGGCAGTCTAGATGAACCATATTGATCTTTATCTGCCGTCATTTACTATGTTACTATGTATGTTGGGGTGTTTGTTTAATAATTTACTTTCTATACCATCTTTCAGTTATAAACAGCAAAGCGGTTTACAATAATTATAAAACCAACCAGTGAACCCCTAGAAAAGGAAATACAGAAACACAGAAAAGACAGACCAACTAGAGCCTGCCTTGGTGCTATGTTGATTCTCTTCAGGTATTTTAGGGCCTTGCAAGCTATCTAGATGCTGCATTGGCTCTCTTCAATGTGTTAGAGTCTTCCAGTTGATCTTGGTGCTGTGTTGGTCCTTTTCTGGTGTTCCGGGCTCTTCCATCCATCACTTTACCCCACTCATGCTGCCTTTGGGATTTTCATGACAGCATATTATCTGTTCTCTGTCTAAATCCCGTAGGATCTTATCCAAGTTGTCCATCAATGCATTTTGTTTCCCCCCATCCCTGGGGTCTCTTCACTACAGATTCCTATGCTGAGAAAATAGCCCTCAGTGCCAGCAATATGACTTGGAGGCATACAACTCAGCTATCCTAAAGAAAGCTTAGGTTAAATTTCCTTTTTTACTGACTGGTTTGTTCTTCGGGCGGTCCATGTGATATGCAGTATTCTTTGCCAGCACCATACTTCAAAGGCATCAGTTTTCATTCTGTCTATTTTTTTCACTGTCCAACTTTCATGTCCATATGATGTTATTAAAAATACCATGACATGAACCAGACAAATCTTTGTACTGTATGGAGAGAGACATCTCTGCTCTTGAGAATTTTGTCTTCATAGCCATTCTGCCAAGAGCAATGCATCATCGGATTTTTGACTGCTGGTCATTTCTTTACTGAATATTGATTCAAGCAGGTTAAAGTTGTCAACTATTTCAATTTCTTCTCCATCAACGATGAACTTATTGATTTTGCCAGTTGTCAGGATCTTTGTCTTATTTACATTTTCAGACTGTTCCTTGATCTTTAGAAGCAAATGTTTCAGATTGTCTTCACTTTCACTCAGTATTGTGGTGTCATCATAGCGAAGGTTGTTGGATGTGTCTTCCACCAATCTTCACACCTCAGCTGTCTTCATACAGTCCTGCTTCTCTGATGATTTGTTCTGCATATAAATTAAATAGGTAGGGGAGAAGTATGCAGCCTTGTCGTACACATTTGCTGATGTTAAACCATTCTGTTTCTCCTTGTTCCATTTGAAGTGTTGTGATTATCCTTTAGATTTTTGGGGCAAGATACGGAAATAGATTGCCAGACCTTTCTTCCATGCAGGTAATGCTAGTGTTGTTGCCATTATCACAGAAATGTGATCCTCCGCCGCCAACACTGTCCCATTTTGCTGCTGCCCAGATGGGTGGTTTGTCTTGGTCTGACACCTCAGCTGAGACCTGTCCATCTTGGGAGACCCTGCCAGTAGTTAAGCTACTGAAAGCTTAGCCTTCAGCATCACTGATGCACAGAAGCCCTCACAACATGACAAGCTGCAAACCAAGCAAAAGAAAATTGGGAATAAGGTTTCTAAAATAAACCTCTGAGTTTTTTCATTTAACATTTGCTTTTATTTTCTGAGCCGACTCCTGAAATTATACTCCCAGTGCATTTAATAAAATACCTACTGAAATTTGCCTTGAACTGCTACTGGAAAGGCATGCACTAAATAAAAGTTAGTACTAAATAACATAAAATAAAAATAATAAAATATTCATGAATCCAGAAAATCAGTTGTCATGCCTTCACTTCTATCTGATACCAATTATTTTGTTTTGTTTCACTACTACTACTACTGAACATTTGTAAAGTGCTACAAAACTGAGTGGAGTGGAGGAGTGGCCTAGTGGTTGGGGCAAGGTACTTCAGGCCAGAAGGTCGGTGGTTCAAATCCCACTAGAGGACAGCAACCTTGGGCCGGAAGGACTGGGGTTTCTAGTCCCACAGGTGCTCCTTGTGGTCTTGGGCAAGCCACTTAACCCTCCATAGCCCATGTTCCCTGTAAAATAGTTATCTCCAAGTTATAATGCCCTGTTCAATGTAATTTCAGTTTGTTCAATGTAAACCGCACTGATGCAGAATAGCGCGGTATATAAGAGAATTTAAATAAATAAAATAAATAAAACGTACGCAGCGCTGCACAGACACATGTAAAAGACAGTCCCTGCTCAACAGAGCTTACAATCTAATCAAGACAGACAACACATTAGCTGTAGACATGGCATACATCTAGTGGTAATGGTAAGGAAATACAAAGGAGTTCGGGTGAGTCAAGATCTGGAAACGGAAGCAAAGAGGTAAGTTTTCAGCCTGGATTTGAAAAGAGTCAAAAGGCGCCTGATGTACAGACTCGGGTAGTTTGTTCCAGGCGTAAGGTTCAGCAAGGTAAAAGAAGCGAAGTCTGGAGTTAGCAATAGAAGAAAAGGGCACAGATAGAAGCAATTTGTCAAAAGATCGGAGTTCCCGAGGAGGGGTGTAGGGAGAGATAAGAGAGGAAAGGCAGTGAGGAGCTGCAGAGTGAATGCACTTATGGGTCAGCAAGAGAAGTTTGAACTGGATGCAGAAACAGATAGGGAGCCAATGAAGAAACTTGAGAAGAGGAGTAATATGAGCATGATGAGACTGACAGAAGATTAGCCATGCAGCAGAGTGTTCAACAGATTGAAGGGGAGAGAGATGATTCAGTGGGAGACCAGCAAGGAGTAGGTTAGAATAGTCTAGACAGAAGCTGACTAGAGTGGATAGGTGTCTTAGTATTGTGTTCAGAAAGGAATGAGCAGTTTGTTTGATGTTATAGAGAAAGAAACAGCAGGTTTTAGCTATCAGTTGGATTTGTGTGGAAAACGAGAGAGAGGAGTCAAAGTTGCAAGCTGAGGAAACAGGGAGGCGTAGAGAGTTATCCACAGAGACTGAGAAAGGAGGAAGAGGAGAGGAGGGTTTAGGGGGGAAAAATAAGAAGCTCGGTTTTGGCTATGTTCAATTTCAAGCAGTGGTGAGACATCCAAGCAGCAATGTTAGAAAGGTAGGCAGAGATCAGGGCCTGGATGCCGGAGAGTTTTCTGGTGTAGAGAGGTAAATCTGGGAGTCATCAGCATAAGATGGTACTGAAAGCCATAAGAAGAGAAGAGTGCACCAAGGGACTAGAGAGAGAAAAGGAGTGGACCTAACAGATCCTTGGGGTACACCAACCGAGAGTGGGATAGCAGTAGAGGAGGATCCACCAAACACTGAATGAGTGATGGGAGAGATACGAAGAGAACCAGGATAGCACAGAGCCCTTAAAAGCAAATGAGGACAAGGTATCAAGAAGTTTGTGGTCAACAGTGTCAAAAGCAGCAGAAAGCTCAAGAAGGACAAGGATCAAGTAAAGGACATTGGATTTTTCCAGGAACGGATCACTGGAGACTTTGGCAAGAGCCATTTCAGTAGAATGTAAAGGACGAAAGCCAAATTGTGAAGGATCCAGAAGAGCTTGAGAGGACTATGTCGAGGCAATGGCAGTGAACTGCACGTTCAAGTAGTTTAGAAACCAAGGGGAGGAGGGAGATGGGGCAATACTTAGGATAGGTAAGATCTAGTGGGGGTTTCTTGAGGAGAGGTGTGACCTCAGCATGCTTGAAGGCTGCGGGGACAGTTGCGGTGGAGAGCGATAGGTTGAGAATATGAGAGATGGAAGGGACAACAGTGGAGGAGACGGGTGGGAATAGAATCTTACAGATCACAGAACTATAACCGTTGTTACATATGAATATTGCTGTGTATATATACTAAGGTGGCATTTCAGAGAGAGAGAAAGCAATGGGAATCCTGAGATGGCATTATTGGATGTATTGAGGACATATGTATCCTGTAGCATGCCCCTTTGATGGCAGCAGCTGTTTGCACGCTCCTAGTTGCAGGTGGTCTTTCTGAACTGTTCGGCCTTACCAAGTCCTCCTAAACTGCTCCATCTGAATCCCTGAAAGTCAGCTATTATTTCCAAACCGCAGGCATGTCAGCAAGTAATTTAATAAACTGCTGAAGCTTGACACACCTGCCTCTTTTCTTATGTAAATGCTAGTTTTCCTCTGTCAAAAAGAAATGACAATCCCCTTTGCTTTCCATGGAGCGCCAAGGAATCTGTTTGTTTATATTTTGTACCAAAGACATAAGATGAAGATTAATAAAATATAATTTCAGTAACTCTTCAAGACCAACTGATCTCATTATTTCTTTGCCACTGCCTTTGATCAAATATTCCCTCTCTTTCTCTTGGAGCCTCTGCAGACCTTTTCTTACAGACTGCTGATCACATGAAATAAAATAATTATTTCAATGGGCATATGGAATAGAGGCAGAATGCCTGAAGGACTACCCTGATGAGCTCTACTGAAGCCTTGAGCATGGAATTTAATATAAGAGAGGGGAGAGAAGAGCTTCACTCATCTGCATCCTCTCTCCGCTGAAATTTCCAAGGAGGTTTGTTTTCCAGCAGTAATGTGTCTGCAAAGTACTGCAGTTACGCATATGTGTATCAGCTCCTTCTGACAGCCTCATGGTTAGATGGTTGTAATTAATGAACTTACTATGCCAGTAAATTATAAAGTCCAGAATATTTCGAAGCTGCCAGTCTTTTAATGAAACACATGGAAAAGCATCAGAGAATTTTTTTGAGGTGTGTGTGTGTGTTTGTGTCAGTAGTGGGAGATGTCCCTTCTCTTTCTCTTTACCTATCTTTCTGCTTTATTTCAGTTATCCTATTGCCTGTCTGGTGCTGTCCCAGGGTACATTGGCGCTGTCATAATTCTGCCTTGACCATATGTCCAGATTGCTACATATATTCAGAAGTGAAGTTAAAAGCAAACCAATGCAACGGAGTCACATGGCATGGGCGTGCACTCAAGAAGCAGGATGTGCTCCTTTGGGTGGCTCTGAAGGCATAAGTTTTTGTCACTGCCTAACTTCATCCTGCTGTCTCAGAAACTTTCAGCCCTGCTTCCTCTCAGCATCTCCCTCTTTTCTATCATGAGTCCTGATTCAAAATGGACATCTCCTGGTCCCCTTTTTGAGATTCCTACTTTCCTTCATCGGGTAAGACAATTACTGTATCTATAAACTTCTCTCAAACTGACCCTTCCTCCTCCTCCCTTCCCACTGATCTTATCGGCAGATTACTAAACACCTGTTCAATTAGATGGAAGAGCGCTCTAGTCAGGGACCTCATTATTGACAATAAAAAGGTGAGTCTGCACTCCTCTCGAAGGCATGTCCATCTAACTTCACCTTCCTTTCCTTCCCCAGGCTGGGCAGACAGGGTGGTGAAACTGCCCTCTTACACGTATCTCTTCTACTTTGTCAGACTGTCACATCTTCTCTGCTAATTTTGTCTGAATTCCTCCTTGTTCATTTCCACACCTCTCCATCTTTCCACCTTCTGATCCTTTTCTGCCCACCTTTTCCCATGTACAAGGTCTTCAGAAACTCTCCTCTCTTTTTCTAGACTTCACAAACTGCTTTCCGTCCCTTCTTATTTTAGGAGATTTTAATATCCATGTTGACAACCACATAAAATCACAAAAAAATAATTTCTATCTCAACTGGATACAGTTAAAGATACCTCCACCCCTACCCACTCTGTTGGTCACACCCTTGACCTCATTTTCCCCCCACGTCCTTCATTACACCCTAAAAATCCTGTCTGTTCCTCTCTCTCTCAGTGCACTTATTCTGTTATTACCTTCTCTTTGTCTTTGCATTTCCCATCTCCCACCTCCCACATTTAAGGTCAGTAAGACTATAAGAAACATTTCTGCCATAAGTGAAAGCTCTCTTACCACTAATTCCTCCTCGCCCCCCCAGACTTCTCTACCCAAGATCTTAAAATCCAGATATCCTCCTGGAATTTTAGTCACAGTGCTGCCCTTGATGATTTAGCTTCTATTAAAACTTTCTCTGTTAACCCACCACATCTACTTCTTGAGCACTGATTGAGATTGAGAATGTAGCGATGAAGTTCATAAGAGGTTCAGAAAATGGGACAGAGTGACCTCACTGCTTAGTGGATTGCACCGCGACTATCTCTTACTTCTGGTAAGATGCAATCAAGCTTAAAAAAGGGCAAATATTTGTCCTATTCTAAAGAATAATAAGCTGGATATGCTTTCTTCTGCCTCATATCACACTATTTCCAGTCAACCTTGTTTAGTTAAGGTCACAGGGAAAATACTTCTTCAGCAACTACGTCACTGCATTATGACACATACTCCTGTAGACCCCAACAACACAGTTCTAGGTGCCATCATGGTGTAGAAACTTTGACAAGCTTACTTGATAGGTCGAGAAGAAGGTTAGATAAACCTAGTTCAAGGGATGTAATGATCTTACTCAATATTTCAGCTGCTTTTGACTCTGCCCACATGACTTACTAATTGTCTGATTGCAATCATTAGGACCAGAATCCACTGTACTTCAAAGTTTCTGTTCATATTTTACAGAGCGTCAGCAGGGCTAGCGCTACAATCAGGCTAATTAGGCTCTTGCCTAGAGTGCTGGCCCTCTGGGGGCGCCCACTGCTGCCCCTCACTGGGACCTACTGTGGTGGCAATGGCTTGAAATAGTCCCGAGGTGCTTACTTACAACCTTCGGCACTGCAGGGCCATCTGCTTCTGCCCCTAGGCAAACAGGAAGATGGCTGTCAGTGAGGAGCGACAGTGGTGGCAATGAGGATGAGGAAGTTGCGCAGCTGGCCAGGGGGAATGTCTCCTTATGCCAGCCCTGGGTATCAGCAGCTCGTGGTGGTTGAAGAGGAGGAGTCCATGGTGTTTCAGCGACTCAATCAGTGGAGTTAATTGCTGTCTGGTTGCAGGCCAATCGTTTGGTCTTGAATGTTACTAAGTCAGAGGTTTTGTTATGTGGGGAGTTGTCTGCAGCTGTGGTACAGACGGGGCTCATGACTGCAGGAGCCCATCTGGGCTGTAAAATGGAGATTCGCAATCTGGGGGTCATTCTGGATGCAGATCTATCCTTGCAGGTGCAGGATTCCCGGGTGATATGGTCTGCTTATGGCAAACTATAGTTGGTCAGGCAGCTGCATTCTTTTTTTGGACAAAGGCCTTGCTCTTTCTACTCTAGATGCTTGCTTTATCTGGCGTGGACTACTGTAATGCACTGTATGTTGGGCTACCAGTCTATGTTCTCAGGAAGCTGCAGGCCATGCAGAATTCTGCAGCTCGGCTGGTATGGGGGTTGGGCAGGCGAGATTCAGTATCGGGGATGTTGCAGCAACTATACTGGCTCCTGATTCGACAGAGGTGTGTCTTTAACCTTTTGGTCCTTGTTTTCAAGGTGCTAATAGGGTTGGGACTGTGCTATCTACAGGGGGCATTATCTTGGTACCAGCCTGGGAGGGCTCTTCGGTTCACACAAGCACAGCTGTTGGCTGTACCTGGGTTTTCTCACATCCACTTGCAGCGGTGGCTGGCTCGGGTATTTTTGTGGCCACTCTGGCCCTCTGGAATACATTACCAAAGGTTTTCCGGATGAAGATGTACCTGATGGTGTTCAGGAAGGCACTAAAAATGTTTCTATTTTTCATTTAGATGGTGGGCAGTCGTGATTTTCTGGCAGTGATGGCAGATGGTAGCATTATTTATTTATTTTATTTCAGCAGTTTTTTATACCACCTTATCCTTCAATCTAAGCGGTTTACATTATGTAATTACTACAAACAGGTACTGGATATATTCCCTCGTCCCCAAAGGGCTCCCAATCTAAGTGTACCTGAGGCAATGGAGGGTTAAGTGGCTTGGTGGGGTGAGAAGGGTAATTTGCTGGTGGGGAAGAGGGGTGATTGGTACTCTTCTGTATTTTTATGCCTTTTTGCAAACTGCTAGAATGTTTTAACATAAATAAATATTTTAATTCACCTGCACTGGCTTCCACTCATCTATCGTATTCATTTCAAAATTCTTATCCACGTGCATAAAACCATTCACACCGGTGTTCCTCTTTATCTGGCAGATCAAATTCATCTTCAATCCTCGCACCATTCCCTTAGATCAGTCCATCTGAACCGTATGTCTCTCCCCTCTCTGTCACAGGCTTATCTTGAATCCACCCGTTCCTCTGCTTTCTTCTTTCTGGGCCCCCGACTCTGGAACTCGCTTCCTCTTGCTCTCCGCCTTGAACCCTCCTACAAATCCTTCAAGACCATGTTGAAGACCCACTTATTCTCCTCTGCTTTTCACCTTCCTCCCCCTCCCCCGCTACCCTTTCCCCACTTTCTCGTTGAGTGCTGATGTTTCTCTTCCCTCTGCTCCCTGTGCTATTTTCTCCCTGTTATGTCTGTTGTCTTTTCTCCCTCTACTGTTCTATTCCCTACTCTTTTAATTACACAGGTACACTACCAAAAAACTGCCTCCAGTTTTGCAACTGATTCCTATAGATTTTGGGGTGCTGAATCCAGGAAAAATAGCCAAAATGTTCCATCACGTCACGTTTTCTTGCAAAATTAGATTTCTTACCCATATAAGGAATGTTCACATAATTTCTTTTTAGCCGACTGCAGTTTATTTTCTTGGCCCAAAATAGAGGTTGTAATGGTTAACTAACTAGAAACACTCCCTCATGATATTTTAGAGTGTTTTGTATTCATTTTATACATTAACAGGACAATTGGGAGGCGGGGGGCTAAATCCAGTACTCGCGCTGGCGCATGTTCTTTCCTGTTCGCCTCGCCTCGTTCGCTCGCTCGCTCAAACACGGTGGTTGCGACATGAACGTTCCTGTCAAATTTCAGTTTCTTGCAAGTTCATTATTACCTTTTGTTTGCTCAGTCGTAATCCAGCTTTATTCCGAAGTGGTTCACTACAGTTGTAGTTTGCAGTGCTGTGTATTTGTGATGGCTCACAGAGCCAGAGGTTGCGTCAACTCTCCGGACAGTTTTTGTTTTATTTGTGGGGAATATACCGTGAAAAAGCGGCAGAGGAACATTTCTGCATTTATTAAAAAAGTATATTTCGCCTATTTCGGTTTGAAGTTAGGCGATCAAGACAAACCGTGGGCTCCTCACAAAGTGTGCAAGACATGTGAGGAAGATCTACGCTTATGGATGAAAGGTAAAAAACAAACATTTTGTTTCGGAATACCTATGATGTGGCATGAACAAAGAGACCACAGCAGTGACTGCTATTTTTGCTCTTGCATTGTGAAGGGATACAACTTAAAAAATAAGAACGTAATAAGTTACCCCAACCTTCCCTCAGCAATTAGGCCTATGCCTCATAGCAACGAAGTACCTGTGCCTGAACCACCAAAATCTTTGGATCATATTTGTGTGGACGGTTCTGATCATGATGAGACTCATCAGATGGCTTTTCCCGATGAGTCCAGTACTTCCGAGTTTGAAACTGAACCAGATCCGAAACCTGAACTTTTCTCTCAAGCTGAATTGAATGATTTAGTCCGGGATTTAGGACTCCCAAAAGATGCTGCCCAACTGCTAGGTTCTCGGCTTAAACAGAAAAAATCTATTGTCACCAGGAACAACTTTTTATTGGTACCGCAACTGCGAGACACAATTTTTGAAGTATTTCAGCAAAGAGGAAGATTTGGTATTTTGCAACGATATATATGGAGTGATGGAAAAGTTTAAACTCAAGTATGATCCTGCTGAATGGCGGCTGTTCATTGATTCATCAAAAGACAGCATAAAAGGTGTTCTTCTTCATAATGGCAACACATTCGCTTCAGTTCCTATTGCTCACTCTGTTATTCTCCAAGAAAAATACGAGAATTTGGCCCTGATTCTTCAGAAGATTTGTTATGATGAGCATAAGTGGATGATTTGTGGAGACTTTAAAATTCTATCCATGCTATTAGGGCAGCAATCCGGTTTCACCAAATATCCCTGCTTCCTTTGCTTGTGGGATAGCCGGGCCCGCGACCTACACTGGGGGAAAAAAGACTGGCCAATTCGGGACTATTTGAGACCCGGTGAGAAAAATGTTCTTCATGAGAGCTTGGTACCTCGTGATAAAATTATATTACCACCTCTCCACATGTATGTGGCTGTTTTAAGTGCAGACAATTTTGCTACCATCACAGTGTGTTTTGTTGACATTACTCTATTCTTATGTGCTGCCTTGTTACAATTTTCTTTATTCTTATTTGAATAACTACTAAACAATTAGTATAAAGAATTCATCCAAGAAACTTTTATCTCGATCGCACTCAATCTGAAACGTTCACCTCAAACTGCTAACCCAATGTAGCAAAAAATCTGTACGTGATGGAGCAAATTGGTTACCAGATTTGGATTCAGCGCACCAAAAAACGTAAAAATCAATCGAAACATTAGAGGCAGTTTAAAAAAAATTTTTTTTAGTGTACCTGTGTTATTATGGCATTCTTTTCCTTTTCCAGCAGCCTTATTTTGGTATTGTGAACCACTGTGTGCCCCCGTGGTATGAGTGGTATATAAAATGCGTTAATAAAGATAAAGATAAATAAAGTCTTGGGATCAGCCTTGCTGTTTAGTGTTTACGTGCAGCCTCTGTGCACATTAATGCAATCACATAATATTCACTACCAGGACTGTACCAAGCTAGAATTGTGTCCTGTGCGACTAAGAAATCTGGTGCCCCCTTGTATCAGCACCTTTTCTGTACTTGTGCTCTGTGCGGCCGCACCACTCACACAGTCCTTGGTATGGCCCTGTTCACTACCATCTCTGCGCTGATGATACAATGCTGTACGTGTCATTTTTTTATACAACTGACACATGCAGTAATTGAGTGCTTTAACAATGTAGTCTCTTGGAAATCACAAGGCCTTTCTGTAAATTATATCAAGATGGATGTTTTGCTTGATTTCTGGGCTCCTCTATGTTAGCCGCCTGTTATGTTAAGGGTTGCCAGAGCAGATCAGACTATTAAGTCAGATGTCTGCTATCTTGGCATAATCATAGATCAAGTGTTGTTCATGCATTCCTGGATTAATAATGTGCTACAGAACCAGGGTCAGTGCAAGGATTAGAAGGGCTCTAGGCAGACCCTCCATCCTGCTGACCCCCTGTCCCCATTCCCACCGCTGTTGCCCATCTCTGGGACCTGCAGCAGAGGTGGCAATGGCTTTGAAACCATAATGCAGTGCTCACCTAAAGTCTCCGATGCTGCACTGTGGTTTCTGCCTTCTACAACCTGCCGTTTCCGCCCCCCACCAACGCATACTTCTAGTTTATGTAGAAGGCAGGAACCACGATGCAATGCCAGAGACTTTAGGTACAACAACAACACAACCTATAAAGAGATAGACAACTTCCTTTTGGAAACAGCCCTATGATTTATAACCCCTTTAAACCCATTCTTTTTGTCGGATCGTTTGCTTTGTAAGTAGGGACTTCCCCCCTCTCACTTGTAACAAACCCTCCTTTTTTTCTTCTTTTAAAACCGAGGAACTAATCCTCTTTTCTGAGGACCCCCCGAGGCAGAATACAAAAATCCTCCTCAGCTTATCCCAGTAATCTTAACAGAGTTGCCCTAAAAGTAGTATGGGTATGACTTATCTGGAAATGCCAGGAGTGCAAATCTGGTATTCGTAGTTACCCCCGCTGGATTCAAGGGCCCTCCTAAAGCCAAGCGGTATAAACCATCCATTCCACCTCGTGGAATTTTATTGCCAAATCAGTCCCGGATCCAGATCCTCTGTTTTACTGCTCCAAACAAAGCACTCCAAAATACTGTTATTTTCAATAGACATCACTATTCTCTTACGATGATGATGGTAATAATTCTCATCCAATAATGATGATGGTGTACACAACGCTGTGTTTCGGACCTCTGAAACTCCCGGTCCTTCTTGCACAAACGCCTAAATTAATGTCCTCTACTTCCATCTTTTTGAACTCAGCCTCGTTCTTATTCCACACAAAAAACGGGCTATCATTGGTCAATCAGGGAATTCACTCAATCAAACTCCACCAATCCAAAGCCAGATTTAAACCTGCTGGTGAGACAGATTTTAGGCGGTATATCCAAAATTGTTCTCTATATTGTAAGCGCTGCATACGGTCTCCCCCTCGAACTTGAACTGGAATATGATCTATAATGCGCCAGCGAAGATCCTGAAAATCATGATTTTTTTCTAAGCAATGTTGAGCCACCGGAGCTGATAGTATTTTATTTTTTATGCGGGATCTATGTTCCACCAATCTCCTCCTCATAGGTCGAGAAGTACGTCCTACATATATCTTGTGACACGGACACACTATAATGTTAGAGACTTTAGGTAAGCACTGCATCGTGGTTGCAAAGCCAGTGCCACCACTGCTACAGGTCCCGGAGAGGGGTGACTGATAACGATGGGTGCCTGTGGGATGCTGGCACGCCAGGTGACCACCTAGTTCATATGATGGTGGAACCGGCCTTGTCCGGAGCACCTTTTATAAATTGAAAGTAGCACGTCATACCTGGAGGATGACGACTTTTGCACAGTTTTCCAGGCACTTTTTCAACCCTGCCTCGATTGTTGCAATATCACCTACCAAGGTTTGGTAGCCTGTGCACTGAAGGCATTGAGGAAGGCACAGAATACAGCTGCATGGTTCAAGCACCCCTATTTTGAGGTAATTACACTGGCTTCCAGTGTGAGCCAGGGTTAGGTATAAAGTATTGCAGACCATATTGAAAATAGCGCATACACTGTTGGCGGCTTGTTTGTCTCAGCTACTTGACTCTCCATGAAGCAGAGTGACCATTATGGTCTTGCTTGGAAAATACTTCTTCAGTTCCACAAGAAAGGCAAGCAACTCATGACAGAGCAAGTCCTCTTTCTGCACCAGCAGTGTGGAATGCATTGCCAGGTGACATACATGCTACGACTGATCTAGAGAGATTCGGAAAGGGCCTAAAAGTTTACTAGTTGGAGCAAGCCTTTTAATAGTTAGGCCTGTCATTTGTTGAGCAACAATTCCAGCAGAAACATGCTCGTTTATTGATATGGTATCTCATGTAGAGCAACTGCCTAGTACCCAGAAGATCAAGGGTTCGATTCCCACTGGCACTCCTTGTGACCTTGGGCAAGTCACTTTACCCTCCATTGCCTCAGAAGAAAAGGCTGGCAATCTACTTCCAGTGATACATTGCCAAGAAAACCCAGAGGTAGCTGGGTCGCTATGAGTCAACACTGACTTGATGGCACAAAAAAAAAAATCTCATGTATGTCAATTGTGAAATGGAAACGTAAATTGTACATGTTTTTTTGGTACTTGTCTTTGAACTATAATGATTAAGTGAGTAATATTTTTTTGAAATAAGATAAATAAATCGGAGGGAGAATAGGAATTGTATTTTGAAAAGCAGGACATGCTTTTCTGCTTCTTTTTTTTCCAGTGTTGCATTGTATGCAGAGTCTGGTTTCTTGGAGTTTCCAGTTCAGATTTGTTTCTGCAAATTTTTATTTCTAAACTGTGATTATTTATTTAGTGTTTGATGAAGCTCTATCCATGTTCTGCATATGAGACTGAGATGAGGCATTTTGCAAGCATGTTGTTTCCAGGGACGTAGCTACAGGGAGCGCCTCGGGGGCCCAGGCCCTCTCACTTTTGGCTGTGGCCTCTCCCAAAAAAATTCCTCTTAAAAGTTGTACTTATGTTACTGCATAGCCACGCCGGTCATGCCTCTGTACGTGCAGTTAGTAGCTCTAGCAGCTGTACTGTAGCATGCTCTAATCATCTCATCATTGGGGAGCTACTGAGTCCTCCTCATCATAGTTGAAAACTAAGAGGCAAAAATTACTTTTTTCTTGCTGCTGGTTGCACTGCAGTGGATTGCAGACTGTGAATGCTGTGGCCAGGTGAGTATTTCCCAAGAAATCAGACACCTCCCTCCCCCATTGCCATCGCATGAAGCCGAGCTGTCGTTCGCTCACTTCTGCCAGCGAACAACCAATGACTCAGCCTCACGTGACGGCAACAGGAGGGAGGGGTTAGCTGATGGTTGCTCACTTCTGCCTGTCCTGCGGCTGTTGGGGGGTGTACTATGTAGCAACAGCCTCCGTTTCCCTACATAAATAGTGACTGAGACTTACTTAGCATAGAAGGAGTGGTTTCTTGATGTTTCATTTATCTTTTTGTCTGAACATCTATAATATCTGATTAGCTATTTCTGTATTTGGTGAAGGTCAGCTTTTGTTCGATGTGTAACTGAAGTGAGGTATTCTGCAACCTCCATCCCTGCACTCCACCTGTCCCCAGCAGCTCATTGGTGATTTTGTTGCTGCACTAAGCCATCTTTATTCCCAGGTATTATACAGTTTCCATATTTTCCAAGCACTTTGCCTTCTTTGTTGCCAGCTTTTGCGTTCCAATCACCCATAAATATCAGGATACCCTGTTTGCATGTTCTGTCAATTTCAGCTTGTACTTGTTCATAGAACTCATTAAGTTCTTCCTCTTCTGCAGCTGTTATTGGGGCATATACCTGAATTGTAGTTGTGTTGTTGGGTATTCCTCATAGATGAATAGAAATTAAAGAAGTTGAAGCAGCATTGAAAGCCTTATCAAAGAACAAAGCACCAGGCATTGATGGCATTCCTACTGAAGTATTACAGCAATTGGATGCAGCTGTTATCATACTTACAAGGCTCTGACAGGAAATTTGGAAGACAGATTCATGGCCAACTGACGTCAGTACCGGGAAAAATGGTAGAAACCATCATAAAGAATAAAATTACTCAGCATGTAGATAGTCACAACCTAATGGGAGACAGCCAACATGGCTTTAGACAAGGAAGATCTTGTCTTACTAATCTGTTATGTTTTTTTGAAGGAGTGAATAAACAGGTGGACAAAGGTGAGTCGGTTGATATTGTGTATCTGGACTTTCAGAAAGCCTTTGACAAGGTCCCTCATCAGAGACTTTTGGCAAAACTAAAGAGTCATGGGATAGGAGGCAGTGTACTATTGTGGATCAGGAACTGGTTAAAAGATAGAAAGCAGAGGGTAGGGCTAAATGGCCAATTTTCCCAATGGAGAAAGGTGAATAGTGGTGTACCCCAGGGATCTGTGCTGGGTCCGCTGCTTTTTGACATATTCATAAATGATCTGGAAAGTGGAATAACGAGCGAGGTTATCAAATTTGCAGATGACACAAAACTATTTCAAGTTGTTAAAACCGAAGAGGATTGTGAAAAATTGCAAGAGGATCTTGATAAATTGGAAGACTGGGCATCAAAATGGCAGATGAAATTTAATGTGGACAAGTGCAAGGTTATGCACCTAGGGAAGAACAACCCAAACTATGGTTACACGATGCAAGGTTCCACATTAGGAACCACCACCCAGGAAAAAGATTTAGGCGTCATTGTGGATACCATGTTAAAACCCTCGGCCCAGTGTGCAGCGGCGGCCAAGAGAGCAAATAGAATGCTAGGTACGATAAGGAAAGGAATGGAAAATAAAACAAAAGATATTATAATGCCTCTATATCGTTCCATGGTGAGACCGCACCTTGAATATTGTGTGCAATTCTGGTCGCCGTATCTTAAAAAGGATATAGCGATTTTAGAAAAGGTTCAGAGAAGAGCCACCAAAATGGTAAAGGGGATGGAAGGATACTCCTATGAAGAAAGGCTAAAAAGGTTAGGGCTCTTTAAACTGGAAAAGAGACGGCTGAGGGGAGATATGATAGAAGTCTATAAATTAATGAATGGAATGGAACGGGTAAACGTAGATCGATTGTTTACGTTATCAGAATATAGAAAGACTAGGGGACATGCAATGAAGCTACAGGGTAAACTATTTAAGACCAATAAAAGAAAATATTTTTTCACTCAACGTGTAATCAAACTCTGGAATTTGTTACCGGAGGATGTAGTAAAGGCTGTTAGTGTAGCTGGGTTTAAAAAAGGTTTGGACAAGTTCCTGGAGGAAAGGTCCATAAACCATTATTAAGAAGTGACCGAAGATATCAATGCTTGACCCAGTACAAGCATTGTGGAACTTGTGTCTCTTGGGGAAACTGCTAGGTACATATGACCTAGTTTGGCCACTGTTGGAAACAGAATACTGGGCTTGATGGACCTAGGTCTGACCCAGTATGGCATATCTTATGTTCTTATGTTCTTATAATACTGAAAAAGATAATCCGGCTAATTGGAAATTATCACACAGTCGCTCTGATCCCACATGCCAGCAAGATTCTGCTCAAGATCATTCAGCAGAGACTACAAACATACCAGGAATGAGAACTGCCTGAAGTGCAAGCAGGGTTCAGCAAGGGGCAAGGAGCAAGAGACATCATCGCAGATGTGAGATGGATCTTTGAAGACAAAAGAATATGAAAAGGATATCTATGTGTGTTATTGACTACAGCAAGGCTTTTGACTGTTTAAACATGAGAAATTCTGGGCCACATTAAGAAGCATGGGTATACCAGAACAGCTGATAGTTCTCTTGCACAACCTTGCCAAGGTTGAAGATCAACGCAAAAGAGGAAGGCCAGCAATGAGATGGATTGATACAGTAACATCGCTATGGATGTCACTCTATCAACTGTGAGCTGCCTGACTGAAGACTGAACACAGTTTAGGACATCTATCCAGAGGGTCGCCATGAATCAACACTGACTTGATGGCACTTAACAACAACATTGGGATGATCATAATCGTTGAGTTTGATTACTGAACTCTTTGGGGCGGGGGGCAGAAGGCTAAAGGTTTGCCTAGGGTGCCCAATATCCTTGCATAAGCCCTGAAAGCAGAGCATGAAGGTGACCTCCTAAAGCATGAAAGGCTTTTGGTAGCGTCATGTTCCCTTGGCCCAAGGTTTTTCTGTTTTAGATGTACAGCACTAATGAAAGGAATAGCATAGTGGACTACAGTACATAGCAGCAAAGCCAGGATTCAAATGTCAATGCTGCTCCCTGGGGCATGTTTGCTAAAGGTTAATGTGCATTAAGAGCCACTCAGTGTTAACATGTGTTAAAAATGTTAATAAATATGCCCACTTATGACCATGGGCAAGTTACTGAAGCCTCCATTGCCTTAGGTGTTAACTTAGATGTAAGCTCTCTGGGGAGAGGGAAATATCCACTGTAACTGAACGTAAATTCACCTTGAACTACTATTGAAAAGGTGTGAGCTAAATCCTAGTAATAAAATTATTAAGATTTTTCATTTTTTTAACCTATTATTGTAATTGCTCTGTTAATCCACTTGGATATATGCAAATAAAGGTCAACAAAAAATTTTAGTCAATATCTTTTTATTGGTCTGGCTTAAGGGCATTTTTGCTCAACTGCACTAGTGGTCAGCATGGGGTTTACTGTGTGCCAAGAACTGCTGTACTAACTGGTAATTTGATCTAAAAATGTAGTTGCACTAAAAATCCCATGCTAACCGCTTTGTGTGGATTGGGATGGAGACTGGGGGAGTTAGGGGCTGAATGTGGGCAGTGATTACATATTGCCGTTGGTGTTGGTGTCATTGGTATGCGCTGTCACAGCCAGGGGGTACTGTGAGCTATTTTGGGATAATATCTTTAGGCTAAACTGACCCAGTCAATTTTGATATATCACCTTTAGCTAAGGAACAAACAAAAAGCTCCAAGTGTCTAATGGAAAATGTGTTTATTCCACTGTCAAACAGACGAGAGCAGCAACCAAAAGACAAGCTGTAGGAATTATACTCAGCCTCTCCTTAAACCCAGCCTCTAGCAGTGCTGGCTAGTAGACGCTAAATAACACTACAGTCCATGGCTAAAAGAAAAACCTGGACTGTCTTGAACTCTAGCAGGAACAGGAGTCTTGCTGAAGTGTCCTGCATTTGGTCCAGTACCTCTGAAATAATATTCCATGTCAGATTTCTTACTATATTGGAGACTCAAAACAGATCCTGGGTTTACCTGCCAGAATATCATTACAAGTAATAAATATGCAAGGAAAAGGAAATGGGGCTTCTCCCAGTCTGGCAGTTGATGAGCACACTGTTGGGAAACCCTGATCTGTCTCCACACCACCTGTGAGTTCTGCAGACCCTTAAGGTTTGCCAGCTACTTTACAGTTCAATTCAAATCAAATCAAAGTTCCTGCAAACTTTCCTCCGGCTTTGCAGTTCAGTGCAACATGATATCTCTTTACTTCAGACTTTACAGTAGTTGGAAACAAGGTAAGAGAATCTTCTTATTTCTTTTATTCAGCATTTTACTTAGTAAATATAGGCATTAATCATACTGCTGCCCTTCCCTCTTCTAGAAGAGTAGAATTGCCAAATTACCCAAGAGTGAGATTTTAAGCCAGTCTTGGATTTCTGACAATGTCATTAAGATGCATTATGGGATTTGAATCAATTGGTAAAATCATGGACTACAAATACCATACTGCATTGTGAAACGCTCCCCCTAAAGGTGGGGTGTTTGAGAGTGTGTTGAGTAACCTGGGATAAAGGTAAATGGTCATTTTATTCTGTTAAAGAGGTAACTGCTTGAGAGGTTAGATGAGGGACCACTGCGGTAACAGTCACTGTGCTAGCAGAACTGGAAAGTAAACATTTGGAGGGGATATGCAAATCACTGACTTTGGAAGGAGTCAGAGTTAATATTTGCTCACATTTATATCTATTATTAAGATTTACCTTTTAAATGTATAGGGAATAATGTAGGTGAATAAAGTGCATACACTATACAGAGGGTGGCGAAGTGAATATTGGGGGGGGGGGGCAGTGGAAATTGCTCACTATAAGAGTACTGGTATCCAGTAAACAGATACTGGCACAGGTAGCCCTGTAAAGGAAAAAAAAAAGAAAAGGAGGCGATGAAGCAGTTCTGGATTTAAAGGCTCTTAAGCTTCTTTATCTAAAAGAGTTCTCTCTCATCTGAAAGGGGAGGAAGAAATCCCCACTACAGGATTGGCTGAGACTAGTAAAGGAATGTTCTGAGGCCTTTTTCCTGAAGATGGCACTGGAAAGCCTCCTGGGAGCCTAGACAGTCTCAGGAATAAAGCTGCCAGCTGAGAGTCTCCTACAGACCCACTAGGGGGTAGGAGTGAAGATGGAGGCAGACCGTCTCCTCCCATCCCAGGGAGTGGAGAAACTCCAGAGGATCAGTCAGGGGTAGGAATAACATGGGGGTGGACAGTGTCCTGCGAACCCGGAGAGTGGAGATGGCAGCGGAGAGACTCCAGAGAGCCTTATCCTGGATTGGGAGTCCAGCGGCAGATCAGCTTATTGGGGAGCTGCAGCAGCAGAGAATCCATTACAGACTAGGAGCCACAAGACTCAGTGGGGGTCCACCGACAGATCAGCTCAAGAGAGAGCTGCAGTGGCAGAGAGTTCATTCCGAACCAGGAGCTACAAAACCAAGGGGGGTCCAGTGGCAGATCAGCTCATGGGAGAGCTACAGTGGCAGAGAGTCCATCCTGGACTAGGAACCACAAGACCCAGGGGAGTCCAGTGGCAGATCAGCTCACTGGAGAGCTGCAGGGTCCGATATTTGAAAGGCATTTGAGATATTTAAGGCACGAACATGTTTAGTGCTATTGAATATCCTCTTCTAACCCCGCTACATGACCTGATACTATGCGGTTAGCATCGGGGCATGTTGAGGGCATTCTGGAGCAGAGACTGTCGCTTATCAGATAATGGTGATATTGCACCACTACCCAGTTGGTGAACGACAGGTAAAACTAGGTGTAGCAAAAGCTGGCCTAGTTTTACCTGCGGAAGCTAACCAGGTAGTGGTGCAATATCGCCACTACCCGGTTAGCTTCGGTGGCTCCGGGGCATGTGCCGTGTTCCCAGATATTCAATGCCATCGCCATGACTTTGAATATCTGGGGTTAAGGGTCGGCAGGCATAGCCTACCCAATTCAGTATCAAGCCCTTAATCTTTAAAGGTTTACTTAAGGCACTACATATAAGATTATAGTTGGATATTCGAACTGCCTTGAAATGCTTTGGTGTATACTATATTATAGTTAACACTTTTAACCTTGGTTATTTTTAATAGGAGGAAATGCTTCAGTGACTGGTATTGAATGTCCTCTTATCCTATGCTGATATTTCAACCTACTTGCATGAATCACTTATCCTACTACTGGTTGTTATATTGCTATTATTATCAACCCAATACTTGTTTTTCATACTTGTAAATAAATTGTTACTATTTAAGCCAGCCTTGTTCACAGCAGTGCTTTTTGAGAGGTTTTCCTGGGGTGAAAGGAGGGAAATCCTACCCGCTAATGCCTTGTTTCCCCAAGTGGAGGCACCAGGTGCCAAACCGCCAAAGACTGATAGGCCCGCCCTCGAGTGGGCTCCAGCCAGGCCGATCCTAGACCTAGAAGCCATACCAAGAGGGTGCTACAATTGTAAGGCAAATTTAAAACCAGAAATGGCAAACAATTTCACTCCTGGAACTGGGTAGCTTGGCAACTCTGTTAGAAACGGTGACCAAAAGTACTGCTTTACTCTATCTGATTCTTGACCACTCTTAAAACCCAAGTCTCAAATGCCTGACAACATTCCTGCTTTGCCAATTACTCTCCCTAGGACCTTGGGGTTTCAGTCACATATATTAATCACACTGCTGCCCTTCGCCCTTTTAGCAGAGGATATAGTACCATCATCTGGCCGATTCCGGTCACTTCCCAGACCAGTGTCCCAAAACCTTAGCAGCATTCCTGCTCTGCTAGTTCTTTCCCCAGACAACTTCTGGGTTTCACACAGCTCCTTCTACTGCTTCTGATCCACAGTTTCTAGTTGTACCCTGGCAGTTCCCAAGAATCTCACCCTGCCCCCCCCCCCCTCCCAGTTCTTCCCCAAGCAATCTCTAGGTTTCCTGCTTCTAGCTGTTTCCCTGACAGTTCTCCAGTGTCTTTCTCAGGCTACCTTATGCCTGTCTCGGACTCATCTTCTGCCAGCCTTCTTTGGGCTCCACCTCTGCTTCCACCGGAGGTTAGGACTCATCCCCTCTTCCTGAGGATACTTGGCTAATTCCTGGCAGAGGCTCAAGGTTAGCAGCCTTCTCCACTGCTTCTCAGACTTACCTTATTTATTATTTATTTATTTACATTCTCTTATATACTGTGCTATTCTGCATCAGTGTGGTTTACATTGAACAAACTGAAATTACATTGAACAGGGCATTATAACTTGGAGATAACTATTTTACAGGGAACATGGGCTATGGAGGGTTAAGTGGCTTGCACAAGACCACAAGGAGCACCTGTGGGACTAGAAACCCCAGTCCTTCCAGCCCAAGGTTGCTGTCCTCTAGTGGGATTTGAACCCCCGACCTTCCGGCCTGAAGTACCTTGCCCCAACCACTAGGCCACTCCTTATGCCTGCTTCAGGTTCATTGCTTCCTGCCAGCCATCTTTGGACTATACCTGTCTTTCACCAGAGGTACGAGCCCCCCTCTTACTGAGGATCATTCCCAGGCATAAGCCTTGTGGCTTCCTGCTACCACTGCAAGCAGGGAACTGGAGACTTCCTCCTGTAGTTTCTCTGGGGCCTCCATGAACCGAGGCTTAGAGCTACTACCTACTGGCTGAGCTAACTTATCCCCCCCTGCTTTAAATTATTTCTTGGTAAAGGAAACTTAAGGGAAATACGCCTATCCCTAGCCATCCCTTCACAACAATGGGCTACTAGGATTCTCCACTGGTTCCCGGAGTTCCCCTAGTGTCTGAAGGGTGCCATAGCACTGCTGTGCACCTTTGCATGCCACTGCGCTATCAGTGTTGGAGATAGCACAGATGCTGTTACTGCCACCTCAAGAGGACCTTGAGAAATTGGGAAACTGGGCAACCAAATGGCAGATGAAATGTAATTTGGAAGGGGCAAAGTTACGCACTTTTGGAAAGAACCCAAACTACAGTTACACAATGCAAGGTTCCACATTAGGAATCACCACCTAGGAAAAGGATCTAGGCGTCATCATGGATACTACATGGAAATCCTCTGCTCAATGTGCAGCAGGTGGCCAAGAAAGCAAATAGAATGCTAGGAATCATAAGGAAAGGAATGGAGAATAAAACCAAGCATATTATAATGCCTCTGTGTCATTCCATGGTGCGACCTCACCTTGAATATCGTGTGCAGTTCTGTTCACCATATCAAAAAAAAAAGGATCTAGAGGAATTAGAAAAGATACAGAGAAGAGCAACCAAAATGATAAAGGGGTGGAATGATATCCCTATGAGGAAAGGCTGAAAAGGTTAGGCTTTCTAGCTTGGAAGAGAGAGATGACTGTGGGAAGATATGATAGAGGTCTATAAAATAATGAGCAGAGAGTCACGTGATGTGTTGAGAGAGTGCAGATGTGCTTTGATACCCTCTTAGGGATTAATTGGACTCCCAAAGATATCTTCTGGTTGGCTACCAGGAGTGGATTAGTCATGAAAGTAGCAAAGCGGGATCAAGAGAAACATGGGACAGCATCTACAAAAATGGCGGATGCCCCTGCCTCCCCCAGCTCTCCGGCATTGGCCACCCTGATGGAGGAAGTTTCAGCGGCTGTAGTGAGTGCCCTATTCGGAAGGTTTGATGCGCTAAAAGGGAAACTGGACACTATCCATAAAACTTTTAAAGTCTATGTGACCCATTTGTAAGAGGCAGAGCACCGTGTATCTCAGATGGAGGAGGTTCTTCACTCTACAACAAAAGATATCCAGCTCTTCTTAAAACAGACCATCATGCAACAGGCTGCCAAAATTGACGACCTTGAAAATCAGGGTTGCCAAAACAAATTGTACATTGTCGGTATGCTGGAGATCGTCAAGGATGTTGAACTCCATGGCTATCTGTAGACTCTCCTCCAGACTTCCCTTTAGCTAGGGGCAGATTGTGGGCAGTTAATCATTGAGCAGGTCCACTGAGAGGGACGTGTGAGAGCGGGAGATTCCCGCCTGCCAATTGTGTTAGCCTGCTTCCTTCACTTCCTGCAGAAAGAAAAAGTGCTGCAAGCAGCTCGGGTGAAGGGCCTCATCCAGACTAGCAATACCCGGATAAACATCTTCCAGGATTATTCACTGTAGCTCAGCCACTGGAGGAGAGCTTACTCAAAGGTTTGCCAATGCCTCATGGATGCTCGGATTAAGTTTGTGGTTTTGTACCCTGCCCGGCTCTGCATTTTCCATGGCGGGACTTCAGAAGTATTTCCAGGACTATTGGGCTGATTATCTCTTTCACACCGAGAGGAGTCTGAACTCTTCTGGGAGGCCTCAAAGGCCGTTTTGCGAGGTGACATCATTGCCTGTGTGGCCAGGCATCATCATGACCTGGCAGTGTGGGTACTCCATCTGGAGCATCAAGTTTTCCAGGATTGAGGCTGTTGGCCTGTCAGTCCACATCGGCAAATAAGGCCCAACCTTTGGCCTCTCAGGTGGCCCTCAACACTGTTTTGCATCAACAAGCTCGCAAGTCCCTAGAGTACTATTGGTTTAAACTCTACCAACATGGTGATAAAGCTGACATGCTGCGGCATTCCACAGAAGAAACAGAAACATGATGGCAGAAAAAGACTGCATGGCCTATCTAGTCTGCCTTTTCATATCAACCACTACAACAGTCCCCTTTTTTCCTTTAGAGATCCTCTGTGTTTGTCCTATGCTTTTTCAAATTCTGATACTGTCCTCATCTCTACCACCTCCAATGGGAGACTATTCCACGCATCTACCACTCTTTCCATAAAGAAATATTTCTGCATATTATTCCTGCGTCTATCCCCTTTCACCCTCATCCTATGGACCCTTGTGGCAGAGCTTGCTTTCAATCGAAAGAGGCTCTTCTTCTGTGCATTTATGCCACGGAGGTATTTAAATATCTCAATCATTCCTGGAGCACATTACTAGTAACCTCCTTCTTCTCAAAGTGAGCTCAATTTATCTGTACCCTTTGTCACCTCCCACTCAACCAATTTCTAACCCAAGCAGTAACTTTAGTGTCCATCTCTAGGGTGCTCAGTTTGTTTATAAGTTGCCTGTGCGGAACGGTGTCGAAGGCTTTACTGAAATCTAAATAAACCACATCTAGGGCTCTCCCTCAGTCCAACTCCCAGGTCACCCAGTCAAAGAAATCAATCAGATTTGTCTGAACAAGACCTACCTCTGGTGAATCCATGCTGCGTCGGATCCGGTAATCATTGGACTCCAGAAACCTCACTATTTTCTCTTTCAGCAGTGTTTCCAATAATTTACTCACCACAGAGGTTAGACTATCACCACATCCTTACTTCCGCTTTTGTGTAAAGGGACCACATGTGCCTCTCTCCAGTCCTTTGGCACTACTCCTGATTCCAAAGAGGCATTGAAAAAGTCGGTCAGTATAGCTGCTAGAACGTCCCCAAGTTCCCTCCGTATTCTCAGGTGTATCCCATCTGGTCCCATTGCTTTGTCTACTTTAAGTTTAGCTAGTTCCTCATGAACGCAGTCTTCTGAAAATTGTTCAAGATACCCCTCACTTCTGTTCCTGTTTGTGGGTGTTTTCTGAGGTCCTGCTCCTGGTTCTTCATCTGTGAACACAGAACAGAAATATTTGTTAAACAATTCTGCTTTATCCTCATCAGCTTCTACATATTCCTCCCCTTCACCCTTGAGTCTGACAATACCACTTTTGCCCTTCTTCTTCTCACTAATATATCTGAAAAATGTGTTATCCCCCCCTCCCCATTTGATTATATTGGCTATTTCCTCCTCTTTTTGAAACTTTGCTTTCCTGACTACTTTGCTAGCTTCTCTAAGTTTTTCCAAATATAGATGCCTGTCTTCCTCTCTCTGTGATCTCTTGTATTTCATGAAGGTCTCTCTCTTATTCTTCACCTTTTTAGCTACTTCTTTCGAAAATCATAATGATCTTCTTTTCCTTTTACCTTTATTTACCATTTTAACAAAAAGGTTGGTTGCCCATAAAATATACCCTTTCAATTTTGTCCACTGTTTTTCTACATCCCCCAGCTGTTCTTATCCCGCTAACGACTTATTGAGGTCTTGGCCCATCTTGGCAAAGTTGTTTTTCCTAAAGTCTAAAACCCTCGCTTTAGAATGGATTTTATCAGCCCTAGTCTTAATACTGAACGACACCGTCTGAGGATCACTGGATGCGAGATGATCTCCTACTATAACATTAGAAACACTTTCACCATTGGTAAGCACCCAGTCCAGTATGGCCATTTCATGTGTTACCAGTTGCCTGAATAGTTCTCCCTGTAGAGAATCCAAGATCTCCTTACTTCTAGCTGATACTGCAGCAGGGATGTGTCAGTCAACATTTGGCATATTGAAATCCCCTATCAGTAGTACTTCCACTTTCCTGGCAATGCTGAGTATTTCTTCTATTAAATCTCTGTCCACCTCTTCTCCCTGTGAGGGAGGTCTTTATATCACACCAATACAAATAAATTTCTCTTTCCCTATTTCTAATTTAACCAACAGTGCCTCCTTTCTCCCTTTTAAACCCTATATTTCCATAGCTTTAATATTATTTTTTACATATAGTGCCACTCCTCCTCCCCTTCTTCCTATCCTGTCCCTTCTGAATAAAGTATAGCCTGGTATAGTTACATCCCAGTCATGGTTGTCCATGAACCATGTCTCTGTTACCGCTACTACTGTAAATCCAAGTCAGCACCTCCTATTAAAACCTCAATATCTGGAATCTTATTTCCCATGCTACTGGCATTTATATACACTGTTTTCCGTATGTTGCCCCTTTTACCCATTTACATAAAGGTATTTAATGTCTCACTTACCTGGGGGCTTTCTTCACCCATCCCCAATGAATCTAGTTTAAAGCCCTCTACAGTAGGTTAGCCAGTCTGCTACTGAAGAAATGTTGACCCGCCTTGGACAGATGGACACCATCTCTGCTCTGCAACCCTTAGAATAGCATTCCATGGTCCAGGAAACCAAAACACTCGATGACACCATCCACACAGCCATGCATTTATCTCCAGGATGCGAGCTTCTCTGCCTTGGCCTTTACCCTCAACAGGGAGTATTGAAGAGAGTATCACCTATTCACCAGTCTGCTTCACCCTCTGTCCCAGAGCCATGAAGTCACTTTTGATATGCTCAGAGGGATACCTGGCAGTATCATTTGTGCCGACATGGATGAGCAACATCGGGTAATAGTCAGTGGGCTTGATGAGTCTTGACAAACTCTCCATAACATCTCGAACTTTGGCACCTGGCAGACAGCATACCTCTCTGGACACCAAGTATAGTCGGCAGATGGATGCCTCAGTACCCCTCAGAAGAGAGTCACCAAGCACCACTACCCTTCACTTCCTTGTGGTCACTGATTCTGCAACTTTGGGGTGCTCGAGCTCTGGTTCTTCCCTTTCCTGAGATACTTTCACCTCCTCCACTTCCAGGTCTGCATAATGGTTCTTCAATTCAAGGGCTGCAGGAGTTGGATTGGTGATACTGCAGGCCCTGGTGACTTGTGTCCAACCTTCATCATTCTGTAGGCTCCCATCTTCTCCTCTGCTGGAGAGCTTGGATGTTTCAAGAAGCATCTCATCAATGTATTTCTCACTGTCTTGAATGTTCCTCAGCCTCACCACCTCTTCTCTGAGCTCCTCCACTTGTTTCCTGAGAGCATGCATTAACATATTTGGGAATCTGGCTACCGACAAACCCTCAATGTTATACCAGCTCAATATTCCCCCTCTGCTTCATTAGGTCAGAGACAAACTGAGGGACTAGGCTCCATTACCCCTCTCTCTCTTGGGCTGTGTAGCGGCTTACAAATTAATGGTCTTCCCTAAACTGTTATATGTTATGCAATTATTAACATTTACCTTACTGAGGTGGGATGTTAGGGCCGTGGACCGTTCGCTCCAAGTATTTCTCTGGCAAGGGAAAAAAACATGCTTAAGGGTGAGGAGATTGCAGGGATCTTAGAAATGGGGAGGGGTGGGGATTCTGGACCTATCCAAATATAATCTCACCTGCTCCCTTAAGCACGTATGAGACTGGATGGGATGGTGGGTTTTCACACCCAGAGTTTTTGAGTCGGCTTGGGTGGCCCCATACTCCCTTTTTTCTCTTTTGTATGCTGACAGCTGAACACTCCCAGCCCATTTGTGGGATAGTCTTTCAGTTAAAGTGGTAAGGAGAGGATGGAAGGCCTTGTTCGGTCTCTGGGGGCTTTCTCCCAAGGTGACTGGTTACCTGCTCCTACAAGGGAATGTGGCCTTTGCCCCCACTATTGACTCCTACCCTTTCGTGCCTGGGGTTCACCCAGGTACGACATGAAGTAGATGAGGAAGGACATTTGCTTTTTTTTGTCCCTTCATGATAAGTTTGGGCTCCCTGGGGGACACTATTTTGCTTACCTGCAGTTACACCATTATGTGGACATGCTGAGGAACGAGAGATTGGGAAAAGGGATGATAAATAAAATAGATAATTGGTTTGTGTTTCAGGAATGGGAATAGCTGTTGGTGGCCTATTATTACAAAGCTTTGGAGGACTTGGATAAGGCTTGCCGCTATGATCATTTAGTGCGTAGCTGGGAGGGGGAACTGGGGATATCCCTTGAAGGCTTTGAGTGGACCTCTGCGCTGGCCCTTATCCCCCAGATGGTATAGGGGGTGTGAATCCAAGAAGCGCAATTTAAGATTCTGGAGAGGGCTTATTTCTCTCCCTATCAGGCATCGACAGCTGGTTTTGCAGAATCAGGAAATTGCCTGTGGTGTGGGGAGGGACCGGCACACCTAGGGTATATGTTTTGGAGTTGTCCTTGGGTGCGGCATTTCTGGGACTTGGTCCGGCGTTCTTTTGTAAGCATCTTGGGTCAGACTTTTGCCTTTTCTGCAGGGTTTATGTTTTGGACAACACTGAACCCCTAGGGCTCTGTGGAGTGGGACCTTGGTGCCTGGTCCGCAAAGGATGTTTGGTGGCTAAGCAATGTATTCTTCAGTATTGGCGGACTTCAGAAGGGCTGTGTATATGGGAGTGGCGCAATGCATTGCACCAATTGGTGGTCTGGGAAAGTCTGACATTTTAAGGGTATTGGTGATTGGAGAACTACCTTCTTGACCTTGTGGGAGCCCTACCTCTCTTGGTTATCCTTTTAGGCACACAATGATGTCCTCACCTTGTAAGGAGGGCACATGGTGGACCTGTAGTTTGGCTTGGAGGTTTCTAATAGTATCAGTGGTTCCTGGAGTGGGGGAAGGGAAGGGGGTTACACAGTAGGTAAAGAATCTATTGGTTGGATTGGCTGAGTAAGGGGGGAGGATGTTCGAGATGGGGGGGGGCAGAGCGCTAGTTGAGGGGAAGGGAGTGACAGGGAAAGAGGGAGGGAGAATTAGGGGTAGACTGTAAAAGCTTAAAGGTTTTGACAAAACAAACCCTATTCAGAGATCCTACACCTTATTGTGTCGGGGAGACCATGGCTAGTTCTGCTTGGACAGGGGGCTCCCAGAGTCCCTGCATTGGTCAGTCTCTGAGGGCTTCCAGGTTGCTGAGGAGTTCTGCTTTGTTGTGGAAGGTTCTCAGGCATGTGAGTCCTCATTCTGTACCTGCCCTGTTGTTTCTCTACTTCCTTGGAGTTTGTATTTTCCAATTGACTGTGTATGGATCTTTCTTTGTCTGTTCAATAAACAGTTTAGCAATAAAATAATGAGTGGAGTGGAATGAGTAAATGTAGATCAGTTGTTTACTCCTTCATGAATTAGAAAGACTATGAGGCACAAAATGAAGCTATAATGTAGCACATTTATGGAGGAAAAGTCCATAAACCATTATTAAAGGGGACTAGGGAAATCCACTGCTTACCCCTGGGATAAGCAGCATGTAATCTACCTTTTGGGAACCTGGCAGGTACTTATGACCTGGATTGGCCACTGTTGGAAACAGGATGCTGGGCATGATGGATCTTAGGTCTGACTCAGTATGGCATATCTTATGTTTTTGTATATGTACAGTGTTGTATGCACTTTGTAGCTTTGTCATTATAGCAGTATCTAGGGCTAGTGCTAGACATGCTGGGGCTTAGGGCAGAAATTTGAGAGTGGGATCCATAACCCAGCAGCAGGCTGTGCCTTTGTCAGCTTAGGACAGCTTTGGAACCCTTTGTGTTATGGGAGTCCACCACAATTGCCTAAATTAAATGTCCCCCCAATGCCGCCCCTGGTAGTATCCCTTGTAGACATCACAGAAATACACGTAGTGCACTCCAGGGAGGGGATTCTTAACCAGAACGGGAGAGTGCATGGCTATAACAAAGGGCCATTTTATTTCAAATAGTGCTAAAATCTAAATCAATAAAATGTATTAGGTCAAGAAAAGGAAGGAGATCAGAAATAAGGTCAGAAGGGGGAAGTAATGGAGCCAAGAGTCTGCCTTTATAATCTTTGAAGGCTCTGGTAGTGCAGCTAGCTGCTTTAAGGATGTAGAACTGCAAACTTCACATCCACCGGAGGTCTCCTTGTTACTCCAATGCAGACCAGGGAGAAGAGTCTCAGCAGAAACAATGTTAGGGATAAATTTACATAAACAAAAGAACAATCCCTACCCCTTTTCCTCCAATTCACCCAGTAAGTCAGTTTGATTCCAACATTTTGAAATCCTTTGAAGACTGGTTTCCTGCAACTTCTGAAAGGAAGAAACCAAGCAAAACAAATTCTGTGATAGAAACCTTGTCCCCTTCTAAAATGTGCAAAAAGCCCAACCATATTCTTGTTTGCATAAATTCTTATATAGTTTGTAATCTTAAGAAATAACTGGAGTCATTTAGAAGCTGAAAAAAGTTATCTGATTCACTAATCAATCTTTTTCTTTTTAAAGAAGAGACTTTCCTATGGGGTTTCTCTAGGGATGCTGGCGATAGTGTCCTAGAAGCTGACCTTTAATTAATTAATTAATCAATTTTATATACTGCCTTTCAACACATCAAGGCGGTTTACATTAAACAGAAGAGTGCATACATAAAACCAACTCTGAATACAGCAAACAGTAGAGAACATGTAGTATATTAGGTCATGGCTGTAACATTAACCTTCAAGGCAACATGAACAAAGGTAACTATATACAAAATACAGTGTCAATCCTCACATCATTAACAGGTGAGGAAATAGATACTTTGTGTTGTTAAGTGCTGTTGAGTTGATGTTGATTCAAGGTGACCCTCTGAATAGTTGTCCTAAACTATGTTCAGTCAGGTGGCTAAGGGGTCTATTCTGTACTGCAACAGGATGTCCATTCCCGCTATTCGCCCCCCTTCCGTCCCTGGCAAAAGCCTCCCCGTATGAACAAGGAGGCTTAGACGGGGGCATTGCGGAGGCAGAGTGCGGGCCAGCAGTGGGCGGTCCAAGGCTCCGGATGTACAGAGCTGATTCTGAAGTCAGCCCTGTACATCCAGGCCCTCGGATATAGATGGGGGACTTATTCCACCTCGGAGGTGGAATAAGTCCCCCTGGATGTTGAGGGATGGCAGGCCCAGGCAGTGGCAGAGAAGTGAGGGCGTGCACGGGTTTCCCGCAGCCCAGCCCTGGCCCTGGCCCTGGCCCTGGAAGGCCAGATTGGGTCAGGCTGCGGGGAATGAAGATCGTGGTCCACGGCTGAGGATCGCAGCTCCTGAATGGAGCCACGGTGCTATGGCAACGGGACACCATGGCATTGCGGCTCCATTCAGGAGCCTGACTGAGTTAGCCGGGCAGGGGTCTGTATGTGCAGGCCAATCTGAATCGTATCCCGGCCTGCACATACAAGCCCAGACTGAATTCTGATCCCGCAGGGCCCGTCTAGCCCCAGAAGGATCAGAATCAGGTCTGTCTCTGTACGTTCCGATTCCGATCAGATGCACAGGGGCCTCCATGCACTCACTGGAATGTGCCTCCACTTGTTTATCAAGTGACATCCATAGCTGCTGTTATTGTATTGATCCTTTGCATTGCTGGCCTTCCTTTTTTGTGCTGACCTTTAATCTTGCCAAGCATGATGTCTTTGTCTAATAAGTTTTCTCTTCAAATGATGTGTCCAAAGTATGAAAGTTGAAATCTTGTCATTTGAACATACAGTCCTGCTTCTCTGATAATTTGTTCTGCATATAAATTAAACACCTTTGCTGATTTTAAACCATTCTGTTTCTCCTTGTTCTGTCTGAACCATTGCTTCTTGATCAATGTAAAGGCTGTGCATGAGAACTATCAGATATTCTGGTATACCCATGTTTCTTAATGTGGCCCAGAGTTTTCATGATTTACACAATCAAAGGCATTGCTGCAGTCAATAGAACATATATAGATAGCCTTTTGGTATTTTTTTATCTTTTCAAGGCTCCATCTCACATTCGTGATGATGTCTCTTGTTCCTTACCCTTTCCTGAATCCTGCTTGCATTTCAAGCAGTTCTTGTTCGAAGTATACTTGTAGTCTCCACTGAATGAGTAGAACCTTGCTGGCGTGTGGATGAGAGCAATTGACTAATGGATACTTATTTAGTCAAAACTAACAAACTTTGAAGAAAGCTGGTTAGCATATTGCTGGCAACAACAATAATAAACTGTTTAGGTTATAGAAAATAATCTGCTTGCTAATATCCCCTTTTGGTGGAACAGTGTATTTAATCTATAAATATGAAACTGTGATTGCAGAAAAATCTGAGAGGGTTGATCATGTTCTAAAGATCTGGTCTTCTGTAAGTAAACATGCACTGTCTTGCTAACATCACCACAAGAGCAAGAAACAAAGGATCTCAAGCTTGAGACTATAGTGGGGGTTCGGGTGGTGGGACCTAGCTTGTCATGTGACAGACCTGAGGGGATTATGATGTTTGTGTATAACTCCATAAAAGTAGTATAATATGACAAGGTTCAGAATATTGGTGTTTGGTATTTGGAATTTGCTAAGTAGAGTCGCAGTCAGTTTTCATCCAGCCACTTATTTCTTTACTTCAATTAGAGGACAGGAAGGGACTGTCCCAACTGTTTATGCTATAGCCTGGAGGACTTGTCGTTGTCTATGAAAAGGGAGAGGAAAGACTACATTGTTCAGATAACTTCTATAAGTGGATCAAAACCTGCTGTCAATAAGACGGTTTTGGATATGCTGGAAGCTGGGGCAATGTATGGAAAAAATAAAAAGCTATATGCTAATGATGGTTTACATCGTTTTGTGGCAAGAAAAATTATCCTAAGCCAGAAGTTCAAATAATATATTGCCTAGTGTTTAAACTAGAGGATGGAGGAGCGTTCTAGAGCTCAAAGCAAATGGCAGCAAATTAGTGCAGCTCCGACTTCAATTCCCTTTGCTGTATGATCAACGGCGCGAAAAATGAATGAAAGTACAACAAAACAATAAAAAGAGCTAAGGAAAGGAGAGCGCCGCAGCTTTTCACCTGAGATCGTTATTTGATGTGGGATTTGTAGATGTAGTGGCTCTGAAGAAATTGCACTCGCTTTGGCGGTTCCGCTGTGATTTGTGGTCTGGAGATGAAGCGGCTTTGATGTGATTTAGTTATAATTTGTGATCCGGAGATGACATGGATCTGATGTGATTTATCTGTAATTTATGATCCGGAGATGAAGTAGCTCGGACGCGATTGAACCTGGAAGAGCACTGATGAGCTATATATGAAGTGCCCTGTGAGAAGTTAATCCAGGGCTGGGGAAAAGGGAAACAGAGATCAGCTCGCAGCAAAACGCTGGTTTAATCAAAGAAAAGGTTTGCTGTAATGTGTCTATTTGAAGGTAGTGCCGGCCTCTGATAAGCAATTTGATCTGGGGGTGATGCGGCCATTGTCAGTTGGCATTGGAATGCATAAGTGTTTCAACGATCAACGGTGCGAAAAATGAAGGAAAGTACACAGAAACATCAAGTTAAGCTGGGGGAATGAGAGCACCACAGTTTCTCACATGAGATTGTGAAATTTAAAAAGTGTTCATTTTATCCAATACAGCGGTTCTGAAGCGATTGTAATTGCTTTGATGGTTTATCAGTGTGGCGATGGTAAAAGCTTGAGACAGCTGTGAAGAAGGAGTAAAGGGGTTTTTTTTCTGGCTTTGAGATGGGTACAGTCAGGGAATGGACAGAGTTAAATTTCAGTGGCAGGCTTCAACGTTAACTGCCTGCTATTGTAGCAAATAATATCTCTGGAAACTTTACTTTTGCAGCTAGAATAAGACTGTATTCTTTAAACTTGAGCTCCATCTAGTGGCTGAAAATAAGTTTGCATCTTATAGTCTTTCAACTGGAATAATAAAATAGTACACAAAACTAAATTTATAATGAAGGCTGCTCGCTGAGAGCATGAGAAAAGTGCAATAAAATCAGCAGTGACAAAGATGTCAGATGAAATTCCCTCCACAAGACAACTATCAATGACCACTGAAGACGTGACCAATGCAGTGGTTAGCGCTCTGAGTGGGCGTTTAGATGGTATCACGGGTCAGTTAGAGGGGATTAGTAAACAACTGGAGACAGTGGGTACAAGGATGCAAGCAGCTGAGAATCGTATTTCAACGCTGGAAGATGAGCTGTTCAATGCAAACAGAGAAATTTCCTCCTTGCAAATGACAATCAGTAAGCAAGGTGAAAAGATAGATGATCTAGAAAATCGTGGTCGTAGGAAAAATCTTTGAATAATTGGTATACCAGAAATCATAAAAGACAAAGATCTTTGCACTTATTTTCTGGGAATGCTGAATACCTTAAATCTGAGAGAGGATACTACTCACATTGTCATCAAACGGATTCATAGACTTGGCAGACCTTGATCAGAAGATACGCGGCCTAGAATAGTATTGGCTCGATTCATGCCAAGCATTGTATCCTTCGGAAATGGAGAGAATCTGGAGGTCCAGAATACTGGGAATGGAGGAATGTTTTACACCAACTGGTATTATGGGAGAGGCTTCTAGAAGACATGTTTGTAGAAGAGCATGTTTTTTGATGACTTGGTCTCCATATCTTGAAAGGGTGTCGGCCAGGGCAAGAAATGATATTTTAACAGTTTAGGTTGGTAAGAAATGATATCTTAATAGTTTAAGATGGCTTAATTAGGATAAGAGCACAAAAGGGAAGGAGGGTTAATGGTAAGGGTGGGGGTTAGAGGGGGTGAGGAATGGGAGAGAGAAGGGAAGGGTGGTGGTGAACAAAGGGGGGGGGGGAGAAAAAAAAAGTAATAAATACTCCCTGTAGTGGGATGGAATATTGTTGTTTACTATGTTTCAATATGTATGCTGTTTATAATGTTTCAATATGTATGCTGCTTACAATGTTTCAATATGGATGCTGTTTAAAATGTTTTAATATGAATAAAAGATTTAAACATAAACTAGAGGATGGGGTGACACTTCAAAGCTTATTTATTTATTTATTTAAAATTTCTTATATACTGCCTTTCGAGGGTATCAAGGAAGTTTACATTGAATACAATGGAACTTAAGTTACAAAGAAAATTTAGAGGAACAAGTGTAACATATGCATAATAACAGAGGATACTTTAATTATCCATATAATAGGAAGGGCAGGGAATAAGTTACCTGTATTCAGTATAACCTATTTACAGTGTGAATCAGTAGAGGGTCTAGTTCTGTGTGTAATGGGGTTGTCTGGCTGTGCAATAAGGTGTTGTGTCTGCCCCATAGCATTCCTGGAAAATGTGTGTTTTGAGCCTCTTGCTGAAATCCTTTAAATCTTTTATTGCTCTTATATTGCTTGGTAGGGAGTTTCATAAAGTTGGACCGTAGATGGAGAAAATGTGTTGGCATGTTTCTTGTATGCTGGTTGTTTTGTGTTTGGGGATTTTAAGTAGGTTTGTGGTTTGGCTTATGAGTTCAGGATATCAGACAGCGGGGGGGGGGGGGGGGGTAGAACAAAATGTATACATCTTAGCAATTCATTTCTGAACAACAAAGTAAAAGTGACTAGGCAAAAGGCTGCAGAGAACATGAAAAAGCGAACAAAAAGAACTGAAAAGGAATGAGCACAAAAGGTCGCAGTCTAGGCAACAAAGACCCAGTTCTGCAAGTCCTAATGGTAGAGGCAGACGAATATTGTTGCTATTATGGAGATATGGCTCAGTGAGTTCCATGAAGGGAACATGGCATGCCAGGCATAATATCTTTAGGAGGGACAGAGATGGCCAAAAGGGTGGAGGAGTAGCCCTTTATGTGAAAACCAATATTAAAGCAACTGAAATGCAGAGGGTTTAGGGAAAGGAGGAAGCAATATGGTTCATCTTAGAAAGAGAATATGGAACTTCAGTCCACATAGGTGTCATTCACAGACCTCCAACTCAAACAGAGAAACTGGATAGAGATCTAACTATGGCTATCCAAAAGTTGGGAATGAAAGAGGAGGTGCTGTTGCTAAACCATTTTAACCTGCAGGATGTGGATTAGGATATCCCATCTGCAGAATCAGAAAGAAACAGAGAAACCAGATACCAGGCTCAGATACATGATGAAAGAGCTTACGCAAGAAGAAGCTACACTGGATCTAATATTCCCAAATGGAGACAGAGTATCTAATGTCTGGGTGGGTGCCCACTAGGGCAACAGTGATCACCACATGATATGGTTTGATATTAAGAATAAAACGGGGTCCAGCCACACAAAACTCAAAGTCCTGTATTTCAAATATTGAATTTAGTAAAATGGGGAAGCACCTGAAGAGAAGTTGGCAGGATGGAAGGAGATAAGGGAAGTGGAAAGGCAGTGGGCCAAAGAAAAATAAGTTATAAAAATGGCAACTGGAAAGTCCATAAAAGCAGGCGGAGAAGCAAACGGATATGATTTCCAAGGAAGTGGCTAAATAAATAAAGGCAAAAAATGTAGCAGTCATAAAATATAAAAGATCAAAAGAAGAGGAACACAGAAAAGAAAACTGGGTAAAACAAAGATAGAAATCAGAATGGCAAAAGCATGAGAAAAATTAAAAATGGCTAATGATGTATAACAAGGTGACAAGACCTTTTCAGATATGTTGGAGAGAGGAGGAAGGCCAGAAGTGGAATTGTAAGAGTGAAAGATGCTGAGGACCACTGGAATGTGATGAGGCAAAGGCAGAAATGCTGAATAAACACTTCTGTATTCACAGAAGAAAATCCAGGAGAAGGACCACAGATGGCTGACAGATACACATGGGAAGAGTAGAAACCACACAACCTTACCCTTAGACCAACAAACCTAAATCATAATTTACACCTATATTTACACACACTCCGCTACAACCCTAATTAATTCACCTATCCAATTATATGGGAGAAAGAGACCTCAGGATAACTCACAATATCCCACTATGTGGCGAACTTACCATAGGGGAGTACAGCTCTCACACATTACTGGTCTCAGAAAACTCCGGGAGAAACTACACCATCTATGGAAGAAAGTGTCTATAAATAACTTGATAACTAAAAGTAGACAAGCCAAGGGGCTGGATGAGATCCATCCCAGTATACTGAGGGAGCTCAGAGAGATGCTGCTGGATCCCTCTTGATGGATTCTTGGTGATGGGCGAGGTTCCTCAGGACTGGAGAAGGGCTGATGTGATTCCTCTTCACAAAAGTGGCAACAGAGAAGTGGTGGGAAACTATATGCTGGTAAGTTTTACCTTGGTGCTTGGAAAAATAATGGAGATGCTACTGAAGGAAAGGATAGTAAACGTTCTACAATCCATTGAGTTGCAAGACCTTAGGCAATATAGTTTTATCAAAGGCAGATCATGTCAGATGAATCTAAGTGATTTCTTTGACTGGATGAGCAGAGGACTTGATCAAGGGCATGCACTGGACACAGTGTACTTGGATTTCAGCAAAGCCTTTGATACTGTTCTTCATAGGAAGCACGTGAGTAAACAGCACCCTGAAACTAGGACCCAAGGTGGTGAACTCAGAAACTGGTTGACTGATAGATGAGAGTGTGGTGGTAAATGGATTTCATTTGGGAAAAAAGTGAGTAGTGAAGTGCCTCAAGGATTTGTACAAATATTAGTTCTGTTCAACATCTTTGTGAGTGACATGGACCACCTTGGGGTGATGGTGTCTGAAGATCTTGAGGTTACAAAAAAAGTGGCAAGGTGGTGGCCAAAGTCAGAAGGCTGCTAGGCTGCATAGAGAGGGGCATAACCAGCCAAAATGAGGAGGTGATAATGCCCATCTATAGATTGTTGGTAAGGCCTCACTTGGAGTATTGTGTTCCGTTTTTGGAGGCTGTATCTCACTAATGAAGTGGAGGGAACCAAGCAACCAGGGTTCAAGTCCCACTTAGCACTCTCCTTGTGGCTGTGGGTAAGTCACTTAACCCTCCATTGCCTCAGAAAAATCCAAGTTATCAAGGTCTCTGTTTAATGTACATTACCAAGTTTACGCTTTGACTGAAATGATAAAGCAGCATTAAAAAACCGATACATAAATAATGATATAGAAAGACAAAGTAGTTCAGAGGAGAATGACCTAAATGGTATAAGTTTGCACCGGAAGCTGTATAAGAAGAGACTTGAAGATCTGAATATGTATATCTTAGAGGGACAGGGGGGATATGATACAGACATTTAAATGCTTGAAAGGCATTAATGAGTAAACAAACCTTTTCCAATGATGGAGAAGCTTTAAAACTAGAGGACATGAAATGAAATTTAAAGGAGGAAAATTTCAAAGCAACACCAGCAAATTTTTCACAGAAAAGGTGGTAGATGCCTGTAATGCCCTCCCGCTAGACGTGGTGGGGACAAAAACAGTGATGAAATTCAAAAAGGTATGGGATAAGCACAGAGGATCTCTATATAGGAAGGGGGCCATTCCTGCTCAAAGTATAACTTCCCTCACATCCACATTTCAAAAAAGCATAGCAGGGGCAAAAAGCAGAGAACAGGAGTAACCCACACGCAGGGCCGGTGCAAGAATACTGAGCATCCTAAGCGAACCTTCAGCCATATGCATCTCCCTCCTTACAAGATTTTCATAATTAAACTCAACAGTCATGATCATACCAACATCACTCCTCCCATAACAAGCCTGTAAAAATGTATAATTGGAGAGCATACTTTTAAATGCATATATGTGTGTGCCCGCTTTCCCTGCAGGTAAAAGAATGTGCTCATGCCTCCTTGAGTTAGTGGGGCTGTCGGGATCTATTGTTTTGCTTTGACTTTTGCTTCCCTAGGCGACCACCTAGTCTTTCCTAATAGTTGGACCGGCCTTGCCTGCACAGAGCGGCAGTGACAACCCTAAATACCTTGCTGGGAAGACTAGACGGGGCCATGCTGGTCTTTATCTGCTGTCATTTACTATGTTACTATGTCATGAAATCGACAAAGATAGACAGTAAAAACAGGACGGATAGAATTTGGGGCAGGGATTTGATAAGTTAATGTAGTGTTATCCATGTTTGTTTCCAGGATGCAGGAACACAAGAGAGGCTTCAGGGTGTATGCAGGGTCGTGCAAGGTACTGAGTACCCTAGGCAATCCTTCAACCCATCCCCCCCACCAGGAGAGTTCAATAATTCTGATCATCTCTCCCACAACAATCCTGTATGATTATAAACTTTGCTTTCTATGTATATGTGTGCCTGCTCTCCCTGTAGGAAAAAAGAATGTGATGATGGCTCTTTAAGTTTCGGTGGCTGTCAGGATCTATTGTTTTGCTTTGACTGCCGATGCTCTTTGCAGCCTCTGAGAATTTATTTTATTTATTTTATTTAACAGTATTTCTAAACCGCCTTATCTTAATAATCAAGGTGGTATCACAGCAAACAATCGAGTAAAGTGAGTGTGTTATACATGCAGTGAGGGTGAAGTTGAGTGTGTATTGTATTGTGTGCTGGATTGGTATGAGCTATGTACAGAGTGGGCTATATACAGTGGTGCAAAAAACATATTCCATACATACATTGTTTAGGCGGTATCATGTGCTGTTATACATTTTCTGAGGTTATGTGATGTGTCCATAGTGTTCTATGAACAGCATGGTTTTCAGCTGTTTTCTAAAGTCCTTGAGGTCTGTAGTAGCCCTCAGATCGTCCAGTAGTTTGTTCCATATTGTTGGAGCGGCCATGGAGAGTGCTCTGTCTGTTGTGTCCTTGTGTGTGTGTTTGTATTCACTTGGGGTGCTGACTCGGTTGTGTGTATGTTTTCTTCTGGGACGTGTGCTGGTGTCTGGTTGTATGAGGGTGTGCAGGCTGTTGGCTGATGTGTGCTGTTTTATCTTAAATAGGTTTATGATTGTTTTGTATCTGATGCGTGCACGGATTGGAAGCCAGTGTAAGTCCTTTAAGGTGGGTGTGATGTGCTCCTGTCGTGCGGTTCCTGATATGATTCGTGCTGCAGTGTTTTGTGCCAGTTGGAGTGGTTTGAGGGCTTGTTTCGGTAGTCCAAGGTATATCAGATTGCAGAAGTCCAGTAGTGGGGTTATCAGTGCTTGACAGACGGTACGGAAGTGTTCTGGGGCGAGGAGCGGTTTCAGTCTCCTGATGATTCGCATCTTGTAGTAGGCTTTTTGGATTGTTTTGTTTGTGTGGCTTGAGATTGAGTTTATTGTCCAGAGTAACTCCGAGGTATCTCACTTCTGATCTTATTGGTATAGTAGTGCTTTGTATCTTTATATTTGGTGGGTGTATGAAGCTTTGTTTCCGAGTGATGATTAAAGCTTCGGTCTTGTTGTAGTTTATTGCGAGGTTGTTGTTTTGACACCAACTCGCCATTTGGGTGAGGCAGTCTGTTATCTTGGAGAAGTCCGGGTTGTCGATTGATATCGGGGTGTATATCATGATGTCGTCTGCATATATTGTGTATTGAATGTTGTTCTCTTTCATGATGTTGCATATTGGTTGGATGTAGATGTTAAATAGGAGTGCCGAGAGTGCGGATCCTTGAGGTACTCCTTGTTGGACGTTTATGGGTCGGGAGGTCTTGTGTCCCAACTTGACCTGTAGTTGTCTTTCGGTTAGGTATGAGTGGAACCATTTCAATGTGATACCGTGTATACCAGTGTTCTTTAGTCTTTCCAGGAGCGTGTTGTGGTCTACTGTGTCGAAGGCTGAGGAGATGTCAATGAAGATCATTATGATTCCATTCCTGGTGTTGTCAATTATTCTTAGGATGCTGTCGAAGAGGTAGATCAGTAGCGTTTCGACTCCATGGTTGGGCTGAAATCCATGTTGGTTGTCATCGAGTGTTTCGTGTTTGTCGATGTGTTCCTGAAGTTGTAGTTGAACCATTTTTTCGATGATTTTTGCGAGGAAGGGTATGCTGGAGATTGGTCGGTATGCTGCTGGATCTTTTTTGTTGAGAGTTGTTTTCTTTGCGATTGGTCTTACTGAGGCAAGCTTTAGTTGCTTTGGCATGATTCCTTGAGTGAGCGAGTTGTGTACCATTTTATGTATGGTGGGGATGAGGCTGGATTTGGTGGCTTTGACCCATGACACTGGACACGGGTCTGTAGGAGCAGTGCTTGTATTGATTGTAGAAACGATGTGGGATATCTGTTCTGTTGAGGGTGAGTAGAATGTGCCCCAGGTTCTGGGGTGTACGTCCGTCCTGGTGGTCCCACTAGGTGTTGTTCGCTTTGTGGAGTGAAATTTGTTTTTGATGTGGTCGGCGAATTCCTGTGGATCAACTTGTACTTCCCCTTCTGTTGTTTGCTCTTTTGTGAGGATCTTTACTATTTCGAAAAGCTCTCTGGGTTTGTTGATGGAAGTATTTATCATGTTTGTGTGGAATTCCCTCTTTGATTGGTTGATGTGTTCGTTGTATTGTTTTTGCTTTGTTAGGTAAAGATGTTGGTCGGCAGTTGCTTTGTTTTTTCTCCATCTCGGTTCAATCTTCCTGAGCTCCCTCTTTTCCTGTCGTATTTTTGCTGAGTACCATGGTTTGTTTTGTCTCTTGTTGTGGTGTTGTTTCTCGGTCCCGCCGCCAGATGGTTTGGCGGCGCTAGCTAAAATGCTGTTCCAGCTGGAAACTTGTTCCTCCAGGTCGTCTGTAGTAATGTTCAAGTGTTGTATTGTGTCTTGTATGAATTCGTCCCTGTCGAAATGCTTGAATCGTCTTTGTGTGTGTGAGATGCTAGCTCTTTCGTTTGTCTGGTCCTCTTGAGATTGCAGCTTTGTCTCGATTAAGTAATGGTCAGACCATGGCACTGGGGGTAATGGTGGGTGGCGAAATTAGGTCTCTTGATGTTAGGTAATTGGATGCGAAGATGAGGTCTGGGGATGATCCATGTCTGTGCGTTGGAGCATTGACTATCTGTGTGAATTGAAGTGAGTTCATTGCTTGCAGGAAGGCCTCTGCGTCTTTGGCATTGGTGGACTTGAGGTTGAAGTCTCCAATCAGTAGCGCTGGTTTGTTGTTTGTTGTTATGGCACAGGCTTCTTCGAGTGTGAGGGCTAGTTTGTCGGGTGGAGCTCTGGGTGCTCTGTAGGTTAGGCAGATTGCAATGTTCTTGTTCTTGATGCTAATTGTGTTACATTGCTGTGTATCGGTGAAGCTCAGTGTCTTGAACTTTAGTTTTGTTTTCGCTATTATCAGGACTCCTCCTCCACGCTTGTGGGTGCGTGGGCAGTTGTACGCTGAGTAGTTGTCTGGTACTAGTTGGTTGAGTAGTACGTTGTCGGTAGGGTTGAGCCATGTCTCTGTGATGCATATTATGTCGGGCTGGCGCTCTTCTATGTGGTCTACAATAGTGTGTATCTTGTTGCAGATGGATCTGGCGTTTATGAGCTCAATCGTTGTTGTCCTTGTTGATGAGGTTGCTGTTACATGTGCTTCCTTTGTGCAGGTGTGGGGGTTTGGCTTGTGTCTGTTTGGTCGCTTTGCCTGGTGAGTTCTGAGTGTCTCTTTGTGTGTGTGCTGTGGTTCTAGATATGGCAATGCAGTTGGAGGGTGCCATGTTGTGTTTGCTTGTGGGTAGTGGAGGTGTGTGGTTGGTGGGAGGAGTTGTGTGACGAGTAGGTAGAGTGGTAGGAAGTATGTGGCGTGCATGTTGTTTTTTTGTGATGTTCTGTTAGGGTGATGTCTGTTTTCTTGAGTCTTCGGCTGTTGTCCGCCTGGGGAGAGCTGAACTTGGTGCGTGAGTCTCTCCCTTGGAGGGAGAGCCGGATCTGCGTAGGGTGTCTTGGTGCGGGAGCCTGTCCCGTGGAGGGAGAGCCGGATCTGCGTAGGGTGTCTTGGTGTGGGAGCCTGTCCCGTGGAGGGAGCCTGTCCCGTGGAGGGAGAGCCGGATCTGCATAGGGTGCCTTGGTGCGGGAGCCTGTCCCGAGGAGGGAGCCTGTCCCTTGGAGGAAGAGCCGGATCTGCGTAGGGTGCCTTGGTGCGGGAGCCTGTCCCGTGGAGGGAGCCTGTCCCGTGGAGGGAGAACCGGATCTATTAGGGTGTGGGTAGTGGAAGTGAGAGTTTGGTGGTGGGAAATGTATGATGTTCTGTGAGAATTTTACTTGCGGTTCTGACGTCCTTCGCCTCGGTCTGCTCCTTGTTGGGTTCTGCGGTGATGCTGTCGGCGTTGCTGTTTCTTTTGTTGTTTCCTTCTACTCGCCTTCGTGCCGCGCCTAAGGGCCACGCCAAAGGGCCCTCTGGCGAGGCCCTCAGGCGCGGGCACGCCCTGCAGGGGCGCCGCTTTTATCCTCCTCTGCCGGCGGCTGGAACGGGCTCCCACTGCCCCGATAGGGCAGGAGCTGGAACGTGCTCCCACTGCCCCGATAGGGCAGGAGCAGGGGAGGGGAGGTGTTGATGGCCCGGCAGCGGCGCTCCTAGTGCAGGGGCGCCGCTTTTATCCTCCTCTGCCGGCGGCTGGAACGGGCTCCCACTGCCCCGATAGGGCAGGAGCTGGAACGTGCTCCCACTGCCCCGATAGGGCAGGAGCAGGGGAGGGGAGGTGTTGATGGCCCGGCAGCGGCGCTCCTAGTGCAGGGGCGCCGCTTTTATCCTCCTCTGCCGGCGGCTGGAACGGGCTCCCACTGCCCCGATAGGGCAGGAGCTGAAACGTGCTGAGAAGCTGATATCCTAGGCCAGGGGTGGGCAATTCCAGTCCTGGAGGGCCGCAGACCAGTCAGGTTTTCATGATGTCCCTAATGAATGTTCATGAGATCTATTTGCGTCCACTGCCTTCCATTGTATGGAAATAGGTCCATGAATAGGTCCGGAATTGCCCACCCCTGTCCTAGGCAACAGCTTAGCCTAGGGATTCTCAACCCAGTCCTCAGGACACACCTAGCCAGCCTGTTTTTTGGGATAACCACAATGAATATGCATGAGAAAGATTTGCAAATCTGAGGACTGGGTTGAGAATTTCTGGCCTAGCCTGATAATTGAGCCAGCCCTGGGGGGGAGGAAGGGGGGGGGGGTTGGAGCTGTGTGGGAGGGGGCCATGAAATTTATAATCAGGCCTGCAACTAGGTGAATATTTCCATCACCAAACATTGTGCTGCAGTCCCAAACGTTTGCCCTTTGGTGCTCTTTACATTGAAATAGTACATTATATTACACATTCTGACTAGGAGGCCCTCCTATAGACCTCAGAGTCATAGCTATTGACTTCAGAAGCATCTGCAGATAAAGCTGTGACCGGGGAAAAGAAAAGGAAATATTTCTAACATTTGAGAATACCTCACCTTAGGAAGTGATGAGAATAGGAAAGGGGATTTTAGCCCTCAGAATGTTATTTTTTATAGCCCAATATTGTTTGATTTGCATACCTTTCACAGCCCCTGCACTCAATGATCCAGTCTTTCATCATCTGTAAGGGCCTAAGTTTAGCTGGTGTGAATAAAAGCTTTTCTTTCACTCCTTTTAAATTGGCTTTTCCTGCTAAAACTGTTCATCAGCTTTTGACACCAGACCCATGAACAGGGCACTTCTTATTTTCTTCTGTGGAAAAGCCAGGTGTGCAAGCATAACCAGGGCTGGCCATCCCCCAAGTCTCGCCGCTCCCTCCCCCCATGCTGAACCACGGTACCGCCGATTCCAGCAGAAGGGTCAAGGAAGGGGTGCGGCTTGACTCGGCAGCAGGCCATATGCTTTGGCACACATGGCCTGCCGCTGAGCCTAGCCATCCTACCCCCACTGCCGGAATCAGCGGCAACAAGGGGAAGCAGGCTATGTGTGCTGAAGCACATAGTCTGCCACCCTAGGCAGCTGCAGGGCCGGCCCGTCCATTGAGCAAGAATGTTTTTTGCACAGGGCCCCGCGTTTCAGGGGGCCCCGCGCAAAGAACATTCTGCTTTTTTTTTAATTACATAAAAAAAAAAATAAAAAAGCTGGCTCTGGCTGCTGCCGCTGCCACCGCAGCAGCGGCAGAATGAAGTGTCCCGTGGGGCCTCCTCTGCACGCTGAGCCCCTCTGCAAGGGCTTTCAGATTCGCAAAGGGAGAGTGTCTCCCTCGCGTCTCTGTTAAGCCCGCAGGGGCTAATGGGAAATTTCCCATCTGCCCCTTTAGACGCGAGGGGCTGATGGGAAATTTCCCATTAGCCCCTGCGGGCTTAACAGAGACGCAAGGGAGACACTCTCCCTTCGCGAATCTGAAAGCCCTTGCAGAGGGGCTCAGCGTGCAGAGGAGGCCCCGCGGGACACTTCATTCTGCCGCTGCCACGGTGGCAGCAGCAGCGGCAGCAGCAGCAGCCAGAGCCAGCTTTTTTTTTTTTTTTTTTAAATTTTGCCATAAGCCGATGGGGGGGGGGGCGGTTAGGAATGTTAATGGGGTGGGGGGGGGGGGGTTAAGACTTGCAAGTGGCTGGGGGCGGATGGGGGCTGTCGGGAAAGGGGGCGATGGGGGGTTAGGACTGGTAATGGGCTATAGAGGGGGTGTTAAGACTGGTAATGGGCTGTGGGCTGATGGGGGCTGTCTGGAAATGGGGTGATGGGGGTTAGGACTGGTAATGGGCTATGGGGGGGGTTAGGACTGATAATGGGCTTTGGGGGGGTTAGGACTGATAATGGGCTATGGGGGGGCTAGGACAGGAAATGGGCTGATGGGGAGGGGTTAGGACTGGTAATGGGCTGTGGGCTGTTGGGGGGGGTAGGACTGGTAATGGGCTATGGGGGGGTTAAGACTGGTAATGGGCTGTGGGCTGATGGGGGCTGTCTGGAAATGAGGTGATGGGGGGGTTAGGACTGCTAATGGGCTATGGGGGGGTTAGGACTGATAATGGGCTATGGGGGGCTAGGACAGGAAATGGGCTGATGGGGAGGGGTTAGGACTTGAGGAGGGCTGATGTGGTTAGGACTGGTAATGGGCTGTGGGCTGATGGGGGGGGTTAGGACTAGCAATGAGCTATGGGGGGCTGACTGGAAATGGGCTGATGGGTTAGGACTGGTAATGGGTTATAGGGGGGGCTTAAACTGAAAATGGGGTGATGGGGGTTAGGACTGGAAGTGGGTTGATGGGGGGCTAGGACTGGTAATGGGTTGGGGGGTTGCTATGACTGGAAATGGGCTGAGTGGAAGGGGAGGCTTGAACTGCAAATAGCTGATGGGGAGGGAGCTTGGAATGGAAATGGGCTGTGAGGGAAGGGAGCTAGGACTGAAAATGGGCTGATGGAGCAGCTAGGATAGGACTGGAAATGGGCTGTTGGGGGGAGCTAAGATTGGAAATGGGCTGTGGTGGGGGCTTGAATTGAAATGGACTCATGGAGAGGCTAGAACTGGAAGTAGGCTCATGGGGGGGCTTGGACTGGAATTGGGCTGAGTGGAGGGGAGCTAGGATTTGACATGGGCTGATGGGGCTAGGAAATGACTAGAAATGGGCTGATGGGGGCTAGGATTGGAAATGAGCTGATGAAGGGACTCAGACTGAAAATGGATGGGGGAGCTAGGACTGGAAATGGGTTGATGGGGGGCTAGGACTGGAAATGGGCTGATGCAGGGACTAGAAGGGAATGGATGCTGGGTGAGACTGGAACTAGAAGGGAGCTGATGTTGGGGGAGGATTAGAATGGGATGGGGCTGGGAGAGTGAAATGGAGAGGGGAAAAATATTTTGTGTGGGAGGGATGAAAAATCTACAATTGGCCGGGTATTGGGAGAGTAAGTGGGGATTGAGGATGGAGGGGTAAAATTTGTGTGGATGAAATAGGAATGAGGAAAGAGCAAGTGGAGAAAGATTAGTATGTTAAAGCAGATGTAGAGAGAGAGAATGGAAAAAAAAACTAGAAGAGAGAAGAAAGAACAAATGGACAGCAGACGATGGACAGTTAGCAGAAAACATGAAGAAACCAGAAGAATGTGGCTGGAGCAATTTGCAACTGAAAAAAATGCACAAAAGGTAGAAAGATATCTCTTTATTTTGAATTTATTAGCTGGAATATGAAAGCTCTGGGAAATGTGCATCATTAACGTCTGCGCTTTGTTTGGTACAAGAGGAAATTAATTTATAGTTTTATTTCTACAGTGTTGTTGTACATTCCAAGTTTGGCTTTTGGGGTTCCCAGTTTAATTATTGCCTTCCTGTTTCTAAATTGTGATTCCTTGTTTGGTGATGGTCTATGTTCTGCATGTGTAACTGAGCTGAGGTATTCTATTTATGTAATTCCTATTTGACATTGCCACTTGTTCTCTTTCCCCAGTAGGTCATGTATTGTTATTCTCTGAAATGTATTGGTTTAATATTTGCAGTATTGCCTTTTGATAGTTAGGGTATGGTGCTTTGTGAGTCCTGGTAGTGCTGTTAGGATACGGCGGGTTTGCTATGGGTTCTAAATGGGCAGCGTTTGTAGTAGTTCCTAATGTGCCTGGCGGTTGGCACTGGATTATAGTAATGTAGAAATCTTTTAGTCTTTCTTTATCCATACACTCATTAAGAGGCATGTTTACTAAAAGTTAGTGTATGGTAACATAATGCAAATATTTATGCAAATAAGGCCACTTATGCAAATGAGGCCCCGCACCGAGTCTCCACACATGGCCCCGCACCCCCCGATCTAGATTTATCTGTTCCACTCCATTCATTATTTCATAGACCCTCTGTCATATCTCCCTCAGTTGTCTCTTTTCCAAGCTGAAGAGCCCTAATCTTTTAAGCCTTTCCTCGTAGTGATATCCTTCTATTCCCTTTATCATTTTGCTCACTTTTCTCTGTACCTTTTCTAATTCTGCTATACCTTTTTAAGATATGGAATCAGAATTGCACACAATATTTGAGATGCAGTTGCACTATGGAGCGATACAGAGGCATTGTAATATCCTTGGTTTTATTCTCCATTCCTTTGTCTTATGATTCCCAGCATTCTGTTTGCTCTCTTGACTGAAACTGCACACTGGGCAGAAAATTTCAATGTATATTATCCACAGTGATGCTCAGATCCTTTTCCTGGGTGGTGATTTCTAATGTGGAACGTAGTTTGGATTCGTCTTCCCTAGGCGCATAGCTTTACACTTGCCCACATTAAACTTCTGCCAAAACTGCTGATTTCCAGATCAGGGAGAGTTTGTCCTAGGGTGAAGTCACATGCATTTAATGGAAGTTACTGGCATTTTGAAATCTGCGGGAAACTAACAGCATCCTCAGGATGAATACATGCTGCAAGTGCAGTTCCACTGTCTCTGATCTATAACATACAGTTTCCTCACCAGGGCATGGACTGAGTCACAAGCTACCATAAATGCTGTACCATGGGCAGGTTTTTCTTGTGTTTCCACTGTCAGATGTCTAACATGGTAATCTCAGATAGCACAACACTTATTAAATATATTGTATTTATGGATTTCCCAGCATAGTAATAAATACAACTATAGTTCACTGTTATCAGTTTGTTTCTGCCTCAGTCAATGTTTTGATTCCAGTTCCTGTGGTAGGAAGTGTGGTCACTGCTGCAGCCGGTTTGAGGACCCTTGATCTTCCAACAAGCAGTGATTATAGATAATAGGATGGCACATCTGCTTCCAGCTACCCAGACAGCAGGCTCCCTGGGGCCTGTGATACTACGCATTATTCAGGCAGCCCTAATCTATGAGATATGACCAGTCTCCTGTCATTTTTCCAAAATCAGAGTAGCACATGGGAGAGAGACCTAACTGCCCGCGCTGCCGTTCCCTTCCTCCAGCCTGGCTAAGTTGTGGGTAAGTGAAGGGGCTGAGCTGGAGTGGAAATGGGATGCCGTGAAAGTTCTCTGCAGCCCCTGTGGGGGTGGATGGTACATAAACCTGGGCACTTTGGGCATTTGAAAGACCTTCGCTCCTCCTCGAGGGCCTTCCTCAGATAATGTAATATGGTAAAACCTATTGCTGTTCCTGTCCCCTAGCACTGTGGAAGAAAACTAGTAGGAGGTAACGATGTAGGTGTGTGTGGCTGTGAGGTGCGAGAATATAATGCCTGGGGGAAGGTGATTTTTATGTTATGTTCTTTGTAATCTTGACTAGAAGAATATAATTCTTTTAAATAAATAAGACAGGGTGAATAATAGCTAATCAACAGTGTAAAATACACAGTTTTCCCACTCAACTATGTATTATTGGGAAACCACTTTTTCCCCAAAAGAACTGAAGTAAAGAGTAACTGGAAACAGATGTGGATAAAAACAGGACTTTCTCACCTAAAAGGGACAGTATGTACATTGTGATTTGTTATTTTTGAATACCCAGAAAAGGGAAGAATTGTGTCTTACTTGTGTTTTACCATATTCTCCAGGAACAAGCAGGAAGTCAGTCCTCACATATGGGTGACCCCCGTGCGGAGCAATTCCCAAGCTTTCAAAGAAAGCCCTTGGGATTGCATCACGCATGCGCGGTTCCCTTCCCGCCCAAGGGTGCCATCTTGCTCAGTCTCCCTTTTTCCGCGGAGCCCAACAGACATGGTCCGAATTCCCTCATGGAAAAAGTGTGTCAAACTTCATAGAAGATTCTTCTCTTCGACCAGGTTTGACACTGCTGTAGAGTTTTAAACTTTCTCTTAGCCTACCTGAGGGACTACCCCTCCCCCCTGCTGAGTTAGTGTTGTGGACCTCCATTTCCTGTGCTGTACGTGTCTATTTGTCCTTAGTGGTGGGTTCCTGTGCCCACAGTTCAGGAACAGCCTACTGGCCAGAGACACTTAGGTTCCCGCCCACCCTACCCCTTGCCCCACCCACCCCAGGGGCTACATTACCTATATAGTGGTCACATACGTGCCATCTATTGTCCCTAACCTGAGTTAACAGCCGCATCGTCTTCATCTTTTCTTCTTCTTCCTCTTCTGGGACTTCATAAACAACATGTCGTGTATTCAGTGCAATAACTGCGGTACTTTCATTCCAAGACAAATCATTTGGAGCCTAAGAGCTTGTCCTATATGCCTAAAGTCAGCCGCCATGCATGAAGAACTGACTCTACTAAGGAAAGACCTAGCTGCCATGCATAAAGAAGTGTCTCTACTGAGGGAGGAACTGGCTGCAATGAAGCGCACCTCTTCTAGGATACAAACTGAACAAAGTCCACCACCGCTCCCACAAAGAATCAAACGCCCCAGGAACAAATGGATCACAGTGGGTTCTGGTAGATTGCGACCAGTAACACAGAGACATCCTGTACATCAAGAGATATCCCTGCACAATGCCTTCTCTGCCTTGGCTAATGAGGATGCCCAATCCAAAGAAACTGAAGGGCCCTTAAATGAGTCAGACAATGCCCAATCCCCTGCTAAAGCACCAAATATGAAGAAAACCTCACCAAACAGAAAACTACTACTACTTGGAGATTCCATCATCAGAGGCACCAACTTGAGAACACATTTCAAAGGAGAGAAGATAGTCATGTGCCTACCAGGCTCTTCAGCCAGCAGGAATACAAACCAAGTTGTTGAATTACTTAGCGCAAAAAGTGAACACTCCAAACTTGATGTTATTATCCACTTAGGCACAAACGACCTGGCTAGGAACAGTGCCTCCACAGCCCAAAAGGACTTCCAATCTCTGGGAGAGAAACTCAAGCGCGTTGTTAACACTGTTGCATTCTCAGAAGTTCTACCTGTTCTTGGTAAGGGGACAAAAAGGCTGCATCGCTTAACAGCTTTAATACATGGCTCCAGACCTAGTGCAAACAAGAAAGATTCAGATTTATTGGTAACTGGGACAACAGATGGACCAACAAAAGACTATACTGTGCTGATGGATTACATCTCTCTGTCGTAGGGAAAAGAATCCTAAGTGAAAAATTCAGGCAGTATGTGGATATGCATTTAAACTAGGAAGAGGGGGTGACGGATGTGGAAGGTCAACATCTGCATGCCACCTCCAGCAAAAGCAGAACACCATCAGAAACAGCCACACTTTTAAACCACACATCAAAAACATGTGGGAAGAAGTAGGCAGAACAAAATCAATGCAAAATACACACAAGCCAGGAAAATGCTGGAAAGCAATGAGCACAAATGCTCGAAGCTTAGCCAACAAAATTCCAGACCTGGAAGCCCTAATGGTGGAAACGAATTTGGACATTGTGGCCATTACAGAAACATGGTTTAATGAATCGCACGATTGGGATATAGCCATAGCTGGCTATAATCTATTCAGAAGAGACAGAGAAAATGGAAAAGGAGGAGGAGTAGCCTTGTATGTCAAAAGCAATATTAAAACTATAGAAACAATCCCTCAAAACTGAACTCCGGCTATGATTTTTTCTATATAAGTAACATATACAATTTTGTAAAAGAAGAACTACAGGTCTCAGACTCTAAATAGGCACTATCTTGCAGACTATGTCAATAGATGTGTGCCACTTTTGCATCAACGACCTGAGTTCTCTCCTTAGCTGTTATTTTGAACTGTAATACTTGACAGGCAAGTTGATATTCCGTATTTAAGTACATGAGAATGTTTGTTCTTATCTTATTGACTCCCCGACGCCTTCTTTCAGCTGCCGTGTTGCGTTTCACGAACTGACTGGTTTCATCAGGGGATTGAATTTAAGGTTTCCGCTGACTCTCAGCTGTACTCCTTGAAATAGTTATGTGTGTCAAAAACCGGCACTGTCAAAACAAACAGTTACATTGAATCGAATTTTCATGCCGTGAAAAAGGGCTATTCTAGAAGAGATGTTATACTATAGCCATCTTAAAACTAAGAACTTATCTTTACCTCACTGTTGATGTTTCTGGTTCATGTGTCTGGTATGTTAGCTTTGAGCCTAACGGCCTCCAAAAAAACGCCGCGCATGCGGACCTGTTAGGGGGGAAGGCTTTTATCTAGCAGATGATTTAAACATCAGTTGACGTAATGGCGATTAACCAATGAAATGTCCAGGATAACACTATACTATGGGGAAAATATTTGTTTGTCTGGAATATTGAACCTTGGTTACATTGATGAATCATAAACATGCAGCCCAATCTATGGTATTATTCATGCCTTGTGGATGGATTGTCTGTAATTTGTAGATCCAGCATTGTTCGTGGATAATTAATGTTTGTTCCCGGGATTTACCATTCTGTCCGACATTCACCATGTCAATGCAAAAACATTTAAGTTGTTCAAAAGCATGTTGTTTAGATAGACAGTGTGCCACCATAGGCGCTTCTACCACCTTACATTTAAGTCTGCTACGATGTTCATTAATACGGATCCGGAACGGTCTTTCTGTCTTACCTACATAAAGTAAGCCGCATCTAATACAATATACCACATATCGGGAACTACAGGTAGTTGACTGTTTTAATATGTAACTTATCCCATTGTGTTGAAATTCTTGTATCGTTTCAGACATTAAACAAATGTTGCATCCCTCACATGTTCTATGTCCCTCTGGTTCCTTTTGTATGGAATCGACTATCGGTCTTAGTACAGCCGGACTAAGTCTCTCCTTCAAATTTTTATGCCGCGTCCAAACGCATCAAATTTGTTTTTGTGTTAGGCCTGGAAGGGTATTGATCACATTCAAATGTTTCTTGAGGACCCGTTTAATTTGTATGCTGTAGGGAGAGAATTTAGTGATAAAATTTACTATATGATCATCTGATGATGTCTTCTTCTTGGTTTGAAGACGTAGTTACCGGTTGTTGTATAATGCCCTTTTATACGCTGTTCTTATGATGCGGTCTGGATAACCTCTTGATTTGAAATCCGCCATATGTGTCTTAGATTGTTTTTTAAATGTTTGTATGTCAGAACAATTCCTGTGATAGCGAATGAATTGCGATAAGGGTAAACTGTCCCTTAATTGTCTTGGATGACCGCTGTTGTAATGGAGAAACCAAAGTAATCCAGCCCTTTGTGCCCTTTTCTACCATGACATCCAGGTAAACAATTTTGTCGTTATTAAAATTGTGAGTAAATTGAATGTGTTCGTCCAACTTATTCAGCCAGTTTATAAATTCATCCAAAATACAGGTGGGACCTTTCCATAACATGAAAACGTCATCTATGTAGCGACGCCACATAATGACATGATCACTATAAGGAGACGTTGGCATCCATTTATATTCAAAGGCACCCATGAAAAGGTTAGCCACGGAAGGAGCACATGTGGCGCCCATGGCTACCCCTGATATTATTTGAAAAATTTGCTGTTCAAATTCGAAATAATTTTGGAATATCGTTATGTTTGCCAGCCGTTCTAAAAACTGTAAGTGAGCAGGGGTCAAATCTCCTCTGCCACGTAAAGCAGACAAAATTGTGTCATAAGCTGCTGTTTGAGGGATACTCGTGTAAAGTGCTGTCACGTCTAGAGTGACTAGAACAACTTCAATGTGAGATGCCCATTGTGCGTGGTCAGCTAATATTTGTAAAAAATGAGATGTATCTTTTAAATATGCTGGAATGTTAATTAATAATGGGCGCAAGAATGAGTCAATATATGTTGAAAGGGGTTCCAAGATGGTGCCTTTTGTAGAAACTATTGGTCTGCCTGGTGGGTTGGTAAGATCTTTATGAATTTTTGGTACTAGGTATAATTTTGCCGTAGTAGAGCTCGGTGGATTTAGAAACTTCCATTCTTTCTTATTTTTCAATTTCTCTTCTAATGCTTGTGTAGTGATGCTCTTTATTAACTTTTGTAATTCAACCGTGGGGTCAATAGACAACCTTTTGTAAGTGTTTTCTTTAGACAACTGTGATATAGCTTCTGAGAGATATTGTTCTCTATTTTGTAGAACAATGGCTCCTCCTTTATCGGCTCTACGGACTACTATGTCCGTCCGGGTTTGTAACTCTCTAAGGGCCTGTGATTGAGCTTTAGTTAAAAATCTAACTGTTCTCCTAGAGGTGTCTTTCATCTGGTGAATGTCACGCAATACTAATTCCTTAAACAAGTTTAATGCGGGAGGTAATGGTCTTGGAGGGGACCATGTAGATTTAACTGGTAACGGCACTCTATTTGGTTCTTCTGTATTGAGAAGTTCCTCTTTTTGTGTTTGAGATGCAAAATATACTTTCAAATTAAGCTTCCTTATGAGGCTCTCCAAATCAATTCTAAATTGGAACTCGTCGAAAATCATTTCAGGGACAAATGAAAGACCCTTATTGAGTACCTCTGTCTGTTCTTGTGTTAATTGTAAATGTGATAAATTAACTTGTCGTTATTAAAATTGTGAGTAAATTGAATGTGTACTCCAGCTTATTCAGCCAGTTTATAAATTCATCCAAAATACAGGTGGGACCTTTCCATAACATGAAAACGTCATCTATGTAGCGACGCCACATAATGACATGATCACTATAAGGAGACGTTGGCATCCATTTATATTCAAAGGCACCCATGAAAAGGTTAGCCACGGAAGGAGCACATGTGGCGCCCATGGCTACACCTGATATTTGTTGAAAAATTTGCTGTTCAAATTCGAAATAATTTTGGAATATCGTTCCAAATGGAACGGCATTCTCAACAAATGCTCCCTGGACCTGATGGTACTCATAGTGGATACTGCCGCCCAAACTTTAGAATCCATCTCTTGTGATTTGGAAGCCATGAATATTAAGTTAAAGGAGACTGAGACTCCAGATAAGTTTGAAACAAAATCAGCAGACATTCATAAACAAGTCCAGACCCTAACTGAGGAAGTGAAAAAATTCAAAATGAAAAAATTAAGACGAGATTATATGGATTACACCTCCGGTTATGTTTATCCCTGGACAAACCCAAAATGAAAAGTCAATAAAAAGAAAAAACATGTCGAGTTTGAGAATACCTCGGAAGATTCTAGTGGCAGCACTACAGATTCTAGTAAAAGATCCCGTGAGGTTTTTTCCGACGACCAGAATGGAAGAGTAAAAAAGAAAGATACGGCGAAAAACAAACAGAAAACAAAAGCAGAAACTCGCAAAAATTGAGTTTTGACAGCTCTGGAAGACATACAATAAAACCCGTATCACTTCAACAACCTTCAATAGTAGATTGTTTACCTGGATGTCATAGTAGAAAAGGGTGCATTCAATCTCAACAGCATAACTGGTGGTTTCCTAATATATCATTCTCTAGACTTCACATTTAATATAAACTACAACAGCTGATTTCCAAGGTCTCAGACTCATCAATCGCAAACTAGCAGGCAAGCCTGACTAGAAATTGCTCATATCGCATCAATGACCTTCAGATAGGAAATCGGTAGTGCAGTTTTTTCCACAGCAAGTATTGTGCAAAACAGAACAAAGAATGCTTCATGAATCAAGCGTTAAGGTAAAAAACTCTTTCAAGCACTTAACTTCAAAAAACCAGACGCTGTGTCTTCAGAGCATTCCAGCCCTGATCCCGACGCTCTTACAGGGCACCGCTGAGGCGTTTCACCATCATCGGTTTCCTCAGGGGATCATAATAAAAATACTGCTCAAATGTTCTGTAATAAAAATACATGGTAAAAATATGTGACAAGTCTCCTCCACTCTCCATACCATACATAAAATAGTTTAAAAAACCCCGAACCTACTTACTAAATCTTGATGCTGCCCGCGTTGTAGCATATAAACAGGAGGTATTGCAGTTTCAGCCACCGGCTTTTCCAAAAAACGCCACACATGCGGACAACCCCCTGGAGGTGAACTTATATAGCTTGCTATCACCTGTGTTTCAAATTACCCAAACTGGAATGGAAAAAAGTTGCTCAGCCCCCACTTCACTTTCATCAAGATAAGCAATAGCTACTCATGCATCTCCCGATGTTCATAATCTTGTAGCACTTCTCAAATACAGGCTCCCCATTCTATCTCCTGATTTAAACCTGAAGGGGACACCGTATTCAGTTGAAAAATCCATCGCTGCTCATTCCTTAATAGAGTCTCATCCACAGTTCTACCACCCACACCTCTACACACATGCTCGAGCACTATGCATCGCAATTGCAAGAAAGTATGTCCATGCTCTAGACAGTGTGGAACCAATGGTGCTTCAGGTTTTGCACATTTCAGACGGCTTTTATGCTCTCTTAATCGGACCTTAAGAGGGCGCAATGTTTTTCCTATGTACCATAGATCACAGGGGCATCGTATTCCATACACCACAGACTTAGAATCACAGTCCGTGTATGCACGTAACTTATGCTTAATGTGTTTATACTTAAATTCAGATGATTCCAACATCAGTGGACACATCTCACAATGACCATAGGATTTATGCCCTCCATTAGCCACCAATGAACTCTCAGGGGGTAAAATCACTGGACTCAATTTATCTTTCAGCGTCCGCCCTCTTCTCCAAACACATCTAATGCGCTTATTCTGGAGGCCAGGGACCACACAGAGAATATTTTCATACTTTCTTATTATTTTCTGTACCGAGTTACTGAGTGGAGAGTACCCTGTTATTAAATTTACATGAGTCTGATCTGAAGATACTTGTTGATCAGCAGAGATATCTCGCAGTAGCAGGGATCGATGATTGTATAATGCTCTTTTATAGGCGCGGGACACTACCTTAGGCGGATATCCTCTATTAAGAAAATTTCTGGTTAAATATTTCGCTTGGAATTTAAAGTCCATTATATCTGAGCAATTCCTACGAAACCGTAGGAATTGAGAGAAAGGAAGCCCTTCTTTCTGCTGTCGCGGATGTTTACTATCAAAATGTAGCAGGGCATTCCAATCTGTTTCTTTTCGGTACACAGTAGTTATCCAACCATTCACCCCACGCTGTATCTGAACATCCAAATAAGTGATACTCTGTTTGTGATAAGTATAGGTGAACTTTATATGCGTGTCACATTCATTAATCCACTGTGCAAACTGGAGAAACCTCTCTTCTGTGCCCTTCCATAACAAAAATACATCGTCGATGTACCTCTTCCAAACAAGAATATGACTCTTATATGGGGATTCCGTTAACCAACAGGTTTCAAAATGAGCCATATAAAAATTGGCAATGGACGGGGCGCATGTTGCGCCCATCACAACCCCTGCTATTTGTTTATATAAAGTGCCCTCAAATTTTGATCTATACGTTCAGTAAGAGACCTAAGACCAGCTAGTAGCTCTACATTATGGAAGGTCGTATGGGATGGGCTTCCATCCTAAGTTTTACCCCTGAGTATATACAAGGACTTGTGAAGGAGAAGACACCTTTTGCACTTGGAAATGATGTACCCGATGAAGGACTATCATTGTCTTGGGATACGTTGTTAACATTAACAAAAAGAAAGGTCCGTACGGAATTACATCGATCTTCTCTGTTAGAATATATTCACAGACAGCAGATCCCTAGGGGTCTTCGGGTGTACAAAGAGCCTCGAATGCCAATGTTGGAATCTGAGTTTATAACCAGTTGGAACATGATCCTGAATAAATGCTCCCTAGATCTAATGGTTCTGATGGTGGACTCCCTTAAACCTGTTTTGGAAAAACTAGTTTCTGAAATACAATCGATTCAGTTAGAATTGAAAGCGAAAGAATCTGAGGACAGATATAATAAAAAGATGGCAGAAGTTGAACAGAAAGTTCAAATGGTACAACAGGAAACTATGACCAAAAAACTGAAAAAACTACAAAGAGATGCTACTGATTGCAAATCTGGATATGTGTATCCATGGATGGACACGAAACGACGACCACGGAGGATGAAAAAGAAGGTTACTTTTGATGATTCACCGGAAGATTCTACCACATTAGAGTCAAGCGCCTTGTCTAAGGAGGATTTTTTTGAAGAAGCTTCGGGGAAATCAAAGAAAAAGAAAACAGTACAGATCGAGTGACACGCAGTCATACCAGTCAAAAGAGAAAATAATGATATCTCCTCTTGCCCCCGTGTCTCTGGTTGAGAATATTTCAGGTGTAGATCTCTCTCCAGCATGTTTATCAGTGCTTAATAAAGGTCTCTCTTTTGTTCCGACCATTAATTTTGATCCATTTCAATTTCGTGTGGATTTTGCCCATTTGCTTAGAAAATTGCATCTTAAGCATTATTTTTCTCAAACTCTGGAAGATGAAGAGGGCATAGCCTCCGGAAGTCCTGATATCACTTCTCAACGTATCCGGCTACCATTGGTATCCAAGTGGGTGCCACCTACTCCATTACCAGCCGCCTTGACTATTTTTCGGGATCTAGTGTTACGGGATGTTGAAAAATTGGAAAAGGAAGTATGTTTACGGAATACAGCTTTAACAACTGCTGAGAGGCTAGCTATGAAGGATTTAACCGATAGAACCGATTTGGTCATAAAGCGAGCTGACAAAGGTGGGGCGATTGTAGTAATGTCCAGGGATGATTATTTATGTGAAGCTAACCGCCAGCTACAAGACTGTACTACATATCTGCCGTTAAGGGAGGATCCTCAGTATGAATTACAAATGACTATAAAGCAGTTGACACAGAAGGCTTTGCAAGATAAACTTATTACAAAAAAGGAATTTTGCTTTTTGAATGTTTCAGCTCCCAATGTAGCAAAGCTATATATGCTTCCCAAAATCCATAAGAATCTGTATCAAGCCCCTGGACGTCCGATAGTTTCGACGAAAGGTAGTATTCTGGAGCCATTATCTATCTATCTCGATTCTTTTATGTGCCCCTTACTACCTACGATCTCATCATATTTACGTGATATGACGCAATTTTTGAGATTAGTAGAGGAGATGTCGGTTTGGGCTGCGGATCTAGATACATTTTTGGTAACCATGGATGTGGTCTCACTGTACACAAATATACCACAAGATGCAGCACTTACTACAGTACAATCGACCTTGTCTTTAAGAACGGATCTGTCCGTGTCTCATACCGAGTTCTTATTATCTTTAGCAAGTCTGGCAGTTCGTCATAACTACTTTGAATTTGAGGGCACTTTATATAAACAAATAGCAGGGGTTGTGATGGGCGCAACATGCGCCCCGTCCATTGCCAATATTTATATGGCTCATTTTGAAACCTGTTGGTTAACGGAATCCATATATAAGAGTCATATTCTTGTTTGGAAGAGGTACATCGACAATGTATTTTTGTTATGGAAGGGCACAGAAGAGAAGTTTCTCCAGTTTGCACAGTGGATTAATGAATGTGACACGCATATAAAGTTCACCTATACTCATCACAAACAGAGTATCACTTATTTGGATGTTCAGATACAGCGTGGGGTGAATGGTTGGATAACTACTGTGTACCGAAAAGAAACAGATTGGAATGCCCTGCTACATTTCGATAGTAAACATCCGCGACAGCAGAAAGAAGGGCTTCCTTTCTCTCAATTCCTACGGTTTCGTAGGAATTGCTCAGATATAATGGACTTTAAATTCCAAGCGAAATATTTAACCAGAAAGTTTCTTAATAGAGGATATCCGCCTAAGGTAGTGTCCCGCGCCTATAAAAGAGCATTATACAATCATCGATCCCTGCTACTGCGAGATATCTCTGCTGATCAACAAGTATCTTCAGATCAAACTCATGTAAATTTAATAACAGGGTACTCTCCACTCAGTAACTAGGTACAGAAAATAATAAGAAAGTATGAAAATATTCTCTGTGTGGTCCCTGGCCTCCAGAATAAGCGCATTAGATGTGTTTGGAGAAGAGGGCGGACGCTGAAAGATAAATTGAGTCCAGTGATTTTACCCCCTGAGAGTTGATTGGTGGCTATTGGAGGGCATAAATCCTGTGGTCATTGTGAGATGTGTCCACTGATGTTGGAATCATCTGAATTTAAGCATAAACACATTAAGCGTAAGTTACGTGCATACACGGACTGTGATTCTAAGTCTGTGGTGTATGGAATACGATGCCCCTGTGATCTATGGTGCATAGGAAAAACATTGCGCCCTCTTAAGGTCCGATTAAGAGAGCATAAAAGCCGTCTGAAATGTGCAAAACTTGAAGCACCATTGGTTCCACACTGTCTAGAGCATGGACATACTTTCTTGCAATTGCGATGCATAGTGCTCGAGCATGTGTGTAGAGGTGTGGGTGGTAGAACTGTGGATGAGACTCTATTAAGGAATGAGAAGCGATGGATTTTTCAACTGAATACGGTGTCCCCTTCAGGTTTAAATCAGGAGATAGAATGGGGAGCCTGTATTTGAGAAGTGCTACAAGATTATGAACATCGGGAGATGCATGAGTAGCTATTGCTTATCTTGATGAAAGTGAAGTGGGGGCTGAGCAACTTTTTTCCATTCCAGTTTGGGTAATTTGAAACATGGGTGATAGCAAGCTATATAAGTTCACCTCCAGGGGGTTGTCCGCATGCGCGGCGTTTTTTGGAAAAGCCAGTGTCTGAAACTGCAATACCTCCTGTTTATATGCTACAACGCGGGCAGCATCAAGATTTAGTAAGTAGGTTCGGGGTTTTTTTTAACTATTTTATGTATGGTATGGAGAGTGGAGGAGACTTGTCACATATTTTTACCATGTATTTTTATTACAGAACATTTGAGCAGTATTTTCATTATGATCCCCTGAGGAAACCGATGACGGTGAAACGCCTCAGCGGTGATCTGTAAGAGCATCGGGATCAGGGCTGGAATGCTCTGAAGACACAGCATCTGGTTTTTTGAAGTTAAGTGCTTGAAAGAGTTTTTTACCTTAACGCTTGATTCATGAAGCATTCTTTGTTCTGTTTTGCACAATACTTGCTGTGGAAAAAACTGCACTACCGATTTCCTATCTGAAGGTCATTGATGCGATATGAGCAATTTCTAGTCAGGCTTGCCTGCTAGTTTGCGATTGATGAGTCTGAGACCTTGGAAATCAGCTGTTGTGGTTTATATTAAATGTGAAGTCTAGAGAATGATATATTAGGAAACCACCAGTTATGCTGTTGAGATTGAACGCATCCTTTAAGAATTTTGATCTATACGTTCAGTAAGAGACCTAATACCAGCTAATAGTAGAAAAGGGCACAAAGAGCTGGATTACTTCGGTTTTTAAAAAACCGACTGACCGTAACACGTTTCTCCATTACAACAGCGGTCATCCAAGACAATTAAGGGACAGTTTACCCTTATCGCAATTCATTCGCTATCGCAGGAATTGTTCTGACATACAAACATTTAAAAAACAATCTAAGACACTTATGGCGGATTTCAAATCAAGAGGTTATCCAGACCGCATCATAAGAACAGCGTATAAAAGGGCATTATACAACAACCGGTAACTACTTCTTCAAACCAAGAAGAAGACATCATCAGATGATCATATAGTAAATTTTATCACTAAATTATCTCCCTACAGCATACAAATTAAACGGGTCCTCAAGAAACATTTGAATGTGATCAGTACCCTTCCAGGCCTAACACAAAAACAAATCTGATGCGTTTGGACGCGGCATAAAAATTTGAAGGAGAGACTTAGTCCGGCTGTACTAAGACCGATAGTTGATTCCATACAAAAGGAACCAGAGGGACATAGAACATGTGAGGGATGCAACATTTGTTTAATGTCTGAAACGATACAAGAATTTCAACACAATGGGATAAGTTACATATTAAAACAGTCAACTACCTGTAGTTCCCGATATGTGGTATATTGTATTAGATGCCCATGCGGCTTACTTTATGTAGGTAAGACAGAAAGACCGTTCCGGATCCGTATTAATGAACATCGTAGCAGACTTAAATGTAAAGTGGTAGAAGCGCCTATGGTGGCACACTGTCTATTTAAACAACATGCTTTTGAACAACTTAAATGTTTTTGCATTGACATGGTGAATGTCGGACAGAATGGTAAATCCCGGGAACAAACATTAATTATCCACAAACAACGCTGGATCTACAAATTACAGACAATCCACCCACAAGGCATGAATAATACCATAGATTGGGCTGCATGTTTATGATTCTTCAATGTAACCAAGGTTCAATTTCCAGACAAACAAATATTTTCCCCATAGTATAGCGTTATCCTGGACATTTCATTGGTTAATCGCCATTACGTCAACTGATGTTTAAATCATCTGCTAGATAAAAGCCTTCCCCCCTAACAGGTCCGCATGCGTGGCATTTTTTCGGAGGCCGTTAGGCTCAAAGCTAACACGCCAGACACATGAACCAGAAACATCAACAGTGAGGTAAAGATAAGGTTCTTAGTTTTAAGATGGCTATAGTATAACATCTCTTCTAGAATAGCCCTTTTTCACGGCATGAAAATTCGATTCAATGTAACTGTTTTGACAGTGCCGGTTTTTGACACACATAAATATTTCAAGGAGTACAGCTGAGAGTCAGCGGAAACCTTAAATTCAATCCCCTGATGAAACCAGTCAGTTCGTGAAACGCAACATGGCAGCCGAAAAAAGGCGTCAGGGAGTCAATAAGATAAGAACAAACATTCTCATGTACTTAAATACGGAATATCAACTTGCCTGTCAAGTATTATAGTTCAAAATAACAGCTAAAGAGAGAACTCAGGTCGTTGATGCAAAAGTGGCACACATCTATTGACATAGTCTGCAAGGTAGTGCCTATTTAGAGTCTGAGACCTGTAGTTCTTCTTTTACAAAATTGTATATGTTACTTATATAGAAAAAATCATAGCTGGAGTTCAGTTTTGAGGGATTGTTTCTATAGTTTTGACACATTAGTGTACCCTCTACAAAATGACCAAAAAATACGAATAAAAGCAATATTAAAGCTACTGAAATGCAGGGGACATGGGGAAAAGAAGAAGCGCTCTGGATTGCGTTGGAAAGAGGAGATGGCACTGTCATCCATATTGCTGTAGTCTACAGACCTCCGACTCAAATTGAAGAGAGAGATAACGAATTGATTAAAGATATTGCCAAGATAGCAACAAAGGGGGAAGCGATCATATTGGGTGACTTTAATCTACCTGATGTGGATTGGATTACTCCTTCTGCACATCTGTAAAGAAGCAAAAAAATTGTGGATGCTCTCCAAGATGCATTATTTAGACAAATGGTGATGGAACCAACCAGGGAAAGCTCAACGCTGGATGTAGTGCTCACCAACGGTGATAGTGTGTCGAATGTCTGCGTGAGTGCCCCTGTGAGCAACAGCGACCATCACACGGTGTGGTTTGAGATAAAAGTCATGGTACAGGCCAATCATAGCAAGCTCAAAGTCCTAAACTTCAAATACACTGACTTCAATAAAATGGCAGAGTACTTAAAGGAGGAGATGATGGGGTGGAAGGAGATAAAGGAAGTGGAATTGCAATGGGCTAAACTAAAGAGGGCAATAAAAGGGGCAACAGATAAATATGTAAGAAAAGTAAATAAAAACAAGAGGAGAAGGAAACCTATTTGGTTTTCCAAAGAGGTGGCTGCTCAAATAAAGGCAAAAAACACAACTTTCGCAAAATTCAAAAGCTTGCAAACAGAAGAATACAGAAATGAATACAGGATCCAACTCAAAGAGTCTAAAAGAGTAATAAGAATAGCAAAATCAAAGGCAGAGGAAAGGATGGCTAAGGATTTAAGGGTAGCAACAAAACTTTCTTCAGGTATATTCGGGAAAGGAAGAAGATCAGAGTTGGAATTGCAGGACTCAGAAGTGCTGGGAAAGGACTCGTGGAAAGTAACACTGAAAAAGCAAAATTGCTAAACAAATACTTCTGCTCTGTTTTTACTAAAGAAGATCCTGGAGATGGACCAGCTGTGACTCCCAAATATAAAAATGGGAATGAAGTAGATACCACACCATTCACAGAAGACGAGGTGTTAGAACAACTTGCTAAACTGAAAGTGGACAAAGCCATGGGACCGGATGGGATACATCCCAGGATACTGAAAGAGCTCAGAGAGGTTCTTGCAGGACCGTTAAAGGATGTCTTCAACAGATCCTTGGAAACAGGAGAGGTTCCTCAGGACTGGAGAATGGCTGATGTCGTACCTCTACACAAAAGTGGTGACAGGGAAGAAGTGCCAAACTACAGGCCCGTGAGCCTTACCTTGGTGGCGGGAAAAGTAATGGAGGCACTCCTGAAAGAGCGAATAGTGAACTTTCTCAAAACCAACAGGATGCAAGATCCGAGGCAACATGGTTTTACCGAAGGACGGTCTTGCCAAACAAATCTGATTGAGTTCTTTGACTGGGTGACCAAGGAATTAGATCAGGGGCATGCGATGGATGTCATCTACCTGGATTTCAGCAAAGCCTTTGATACTGTTCCTCATAGGAGGCTTGTCAACAAACTCAGTAGCTTGGGGATGGGTCCCAAGATGGTAAACTGGATTAGAAATTGGTTGACTGACAGACGACAGAAGGTAATTGTACATGGAGCTCACTCGGATGAGAGGAAGGTGATTAGCGGGGTGCTCCAGGGTTCGGTCCTGGGCCCGGCACTGTTCAATGTATTTGTGAGTGATATTGCTGAAAGACTGAATGGAAAAGTCTGTCTTTTTGCAGACGACACAAAAATTTGCAACAGAGTGGACTCCCCCGAAGGAGTGGTTAACATGAGGAAAGATCTACAAAAGCTGGAAGACTGGTCTAATGCTTGGCAACTACGATTTAATGCGAAAAAGTGCAGTGTCATGCAGTTGGGTAGCAGAAATCCAAGGGAAATGTACGCGATAGGGGGCGAGAGGTTGGTATGCACGGTTCAGGAGAAAGACCTTGGTGTGATTATCTCTGATGATCTCAAGGTGGCAAAACAGTGCGACAAGGCGGTGGCAAAAGCCAGGAGGATGTTGGGCTGCATACAAAGAGGGATTACCAGCAGAAAGGAAGAGGTACTTATGCCACTGTATAAGTCACTGGTGAGGCCTCACTTGGAATACTGTGTTCAGTTTTGGAGACCGTATCTTGCAAAAGATGTAAAAAGACTGGAAACTGTTCAGAGGAAAGCGACCAAAATGATTTGGAGCCTGCATCAGAAGCCTTATGAGAAGAGACTTGAAGACCTAAATATGTACACTTTGGAGGAGAGGAGGGACAGGGGAGATATGATTCAGACCTTTAAATACTTAAAGAGAAATGATGAACAAACAAACCTCTTCCAAAGTCGGGGAAGCTGTAAAACTAGAGGGCGTAACATGAAGCTGCAAGGTGGTGAATTGAAAGGCAATGTCGGGAAATATATTTTCACTGAAAGGGTGGTGGATGCTTGGAATTTTTTATTTATTTATTTAACAAATTTTTATATACCGCAACCTTCCGAGGATCAGGTGCGGTTTACATCTAACAGTTAAGGAAACAGAGAGGCATTTCTGTTTTTTACATTGAACGATAACATGAACTATGTGCAATTAACATTTGAACTTTTAACTTTTAACTTTTTGGAAATATGTACAATTAACTATGTACAGTTGTAGAAGGAGAAGTTCAACAGTATAAGCATAATAGACAGTATTGAGGTCAAAATATCTATAGGCCTTGCGGTGTTAATCTACTTGTGTTGCATAGTTTATCCCTTTTCATATTGAAGTTGAGAGTTTGCTAATGTGCCGTAGTAGGAGGTAAAAAGGTGAGTTTTTAAGTTTTTGCGTAGATCCTTAAAGTCGGTTAGGGCTCTGATTTCATCAGGAAGCGAGTTCCAGAGCGTAGGGGCTGCATGGGAGAATGCCTTTTTATTTGTTGTTTTTTTGGACTTTGTGAATTCTTTTGGAATTCTTAGTTTATTGGCGTTGCCTCTTCTATGTGCACTATGGGGCGTGTCTTTAATGATTAGTTTATTTAGGGTTTCTGGGGCAGTATTATTTAGTGCTTTAAAAGTAGTTATTATTAATTTATAGTTTATTCTACATTGAATGGGGAGCCAGTGTAGTTTGGCTAGGTAGGGTGATATGTGCTTGAAAGGGTGAACCTTCATTATAGTTCTGGCAGCAGCATTTTGAGCCATTTGGAGTCTTCTGATATTTTGGTTTGTTGTACCTAGTAGAGAGAGGTTGGCGAAGTCAAAATGTGGGGTGATAATAGCTTGAATGATGCTTAGGAAATCTTGCAGGTGGACTAGGGGGCGTAGTTGTTTTAGTACTTTGAGTTTAAAGTAAATTTTCTTTGTAGTGTTTCTTATGTGCGTATTCATACTGAGTTGTGTGTCTAGTAACACCCCTAGGTATTTTATTTCGCTTTTTATGTGGATGTCATGATTCTGAAGTGTAATGTGGGTGGGGGGGGGGGTAAAGGATTTGTTCTTTGTTACAATTAGTATGTCGGTTTTGGAATGATTGATAAAGAGATTGTGGTCTTCTAACCAAGTTGCTAATTCGTTGAAGCAGTTTGTTAATAGTTGGAGTGGAATCGTAGGGATAATGAATGGGACGTACAGCATAATGTCGTCCGCATATATGTGATAATGGATTTTGAATTTTTTAAAGATATTGCAGATTGGTTGTATATATATGTTAAATAGTAGAGCAGATAGCGCAGAGCCTTGGGGGAGTCCTATTTCCTGTTTATATGTGTTGGAGGTTTGATTGTTGATCCTGACAGTTTGGGATCTGTTGGATAGATATGATGTAAACCATTTAAGGACTGTGCAGTTGGCACCGATTTGTGTGAGCCTATTGAGCATTAGTGTATGGTGGACACTGTCAAAAGCCGCAGATATGTCTAGAAAAAGAAGTAGGAATGCGTTTTTAGGGCTGTCTATTCCTCTTACTAGTGTGTCTAGGAGGACTGTTAAAAGAGTGTCTACCCCATGAAAAGGGCGGAAACCATATTGTTGGTCATCAAGGGGAGCTGATGTGTCGATGTAATCTTGTGTTTGAGTTTGAACTACTTTTTCTATGAGTTTAGCCATGAATGGTATACTGGAAATGGGTCTATAGGATTTCGGTGAGATTTTGTCCAATGTATTGTGTTTTAGTATAGGTCTAATTTGTGCATGCTTTAGAGTAGGCGGGAGATAGCCTTGTTTTAGTGATAGATGAATTAGTGGTATTATGAAAGGGGATAAAGTTGGAAGGGTGTTCTTTATCCAATTTACTGGGCAGGGATCAAGATGAGAAGTTGTGGCATTTAGGTGCATCATTATATTCTTAAGGGTCTCTTTTGTTATGGGATAGAAATTGTTCCAAGAATCTAATGGAGGTTGGTATGATATGGTTTGTGGCATTGGTAAGATATTATTTATATTTGATTTGTTTATGTAGTAATTTGCTAAGGTTTGGGGAGATATGTCGTTAGCTTCATGACTTGAGTTGTATGTGTTTTTAGTTAGGTTTTGGACAATGGAGAAAAGTTCTCTGGGTCTGTTGATAGATTTATTTAGAACGGAGGAGTTGAAGTTTTTCTTAGCGCTGTCTGTGGCCTCTCTGTAGTTTTTGAGATAAGTACAATAGAGTTCGTTATGTGACGTAGATTTAGTTTTGCGCCACTTTAATTCGATTTTCCTAAGTGTTCTTTTCATAATGCCCTCCCGATGGAAGTGGTGGGGGCAAACATGGTGACGGAATTCAAAAAGGCATGGGACAAACACAGTGGATCCCTTTACAGCAATAGGATAAAAACAAGATAAACGGTATCATCAAACTTCTGAACCATATAACGTCTCAACAAATAGGGGTGTCCTACATGGAGTGGTGGGTTTACCCCTAAACAAAGACATGGCAAGGGGTGGCCTGCACAGAACGACAGGTGCACCTACTCTTGCCATCTTGCTGGGCAGACTAGATGGACCATGCTGGTCTTTATCTGCCATCATTTACTATGTTACTATGTTATGACACTGGTTCCCCTTCCCGCCTTGATTCGGTACACCGGTATCGAATCCGGTCTCTATTTTCGTTTTTTTCCTTCGTGACTAGCGTTCACGCTCTTTTTATTTTTCACTGGCAGCCCGGTCGTTTGACCTCGCAGGGGCCCTTTTACCCCCGATGGCTGCCATAGGGTTTAAAAAGTGTGATCGGTGTAAAAAATTAATGTCCCTCACCGACACACATGACTGCTGTCTCCGATGCCTCGGGTGCCGACCATGACCCTGTGGCCTGTGGCCCGTGCGGCAAGATGTCTTCTAAAGCTTTAAGAAGTCGTCGGCAGTAGCAGCAGTGTGAGAGGATTTTCTCAGAGTCCACTTCCACTTGGCTCTGGACCTTGTCAGAAGCCTTGACATCTCGGGAGTTGTTGGACTCTGAGCATCATCGTGGGTCTTCTGAAAGGGGGTCTCCCTCTAGGGAACACTGGAGGAAGAAAAAACTCATGAGGGCGGCATCGTTGGATGCCTCTGATAGGCCTGGTTCCTTGCGGGCCAGGTCTCGGAGTCCTGACCGCCGCCCCGAGTCCTCGGAATCGGAGCGACCTGCCAAGGTACCTCGCATGGAGCCAGAGACGCCAAGAAAGGTAAACACTGTTGTCCTCGTGGACTCTCCTCTGGGAGAACTGGCGTCGGGGCCCGAGCCGGAGGCTGCAGAGCCTTCTGGACGCGGTCTGAGAATGGCGGCCTTGGATTGCAGTGTGTCTGCCTTCATGGAGCAGCAGCGGGCACTGATGGCCGGTCTTCCCGGTCTGTCTGCCCCGACCACTGGGACCTCGACGTCCAAGTTGACCCCAGAGGCCGAGCTGATCCTCGAGGCCCTTCGAGCTTGAGTCGATCCTCGGCCGAGGTCTCCTTCGACCTTCAGTTCGGGACCGAGGACGTCGATGCCAGTGGCATTGGCGTCGGGGCGGTCGAGATCGCGGCCGGAGCCCATCGATTCCTCCTCGGAGGACTCAGCTTGGGAGACGGAGGCCGAAGACTCCCTGGGCACCCACCGGACATGATGTATCCCATCGGACTTGCCAGAATCCGAACTTTGGAGAAGGTCTCCCCTGGAGGATACCAGGTTCTTGGAGTTCGTACGGGACATGGCCAAGGCCTTGGCCTTCCTGGCGGAAACTGAGGAGGAGCCTCGAGCCGAAGAGCTCGATGCCCTCCAGTATGATTTTCCACTGAAGGAAGCCCTTACTGTACCAGTTCCTCTGATGTTGGAACGGCTGTTGTTCCGTATGTGGGAAACCCCGGCCTCGATGCCGGTGCTGAGCAGGCGGGTCGATTCCATTTATCGAGTCCACAAGAGCCCTGGGTTCCAAAAGGCACAGCTGCCACACAACTCCATGGTTGTGGAATTGGCCATGCAAAGGCTCAAGAGCCAAAAAACACACTCCGTAGTGCCTCCTGGAAGGGAAGCCCGGAAACTGGATGCCCTCGGCAGAAAGTGCTTCCAGGGCTCGATGCTATCATGCCGTGTCCAAACCTACCAGCTGTACATGGGCATGTACTTACTAGACCTGGCAAAGGAGATTGCCGGGTTCTCAGCTGGCCTCTCCGGGGAACCCTTGCAGAGATTCAAGGCCTTGTCCATGGGGATTCGAGAGTGCTTGAAGTTTATGTTTCGAGCAGCCTATGACAGCTTCGAGGCTTCGGCCCGAGTAGCTGCAGCCAGCATTGGTGCTCAACGCCAGGCTTGGCTGATGTCCTCGGACCTAGAGTTATGAGTACAGGATGAGTTGGTCAATGTCCCCTGCCGAGGTGAGAACCTGTTCAGCAAACCTATGACTGAAAAGGCTGCGCAAATAGAGTCCGAATACTTGACTCGGACAAGGCTATCCAAAAAGACCTCTGCCCCTTCTAAGAAGAAGGGCTCGGGTAAAAATCCCTTTTTCCCGAGGAAGGGTACAGCTTACCGCAACTACCCCACTCACCAGGCCTCCCCAGCTCCCCAACATGGGCAGCAGGCCAAGGGACAGGTGCATGGCCCGTGTAAGCAGAAGACCCCCAAGCCTCAGACACTGGCTCCCTCCCAGCCGGTTGGGGTTTTTTGACAGCCACAGTATAGTCTCTCTCCAGCCAGCGGTGGAATTGAGCACAGGAGGGAGGCTGACCCTGTACGCCTACAGGTGGCCAGCAGTCACTACAGACACCTGGGTCTTGCAAATAGTCCAGGAGGGATACTTGCTTCACTTCAGCCAGGTGCCTCCATCCTACTTTCCAGGAAAGCCGTTACGACCTCCTCTGCACAGGAACCTCCTTCTGTAGGAGTTAGCCTGTCTCTTAAAGGATCAAGCGGTAGAACCAGTGCCCCAACACCTGCAAGGCCAGGGCTTCTTTTCCAGGTATTTCCTGATACCAAAGAGAACAGGAGGCCTCAGGCCCATCCTCGACCTACGAAACTTAAACAAGTTCCTGGTAAAAGAGAAGTTCAAGATGCTCTCTCTTGGAATTTTGCTGCCATACCTCCACAAGGGAGATTGGCTCTGCTCCTTAGATCTGAAGGATGCCTACACACACATCCTCATACATCCAGAACACAGACAATATCTCAGATTTGTCGTGGGAGGAAACCATTTTCAGTACGGAGTACTTCCATTTGACCTAGCCTCCGCCCCCAGAGTGTTTACCAAATGCCTATCGCTGGTGGCGGGGTTTCTCAGAAACCAGGGAATTTTTGTCTTCCCATACCTGGACGACTGGCTCATCAGGGCCCCGTCACCTCAGGAGGCTCAACAGGCCACAATTTGCACTATCAACATACTGCAACATCTAGGCTTTGTCATAAATCAGGCAAAATCCACCTTGCTTCCCACACAGAACTTAGAGTTCATAGGGGCGAGACTAGACACCCTGCAGGCAAGGGCTTACCTGCCACGGGACAGGGCACAAAGGCTTCTGGAGCTAGTGCGCCAGATACTTCACAGGTCTGAAATATCAGCAAGGCATTTCCTGTGTCTTTTGGGTCACATAGCTTCCACAGTGCAGGTGACTCCAAACGTCCGGCTCCACATGAGGACAGCTCAGTGGCTTTGCCTGCCCAACCTGCTCGGAGGAGTGCCTTTCCAACCTCTGGTGTCTTCAAGAGTCTTGACAACAGATGCGTCCCTGCTAGGCTGGGGAACCCATTGTCAGGACTCCTGCACTCAGGGGTTGTGGTCTCCCCAAGAGAGGACACAACAGATCAACTTCTTGGAGCTCTGGGCAATACGCCTAGCTCTGCAAGTCTTCTGCCATGTTCTCTCACATCAATCTGTGCTTGTACAGACAGACAATCAGGTGGCTATGTTCTACGTGAACAAGCAGGGAGGGACAGGGTCCCGGGTCCTGTGTCAGGAGGCACTGGACCTCTGCTCCTTCGTCATCAGACAGGGTATGTCTTTCAAGGCGGTTTATCTACCAGGTCAAGAGAACGACCTAGCAGACAAACTAAGCAGAATTCTTCAACCTCACGAATGGCGACTGAATCCGGAAATGGCCCAGCAGATCTTCCTCTGCTGGGGACATCCGTCCATAGATCTCTTCACCAGCCCATAGAATCATCAGTTGCCCAACGTTTGCTCCAGACAGCCACAGCCCCAAAGGATGGCTGCCGATGCTTTTCTGATCTCCTAGTCTGTGGGCCTCCTGTATGCGTTTCCTCCCACGCCTCTGGTGGCCCGAACTCTGTTCAAAATCCTGCAGGACAAGGCCTCGGTCATCCTGGTAGCCCCCAGGTAGCCAAGACAACCTTGGTTCCCACTTCTCCTCCAGCTGGCAGTGGAGACCCCACTCCCGCTGGGGACAAAGCCTGACCTCCTATCCCAGGAACAGGGTTCTCTCTTACATCCCAATCTCAGGTCCCTCAACCTGATGGCATGGCTGCTGAAAGGGTAGTGCTGGGCCCTCTCCTCCTACCTAAGAATGTAGAAGTGTTACTGGCCTCCAGGAGGTAGTCCACCAGAAAAACCTATGCCTTCAAATGGCGAAGATTTGAGGTGTGGTGTAACCAGCACAATGAAAACCCTTTCTCTTGTCTTGTGCCTGTAGTGTTGCAGTACCTGCTGCACCTCTCGGACTTGGGCCTCAAGTCTAATACTCAGGGTTCACCTGAGTATGCTGTCAGCACATCACTCACCAGTGGAGGGACATCCTTTGTCACTTCATCCTTTGGTATCCAGATTCCTAAGGGGTCTACTTCTGCTAAAACCTCCGGTTCGCCCTCCGGCGACTGAGAGGGATCTGAATGTGGTCTTGCAACAACTTACTCGCCCACCATTTGAGCCGATATCTACTTGCAATCTGCGCTTCCTCTCCTGGAAGGTTCTCTTCCTGGTGGCACCCACGTCGGCAAGGCGAGTGAGCGAGCTGCAGGCTTTGGTTTCAGAAAGACCGTACACATGGTTTTACAGGAATAGAGTAGTTCTGCGAACCCACCCTAAGTTCCTCTCAAAGGTAGTCTCTCCTTTCCACCTCAACCAGGAGGTGGTTCTTCCAACATTCTTTCCCAGACCGTACACCAGCCGGGCAGGGGCGGTCCTGCATACCCTTGACTGTAAGAGGGCAGTGGCCTTCTACCTGGAACGTACGAGAGGACATTGAAGGGCTCCTTAGCTCTTCGTCTCTTTTGACCCCAGTAAGCTGGGGCTTCCAGTCTCCATGCATACGTTGTCCACTTGGGTGGCAGACTGCATCGTCTGGGTGTACAGGGCGGCCGGGCTCCCTTTGCAGGGTAGAGTCACAGCCCACCGTGTCAGGGCTAAGGCCGCCTCAGTGGCTCACTTCCGCTCTGTTCCACTGGCAGACATCTGCCGGGTTGCCACTTGGTCTTCAAGCCAGACTTTTCCAGCCCTTTACTGCTTGGATGGAGAGTCCTGCCAAGACAGTGCTTTCAGCCAGGTGGTACTCCGGAACTTATTTGAGGTTTAGGCAACCCCTACCCTCCGGCCCTCTGGGGTCTGGCTACCGGGGGTGGTGTATCTCTGCTGGATTCCTATCACAGCTGCTGCGGCTCTTCTAGAGGGAGATATTTTTCAGCTATGGGTTCTCAGTAGCCTATAGCTAGGGAGTCCCATATGTGAGGACTGACTTCCTGCTTGTTCCTGGAGAAAGCGTAGTTACTCACCTGTAACAGGTGTTCTCCAGGGACAGCAGGAATCAGTCCTCACAACCCTCCCTCCTCCCCTGGAGTTGCAGTCCTATTATTGCTTTTCTTCTTTTTGCCGTCTTTTTAGCTATCATATAAAAAAAAGGTTACTCCATACAAACATACATCAATGTCCAAAATACTCGGTGATATGCTAGAATTACTTTTGAACAATTAACAATCCCAATTGTAGTCTCAGACCTCAGTGGCGCTTCCAACCATTGACTTGGTAGAAAAACAGCGCTTTGATAGCATCAATGACTACTGTGGGAAACATTTATTTTTGTATTTTTAAATGTATAAATATCACCGATTCTCCACCACCATCATATGTTTAGCTATTGAAAAGCTTATCTTTACTGAAGTTCTCTCATTCGATCTCCTCGGCACCTTATGAGCGTTTCACTCCTCACCGGAGTTTCTTCAGGAGAGTTCAAAGAGCTGCTGCCCGCGTTCACCTATGGCTTCTTGCAGTTCTGAAAACGCAAGAAGCCATAGGTGAACACGGGCAGCAGCTCTGAAAAAACTGCAAGAAGCCATAGGTGAACGCGGGCAGCAGCTCTTTGAACCCTCCTGAAGAAACTCCGGTGAGCAAGATGGGCGGGAAGGGAACCGCGCATGCGTGATGCAATCCCAAGGGCTTTCTTTGAAAGCTGGAGAATTGCTCCACATGAGGGCTCCGTCAATGCCGAAGTCACCCATATGTGAGGACTGATTGCTGCTGTCCCTGGAGAAAACACCTGTTACAGGTGAGTAACTACACTTTCTATGCAAACTTGATATATCAAGGACTTAAATTAGATCATTAGAACATATTACAGATACATTCAATTTTCAAGAACCCTCCTATGTTTTCCTTATGGAGAGGTAGGAATTTAAAAGACATATTTAGTGCATTCCTGTTGTCAGATTTCTGAGGTGAGAGAGAGAGAGGACACAAAAAATGCAATCGTGTGTGGTGTGTGCAGTTACCTTAGAAATGGAAACATTTGAACACCCAGTTAAGGGGTTTACCTATGAATTACATGGCCTCACCACTTATAATACAAATGGGGTGTTATATGTCGTGCTTTGTCCATGTCAGCCATTATATGTTGGACAGACATCACATCCTTTTAAAGTTCGTATTATTGAACATTTATCCGCAATTCTATGGGGAATAGAATCAGCCCCATTGGTCTCGCATTGGCGAGAGATGAATCATGTGGTGCAAGATTTTCCTTGTTTTTTGTTAGAGAAGGTTAGCTGGGAGGGAGGTGGTGATTTTCAGCGGCAGTTATACTGCTGAGAACAACAGTTTGTTTTTCGATGGGACACTGTGATACCAAATGGGTTAACTATGCAAGTGGAATGGCATTGGTTCTATTGAATGAGGAAGTGTTCAAAAGCACTCTGTGGAGTATGCTTGCGCTGGTCTTTTTCATGTAGTATGTGAGGTATAACGGTGAGCCTGTTTAAAGGAGTTAAAGGTCAGTGAACATTTATATGAGGGGTTATAACTTTTATTGTGCTACTGTTGTGGTGGAGTGTAATTTGAGATTGATCTTTATAGTTTCCCTGATGAAGCCGGAATGGCGAAACCGTTGTCCATGGTCAGGATTTAGAAATGCAGTTTTCTTGGCAACAAATACTTAAGACCTGAGGTGCAGCTTTCCTGGTGACAAAAAATAAGACCCGGGAACAGTCTGGATGATATAGCGTATGAGTCGAACAGCAGATGAGCGGGATTTAAGAGTGCAGCTCTTTTGGCAACACAGCATACAATCTGGTAACAGCTTTGATGATGCAATCTGGTAACAGCTTTGACGATACAGCTCATGAGTGGGACAACAGATGAGCAGATTGAAGCACATTTTTTGACAACGCAATATAAACTTTTGTAACAATTCTGATAAGATAGCGCTTGTATTGGTAATTGTTCTGGTAATATAGCGCATGAGCTGGCTATGGAAGGCTCTGAGCAGCTTTTTGGAGCAGTAGAAGGGGCGTTTGGCAACATAGTACATGTGCTGACAACAGGACTTTGTGAATAGTTGCATCATAGTTTTTTTGAAGTGATTATATTGCAATTGAATGAGTGTACAGTGAAACACTCAGATGATTTGGTGTTGGCTACGCTTGTCACACCTGTATTTGTAATAACGGGGTATTGGAAATTTTTTGGATATTGTTATGAGTTTATATAATTGTGTGCATGAATGGGGTGTATGAGTGGGTCTGTAGAGTATATGGCTATAAGTTGAATTATTATGTATTATAAAATGATGGATTTTTAATGTAATTTTGAATATCAAATGTTATGATTAATAGTTTAATGCAGTTAATGGTTAATGTAGTGCAATATCTAATTTATATCTTGTAATGCTTATCCAGAGTAAAGTCTATGATAAATATATAATAAGAAAAAGTGTATTAATAACCTTTCAAGGTGAATAGATTACATTGTGATTTTTAGGGATCTTTTTGATTTTTGTAACCAAGGTTGCTGATTTGTTTTAGGCCTACTCAGTATCTGCATGTGCTACATCAGAGGGCCTGCAACGCAGCCTCACTGGCTCCCCATGGGCACCGAGTGGGACAGTCACAAAAATGTTAGAGTACAGAGAGACAGGGAATAGTGGTGTATGTGTCACCAACAACTGTTCCAACGTCCAACCTGCCATGCTTCTACATGCTCTTGGAGGGGGGGGGGGGGCAGGGGTAATGCATCTGCAGCATGGGAGAGTGCATGTGCTGCACTAGCCAGTTTTGCAGTGTCCATGGCTAGGGACATGACATGATATAGGAATACAAGCATGGTCCTCCCTTTCTATTGCCTCCCGACCCCTGCTCGGCACCTCCTGCTCCTTCCCACCATCTTCTCACCCTGTCATGCACTTCACAGCTCATTTAACACAGCCCTACGCTCACAGCTACCCAATGGCTTAATCCCCAGGTTCCCACATTCCTACGCAGTCCAGTCAATCGGCACCCAAGCCTTGAGACCCCATTTTCTTCCCCAATTTTCCAATGTCATTTTTTTAGCTCTTCTACCCAGTCTCTTAGATCCCACCTAACTGAGTCCCTCCCAGTTGTGTCCTCACACTTATATCCCCAGTACATGTTCTCCTGCCCCCTTTCCCACTGCCCCAATATTCTCCCTTTTGCCTTTCTCTACATCCATTTCCCATACCTCCCCCCTCTGCCCCCAGCATCTCATACTCTTCCCCTTCAAGCTCATATATTGCATTTTAGGATAAGTTTTATGCTGCACAGAATCCAGTTTTATTCCAATAACAAGAAGGCTATTAAAATTCTTTGTTATAATTTTAGAATACATTAAAGAGCTTGAACCAATTAATCTACTGGATAATAAAAACCCCATGAAGCTAAGTATAGCTCAATTTGAGCTAAGATAATTAGTTTCCAGGAAAAAGAAACTCATTTTTTTTAAAGCAAGTATGTAGAAAAAGGTGGCTGATCACAGACACATTGAGTCAGCTGGGCACATTCCAGTACCAAAGAGAGTGGCAAAAATCTACAGAACTCTCCAACAAATGTTCTGAAATATGGTCAATGGGTTTATACACTTCTGAAATGATTCTAGGAAATATTAAAACTGACAGTTTTTAGAAGACAACTATGGGCAGAATCAGTATATAAACAACAGAGGTGGTTCAATGGAAAAAGGGAGTAACTCCCAGTGGAATTTTATGAATCTTTTAATTTACCTTTTAATGTAACTATTCTTAAGAACATAAGAGATGCCTTCAAGACCTGTATCCTATTTCCAACAGTGACCAAGCCAAGTCACAAGTTTCCCAAAAAAGGTACACAGATTCCACGTTGCTTATCTTGGGGTAAGCAGTGGATTTCCCTGGTCCATAATGGTTTAGGAACTTTTCCTCCATGAACTTGTCCAACCCTCTCTTAAACCCAGCTACGCTAACAGTTTTTACTACATCCTCCATTAATGAATTCCAGAGTTTGATTACGCGTCAAATGAAAAACTACATTCTGCTACTAGCCTTAAATGGGCTACCTTGGGGTGGCAATAAGCAAAAAAGGTCTTGATTTCCAACTGTGATACTAAGCTATACCTATCTTCTTGCATGAGGTTTATAAGACCCTAATTGGAAGTCATATTGAAGTGATTCAGTAAACTGGGAAAAAAATAGCAATGGTCCCTGAGAAGGTCATTCATTTTACTATTTTCTCCAATTCCTTTGCTTTTTCCCAATCTACAGACAGACCCTAATAAATCCCATTTCACATCCCCCACACTTCACCCAATTTCTCTCTCTAATGACCCCCGTTTCCCCCACATTCATATCTCCCCATCCGCCTCCCTCAATCTCTCTCTCATGACCCCCATCATTCACCCACACTCTCTCATATGACCCCCCTGCTTCCCTACACTCTCTCATGACCCCTCCTCCTCACTCAACCTCTCTCTCTCATGACCCCTCTTGCTTCCTCCACTCTCTCACATATGACACCCTCCGCTTCCCTCAGTCTCTCCTCTCATGACCCCCCTCCCCCGCTTCCTCCACTCTCTCTCTAATCACAACGTTCTCTTCCCTCAGTCTCTCTCTGATGATACCCCCGCTACCTCCACTCTCTCATATAACACCCTCCGCTTCCCTCACTCTCTCTCATGACCCCTCTCCCGCTTCCTCCACTCTCTCTCATATGACACCCTCCACTTCCCTCAGTCTCTCTCGTGACCCTCCCCCCACTTCCTCCTCTCTCTCTCATGACATCCTCCACTTCCCACAGTCTCTCTCTCTCATGACCCCCCTGCTTCCTCCACTCTCTCATATGACACCCTCCGCTTCCCTCCATCTCTCTCTCACATGACCCCCTGCTTCCTCCACTCTCTCTCATATGACACCCTCTAATTCCCTCAGTCTCTCTCTCTCTCATGACCCCACTTGCTTCCTCAACTGTCTCTCATATGACATCCTCCACTTCCCACAGTCTCTCTCTCTCATGACCCCCCTGCTTCCTCCACTCTCTCATATGACACCCTCCGCTTCCCTCCATCTCTCTCTCACATGACCCCCTGCTTCCTCCACTCTCTCTCATATGACACCCTCTGCTTCCCTCAGTATCTCTCTCGCATGAACCCCACCCCCACTTCCTCCACTCTCTCTCATATGATACCCTCTGCTTCCCTCAGTATCTCTCTCACTCATGACCCTCCCTCTTCTTCCTCTCTCTCATGTGACATCCTCTGCTTCGCTCAGTCTCTCTCGCTCATGACCCCCCACTTCCTCCATTCTCTCTCAAAAGACACCCTCCGCATCCCTCAGTCTCTCTCTCTCATGACCCGCCCTGCTTCCTCCACTCTCTCACATATTACACCCTCCACATCCCTCAGTCTCTCTCTCTCATGACCCCCCGCCCCGCTTCCTCCACTCTCTCTCATATGACACCCTCTGCTTCCCTCAATCTCTCTATCATGACCCCCTCACTTCCTCCACTCTCTCTCATATGACATCCTCCACTTCCCTCAGTCTCTCTCTCTCTCATTAACCCCCCTGCTTCCTCCACAGTCTCTCATATGACATCCTCCACTTCCCTCAGTCTCTCTCTATCATGACCCCCTGCTTACTCCACTCTCTCTCATATGACACCCTCCACTTCCCTCAGTCTATCTCTCTCTCTCTCATGACCCTCTCTGCTTCCTCCACTCTCTCACATATGGCACCCTCTGCTTCCCTCAGTCTCTCTCTCTCATGACCCCCTCCCCCGCTTCCTCCACTCTCTCTCAAATGACAACGTCTCTTCCCTCAGTCTCTCTCTCATGATACCCCCGCTTCCTCCACTCTCTCTCATATGACAACCTCCGCTTCCCTCAGTCTCTCTGTCATGACCCCTCTCCTGCTTCCTCTACTCTCTCTCATATGACACTCTTCACTTCCTGCAGTCTTTCTCTCTCATGACCTGCCCTCTGTTTCCTCCACTTTCTTTCATATGACACCCTCCGCTTCCCTCATTCTCTCTCTCTCATGACCCCCCTACTTCCTCCACTGTCTCTCGTATGACACCCTCCGCTTCCCTCAGTCTCTCTCTCTCTCATGAGCCTCCCCTGCTTCCTCCACTCTCTCTCATATGACACCCTCCGCTTCCCTCAGTCTCTCTCTCATGACTCCCCCTCCGCTTCCTCCACACTCTCATGTGACACCCTCTGCTTCCGTCAGTCTCTGTCATGACCCCCCCTGCTTCCTCCACTCTCTCATGTGACACCCTCTGCTTCCCTCAGTCTCTCTTTCTCATGACCCCCCCTGCTTCCTCCACTCTCTCATGTGACACCCTCCACTTCTCTCAGTCTCTTTCTCTCTCTCATGACCCCCATGCATCCTCCTCTCTCTCTCATGACCCCCATGCATCCTCCACTCTCTCTCATATGGCACCCTTCACTTCCATCAGCCTCTCTCTCCCATGAACCCCCCTGCTCCCTCCACTGCCCTCTGTCTCTCTCTCTCATGCCCCCCCCCCCCCGCTTCCTCCACTCTCTCATATGACTCCCTCCGTTTCCCTCACTCTCTCTCATGACCCCCCTGCTTCCTCCACCCTCTGTCATATGACACCATCTGCTTCTCTCAGTCTCTCTCTCTCTCTCTCTCATGACCCCCTGCTTCCTCCACTCTTTCTCATGACATCCTCGGCTTCCCTCAGTCTCTCTCATGACCCTCCCCCGCTTCCTCCACTTTCTCTCATATGACATCCTCCACTTCCCAGTCTCTCATTCTCATGACACCTTTCCTTCCTCCACTGTCTCTCATATGACATCCTCTGCTTCCCTTAGTCTCTTTCTCTCTCTTGAACCCCCCTCCCCCGCTTCCTCCACTGTCTCTCATATGACACCCTCCACTTCCCGCAGTCTCTCTCTCTCTCATGACCCGCCCCTGCTTCCTTCAATTTCTTTCATGACACCCTCTGCTTCCCTCCATCTCTCTCTCTCATGAACCCTCCCCCGCTTCCTCCACTCTCTCATGACACCCTCTGCTTCCCTCAGTCTCTCTCTCTCATGAACCCTGCTGCCCGCTTCCTCAACTCTCTCTCATATGACACCTTCTGCTTCCCTCAGTCTCTCTCTCTCTCATGACCCCCCTGCTTCCTCCACTCTTTCTCATATGACACCCTCTGCTTCTCTCAGTCTCTCTCTCATGACCCCCATGCTTCCTCCACTCTCTCTCATATGACAACCTACGCTTCCCTCAGTCTCTCTCTCATGATCCCCTGCTTACTCCACTCTCTCTCAAAAGACACCCTTTGCATCTCGCAGTTTCTCTCTCATGATCCCCCCCCCCGCTTCCTCCACTGTCTCTCATTTGACACTCTCTGCTTCCCCCAGTCCCTCTCTCTCTCTCGCTCTCATGACCCGCCCCCTGCTTCCTCCAATATCTCTCATATGACACCCTCAGCTTCCCTCCATCTCTCTCTCTCTTGACCCCCCCCGCTTCCTTCATTGTCTCTCATATGACACCCTCCGCTTCCCTCAGTCTCTCTCTCTCTCATGACCCTCCCCTGCTTCCTCCACTCTCTCTCATATGACACCCTCTGCTTCCCTCCATCTCTCTCTCTCATGAACCCTCCCCCCGCTTCCTCCACTCTCTCTCATATGACACCTTCTGCTTCCCTCAGTCTCTCTCTCTCTTATAACCCCCCCTGCTTCCTCCACTCTCTCTCATAATGAGGCAGCCATGAGGTTTAACTGTAGGTAGCCCTTCCCCCAAGCCATGCGGCAAGCCAAGAGGTTTAGCTGTAGGTAGCCCTTACAAGTGATCAGCCTGCCATTTCAGTAGACACCCTTCCCCCACTTCAGGTCTGAGCACAATATCCCCTAGCCCAGAAATCAACAGACCAGAGCACACCGGTTTGGACAGGTCACCCAGGTACCTTCCCCAGGGGCTGCTGATTGGTGGGCAGGAAATACCTGTGGCAAATGGGATTGCAGAATGAGTTTAAAACTATACTGTATATAAAGCTTTGTAGGACGTCCCTCGGGGCTCAGACTCTTATGGAGGTTGCTGGTATCTCTGTCTGGCCTGTGTGCACATTAAAGATCCTGATTGCATTCCAGCCTGTCTGTGAGTCTTCCTTCTGCGGGTGAGTGATAGAATAAGAGCTTTTCACAGTGTTTCCTGCCACATTTTGACACCTTCTGCTTCCCTCAGTCTCTCTCTCTATGACCCCCCTGCTTCCTCCACTCTCTCATATGACACCCTCTGCTTCCCTCAGTCTCTCTATCATGACCCCCCTCACTTCCTCCACTCTCTCTCATGACATCCTCCACTTCCCTCAGTCTCTCTCTTTCATGACCCCCTTCTTCCTCCACTCTCTCTCATATGACACCCTCCGCTTCTCTGTCTCTCTCTCTCATGACCCCCCTGCTTACTCCACTCTCTCACATATGACACCCTCTGCTTCCCTCAGTCTCTCTCTCTCATGACCCCCTCCCCCGCTTCCTCCACTCTCTCTCAAATGACAACATCTCTTCCCTCAGTCTCTCTCTCGATACCCCCGCTTCCTCCACTCTCTCTCATATGACACCCTCTGCTTCCCTCAGTCTCTCTTTCTCATGACCCCCCAGCTTCCTGCACTCTCTCTCATATGACAACCTCCGCTTCCCTCAGTCTCTCTGTCATGACCCCTCTCCTGCTTCCTCTACTCTCTCTCATATGACACTCTTCCTGCAGTCTCTCTCTCTCATGACCTGCCCTCTGTTTCCTCCACTTTCTTTCATATGACACCCTCCGCTTCCATCAGTCTCTCTCTCTCTCTCTCTCATGACCCCCCACTTCCTCCACTGTCTCTCATATGATACCCTCCGCTTCCCTCCATCTCTCGCTCTCATGACCCCTCCCCCCGCTTCCTCCACTCTCTCTCATGACACCATCTGCTTCCCTCATTCTCTCTCTCTCTCATGACCCCCGCCGCCCGCTTCCTCCACTCTCTCATATGACACCCTTCGCTTCCCTCAGTCTCTCTCTCTCTCATGAGCCTCCCCTGCTTTCTCCACTCTCTCTCATATGACACCCTCTGCTTCCCTCAGTCTCTCTCATAACCCCCACGCTTCCTCCACTCTCTCAAAAGACACCCTCCGCATCCCTCAGTCTCTCTCATGACTCCCCCTCCGCTTCCTCCACTCTCTCATGTGACACCCTCTGCTTCCCTCAGTCTCTCTTTCTCATGACACCCCTGCTTCCTCCACTTTCTCTCATATGACACTCTCCACTTCCTGCAGTCTCTCTCTCATGACCTGCCCCCTGTTTCCACCACTTTCTTTCATATGACACCCTCCGCTTCCATCAGTCTCTCTCTCTCTCTCTCATGACCCCCCCCCGCTTCCTCCAATGTCTCTCATATGACACCCTCCGTCTCTCGCTCTCATGACCCCTCCCCCCGCTTCCTCCACTCTCTGTCATATGACACCATCTGCTTCCCTCAGTCTCTCTCTCTCATGACCCCCCTACTTCCTCCACTGTCTCTCATATGACACCCTCCGCTTCCCTCAGTCTCTCTCTCTCTCATGACCCCCACCCTTCCTCCACTCTCTCATGTGACACCCTCTGCTTCTGTCAGTCTCTCTCTCATGACCACCCCCCTGCTTCCTGTACTGTCTCTCATGACACCCTCCACTTCCATCAGTCTCTCTGTCATGACCCCCCTGCTTCCTCCAGTCTCTCTCAAGACACCCTCCACTTCCCTCAGTCTCTCTCTTTCTCATGACCTCCCTGCTTCCTCCACTCTCTCTCATATGACACTCTCTGCTTCCCTCAGTCTCTCTATCTCATGACCCCCCCTGCTTCCTCCACTGTCTCTCGTATGACACCCTCCGCTTCTCTCAGTCTCTTTCTCTCTCTCATGACCCCCATGCATCCTCCACTCTCTCTCATATGGCATCCTCTGCTTCCCTTAGTCTCTTTCTCTCTCTTGAACCCCCCTCCCCCGCTTCCTCCACTGTCTCTCATATGACACCCTCCACTTCCCGCAGTCTCTCTCTCTCATGACCCGCCCCCTGTTTCCTTCATTGTCTCTATGACACCCTCCGCTTCCCTCAGTCTCTCTCTCTCTCATGATCCTCCCCTGCTTCCTCCACTCTCTCATGACACCCTCTGCTTCCCTCAGTCTCTCTCTCTCATGACCCCTGCTGCCCGCTTCCTCCACTCTCTCTCATATGACACCTTCTGCTTCCCTCAGTATCTCTCTCTCTCATGACCCCCCTGCTTCCTCCACTCTTTCTCATATGACACCCTCTGCTTCTGTCAATCTCTCTCTCATGACCCCCATGCTTCCTCCACTCTTTCTCATATGACACCCTCTGCTTCTCTCAGTCTTTCTCTCATGACCCCCCTGCTTCCTCCACTCTCTCTCATATGACACCCTCTGCTTCCCTCAGTCTCTCTCTCTCATGACCCCCACGCTTCCTCCACTCTCTTAAAAGACACCCTCCAGTTCCCTCAGTCTCTCTCTCTCATGACCCCTGCCGCCCGCTTCCTCCACTTTCTCTCATATGACACCCTCTGCTTCCCTCAGTCTCTCTCTCTCTCATTAACCCCCCTGCTTCCTCCACTCTCTCTCATATGACACCCTCTGCTTCCCTCAGTCTCTCTCTCTCATGACCCCCCACGTCCTCCACTGTCTCTCATATGACACCCTACGCTTCCCTCCGTCTCTCGCTCTCATGACCCCTCCCCCGCTTCCTCCACTCTCTCTCATATGACACCATCTGCTTCCCTCATTCTCTCTCTCTCTCATGACCCCCGCCGCCCGCTTCCTCCACTCTCTCATATGACACCCTCCGCTTCCCTCCATCTCTCTCTCACATGACCCCCTGCTTCCTCCACTCTCTCTCATATGACACCCTCTGCTTCCCTCAGTATCTCTCTCACTCATGACCCTCCCTCTTCTTCCTCTCTCTCATGTGACACCCTCTGCTTCGCTCAGTCTCTCTCGCTCATGACCCCCCACTTCCTCCATTCTCTCTCAAAAGACACCCTCCGCATCCCTCAGTCCTCTCTCTCTCATGACCCGCCCTGCTTCCTCCACTCTCTCAAAATACACCCTCCGCATCCCTCAGTCTCTCTCTCATGACCCCCCGCCCCGCTTCCTCCACTCTCTCTCATGACACCCTCTGCTTCCCTCAGTCTCTCTATCATGACCCCCTCACTTCCTCCACTCTCTCTCATATGACATCCTCCACTTCCCTCAGTCTCTCTCTCTCTCATTAACCCCCCTGCTTCCTCCACAGTCTCTCATATGACATCCTCCACTTCCCTCAGTCTCTCTCTATCATGACCCCATTCTTCCTCCACTCTCTCTCATATGACACCCACCGCTTCTCTCAGTCTCTCTCTCTCATGACCCCCCTGCTTACTCCACTCTCTCTCATATGACACCCTCCACTTCCCTCAGTCTCTCTCTCTCTCTCATGACCCTCTCTGCTTCCTCCACTCTCTCACATATGGCACCCTCTGCTTCCCTCAGTCTCTCTCTCTCATGACCCCCTCCCCCACTTCCTCCACTCTCTCTCAAATGACAACGTCTCTTCCCTCAGTCTCTCTCTCATGACCCCCCCGCTTCCTTCATTGTCTCTCATATGACACCCTCCGCTTCCCTCAGTCTCTCTCTCTCATGACCCTCCCCTGCTTCCTCCACTCTCTCTCATATGACACCCTCTGCTTCCCTCCATCTCTCTCTCTCATGAACCCTCCCCCGCTTCCTCCACTCTCTCTCATATGACACCTTCTGCTTCCCTCAGTCTCTCTCTCTCTTATGACCCCCCCCTGCTTCCTCCACTCTCTCTCCTATGACACCCTCTGCTTCCCTCCATTTCTCTCTCTCATGAACCCTCCCCCGCTTCCTCCACTCTCTCATGATACCCTCTGCTTCCCTCAGTCTCTCTCTCTCATGACCCCTGCCGCCCGCTTCCTCCACTCTCTCTCATATGACACCTTCTGCTTCCCTCAGTCTCTCTCTCTATGACCCCCCTGCTTCCTCCACTCTTTCTCATATGACCCCCTCTGCTTCTCAGTCTCTCTCATGACCCCCATGCTTCCTCCACTCTTTCTCATATGACACCCTCTGCTTCCCTCAGTCTCTCTATCATGACCCCCCTCACTTCCTCCACTCTCTCTCATGACATCCTCCACTTCCCTCAGTCTCTCTCTCTAATGACCCCTCCCCCGCTTCCTCCACTCTCTCTCAAATGACAACGTCTCTTCCCTCAGTCTCTCTCTCGATACCCCCGCTTCCTCCACTCTCTCTCATATGACACCCTCTGCTTCCCTCAGTCTCTCTTTCTCATGACCCCCAGCTTCCTGCACTCTCTCTCATATGACAACCTCCGCTTCCCTCAGTCTCTCTGTCATGACCCCTCTCCTGCTTCCTCTACTCTCTCTCATGACACTCTTCACTTCCTGCAGTCTTTCTCTCTCATGACCTGCCCTCTGTTTCCTCCACTTTCTTTCATATGACACCCTCCGCTTCCCTCATTCTCTCTCTCTCATGACCCCCCTACTTCCTCCACTGTCTCTCATATGACACCCTCCGCTTCCCTCAGTCTCTCTCTCTCTCATGAGCCTCCCCTGCTTCCTCCACTCTCTCTCATATGACACCCTCTGCTTCCCTCAGTCTCTCTCTCTCATGACCCCCACGCTTCCTCCACTCTCTCTCAAGACACCCTCCGCTTCCCTCAGTCTCTCTCTCATGACTCCCCCTCCGCTTCCTCCACTCTCTCATGTGACACCCTCTGCTTCCGTCAGTCTCTGTCATGACCCCCCTGCTTCCTCCACTCTCTCATGTGACACCCTCTGCTTCCCTCAGTCTCTCTTTCTCATGACCCCCCCTGCTTCCTCCACTGTCTCTCGTATGACACCCTCCGCTTCTCTCAGTCTCTTTCTCTCTCTCATGACCCCCCTGCATCCTCCTCTCTCTCTCATGACCCCCATGCATCCTCCACTCTCTCTCATCTGGCTCCCTTCACTTACATCAGCCTCTCTCTCCCATGAACCCCCCTGCTCCCTCCACTGCCCTCAGTCTCTCTCTCTCATGCCCCCCCTGCTTCCTCCACTCTCTCATATGACTCCCTCCGTTTCCCTCACTCTCTCTCATGACCCCCCTGCTTCCTCCACCCTCTGTCATATGACACCATCTGCTTCTCTCAGTCTCTCTCTCTCTCTCTCTCATGACCCCCTGCTTCCTCCACTCTTTCTCATGACATCCTCCGCTTCCCTCAGTCTCTCTCATGACCCTCCCCCGCTTCCTCCACTTTCTCTCATATGACATCCTCCACTTCCCAGTCTCTCATTCTCATGACACCTTTCCTTCCTCCACTGTCTCTCATATGACACCCTCCACTTCCCGCAGTCTCTCTCTCTCTCATGACCCGCCCCCTGCTTCCTCCAATTTCTTTCATGACACCCTCTGCTTCCCTCCATCTCTCTCTCTCATGAACCCTCCCCCGCTTCCTCCACTATCTCAAGACACCCACTGCCTCCCTCAGTCTCTCTCTCTCTCATGAACCCTGCTGCCCGCTTCCTCAACTCTCTCTCATATGACACCTTCTGCTTCCCTCAGTCTCTCTCTCTCTCCATGACCCCCCCCTGCTTCCTCCACTCTTTCTCATATGACACCCTCTGCTTCTCAGTCTCTCTCTCTCATGACCCCCTGCTTCCTCCACTCTCTCTCATATGACAACTACGCTTCCCTCAGTCTCTCTCTCATGATCCCCATGCTTACTCCACTCTCTCTCAAAAGACACCCCTTTGCATCTCGCAGTTTCTCTCTCATGATCCCCCCCCGCTTCCTCCACTGTCTCTCATTTGACACTCTCTGCTTCCCCCAGTCCCTCTCTCTCTCTCGCTCTCATGACCCGCCCCCTGCTTCCTCCAATTTCTTTCATATGACACCCTCCGCTTCCCTCAGTCTCTCTCTCTCATGACCCCCCCGCTTCCTTCATTGTCTCTCATATGACACCCTCCGCTTCCCTCAGTCTCTCTCTCTCTCATGACCCTCCCCTGCTTCCTCCACTCTCTCTCATATGACACCATCTGATTCACTCAATGTCTCTCTCTCATGACCCACACTGCTTCCTCCACTCTCTCACATATGTCACCTGCTGCTTCCCTCAGTCTCTCTCTCTCTTATGACCCCCCCCTGCTTCCTCCACTCTCTCTCATATGACACCCTCTGCTTCCCTCCATTTCTCTCTCTCATGAACCCTCCCCCGCTTCCTCCACTCTCTCATGATACCCTCTGCTTCCCTCAGTCTCTCTCTCTCATGACCCCTGCCGCCCGCTTCCTCCACTCTCTCTCATATGACACTTCTGCTTCCCTCAGTCTCTCTCTCTATGACCCCCCTGCTTCCTCCACTCTTTCTCATATGACCTCCTCTGCTTCTCAGTCTCTCTTATGACCCCCCCCTGCTTCCTCCACTCTTTCTCATATGACACCCTCTGCTTCCCTCAGTCTCTCTATCATGACCCCCCTCACTTCCTCCACTCTCTCTCATGACATCCTCCACTTCCCTCAGTCTCTCTCTCTCATGACCCCCTCCCCCGCTTCCTCCACTCTCTCTCAAATGACAACGTCTCTTCCCTCAGTCTCTCTCTCGATACCCCCGCTTCCTCCACTCTCTCTCATATGACACCCTCTGCTTCCCTCAGTCTCTCTTTCTCATGACCCCCCAGCTTCCTGCACTCTCTCTCATATGACAACCTCCGCTTCCCTCAGTCTCTCTGTCATGACCCCTCTCCTGCTTCCTCTACTCTCTCTCATATGACACTCTTCACTTCCTGCAGTCTCTCTCTCTCATGACCTGCCCTCTGTTTCCTCCACTTTCTTTCATATGACACCCTCCGCTTCCATCAGTCTCTCTCGCTCTCATGACCCCTCCCCCCGCTTCCTCCACTCTCTCTCATATGACACCATCTTCTTCCCTCATTCTCTCTCTCTCTCATGACCCCCGCCGCCCGCTTCCTCCACTCTCTCATATGACACCCTCCGCTTCCCTCAGTCTCTCTCTCTCTCATGAGCCTCCCCTGCTTCCTCCACTCTCTCTCATATGACACCCTCTGCTTCCCTCAGTCTCTCTCTCTCATGACCTCCACGCTTCCTCCACTCTCTCAAAAGACACCCTCCGCATCCCTCAGTCTCTCTCTCATGACGCCCCTACTTCCTCCACTGTCTCTCATATGACACCCTCCGCTTCCCTCAGTCTCTCTCTCTCTCATGAGCCTCCCCTGCTTCCTCCACTCTCTCTCATATGACACCCTCTGCTTCCCTCAGTCTCTCTCTCTCATAACCCCCACGCTTCCTCCACTCTCTCAAAAGACACCCTCCGCATCCCTCAGTCTCTCTCTCATGACTCCCCCTCCGCTTCCTCCACTCTCTCATGTGACACCCTCTGCTTCCCTCAGTCTCTCTTTCTCATGACACCCCTGCCTGCTTCCCTCCACTTTCTCTCAAATGACACCCTCCCCTTCCAGCAGCCTCTCTCTCATGACCTGCCCCCTGTTTCCCCCACTTTCTTTCATTTGACACCCTCCGCTTCCATGAGTCTCTCTCTCTCTCTCATGTCCCCCCCCCCGCTTCCTCCACTCTCTGTCATATGACACCATCTGCTTCCCTCAGTCTCTCTCTCTCATGACCCCCCTACTTCCTCCACTGTCTCTCATATGACACCCTCCGCTTCCCTCAGTCTCTCTCTCTCTCATGACCCCCACGCTTCCTCCACTCTCTCATGTGACACCCTCTGCTTCTGTCAGTCTCTCTATCTCATGACCACCCCCCTGCTTCCTGTACTGTCTCTCATGACACCCTCCACTTCCATCAGTCTCTCTGTCATGACCCCCCTGCTTCCTCCAGTCTCTCTCAAGACACCCTCCACGTCCCTCAGTCTCTCTCTTTCTCATGACCTCCCTGCTTCCTCCACTCTCTCTCATATGACACTCTCTGCTTCCCTCAGTCTCTCTATCTCATGACCCCCCCTGCTTCCTCCACTGTCTCTCGTATGACACCCTCCGCTTCTCTCAGTCTCTTTCTCTCTCTCATGACCCCCATGCATCCTCCACTCTCTCTCATATGGCACCCTACACTTCCATCCATCTCTCTCTCCCATGAACCCCCCTGCTTCCTCCACTGCCCTCTGTCTGTCTCTGTCATGACCCCCCTGCTTCCTCCACTCTCTCATATGACTCCCTCCGCTTCCCTCAGTCTCTCTCTCTCATGACCCCCTGCTTCCTCCACTCTTTCTCATGACATCCTCCGCTTCCTTCAGTCTCTCTCATGACCCCCCCCCCCGCTTCCTCCACTTTCCAGTCTCTCATTCTCATGACACCTTTCCTTCCTCCACTCTCTCTCATATGACATCCTCTGCTTCCCTTAGTCTCTTTCTCTCTCTTGAACCCCCCTCCCCCGCTTCCTCCACTGTCTCTCATATGACACCCTCCGTTTCCCTCAGTCTCTCTCTCTCATAACCCCCCCGCTTCCTTCAGTCTCTCATATAACACCCTCCGCTTCCCTCAGTCTCTCTCTCTCTCATGACCCTCCCCTGCTTCCTCCTCTCTCTCTCATATGACACCCTCTGCTTCCCTCCATCTCTCTCTCTCATGACCCCTGCCGCCCGCTTCCTCCACTGTCTCTCATATGACACCCTCTGCTTCCCGCAGTCTCTCTCCCTCTCATGACCCCTCCTGCTTCCTCCACTCTCTCTCTTATGACACCCTCCGCTTCTCAGTCTCTCTCTCTCATGACCCCCCGCTTCCTCCACTCTCTCTCATATGACACTCTCTGCTTCCCTCAGTCTCTCTCTCATGACCCCTCCCTGCTTCCTCCACTCTCTCTCATATGACACCCTCTGCTTCCCTCAGTCTCTCTCTCATGACCACCGCTCTCTACTTTTGGTTATGCTCCATTTGGTTCTGGGTTCATTTCACAGAGACGACAGGGTTAGTAGCACAATAAGACAACCAAAACTGGTGTGGCTTGGAAACAGGGTTTTATATAGAAATAGGCTTATTACAAAGGTACAGAACAGATGTAAAAAGCTGTTATAAAGCTGCTTCGGTCAGAAGTGGGTGTTTAAAGAATAGGAAGAGAAGAGAAAGAAGGGGGGGGGGTAAAAAGTGGGTGTAAGGAGTGTTCGATGAAATAAGAAGAGAGATATTTTTGTGTTTCTCTGTATTTATAGTGAAATTCTTCAGCACCTCCCTTTGTCATAATTTGGTTTGTTTGAGGTCTGATCTCTCCTGAATAGCAAGGAGGGGCTGTTGTCTTACAGACTAATCAGGCAAACTAGGCCCATTAAATCTGAAGACTGACATTACCAGGGGGTCAGAGCTAATCTCATCAGGTAAACTACGCTCATTAAGTCTGGAGACTGACATCACCAGAGTGTCAAAGCTGCTTGCAATCCAAGGTCTGGGAAAAGCCATGACACCTATGCTAGGCATAATGTCATGCTGATGTATGCTGACATCTCCCACACCTTTTTTATTTTTATTTATTATTTGTGCCTGGAAATGGTGGAAGCAAACCTGTGGAACCTGTCCCAGCTGCAATTACATGAGAGTATGCAGTTTGTCTAATACCTCCTGTATTAAATACCTTGCTATGTCCAGCAGGTCCCCTGTCCTGCACAGTACTGTCTCTAGTGTTCTAGAGATAAACAAGTCCCATTATGAGTCCAAACCTCATGTCTTAGGTAGGGCAGCCACTACTGGGGGGGGGGGAAACCCAATATGCCACCTCAGTGCCCCATCTTAGAGAGCATGAACAGTGCATAAGGGCTGCAGGAATTTCTGAGGTTAAAGCCGAAAGGTACCAGGATGCTATGAGTGAGGGTAGGAAGCAATACTAGACTGCAGCTGACTCTAGTATTCCATGTAATAGGAAATGCCAAATTAGCAGGCCAAATGAGCCTGGATGTAGAGGTAGATGCTGCAGAAATTAAGTGTAACTACCTTAAAATGTTGTTGGTGTTCTGTAGGACATGCGCTGCAAGGACATGTACATTTGTTTCATTTTACAACACAGGAAAATTATGATAATGCATAGCAATATTTGTACAGCAGTTAAAATAATAATAGGGTGAATAAAAACATTAAAGACATGATCAGCAGTAGGTGAGTAACCAAATAACAATTCCCACACAGACACATGAGCATCTTGTAGCAAGTGTCCAACAATTTGTCAAATGTGTCCATTCTCATAAGTGATGGTGTGATTCACTTCAGTGGATGTTGTTTTAAGGTGATCAATATAGGCATGGAGTTCTGTAAAGTTGAGCAGTTTATGTAGTGTCTCTTCTCCCATGCCAAGTGGTAATGGATGCATAGCATATGAGATAAAGTCTGCAATGTCCATAGAGTCATTGGTAACCAGCAGTGTGGAATAAGTTGTCCCGTTAACGGTGATGGAGACCAGTGGTGTATGACTGCACCAGGTATTGTTTAGTAAATAGTTTGAACTGTACAACAAAGTGTTCTTAGGAAGGCAGATATCATGCATCTGGGAGCAATCGAAAAAGAAACATTCTGGGGAAAGAACAGATAAAAACAAAAGTGTCCAGCTCCGAGGTAATACAAACTGTGTGAGGTAGTCAGGGAATATGAGAGCTTAACAGTCAGGGAGCAAGAGGAGGAATTGTTCCAGCAGGAGGTATCAGCCTCTTTAAATTGGTGAGGTTGACTCTTGAACTGAAATGTAGTCTGCTCACACAAACTGGGGTCCATTAAATCTGGACACTGACATCACCAGGGGGTCAGAGCTAATCTCATCAAGTAAACTACGCTCATTAAGTCTGGAGACTGACATCACCAGAGTGTCAAAGCTCCTTGCAATCCAAGGTCTGGGAAAAACCATGACACCTATGCTAGGTATAATGTCATGCTGATGTATGCTGACAAACCCCTCCCCCTTCCTCCACTCTCTCTGATATGACACCCTCTGCTTCTCTCAGTTTCTCTCTCATGCCCGCCCCCCCCGCTTCCTCCACTCTCTCTCATATGACACCATCTGCTTCCCTCAGTCTCTCTCTCATGACCCACCCCCCTGCTTCCTCCACTCTCTCTCATGGCACCCTCTGCTTCCCTCAGTCTCTCTCATGACCCCCGCCCCCACCCCCGCTTCCTCCACTCTCTCTCATATGACACACTCTGCTTTCCTCAGTTTCTCTCTCTCTTGACCCCCTGCTTCCTCCACTGTCTTTCATATGACACCCTCCTCTTCCCTCAGTCTCTCTCTCATGACACACCCCCCCCCCCCCCGCTTTCTCCACTCTCTCTCATGGTACCCTCTGCTTCCCTCAGTCTCTCTCTCATGACCCCACCCCCCGCTTCCTCCACTGTCTCTCATATGACATCCTCCACTTCCCTCAGTCTCTCTCTCTCTTATGACCCCCCGCTTCCTCCTCTCTCTCTCATGGCACCCTCTGCTTCCCTCAGTCTCTCTCATGACACCCGCCCCCTCCCCCTCCCCGCTTCCTCCACTCTCTCTCATATGACACCCTCTGCTTTCCTCAGTTTCTCTCTCTCTTGACCCCCTGCTTCCTCCACTGTCTTTCATATGACACCCTCCTCTTCCCTCAGTCTGTCTCTCTCATGAACCCCCACTTCCTCCACTCTCTCATGTAACTCCATCCATTTCCCTCAGTCTCTCTCTCATGACCCCCCCCCCCCCAACCGCTTCCTCCACTCTCCCTCATGTTACCCTCTGCTTCCCTCAGTCTCTCTCTCATGACACCCCCCCCCCCCCGCCCGCTTTCTCCACTCTCTCTCATGGTACCCTCTGCTTCCCTCAGTCTCTCTCTCATGACACCACCCCCCGCTTCCTCCACTGTCTCTCATATGACATCCTCCACTTCCCTCAGTCTCTCTCTCTTATGACCCCCCGCTTCCTCCTCTCTCTCTCATGACACCCTCTGCTTCCCTCAGTCTCTCTCTCTCTCATGACCCCCCTGTTTCCTCCACTCTCTCATGTGACACCCTCCACTTCCCTCAGTCTCTCTCTCTCTCATGACCCCCGCTTCCTCCACTCTCTCATATGACACTCTGCTTCCCTCAGTCTCTCTCTCATGACACCCCCGCTTCCTCCACTGTCTCTCATGACACCCTCCGCTTCCCTCCGTCTCTCGCTCTCATGACCCCTCCCCCCACTTCCTCCACTCTCTCTCATATGACACCATTTGCTTCCCTCAGTCTCTCTCTCTCTCATGACCACCGCCACCCGCTTCCTCCACTCTCTCATATGACACCCTCCGCTTCCCTCATTCTCTCTCTCTCATGACCCCCCTACTTCCTCCACTCTCTCTCATATGACACCCTCTGCTTCCCTCAGTCTCTCTCTCTCATGACCCCCATGCTTTCTCCACTCTTTCATGTGACACCCTCTGCTTCCCTCAGTTGCACTCTCTCATGACCCCCCCCTGCTTCCTCCACTCTCTCTCATATGAAACCCTCCGCTTCCCTCAGTTTCTCTCTGTCATGACCCCCCTGCTTCCTCCACTCTCTCTCATATGACAGTCTCCACTACTTCCCTCAGTCTCTCTCGTGACCCCTGCTTGCTCTACTCTGTCATACGACACCTTCCGGTTCCCTCCCACCTACCAACGCCACCAAAAAATTATCAGCAGAGGAAACTCCTGATTGGCTGGGGGACAAAGTTGGCATATGCTAGATCTACATGCATGCAGTATGCACAGCCACATAGTGAGTATTAGTAAACTTAAAGCCTGTAAATATAAAGGATTTTTTTGGAGAGGGGCACAGCCAAAAATGAGGGAATCTGGGCCTCTGAGACCCCCACCCCCAGCTACAATCTTGTAGCTAACAACTCTCTGAAGGTGACAGATTAAATCCTATTTTAGGAGACAGACCCTTGGTTTCTGGAACATAATACTTTTAGACACTCTAGAAGGTGTAGCTAACAGAGAGAACTAGCATAGTTAGAGGAATGATCTAGGGCAGGCGTTCTCCACCCAGGCCTTGGGACATACCTAGCTGGTTATGTTTTCAGGATACCCACAATGAATAGGCATTAGGTAGGTCTGCATGCACTGCCTCCTTGGCATGCAAATCTCTCTCATGCATATGGCTGGGTATGCCTTAAGGGCTGGTTTGAGAATTCTTTTTAACATCTTTTTATTGATATTGCAGAATGGTTCTCAGGTAAGGTTTGCTTCTTTGTGGATGATACCAAAATCTGCAATAGAATTGACACCCAGGAAGGAGTATAGAACATGAGAAGGGATCTAACTAAGCTTGAAGAATGGTTTAGAATTTGGCAGCTGAAATTAAATGCTAAAAAATGCAGTCATGCATTTGAGCTGCAAAAATCCAAAGGAGCGGTACAGTGTAGGGGATGAGGTACTTTTGTCCACAAAAGAGAAGCAGAACCTGGGTGTAATTGTGTCTAACGATCTTAAAGTAGCTAAACAGGTAGAAAAGGCAACTGTGAAAGCCAGAAGGATGCTTGAGTGCACAGGGAGAGGATTGGCCAGCAGAAAAGGAGGTGATAATGCCTCTGTCTTAGTCTTTGGTGCGACCTCATTTTGAGTATTGTGTGGAATTCTGGAGCCCACACCTTTAAAAGGATATTAACAGGTTGGAAGTCGGTGCAGAGGGTGGCCACTAATATGGTTAATGGTCTTCATTATGTAGAAAATGATGACAGACTTAAAGATCTTGATATGTACAGTATACTTTAGAGCAGGGGTTCTCAACACTGTCCTCGGGACCCACCTAGCCAGTCGGGTTTTCAGGATAACCACAATGTATATGCAAATCTCTCCCTTGCATATTCATTGTGGTTATCCTGAAAACCCAACTGGCTAGGTGGGTACCGAGGACAGGGTTGAGAATCCCTGCTTTAGAGGAAAGGCGGGATAGGGGCGATATGATAGAGACATTTAAATACCTCCATGGCGTAAATGTACAAGAGCATCTCTCTCAACTGAAGGCAAGCTTTGCTACGAGGGGATGTAGCATGAGGGGATAGACTCAGGAGTAATATAGGGAGATATTCTTTTACAGAAAGAGTGGTAGATGCTTGGAATGGTCTCCCAGTGGAGGTGGTGGACACGAGGACAGTATCTGAATTCAAAAAAGCATGGGACAAACACAGAGGATCTCTAAAGGTAAAAAGAGGACTATTGTAGTTGATATGGAAGGGCAGACTAGATAGGCCATGCGGTCTTTTCCTGCCATGATGTTTCTATGTTTCTATCAATATCCCAGTTTAATGTACATTACCAAGTTTAAGTTACAATGTAAGCTGCTTTGACTAAAATGATAAAGCAGTATAAAAAAATCTGTTAGATAAATAACTTATGGTTTAAATTGGGATCCCTTCCCATTATAACTCGCATATCCTTAGCACTTCTGAAGTTGAGGTTGTGTGTACCGACCCAGTAGTGCAAATTGAAAACTAGAACCAATAAACAATTTTAAGCATGATTTTTGTTCTCAGCAACCCAAACTTAGTAAAGTGTAACTGAATTTATTTCAGAAGCATTTTGGTTGTAGAATGATGCTATATGGTCATATCGCATTATATGGTTGGACCACCATATGATCACATTTGAACTTCCACAACACTCCTCCACAGTTACCAAAGACAAACAGCCCCACAACACTCTAAGATTCAAGAAATTTGATAAACAATCACTCCTAGACCATGTAATCCCAAGACTGAACCACAGCCTCACTGACCTAACAGAATTGGTTAACAAATGGAATGAAATCATAGCCCCATTTGCCACAGCAATACAATGGAAAAACACAAGAACTCAACAAGAGCCCTGGTACCCCACCGAAATAAGACAAACCAAACGCAACCTAAGATGGATTGAATGACAATGGAGACACTCAAGAGACCCACACCTACTCACCAAATACTCATCCAGACAAACGGAACACAACTTTATCAACAAAGAAAAAAATATTCAGAATACCACACAAACCTAATCCTAAACTCATTGAACCATCCCAGAGAGATATTCTATATAGTTAAATCCCTCATTCGAGACCCACCACAAAAACAAAACTCAGAACTGGGACCACATAACATAGAGCTCTTCCTTCAAAACAATGACCTGATCCTGACAAACACACTCCCACCACCAAACAATAATCGACCACTACAAAGATGGACAGGCTTTAACCTACTTACAGCTGAACAACTAGAACATACCCTTACAACCATCAATACCACCACTACCTCTCCACTTGACCCATGCCCAGTATCATGGATTGAGATGACTAGACATGAGCTCTCCCAAACCTTACTCAACAGCATCAACATCTCTCACACAAGGTCATATGTCCACTAATCTCAAAACCACCTCCATTAAGACCCATCCTAAAGAATATCTTCCTCGACACCACCCTCCCAAGCTCCTACAGACCAATTGCAAGTATACTCTTTCTAGCCAAAATAATCGAAAAAAAAACCCAGTACAACTTCAGCTACAGGAATACATCAATACATCTGCCTCCCTTCCCCCTCCACCACCCCCCCTCGATCCACAGCAACCTGGGTTTAGATCTGGTCATAGCATAGAAATCCTACTTACCTCACTACTAAACAACCTAATCAAAAGATTGGAAAAAAACACAAGGCTTTATGCTAATATTCATAGACATCTCAGCAGCATTCGACTCCATAAATCATGGGAGGAGGAGTGGCCTGTGGTTAGGAAACTACCTCAGGCCGGAGGGCCAGGGGTTCAATTCACACCTGGGGAGAGCAATCTCAGGCCAGAGGGACTGGCGTTTCCTAGTCCTATAGGCACTCCTTGTTGCCTTGGGCAAGCCACATAACCCTCCATTGCCTCAGGTACACATAGATTGGGAGCCCTTTGGGGACAAGGGAATGTATCCAGTATCTGTTTGTAGTGTTTCCATAATATAACATTGTTCATTGTATAAAGTTCTTGAATACTGTTCCATGTAAAAGTTTCAGTTGGCCTGTTATAATGTAAACTGCACCTGATCGCTGCAAGGGGCGGTATAAAAATATGCTCAAATAAATAACAAACTCATTGAATGCCTTAAGGAAATTGGGATATCAAAAACTCCACAAGCATAGTTCCGCTCCTATCTTACAGACCCCAACAAGTGAAGATGGGGACCCAAACATCAGCCGAGTTCAACTACCTTCAAGGAATACCCCAAGGCTCCTCACTATCTGCACTCCTATTCAACTTCTACCTTTATCTTTAATCTTTATTGAGTTTTTGATATACCACTCAGGCAGAGCATCAGAGCAGTGTACATAAAATAAAACCTACAAACAATCTGCAATCTCATAAAGCAACACATTTTTTTCAGGTATATTTGGGAAAAGAGGATGATCAGAGGTGGAATCAGAAGACTCAAAAGTGCCAAGAACGACTTCGTGAAAAGTGACATTGAAAAAGCAAAAATGCCAAACAAAGACCTTTGTTCTGTTTTTACTAAAGAAAATCCTGGAAAAGGATCACCTGTGATTGACAAATATACAAATGGGAATGGAGTAGATATTACACCATTCACAGAACTTGATGTGTTTGAACAGCTTGCAAAACTAAAAGTGGACAAGGCCATGGGACCAGACGGGATACATCCCAGGATACTGAAAAAGCTCAGAGAGGTTCTTACAGGGCTTTTAAAGGATGTTTTTAATAGATCCTTGGAGACAGGAGAAGTTCCACAGGACTGGAGAAGGGTTGATGTGGTACCTCTTCACAAAAGTGGCAGTAGGGAAGAAGTGACAAACTACAGGCCAGTAAGCCTTACCTCGGTGGCAGAAAAAGCAATGGAGGCCCTCCTAAAAGAGAGAATAGTGGACTTTCTCAAAACTAATAGGTTGCATGATCCGAGGCAACATGGTTTTACCAAAGGACGATCATGCCAAACAAATCTGATTGAGTTCTTTGACTGGGTGACCAGAGAACTAAATCAAGGGAATGCGATGAATGTGATCTACCTAGATTTCAGCAAAGCCTTTGATACTGTTCCTCACAGGAGGTTTATCAATAAACTGAACAGCCTGGAGATGGATCCCAAGGTGGTGAACTGGATCAGAAATTGGTTGACTAACAGAAGGTGATGGTAAACGGAACATACTCGGATGAAAGGAACATGATTAGTGGTGTGCCCCAGAGATCGGTTCTGGGACTGGTACTGTTCAATTTATTTTCGAGTGATATTGCTGAAAGACTGAATGGAAAAGTCTGTCTTTTTGCAGATGACATGAAAATTTGCAACAGAGTGAACGCCTGTTAGGGAGTGGATAACATGAGAAAAGATCTACAAAAGCTGGAAGAATGGTCTAATGCTTGGCAATTAAGATTTAATGTGAAGAAGTGCAGTGTCATGCACTTGGGATGCAGAAATCCAAGGGAATTGTATGCGATAGAATACGAGAAGTTGGTGTGCACGGACCAGGAGAAGGACCTTGGAGTGAATGTTTCTGAGGATCTCAAGGTGGCGAAATAATGTGATAAGGCGGTGGCCAAAGCCAGAAGGATGCTGGGTTGCATACAGAAGAGAATTACCAGCAGAGAGGAGGTACTCATGCCCCTGTACAAGTAACTGGTTATGGTTATGGTTTAGGCACTTTGATATACCGCCCTTTACTTGTGCATCAGAGCGGTTTACATGTATACTAACAGGTACTTTTTTATTCCCTTGTCCCCGCAGGGCTCACAATCTAAGTGTACCTGAGGCAATTGAGGGTTAAGTGGCTTGCCCAAGGCCACAAGGAGCAGCCATGGGACTAGAGACCCCAGTCCCTCCGGCCTGAGGTTACTGGTGAGGCCTCACTTGGAATATTGTGTTTAGTTTTGGAGACCATATCTCACAAAACATATAAAAAGGCTGGAAACGGTTCAAAGGAAGTCAACCAAAATGATTTGGAGCCTTGCCAGAAGATGTATTAGAAGAGACTTGACCTAAATATGTACATTCTGGAGGAGAGGAGGGACAGCGGAAATATGATACAGACCTTTAAATACTTCGAGTATTAATAAACAAACATTTTTCAAAGATGGGGAAGCTGTAAAACTAGTGGGCATAACATGAATGCAAGGGGGTAAACTGAAAGGCAACGTCAGGAAATACTTTTTCACTGAAAGGGTGGTGGATGCTTGGAATGCCCTGCCAATGGAAGTGGTGGGGGCAAATAGAGAGACGGAATTCAAAATGGCATGGGACAAACACAGCGGATCCCTTTATAGCAACAGGATAAAATCAAAATAAACGTAACTATCTCTTAAATCTCAACAAATAGGGGTGATCTACACGGAGCGGTGCGTATACCTGTAAACAAAGGCATGGGGAGGGGTGATCTGCATGAAGTAGCAGGTGCACCTACTCTTGCCACCTTGCTGGGCAGACTAGATTGCCCATGCTTGTCTTTATCTGCCATCATATACCTTCACTCAACATGCACCTCTACGCAGATGACCTGATGTTATACACTCCATTCTCCACAAAAAAAACAGTCCACACAACAATCAAGGAGTGCTTCAAGGCAAATAACATAATGGATAACTGAACACAAACTCACAATCGGCCTCACCTAAACAAAAATTCTACACATAACCAATGATACAACATACACGCCCCCAGCAAACATCACGATTGACAACAATGAAATAAAAATAAAACCCGGTCAGATACCTAGGAGTCAATTGGATCAATAAATAAACTTCCAATCCCACATAAAATATACTACCTCAACAATATATCACAAAATCAGGACCCTCCACAAACTACGCCTCCTGATAGCCACTGACCACTTCAGAACAGTATGTCAAACACTAACAACGCCACACTTCAACTATTGTAACTCAATTCTCCACAGACTCTCAAAACATACGATGCATCCACTTCAACTAGCCCAAAATACAGCAGCTTGCCTAGACACTGGAACACAAAGACAAGATCACATCACACCCACCCTTAAGACACTACACTGGATCCTAATCCAAGCACGGATCAAGCACAAAACAATAATGAACACTTTCAAGGCAATTCACAACCAGGGTTGTAGAGGTGAGCAATAGTGTGAATGGGCAGACTAGACAGACTATATGGTTTTTTTATCTGCTATCATTTTCTGTGTTTTACCTTTAGATTTGGAAATAATCATCATCCTGTTCATAATTGATGACTCCTTGCATTACAGTCCTGTTAGACAAACCAAACTGCTGTTGACCTGTCAAAATATGTGTACCCTGCCAAACCAATGGTTATGTGCTACCTACTCTTATTATGCTTGTAGCCTACCAGGCAGACAATGCTGCATGTTTGTCTGCACTACCACTACTTCTACTAATCATTTGTATAGCACTACAAGGCACACTCAGTGCTATACAAAAACATGTAAGAGACAGTCCCTGCCCACAAACGTTTACAGACTAGTCAAGACAGACAACACAACAAAACTGGGGAATAGGATACATCTAGGGGAATGGTAAGGAAATACATAGGAGGTGAATGGGAGACTAAGGGGATCAGGATCCAAAAGCAGTCTAAAAGAAGTGAGTTTTAGCCTAGATTTGAACAGGGCCACAGATGAAGCCTGACGTATCGACTTAGGTAGTCTGTTCCAGGTATAAGGAGCAGCAAGGTGCCACTAGGACGTTCCACAATACTGGCTTTGCTGTGCTTGCAGACCTTCACTCATTCACCCCACTAAATAACTTACTGAAGGCACTTAAAAAGTAGCTACTCACTTTATTTATTTATTTATTTAACATCTCTTATATACCGCGCTATTAAAATCAGCGCGGTGTACATCGAACAAAATATACTGCAATGTGTACAGGTAACATCGAGTTTACAGAGAACAAGGGAATATAAAACATGGAATAACAGGGAGAACTATGTACAATCAACATTATACTATATATATGCTTTTATTATATACCATATTTAAACTCGAGTGAATATTGAACACTTGTAACAGGTGTTCTCTGTGGTCAACAGGAATTACAGTAGTCCTCACGTATGGACAATGTCCTTGATGGAGCCCCTCCCCAGCTTCTATTTGAAACTTTTGGGAGGCTCCTTTGCGCTTCCTTCCCACCTGGTACCGCACCACCACTTGAATCAGTCTGATAACATCGCTGTAGCACAAGGCAACTCCTCCGGGGAGGTGGGAGGATTAGAAGGACTAATTCCTGCTGTCCACAGAGAACACCTGCTACAGGTGAGTAACTACCTTCTCTCCATGGGCAAGCAGGAATGAGTCCTAACATATGGGGCTCCCAAACTACATGCTACCAAAAACAGAGGTGGCCACCAAGAAGCCCAACAGGGGCAAAACTCAACTGCGGTATGGCGGAAGGCCATATAATTCAACTTCCAACTATGTACAAAATGAGAGATTTTCTCTCCCCCTTTTTTTGTTTAGTAGCCTGGACAGAATAGAATGGGCCTGGGGGGATGGAATTGGATTCTAGTCTTCAAACAGATTCCAGAGTACAAATTGGCCAAAGTTGCTGTCGCGTTGGGAATCCCTATCTAGGCAGTAGTGAGATGTGAATGTGTGGATCGAGGGTCACGTTGCAGTCCTGCAGATCTCTTCAATGGAGACCGAGAATAAGTTGGCCACCGGCACAGCCATAGCTCTGACATTGTGAGCTGTGACATGACCATCAAGGCTCAGGCCTGCCTGGGCATAAGCGAAAAAGATGCAGTCTGCCAGCCAAATTGAAAGAGAGCATTTGGAAATGGTGGTCCCTAGATTACTGGGATCAAAAGAAACAAAAAGCTGGATGGGCTTTCTATGGGCTACTGTCTGCTCCCTTTGTGGATATGAGGTCTTGGGAAAAAAGTTGGAAGAACAATTAACTGATTAAGGTGGAACTCTGACACCACTTTTGAAAGAAATTTAGGATAAGTACGGAGGACCACTCTGTTATAGTGGAATTTGGTGTAAGGTGGATGAACTACAAGGGCCTGAAGCTCGCTCCTCTGCGTGTTGAAGTGACCACCACCAGAAACAATACCTTTCAGGTCAAGAACTTCAGAGGACAGGAACCGAGTGGCTCAAAGGAAGCTTTCATGAGCTGCGCAAAACACACATTGAGGTCCCAAAACACTGCGGGAGGCTTGTATGAAGGCTTCAAGAGAAGCAACCCCTGCATAACGTGAACAACTACAGGCTGTGCCAAGATGAACTTTCCTTCCACACCTTGATAAGCTCCATTTGCACTGAGGTGGACTCTGACAGAGTTGGGCTTAAATCCAGACTCGGCGAGGTGTAGAATATACTCAAACAGTTTTTGTGTGGAACAGATGAAAGGATCTAGGCCTGGCCCTCACACCAGACATCAAACCGCTTCCACGTTCAAAGAGTAAGACTTTCTCGTAGAGGCCCTCCTGGAGGCCAAAAGGACTTCAGTCACATCGTCCAGCAGGTTGAACTCAGACATTAGTCTCTCAACATCCAGGCTATGAGGGCCAAGGATTGGATGTTGGGGTGCAACATCGTCTCACCATCCTGAGCTATCAGATCTGGTGCATGGCCGAGCTGGAGCGGCTCCTGACTGGAGAACTGTAGCAGGAGGGGAAACCAAGGCTGGCTGGGCCAGGAGAGAGCGATGAGAATCATCGTGCTTCCACCTGTTTTTATCTTCAGGAGGGTCTTTGAGAGGTATTGAAGGATATGCATACAGAAGACCCCACCCCCCACACACATACACACAATGGAGGAAGAAAGCATCCAATGCTAGTCTGCTGTGTGATCTTACTCTGGAGCAGAATTGTTCCACCTGGGCATTCTGCAGAGTGGCAAACAGATCTATAGTGGGGATGCCTCACTTTCAAAAGATGCAAATCACAACCTCCCTGTCCAGTGTCCACTCATGTGGATGGAGGGCCTGACTCAGTCTATCTTCCAGAATGTTTTGCTTGCCTGGCAGGTACATGATTCTCAAGTCCATCCTGTGAGAGATGGTGAACTTCCACAACCTGACTGCTTTCCAATACAAGAGGTATGAGCCCATTCCTCCCTGCTTGTTGATGTAGAAAATGGCAACCTTATTGTCGGTCTGAGTCAGAACAATTTGGTTGGCCAGTCAATTTTGAAAAGCCTTTAGAGCGTTTGCTATGGCTCTTAACTTCACAAAATCGATCTGATGGAGACTTTCTTGCCCTGGATGTGCAACCCATCTAGATGAGCTCCCTACCCCAGCTTGGATGCGTCTGTCATCAGAACCTTTTGGGGTGGAGTGATTTGGAAGGGAAGACCTCTGAGCAAATTCTGTTGGCTTGTCCACCAATACAGTGACAGAACGAGAGGATTGGTGATATACAGATGATCCCTGGGACAACCTGTGGCCTGGGTTCACTGAGTCCACTGAGCTTGCCTCATTTGGAGACATACCAAGGGTATGACATGCACTGTAGAGGCCATGTGGCCTAGTATAGTCAACACCCTGCAAGCTGCTACCTGCTGACTCAATTGAGTTTCTTGCACAAGTGCTGTCAATCTGTGAAGTCGGTCATGCAGAAGGAAAGCTCTCGCCTGACTTGTGTCGAGCAGGGCTCCTATGAATTCCAATTGCTGAGTGGGCTGAAGGTGGGACTTGGGGTAATATACAATGAACACTAGTAGTTCCAGCACCCGAATGGTGATTCTTGAACTCCTTCTGGAGTGGTATTCTTGATCAGCCAATCATCCATCTAGGGGAAGACAAACACTCCCAGTGTCTGGAAGTATGCTGTTACTACCACAAGGCATTTAATGAGCATGTGAGGCACTGAGGCTTGGTCAAATGGCAATACTCGATACTGGAAGTGTTGTACCCCCAGGATGATCTGAAATATCTACTGTGAGTGGGATATATCTGTATGTGTGTGTATGCATCCTTCAGATCCAGAGAGCATAGCCAATCTCCTTTTTGAAGATAAGGAAGCAGGGTGTGTAGAGAAATCATTCTGAACTTTTCTCTTACCAAGTACATATGCAGATCTCTTAGGTCTAGGATGGGACGGTATCCCCCCATTTTCTTGGAGGATCAGGAAATACCTGGAATAAAACCCCCACCATCTTTGCTCTAGTGGCATGAGCTCAATGTCACTCTAAAGCAGTTCCTGATGCAGAGGGTCGAGATGATGCACCCTCGGTGGGAATTTGGTGGCAGTTCCAATATATGTAGTTTGTAACCGCTTTCGATGATCTGTAGAACCCATAAGTCCTAGGTTATGAGGGGCCATCTTTGGGTAAAAAGAGTGAGCTTTCCACTGACTGGAGGGTTTACTACTGTGTTTTATTGATAGAGTGGCTATGCTCTGTCCCTGGTTTTGGCTGAGGAGCTGGTTGGGCCTTTTGAAGCCTCTCTCAACACTGCTATTGGCAAGGAGCCAGTTTGGACTGGGAAGCTTGGGGCCCAGGAAAGTACCTACACCTATGAGAGTAACAGGTCTTTTTCTTTCCCCCTCCTTGATACCTCCTGAGATAGGAAACCGGCTCAGACATGCGCCTTGAGAGATTACAAAGGGTTGTGTGCTGCTTTTCTATGAAGCCAGCCTTCTCTTCAACTTGTTCTCCGAAGAGAGTTTCTCCACAGCACAGCACAGCACATTAGCAAGCTTACTCTGCACTGATTGTTTCAGGTCTGAATGACTGGAGCGAGGTGAGTCTCCAGGAGCCAATATCTATGACAGAAGCTCCCAGTGCTGTTTCAAAGATATCATAAGTCACCTAGACCATGAACTTTGAGCAATCCTTGCCATGAGCCACTAGGGAATGATACTGATCCAATTTCTCTGGAGGGAGAAACAGACAGCTTGGCAAGGTTGCACATGATGTTCTTCAAGAATATGCCCATGTAGAGCTGGTAAGAGGCCATGAGGGCTATGAGCATGGAACTCTGGAAATACCTTCTCCCCAAAAAGTCCAATGTCTAAGTCTCCCTCTCCAGGGATGCCAAGGAATGATTTTTGATGCTCTTAGACCTCTTTAGGATGGATTTGACCATCAAGGAATGGTGAGGACGCTGAGACTTCTCAAATCTGGGAACCTTCAGAACTCAATACATAGAGTAATGCCTTCTACTAACTGGAGGCAGAGTGAGGGGGCTTTCCCACATTCTCATCTGCACTCTCTAGGATGCTGTACATGGGCACTGTCACCACCTCCTTAGGGACCATGGAGTACTGTAGGCTCTCCAACTCTTCTGCCCTGAGTTCATCTTCAATCTCTAAAGAAAATGGTATGGTCTTTGCCATAGACCTCACAAAATCCTGGAAGGTCATGTCCTCAAGAGGGGACTTGCACCACTCATGAGTGGAGAAGGGTCTGACAGGAACTCAGGAAACCTGTCCTCCAAATGGTCCTTTGATTCCACATCCATCACCCAGCCTTCTGACTCAGACTCAGAGAGGAAATCAAAATACTTCTGAGTCTCTTCCTGGATCTCTCTCCTGGTCCGAGAGGAGCTCCTCCAGGAGCAATGATGGCACTGATGCTCTTCTAGATTTTGAGGGTGCATCAGACCTCTGGACACTAGAGAGGGATATCAGTCTGGCAGGCTGAAAGCTGTGGGCCTGCAACAACTTTGCTCGATGTACCCAGTATCTCTACAGAGGTATTGGCGGCTTGGTCTCAGTAGGTTGGTGATGTCTCTCTGATGTTCTGCAGGATGAGCTCTCCTCCCTTCAGGGCAGCTTAAAGGGGTGCTCTCGCAGACCCTCATTGCTCTTGATGCCCTGTCTTGATGGGCTACGATGCCAATGTATCAGAGTCTTCACCCAGTGCTTGGTTCGATCACCCTTCGGCATTGATGAAGCCGAAATTGAATCCTTCCTTGTTTTCGGGTGGAGATTGATCAATGGCCAACACTCTGGGGCACTACAGGTGCTCGGCTCCATGTGGTCTTGAGAACTCCTTGATGTTGATGTGCCTCCAGCGTCTAATGCAGTCTTTGACACCATTGAGAAGGATCAGACTTGTGAATGCCAAAAAGCATTTTGCACTGCTTCTCTCATCATTTGAGGCTGCCTCTTGTCATCTGCAAACACAATTAGGTACAAGGCACTTAAGGCATCAACTATGTGTATCCAGGGCAGATATGGTTTTAGCACACTGGGTACAGTTTTTGAACCCGTTGGCAGGTTTCTGGGACATGTCATCCAGGAAAATAGCTGCAGCAAAATCAAATAGCATGATATTGAAAGCAAGGCCTGACTGGGAGCACTGGCACCTAAGTGGACAGAGGTGCTGCATAAAAAGAATTAAAATTTGATGATCAAAGGAGAAAGAGACTTTAAAAGGGAAAAGAGAACCACAACAGTAGGCGAAAGGCAAAAATTCTAAGTGCAGAAAACCCACTCGGGGCAAAGGAAAGTTTACCAAGTGGAGAACGTCAGGAAGATGTCCATGAGACTTCACGGAAAGCTAAAGACTGATTCAAGATGACACCGCAGCGGCAGGTGGAAAGGAGGTGCACAGGCGTGGTGGAGTCTCCAAAAAGCTTCCAGTAGAAGCTGGGGAGCATTCCCACGCAGGGGGCTCTGTCAGGGCATCATTCATATGTGAAGATTCATTCCTGCTTGTGCATGGAGAACATAAATTACTTAGTCATGGTGGGTGTAATTTTATAAAACAAAAGACAAATATAAAATCCCCCCCCCCCCAAAAAATAGTGCTATATTACTTCAATGAATAATATATTTTTGTCAGACCAAGATAAATATGTTAACATCAACATCCACAATTAGATCTATTTTAATGTATATATACTAATTTATTCTTCATAGTGAAAAAGTTAAAGCAAAAATGTTCTCATCAGCTCTCAACCATCAATCATCCATCTGGCATAATGCCATGTTTTGAGCCTCATAACAAATCAAATGCAAGGTTCTGCATCAGGGATTAAAAATACTTAGCGTTACTGTAGAACACTTCTAACTTTAGCAGCCAAATAGCTTTTTCCTACATCATTTTATTCATTTATCACTTCCATAAAGATGGCTGCTAAATTACTACACAGTCATTCCTTATTAGTAATGTTGTTGTTGTTAAGTGCCGTCAAGTCTGTGCCGACTCATGGCGACCCTCTGAATAGTTGTCCTAAACTGTGTTTGGTCTTCAGTCAGGTGACTAATTGTTGATAGGGTGGTATCCATAGCTGCTGTTATTGTAATCGATCCATCGCATTGCTGGCCTTCCACTTCATAGTATTCTCCGCCAGCATCACAATTCGAAAGCATCGATTTTCTCCATGTTTTTCTTTTTCACTATCCAACTTTCACATCCATATGATACTATTGAAAATACTGTCTGATATTATGCTTATGGGTGGGAAAATATGAGCAAACAAACTTAATAAAAATAATCCTGGCTGCAGCATTTTGAATAATCCGCAAGGCCTGAAGGTAGGCTTTTGGCACTCTTTTACAGGTTATACTACAATAATCAACACCAAGGACTGAAAAACTGTCTGGAAGTCACAAAAATCCTGAAAAGGATGGACTCTACATAGTACATGTATTCTGTAAAATGCAGCCTGCTACACTCTTAGGTCCCCTTTTACTAAAGCCTGTTAGCCAGTTAACATGCATTTTAATGCACACCAGTCAGTCGGGAACATGAATGCTCGAGCATGTCCTCTACTGCACTCTAAAACACATGTTAATCAGAGATAATGGGATGGGGTAGGGATTGGATGGAGTGGGGTGTGGAATGTGCATTACGGCTGGCACCAGGGCAATTGCAACATGCTCAGAGGCAATGTGGATCTTAAAGCAAGTTCACCCATCAGAGTCATTAAGTGAACCTGCCTTGGATTGCACATTAGATTGGTCCATTATGCTTTAGCTGCCAGGAACATACCGGTCACATCCCCCAACAGCTAACGCGGAAACTTTGCAATTGACATGTGTTTGTTTAGTGTTTTAATTGCAAAACCTTAGTAGACGTTAGTCAAAGGGGCCCTTAATCTGCAACTGCATACTTAACAGTGTATCCAACATTACACCCAAATAGCATATTTCAGAAAGTACTGAGATTACAGCATCTTTCATTTGAACAGTTGCCAGGGGGACTATTTTACATCTCAACACATAATTAAAGCCTCAGTCTTATGCTTGTTTCTTTATCTAGAGCATATAGCACTCAACTTTTTTATGGCTCTGCTGAAGGGAGTTGTGGAAAAAATACAGCAAGGGAGGTGTGCTGGAACGCTATCTGGTGTATAAACAAATAGTATTCTGAGCAGAATTTATTTGTGCAGAAGAATATGGCCGTTTATGCACCAGATACCTGTCTAGCACACATATACAAGTGCCCAACAGCTTTTTTTTTTATGCACAAGATATAGATGTTGATAAAAATCTGTGTGCATATGAACCTGGCATGCTCTCCTTGTTTAGTGCAATCTTTTTGCACACAATTTAGTTACATGCTGTTTGTTTACAGCACTGGAGAGCAAATCTTTCTGCATTGTCCTGTTAGCGTGGGCGTTGAAGTTCTGGATTTTTCTTCCACACAGTGGGTAGAACGGACCCCTGGGTAGTGGGTAGTTTATTATTTCTGATTATTTTGTTTTGTTGAAGTTAGCATAATAAATCCTTTTAGAAGATTTAAAACATCTATAAAATAAGGAGGTTTCAAGACCTCTCAAATATGGAAGAGTGTTGTTTCATGTCCGTTCAGCAGCATGGTAAAAACTGCTGCGTATGGCAAGGGCTATACATGCTCCGAACTTTACGTTCAGTTCTGAGCTCTGGGCGAGCTGTTCTGTCCCAGAGACATTTATTTATTTATTTTATTTTATTTTATTTATATTTCTTATATACCGCACTATTTGCAATCAGCGCGGTTCACATGGAACAGAAACATCCGACAACTTAAATATGTCTGGCCATTACATTAAACAGGAAATGCAACTTGGAAAAAGGGTACACTATATACATATGAGGTGTACTGAGAAAGGATAATGTTTGGTGTTTACATTGTAGGGGATGCCTGTTGTGAGGGCTTGCCTAGTTGACTACTATTATTGTTGAGGTGCTCGTTATTCGAGTGGGACTGCGGATCGGAGATGTCAGTGAGATATTTGGTGAAGAGGAAATGTTTAAGGGCCTTTCTAAATTGGCTCAAGTTGGGGATTGCTCTGATATGTGCTGGTAAGGTATTCCATAGACTTGGGGCACAGAGTTGGAAGGCTCTGTTAGCTGTTGTTTTGGTGCATTTAGTTGCTTCTTTTGGAATTACTAGCATGTTGGACTCTGCAGATCTTCTTGGCCTGTTAGGTGCAAGTGGTTGGATGAGGTCAGATAGAGAGGAGGAGGAGAGCTCATTGCCAGCTTTGAAAGTCATGAGCAAGGTCTTAAAACAAATCCTGGCTTGAATGGGGAGCCAGTGTAACTGCTTCAGGAATGGTGTCACATGGTCTCTCCTGGATGCGCCAAAGAGTACTCACACTGCACTGTTCATAGCAAGTTGAAGGGGATGCAGGGTGGACCGGGGGAGCCCTTGTAGTATGGAGTTTGAATAATCGAAATGGGGAATAATCAGGGCTTGGTAAATGGTGCGGAAATCATCTGGTTCGAGTAACGGGCGTAGGTGTCTGAGGGATCTGATTTTAAAGTAGATCGCCCTTACGGTATTGGCTACATGTTTCTTCATGTCGAGATTTTAGTCTAGCGTCACTCCGAGGTAACGTATAGCAGGTTTAACTTGTAGTTCGGCATCATTTACCTTAACGCAGCTGGGTGGTATGAAATTTGGGTTCCTTGAGATGAAAAGACATGTGATTACATCACCCACTTGTGTGCCAGATTCAATCCTGCTTGTCAACAGAAAACACTATGCTCCAATTTCAGGTACTCCCAAGCTAATCAAACCAGGAAACTGACTAGATTTTTCTCTCTACCCAATGATGCTCTGGTGCTCTGTAAATGTTGATTTTGTGGTTCCTCAAAGTGCACTTGCTACCCTAAATCAGCAAGATGCGCTGCATAGGAAAACCACTTGGCCTTTGTCTGAAATGGTCTGTGTTTCAGAGGTCAGATGAGTAAATTCTTAACCAGAGCAGTCTGAGCTCTCACCATTGGCGCACAGTCACCTCATAGGGTGTCAAATTTTGAAGGCACCAAAAAGGAGCTTGCTCTAGTTTACTTAGGGCTACATTCATGTGCTCCTTAAAAGAGAGGGGTGGGGGTACTTTAGTACTAGGCCTCCCTCTGCTCTTCTGGTTTTCCAGTCTTTTGAATTTCTGACATCACCTTTACCCAGCTCACTGGGATCTGCAGTCTACTCTTGCCCGTGGGCAGGACCATACCAAGCTAGCAATGGGCCCTGTGCAACTGGTGAACCTAGTGCCCCCTCACGTTTGTAGAGCTATCTGGAAGCCCAGTGATATTAGCACCACTTCTGTTCTTGTGCCCTATGCAGCTGCACCTCTCACACAGCCCTTGGTATGGCCCTGCCCGTGGACACTAAAGTCTTAAATCCTATCTGTATCTTTATCCCTTTCCTAGATTTACCCTAGTCCCCAGTTGTTTTGTTGTCTGTCTGTCTTGATTAGATTGTAAACTCTGATGAGCAGGAACTGTATCTTACATGTATATTTACAGTACTGCATAGGGTCAACAGTACCATTAGGTGAACTAGGCTGTCACCTAGAACACCGGCTCGTCAGGAGCACTTATTGCCACCACCATTGCCTCTCTCAGAACCTGCAGTGGTGGCAAAGTCCTGCGACACTTACCTTACAATTTTGGGCCCAACCAGCCGCCCAATGTCAACCTCCTGTTTGCCCCATTTCCTTGTGCCAGCCCTGGTGCTGCTTAGCCTCCTAATGCTTTAAAAATAAGTAGTAGTAGTAATAGTAACAAATACCTGCCCGCCGTGGGCAGCTTCTGTGTAACTGCTTAAATTCCACACCGACATCACTGCAATTTGCATTTATCTCAGAAGAAAGTCCAGTTCCTAAAATAAATCCAGTCTACTGGAAAACATGCAAGTCCCTGTCTCAACCAACTAATGTCTTGATGTTCAAAATCTAGATACCAGAAACTTCCACTTGAAAATGGGATCATCAGTATACCTCCCCAGGATTAGAGGTCTCTTACTCCTCAACCATGGATCAGAGAGAGATGGTGTAAAAGCAACTAAATTCACAGTGATACTAACCAAATGTGATTTCACCTTAATGGAAAGACAAAGATCCTGACAACTGGCAAAATCAATAAGTTCATCATTGATGGAGAAGAAATTGAAATAGTGGACAACTTTAACATACTTGGATCAACTATCAAAGAAGCAACAAGCAGTCAAGAAATCAGATGACACATTGCTCTGGGAAGAATGGCTATGAAGGACCTAGAAAACATTCAAGATCAGAGATGTCTCTTTCCATACAAAGATTTGGCTTGTTCAAGCCCCATACTTCAACAACATCATTTGGAAGTGAAAGTTGGACAGTGAAAAAGATAGACAGAAAGAAAATTGATGCTTTTGAAATATGGTGCTGGCAATGAATACTGTGTATACCATGGGACTACGCGAAGAACAAATCAGTCAGTACTAGAGGAAATCAAACCTGCTTTCTTTAGAAGCTCAGATGACAAGACTTTCATACTTTGGACACATCATGTGAAAAAGATCATTAGAGAAAGACATCATGCTTGGCAAGGTAGAAGGTCAACGCAAAAGAGGAAGGCCGGCAATGAGATGGATTGATACAATGACAGCAGCTATGGATGCCAGTCTGTCAACGATGAGCCACCTGACTAAAGACCAAACACAGTTTAGAACTACTATCCAGAGAGTTGCCATGAGTAGACACAGACTCGACAGCACTTAACAACTAACCAAGAAATGGACCTGGGTCAACAGAAATTGACAAGACTGCATAGTGTCAGGTTCCCACCTACAAAGTGCTCATATGTACTTATAGTAAAGAGAGTTGTGTGCAGACCAGGAAATTAAACTAATGTAGAAATTCTGCATTAGGCCACGCCTATATGGTGCAATGTTCTGGACCCCATACTTCAAACACTGAGAACTTCAAGGCCTCATGCAGAAACATCTTTCAACACAGAGGGTTACAATTTCTATTTCCATTCACAGGATGCACTTGCATCAAAAATTGTTTGCAGGTGTTTATGCAGTTTCAAAGACGACAGATCTTACCCACATACTAAAGCACCAGGAAACAGAAAAATTCAATAAAATAAACCAATTGCAAAAAAAAAAATAGGGGGAAGGAAATTAATATAATTCTAATAATAGTGAAACATGCTATTTTTAGTGCAGCTTTCCATTAGCCATAACAAGGATTTGTATATTCTGATACTAGCACCATACAGGGCAACATAGTCCCATACACTTCACCATATGAAGATCACTGACCCCATCAGCCTAGAGAGCCAAACTCAGACCTCCTGTGCCTGAAAAGTAAATCACTTTTTTGTAGAGGTGCTTGACACTGAAATCAATCAGCTGCTAACTGTGTTAATCCCCTTGGCTGGGACATTCAGCAGCACTAACATGGTTAGTGCCGCTGAATATCTATGGTTAGCATCAGGGCGTTTTACGAGCAGCACCCAGCAATGACCAGGCAGCAGCGATATTGAACCACTGCCCAGTTATCACAACACCGCGAAAGTCAGGCGCAGGAAAGACTAGCCTACCTTTCTCCACTGAAGCTAACCAGGCAAGGGCTAAATATCACCACACTCCCGTTAGCTTCATGGCAATCAAGGCAATCTGGATATGGCCCCGAAACTGACTATCCAGTCTAAAGTTCAGCGGCAGTGGAATATCAGCCCCAGTAAAACTACCTAGTGGTCTCTCTACACCAAAGAAAAAAAATCATTAAAAGTGATTTGTTCCATACTGTAGTATAGACAATAACCACGACACTCTGGGAATATGATGATTTAATATACAAATTAGTAAACAAGGGAAATTTGGGCTTATTAATGCCACTGACTTACATCATCCTAAACCTACTGAACGGAAGCAATTTATTTTAGTGTTGTGTGCAAAACTGCTGCTTCAAAGACGCAGATACTACAGCAAGCCGCAATGTACTCCATCAGTCTCATTAGCAGAAATTAATGTCTCCTCTTTCATGCCATTTCATTTCAGTGCAATTAGCATGGTCTTCCAAACCATGCACCATGGGGCAGCCGTTTCCACTCCCATGCAGACTTCCTGTTTGTATCAGAAGGAATGGAAACATGCACAGCACACAGAACTGGATGTTTCGGTAAATGCAGCATTGTTGTTTAAAGTTATTGCTGCTGCTGCAAGTCCTGGAGAGGTGCACCTTCAGATCATTTGCGCTCTAGGCAAACACCTAGTTCACCTAATAAGAGCACCAGGCATCATATAGACTCAAAAGTGCCAAAGACAGATTTGTGGAAAGTGACATTGAAAAAGCAAAAATGCTAAACAAATTCTTCTGTACTCATGAAAAAGAATCCTGGAGGGTGACCATAATTGACAAATATAGAAATGGGAATGGAGAAGAAACCACACCATTCACAGATGATGTTTTTGAATAGCTCACAAAACTGAAAGTAGACAAGGCCATGGGTCCAAATGGGATACATCCCAGGATACTGAAAGAGCTCACAGAGGTTCTGGCAGGGCCTTTAAAGGATGTTTTTAATAGATCCTTGGAAACAGGAGAGGTTCAACAGGACTGGAGAAGGGCTGATGTGGTACCTTCTTCACAAAAATGTTAATAGGGAAGAGGTGACAAACTATAGGCCGGTAAGTCTTACCTTTGTGGTGTGAAAAGTAATGCGAGACGCTCTTGAAAAAAAGAATAGTGGACTTTATGGAAACCAATGGATTGAATGATCCGGAGGCAACTTAGTCATAGCGCTGCATATGACTTGTAGCGCTATACAGATGATCAGTAGTAGTAGGTACCAGGGAAGATCATGCCAAACAAATTTGATTGAGTTCTTTGACTGAGGGACCAGAGAACTAGATCAAGGGCATGTGATGGATGCGATCTACCTAGATTTCAGCAAAGCCTTTGATACTGTTCCTCATAGGAGGCTTATCAATAAGCTGAACAGCCTGGGGACAGGTCTCAAGGTGATGAACTGGATCAGCAATTGGTTCACTGACAGACAACAGGTGATGGTGGTAATCGTAACTCACTCAGAAGAAAAGAAAAAAGTGTGTAGTGGCATGCCTCAGAGATCAATCCTGGGACCAATACTGTTCAATGTATTTGTAAGTGATATTGTGGAAGGATTGAACGGAAAAGTCTGCCTTTTTGCAGATGACACGAAAATTTGTAGCAGAGTAGACATTTCTGAGGGAGTAGGCAACATGAGAAAGATCTACAAAGACTGAAAGAATGATCTAATGCTTAGCAGTTAAGATTTAAGGAGAAGACATGCAGAGTCATGCACTTGGGATGCAGAAAGCCAAAGGAATTATATGTGATAGGGGGCAAGAAGTTTGTATGCACAGAGCAGGAGAGGGACCTCAGAGTGCTAGTGTCCAAGGATCTCACGGTGGAGAAACAAGGTAACAGAGCGGTAGTCAAAGCCAGAGGGTAGCTGGGCTGCATATAGAGGAATAACCAGCAGAAAGGAGGAGGTATTAATGCCCCTTAACAAGTCATTCGTGAGGCCTCATTTGGAGTACTGTGTTTAGTTTTGGAGACCGTATCTCACAAAGGAAATAAAAAGACTTGAAACAGTTCAGATGAAGGCGACCAAAATGATTTGGAGCCTGCGCCAGAAGACATGAGAAGAGACCTGAAGACCTAAATATGTATACTCTGGAGGGGAGGAGGGATATGGAAGATATGATACAAACTTTTAAATACTTAAAAAGGTATTAATGAACAAATAACTCTTTTTCAAAGAAGGGGACGCTGTAAATCTAGAGGGCATACGATGTAACTGCAAGGCAGTAAACTTAAAAAGCAACATCAGGAAATACTTTTTCACTGAAAGAGTAGTGTATGCTTCAAATGCCCTCCTGATGGAAGTGCTGGGGGCAAATACAGTGACCGAATTGAATATGGCATGGGACAGACACAGTTGATCCCTTTATAGCAAGAGGATGAAATCAAAGCAAGCTTAAATATCTTTTATACTTCAATAGAGGGGGGCTGACCTGCATGGAGCAGCAGGTACAACCCTAAACACAGGCATAGATGGGGGGTAACCTGGATGAAGCAGCAGTTAAAGCCATCTAGGCACCTGACTGGGCTGACTGCCATACTGGTCTTTATCTGCCGTCATATACTGTGTTACTCTTTCTCCCAAGTTTTATTGGGTTATTACAGTAAACTAGAAATACACACTGTGCGCTTTGTAAACCTGGTGCCCTCCACCCAGCTACATGCAGAAACTCTTATCAGGCTTGCTAGAAGCCCCAGCGATGACATTGGCATCCATTTCATATTTGCATAGTGTGGCCACATCACTCGCACACCACCACCTACAGTAAAATAAGCAAATTACACTGTTCAGTGACTTTTTACCGATCAGGATGAAACTCTGTACCTCTGACATTTCCAAACTCTGATGCCTGGTTAGAAACATAGAAAAATTATGACAGAAAAAGACCACATGGCCTATCTAGTCTGTCCTTCCATATCAACAACTACAACAGTCCCCTTTTTCCCTTTAGAGATCCTCTGTGTTTGTCTCATGCTTCTTTGAATTCAGATACAGTCCTCATCTCTACCACCTCCATTGGGAGACTATTCCACAGATACACCACTCTTTCCGTAAAGAAATATTTCCACATATCACTCCTGAATCTATCCCCTTTCACCCTCATCCCATGTCCCCTCATAGCAGAACTTGCTTTTAATCGAAAGAGGCTCTCCCCCTGTGCATTTATGCCACAGAGGTATTTAAACGTCTCAATCATATCACCTCTATCCCGCCTTTCCTCTAAGGTGTACATATTAAGATCCTTAAGTCAGTCCTCATATGCTTTATAATGAAGTCCACTAACCATTTTAGTAGCCACCCTCTGTACTGACTCCATCCTGTTTATATCCTTTTGAAGGTGCAGTCTCCAGCATTACACACAATACTCCAAATGAGGTTGCACCAAAGACTTATACAGAGGCACTATCACCTCCTTTTTTCTGCTAGCCATTCCTCTCCGTATGCACCCAAGCACCCTTCTAGCTTTTGCTGTCACCTTTTCTACCTGTTTAGCTACTTTAAGATCATCAGACACAATCAAGCCTAGGTTCCACTCTTCTTTAATGGACAAAAGTACTTCACCCCCTATACTATATTGCTCCCTTGGATTGATGCAGCCCAAATGCATGACCTTGCATTTTTTAATATTAAATCCCAGCTGCCAAATTCTAGACCATTCTTCAAGCTTAGCTAGATCTCTCCTCATGTTATCTACACCTTCCTGGGTGTCTACTCGATTGCAGATTTTGGTATCATCGGCAAAAGAGGCAAACCTTACCCAACAGCCGTTCCGCTATATTACTAACAAAGATGTTGAAAAGAATCGGACCAAAGACAGATCCTTGGGGCACACCAATGGTAACTTCCTTCTCCTCAGAGTAAGCTCCATTTACCTGTACTCTTTGTTGCCTCCCTCTCAACCAATTTCTAACCCAAGAAGTAACTTCAGGGTCCATTCCTAGGGTGCTCAGTTTGTTTATAAGTCGCCTCTGAGGAACGGTGTCAAAGGCTTTACTGAAATCTAAATACACCACATCTAGGGCTCTCCCTCGGTCCAACTCCCGTGTCACCCAGTCAAAGAAATCAATCAGATTTGTCTGACAAGACCTGCCACTAGTAAATCCATGCTGCCCCGGATACTGTAATCCGCTGGACTCCAGAAACCTCACTATTTTCTCTTTCAGCAGCGTTTCCAATAATTTATTCACCACTGAAGTCAAACTAACCGGCCTGTAGTTTTCAACCACATCCTTACTTCCACTTTTGTGTAAAGGCACCACATGAGCCTCTCTCCAGTCCTTTGGCACCACTCCCGACTCCAACAAGGCATTGAAAAGGTCAGTTAGTGGAGTTGCTAGAACGTTCCCAAGTTCCCTCAGTTTTCTCAGGTGTATCCCATCCGGTCCCATCGTTTTGTCTACTTTTAAGTTTAGCTAGTTTCTCACAAATACAGTCTTCTGAAAATTCTTCAAGATGCCCCTTGTTTCTGTTCCTGTTTGTGGGTGTTTTCTGAGGTCCTGTTCCTGGTTCTTCATCTGTAAACACAGAACAGAAATATTTATTAAGCAATTCTGCTTTATCCTCATCGGCTTCTATATATTGTTCCCCTTCACTCTTGAGTCTGACAATACTACTTTTGCCCTTCCTCTTCTCACTAACATATCTGAAAAATGTCTTATCCTCCCATTTTATTGCATTGGCTATTTCCTCCTCTTTTTGAATCTTTGCTTTCCTGACTACCTTGCTAGCTTCTCTAAGTTTTTCCAAATATAGATGCCTGTCTTCCCCTCTCTGTGATCTCTTGTATTTCATGAGGGCTTCCCTCTTTTTCTTCACCTTTTCAGCTACTTCTTTCGAAAGCCATAGCGGTCTCCTTTTTCTTGTACCTTTTATTTACCATTTTAACAATAAGGTTGTTTGCCCTTAAAATATCCCTTTCAGTTTTGCCCACTGTTTTTCTACATCCCTCATCTGTTCCCATCCCGCTAATGACTCCCTGAGGTATTGGCCCATCTTGACAAAGTTAGTTTTCTTAAAGTCTAAGACCCTCACTTTTGAATGGATTCTAACAGTCCTAGTCCTAATACTGAACCACACCATCTAGTGATCTCCCACTATAACATAAGAAACACTTTTACCATTGGTAAGCACTAAGTCCAGTATGGCCCCTTAACGTGGGGTCTTGCCTGAATAGTTCTCCCTGTAGAGAATCCAGGATCTCCTTACTTCTAGATACTGCAGCAGGAATGTGCCAATCAACATCTGTCATATTGAAATCCCCTCAGTAGCACTTCCCCATTCCTAGCAATGCTGTGTATGTCTTCAATTAACTCTTTCCACCTCTTCCTCTTGTGAGGGGGGTCTGTATATTTAATGCAAATAGATCTCTCTTTCCCTCTTTCTAGTTTAACCCACAATGCCTCCTCTCTCCCTTTTAAGCTCTGTAATTCCAAAACTTTAATATTATTTTTTACATATAGTGCCACTCCTCCATCCCTTCTTCCTACCCTGTCATTTTTGAATAAAATATAGCCTGGTATAGTTACATCCCAGTCATGGTTTTCTGTGAACCATGTTTCTGTAACTGTCACAAAATCCAAGTCAGCCACTCCCACCAAAGCTTCAACATCAGGGATCTTATTTACCATGCTTCGGGCATTTACACACATTGCTTTCCATATGTTACCCCTTTTATCAATTTCCATAAAAGTATTTAATGTTTCACTTACCTGGGGGCTTTCTTCACCCATCCCCAACAAATCTAGTTTAAAGCCCTCTTCAGTAGTTTATCCAGTCTACTACTGAAGACGCATCGACTTTTCTTGGACAGATGGACGCCATCTCTGCTCTGCAATCCTTGGAACAGCATCCCATGGTCCAGGAGAGCAAAACGCTCTCTATGACACCATCCACGCAGCCATGCATTCATCTCCAGGATGCAAGCCTCTCTGCCTTGGCCTTTATCCTCAACAGGGAGGATCGAAGAGAATACCACCTGTGCACCTATCTGCTTCACACTCTGTCCCAGAGTCATGAAGTCACTTTTGATACGCTCAGAGGGATACCTGGCAGTATCATTTGTTCCAACATGGATTAGAAACATTGGGTAATAGTCGGTGGGCTCGATGAGTCTCAGCAAACTCTGTAACATCTTGGATTTTGACAACTGGCAGACAGCAGACCTCTCTGGACATCAAGTCTGGTCGGCAGATAGATGCCTCAATACCTCTCAGAAAAGAGTCACCAACCACCACTACCCTTCGCTTCCTTGTGGTCACTGATTCTGCAACTTTGGGGTACTTGAGCTCTGGTTCTTCCCTTTCCAGGGATGCTTTCACCTCCTCCACTTCCAGGGCTGCATAATGATGATGTCGGCGTCGCAGGCTGTGAGTGAGAGCTGTGCCAAATATATTCCTGCCTGGCTTGAATTGTGATGAGATAAGATTATGGTCAAGTCTGTTTGGAAGGTCTGAGATGTGATGGTATGATATTCTGTCTCTCTGGATGTTATAATGAGCCTTTCCTCTTGTCTCTTCTATTTCTTTGACTATCACTGTATCTCTTACTCTGTCCTATTTTATCAATGGCATTCTTTTCATATTTTCAGTATTTTTGTATGTAATTTTGTAAACCACTCTGATGCTTTGGCCTGAGCGGTATATCAAATGTAATAAACATAAATGGTTCTTCAATTCAAGGGCTGGAGAAGTTGGATTGGTGATTCTGCAGGCCCTGGTGACGTGTGACCAACCTTCATCATTCTGTAGGCACCCATCTTCTCCTCTGCTGAAGAGCTTGGTTGTTGCAAGAAGCATCTCATCAATGTACTTCTCACTGTCTTGAATGCTCCTCAGCCTCACCACCTCCTCTCCAAGTTCCTCCACTTGTTTCCTGAGATCTTCAGCATGCAGGCATCCTGCACATGGAACCGGTCCTTCAACTGGCATTGGGACCTCTGTCTGAACAGGGGCAGAAGCTGTAACGGGGTCAACAGCTTTAGCGATACGATTTTTCCCCAGCCATTGTTCTGTTTGTGGAGCTTAGGTATCTGGTAAAGCAAAAGGGAGAGATCTACCAAAGTACCCGCCAGTTCCCAGCTGTCATTTCAGAGAAAAAGCAGTTAAATCTCTTTAATTATATTCAAAATGTGCTGTTCGAAGTCCCTGTGTTTTGTTAATTGGGGAGGTGCCCTATAAAGCAAGACTGTTCACTAGGGGTGGGTGGGTGGGATGGAGGGGTAGGGAGAGAACTAACACCTGATTAGGTGTCAGTAGCTACAAAGAGCTGAGAAAGTTACTAAAGCAGAGTTTTAAACCTACCCCACTAAAGAAAATACATCTTCTTTTAAACTAAAACACCAAAAAGAATGTAACTTTGTTTTAAAAATGTACCAAAACCCTTTTAAGAGCTCCCAGTCAGAGAGCTAGCAATTTAAAAAAACACAAATTCTTATCTTTGTTTGAAATGTATAGCCCCTGTTAGGAATGCCTCAACAGTGCTTGACTCTGAAGCCTTTTTTTGCAGGCCTCAGCTGCTCTCAGTTCTTTCACAGGCTAAACAGGCAACTAACTCTTGATTAGATGTCAGTAGCTCCAAAGAGCTGAGAAAGTTACTAAAACAGAGTTTTAAACCTACCCCACTAAAGAAAATATTTCTCCTTTTAAACTAAAACACCCAAAAGAATGTAACTTTTAAAAATGTACCAAAACCCTTTTAAGAGCATCCAGTTTAAGAGCAAGCTCTGCATGTGTGTACATAATTTATCAACCCTAGGCTATGACCACTGCTCCTATTACAAGGTTCATATCTTCTATGACATTAAGAAAGTCCAATTCAAGAATGAAGAAAATATTTATGACTCTTAAGAGCATCATTAATAAGAATAAAAGTAAACATTAAATTGGCCTTTTTTGCTCCAAGAATCTAGGTAATACAGTTGTTAGAACCAACCCCCCCCCCCCCCCAAACAATCTAAATGTTCATGTGGATATAATTAGGACTTCCAATTTTAGATTTTAACAAGAAAACACAGATAAAATATCCATTGAGGCAAAAAAATTCTACATAAGGGTTTACTAGATAAAACACCAGAAAAACTTCTCGTATTTTACACTTATTTTTTCTTTTTTTACACCGTTGACCTCTACATGCCACAAACGTACACACTTGATTCCACTGAAAAAGGTATCCAATAGTAGCACTGTGGCACGAAAACACCAATAAAACATAGTTACTTATCTATAACAGGTGTTCTCCAGGAACAGCAGGAATCAGTCCTCACATATGGGTGACATCTGCACCAACAGAGCCCATGTGGTAATCTCTCCCCAGCTTTCCATGAAAGCCTTTGGGAGATCGACCACGCATGTGTGGTCACCTTCCTGCTCAAGGGAGCCATTTTCCATCAGTTTAATGACATAGTTTAATAAGGCCCAAAAAGAAAACAACTCCACGGGGAGGAGGGAGGGTTATGAGGACTGATTCCTGCTGTTCCTGGAGAGTACGCTTTCTCTGGGAACAAGCAAGAAGTCAGTCCTCACATATAGGAATCCCCAGCTAAAGGCCACCAAAAGATCTGTTAAAAGCCACAAGCGACTCAAAAATCGAACCATGAATGGCAGCTGAGACGCTGATGAGCCCCAAGCATCGGCGTGCAACCCCAGCATCTGCAAAGGAATTGACTCTCCGATAGTCAGGACATACAGAAGGGCTGGAGAGAAGGCGTTACATTAGTTCCCAAAGAGGTGCCGAAGAACGGCCTGGTCAAAGGTGCTATCATGCCGGGAGGCTTCCTCAAGGCAGTAACGAGCTGCGACAGTATGGACAGAGGACCAGGTAGCTGCTCAACAAATTTCCAGCAGGGAGATGAAGCATAGGTTAGCCATGGAGGCTGCCATAACCTGAATGTTATAGGCCATCACATGACACTCCAGAGAAAGGCCAGATTGTCCATAGGCAAAGGTAATGCAGCCAGTCACCCAGGTGGAAAGGGTGTGCTTAGAGACCACCATGTCCAGTCTGTTGGAGTCATAAGAAACAAATAGTTGATTGGATGAAGGCTCATTGCCACTCCTCTCAAGTTAGAAAGCCAAAGTTTGTTTACAATCCAAAGTATGAAGAGAGGCTTCCGCCCTAATCGAGTGTGGCCTTGGAAACAAGGTTGGAAGAACCACCACTTGGGCTGAAGTAGAAGGGAGAAACCAGCTAAGAAAGAAACCTGGGATGTGTGCGGAGAACCACCCTGTTCCTATGTACCTAGTGTAAGGGGCATGAGCCACCAACACTTGCAGTTCGCGTACCCTGCACACCGACGTGAGCGCTACCGGAAGACAACCTTTCAGAAAAGATACTTGAGATGATAGGAAGCCATTAGTTCAAAAGGAGGGTCAATGAGCTTAATCTGAACCATGTTCAGGTCCCACGCTGCTGCTGGCAGGCAAATGAGAGGCTGTAAGAGCAAGAGGCCCCATATGAAGTGACTAATGAGAGGATGAATTGACAGTGAATGCCCATCTACAACATGATGGTAGACCACCAGAGCACTCAGGTGCATTCTGACAGAACTGGACTTTAATCCAGCCTAGGAGAGGTGCATAAGGTATTGCAGAATCACCTGAATGGGACAGGAGAACAGGTTGAAACCTCTATCTGCACACCAGACTGAAAATCTGTGCCATTTGAAAGTGTATGCTTGCCTGGTAGAATCCTTGTGGTTTGCGAAGAAGATGCCCTCAATGTCCCTGGGTTGAGAGGGACTTGAAATGGGGTATCTGAGACCTGTGAAAGAGTTAATATGGAGAATGGCTTAGAATTCACTAGCAGCCTGGAGAGATGGGTACCCAAAACCAAGGCCATGTTTAGTAGAACGGGACAGAATGTTCAGTACGATGTTTTTAACATAATAAAACAATTCACACATACAGAATTATGTATTACTCTCTTTCTCCCATTGCTTTGAGTGAAGGGATGAAGCCCAAGAACCCATGTTCTGTTGCTGGTGAGGGGTGAAGAAGGGTACATTCAAATGCTGCTGAGCAAGGGCTATCCTTTCAGCAGCCATGCTGTCAGAGTTAACGACTTGTTACTGGGATGCAGGAGGGTCCTGTCATTCTGAGATACCAGATCTGGGGATAAACCCAGAGGAATGGGTGGCATCAAAGGAAGACAGAGCAGCAGCAGTGGATGCCACGGTTGCCAGGCAGGGTCTTGACCACCAAGGGCATGGGCGGGTAAGCATACAGCAGGCCCTTGCCCAAGTGAAGGAGAAATGCATCGTCTGCGAGGCGGTCTCGGCAAGGAATCAGGGAGCAGAACCTTGGCAGCTGAGTGTTATGTGGGATGGCAAAGAGGTCCACCGCCAGGGTGCCCCACTTCTGGAAGATATCTCATGCCACTAGGGGACTGAGGGCCTACTCATGGGGCTGTAGCACCCTACTGAACCAGTCCATCAGGACATTTTCTTGCCCTGGGAGGTAGATGGCCAGTTTGAGAAATTTCATTCTGATCACCTCCCAGTAGAGGCGGTAGGACCTTGTGTTGCCCTCTTTGTCCATTCGAACCAGGACAACCTGATTTACCAGGTAGTGCTGGAAGACTTGCAGGGCATTCACAACTACTTGGAGCTTGAGGAAGTTGATTTGGAGCTGGCTCTCCTCCTGTGACCAGAGATCTTGGGACTGAAAACCGTTCCAATGGGCTCCCCAGCCAAGTTTGGAGGCATCCGTGGTGAGGACCTGCTGATGCAGGGGATCCTGAAAGGGAAGCCCCATTAGAAGATTGTGCGACTACTGCCACCAGGTGAGGAGTGGGGGAGCAGCAGAGTGACCCATACCCTATCCGACAGGTACCCCATCGCCTGCTCCCACTGAGTGCATAGAGTCCACTGAGCCCAACACACGTGGAGAAGGGCTGAGGGTGTGACATGGACCGTCAAGACCATGTGTCCTAGGAGGCAAAGCATCTGCTGAGCCAAGACAGTCAGAGAGGACTGGACCTCCTCTGCCAAGACAGAGAGATTCTGAGCCCTGTTGGGCAGAAGAAAGGCCCGGGCCCGAGTGGTATCGTGGAGAGCCCCGATGAACTCCAGGTGTTGGGCGGGTTGTGGGTGAGATTTAGGGTAATTTACCACAAAAACCAAGGTCTCCAGAAGCTGGCTGGTGCGACGCAAAGCCTGTTGGACCTCGCCCAGGAACCCTCCCTTTATCAGCCAATCATTCAGATAAGGGAAGACTAACTTGTCCTGCTGCTGCAGAAAGGTGACAACCACCACCAGGCTCTTTGTGAATACCCTGGGAGCAGATGACAGACAAATCTCCCTGGTGGAGGTAGGGTAGCAACGTTCCAATGGATACCATCTTGAACTTCTTCACTAAGAAGTGGTTGAGATCCCGTAGGTCCAGAATGGGTTGCAACCTGCCCATCTTCTTGGGAACCAGAAAGTAGTGGAAGTAGAACCCTGTGCCTCTGAGGTAATGGGACGAGCTCCACTGCACTGTCTGAGAAGAGAAGTGAGCTCCCATTGAAGGAGGTCCTGATAGGCGGGATCCAGAGGAAGTTCTGCTGGTAAGAATGAGGGTGCGTCTGGTGGAAATGAAGGAGATAGTCCTCCCTTTACCACCTAAGGTGCCCAGGTGTCTGGTAATGCTGGACCACCAGTGGGCAAAGAATGCGAGACATCCGTCTATGAGCTGTGGTTCCTGATCTCCTGTGGGAAGAGGTGCTATGCCCCAGGAGTCAACTGCCGCCCCCCCCCCCACCCCCACCCCCCCAGGCTGCAGCATAGGCACTGTTTGGGGTTTTGGGGCCTATGAGGGCCCTGCCCCTGGCCGGCTAACCCTGCAGAGAGCTTGATAGGACTGATGTTGTTCTGTAGGCTGCAAGAAGGTGACTGTATACAACAGAGAAAAATAAAAGAGCGAGAGAAACAAGAGAGTTTACCACAAAAATAGAATAACTTTTTCCAGGGTGCAGATACATCTGGTGGGCTCTGTGGAAAAACTAAGACTGAGGGGAAAATGGCTTCCTTGGCAAGAAGGTGACCGTGCAGGTGTAGTTGATCTCCCAAAGACTTTTCATGGAAAGCTGGGGAGAGAACTGCATGGGCTCAGTTGGTGCCAACATTACCCAAGTGTGAGGACTGACGTCCTGCTTGTTCATGGAGAAAAACAGATTTTTTTTGTATCCTCCAACACTACTTTATTAGCTGGGGAAAACACACACCTATATTTATAGTTTATAAACATTGAAGAATAGAAGCCATTACTGTAGCCTTTATTCTTTTTTAATGGGCGTATTATTTAAAAAACCTGTTAATTCAAGAAAGCATTGATTAATGAATTTATTGGAATCCTTTGTTAGTTAACTTCCATGTGTTGTTCCAGGCATGGAGAAGCAGCCTAGTGGTTAGAGAGGGCTGAGATCCCTCTGACACCAGGGCCAGCACTCCACTAGACAGTCGACTAGGGTGGCAGACACTGTTTGGCAGCATCACTACTCCAACCCCGCAAGGAAGAGGCAGCTGAACTGCTTCTTCAGTGCTATGACAGGCTTTAAAAATGCCCATGCACGTGTGTGCAGTTCTGGCCTGCTGCTTCTGCCCACCCTCCAAGAAAGTTGGATGGGGGGGGGGGCGTAGGAGCAGTAGTCCGTGAGCGCACATGCACACCGACACTTAAAGACCAGACGCAGCACTGAAGCGGCAGTTCAGTCACTGCTGCTTCAGCACAACAGGGGGGAGGATGGCAGCATGAAGGGTCTGTCTAGGGCAGCAGAAACCTTTGTGCCACCACTGACCAACACCGTCTCAGATACAAACTTGCAATATAAGCCCTCCTAGGACAGGGAAATACATTTAGGCTCAGTATCTAAAGCACAGTTACTCACCTGTAACAAGTGTTCTCCGGGGACAGAAGAAATCAGTCCTCACATATGGGTGATGTTGGCACCGACGGAGCCCGCATGGAAGCATATCCCCAGCTTTCAAAGAAAGCCTTTAGGAGATGTACCACGCATGTGTGGTCCCCTTCCCACCCAAGGGTGCCAACTTGCCTCAGTCTAATGTAAACCACTCTGATTCTATGATAGGGCGGTATATGACAAATAATGACCTAGCTAAGACTGCAAAAATTAAAATACGGTACAGAAGCAATTCCAAGGGGTGAAGGGAGGGTTGTGAGGACTGATTCCTGTTGTAAAAAGTATTCTCCAGGGACAAGTGAGTAACTACGCTTTCTCCAGGAACAAGCAGGAAGTCAGTCCTCACATATGGGACGCACCAGTTACAGGCTACCAAAAACCTGTACAAAATGCCACATCAGCCACAGAAGTAAGCCATGAGCTGTAGCAGTTGTGCCAATTGAGAGACTCTCGCAAGACCCAAGTGTCTGGCGGAGAACCAGCACTCTGGTAGCCTGAACACAGAAGGGTCAGAGGGCAGGAATTGCCTACACCCTGAAGAGATTACAGAGTATGGCCTGGCCGAATGTGTTTTCTTGTCGTGACTCTCTCTCCAGGCAGTAGTGAGCTGCAAAGGTATGTACTGAAGACTAGGTGGCAGCCTGTCATATTTCTGTCACAGGTATGGAATGAAGATTTGCCACGGAAATAGCCATAGCCCTGATGTGGTGCACCATGACTCGCTGGTCTAGTGAGACACCAGCCTGCTCATAGTACTACTATTACTACTGCTGAACATTTGTATAGTGCTACAAGGCGTTCACATAGGCGAGGGCAATGCAGTCCACCATCCAAGTAGACAGAGTTTGCTTAGTCACTGGGAGCCCTAGTTGACTGGAGTCATAGGAGACGAAAAGCTGAGGTGCCTTACAGTGAGGTGAGGCCCTCAGTCTGTTGCAGATAGAAGAACAGGGCCCTTTTACAATCCAAAGCATGGAGGATTGTCTGTCTTGCAAGTGTGAGGCCTCAGAAAGAAGGTGAGGAGCACCACCTCCTGATTGACGTGGAAAGGGAACACCACCTTTGGCAGAAATTTGGGGTGTGCGGAGAACCACCCTGTTCTTGTAGAACCTTGTGTAGGGGGGCCTCTGCTATCAGAGAGCCTGGAGCTCGCTAACCCTGTGAACTGATGAGTGTGCCACAAGGAATATGACCTTCCAGGAGAGGTACCACAAGTGGCAGGTAGCCAGGGGCTCAAATGGCAGCTTGGTAAGCTGCAAGCGCACCACGTTGAGATCCCATTCCACTGCTGGTGGGTGGACAGGAGGTTTGGATAGCATGAGGCCTCATAGGAAATGCGATACAAGGGGCTGGGCCAAAAGGGGTTTTCCCTGAACGGCATGGTGATGCACTTCAACAGCACACATCTGCACTCTGACTGAGCTGGACTTTAGTCCCACCTGCGACAAGTGGAGTAGGTACTGGAGTACCATCTGAACAGAGCAGGAGAATGAATTTGCCCCCTTCTCAGCACAGCAGACCGAGAAGAGATGCCAATTGAAGGCATATGCCCTTCTCGTGGAGGCCTTGCAGAAGGCCAGAACCACCTCTTCCACGTCCCATGGGAGGTTAAATAGAGCCAGAGCTATCCTTTCAGTATTCAAGCCGTAAGAGACAGGGATCCCAAGTTGGTATGCAGGAGAGAGCCCTTCTCCTGAGACAGCAGTCCTGGGGCATGGCCCAGGGAAATCAGCGCTGCTGCCAACAGGTGGAGAAGCAGTGGGAACCAAGGCTGCCTGGGCCACTGTGGGGCTATCAGAATCAGTGATGCCCTGTCGCGCTAGACCTTGAAGAGGGTCTTCACGACCAGTGGAGTCAACAGGAAAGCGTAAAGGAAGCCTTCTGTCCATGGAATCAGAATGCTTCCACTGCCATCTGGGATGGGTGCGGCTGGTGGGAGCAGAAGCTGGGAACTGTGTTGTAAGGGCTGGCGAACAAGTCCATTAGAGGGATGCCCCAGAGTCAAAATAGCCGGGAGGCAACCCTGGTATCCAGGTACAACTCGTGTGGTTGGAGAACTCTTCAGCTTGTCTGCCAGGGCATTGTCCTGGCCCAGGAGGTAGACCGCTCTTAGGAACATCCCATTGCGTGTCGCATATGAGAGGGGGGCTATTGCCTCCTAGCAGAGGGAGTACACACCATGCCCCCTTGCTTGTTCACAAAGAACATTGCGACTTGGTTGTCGGTCTGATAGAGTAGTTACTCACCTGTAACAGGTGTTCTCCAGGAGCAGCAGGAATCAGTCCTCACATATGGGTGACGTCGGTGCCGACGGAGCCCTCGCGGAGCAATTTCCAAGCTTTCAAAGAAAGCCTTTGGGAATTGCAGCGCGCATGCGCGGTCCCCTTCCCGCCCAAGGGTGCCATCTTGCTCAGTCTGATGACATAGCTAAAAGACAGCAAAAATAACAAAATAAATCATATGACTGCAACTCCAAGGGGAGGAGGGAGGGTTGTGAGGACTGATTCCTGCTGCTCCTGGAGAACACCTGTTACAGGTGAGTAACTACTCTTTCTCCAGGACCAAGCAGGAAGTCAGTTCTCACATATGGGACTCCCTAGCTTAAGGCTACCGGAGACCTCAAGCGGAAAAATGAGCTCCCTCTAGCTCAGTAGCACAGAAGGAAGGAATCTTCTCTGAAAACGCCCCCGACCAGTAGCCCAACACCAGGGCCGGAGGGTAGGAGTTGTCTAAACCTCAAAGAGATTATGGGAGGACTGCCTGTCCGAAAGCACTGTCCCTGCGGGACTCCCTCTCCAGGCAGTAATGGGCTGCAAAAGTCTGGCTTGAAGACCAAGTAGCAGCCCGGCAGATGTCTGCCAACGGAACAGAGCGGAGATGAGCCACTGACGCAGCCTTTGCCCTAACACGATGAGCCGTGACTCGACCCTCCAACGAGAGGCTGGCCGCCCCATAAGCCCAAGCGATACAGTTAGCAACCCATATGGACAAAGTACGCTTGGAGACAGGGAGCCCCAACTTATCGGGGTCAAAAGAAACGAAGAGCTGAACAGCCCTCCGATGCTCCCGCGTACGGTCAAGGTAGAAGGACAAGGCCCTCCTACAGTCCAGGGTATGCAGGACCATCTCAGCCCGGCTGGCGTGCGGCCTGGGAAAGGTCGGAAGAACCACCTCCTGGTTGAGATGAAAAGGAGAAACCATTTTTGGAAGAAACTTAGGGTGAGTCAGTAAGACTACCCGATTCCTGTAGAACCTAGTGTAAGAAGGATCAGACACTAGGGCCTGCAGTTCACTAACATGCCTAGCAGAGGTAAGGGCTACCAAAAACAAGGTTTTCCAGGAGAGAAAACGGAGAGGGCAGGTAGCCATAGGTTCAAAGGGCGGATAGGTAATCCGCTGTAACACCACATTCAGATCCCATTCTGGGGCTGGTGGCCGCAAAGGAGGCTTAAGAAGGAGGCCTCGCAGAAAACGAGCCACCAAAGGATGGTTGGAAAGAGGCCTGCCGTCCACCGGTGCATGATGCACAGAGAGAGCACTGAGGTGGACCCTGACAGAGTTGGACTTAAGGCCAAGGTTGGAGAGGTAAAGCAAATATTGCAAGACCACTGCCACCAAGCAGGAGAAAGGATCCTCACACTGCTGAGCACACCATACGGAGAAGCGACGCCACTTAAGAGCGTAGGATTTCCGGGTGGATGGCCGCCTGGAGGCCAAGACGACCTCTTCCACCTCCTGAGGCAGCAGGAGGGGAGCAAGAACTACCCTTTCAGCAGCCAGGCCATCAGATGAAGGGACCGGAGGTTGGGGTGTAGGAGAGTCCCCTGATCCTGTGACAGGAGATCGGGTTGAAACCCCAGAGGAAGAGGAGTGTCCACCGCCAGCTGCAGCAGAAGCGGGAACCAGGGTTGCCTCGGCCACCGGGGAGCCACCAGGATCATCGAGGCTCTGTCCCTGAGAACCTTGAAGAGCGTCCGAGACACTAATGGCATGGGAGGAAAGGCATACAAGAGGCCCGTGGACCATGGAATCAGAAAAGCATCCACCGCTACTCTGAGAGGATGCGGTTGTCGAGAGCAGAATCTGGGAAGTTGCCGGTTCAGAGGACTGGCAAACAGATCTATGGTGGGGAGGCCCCACTTGAGAAAAATCCGTTGAACCACCAACGGATCCAACCTCCACTCGTGTGGTTGGAGGATCCTGCTCAGCTTGTCTGCCAGGTAATTTTCCTGACCTGGGAGATAGACAGCTTTAAGGAGGATGCCATGGCTGACGGCCCAAGAGCACAGTCTTTGTGCCTCCTGATAGACAAGGAAGGAGCCTGTGCCTCCTTGTTTGTTCACGTAGAACATTGCAACTTGATTGTCCGTCTGGACCAGCACAGACTGGTGAGAAGTGAGGTGGGAGAAGGCTCTCAGAGCTAGGCAGATGGCTCTGAGCTCCAGGAAGTTGATCTGCGGAGCAGACTCCCAAGGAGTCCAGAGGCCTTGAGTACATGTCCCTTGGCAATGTGCTCCCCAACACCCAGGAGAGAAGCATCGGATGTCAGTACCCGAGATGGTGGAGAAGATTGAAAATCCACTCCCAGCACTAGGTTTGGCAGATGAAGCCACCACCGCAGAGAAGAGACCAGCAGGTCGGATATCTGTACTGAGTCCGCCAGGCTTCCTGTGGCCTGATGCCATTGAGTGCAAAGGCACCACTGAGCAGGTCGCATGTTCAGGCGGGCATTGGGGGTTACATTGGAGTGGAGGAGTGGCCTAGTGGTTGGGGCAAGGTACTTCAGGCCGGAAGGTCAGTGGTTCAAATCCCACTAGAGGACAGCAACCTTGGGCCGGAAGGACTGGGGTTTCTAGTCCCATAGGTGCTCCTTGTGGTCTTGGGCAAGCCACTTAACCCTCCATAGCCCATGTTCCCTGTAAAATAGTTCTCTCCAAGTTATAATGCCTGTTCAATGTAATTTCAGTTTGTTCAATGTAAACCGCACTGATGCAGAATAGCGCGGTATATAAGAGAATGTAAATAAAAATAAATAAATACATGGACCATGGAAGCCATATGGCCGAGCAGTCTCAGAAATTGCCTGGCAGAGATCAGGGAGTTGCTGTGAAAGTTGCTGGCGAGATCCATGAGCCTGTGGGCCCTGTCCTGAGGCAGGAAGGCCCGCGCCTGAAGAGTGTCCAACCTGGTGCCTATGAATTCGAGATTTTGAGAGGGGAGCAAAGTGGACTTTGCGAAGTTTATGACAAATCCCAAGTGCTGGAGTAGAGTCACAGTGCGATAAGTGGCCTGAGTGGCTTCCTGGGAAGACTGGGCTCTGATGAACCAGTCATCCAGATATGGAAACACAAAAAGGCCTTGAGTCTTAGATAGGCCGCCACCACTGCTAGGCATTTGGTGAACACCCTGGGGGCGGAGGATAGGCCAAAGGGTAGTACTCTGTACTGGTAATGATTTCCCCCCACAACAAATCTGAGATATTGTCTGTGGTCTGGATGAATAAGGATGTGAGTATACGCATCCTTTAGATCTAAGGAGCATAGCCAGTCTCCCTGCTGGAGGTAGGGCAGCAGGATTCCAAGGGTAAGCATCTTGAACTTTTCCCTTTCCAGGAACTTGTTGAGGTTTCGCAAGTCCAGGATGGGTCTGAGGCCTCCTGTTCTTTTTGGTATCAGAAAGTACCTGGAATAAAAGCAGTGACCTCTCAGGTGGTGGGGCACCGGTTCCACAGCCTGTTCCTGAAGAAGACTTGCTAACTCCTGAAGGAGTAAGTCCCTGTGCAGAGGGAGTCTTGGAGGCTCCCCTGGAAAGTAGGAGGGAGGTGAAAGTGAAAGTGTAGAAGATAGCCTTTTTGAATTATATGAAGCACCCAAGTATCTGATGTGATGGCTGACCACCTGTGGGCAAAGTGGACTAGCCAGCCTCCTGTGGTGAGAGAAACCAGCGGAGGGGAAGAGGCTATGCTGACGGAGTCAAAAGCCCCCACCCTGCTGAGCAGGGGCCGGTGTTGTGGGCTTGGGGGCCTGCTGCCTACGGGACCCATTACCCCGTCCCTTGGCCTGCTGACCCTGTTGGGGAGCTGCTGAGGCCTGATAATGAGGATAGTGTTTATAGGCAGCCGCCTTCCTCGGGTAAAAGGGCTTTTTCCCCGGAGCTCTTCTTCTTCTGAGAAGGGGCAGAGGTTTTTCTGGACAGCCGAGTCCTGGTCAGAGTCTCGGTCTCGATCTGTGCAGCCCTTTCAGCCATGGGCTTGCCAAAGACGTTTTCACCTCTGCAGGGGACATCGACCAACTTGTCCTGTACCCATGGCTCGAGGTCGGATGACTGAAGCCAAGCCTGTCGGCGGGCACCGATGCCGGCTCTGGCTACCAGAGCCGATGCTTCGAAGCCATCGTAGGCTGCTCGAGAGATAAACTTCGAGCACTCCCGAATACCAGTGGACAAGGCCTGGAACCTCTGCAAAGGTTCCTCGGAGAGACCAGCAGAGAACCCGGCAATTTCCTTTGCCAGGTCCCGGAGATACATGCTCATGTAGAGCTGGTAGGTCTGGACTCGACAAGCAAGCATAGAGCCCTGGAAGCACTTCCTACCGAGGGCATCCAGGTTCCGGGCCTCCCGGCCGGGAGGCACCGAGGAGTGCATCTTCTGACTCTTGAGTCGATGCATGGCCGATTCCACCACCATGGAATGGTGTGGTAGTTGTGCCTTTTGGAACCCGGGGCTCTTGCGGACTCGATAAATGGAATCGACCCGCTTGCTTAACACCGGCGCCGACGCCGGGCTCTCCCACATGCGGAAGAGAAGTTGCTCCAGCATCGGAGGAACCGGTACAGTAAAGCCTCCTTCAGGGGAGAGTCATACTGGAGGGCATTGAGCTCTTCGGCTCGAGGCTCCTCCTCGGGATCCGTGGGGAATGCCAAGGCCTTGGCCATATCCCGCACGAAGTCCGAGAACCGGGTGTCCTCCGGGGGGGGACCGTCTCCGAGGTTCGGACTCGGGTGAGTCCGATGGGACGCACCGAGTCCGAAAAGTACCTGGTGACTCTTCATCCTCCGTCTCCCATCCCGACTCCTCGGAGGAGGAATCGAGCGGCTCCGGTCGGGCGGGCACCGATGCCCTCTGCCCCGACGCCGAGGCGGCGTCGATGACCTCGGTCCCGAACAGGAGGCCAAGGGAGACCGTGACCGAGGATCGACTCGAGTTCACATGGACTCGAGGATCGGCTCGGTCTCCGGGGTCGACTTGGACGTCAACGTCCCGGTGGTCAGGGCAGATGCACCGGCAAGGCCAGCGATCAATGCCCACTGCTGGTCCATGAAGGCAGTGAAACTGCTCTCCAAGGCCGTCAACCTGAGTCCAAGCTCAGGAGACCCAGCAGCCCCCCACTCGGGCCCCGACGGTGTTGGGCCTGACGTCGGCTCCTTCGGAGGTGAGTCCACAAGGACTTCAGTACTCACATGTCCAGGAGACTCCATCTCGAGACGAGGATGTTTTGAAGGCCTCTCCGACTCCGAGGACCCGGGACGGCTATCGGGGCTATGCGACCTGGCCCTCGAGGAACCAGGAGCGTCCACCGATGCCACCCTCGTGGGTTTTTTCTTCCTATGATGTTCCCGGACAGGAGACCCCCGCTCAGAGGAACTCCGACGATGCTCAGGACCGGAATCCCGGGACGTCGAAGCCTCTGACGAGGTTCGGGCCCGGCCGGATGCGGAGTCAGAGAAGATTCGTTCTTTTTGATGCTGCCAACTCAACGCTTTTGAGGACATTTTGCCACACGGACCACAGATCATCGGGTCATGATCGAGTCCGAGGCAGCAGTCGTGTGTGTCGGTAAGAGACATAAGTTTCTTACATCGATCACACTTTTTAAACCCGCTGGCAGCCATCGGGGGAAAAAGGGCCCCTGTGAGGTCAAAAGACAGGGCAGCCAGTGAAAAAAGAAAAATGGCGTGAACGCTAGTCACGAAGGACAAAAACCGAAAAAATAAAGAACGGACTCGATACCGGCGTATCGGGCCCGGGCGGGAAAAGGATCCGTCGTCGAACTGAGAAAAGAATATTAAAGAAAATCAACTTTTTCAGCGGCGATCACAAACAACGTCTGTAGGGCTCCGCGGAAAAAAGACGACTGAGCAAGATGGCACCCTTGGGCGGGAAGGGGACCGCGCATGCGCGCTGCAATTCCCAAAGGCTTTCTTTGAAAGCTGGGGAAATTGCTCCGCGAGGGCTCAGTCGGCGCCGACGTCACCCATATGTGAGGACTGACTTCCTGCTTGGTCCTGGAGAACAGCAGACTAGTGCTGCAGCCAGTGGTGAAAAGCTCGAAGAGCCAGGAATATTACCCAGAGCTCAAGAAGGTTGATCTGCAGATAGCATTCCATTTGGGACCAGCTGCCTTGTGTGATGGAGGGCAATGAGCTCCCCAGCCCAGCAGGGAGGTGTCTGTGGCGAGGACCCACTGGGGGGCGAGTGCCTGGAAAGGCATCCCAGCCTACAGGTGGTGTGGGATCTGCCACCAGTCAAGAGAGTCCGCCAGCTGGCAGGTCTCTCCCCCACCCTATCCTAGAGCCTGCCCATGGCTTGTGTCCACCGAGAATGAAGGTACCACTAGGCCACTGTCATGTGTAGGTGGGTGTATAGGGTCATGTGGACCGTAGAGGCCATGTGGCCCAGCAGACAGAGGAAAAGCCAGGTGGATCATGACCGACAGTGCTGTACCTCTGCGGCTAGCTCCCTGAGGCTTTCTGACCTCTCCTGAGGGAGGAAGGCCTTGGCCTGTAGACATAGGGTGTCTAGCTGAGCCCCTATGAACTCCAAGCATAGAGCTGGGGGGAGATGGGGCTTGGGGAAGATGACTAACCTCAAGTGCTGCACAGCATGGATGGTGCGCTCAGTGGCGTGGTGCATCTCTACAACTGTGCCTCCCTTTATGAGCCAGTCATCCAGGTAGGGAAAGATGAAAGCCCCTTGGAGATGAAGGTGGACTGTGACCACCGCCAGGCACTTGGTAAAGACCCTTGGCGATGAGGCCAGCCCGAAGGGCAGCACTCTGTATTGGTAGTGACATCCTCCCATCATAAAGCGGAGGTATTTTCAGTGGTTGGGATGGATCAGAATGTGCATATAGGTATCCTTCAGGTCTAAGAAGCCATAGCCACTCTCTCTGCTGGAGGTATGGCAGCAGTGTTTCAAGGGAGAGCATCTTGAACTTCTCCCTTATCAGAAATCTGTTCAGGTCCTGCAGGTCCCCTGTTCACTTGGGAACAAGGAAATACCTAGAGTAGAAGCCGGTGCCCCAGAGATGTCTGGGCACCGGTTCCACTGCCTTGTCCTCTAGGAGACCTGCGAGATTGGTGAGGCATAGAGTCTGGTAGAGGAGAGGTCTTATGGGCTCTCCTGAAAGTATGAGGGTGGCACCTGTCGCAGGTGGAGGAGGTAGCCCTCCTTGACCACTTGCAGTACTCAGGAAATCAGTGGTGATGCTGGACCACATGTGGGCAAACAGGGCCAGACGCCCCCCTGTGGGATGTTGGGATCCTCCTGGGAGAGAGGAGATCATGCCGAAGGAGTCAATAGTTCCCCCCAGGTTGAGCTGGAGCCAGCGCCTGGGACTTGAGGTCTTTTGTTTGTGGGGCCATGCCTCTGCCTCTTGTGGTGTTGGCCTTGCTGCGGGGCAGAGATTATTTGGAACTTTGAGGCATTGCCAAAACCTCCCTTTTTCCTTGGGAAGAAGGGTTTCTTCCCTGGGACTGCACCGAGATCCTTTTAGAGAGACCGAGTTCCTAACAAGGACCAGACTATTTCAGCCACCTTGTCTGCCATGGGTTTCCCTTAAAAATTCTCTACGATACAGGAGACATCGATAAGTTTGTCTGAAACCCATTGTTCGAGGTCAGACTGCAGCCAAGCCTGGCATTGGGCCCCGATGCCTGTGACGGCTACTCTGGCTGAGGACTTGAAGCAGTCATAAGCTGCTCGGGATAAAATCTTTGAGCAGTCCTTGACCGCTGAGGCCAGAGACTTGGACCGCTGAAGGGGTTCCCCATCAAGGCCTACCGAGAAACCGGCAAGCTCCCTTGCCAGTTCTTTGAGGTACATGCCAATGTATAGTTGGTAGGATTGGACTCTGTACGCAAGAATTGAGCTCTGGAAGGCCTTTCGGCCAAGGGTGTTGAAGGTCTGGGTCTCCCTGCTTGGGGGGGGGGGACGACCAAGGAATGGCTCTTTTGACTCTTGAGTCTGTGCATGGCAGACTCACCAACCATTGAGGGGTTCGGCAGCATCTGTACATAGAGTCGAGTCATCTGCTGACAATGGGCACAGACGCCGGCGTCTCCCACATACAGAGAAAGTGGCACTCAAGGATCAGAGGAACAGGCACCTTAAGGGCTTCCTTAGGAGGGCCTTGTACTGGAGAATCTCCAGTCCCTCCGTGCAGAGATGATTCTTGTCCTTGGTCTCCATGGTGAGCATCTTAGCTATGTCCTGCACAAAGTCGAGGAAAATGACATCCTCAGGCAGGGAACAGCACCGGGACACAAGGGGAGATGGGTCTCGGGGCACATCTCGGTGTCACTGAGTGTTCAGGGATTCCTCATCCTGTGTCCCATTCCAACTCAAAGTCAGAGGACAAGTCTGAGGCCCTGCAGTCACCACAGTCAAGGCCTGAACATGAAGGCCTGCGACCTCCAGGGGACCTGCGGTCCAAACCATATGCACTTGCTGGAGAGGAACGGTGTCCCGAGGAACGAGATTGGACCTCGTCCAATGCCGATGGACCTCTTGAGGCTGGTGGTACTCTAGGATTGGCTTAACATCCAGGGAAGCTCTTGATGTCAAGGGTTCTGTTGTCTGGGTGGATGAACCGGAGGAACTGGACATAAACACCCACTGCATGGCCATGAGGGCAGATATATTTTTCTCTAAGGCCGCCATCCTGGTCTCCATTCCAGATGGCTCAACAGCCTTCGATGCGGACACTGGTGTTGGTTCTGTCGAGTGGGAGTCCTCGACAAGGATAGCCTTGGGTGTCAGTTGCCAGATACAGACTCCTTCTGGGGCAGCTTTTGAGGCCACTCCTGCTCCGACCCCTCTGACTCATGCCAGGGAATGCAGGCCCTGGAATGGGATTTTTCCCTTCTTCCCAGACCAGTCCTCCAAGGCAGTCTTCGAGGGTTCTGAATTCTTGCGTTCCACCTCTGGGGATTTCCTCTCGAGGACCCGCAGCTGGGGACTCAGAGGCAGCCCAGGCCTCGCAGGGCACAGAGGTTCCAAAGGGGGCCCCAGAGTACAATGTTGCTGGAGATTCTGGTGCAGAGTTGGACTTGTGAAAGAACTGTTCTTGCTGCAGCTGATGGCTCTTGATGGCCTTTGTGGTCATGGTCCTGCAGAGTTCACAGTCCAAGTCTTTGTGCTTCGGCCCAAGGCAACAGAGGCAGCAGCAGTCATATGGGTCAGTGTGGGCAATCTTACCACACCAATCAATCACATTTCTTGAAGCCACTGGAGGCCATCGGGAAAAAGGGGACCCTGCCTGTGTCAAAAAAAGGGCGCGAAGCACTGTTTGAGGGATATCTTGATACAAAAAACAAACAAAAAAAAAAACCCCACAAAGGAACAAGCCCGAGGAGTAACGCTGAGGAAAGCCAACTCACCAGCAGGAAAGGAACTGGTATGCATACTGGACAAAACAGGATTAAAAAAAAAAAAAAGACACTGCACACACCACACTTTTTCTGGGGAAAACTGGATGGACATCCGGAGGGATCCACGGAAAAAAGGAGACAGACAAGATGGCACCCTTGAGCAGGAGGGGACCACACATGCATGGTGCATCTCCCAAAGGCTTTCTTTGAAAGTTGGGGAGACGTTTATGCATGGGCTCTGTTGATGCAGACATCATCCATATGCGAGGACAGACTTCCTACTTGTTCCTGGAGAACTCATCTTTAGGTTCTCTTGAAAAGCTGTGAGCTAAATTAATCCAATCCAAATTTCTTACATGGTTCTGAGCATATGAAAATCCTGTTCATTGTCTCCTACACCAAAAATGCATGTTAGCAATGCCTTTGAAGGGTTAAACATGAGTAAAGAACCATCTTCTGGCACATTTTTTTTAACCTTTTAGGTTATTCTTGATAAGTTTGCAAATATCACAAACTGATGGGGGGGGGGGGGGGGGAATAGAGGCCTGCTTGTATTGCACACAAAAATCATCAATTACAAAACCATACTGATTAAAAGAAAACCATCAGATAGAGAACTGTGAAATAGTGAGATTTTTATTTTTAATATATTATTTCCATACAAGACATTTGTTTAAAATAACAGCAAGCAGGAGAGCATCTGGCGGGAAAGCAGCAGCAGTGCAGGTAGCTCTGTTTCGCTAATGCCCATTTGTGTGCGAGTTACACAGGTTAACTTGTGAGCACCCTTTTCTTGGTTTGTGTGTACAAGTAAGGCAGTGGTTTTGCAAGAGAAACTTCTAGATTGTGTGTGTGTGTGTGTATTTCATCATCATGCAAATTAAATAAAATGTACAACTTGAAAACGGTGTTTCAATCAAGAGAAATATTTTTTCCCAGCACAAAAGAAAAGCAAACACAAGCTTGTAAGAAACAAATTTTTAAACACGCCAACCAAAACTCCACCCTATCCCAAGGGAGGACATTTTCAGCATAGAAGCAGGAGCCAGGATGGGTAATTAATTTAGGTTTATTTTTGGAGCAAACAAACTTGTTATGGAAAGAGACGGATGTTTCGTGGAGTGAAAAGCTCCCCCGTCTACCCCATGTGGATTTATTCTATGTTGAGCAGCTCCACGTCAAAGATAAGGGTCGCGTTGGGAGGGATGACTCCAGGATGGCCTGTGGCCCCATATGCCACATCAGGTGTGCAAGTCAGCTTTGCTCTCTGTCCTAAACTCATCTGGAGAGGTTGATGTTGAGAAAAGAAACAAAAACAAACAGAAAATTATTTTGTTTTATCCAATTTCTCAGTTTTACACCACTTTTACATATTTTCCTTTTGTTTTACATGGCAAACTGTCACTAAAGTCGTCAAATAAGTTACATAACAATGCAGCTGCCCTTTCCTCAGGTCATTTTATATCATCTTTTGATGGGTATTCCCAAATGATCTGAAGTATTAGAAATGAACCAGCAAAGCATAGGAACTGTACTTTTTTTTGCTCTCTAAGGCAAGCCAAGGCAATACAGCACAGCTGGAAGAGATTTCCGGAATAACTGCAGCTCAGCGGTTAAGATAATGCATCCCAGCCGCAGCATTGGCGTGAAGCAGGCATAAGCATTCCTACAGTACATATGCCACTTCTCTCCACATTGATCATGCCACAGACTGATCAAACAATTGCTACGTCCAAGGAATAGAACAGATCTACAATGTTCTCTTGTTCACTAAGCCAGGCCTCAACAAATTTTCTTGAAATCTAGGAGCCAGACAGGCACAGTGCATGCCCCTGCCTCCACAATGGTTTATCGCAGTTACTTTCTTAGGTTTCAGGGCCCGATTTACTAGGACTGTTTTCCCATTTTCCATGGGAAAAAGCTTAATACATCAGGCTCTTAATGGTCCACTTCATTGAAGTGTGCATGTGCGTGTGTGTAAGGGTGCACCTTTTTAACATAACACTGTGCCCGTCCCATGCATTCATATCTTCACTCTCCAATCCCCTGCACTCTTTCTCCCCCCCCCCCCCAATCTAACCCCTCCACCTGCTGTCCCTCCCCAACTCTGTTTTCCTTCCTAGACACTATCCCCTTCTGGCTTCCCCATACACTCTCTGCCTTCCATTCCCCCCACCATTCTTATTACTCAGACCTAATCCCTCTGTACATTTTTTCAGCCTTCTGTGCAGCAATGTCCCCCTGCCTGTACCTTTTTTTTGGCAGGCAATCTCAGCACTGGCCAGACACTGTAGGTCTTGGCTACGATGGCAGCCTTTGTTAGCCCTTCTGCCTGTGGGGGGGGGGGGGGGGGGGAGGGAGCCCTGCTGACACTGTTGGACTTTGCCGCAATTGCAGTCTTCTCCAACACATCATGATCTTCATGCTGCTGCACATATGCTCTGAGCTTCAGGTGTCTGGTCCGATTTTTCAGTCACCCTGGTGGCAGGGCAGGGCTCGACCACCCCCAAAGCTATTGACACATGTGTGAATTAATGGTAATCTTCTCAATGTGCAGCCTTGGCATGATAGTTCTTCAGACTCAATGGCTGTGCTAGTGTGGGTGGAAAAGGGGCATATGAAAGGTTACAGCTTATTCCCTTTCCAAATCCGCACATGGTTTATAAGACAAATGGAAGCAGCAATGATGACTGGAGGGGCAAGGTTAGTGATGAACGTTTTTAATAAGAATCAGATTACCAGTTCCTTTAGCTATACAGCAGCACATGTACTGTGAGACCCGCTTGGCAGAAAGACAAATTATGATCTTTGGCCAGAAAGGCTCAGCCAGCAAAGTACTATACACGTCATTCTACACATCTTTCTCTATTATACTTCCCTGATTAATCACTTGCCACACCAGCACTAAATTGGTGTACAAATCCCACTCGCCTAAAAAATTGAGTCAATGTTGTTTTTTTCTTCATAGCACTTACTGTGATCAAAGGCCTGTGCAGCAAGGAGTCAAACTGCAGCAATTTTCCCATTCTTAATATATTGGGCACTACCCTCCTACCTCTCCCCCCCCCCACCACCACCTTCAGTTCCCTCTCCTCAGCTTTCTTTGTACTCCTTTTATTCCTTTGAAAGACTGTCTCCCCCCCTCCGTTTTACTCTTCTCCCTTTTCTCTTTCCTAACTCTCTTCCATTTTTCTTTTGGGCCATCCCCATCCCTCTTCACAACCCCTCTTTTTTCCTACTATCTCCTCTCTATCCCCTACCACATCCTACTTTCGCTTTTCTTCCTCTGTTCCTTTAGTGGCGTGGGCTGCAGTGGGATTCAGGGTTGAAATGGGGCTACATACCATTCTATTCTAGCTCTACAATCTCTTGCCACTTCCTTCTTCTAATCCACATCTAGTCCTCTGCTTACAGTATACCTCAATCTTTCAATCATTCCTTTCTTCCCTCTACCAATCCCATTCAATTTTTGTCCTCTATTTCTTATTACCCTTCCTATCCTCATCACTCCTCCGCCTTTCCTTTTCCCCCTATCTTTCCCTCTTCCCATCCCTTCCCCTCTTCAGGCTTTTCTCCTCTCTAATGTCTTGTATCCTCTCATTTCCTTGCTCCTTCAGGTTCCCTCTTCTGCTTGACAGCAATCTCAATGGGACAAGAAGGATAGAAGACATAGGCAAAAAGCAACAGGAGTGAGAGAGGAAGGTACAGAGTGTCTGTGGAAAGACTTGAAATGGGAGAGGAATAGGATGCAGGCAGTGGGACTAGGGGGGTTGCAAAGAGCAGAAGCAAGAACTAGTGGCAGACGGTAATATTGACTGGGTAAGGGGAGGAGAGACAATGGCAGCACTGGTAGATGGGATCTCACCTTGAGAGCAGGGACACAAAGCACTGGCTTGTGATCTCTGTAGTTTTTCCTGTAGTTTCATGCAGCTATCTGTTAGAGGATTTGCCTACCAGAAAAAAATGGCCGCAGTGTTCACAAGTAAGTGCTGACTCCCTATGCTGCTGCTTTCACTGTCTGATGGTCTTTGCAATAGGGGTGGAGAGAGCAGGCTATATTCTGTGGCTCTGGGGTTGGGTTCAATCATGGTACTGCACCTCCTCTACCCATCCATAGGAACAAATTTTGACTCCCTATTACCTATAAGGTGGCTTTTGCATCTGGAAATTTGTGGCACAATACCATGATATTTGCACCTTATCCATATGGAGGTAGGCAGAGAAGACAAATGCATACACTCACAGATTCTAAAGAGAATGTATGGACTCAAGGCATAGAATAAAACATGCCACTATGTGCTATGCCAGAAGGCACAATTACTCACCTGTAACAGGTGTTCTCTAGGGACAGCAGGAATCAGTCCTCACATATGGGTGACGTCTGTGCTGATAGAGCCCGCAGGAACATCTCCCCAGCTTTCAAAGAAAGCCTTTGGGAGGTGCACCACGCATGTAGTCCCCTTCCCGCCCAAGGTACCATTTTGCCTCCGTCTAATGACATAGTTAAGATGGCAAAAATTAAAATACGGTAACGAAGCAACTCCAAGGGGAGGAGGGAGGGTTGACACGACAGATTCCTGCTGTCCCCAGAGAACACCTGTTACAGATGAGTAAATACGCTTTCCCCAGGAACAGGCAGGAAGTCAGTCTTCACATATGGGACTCCCCAGCTACAGGCTACCATGAACTTGTACAAAATGCCATGGTGGCCAGAGAAGGCAAGCCATGAGTTACAGTAGTCGAGTGCCAACTGAGAGACTCACAAGACCCACGTGTCCAGTGGAAAACCAGCACTCCGCTAGCCTGAACACAGAAGAGCTGTATGGCAAGAGTTTGCTACTCTCTAAAGAGATTATGGAGCATGGCCTGGCTGAAGGCACTGTTCTATCAGGACTCTCTCCAGGCAGTAGTGAGCTGCGAAGGTATGTACTGAAGACCAGGTGGCGGCCCGGCAGATTATCATAACAGATATGGAATGCACAGTTGCTACTGAGATAGCCATGGCTCTGATGCGGTGCGCCGTGGCCCGGTGGTCTAGTGAGATCCCAGCCTGCTAATAGGCGAGAGCAATGCAGTCCACCTAAGTGGACAGAGCTTGCTTAGTTACTGGAAGCTCTAGTCAACTGGGGTCATAGGATATAAAGAGCTGAGGCGCTTTGTGCTGGACCTGAGTCCGTTGCAGATAGAAGGACAGGGCCCTTTTACAATTGTAAGTATGGAGAACGGTCTCTGTCTTGCTGGCATGAGGCCTCGGGAAGAAAGTGGGGTGCACCATCTCCTGACTAAGGTGGAAGGGGGACACCACTTTTGGCAAAAATTTGGGGTGTGTGCAGAGCACCACCCTGTTCTTGTAGAACCTCGTGTAGGGTGGCTCTGCCATCAGAGCCTGTAGCTCGCTGACCCTGCAAGCCAATGGAAGTGCCATGAGAAAGACAACCTTCCAGAAGTACCACAGGTGGCAGGCAGCCAGGGGCTCAAATGGTGGTTTAGTGTGCTGCGAGAGCACCACATTGAGATCCTACTCCATCGTTGGTGGGCAGACAAGGGACTTGGACAACATAAGGCCCCACAGGAAACAAGAGATAAGGGGCTGGGCTGAGAGGTGCTTGCCCTAAACAGCATGGTGATGTGCCGCAATAGTGCTCAGGTGCACTCTGACTGAGTTGGACTTTAGTCCCACCTGTGACAGGTGGAGTAGGTATTGGAGCATCAGCTGCACCGAGCAGGAGGAAAGGCTTGCCTGCTTCTCTGTGCATCACACTGAAAACAGATGCCATCTGAAGGCATATGCCCTTCTCATGGAGGCCTTATGGGAGGCCAGAAGGACCTCCATGTCATGTGGGAGGTTGAAGGGACCTAGCGCTACTCTTTCAGCAGCCACACTGAGTGACAGGGACCCCAGATTGGTATACATGAGAGCGCCCTCCTCCTGTGGGAGTAGTCCTGAGGTGCAACCCAGGGAAATCAGGTGCTGCTGACAAACAGAGAAGCAGCAGGAGCCAGGGTTGTCTGGGCTACCAGAATCAGTGATGCCCTGTCACGCTGGACTTTGAAGAGGTTCTTGGCAACCGGCGGTGTCGGTGGGAAGGGGTAAAGGAGGCCTTCCATCTATGGGATGAGGAACGCACCCGTCACCACCCAAGATTGGCTTCTGCTCCCACCAGCTGCACCAGACAACTACGTGTTCTTCAGGTTGGCGAACAGGTCCACTAGGAGATCGCCAAAGAGTTGGAAAAGCTGGGAGACCACTCTGGGGTCCAGGCACCACTTGTGCGGCTAGAGGACTCTGCTCAGCCTGTCCGCCAGGTTATTGTCCAGGCCCGGGAGGTAGACCGCCCACAGGAGCATCCCACTGTGCGTCACATATGAGAAGAGGGCTGTGCCTCCTGGCGAAGGGAGTATGACCCTGTGCCTCCTTGTTTGTTGATACAGAACATTGTGACTTGGTTGTCTGTCTGGACCAGCACAGACTAGTGCTGCAACCAGTGGCAAAAGGCTCGGAGGGCCAAAAATATCACCTGTACCACCAGAAGGTTGATCTGTAACTGGCACTCTGTCTGGGTGCGGAGGTCCTTGCAATGAACCCCCTACCCTCACAGGAAGGCATCTGTAGTGAGGACCTCTGGGGGATGGGTGCCTGAAGGGCATCCAGTCTGAAGGTGGCAGGGGGTGGGGGGAAGGATCTGCCACCAGTGGTGAAAGTCTGCCAGTTAGCGGGTCACTTTTACTCTGTTCTGAAGTCTGCTTGTGGCTTGTGTCCACTGAGGGCAGAGGCACCACTGAGCCACTCTCATGAAGATGGGCATACAGGGTTATGTGGACCGTGGAGAAGGCAAGCAGGCACCAACCGGCAGCATTGCACTTCTGTGGCTAGCACCCTGAGGTGCCCTGTCCTCCCCAGAGGGAGGAAGGCTTTGGCTTAGAGGGTGTCCAGCCAAGCCCCTATGAACTCCAGGCACTGTACTGGAGAGAGGTGGGACTTATAGCTTATGAAAAAGCACAAATGCTGCAGGACATGGATGGTGCGCTCAGTGGCATGCTGCACCTCTGCAGCTGTGTCTTCCCCTATGAGCCAGTCATACAGGTAGGGAAAGACTAAGTTCCCTTGGAGACAAAGGTGGGCTGTGACCACCACTAGGCATTTGAAGACCCCTGGCGATGATGCCAGCCCGAAAGGTTGCACCCTGTATCGGCAATGACCTCCTCCTACCATGAACCAGAGGTACTGTCAGTGGGTGGGATGAATCAGGATGTGTGTATGTATAAGCATCCTCCAGGTCTAAGGAGCATAGCCAGTATTCAGGGCTGAAGGTAAGGTAGCAGTGTTCCAAGGGAGCACATCTTGAACTACTCCCTCACCAGAAATCTGTTCAGGTCCCGTAGGTCCAGGATGGGAATGAGGAAATCTGGGAGTGGAAGCCTTTGCCCCAGAGATGTTTGGGTACTGACTCCTGTCCGTGAGGAGACCTGTGAGCTCAGCAAGGAGCAGAGTTTGGTGAAGGAGGCCTTACAGGTTCTCCTGAGAAGAACAAGGGTGGCGCCTGTTGCAGATGGAGGAGGTACCCCTTTTTGACTACTTGCAGCACCCAGGAGTCTGTTGTGATGGGGAACCAGCTGTAGGCAATCAGGGACAGATCCTCCCCCCCCCCCCAAGGGGGCTGCTGAGGGCTTCCTGGGGGAGAGGAGGCCATACCCCAGGCTGGCAGGGACAGTGTCCTTGCCCCTTGGACTCTTGCCCCACAGTACCAGGCCTTCTCTGCCTCATAGCAGGGGCATTACCAAGACACCCCTTTCTTTCAAAGGAAGAAAGGCTTCTTCCCCGGGGCCTTCTTACAAGGGTGCACCAAGGCCGCCTTCAAGAGTCTGGTCCTGGTCAGGAACTCAATCTCTGTCTCAGCAGCCTTGTCTAATATGGGTTTCCCAAAGAAGTTCTCTCCGGTGCAAAGGACACTGATAAGTTTGTCCTGGACCCATTGCTCAAAGTCAGACTACTGCAGCCACTCCTGGTGTCGGGCCCCGATACCCATGGTGGCTACTCTGGCTGATGATACGCTGCTCGAGACAGGAACTTAGAGCACCCCTTGACTGCCAAGACCAGTGACTTGAACCTCTGAAAAGGTTCCCCATCGAGGCCTGCAGAGAAACCAGTGAGCTTCCTCACCAGTTTCTTTAGGTACATGACAATGTACAGCTGATAGGACTGGACTCGGCAAACCAGTATCGAGCCCTGGTAGCATTTTCAGCCGAGGGCATCCAAGGTCCTGGTCTCCCTACCCAGGGGCACCAAAGAATGAGTCTTTTGGCTCTTGATTCGCTGCCTGGCTGACTCAACTACCATAGATTTGTGAGGGAGCTGGGTTTTTTGGAACCCCGCGCTTCGGGTGGACTTGATACATGGAGTCGAGTAGTCTACTCACAATGGGCACTGATGCCGGTGTTTCCCACATACAGAGGAGATGGCGCTCGAGGACTGGAGGGTCAATCACCATGAGGGCCTCCTTCGGGGGGGGGGGGGCCTCATATTGGAGAATCCCAAGTTCCTCCATAGGGGGGTCCTCCTCCGCTTCAGTTTCTAATGTGAGTGCCTTTGCCATGTCCCATACAAAGTCAAGGAAAGCAACGTCCTCAGGCGGGGACTGGCACCGGAGCACTGGTGGAAATTGGTCAAAGGGCACATCTGTCGCCAGGTGTCCAGGGATTCCTCGTCTTCTGTCTCCCAGTCTGACTTTAAGTCAGAGGAAGAATCCAAGGCTCCACAGCTCCCATGGAGGTGCAGCAAGAATGATGTCCCTGCGGTCCAAGCCACGTGCACTTGCTAGAGAGGACAAGTGTCCCAAGGAACGGGAGCAGGACCTAGTCCGAAGCAGATGGGTCTCTCGAGGCGAGTGGCTCTTAAGGGTCAGCTTAACCACCAGAGAAATCCTCTAGGTCAAGAGTCCGGTCATCGGGGCGAATGAACCAGAGGAACTGTCATCAACGCCTGCTGCAGTGCCAGGAAGGCAGTGATACTGTGCTCCAAGGCTGCCATTCTGGTCTCCATGCCAGATGGCTCTGCAGTCTTCGACACAGGTACCGATGACTTTGGGTCCAGTGTTGGCTCAGTCGAGGGGGGAGTCCTCCACCAAGATTGCCTCGGGGGTCCGAGGCCGGTCGTCCAATGTTGATGACTCCTTCTGGGGCAGCTTGTAAGGCCACTCCTTCTCCAACCCCTTAGACCCATGCCAGGGACTGTGGGGCCTGGTGTGGGATTTACCCACTTTTCCAGACCCGCCCTCTGAGTCGGCCTTTGAGGTTTGAGCTCTTCTTGCATTCCACCTCTAGGGAGTTTCTGAGAAGCCACGGCAGGGGGACTCCGAAGCTGTCCAGGTATCAAGGTACTGGAGGGGGTACTGGAGTGTGGTGTCGCCAGGGACTCCGGCGCAGAGTTGGATTTATGGAACAACTTCTGCTGCAACTGGCGGCTTTTGATGGCCTTTGTGGAGCCCGAGTTGTGGTCTGGCCTGAAGCAACGGAAGCAGTCGTTACGTGGGTCAGTGAGGGACATCATCTTACTGCACTGATCACATTTTTTGAAGCCACTGGAGGCCATGGGAAAAACAGGTCCTTTGACCCAGCTGAGATCCCGAGGCCTATCAGCCAAAAAAGGGCACAAAGCACCGGTTGAGGGACACTGAGAAAAAGAAAACAGGAAAAACAAGAAAAAATGAACTAGAGGACTGACGCAGAGGCGAGCTAGCTTGGGGGCAGGAAGAGGAACCGGTACACTTACCGGAAAGGAATAATTTTAAGACAAAAAATAAATAAACTTTTTCCTGGGAAATGGGACAGATGTCTGGTAGGTTCCGCGGAAAAAAGGAGACTGAGGCAAGATAACACCCTTGGGCGGGAAGGGACCATGGTGCATCTCCCAAACGCTTGCTTTAAAAGCTGGGGAGATGCTTCCTCATGGGCTCCGTTGGCATCGACATCACCCATATACGAGGGCCGACTTCCTGCTTGTTCCCGGAGAAAGGGATTATTCATGCACCAATTGTTATTGTGCCCTGCAGGACATGATGCCACATTAAAGAGGAAACAATGTCCTACTAGAATTTCACAATATACAGCTAAAGTCTTTTACTGAACCTGGACATTATAAAATAACAAATTTGAGTTTCTGAACATCTCATGAAGGCCATTCCCCTTTGAAATGAGAATGGGCATGGGGTGGTGGGCAGTAGTTTCATGTTTTGCTCCGTTTATGGTGTGTGCTCACTGTTGCAAGGCTGCTAGTAGAGGTCACTAACTTGTTAATGTTTTTTCCCAAATGAGGTATGCACTGCAGAAGAGCATCACCAGGCATAGCATAAATCCTTCCGCAAGCTTCTTAAAACATTCCTGTTCAGGGATTACGATGGTGAACCAGTCACCTAACCAAATTCTTCTATTAAAAACATCAAGCTTCCCACATTACAAGATTACATCCATTCCTTGAATCCAACGATTTATAGACTTAATTCTCTGTACATAGTTTCATCGGAATCGTTTTCAGATTTCAGTTATAATAACCCTATCCCCTTTAGTCTCCTTTTAAATGGTTATTTGTAATACTGTTTTATGTAATGTTCATGCTTTGAAGTTTTCTGTAAACCGCTTTGATTCACTAAAAGTGGTAAACAAGCACAAATAAATAAATATTTACATACAGCTTGGCATGAAAAATCAACATTTCTGTTGGTCCATCCGAGTGCTACTTTTACTCAAATACAGCAAGTTTTTGCTCTTACTGCTTATTAGGAGCAAAAACTAAAGAATGGTAAGTGCAATGGCCCAATCCTGTTGGGGGGTGTGCCCAGCATGTTCCCAGCAGTTACTGAAAGGTTCGCTAACATGCAACGGCGGCATTCGCAATTAAGTGCACCTGCACTATTTCAATGGGTGGTAATTGCACCTGCATTAACACTTAAGTGCAATACTGACAATTAGTGCACGGTAATTACCAGGACCGGTGCAAGATATGAGGCATCCCAGGTGGGCCCTCAATCCTGCCACCCCCATTGCTACTACTGCCGCCCCTCTCTAAGGCCGGCAGCAGCATTTAAAGTCTGCATTGGAGGGGCGGACTTAGCAGATCATAGAGAAAAAGGACCAACACCAATGAGTTCACCAGACGCCACATTGCCATTTAAATGCCAATGCTGCCGCAGGTCATAGAGAGGAGCAGCATCAGGTACCCCAGAAACGATGGCAATTACCCCCATGCTAACCACAATGTGCAGTCACCCACTCTCCACCCTAACCTGCCCAGTCCCCATCCCTGTTGCAGAGTGAGCAATTAATGCAGACTTTTTACTGCACCGATTTTAATGTGCTGCAGCCATTATCACAGGTCCATGTTAACTGCTTAGGGCACTTTAGAAAATAGCCCCTTAGCCTTTGTGACACAAGTGACCTTTCATGAACAGTATGTTCTTTGTCTTACATGTTTTCAGGCATGCATCATTCCTCAATTTCATAGAACTCCAAGTACAAATCCAGTGACAGAGGAACACAATTGCAAAATATTTCCAGCAAAATGATGGGGCTTTTTAAAATGCCTGTTTAATTTCTATAAGCATGTGCTCATTTTTCCTAAAGCACTTCCTCTCCCTTTTATTTTGGGTGGGGGAGTGCAGGAAATAACTTTACTGAAATCAAGGATTTCAGGATCAGCTACTAGAGATGAGGAATTCCCACACTCAAAGCAGGAGGTTGAGTTCTTCTGGGGCAGCTTTACTACCTCGTAACAGGCTGAAATGATCCATACCTGGGCAACTCCATCTTCCCAGCCTTTAATGACTTCTTGCTTGCCCATCTTGAACTTGAAAGACTTGTTCCTGTCTCTAGAGGAGTCGAACTTCTTTCCATTCTGCAGCATTCCTAACAGAAGACAGAGATTCAGCTCCAAGCCAGACATTAAATTAATATTAGGGGGGGGGGGGAGCAAGGGGGAGGGGGCTCATCAGGATCAGTCCTGCTGTTGAAAGGGCTCCTGTTTGTCCTTCATACAGCAGCAGCACTGTCACTTCCTCTCCTCAAAATAATCAGTCTGCCTTCTTCCTGTCTCCAACTACAACACTTATTCCTGGCTCTTGTGTATATGAGGGAGGGCGTGGGGGGACCCGGATAGAGGAATAAATGCTCCACACCTTCTCTACCCTCATCCTTTAAAATCTTAGATCCGACCCCCAAATATCATGTATGAAAGAGTTGTTTACTACAAATGGCCAGACTGCAAAAAACAGGACAATACTGTATCCTGTTCTTGCTTAAAAACAGGACACAGGAGAATTTCTAAAAAAACACACCACGCAGAAGAGCCCAAGCTGTCCTGTATAAAGGGGGGGGGGGGGGCACTTGCTCGCCCAAGCATGCATTGTAGGAGGAAGGGCAACAGCTATTGAAAATCTTGTGGTCTTGGGCAAGCCACTTAACCCTCCATAGCCCATGTTCCCTGTAAATAGTTATCTCCAAGTTATAATGCCCTGTTCAATGTAATTTTTAGGTCTTAGATAGTGCTGGGGAGGAGTCTGCTGTCTTGGTACATGTCGGTACCAATGACATAGGAAAATGTGGTAGGGAGGTTCTGGAAGCTAAATTTAGGCTTTTAGGTAGGAAGTTGAAATCCAGAACTTCCAGGGTAGCATTCTCCGAAATGCTTCCCGTTCCACGCGCAGGACCCAAAAGGCAGGCAGAGCTCCGGAGTCTCAATGCGTGGATGAGACAATGGTGCAGAGATGAGGGGTTTGGATTTGTTAGGAAACTGGGGAACATTCTGGGGAAAGGAGGGGCTCTTCCGAAGGCATGGGCTTCACCTTAACCGGGATGGAACCAGGCTGCTGGCATTAACCTTTAAAAAGGAGATAGAGCAGCTTTTAAACTAGATAATAGGGGAAAGCCGACAGTCGCCCAAGAGCGCATGGTTCGGAAGAATGTATCCTTGAAGGATACTACAAAAAGCAGAGAGGTTCCAAAAAAGAGTAAAGTAGCCCAAATGCCCTCGAGTATGGAGCAGACAGAGCTTAAAGATCCCAAATTACCCATGTCTACCAATAGCCAAATTAATATGAATAAAATACAGTCTCTAAAATGCTTGTATGCAAATGCTAGAAGTCTAAAAAACAAGATGGGAGAGTTAGAATATATAGCACTAAACGAGAGGTTAGATATGATTGGAATATCAGAGACATGGTGGAAGGAGGACAACCAGTGGGACACTGTGATACCTGGGTACAAACTAAATCGTAATGATAGAGCTGATCAAATTGGTGGCGGGGTTGCGCTCTATGTTAGAGAGGGCATTGAGTCAGAAAGGATTAAAGTTTTGCAAGAAACAAAATTTGCTGTAGAATCTCTATGGATTGAAATTCCATGTAAAAAGGGGAAGGCGATGGCAGTGGGGGTGTACTATCGTCCGCCTGGCCAGAATGAACAAATGGATGATGAAATGCTCAAAGAAATCAAGGAAGCTAGCAAACGTTACAGTGCAGTAATAACGGGTGATTTCAATTACCCCGGCATCGACTGGGTCAGTGTCACAGCAGGACATGCTAGGGAGATAAAGTTCCTAGATGAAATAAATGACTGCTTCTTGGAGCAGCTGGTTCATGAACCGACCAGAGGGGAAGCCATATTAGACCTAGTCCTTAGTGGAACACCAGATCTAGTGCAAGAGATAAGGGTGTTGGGGCCACTTGGCAATAGTGATCATAGCATGATCGCCTTTGATTTAATTAGTGGAGGAGGGATAGTAAGGAAATCCACAGTACTACCCTTTAACTTTCGAAAGGGAGACTATGATAAAATGAGGAAAACAGTTAAGAAAAAACTAAAAGGAGCAGTTGCAAAGGTTAAAGACGTACATCAAGCTTGGATGTTGTTGAAAAATATTATCTTGGAAGCCCAGACCAGCTGTATTCCACGCTTTAAGAAAAGTGGAAGGAAGTCCAAAAAACTGCCAGCATGGTTTAAAGGTGAGGTCAGAGAGGCTGTTGTTGCCAAAAAAGCATCTTTCAGGAAATGGAAAAAAGAGCCAAATGACGAAACCTGGAAACAGCACAAGCACTGGCAAGTCAAATGCAAGGCATTGATAAGGCAGGCAAAGAGAGAATTTGAGAAGAAGCTTGCTGCGGAAGCAAAAACACGAAATAAAGACCTTTTCAAGTACATTTGTAGCAAAAAAACCTGTGAGAGAGTCAGTTGGTCCATTAGATGATAAAGGGGTTAAAGGAGCACTAAGAGGCGACAAGGCGATAGCGGAGAGACTGAATGAATTCTTTGCTTCAGTCTTTACTGAGGAAGATGTAGGGATGTTACCCATGACTGAAGTGGTATTTAAAGGTGTGGAAGAATTGAAGGAAATATCGATACATCGGGAAGATGTCTTACAACTATTAGATAAACTGAAGAGTAGCAAATCACCTGGGCCGGATGGTATACATCCAAGGGTGTTGAAAGAACAGAAATATGAGATTGCAGACCTGCTATTAGTAATCTGTGAACTATCATTAAAATCATCTCTAATACCTGAAGATTGGAGGATCGCCAATGTAACACCAATTTTTAAAAAGGGTTCCAGGGGTGATCCGGGAAACTACAGACCGGTGAGCCTGATGTCAGTACCGGGAAAAATGGTAGAAACCATCATAAAGAATAAAATTACTCAGCATGTAGATAGTCACGACCTAATGGGAGACAGCCAACATGGCTTTAGACAAGGAAGATCTTGTCTTACTAATCTGTTATGTTTTTTTGAAGGTGGACAAAGGTGAGTCGGTTGATATTGTGTATCTGGACTTTCAGAAAGCCTTTGACAATGTCCCTCAACAGAGACTTTTGGCAAAACTAAAGAGTCATGGGATAGGAGGCAGTGTACTATTGTGGATCAGGAACTGGTTAAAAGATAGAAAGCAGAGGGTAGGGCTAAATGGCCAATTTTCCCAATGGAGAAAGGTGAATAGTGGTGTACCCCAGGGATCTGTGCTGGGTCCGCTGCTTTTTGACATATTCATAAATGACCTGGAAAGTGGAATAACGAGTGAGGTTATCAAATTTGCAGATGACACAAAACTATTTAAAGTTGTTAAAACCCAAGAGGATTGTGAAAAATTTCAAGAGGATCTTGATAAATTGGAAGACTGGGCATCTAAATGGCAGATGAAATTTAATGTGGACAAGTGCAAGGTTATGCACCTAGGGAAGAACAACCCAAACTATGGTTACACGATGCAAGGTTCCACATTAGGAACCACCACCTTGAATATTGTGTGCAATTCTGGTCGCTGTATCTTAAAGGATATAGCGATCTTAGAAAAGGTACAGAGAAGAGCCACCAAAATGGTAAAGGGGATGGAAGGATACTCCTATGAAGAAAGGCTAAAAAGGTTAGGGCTCTTTAACCTGGAAAAGAGACGGCTGAGGGGAGATATGATAGAAGTCTATAAATTAATGAACGGAGTGGAACGGGTAAACGTAGATCAATTGTTTACCTTATCAGAATATAGAAAGACTAGGGGACATGCAATGAAGCTACAGGGTAAGCTATTTAAGACTAATAAAAGAAAATATTTTTTTACTCAACGTGTAACCAAACTCTGGAATTTGTTACCGGAGGATGTAGTAAAGGCTGTTAGTGTAGCTGGGTTTAAAAAAGGTTTGGACAAATTCCTGGAGGAAAGGTCCATAAACCATTATTAAGAAGTGACCAAAGATATCAATGCTTGACCCAGTACAAGCATTGTGGAACTTGTGTCTCTTGGGGAAACTGCTAGGTACATATGACCTAGATTGGCCACTGTTGGAAACAGAATACTAGGCTTGATGGACCTTGGTCAGACCCAGTATGGCATATCTTATGTTCTTATGTTCTTAATTTCAGATTGTTCAATGTAAACCGCACTGATTTTATTTATTTATTTATTTTTATTTAACAGTTGCTTATATACCGCTACCTTCCACAGATCAGGTGCGGTTTACATTGAACAAGGAATGAACAGATTAACAGGTCTGTTTTACATGAAACATTAATTAACTAGGTACAATTTTGCTAAATACATTTAAACATGAATTGGGACTAAGTATGGTAAATAATTTGTTAAACAACAATCGAACTATTTACATATTTTAAACTATTTACATATATCTATTTACAGGATTTACAAATAGTTATTTAATCGACTTTAATTGTAGTTAGATAGAAAAATTGGAATTGGTGTACCCTGAGGTCTCTATTAACCATTTCCTGTTAGTGGTAAGGTATTTTCTAGCGTGCCAAAATGGGAGATGAATAAATATGTTTTTAATTTCTTGCGGAGTTCCTTTGCATCATTTAATGCCCTTATTTCTTCGGGGAGGGAGTTCCATAGGGTGGGAGCTGCATGTGAAAACGCTGTGTTATTAGTTGTTTTTTTGGTAGTTGTGAAATCTTTCGGGATCCTAATTTTATTCGTGTGGCCTCTCCGTAGCGCAGTTTGGGATGTGTCTTTAGTGATAAGTTTTGTTAAAGAGACTGGGGCCATTGTATTTAGTGTCTTAAATGTAGTGATAATCAATTTGTAATTTATTCTGGATTGAATTGGGAGCCAGTGAAGGTTTGCGAGTATAGGTGTAATGTGTTCAAATGGTGGAACCTTCATTACAATTCTTGCTGCTGCATTTTGGGCAAGTTGGAGTCTTTTAATGTTCTGTTTTGTTGTTCCTAGTAAGGTGAGATTTGCGAAATCAAAGTGTGGTGTGATGATAGCCTGGATAATGCTCAGAAAATCATTTAGAAGTACAAGAGGACGTAATTGTTTTAAAATTTTGAGTTTAAAGTAGATTTTCTTAGTGATGTTTCCAATATGTGTGTCCATACTAAGGTGTGAGTCAAGGGTGACACCTAGGTATTTTACTTCATTTTTTATAGTAATGTTGTGATTTTGGAGAGTGATGTGTGTTGGAGGTGTAGGATTGATTAGCGCGGTATATAAGAGAATGTAAATAAATAAATAAAATAAAAATCTAAACCTCACTTAATACTGGATATTTATGAATAAAAGCTTTGGGGGGGGGGGTTTGTTTTGTTTTTTTTAAATATGGCACATCAGCTTGAAGTATTTCTTCAAAAGGACTACAGGCCCATTTAATGAGAGAAACAATCACAGCAAGAGGAAAATGTCAGAAGATAAACATTCATTTTAAAAAACCCTCAAAATTTAAACAAAAGTGTAAAATAATGCATATGAGGCTTTTTATTTTTTTAAAGCTTCATGATGGTTTGTCCCAAGCCCATAACTATTTTCTGAAGTTTCTCCAATTGGCATTTCTTTACTACAGTACTATTATAATTAGGGCTTCTGATTTTAAGTTTTAACCAATGAACATTTCCAATGCAAAAATATTAAAATAGGTGTTTACTAAATGGATATTGGAAACCGCCCCCTCCCCCCCACTACTTCCCTCATGTAATCCATAGAGAGGAACCACAATATTGCTTACGAAAATAGTAAAATGAGTAGGACCAAGGACCGATCCTTGTGGCACAGCACGTCACTGATAACGCCCTTATTTTCAGAGTGAACTCCATTTACCACTAACCTTCCATCACCTCCCATTCAACCAGTTTCTTACCCAGTCACTTACTTTAGGGCCCAAAGCAACAGCATTCAGTTTATTTAGAAGTAGCCGATGTGGACCATGTCAAAGGTTTTGCTGAAATCTAAAGTACACTACATCTCGAGCTCTCCCTGATCCTATTTTCCGGTCATGCAGTCAAAGAAATTGATCAGATTTGTCTGACATGTCCAGCTTTTTTTTTTTTTTTTTTTAAATTTATTTCGCCAACTGACAAGCGAGCAACATTACTATAGAGTCACATGGATCAGCAATAGAACAATGGTACATCATTAACAAAACCACAATGCTCAGCTAACAGAATACACTTCCAAGCTATAAAAAAGCTATAAAAAAAGAGTCATGACCAGCCTCTATCTACATTTCCACTCCTTGCTGCTTTGTCTGCTTGATCCCCAGACATCCGTCACAAACTTACATCTATCCTCGACTACACACGCACTTGTCATACTCATCACTTCAACTCTCATACATCTCTTTTACAAGTTCCTCCTTATTCCCCACCCATCAATCCTCAGGGGCTCTGTCTACAAGATGCCGATGTTGACACAGACACCATAATTGGCAATATAGTCGTCATTCTGGTTTCTTATTGTTCTTTTATCTTAGCACCTCATAATTTGCCACCTCATGCGTTATTTGCTTCCACTGTCAAGGCTGGGGCTATATCCTGTAAAATACAAGAATGTAGTATCATTTTCCTAAACGAGAACAGGGCCAAATAAATTTCTTGGCTCTGGAGAGCTAACATATCTCCATTTCTGTTACATTTCCAAGCAACAAGAGCCAATATCTCCATTCCACCCATGCCCCCTCCCCATAACCTGAGTTATTTCCTCCGTTATTTCCTCCACTTTGCAATATTTAACGAATACAGTACATTAAGAGATGCAATATATGTTTCTATATAGAATGAATATCACTAAAGAAAAGGAGTTGAATGCAGCTGTGGATAGAGAAAATCTGTGGGAAGTGTAAAAACAGACAGGGAAACCTTTCTGGCGTATGTAACGTTATAAATCTCTATTGTGAATAGTCATTGTGGTTATTTTGAAAACCTGACTGGCTAAGTGTGTTCCAGGGACTAAGTTGAGAAACTGCAGAGTTTCTCAACTTAGTCCCTGGAACACACTCAGTTAGTCAGGTTTTCAAAATAACCACAATGACTATTCACGATAGAGATTTGCATAAAACGGAGGTAGTGCATGCAGATCTCTCTTATGTATATTCATTGTGGCCATCCTGAAAACCTGACTGGCTATGTGTCCCGAGGATTGGGTTGAGAACCATTACTCTAGGGCCTGCTCCATAGAGGGTGCTAAACTTTGCACACTCCAAAAAGGTTCCCCTGTCTGTTTTTACACTTTCCACAGGTTTCCTCTATTCATAGCTGCATACAACTCCTTTTCTTTAGTGATAATCAATCATTCTATATAGAAACTTATACTGTATCTCTTAATGTGCTGTATTCGTTAAATATTGCAAAATGAGTTCATGTCCTTCTCATTCAACTGCTGAATTAGATCGAGGGACCATAATTCCTTGACCCTTCTGTCTACTAGATACCACCTAGCCAATTTACTGAAGCGAGGGGGGAGGGGGCATACCCTTTCCAAAGCTGCTAACAGTAATGTCTAACCTGTACATAATAAAATTTGTGGGATAGGAGGAGGAACATTGTCCATTTTTCTTGTAGCTCCTCAAAGGATCAAAGCTGTTTCTCCTTTCCCTGAAACTGTCCCACCCTCTAACAGTCCTATTCTCATTAGTGTTGAAAAATTGTCTACCAAACTCCCGGAGAAATTCCTGAGGCCTCAGACAAATTCAAGCACCACTTTGATCAAGGAGTGATTCGAAATCATGGGCAGCTCTATTTCTGCTCTCTGCAGTCGCTGTAGGAAAAAAAAACCTGGCAGCAACCTATAATCTAATTTGGCATAAACCTTGTGAGGGTTAGAATAAAATGTAAAATCTTGCTGCCACAGATGCAAATATCACCAAGCATCAACCACCCCCAGTTCCTGCATGGCAAAATTCACTCATTTGTCAAAGTGGCTACTCTTAGATGCTCTCCCGGGTTTCTAATCAATTTGCAGGTAGCCATTTTACGCATTGGTCAAGTTTAGAAAATGACATTGTAAGAGGGTAATTTTAGAAACAAGTTGCCTTCATGCGAAGGTGCCTATGCGTCTTCATGAAATACTAGCACAAATCCATCAGAAATATTGGTTAGACTGAAGCAGTGGACACTGACACCAGCTTGAGAGCAAGCATAACTGTTAGTGCTTAAAGTATGCGCATAAATTGCAACTCCATCCATGCTCTGACCAAAACTTCTCCTTTGAGCACGCCTGTTCTAAAGGTCATGTACAAACATGCGTCTAATTGCACCATGCACACTTATGTGAGAGGTAAATTTCCTAATCTTTTTACGCACATATACTGGCATATACACACAAAAAAATCTTTTAGAAAATTACCAACAATTTCCCTAAATAGGGAGGGTCAATAATGGCATTACCTAATGTCAGTCAAGTGAACTGGCCCAGTTTTAGAGATAAAGATATCCAGAAGTATAATCGTGAAGTTAGATCTGTACTTTTCTCTGGAGTCTAAAGAATTAAACTATGATATTCGGAGTGGAGAACCCTTCCGTTCTTGCTACTGCAAAATTGGTGGGAAAACTGGAATTTTTATCCACCTTCCCCAGATCACTACATAGACTAAAAGTTGTTTAGCAGAAGATGGTTGAACTTGGAAAGACCTCTGGTCTCTCTTAATCTAACCAACTGAGACTATACCTCCTGGTTTACAACTGAGCTCAGCTGTACAATGTCTGCCAAGTGCCTTCAGATCCCTCACAGGAACATGTCATAAAAAAAGCAACATTGAAAATTCAACAGTCATTAAATGGTCACTGAAAGACAGCTCCCAGAATGCTTCTCCCTCTAAACCTGCCACTGCTCCGAAGTTTTTGTCACCTAGGGCCCTCTGTGGCAAAACAAGCGAAGTAGCAGAAAAACAGAAATAGACTATCCTAGTATACTGCCTGGTAAAGGAACAAAAATGACCTTTAAATGTGTGTCTGAATACTTAGAGCAGCATCTTCACTGCATTCTATAATCTAGTTTACTCGCTTAGGTTAGCGCATTTGGGATAGACAAGCAATATATTCCTAGTCAAATTAAACTGGTTAGTGTATTTAATAGTAACTTAGTCCTTGGAACACACTTAGCCAGTCAGTTTTTCAAGATAACCACAATGAATATTCACGATAACAATAGTAATAGTAATATTCTAAGTGCTGTCGAGTCTGTCGACTCATGGCGACCCTCAGGATAGTTGTCCTAAATTGTGTTCGGTCTTCAGTCAGGCCGCTCATTGTTGACAGACTAGCACCCATAGCTACTGTTATTGTATCAATCCATCTCATTGTGGGCCTTCCTCTTTTGCGTTGACCTTCTACCTTGCCAGGCATGATGTCTTTCTCTAATGATCTCTCTTCACAAGATGTGTCCAAAGTATGAATGTCAAAGTCTTGTCATCTGAGCTTCTAAAGAAAGCTTAGGTTTGATCTCCTCTAGTACTGACTGGTTTGTTCTTTGGGAAATCCATGGTATACACAGTATTCGTCACCAGCACCATAATTCAAAGACACCAATTTTCTTCCAGTATCTTTTTCACTGTCCAACATTTGCATCCATATAATGTTATTGAAAATGCCATGGCTTGAACAAGTCGAATCTTTGTATGGAGAGAGACATCTCTGCTCTTGAGAATATTGTCTAGGTCCTTCATAGCCATTCTGCCAAAAGCAATGCGTTGTCTACTGATCATCTGTATAGCGCTACAAGGCATACACAGCAATGTAATAGTACACTCCAGTTCATATAGTTTATAGGTCCCATTTAAGTTTCCTCTAATGTATTTCACACTCATTTCCTAGAAGGACTGCAAGGGATATATCCAACCCTCAGATACCGAAGTTTACACACCTTTGATCAACCTTATATGCCTATTATGTAGTCTATTACTGTTTGTATCATATCATATGCATCTATAAAGTTATAACATAGGGTATCCTTCTTAAAACTGGCTGCTTGATACAAAGTAAAAGAAATAATTATAAAATATTTACGTATAGTTTCAGTGTATTTTTCCTAGCAAAACAGATGCCAGTATTCATATGCAAGACCCTTTCATTAATACATGAGGACCACAGGTCAGTTTTAGCAATGAAAAAGACCCCCTCAAAAAAAGCCCTGTATAGCTGTAATAAATTTATCATAAGAAACTCCAGTGGGTCCCATCACTATCATTTATACAGAATTACAGTACGCTCAACTATAGAATTATTTTCATGCATAGCAGAGTCAAACCAAACCAGCAGCATACTTTACTTTGGGTTAAGCTTATTGATCACCTTTGTTTAGGTTCATCCCTCCAATCTCATAAGGCAAATTGCCTAAGGATGAGGAGTGATCTAGTAATTAGAGCAGTGGGATGAAAACCAGGAAAGCCAGGGTTCAAATCCCACTTCTCCCCACTAATGCTCCTCGTTATCTTGGACAAATCACTTTGCCTTCTACTGTCTTAGGTACCAACTGAAAAGACTGTAAGCTCCTCTCTCGGGCGAAGACTTGCCTACTGCACCAGAAATGTTAACTTGCCTTGAGCATGGGTTTGGAAAGATAAGTAATTCAATCCAAAATCCACATTTAAGAAAGACTGAAGAGTGGCAACTAAGTTTCACAACGAATAAAACTGAAGATATGCAATTTAGGCACAGAAAGCCAAGGAAGCGGTATATAAAAGTGGAGAGGTTAAAACAGCAACCTGATGACCAAAAAGACCAGGGTTCAAAACTCAATGGCACTCCTTGTGGTCTTGGGCAAATTACTTAACTCTCCATCGCCTCGGGTGCAGGTTTAGGGGCATGTTTACTAAACGTAGGGGTAGCATGCATTTTTGGCACCGCACTAGAAAGTGGTGCAACACCCGCGCTAACTGGGCAGCACCTAGGAGGAGCATGGGCATTTGCACTTGAAAGGCAGCAACTACTGTCAGCATATTGGGTGGTAGTATTTGCTCCCTGTGGTGGTATCCATGTCGTAAGCGGCACTAAATTCAGAACAGCTATCTCTGCCCCCCTGCATCTGTAGCACTGTTTCCCGCACTAGTAATACTGCCCAAACCTGCGTTAGTAATGTGGGGCATAGTAAGCCTGCCAAGGACAGGGAAATACCTATAGTACCTTACTAACTCACTTTGAACTACTAGTAGAAAGGCATGAGAATACTAAAATAAAAACAAAGAGTAAGGCACTGATATACATAATTCAGGAAAGAAATCTTAAGGTGATTCTGTCCATTTATCAATTAGCATTTAGCTCACACTAGTAGCTCAAGGCAATTTACAGTCAGGTGCTGTAGGTATTTTGTTGTCCCCAGAGGACTTAGAATTTAAGTCTGTACCCAAGGCAATGGAGGGTTAAGTGAATTACTCAAGGCCACAAGGGGTGTCAATGGGACATGAGCCCTGGACTTTCAGGTCCCAGGATGCTACCCTAACCATTAGACTACTCTCCCTACCTTGAAACTAATTGAGTGGAAAAGTATAGTTACTCACCAGTAACAGGTGTTCTCCAGGGACGGCAGGAATCTGTCCTCACCTATGAGTGACATTGGCGCCAACAGAGCCCACACGGAGCATTTCCCCAGCTTTCAAAGAAAGCCTTTGGGACATGTTACCATGCATGCATGGTCCCCTTCCCACCCAAGGGTGCCATCTTGCTCAGTCAGATGACATAGCCAGGACAGCAGTAAAAACAAAAAAGGGAGGGAGGCAACTCTCTGGGGAGGAGGGAGGGTTGTGAGAACCGATTTCTGCTGTCCCTGGAGAACACCTGTTACAGGTGAGTAACTATACTTTCTCTAAGAACATGCAGGAAGTCAATCCTCACATATGGGACTCCTTAGCTCCAGGCTGCTGAGGGTCAAACCATGACAGCACCAAAATCAGGTAGCTGTGAGTTGCAGAAGGTGAGTCCCCACAGAGACTCTGCAAGACCCTAGCTCCAGTGACACTATCACTCCAGTAGCCTGAACACATGAGGGCAGGAGTTGACTACACCCTGAGATTATTATGGAGTACTACCTGGCCAAAGGCACTATCCCTGTGGGACTCTCTCTCCAGGCAGTAGTGAGCTGTGATGTATGAATTGAAGACCATGTGGCAGACTTGCAGGTTTCTGTCACCAGCAGGGAGTGGAGGTTGGCCACTGACATGGCTATTGCCCTCACGTGATGCGCTGTGATCTGGTGCTCAAGGGAGAGGCCAGCTCACTCATAGGCAAGGCCAATACAGTCCACCACCCAAAGTGGACAGAGTTTGCTTAATCACGAGAAGCCCCAGTCTACTGGGGTCATAAGACATGAAAAGCTAAGGAGCTTTTTGATGGGCCTGAGTCCACTGTAAATAGAAGGACAGGGACTTTTTTGCAATCTAGTGTTTGAAGTACTAGTTCCTCTTTGCAGGCGCGAGGACGTGGGAAGAAGATGGGGAAGACCACATCTTAGTTGAGGTGGAAAGGACACCCCACCTTCAGGAGGAATTTGGGGTGTGTGCGGAGCACTACCTTGTTCTTGCAGAACCTTGTATATGGTGGATCTGCTGCCACGGCCTGGAGTTTGCTTACCCTTTGAGCGGACATGAGGGCCTCCAGAAAAGCCACTTTCCATGACAGATACTGCAGGTGGCAAGTTTCCAAGGGCTCGAACGGTGGTTTGGGGAGCTGAGAGAGCACCACATTGAGGTCCCACTCTGCTGCTGGAGGGCAGAGAGGGGGCTTGGATAATGCAAGGCCCCGGAGGAACCTGGAGACCAGGGGCTGGCTTGAGAGGTGTTTTTCCCTTGACAGAGTGATGGTAAGTGGCTGCGGTGTTCAGATGACCCTCAGAGTTAGATTTCAGCCCGGTGTGGTGGGTGCAGTAGGTACTGCAGTACATTGTACTTGGCAGGAGAAGGGATTTTCCTCCTTTTTCGCACACCAGGCGGAGAACCTTCTCCACTTAAAGGCATAAGCCTGTGTGGTGGAGGGTTTTCAGGAAGCCTGTAGGATCTTCTTGACCTCTCCTGCAAGACTGAAGGTGAACAATGCTACCCTTTCAGCAGCCACGCTATTAACATTAACAACCCCACACTGGAGTGCAGGAGAGAGCCCTCCTCCTGGGACAGGAGATCCGTGGCTTGGCCCAGAGGGACTGGGAGTGCCACTGACAAGGAAACAGAAGAGGGAACCCAAGGTTTAATTTCGCTCTGAACCATGGCTATTGGGGGAGGGGGGTGTCAGTGGGAATGCATACAGCAGGTCCTCGGACCACAAGATCAGGAAGGCATCTGCCACCCCTCTCTTCGGGTGCGGCTGACAGGAGCAGAGGTGGGGTAGCTGTGTGTTGTCCGGAGAGGTGAATAGGTCCATCACAGACCTGCCTCAGAGATGGAAGAGTTGCTTTGTTACTCTGGGGTTTAAGCACCACTCCTGTGGGCAAAGGACTCTGCTCAGCCTATCCGCTAGGCAGCTGTACTGGTCCAGGAGGTACACCGCCCTACAGAAGCATGTTGTTGTGTGCTGCGAAGGAGAGGGCCACTGCCTCCTGGCAGAGGAAGTATGAACCTGTACCCCCCTGCTTGTTGATATAAAACATGGTGATCTGGTTGTCCATCTGCATCAGTACAGGCCGGAGTCACAGGCAGTGGCAGAATGCTCGTAGGTCCAAGAGGATTGCCCTGAGTCCAGGACAGTGGTTCTCAAACCCAGTCCTGGGGGCCCACCAGCCAGTCGGGTTTTTTGGATATCCACAATGAATATGCATGAGAGGGATTTGCATATACTGGAAGTAGAAGGCATGGAAATCTCTCTAATGCATATTCATTGTGGATATCCTGAAAACCTGACTAGCTGGTGGGCCCCCAGGACTGGGTTTGAGAACCACTGGTCCAGGAGATTGATCTGTAATAGCAACTCCGGAGACCAGCTGCCCTGTGTGTGGCAGTCTTCACAATGTGCCTCCCAACCCAGGAGGGAGTTATCTGTGGTCAGGGTCCTCTGTGGCGTGGGTGCCTGGAAGAGCATTCCTGCCTGGAGGTGGCACAGGTTTTGCCACCAGCTGAGGGACTTTGCCAGTTGGCAGATAACCCTGACCCTGTCCCATAGCCTGCCCGAGGCCCGAGTCCACTGCAAATGTAGACACCACTGGGCTGCCCGCATGTGTAAGCGGGCTGAGGGCATGAGGTGGACCATCGAGGCCATATGGCCCAGTAGGTGGAGGAGGAGACCAGCTGGCACTGACTGGCGGCATTGTATCTCTCCTGCCAGTTACCTGAAGCATTCTGCCCTCTCTTGGGAGGACAGCCTTGACCTGTAGTGTGTCCAACTGGGCAGGAGAGATGGGATTTGGGGTAGTTTATGATGAACCCCAGGTGCTGCAAAAGAAGGGTTGCACACTCTGCAGCCTGACTTACCTCTGAGGCCGTACTGCCCCTGATGAGCCAGTCGTCCAGGCAGGAGAAAACTAAAGCCCCTTGTAGGCGCAGGTAGGCAGCTACCACCACCAGGCATTTGATAAAGACCCTTGGCGAGGAGGCCAAGCCGAAGGGTAGCACCTTGTACTGGTAGTGTCCTCCTCCCACCACAAATCTGTACTAAGTACTGCCTGTGGAAGGGGTGGATCACAATGTGCATGTATGCATTCTTTAGGTCCAAGGAGCACTGCCAGTCTCTCTGGTGGAGGTAAGGCAGCAGTGTTCCAAGGGAGAACATCTTTAATGTCTCCCTCATCAGTAACTTGCTTAAAGTTTCTCAGGTCTAGTATGGGCCTGAGGTACCCAGTTCTCTTCGGAACAAGGAATATATCTGGAGTAGAAGCCTTTTCCTCATAGATATTTGGGTACAGGCTCTACTGCATTTTACCTGAGCAGAGCTGCTAACTCTGAAGGGCCTGGTGAAGGAAAGGTCACACCGGCTCTTCTGGAAAGAATCTGGGTGGTACCTGCTGTAGGTGGAGGAGGTATCCCTCCCTTACCACCTGCAGTACCCACTGGTCTGAGGTGGCACTGCCCCACCTGTGGATGAAGAGTACCAAGTGGTCCCCTGTGAGCTGGTGAAGGTCTCCTGGGGCAGGGGGAGGTCCTGCCCCAGGAGTCAAAAGCTCCCCTCAGGCTTTGTGGGAGCTGGGGTCTAGGGTTTCTGTGCCTTTGGCTTCTGGGCTCCATGGCTTTGTTTTTTAGGGTGAGAACCTTGTTGCTGTCCCGAGAAGGGCGGGTAGTGGTGACTCTGATGAAGGGGCCCCTTTTTCCATGATGGTTTAAAGGGGGGGGGGGGAGGATGAAGTCTTTTTGGAGAGCCTCTGTCGAGTCACCACATTGGCATCTCTCTCGGCTGCCTTGTCGGCCATAGGCTTGCTGAACAAGTTCTCCTCAATACAGGGGACATCGAGCAACTTGTCTTGGACTCATTATTTGAGGTCTGAAGACTGCAGCCAGGCTTGGCACTGATGCCTGCCACTGCTACCTGAGCCGCTGACTCAAAGTCATCATAGGCCACCCAGGAAAGGAACTTAGAGCAGTCCTTGATCCCAGAGATCATGGATTGGAATCATGGAAGGGGTTCTCCGGTAAGCCCTACTGAAAATCCAGACAAGTACTTGGTTAGGGCCTTGAGGTACATGCCTATGTATAACTCATAGGATTAGATCCAACACTCCAGCATCAAGCCCTGGTAGCACTTGCGCCCAAGGGCATCAATGACTCTAGCATCCCTACCAGGGGGAACAGAAGAACAGGTCTTCTGGCTCTTAAATTTTTGCATGGTTGACTCGATAATCAGAGTTGTGGGAGTTGGGGTATGTGGAACCCCAGCACTTTCCTGACGTGGTACATGGTGTCAAAGTGCTGGCTGACCACAGTACAGATGCCAGGGTCTCCCACATTCTCAACAGGAGTCGTTCTAGGATTCAGCTGCACCGGCACCGTGAGAGTTTCCTTGGGTGGAGACTTGTACTGGAGAATCTCCAATTCTTTGATGCATGGATCCTCCTCCACCTCGGTTTGCACAGAGGAGGCTCTGGCCATATCCTTGACAAAGTCATGGAAGGCCACGTCCTCTGGAGGAGAATGGTGCTGAGGCACCGGGTCCGAGGGGATGTGTCTGTGCTATCTGGTTTCTGGGTTTGCCTTTGTTGGTCTCCCACTCTGAGGAGTGATGACTAATCAGAGGCCCTGCGACTCATTGCCTCAAGCCCATGTTGAGAGGCTGGAGACTGCCGGAGGACCTGGGGTCCAAATTGCAGAAAATAGCCAGGGAGGATCAGATTCCTGAGGAATGGGACTGGGACTTCAACCGGCGCTGAGGGCTTATTACCTGAGGCTGGTGGCGCTCGGAGCTTGGTTCGATGACCAGGGACTCCCCTGCAGTCGGGGCAGATGATGTGGACTAACTAGCCATCATTGCCTACTGCAGGGCCAGGAAAGCAGTGATGTTCTGTTCCAGGGCTGCCATTCTGGTTTCCAAGCCAGAAGGCTCTGCAGCTTTTGGCACAGGCACAGAGGATCTTGGGCCTGGTGACAGCACTCTTGGGAATGTGTCCTCGACTAGGACCGATCAAGGAACCTTGCATGGTCTCCGGCAGCCAAGGAATCCTTTTTGGAGGACCTTGGTAGGGCGCTTCTTGGAGCCGCCTGAATCCTTCTGTGCAGTTTTACTGGGTTTCTCCAGTGGAACCTTGACAGAGGATTTTTTTTTCTTACTCTCATGGTTCAGGGTCTTGTCTGGGGATCCATCGCCACAGGACTCCAAGGACGCTTGGGCCTCAAGGGAAGTGCTGGGCTTGGAGCTCGGTGTCTGGGAAGCCTGTTCCAAGACAGACCTTGGGAAGTTTCTCCTACAACTCTGGCCTCTTTTTAATTAGTCTTAGCCATCATGGCCTGGCACAGGTCACAGGAGGTGCTGTCATGGTCCGATACCAAGTAGCGTAGGCAGCAGTCATGTGTGTCTGTTACTGAAATGTCGCCACCGTTACCCATATTTATTTATTTATTTTTAATTTATTCAACTAGGCTTATATACTGCTTTTCTATGAGTCAAAGCGGTGTACATTCAGGTATTGTGTATGTATATTTCCCTTGTCCCCAAAGGGCTCACAACGGAGGGTTAAGTGGCTTGCCCAAGGTCACAAGGAGCACCTGTAGGACTAGAAATCCCAGTCCTTCCGGCCCAAGGTTGCTGTCCTCTAGTGGATTTTGATCCCCTAGCCCTCAAGCCTGAGGTAACTTGGTCCCAACCACTCGGCCACTCCTCCCCTATGTGAGGACTGACTTCCTGCTTGTTCCTGGAGAAACAGTGGTGGCGGTGGCCAGAGCCAAAAGAATGTTAAGTTGTACGGTATAAGGAGAGGTATAACTAGTAGAAAACAGAAGTGATTATGCCATTGTACATGTCATCAGTGCAACCTCACCTGGAGTATTGTGCTCCATTCTGGAGGTTTTACCTCCAAAAGAATACAGCTAGAACCGAGGTAGTCTAGAGGAGTGTTTCTCAGTCCTCTCCTGGAGACACATCTAACCAGTCAGATTTTCAGGATTATGCACAAGGTAAATCTATATATACTGGAGACCCATTATATGCAAATGTCTCTTATGTATATTCATTGTGGTAAATCTGAAAACCTAACTGGCTACGTCTCATCAAAAGAAGGTTGATAAGTGCTGGTCTAGAGAAATGGTGAACTGTTTACAGCAGGCACCTATGAAATAATCCTACATGTTACATGTATAAGCCTTATGTGATGCCACCTGAGCTAACCACAAAATCCCACCTTGCTGCTTCCTCAGTTCATTAGTTTAGAGCATAGCTACACTGCTAGTGGCATGGAATTTGGGAAACACATCCTGAAAAGGGTTAAGCTAATGTCTGTACCAGTTCCCACTTTTTCCTTTGGCTTCAATTATAATTGTTTAAGAGGTGCGTTGTGAGCTGTGATTCTTTCAGAGAAACATTGGTCTCCTCACTATATGCAGTCTTCACAGTCTGGTCATGTGGCCAGACCCGGGGGGGGGGGGGGGGAAGGGGGAAGAGGGTTTAGGGGGTAAGGGTTTTTGAACTTGTTTCCATCTGAACACACCTGACGGACGATGCTCACATGTGACATTGCACATGTGACAGTCATGGTAGTGACACGATATAGCAGATCTTATGATTTAAATGTAAAACATTCTGCATCCACAAAAACCCTACCTCCGCAAACAGGTGCAGAGCAGAACTAGGACACTTCTCCATGGAAGATCACCATACAAACAAATATTCCGATTCTCAGGTTATCTGAGTAACAGCAATATAAATTTCTCCATTACCATGCACATTGTGAAGTACAAAAACTGAAAAAAAAAATTCCCCAAAGAACGCACTTGCAGCAAACCCGCCACAGGCACTAATTCCTATGTCACATGCAAAATACAGACTCTCACCAAATACAGAACAAGGGACTACAATTTTTGTTGTCTCATTTCTATTTTTAATTTAAACTGGGAATCCTAAAGAACATTGAAGAAATACAACACAAATGCATTTCCTCTTGTACTGAATAAAATAAATACACATCCACAATCAGTATTTCCCAAGACAAAAACATATTCCAAATACATTCAAAATAAAATAGTCTACTTTTGTGTCTGGGCATTTCAGTTTTCCAGTCTCATTGGTTCCAGTCTCGCTTCTGCATTTCTCATCTGATTTCTAATCCTCTTTCCAGTGTCTGCTGTCCATTTGTTTCTCCTTCCTCCTCCTGTCTTTTCCCATTCCCTCCCTACAGTTGTCTGACATATTGATCTTTCCCTTTAGCACTTTCCTCCATTTCTCTTTTCTGCCTCTGTCCACTCAAGCTTCACCCTCTGTTTCCTCCTTTTTAATTTTCACCTATCAACTTTCCATCTCTCTCCTTTCACTTCATACCCTACCTCATTCCTTTCTCAATCTTATTCCTTTCAGTCTTAGACCTACTACTTTTGGGGAAACTGCTAGGTACTTATGACCTAGATTGGTCACTATTGGAAAAAGGATACTGGGCTTGATGGACCTTGGTCTGACCCAGTATGGCATCTCTTATGTACTCTCCATTACCACATTTATATCCTCTGTTCCTAAACATCCTCCGCTTACTCATCTCCTTGATAACCTCCCACAGCCTCTCCCACATGGTTCTACCATGCCTAGCATTGCACCCCTCCCTCTTCTCCTCCCCCAACCCAAAAGTGCACCATTTGCCCTCTCCCCTCCCCCCCTCTACCCAACAATTCAGCATCTGCCCTCTCTCCCCTTCCTCCAACCCAACATTGCAATATCTAAGGACCTTTTGGAAAAGGCTTTCAAAATTGAGGGCCTAGGGGCATTCAGAGGTTGTGCTGGTGTGGGCCAAAAATATATATTTTTTTCTCCCTCTCACCCACCCACTTTACATAAACATACTTCTCCTTAATATTTTCTTTTTTGTTAGATGTTTCTTCTTTCCTGTGCAAAATGGCGTTCCTGTCATTTTATTAATACTCATTTTTTTAATTTTATTTGAATTGATTAAAGTTGCATGCAGAATGGTGGTATATTAAACCCAATAAACCATAAACCATCTACCCTCTCCCCTCCCCCCCACAACCCAACAGCACAGCATCTGTCCTCTCCTAGGTGGCAGGAGTCACGGCTTTCCAAGCTGTGGTACTTTTCGTGAATTTATTCAAAAACTGTGCTCCTTCCCAGGCTCGCAGCCGCAAGCAGCACTTGGTATTTCACTTCCAACGAAACATCAATAGACGTGCTATAATTACATACCCTTTTATTAATCTAAGAAAAAACCAAAAACCTTCATGCAAATGGTCCTTTAAATCTTTAAAATTTACACACAGCAACACATTGTGGTACATAATGGATGAAAAAACAAACTCAGAGTTCCGATTACAACCTCCTTACGGCAATTTCTTCAAACATTAGTTTAGATTTCTTTTGAATTCTTTTTCTTGTTTGAACACTCCTATTTTATATACATGAAATTTCCCTACGGCAGCTTTGTGGAGTTAAACCGTTGGTTCTTAACCCAGTCCTCAGGACACATCTAGCTAATCAGGATTTCAGGATAACAACTGAATATGCATAAAGGGCAGGGCAGGCAAATCTCTCACGCATATTCATTGTGCTTATCCTGAAAACCCAACTGACTAGGTGTGTCCCAAAGATTAGGTTGAGAATCATTGAGTTAACCACTATGCTGGGATATATTTTGTGAAGGAACTGCGATGCGGAGGGTATAGTTTGAACTTTGTTGAGATTCTTTAAGCTTTTTGTCCATTATGTAGTATTTTATTTATTTAAAGTTTTTTCTATACCGCGCTTTTCAAATTCAGCTCGGTTTACAATTAACATTAACTTTGTCCAGTCTTGGAAGACCAGACTGGACTTACAGAGAACAGGGTTGGTAAACTTGGGTTGAACTGCGGTAAACTATATACAGGTTTTGGGCTGGCTATTTACATTCCAGGTCATTATAAGCAATATCAACCTTTTAGATACTATGTACATTGTTCTGCTCGGCTTCTGTATGTTGTGTGTGTGTGCTTTTAATAACACTGGTCAACATCGAAAATCATTACTGACTTTAAAAGGCCCTAATCTGTAGTATCTTGGTGAGCTGAACACGAATAACATATATAACGAATATAACTGCCTGATATACGCGGACGACGTACTACTCTACATGCCATTCTTAACCGACAAGCTAGACCTCTCCCCACTGACAGACTGCTTCGACTCAGTGGCCGACTGGCTCCAGACCCAAAACCTCCGGATACAGCACAAGAAAACAGAAGTGCTTTTTATCACAAGGAACCAAAATTTCAACCCCCAGCCTATCTAAAAGTCAAGGAAGCTGAGCTGCAAACCAAGTCCACAATCAGATACCTTGGTGTTACCCTTGACCAACGACTGGACATGAAGGCGCACATTAGCAACATGGTAAGAGCGGTCTACCATAAGATTCGGACTCTCAGACACTTAAGCCCCCTGCTACAACCGGACGATTTCCGAACAATCTATCAAGTGCTGACCATTCCACATCTCGACTATGCGAACACGATCCTCCAAGGACTCCCACAATCCACTCTGGGTCCGCTCCAACTCGCCATGAATGCTGCGGCCAGAGTTCTGAATGGTGCCTCCAGGCATGACCACGTGACATCCATCCTGAAACAGCTTCATTGGCTCCCCATCTTCAGCAGGCTCTCCTTCAAGACCTTACTGCTAACCTTCAAAGCCATTAATGGGCTCTCCTCCTCCTCACTCGCTGACCTTATTCACATTACTCCCCCCAATAGGGCCAGAAGATCTGCAGCAATAAACACTCTTGTAATCCCCAAAACGGTGGCCCAATGCACCCAGGGAACAGTGAATAGGGCTTTTAGGCTCTGTGCACCTAGATGCTGGAATGCTCTGCCACCCAACATCAGGGCAATCCCTGACATAACACAATTTAGGAAGGCTTTGAAGCACCACCTCTTCCTCAAGTGCTACCCAGAGGAATGGTGCCCCAACCCGCCTCACACACAATAACGCGCTATGATTAACCTGTGACATGTACTGTTATAGTACCAAGAATATGTAAATAGTTACCCTGATGAAATGGACAGATATTGTACCATAAATATGTAAATAGTTACCCTGGTTATCCAAGTTGAATCACCTGTTATTTGTAAATACGGTGTAGATCTCTGCCCGTATAAAAACTCGTTTGTTTCATGTAAACCGCACTGATATCGAATAGCACGGTATAAAAGAGACTGCAAATACAATAAATAAATAAACATTAAAGGAACTGTATTGATTGTCGTTCTGAAGATATTGCATGTAGCTCATTTGTGACATTTCACCGTGTAAATTTATCCTGTAGGGCATCAACATCCCCCCAAATATGCCGTGAATGATGTAATATTGCATTACATTGCATAATACCAGCATGCACACATCATCCAGAGTTGATTGCATCATTTTCTGCTGCAATGCAATACTACTGCCAGACGGCTGCTGAAGCCATCTGACGTCAGCAGTGTACTATATGCAGTCAGAAAGGAAAGTAATCTGGGATTCTGTTCCGATATTGAAAGCCTCATGAATGCCTTAAAAGTCACTCATGACCCACAAAGACTGGAGACTATTTATAGATTCTTCGGAACCGAGTCTGAAGGCTGTGCTTTTGAACAATGGAAACAGTCTTCCATCTATTCCAGTAGCACATGCCGTCCACATGAAAGACATGCGATAATGGAAGTCAGTAGATGCTTTAAGTTAACTATAACAAGTACAACTGGCACCTCTATGGTAACTTGAAGGTAGTTGCCCTTTTAATAGGACTGCAGCAGGGATATATAAAATACATGTGTTTCTTAGCCGAGCAAGGGATTGGCACTACTTGCGGAAGGAATGGAATCGCAGACAAAATGTAACAGCTGGAGAGAAGAATATCCAGCATCCAGCACCCAGCTCTGGTTGAGGCTCACAAAATCCTGCTACCACCCCTTCACATCAGCTAAGTTTGATGAAAAACTTTGTGAAGGCCATGGACCGCACTTCACCAGCTTTCCGATACCTGCATGAAAAGTTCCCTCGACTCAGCGAAGCAAAGATTAAAGAGGGGGTTTTGTGGGTCCTCAGATTCGAGAGCTCTTCAAAGATGACCGGGTTCAACAACTTGCTGCAGGGTGATGCGAAACAAGCATGGAATGCTTTTCACCTAGTGTCAAAAAATTTTCTCGGGAATGTCAGGGCAGAAAACTACAAGGAACTAGTAGACGACATGCTGATGCAGTATCAGAAACTTGGCTGCAATATGTCTCTAAAGGTCCTTTTCCTTGATTCCCATCTCGATTTTTCCTACATGGTTAGTGATGAACAGGGCGAACGTTTTCACCAGGATACCACAACGATGGAGCAAAAATACCAGGGAAAATGGTCCACTACAATGCTGGCTAACTACTGCTGGACACTCCCCAAAGAAGCTCCAGAACAGCTGTACAAGAGACAGGCGTGAAAATCTAAGAAGTAGTCTATGACTTGGTTTTTTTACAGGTTTGCATATGTCAGCTTTTAGAATTTCCATCCATTATCTTTGTATTTCGCACAGTACGGGGAAATGCATTGCTGTTTTTATTCCTCTGTCGTTTTGCCTGAATGGAAGGGATATTGTTGCTGTCATGGGATGGATGGGGGGTAGGGACTCCTCTTCTCTTCCCCATACCTGTTGCTTAAACCTGGAACTAAGGTGACCCCCCCCCCCCCCCAACACACAGTAGATAAAAGTATCCCAGATTTGCTTGCAAAATGTCTGGCAGCCTTATTTCTATGCTTGTTTAATCTCTCACCACCAGTGGGTGGTCCTATCAGAAAAGGGATCAGACACAGGTAAGGCACCGAGAGGAAACCTGCACTGACACTGCTCAGGCTGCCGCTGTTCTCCAAATAAATTCAAAACCTTGGACTCCAGGCCAGGCGAATTAGTGCCTTTGACAATACACAAAATTCAAGAGGGAAAACAAGAAAAAAAAACCAGAAATAATATTTTCAATGCCTGATGCTTTCAAATGGAAAAAACTAGAAACAGCAAAACAAAATGCACTTCTTAGATTTGGTTAGAAAGGTACACCTATGCAGTGTAACATCAATAGCACCTCACCTTTCATTTTTACTGTTCAATGATATGCATAGAAACCAATCGTTCTTCCCAGGGCTAGGCCTCTAGAGAGAAAATACTACCAACAGAGCTACTGTAACACGAGTCACATGGTAAGGCAGCTTGCTATGTGAATTAGACTGAAATCACACTAATTTCACCAGTGACCCATGAAGGATGTAAACTTGGGCTTCTAGAAGTGAATGAAAAAGTGTGAACGCAGGATTTGGGCTGCTTTCTGCCATGAACCCTAACCTTTAATGCACAGACTCCAGCAGTTTTCAGTGAAAAAGAAATTCTAAACCAGGTCTTGGTATGATGCTAGAATGAGGCACACTCAGGAGTAAGAAGTTTTTTTCCTCATGCAAAAGTGCGGTAGATGCATTAACAGATTCGCATTTGCAATGGAGAAGGCAAAGACTGTCAGAACTTAAGGGAGAAGCCCAGAGGACAGTGGAAAACAAACAGAGATCATGTTGCACCAGCTCTGTGTCTAGGCGAACACTAATATCAGCTGGGGAGGGGGGGCAGAGCAGCATTCCATCTGTAACAGAGTATGGGCTGGCTAAAACCTTCTATGGTGCTGTGCTGGAGATATGGAACCTAATCCTCAGATTTGTGTTTAGTTCAAGAATCAGGCATTGTTTTTCTAAGTAGAGTTCAGTGGGGAAATGTCCTAATTCTGCTTTGCACCAGTTGTTGGGCCAAAAGGGAATGCTGTGGATTCAGAATATATGTTTACAATTAATACCATGACAGTCCAAGTGTGCAGGATCAGGGGTCAGTATTTTTTATATATCAGGGGCATGAAATTCCAAGGTATTTACACAGTTTACAGACCAGTAAACTGTGCAAATGCACCTAAGCGGGATATTCAGCGGCACTAATATGGTTAGTGCCACTGAATATCCCCGAGTAGCGCTGCTTTATGCCCCAATGCTAACCGCTTAGCATTGGGGTGCATCAGGGGCATTCTGGAATGGAAGAGAGGCAGAGCCAATCATAAACTGGTCAGCAGCAATATTGAGCCACTGCCCGGTTTGTGATCTGCGGTGAAAGCCAGGCCCAGGAAACATAGTATATGACACAGATAAAGACCAGTATGGTCCATCTAGTCTGCCCAGCAAGGTGGCAAGAGTAGGTGCCCCTGCCGCTCCGTGCAGGTCACCTCTCCCCCCATGCCTTTGTTTAGGGGTGCACCCACTGCTCCATGTAGGTCACCCCTATTTGTTCAGATATAAGAGACAGTTATGCTTATTTTGCTTTTATCCTGTTGCTATAAAGGAATCCAATGTCTCTGTCTATCACTTCCATCGGGAGGGCATTCCAAGCATCCACCAGCCCTTCAGTGAAAAAGTATTTCCTGACACTGCCTTTCAGTTTACCCCCTTTGCAGCTTCATGTTATGCCCTCTAGCTTTACAGCTTCCCCATCTTTGGATGAGGTTTGTTTGTTCATTAATACTCTTAAGTATTTAAAGGTCTGAATCATATCTCCCCCGTCCCTCCTCTTCTCCAAAGTGTACATATTTAGGTCTTCAAGTCTTTTCTCATAGGGCTTCTGACAGAGGCTCCAAATCATTTTGGTCGCTTCCCTCTGAACCACTTCCAGCCTTTTTATATCCTTTGCGAAATACAGTCTCCAAAACTGAACACAGTATTTCAAGTGAGGCCTCGCCAGCGACTTGTACAGTGGCATTAGTACGTCTTCCTTTCTGCCGGTAAGTCCTCTCTGTATGCAACCCTTCTGGCTTTTGCCATCGCCTTGTCACACTGTTTTGCCACCTTGAGATCATCAGAAACAATTACACAAACCTTGGCCTAACTTTCACAGAGTATCGCTAACTGGGCATCGGCTCAAAATCGCCGCTGCCCAGTTAGTGATCAGGCTCTGCAATGGCCCCAGCATTGAATATCAGCATTTAATGTTCAGTGCTGGCAGCTAGTTGCTGTAATTGTGCTAGCCACCGGTGCTGGCCCTAGATTCCTAGGCTACATAGTTTAACTGCTACAATTTTTGCTAAGCCTAACCAGTGATTGCACTTTTTTTTTTAAAATAACCTGGGGAATACAAGTTGCATTATTTTTTTCTTTCCAACCCAACAGAAGTTGAAAGGAGCTATACAAAGGGGTCAAGAAACACCTATCTATCCATCTGTCTGGAGAAAAGATAATTTCCAAAATTAAAACTGAATGGGATGAAACTGTCAGGGTAAAAAAAAAACCCAACCCAATGAGAAAGACATTTGAAAATAGGCCAAATCTGACCAGGGGTTCCAAAGAAATAAGCTACCTGCCCTCCAAAAAAAAAAAAACCCAAACGACCCAGTGCATTTCTATAGGAAAAGGTGTTTCACTACATGTAAGTTGTTATGCCGCAGAAGCTGGAACATAGCAGTTAGAGAATGGCTTCCATTCTAGCTGCCTCTCCTGTTCTCCAATCTTTCCCAACCCCCCCCCCCCCGGGAACTGCCCACCACCCCACAAACTGCATTCATTCCCCAAAACTACCTCCCCACCCTCCAAACTGCCTGTACCCCCCAAAAGTACCCAACTGCCTCACTGTCCTCCCAAAGACTACCTTCCCCAATTACCCTATGGCGCCTGCAAAATGTCTCACCCCCTAAATATACTCCAACTGTCCCATCACCCTGCAAAATGCCCACACTTCCAAAACAATACCCTCACAATTACCCATTCTGCAAATTGCTCCACCCTCAAAAAATACTCATCCACAACAACCTTAAAACTGCCATGCAACTGCCTCACTCCAAACTCCCCTCACCCCTAAACCACCTACTAAAAGCTGACTCTCATCCCCAAGGATCCTCACCTTCCATCAGGTAATTTCCCCCTTCCTCCTCAGTGTAACAGTCCCCTTCTGCCTCCCGAACCACCTCCATAGGGACTAAGGCTGGGCTCCCAGGGAACAGACCAGTGAAAGGCAGAAGCTTAACCCCCTTACCACCAGCAACAGAAGTGTTTGAGGGCCCCAGATCTCCGGGCGGGGGGTGGGGAGGGGGGCTGGACCTCAGAAAACCACACAAGGGAATGCCAAGCAGCTAGTAAGGACTGAAAACAGACCCTAAGCTGTTTCAATAGCTCCTGCTCAAAGCAGTAGCTGCCTGAAAGGACGGACCCTAGGGGACTGTTGGCTAGAGCCCAAGGCCTTCTTACCACAGTCTCCCTCTGCAGAGACCATGTGGCCATCCAGGATGATGGCCTGTTCTGCAGATGTGATAACCACAGGAGACAACAGAGGCATTAGAATTGGCATCAAGCCCCAGGACACGCCATGGGGGAGGGCCCAAAAGTAAAAGTGCATTATGTGTCATCATCCAGCGGGCTCTTTTTTTCCCCTGTGTGATGGTGAAAAAAAGGGGGGGGGGGGAAAAAAAAAAAAGAGCCCACTGCAAAGCAGACCTGAACAGAGCTGCAACAAGCACAGCACCGAGCACCTGGCAAAGCAACAGAGCTCCATATGTCAAAAAAAAAAAAAAAAAGAAAAAAGTCAAAAGAACGAACCATTGGGAAAACAAACCACCACTGCAAAGGCCAGGGTACAAAAAAAATACAAAACAAAACCCTAAAATAGGAATCCCACAACCTGTCAGACCAGCTGGGGGAAAAACAAAGCAAAACAAAACCAAAAAGACAGGAGCTGTCCTTACAGACCTAAGATGCTCAGCTGCTGGTGAAGAACAAAACCTCTTCCCCCCAATTTAGAGCCACTTTATTGCAAGCAGCAAGAGAGCCAAATACAATCAATTAAAGGAAGAACTGAAAAAGATAAAAGCAAACCCATACAAGCAGAGCGATGACAGCAAGGAGGAAATAGTGGGACCTGGGCTCAAACTTACCAACCTCCATCCGCTCTCCAGCCCACCAGTGCTGGAATCCATGGGTAACCACGCTGGACACAGGGCAACTGCTGGCTCAAGGAGACAGAGTCTGTCCCCTCTTCACTCCCAACTCTTCCCCTCAACCTCTGCCACCCCTTTCTTCTTTTTCTAAGATCTGAGAAGGAAACCACACATCTTTCCTCCTAAACTCACTATTCCCACCAGTCTCCTAAGCTCCATGTCCTCCACTGTCATCCCTTCCAGTTGCTTCCCACTGCAACTGTTCCTGCAGCTTTCATGCACGCTGTGATTACACCTCTCAAGAAACCTTCACTAAACCCTAAATGTCCTAATTATCGACCCATCTCCCTCCTCCTCTTTTCTAAACTACTTGAATGTGCAGTTCACTGCCATTGCATTGACTTTCTCTTCTCTGAAGCCCTTCTGGATCCATTGCATGACTTTCGTCCTTTACATTCTACTAAACTGGCACTTGCCAAAGTCTCTAGTGACCTGGTCCTGTCCAAATCCAAGGGCCTTTACTCAATCCTCATCCTTCTTGACCTTTCTGCTGTTTTTGACACTGTTGACCATCACCTTCTCCTTGATACCTTGTCTTCGCTTGGTTTTAAGGGCTCTGTGCTGTCCTGGTTCTGTTCTCTCTCTCATTGCACTTTTAGTGTTTGTTCTGGTGGATCCTCCTCTACAACTATCCTGCTCTCAGTTGCTGTACCCAAAGATTCTGTCTTGGATCCACTCCTTTTCTCGCTCTATACCCAGTCCCTTGGTGCACTTGTCTCCTCCCATGGTTTTTAGTACCATCTTTATGCTGATGACTCTCAGATCTACCTCTCTACATTTGAAATCTCTGGCAATCCAGGCCCTGATCTATGCCTGCTTATCTGACATTGCTGCCTAGATGTCTCATCGCCATTTGAAATTGAACATGGCCAAATCACAGCTTATCATCTTCTCCCCCTAAACCCCCGCTTCCTCCTTGTAGCATTGTACAAATTATCAGTAGTAGTAGTAGTAGTATATTCTAGCTCAGAGCAAACGTTGGGCTTACAGGTCTCAATCATATAGGTCATAGGACATGGTCTGGACCAGGAGAGACATGCCTATCTGTACTACTGTACCTGTCCAAACACCTTGCTACCTGCTGGAGGCAGGAATTACTAGCTTCTCTCAGTGCTGCACCAGTAGATATACCAAGCAATCATATCACTGAAAGTAGTTGCAGTCTGCCTCCATCTGCTGGCTGGGAAACATAACCCAAGCGTCTGGAAGAGTCTAGCAAGGTAAGAAGTCTTAAGCTAAGAATGTCCAGATTTCCGCACATGCCTACTGGAGGGAATAAAAGTTTGGAGACATCAAGGTTCCTGCCTGCCCTCCCTGAGGAATGCCAATCCCATCTTTGCATGAACTTCCAATCCCACCTCCAATTTTATTCCCTACCCTCTACCTCATGCCCTTGTACCACCAATGTCCAAACCCCTTTTAGCCCCTCTGCTACAAACATGGAACCAGATTGTGGCTGAAAGGCAGCGAGCACGTAGACTGGATCAGACAGCAGAGGCCATCTAAGATGCCGCCCCCCCCCCCCCCCACCAAGATTCTTAGCACTGTCCCCAAAGAATCTGCATCAGCCCGAGTTGCAGAGAGCCAGCCTGGAAGTTGAATTTACAGCATTACCACTGAGCCAGCCCTCCCTGACTAAATATTTCAAAGTCCGGTTGAATTTCTTTAATTCAAACGAAAAACAAGTTAAGCCTCCTCTTTATGCTAAAGCATCTGTTCACCAACTTGCTTTTTTCTTCTGGAAAAAGGTTCTCTCATTTCATGTTATCTTCCACCCCAGTGTGCAGATGTACAGCCGCAACAAATAACACTGCAGCAGTATATTGACTTAAAACATCTTTTCATATCACCTTTCTGCCATTCAAAGTGGTTTACTTGTAACATAATACCTTAACAGGGCATGGAGGCACACACTGTTTTACAATGAACGAAACATAGTAATTTATTTTAACATTTGTTGTAAACTATGTACATTGAACTGTTAACAAATGAACAAATATTTACATTGATGAAGGTATAGATTACGTGACCAGAGGTTTCAGGTAGTTGGATGGACTAGGGCACATTAGTTTGGGATTCTGATGCTCTATTTTTGAAAAAGGTATGTTTTCAACTTTGTCTAAAATTCTAAATGGTCAGAGCATCCTCAGGTCTGGTGGTAAGAACTTCCATATAGTTAGGACATAGAGGGAGAATGCACAGTTGCATATAGATTGATTGGTCTTGGCTTTTGAGAGGGAATGGAGAGGAGGTTGACCGAAATGCGTCTTTGAAGCCTAATCATTCTTAGGCTGCGAAAGCAGAAGTTGGAGACTATATGCTGATTCTTTGTGTATGACCTTGAATGTTGTGATGAGTGCCTTGTATTTTATTCTTGCCGAGATAGGAAGCCAGTGGAATTGCATTAGGATGGGGGTGAAGTGTGTTCGTCGAGAAGTTCCTTGGATTATTCTTGCTGTGGCGTTTTGTGCCATCTGAAGCAGGTGTAGTGCATTCTTGGGAAGACCATGGCAAAATGTTGCAGTATTCTATGATGGGTGTAATTATAGCCTGGCAATACAGTCTGGAATAGGTCTGGCATTAGTAAGGGGCAAAGGTTCTTAAGTGTTCTTAGTTTATGATTAACCAAATCAGTCTCTCTTTATTTGAGCTTGGAAATTTAGCCTTTGGTTTATTACTAAGCCTAGGTATGACTTTGAATTTCACTTGTATGGTGAAATTGTCCAGTTTTAGGACTTGTGGGGGAGAGAAGTATGAATCAGAGAATATGCAGGGGACTTCGATCTTTTCTTGGTTGAAGAAGAGGTTGTGGCGAACTAGCCAGTTCTTCACATCCAAGAAACATTTCTGTATGCCAGAAAAGTCTGGTATTAAGCTGCTGAATGATGTGAAGAACATGTCACCTGCATATATCTGGTAGTGTACATGGTGATCCTTGAATATTGTGCATAGAGGCTGAAGGAATATGTTCAATAGTAAGGCCAAGAGGCCTGAACCCATGTTGCTGGATAAATGGACATGAGGTTTTGTGGCCTATTTTTACTTGGCTCCGGCATTCGAGGTAGGAGCATAACAAGGTTATTGTAGCACCCTGTTGTAGAGCCTTTGTAGGACTTGGTAATGAGGGAGGGAATCAAAGGCAGACGAGCTGTCGAGGAATATAAGAAGGAAGCCTTGAGTGGTATTTTTAGAGGCAGTCAGAACTGTGTTTAGCAGAGATGTGATAAGGGTTTCTACGCTGTCATTTTGTCTGAACCCTTGTTGATAGGGGTCAAGGGAACATGGACAGTGACAACATTTGAAGTTGGATTTGAACTGTTTTTTTCTATTATTTTTGAGATAAAAGGAATTCTAGATATTGGTCTGTATGAGCATAGTGTGGTGTTAAGGTTTGAGCCTTTTAGTACTGGTGAGACTGCATTTTGTTTTAGGATCTTGGGCATGCTGCCTCGGGATAGAAATGAACATACTATGCTCGCTATCAACTGTATCAGTCAGCACTCAAAGCTGATGCCCATCTACTGTTATCACACACAGACCCTTTGAGCATGTGTGCCTTCCCTCCCTCACGCTCATCATTTATCCATCAATTAAACTACATCCACAGTACTTGTTTAACATCCAGAGAACACTGAACTATTTTTTCATCATTAACAGATAACTTGACTTGCCAAGTATTACATTCAATGTATAACCTGTCCGAGACGCTAGAGTAAAAATGATTCTAGCTATCAAAATTCAACTGACATCAATGCAGCCCAATTTCTTCTTCAAAATTAGTCACTTAGAGGTTCAATGGGCATATTCATGTTTCCCTACCCATTACCTTAATAATTTTTCTTTCTGAATCTGTCAGCTACAGAATTAGACCATATGTGTGGGCTGACTATTCAAAAGAAAATTCTTAAGTCAAATCAAGCAGTCTTAACACCCACAAGAAAGAAAAAAAAACTTGTGATTCCAAGGTATTACTTTTAGCTATTACTTTTCCACCTGCTCACATACAATATACAAGGAAAAGGGCATCAGTGTGCACAATGGAACAAATTTTCCATGGAAAGCAGATTGCTCAGTCTTGCATAGTATTGCATATTTTTCTACATTATTAATCCAATCCACACAGTATCAACCAAGCTCAAGTTTTTTGGTAATTAATTATCTCCAGGAACAAGCAGGAATGTAGTCTTCACATACGGGTATCGTAGGTACAGAAGGAGCCTGTGCGGGAACGCTCCCCAGCGTCCAATTAGAAAGCTTTTGGGAGCATCCCACAGCGCCTGCATGCTGCCTTCCTGCCTTTCCCAACTGCCTCTCTCCAGTTCTTCGTTTTCCACAGAGCCAGCAGGTCGTTGTTCCTGTCACTGCAGAAAATTCTTCCTTATTACTTTCTTTTTTTGTGGTCGCGTCTGCCTTCCTTTACACTTTACCGGTACCGCCGGTTTTTCTCTCTTTATTTCTGTTCTTTTAATAAAAAAAGTTTCCTACAATGGAGAAACCTGCTTCATGTTTCAAAAAGTGCACCAAGTGTGGCGGTACCATCTCCGTCACCGACACCCATGAATAGTGTCTGAAATGTTTAGGTCCTGACCACTCCATCACGGATTGTATGTCCTGTGCCATGATGTCTAAAAGAGGTCGGCAGAACCGAGCTGCTAAGCTCAGTATCCCGTTTCTCTCTGATGCAGCTTCGGTGGCATCGACGTCTTCCAGGGCTTCCTCTTCCTCCCGTGGATCTCAGGTAACTAAACATAAGTCCAGCCGGTCCTCAAAGGGTAGATCTTCTTAGCACCGAGATGCCTCTGGCGTTGCCCTTGAGGATTCTGCACCGGCAAAATTGCCCCGACGGGAGGCTTCAGCTTCCAAAGCATTATCGGGGCTCCAGGATGTTCGAGGCCTTGACCTCGGCAGAACTACTGGTGCCATGCTCTGGGGTACCGGCTGTCTTCTCCAGTACCGACATCCAGGCATGGGCAGCGTCGATAGACCAGAGGTTCCTGGCTATTGAACGCAGTCTGGCGGCTCTCCTTGCGGCAGACACCCTCGGAACTGCGTCAGCCAGTTCAGCCAGTACCGGCACCAGTACCGATAGCATCGACATCCACATTGCCGGTATCCAGTCACCCGATGCCTTCCAGTACCGATACACCGGTACCAATTCCCCCCGGTACAGACTTTGGTCGGTACGGGTATCGGGCTCTACAAGAGCATCCGGACAGAAGGTACTTCGAGTCCTCAGAGGAATCTGAGGATTCCGATAGTTTGGTCGATACCGGAGCACTTCTTCCAGAGGAGCCCTCCTCCCCTAAACGCAGGATGTCTCCTCCAGAGGATATCTCCTTCCAGGATTTCATCAGAGAGGTGACTCGGGGTCTCTCCATTACTGTGGCTCCTGAAACAGCCCAGAGCAAAGGAGCTGGAAATTTTACAATATCCTAAAGCTCCTAAGGAGGCAGCTACTTTGCTCATTCATGAGATCTTGCATGATCTCATGCTTAGAATGTGGGAGACCCCTCTTACCACCTCTCCTCATTCTCGTAGACTTGACACTATGTATCGAGTCCCTCCTTGTCCTGGCTTCCAGACAACTCAGCTCCCTCACCACTCTATTGTAGTGGAGTCAGCTATGAGAAGGATCAGGAGTGCAAAGAGGCATGCCTCTAATCCCCCAGGACGTGAGTGCAGATCTTTGGATGCTTTTGGACGTCGTACTTTCCAAGCTTCCATGCTTTCTGCCAGGATCAGTTCCTATATTTTATATATGGGAATGTTCCTGAAGGAAATCACAACAGGAGATTTAGAGGTTTTGAGTCCTCTTCTTCCTAAGGATAGGAGACAGGATTTTCTCACATTGGTCAAACATGCCCAGGATGTTTCCAAATTTGTCAACCGTGCAGCTTTTGACTGTTTTGAGTGCATAAGCAGAACCTCTGCCATTGCCATTGGTGCACGTAGAATTGCCTGGCTCCAGGCATCTGATTTGGAGCTCTGGGTACAAGACAAATTGGGCAATATTCCTTGTACTGGTGAGAACCTGTTTGGCAAAGATTGGCAGGAAAAGGCCAATGAGTTGGATGCTGACAACTCCACCTTGGACAGATTATCCAAGGGCACAGATGATCCTGCAAGAAAGAAATTTTTCAAACAATTCTTTTCCAAAAAGAAAAGGTTTTATCCTGCTTATTTCCAGCAGGGACGCTCTGCAGGTCAACCTGTCCAGAAGGGTCAGCAACCATCCAAGCAAAGAAAAGCAAAGACTGCTAAGCCTCAACCGCCTCAGCAGTCTGAGCCTCCACAAGGCCTTTGACTTGCATCTAGAGAACTTAGCCTTCCTGGCTCTAAATACACCAGAGCCTTCCACCATTCCAGGAAGGTTGTGTCACTTTGCCCCAAGATGGGGGCAAATAACAGCAGAGCACTGGACACTCTCCATGATTAAAGAGGGGTACAAGCTTCATTTCTTGAGCATGCCCCCTCCCACAATAGTAGAACAGTTCAATTCTCAGACCTCTCTCATCAACCTGTTAGATCAAGAGGTCACCATGCTTCTTGCCCAAGGGGCAATAGAAGAAGTACCCATTCTTCAGCAGGTACAGGGTTTTACTCCCCCTATTTTCTTATCCCAAAGAAAACAGGAGGTCACAGACCTGTTTTAGACTCAGAGAATTGAACAAATTCCTGTTCAAGGAGAAATTCAAAATGGTTTCTCTAGGAACTCTGCTGCCATACCTTCAGAGTCAGGATTGGCTATGTTCTCTAGATCTCAAGGATGCGTACACTCATGTTCTCATCCATCCATCTCACAGAAAGTTCCTTTGGTTCCTTTTTCAAGGGAAGCACTACCAATACAGGGTGCTCCCATTTGGCCTGGCCTCAGCTCCAAGGGTGTTCACGAAATGCATGGCTGTAGTAGCAGCATTTCTCTGCACTCTAGGAATATTAGTCTTCCCCTACTTTGATGGGGCTCGAATGAGCCAGTCGTCTAAGCCAGAGGATAGCTCTATCTTGCACAATGCGTATCCTTCAGTATTTAGGTCTAGTCAAACATCCCAAAATCCAGCCTAACTCCCACTCAGTCTCTAGAGTTCATAGGAGCTGTGTTGGATACCAGAAAGGCAAGGGCCTACCTCCCTCACAGCCGTTGTCATCGCATGGTGCAGTTAGCTTCTCAAGCAGTGCTAAAGTCCCAACTACTAGACCACATGGCTTCTACTGTGCATGTGGTTCCTTATGTTCGCCTCCATATGAGAGCAGCCCAGTGGACCCAGGCATCAGGGTGCCTGTTAGACAAAATCGTAAACACAAATCGCCTTATTTTGCCCCTTCAATGGTGGCAGTCCACTCAAAACCTGTTGCTGGGGTCCCCGTTCCAAAAAAACCCTTACCCCAAGCAACTCTCACAACAGAGGCTTCTCCAATGGGTTGGGGAGCTCATCTACAAGACCTCTCCACCCAAGGCACTTGGACGCCACAGGAGACTCATCTACATATCAATCTCTTAGAGCTCAGAACAATTTTTCTTGCTCTTAGAGTGTTCCATTCCCTGCTCAACTGCAAGACAGTCCTTATTCACACGGACAACCAGGTAGCCATGTTCTATGTGAACAAGCAGGGAGGAACAGGCTCTCTTGTCACTCTGCAACGAAGCTTTGCGACGATAGGCCCTCACCAGAGAGCATCAGATTCATCTCCTGGCAGTGTATCCTATAGGCATACAAAATTCTTGGGCAGACAGACTCAGTCGAGTTCTGCTTCCACACGAATGGTCTCTACATGTGGACCAAGTGACCAAGATTTTTCAAATTTGGGGAACCCGGGACAGACTTCTTTGCAAATCTGTTGAATGCCAAACTTCCCCGGTTCTGTTCCAGAATTACGGCTCAGGGATCTCAGGCCAAGGATGCTTTCCTCCTTCACTGGGGTCAAGACTTCCTTTATGCCTTTTCACCCATTCCCCTAATTCCCAAAACCCTGTTCAAGCTTCAGAGACAGAGGCCGTATGATTCTCATAACTCCACATTGGCCTCGGCAAGTGTGGTACCCTCTGCTTCTACATCTCTCTCAAGCTCCCTCTCTGGAGTTAGGATCTGCTCCAGATCTCCTATCTCAAGAGGACGGAATGTTATGGCATCCCAATCCCCAGTCTTTGCATCTCAGGGCTTGGTTGCTGAAGGCCTAGATTCTCCATGATCTCAACCTCCCTCAGCAAGTGAAGGATATTCTTCTTGCTTCCAGGAAACCTTCCACAAGACGCTCTTATGCTTTCAAGTGGAAAAGGTTTACCATATGGTGTTCGCAAAGGGTCTTAACCCCCTTGCGATACCTCTGGAATCTTTACTGGAGTATCTCCTTCATTTATCCAATGCAGGACTTAAGACTAACTCAGCAAGAGTCCATTTGAGTGCTATTGCAGCTTCCTTCAGGCCTCTAAATGGACAACCTATCTCCTCTCATCCTCTTATAGCAAGATTTATGAGAGGCCTTCTTCTAACTAAGCCTCCCATTAGGCCACCGCCGGTGGCATAGGACTTAAACCTGGTTCTTGGGCAGCTCATGAAGCCACCTTTTGAACCCTTAGCTACTACCTCCTTGAAATTCCTTTCTTGGAAGGTTATCTCTCTCATTGCAATCACATCAGCACGTCGCATTAGTGAGTTGCAAGCACTAGTAGTTGATCCACCTTATACAAGGTTCCATCATGACAAGATAGTCCTTAGGACTCATCCACACTTTATGCCAAAGGTGGTCTCGCCTTTTCATCTAAACCAAGCGGTCTACCTACCTGTGTTCTTTCCAAGGCCTAATGCATCAAATGCAGAGAGGAATCTTCATACCTTGGACTGTAAAAGAGCTTTAGCTTTTTACTTACAAAGAACACAGCAACATAGAAAGTCCTCCCAACTTTTTGTTGCTTTTGATCCTTCTCATTTGGGACTTCCAGTTTCCAAGAGAACACTGTCTAACTGGATTGCCCAGTGTATTGCCTTCGCCTATCAGAGCAAGAATCTTCCTCTGGAGGGCCATGTCACAGCTCACAATGTGAGAGCCATGGCAACTTCAATGGCTCATCTGCACTCTGTGTCTATCGATGACATCTGTCGAGCAGCCACCTGGGCCTCGGTTCATACCTTCACAGCCCTTTACTGCTTGGTCAAGGACTCCCACCGGGATGCCTTGTTTGGTCAGGCTGTTCTACGACACCTGTTCCATACCTAATCAACTCCTACCCACCATCCTTAGTAGGATGCCGGAGATCCATGGGGGGGAAGTGGAGCCCTTCTCAGGGAAGCACAACTTCTGGGGTCTCTCCCTGGCATCTAAAGCTAGGGAGGTTCCCATATGTGATGACTACATTCCTGCTTGTTCCTGGAGATAGCATAGTTACTCACCTGTAACAGGTGATCTCCGGGAACAGCAGGAATTTAGTCCTCACAACCCACCCACCTCCCCTAGGAGTTGTATCTCTCTATCTCTTTCCCTCTCACTCTCTTTGTCTCAGCTTTAAAACTCAACTGGAGAGAGGCAGTTGGGAAAGGCAGGAAGGCAGCACGCAGGCGCTGTGGGATGCTCCCAAAAGCTTTCTAATTGGATGCTGGGGAGCGTTTCTGCGCAGGCTCCGTCGGTACCGACGATACCCATATGTGAGGACTAAATTTCTGCTGTTCCCGGAGATCACCTGTTACAGGTGAGTAACTATGCTTTAAACCAGAGAGAAAAACACACTGAAAACAGAATATTCTTAAAATACACACCCCACCCCACACACCGATACTTAAAATGTATATACCATCTTGTCCAAGAAAGGTCAGAAAGCAGTTCACAGCAAACAATCAACTAATGCATTAGTCGTAGCAATAAAACTATTTTAGGAAGATCAATATAAAGCAATGCAAAATGCAATGTGTGCCTTTAAGTCAGCGCTGACTCCTGGTGACCCAGCAGTTCCTGGGTTTTGTTGGCAGTGCGACTGGAAGTAGACTTGCCAGGCCTTTCTTCCAAGGCAACAAAGGGTTAAGTCAGTTTCCCAAGGCTGCAAGGCATATAGTGGGAATTGAACCTGGTCTTTTGTTTACCAAGTGTTCTAACCACTAGGCCATACTCCACTCCAATAAAGCAAGAACATACTAAATAAAAATAGTTGCGCTCATTAAGCTAACCAAATGAAGATGCAAATAACCAGATATTGCATTTCTTTTTTTCAAAAGATGATATCTATTGGATTTCAGTTCATATGGCATCAACTCCCCAAGTGTAAGACCTGCTGACAAGGTGGTACAGTTTTTAGTTTCTACCAACTTCATGCGAAGGAACATTTAACAAAATCTTTTGGGAAGAGCAGAGTCTCCTTGCATACGATCAGGGCCAGCCCCAAGGCTGGTGAAAGGTAGCGGGCACTCTAGGCAAACCTTCAGCCTTACAACCCCCCCCCCAACCTTGAGATTTTGATACTTAACTCAACAATCCTGTAAAAATGAATTATTGGCCATCACTTTTAAATGTTCCTTTGTATTCATGCGTGTCCCCGCTCTTGCTGTAGGAAAAAGAACGCTATGATGGCTCTAAGTTTGTGTGGCTGTCAGGATCTATTGTTTTGCTTTGAATACTGCTGCTCTTTGCTGCACCCCCCCACCCCCACCCTGCCCTGCCCAGATGCTTACCCAGGCCAATGGCCTAGTCTGGCCTAATGGATGGACCAGCTCCACATATGATTTAACATATTGCTAGGCTTTGACGTTCTTCCTTCCCCTTTCCTCTACATCTTCTGCCCTCTTTTCATCCTCAGAGGTTTCTTACTATTGCTCCAAACTGAAACACTAGCTAGACGACACCTTCGCGGTTTGTGGGACCCCCAACATTACATTCACAGTTCCACTGACTCTCCCACCTTCGATTTCCACAGAGATGCCGTTAGACTCGTTTTAGTCTCTGTCCTGACTGAATGTGAGTGCAAGTGTCATTTCTGCTTCCTCCCTCCTTTGGGGAACCAACTCTGTTTCTTCCCAAGACTAGTCAGGCCTCGGAGGTCCAGCTAAAGCCACAGCACTTTATACGGAAGACAGCTCACCAGGGAGCTCTAGAGGAAAGGGAAAGAAAGTTCCTTGATTACATTTATCCTGAATTCCTCACGTAGTACTCTTTTAGGGGGTAATATTTTTTAAACCTTTCCCCCGTAGTAAACCCTGGTTTTATACATGGAAAAGAACTTTCATAAAATTACCTCAGGGGTTACATGCATATAAAGCAAGTGTGGAGAATGGTCATGCCTACTTTTACACAACAGGAATGCAGGCACGGTCAGGGGAAGAGCCTGGTGATGTGCTGGCAGAGTTGCAAAATATGGGGGTATTATTTTTTTTAATAGAATACGCATATACATGCATAATTTGTACTAATTTCCAAGCAGGTGTAAATGTATAGATTTTGTAAAACTATGTTATAGATGCCTATGTGTCCTTACAAACTACTTCTAATAAAATAGCATGTCATCCTTCAAAGCTAATTGCACTCCTTTTAATCATACATTTTATGTTGGACCTCCATAAGAAGCCCTTTTTACTTCAATTTTTCATGCTCATCAGGATTATGTATAAAAAAAAATGTCCCAAGGATTGAATTTAACACAATTATTCTTTTTCCTTTCAGTTTGCAAAATACCTTACGGCTGGATTACAGACGGTGCATTTGTATCCTAAGCAACCTGTTATATAAAGTTACCCCCTAAAACAGTAAATTTTGCAATATTTTTTATGATGCTGGGAACAAGATAATTTTGAATCTATATGGGAACATACAAAAGCAAACAAAGAAAGACTGAATCAACATTCATTGCACCTCGGGAGGGTAGGGAATGACACATGGGGATGGGGGAGGAACAGCAAATATACTTTATTTCCCAAATCTGACCTCTTTCGCTCCTAAAGACTACATGCTAAAATCAATATGTACTATATGTCGTGTTAATGAATTACGATGAATTGTAAGGCGTCCCTTGTCAGAGTTCGTTAACAAAGACAGTGCAAGGCTCACATCTTTCAGTGGGTAAAAGACGGAAAGCTAGCGTCTGCAGCACCAGAGCATCTCTTCCGTTTGATACACATACTTGCATGAGCAAGAACCACTCCATCATAGCTATCAGATTGCCTGTGTATAGCAGTGTTACTTCAGTAGAGGGCAAGTAAGAAGCACACTGAATGACAGACACTCCTTGTAGCGCTCAGGCAGTACCAGAAACCATTCTATTCTAGAAGAAAAATAGCAGGTTCTACGATAAAATAGTTCAGATTCATGGAGCAGGACCCACAAAGTTCTTTGAAACTTCAGAGATTAATTCTACAGTAAAGAAAAAAAATTTCTATAACCCATTATTCCATCAATTCTCTGAAAACAAAAGCAACAAACCTATTGCAACTGTCAGTAACAATACTTGCAGGATGGCGATGTCTGATCTTCCATGGGTTCATTCAAAACCCTCAGCAAGAATACATTTTTGCTTTTTTGGCTGTGCATGGGAGGAACAAAGGTAGTTATATACAAGGATTTTATATAAATAAAAAGAAAACCAAAGACCCATAGTTACAGCAATCAACTACTGAGAAAATCCTTCCCACTCCACATACTATACTTTCATCTTGCATTGCCCCTATGCCTATTCTATGAGTTCCCCATTGTCCTCTATCCCACGCACCTCGTGCCTGTTACGTATGGTCGGTGCTTGAACACCATGTCCCTATATTGTTTTCTATTTCTTCTTACAGAATCTCTCGATCAAGACAGTGTGGCAAGTTAGATACTCTTCTTGACCAGCAGTTTAGAAAGGATGCCTCCCCCCTCCTTCTCCTTTTTCCCCCCAGCAACGGCATTGCAGTACTATTTCAAAATCTGCTGTGGTGACCAATTGCTGATACAGTCCTTTGTCCCCCCTCCCCCTCCAAAAAGAAAAAGCTCAAACTGTTTCATTTCTAATACCTGTTATATAGATTATGAGGTTACAGGGCATTGAAAGTAATATTGCTCTATTCCTGCCAGTTCCACTCCCATATTGTTGTACTTGTGTACTGTGTGTGCACTGTAGTATGTCACCAAGTTATAACATTCAGATTTATATTTGCAGTAAAGTAATGCGGTTGCCATGTTACTCCACTTGGATACGCAGAAGTGAAGGTCAATAAATAAAGCTGTGCCCAACGCCTTTTTATTCGGGGCAGTTTCTCCAAATGGGCAAGTTTTACGCATATATAACCTCACTGCCAAAAGGTGAACAAACTACCAAGCCAAAACAAATACCCTTAATACCACCAAAACCCTAATATTCCAAAATATATTTTAACCAAAACCTCAAAAACCTTTCAAATTTCAATAGGGTAAAAATAAGACCTCAGGAAAACTCTTTCCCTACATTTGGCGAACCTAATCACCATAGGGTTAAGTAGTAGATCTTCACATCACGGGTCATACCCTCTCATTTTTAATATCCAATTATCACAAAAACGAATTGACCTAATACCTACATCCAAAAAAAGAACTTAAGGAATTCTCCAAATATTAAAATAACTTAATAATTTATTCATATCCACATCTTTCACATCTTCAGACTAATGCTGAAATTTTCCAGCAATTAATTTGCTTCCTAAAAAAGAAAGACAAAACACTTTTCAGCAGAGGAATATACACCACTTGAATAGCATATAGTTACTTATCTGAACGTTAACAGCAATCGTTTCAGGCAGCTACAATGCTGCCACAGAAGTCACGAATAGCTTCAAACAATGCAGCAAACTTTCTTCTGTATCTTAGAAGTGCCCGACAAAAAGCTTTTGTTTCACCTCGCCAGGCTTCGTCAGGGATTCTGATACTAAATTTCTTATACAACTCTCTAAAGCTAACAGAGCATTATTCGTCACAGTTTACTTCGGACATCACCAATGCCTCAATGCTTCTGAAGGCGTCTGACGTCACTCCTTTTTAAAGGGAAAACACATAAGCTGATTCGCTCACACAAATTGATGTAATCCTTCTGCGAAAAACAACTTTATTATCCACACTAAAAACAAAATAAACCTAATCACACCTTATATCAATAAAACACTAATAAAAAACACAGAAAGAGGAAAAATCAGATGGGAACTTCAAAGCGCTCCCGCTGAATTAAAAAAAAACAATGTCCATTCAATTTTATCGTTTAATCCATTAGGAACTAAAGTCTGCAAATCATAAATCCATTTCTGTTCTTTTTGAAGAAGGAAACAACCTCTGTCACCTCTCCGTATACACGGAAGAACTTGTTCTACAACAGTACAGCCAAGTTCTTCAAAAGTATGATTCATTGCCACACAATGCTGCACCAGTGGAGTCTCAAGTTCTGCTAATCTAGTACGTAAAGGACACGTTGTTTTTCCAATATACATCAAAGGACAAGGGCACCACATAGCAAACTACAAATGAAGCATTATAGTCCGTATGTTGTTTTAATTTGTAACGTTTGTTTGCAAACTGAGAACATAACTGATTCACCATCATATTACAAAAAAAGACAGCATCCACGTTTACTATGAATATAACTAGAAGGATCAATCCGTTTAGGAACTGCAGAACACAGCTGATCACGTAGATTTCTACCTCTACTATAAGCCATACGTAAAGAATGATTAGACAAAACAGGGTGAGATGAAAAAAATCTTCCAACGGTTGCAAATCGAAGCAGCCATTCGGCTTGAAAGACTGGAGTATGGTAAAACACACGTAATAGGTGAAGTAGCAGCAGGTAAAGCCAAATCTACATTCTTAGGCTTCAACAACCATTCATGGTGATTGAATTTCGCTCGCTTATGAGCCTTTTTTTTTTTAAACTAAAGCAGGATAACCACGTTCTTGAAATTTTTCCAACATTTTACTAGCTTGTATTTCAAAATCAGCATCTGATGAACATATACGGAGACATCTAAGTAATTGTGAATATGGCAAACTATGTTTCAAATGAATAGGATGAAAACTCGAGTAGTGCAATAAAGTGTTATCATCAGTAGGTTTAATATAAACCGTAGTGTTAAATCCATCATGGCTTTTCATAACTTGTATGTCCAAAAAATGCATCACTGTTTTCTGGATATTTATCTCAAATTTAATATTACTGTAGTTATTTAAATACTTAAAAAATCTTCCAAAATACTGAGCTGACCACCCCACAACAAAAAAATATCATCGATATAACGATATATATAAATTGGCCATTGATGGTGCAAACGTAGCCCCCATAGCTGTTCCAGAGATCTGTTGAAAAAAATTGTGTTTATACACAAAATAGTTCCTCTTTAATGCTAATTCAGCCAAAATTGCTAAAAGCCTTGTGGGAACAGTGTGTGGTCGCGGTCTAGCATCCCATATATGGGTTAGTACTTGTAAAGCCTCATCTTGAGGGATAGATGTATACAACGCAGCAACATCCAGAGTTGCCATCCAAGTAACTTGTTCAGTTGAACCATAATCTTCTAAAATGGTCAAAAAATGCATAGTATCTTTAATAAAAGAAGGAATTAAAGGAACTTCATCCTTAAGGAACATATCTAAATAAATGTCCAACCGTTCTAACAAAGAATCGTTACTAGACAAAATAGGACATCCTAGTGGGCTCTTCAGATTTTTATGAACTTTTGGGAGAATATAGAATACTGGAACTTTTGGATACGGGGGATTCGAAAATACCTTATCTTTCACAGTTAGATAACCTTCATCAACAGCCATCGTGGTGACTTCCAAAATGGTACTCTAATTCTTTGGTTGGATCCATAGCCAGACACACATAATTGGTGGCATTATTCAATTGCGATAAAATTTCAGCATCATAGCTAGAGGTACTTAAAACCACAACTGCACCTCCTATTGTAATATCATCCATACTCAAAAGTTCTTGCAATGCTTGAAACTCAGCAACTTACAAATTTTTGGGAAAATTGTTAATTTTGTTTTCCATCTTACTCAGATCAGACAATACCAATTGTTTAAATGTATATATATCATCGGGTCTGAAGGACCAGGAGGTGTCCAATCTGATTTTAAATGCAACAATAGACGAGTCAGTCATGATAGACTTGTCATGAAAAAAAGTTTTTAATTGTAAAGGACGAATCAATCGTTCTATAGCTATTCTACTCTTGAAACCATCATACTGCGGTCCATTAATGAAAGACAGACCACAAGCTAAAACTCTATATTGCATGACACTCAACATTTTATGAGAAAGGTTAATCACTGTATCAGTTATTGAAAAGTCACTGTCTCTTTTTTGCGCCGAGATCGTGTGGGTAGCCCCAAAAACATTTTCTTGATTAGAGTGCAAAGTAGTTGGCTGCTGTAACTTTTTTTATTCTCTGACCGAAATTGGGGCTCAGAATGCCCAAGATCTACACTAGAATCAGATGAATATGTAGAAGTATCCCCATAATCAGGTTTTCTAAAAATATCCACTTGTTTCGTCCTACGTGAGGACCAATTATAAATGGAGCCTTCTTTCATCCTCCTTTCATCCTTGAATAGTTTCTTTATTTTCAAATTCTTTAAATCAGTCTTATATTTTTCCAATTGTTTAAATATTTCAGCATGACGTGTTTCAAAATCATCGGTCTCCTTCAATTTAACAAGATCAACATTCAATTCTTTAGTTAATTATTGAATCCGCACATATAAAGCATGTGGGGCATTAACAGCATCAAGTCCAAAGAACACTTCATCTTCAAGGAACATGCCTGGAGCTTTCCAGATACGCAGCCCCTGAGGTATGACTTCCTTTCTACAATATTCAGCTAAAGTTAAGCTGTGAAGTTCCAATCTGATATTCCTCTTAGATCCTCTGTGTTTTTTATTAGTGTTTTATTGATATAAGGTGTGATTAGGTTTATTTTGTTTTTAGTGGGGATAATAAAGTTGTTTTTCGCAGAAGGATTACATCAATTTGTGTGAGCGAATCAGCTTATGTGTTTTCCCTTTAAAAAAAGGAGTGACGTCAGACGCCTTCAGAAGTGTCAAGGCATCGGTGATGTCCGAAGTAAACTGTGACGAATAATGTTCTGTTGGCTTTAGAGAGTTGTATAAGAAATTTAGTATCAGAATCCCTGACGAAGCCTGGCGAGGTGAAACAAAAGCTTTTGTCGAGCACTTCTAAGATACAGAAGAAAGTTTGCTGCATTGTTTGAAACTATTCGTGACTTCTGTGGCAGCATTGTAGCTGCCTGAAACGATTGCTGTTAACGTTCAGATAAGTAACTATATGCTATTCAAGTGGTGTATATTATTCCTCCGCTGAAAAGTGTTTTGTCTTTCTTTTTAGGAAGCAAATTAATTGCTGGAGAATTTCAGCATTAGTCTGAAGATGTGAAAGATGCGGATATGAATAAATTATTAAGTTATTTTAATATTTGGAGAATTCCTTAAAAGTACTTTTTTTGGATGTAGGTATTAGTTAGGTCAATTAGTTTTTGTGATAATTGGATATTAAAATTGAGAGGGTATGACCCGTGATGTGAAGATCTACTACTTAACCCTATGGTGATTAGGTTCGCCAAATGTAGGGAAAGAGTTTTCCTGAGGTCTTATTTTTACCCTATTGAAATTTGAAAGGTTTTTGAGGTTTTGGTTAAAGTATCTTTTGGAATATTAGGATTTTGGTGGTATTAAGGGTATTTGTTTTGGCTTGCAAGTTTTATGGATACCATGACAGCCATGATCATCACCTTCTAAGCCAGGAGTATGTGGAGTACAATCTCAGTCTCTCAAATTTACTGCTAATTCTCAGCGTAGTACTTGCATCGTGCCAAAGACAGCCTCCCTCTGGAGTTCGTAAGATGTTATGCGTATGGGTAACACAGGTACACTACCAAAAAACTTCCTCCAGTTTTGCAACTGATTCCTATAGATTTTGGGGTGCTGAATCCAGGAAAAATAGCCAAAATGTTCCATCACGTCACGTTTTCTTGCAAAATTAGATTTCTTACCCATATAAGGAATGTTCACATAATTTCTTTTTAGCCGACTGCAGTTTATTTTCTTGGCCCAAAATAGAGGTTGTAATGGTTAACTAACTAGAAACACTCCCTCATGATATTTTAGAGTGTTTTGTATTCATTTTATACATTAACAGGACAATTGGGAGGCGGGGGCCTAAATCCAGTACTCGCGCTGGCGCATGTTCTTTCCTGTTCGCCTCGCCTCGTTCGCAGCTCGCTCAAACACGGTGGTTGCGACATGAACGTTCCTGTCAAATTTCAGTTTCTTGCAAGTTCATTATTACCTTTTGTTTGCTCAGTCGTAATCCAGCTTTATTCCGAAGTGGTTCACTACAGTTGTAGTTTGCAGTGCTGTGTATTTGTGATGGCTCACAGAGCCAGAGGTTGCGTCAACTCTCCGGACAGTTTTTGTTTTATTTGTGGGGAATATACCGTGAAAAAGCGGCAGAGGAACATTTCTGCATTTATTAAAAAAGTATATTTCGCCTATTTCGGTTTGAAGTTAGGCGATCAAGACAAACCGTGGGCTCCTCACAAAGTGTGCAAGACATGCGAGGAAGATCTACGCTTATGGATGAAAGGTAAAAAAACAAGCATTTCGTTTCGGAATACCTATGATGTGGTGTGAACCAAGAGACCACAGCAGTGACTGCTATTTTTGCTCTTGCATTGTGAAGGGATACAACTTAAAAAATAAGAACGTAATAAGTTACCCCAACCTTCCCTCAGCAATTAGGCCTATGCCTCATAGCAACGAAGTACCTGTGCCTGAACCACCAAAATCTTTGGATCATATTTGTGTGGACGGTTCTGATCATGATGAGACTCATCAGATGGCTTTTCCCGATGAGTCCAGTACTTCCGAGTTTGAAACTGAACCAGATCCGAAACCTGAACTTTTCTCTCAAGCTGAATTGAATGATTTAGTCCGGGATTTAGGACTCCCAAAAGATGCTGCCCAACTGCTAGGTTCTCGGCTTAAACAGAAAAATCTATTGTCACCAGGAACAACTTTTTATTGGTACCGCAATCGCGAGACACAATTTTTGAAGTATTTCAGCAAAGAGGAAGATTTGGTATTTTGCAACGATATATACGGAGTGATGGAAAAGTTTAAACTCAAGTATGATCCTGCTGAATGGCGGCTGTTCATTGATTCTTCAAAAGACAGCATAAAAGGTGTTCTTCTTCATAATGGCAATACATTCGCTTCAGTTCCTATTGCTCACTCTGTTATTCTCCAAGAAAAATACGAGAATTTGGCCCTGATTCTTCAGAAGATTCGTTATGATGAGCATAAGTGGATGATTTGTGGAGACTTTAAAATTCTATCCATGCTATTAGGGCAGCAATCCGGTTTCACCAAATATCCCTGCTTCCTTTGCTTGTGGGATAGCTGGGCCCGCGACCTACACTGGGGGAAAAAAGACTGGCCAATTCGGGAGTATTTGAGACCCAGTGAGAAAAAATGTTCTTCATGAGAGCTTGGTACCTCGTGATAAAATTCTATTACCACCTCTCCACATTAAGTTGGGTCTCATTAAGCAATTCATCAAGTCCCTTCCAAAAGATGGTGAGTGCTTTCGGTACCTTTGCTCAAAGTTCCCCCGACTTTCTGAAGCAAAGCTAAAGGAAGGAGTGTTTGTTGGCCCTGATATAAGGAAACTCATTTCAGATGGAGCATTCGCTGAAACGATGTCTGAGAAGGAAAAAGAAGCCTGGAATTCCTTCAAGGATGTTGTTCTCAAATTCTTGGGGAACAGGCGGGATGAGAACTATAAGGATATTGTTGCCAGGATGCTCAATGCCTTCAAAGAACAAGGCTGTAACATGAGCCTGAAAGTCCATTTCTTGCACTCCCATGTGAACTACTTTCCCGAAAACTTGGGGGCGTACAGTGAAGAACAAGGTGAAAGGTTTCACCAGGACATCAAGGACGCAGAGAGAAGGTACCAAGGAAGATGGAACACCACTATGATGGTTGATTTCTGCTGGTTGCTGCTGCGGGAAACCCCAGATGAAAAATACGCCAAGCAGCGCACCAAGAGAAGCATTCGGGGGAAGAAGAAACGGGCCCACCAGGAGATTGATTGACCCAAGAATGACTTTAAAATCTAAACTGTGTTGAAAAATATCGTGTTTTTACTAAACTTTGAAATAAAAATTTGCTAGTTATTACCACAGTGTCGGATCTCATTTATTAGAATTTTATTTTCACACCATCGGGTGTTTGTCTTCATGTATTGCAATGGTGCGGTTTGCGTTTTCTATTCTTACATACATACCTGTACAACATTTTTTGCACATTTCTTTGCTTTGCTTTGTGTCTAACCTCGCTCTTATATGCTCAATGTTTGTGCACATGTATGTGGCTGTTTTAAGTGCAGACAATTTTGCTACCATCACAGTGTGTTTTGTTGACATTACTCTATTCTTATGTGCTGCCTTGTTACAGTTTTCTTTATTCTTATTTGAATAACTACTAAACAATTAGTATAAAGAATTCATCCAAGAAACGTTTATCTCGATCGCACTCAATCTGAAACGTTCACCTCAAACTGCTAACCCAATGTAGCAAAAAATCTGTACGTGATGGAACAAATTGGTTACCAGATTTGGATTCAGCGCACCAAAAAACGTAAAAATCAATCGAAACATTAGAGGCAGTTTAAAAAAATTTTTTTTTAGTGTACCTGTGTAATTTATCAAAATGTGCTTGGAAATTCCTTTTAATTAAGCCAGTGATACCCAACATGATGGGGAATAACTATCTATCTTTCTGCCACATTTTCTTGATCTCTAACTGCATTTCTTGGTACTTTTAAGATTTTCTCCCTCTTAACGCGATTCACAGAATCATCGCTTGGAAGAGACACCTCTTTCATCAATGCCGTTCTGGTGTTTTTCTCCTTTACCACTATATCCGGCTTCCCTGCATCCAGCTTTTTAATCGGTCAGAATGGGAGTATCCCAGGTGATAACATCTTCATTCTTGGTAATTCTTTTAGGGTCATGATCTCAGTATTTTTCAGGTACAGTGCTGTTGTAGTGTTCAGAGTTTCCAATGGATAAGGTGTGCTACTTTATGGTGCCTTTCTGTATAGAAATTTTCTGCCATCAGAACTTCACAGTCAGCTATGAGGTGCGTCACCGTTTCCAGCTCTTTTCCACAGAATAGACATACGTCTGTTTTGCCAGTGTTTTCTACGCTTGCTATAAACCATCCCATCCTTAAGTCGCTGTCCTAGGCTGCAACTATCAACCTCCCATCCTTCAGTTTCTGTTCACCCCTCCTTAACCATTCATGTGTCCATTCTCGATCAACAAAGGTTTCCTAGAGCAACACTATTTCCCACTGTAGTTGTGCATTTGCCACTTGTTTTTCCTCATTTGTTGACCTAATTCTTTGAAGATCTAATTCTTGTTTTGCAAATTCTGGTACTTCCTTCCCTGTGCATGCTTGTGGATTCTCACTTGTTCCTTCTAGTCATCAGAACGCTTGTCCAAGTTTGATGGAGACAGATTCTTGACATTTTCTTTCATATTTCAGCACTTTTTGTGTATTTGGATCAGATAATGCAGTTAAGTATGCCTGGAGGCCTATGATAGTAGCTCTGTATGTGTAATCAATCTCTAAGAGTCCTAGCCCTCCTTCAGCTCTAGGGATGTACAATCTTGGCATACACAGATTCTTGCAAATAGCTTCATGGGCATGGAGGAGTTCTTGTGTATGCACATTCAGTTTTTCAAGACCTTTAAGAGGCCATTCCACAATCCCAAAGCTGTATAGAAGTACAGGAATTGCCAGCTGATTAATGACTTGTATCTTATTCTGTGATGTTAAAACACTTTTCAATAATGATTTTAATCTTCTGTAGTATTCTTTACGGATCTTTTCTCAGTAATTTCTGCTCAAGTGTCATTCCTTCTACTCAGATACTTATATATGCCTGCCTGTTCAAGGTCCTTGATGTAACAGCCTTCAGCCATGAGATGTTTTCAGTTTTGCTCAATTCTCTTTAAAAAAAAGTTGCCTTAGCGCATTTGTCAAGGCCAAACGTCATTCTAATGCCATCAGAAAAGCTTTTCACCACAGAGTTGCTCTGCTAATTGTTGGTCGCTGGAACTATAGAGCTTCAGATCTATATCTAAATGAGATGTTGTTTCTGGGTTGTTACCTTCTTTAGGATTCAGGCTAAATCCATATCCCGAAGAGTTGATGAGAGTACTCAATGGATTATGTGCCACACAAAACAGAAGGGATGACAGGGAACCTCCGCTGTGTATGCAAAAATTGCTGAATAAAAAATTGCTCCTGATGTTAAAAACTGTGCTAAAATCTAGCCTTTTTACTTTTCTTGTAGCACCGAATCTTTATGTTTGCTTAAAGCTGGGGTGAAGATGCAACATGGGAGCAGAAGGATGATGAGAGCCGAGTATGCTGTATAAACATCACTGTTTTACTTTATAAGGGATATATTGTCTAGGTAGACCAGTATATTTAGTGGAGTTATTGCAAGCATACGAGTCATCACAACTGCGATAGAGTAGATAAACACTGCCATCTCTTGCCTCAGGTGCAAACTTAGACTGTAAACCCTCCAGGGAAAAATACCTATTGTACCCGAATTTAACTTGCTTTGAACTACAACTGGAAGGCTATGAGCTACCTGCAAATATCTAATCTAATCCACGTTTAAAAATGTGATAACACTTCTTTCAAACTATTTCCCTTTGTGTAAAAATATTGCATTTTACACAATGATCTCTATGTCTTTACCATAAAACACTAGAACTACCCCCTCTTAGGAGATAAAAGGCTAATGCAAAATTGGGCAAGGGCTAAGGACATAAGAATATAAGATATGCCATACTGGGTCAGACCAAGGTCCATCAAGCCCAGTATCCTCTTTCCAACCGTGGCCAATCTAGGTCATACGTACCTAGCAGTTTCCCCAAAAGACACAGGTTCCGCAATGCTTGTACTGGCTCAAGCATTGATATCCTGGGTCCCTTCTTAATAATGGTTTATGGACCTTTCCTCCAGGAACTTGTCCAAACCTTTTTTAACCCAGCTACACTAACAGCCTTTACTACATCCTCCGGTAACAAATTCCAGAGTTTGATTACACATTGAGTGAAAAAATATTTTCTTTTATTAGTCTTAAATAGTTTACCCTGTAGCTTCATTGCATGTCCCCTAGTCTTTCTATATTCTGATAACATAAATAATCGCTCTACGTTTACCCGTTCCACTCTGTTCATTAATTTATAGACTTCTATCATATCTCCCCTCAGCCGTCTCTTTTCCAGGTTAAAGAGCCCTAACCTTTTTAGCCTTTCTTCATAGGAGTATCCTTCCATCCCCTTTACCATTTTGGTGGCTCTTCTCTGAACCTTTTCTAATAACTCTATATCCTTTTTAAGATACGGTGACCAGAACTGCACACAATATTCAAGGTGCGGTCTCACCATGGAACGATATAGAGGCATTATAATATCTTTTGTTTTATTTATGTTGTTCTTATGTTCTTATTTTCCATTCCTTTCCTTATGATACCTAGTATTCTATTTGCTCTCTTGGCTACCGCTGCACACTGGGCCGAGGGTTTTAACATGTTATCCACAATGACGCCTAAATCTTTTTCCTCGGTGGTGGTTCCTAATGTGGAACCTTGCATTGTATAATCATAGTTTGGGTTGTTCTTCCCTAGGTGCATAACTTTGCACTTGTCCACATTAAATGTCATCTGCCATTTTGATGCCCAGTCTAATTTATCAAGATCCCCTTGCAATTTTCCACAATCCTCTTGGGTTTTAACAACTTTAAATAGTTTTGTGTCATCTGCAAATTTGATAACCTCACCAGTTAATCCACTTTCCAGGTCATTTATGAATATGTCAAAAAGCAGCGGACCCAGCACAGATCCCTGGGGTACACCACTATTCACCTTTCTCCATTGGGAAACTTGTCCATTTAGCCCAACCCTCTGCTTTCTATTTCTTAACCAGTTCTTGATCCACAGTAGTACACTGCCTCCTATCCCATGACTCTTTAGTTTTGCCAAAAGTCTCTGATGAGGGACCTTGTCAAAGGCTTTCTGAAAGTCCAGATACACTATATCAACCAACTCACCTTTGTCCACCTGTTTATTCACACTTTCAAAAAAACATAACAGATTAGTAAGACAAGATCTTCCTTGTCTAAAGCCATGTTGGCTGTCTCTCATTAGGCCATGACTATTTACATGCTGAGTAATTTTATTCTTTATGATGGTTTCTACCATTTTTACCGGTACTGACGTGAGGCTCACCGGTCTGTAGTTTCCCGGATCACCCCTGGAACCCTTTTTAAAAATTGGTGTTACATTGGCGATCCTCCAATCTTCAGGTATTAGAGATGATTTTAATGATAGTTCACAGATTACTAATAGCAGGTCTGCAATCTCATATTTCAGTTCTTTCAACACCCTTGGATGTATACCATCCGGCCCAGGTGATTTGCTACTCTTCAATTTATCTAATAGCTGTAATACATCTTCCCGATGTATCGATATTTCCTTCAATTCTTCCGCACCTTTAAAATACCACTTCAGTCATGGGTAACATCCCTACATCTTCCTCAGTAAAGACCGAAGCAAAGAATTCATTCAGTCTCTCCGCTTTCGCCTTGCCGCCTCTTAGTGCCCCTTTAAATCCTCTATCATCTAATGGACCAACTGACTCTCTCACAGGTTTTTTGCTGCGAATGTACTTGAAAAAATCTTTATTTCGCGTTTTTGCTTCCACAGCAAGTTTCTTCTCAAATTCTCTCTTTGCCTGCTTTATCAGTGCCTTGCATTTGATTTGCCAGTGCTTGTGCTGTTTCCAGGTTTCGTCGTTTGGCTCTTTTTTCCATTTCCTGAAAGATGCTTTTTTGGCAACAGCCTCTCTGACCTCACCTTTAAACCATGCTGGCAGTTTTTTGGACTTCCTTCCACTTTTCTTAAAGCGTGGAATACAGCTGGTCTGGGCTGCCAAGATAGTATTTTTCAACAACACCCAAGCTTGATGTAAGTCTTTAACCTTTGCAACTGCTCCCTTTAGTTTTTTCTTAACTATTTTCCTCATTTAAGAGTTTCAAATAGCTAACAAAAGCATACTCAAAAGCAGAAGATTAAACTATTCATTTCAAGTAAGCGCAGTATGAAAGTAAGGACTGCACTGACAGCTTTGGAACAGAGATTATAGAGACGCTTCTGAAAGATAGATGAGAAATGGTAATTACTGACATACTCGTATGCAACAAGGCAAATCCTGAAAAATAAAAAATAAAAAGTGCTGAAAAAATGGCAAAACTGCATCAGATATTTTCAGAGACCCAGGCACAGATGCCTTTCTTCATATTTGATAACCTTTTGCCCCATGGAGAGAATTCAATGCACCGAGCTTTAGCGTCTTCATTTATTTCAATTGCCTTTGTTGCATATAGATATTAAAAGTACCTCTGTGCTGATGCAGCCATTACATTTATGCTGTACTTCATTGAAATGAATATTTTATTTTATAGTCCTGCCCGGGCTACCCAGGCTTACTGTCTGCTTTCCTAATCAGTAATTTGCAAGGACATTGAAGGGAGCTGGCAAGTCTAACTGCGAAGTACTGTAGAAATACCCAATACACAAAAGTGCACACATAAGCCTGCAAGACGTGCATCTTCTATGGTAGCTTAGTTCAAGAGATTTGCCCTAAAAATATATCAATGCAACTAGAGCAGGTAGTGCTGAAGGTCAGTAGAAGGGCTGCAACCAACTATGAAGGTAGTCTAACAAAAAATGGTATTACTTGTAACTAGTATATGAATTTTAGCCCTAGATGATCCCTTCCCTTGCCTTTTAACAAGGTTCTCTTTCACTACTACTACTCTTGTGGATATAATGCACACAACGAATAGCCTGAACAACAGGGTGGCATTCATAAGACTCTGGCTTTTTGCCTCCTATACTCATTAGCTGCGACTGAATTTACAGCTACATTGAGAGGTCCTGAATGCATACCTTGGTATTTGTATGTTTTGATCAACTGGAGATTACCCAGAGTGTGTTTGGAGGGGGGGGGGGGGAGCAGAAAGCAAATATTCCACTTCATTTCTAAGTGTTGCACTTGTCACCATATGTTTGATATGTATTTTCCTGTTAGAATAAATGAAATTTGGAAGGTAGAAGCCATCAATATAATAGCTCTGCACTTATGTTCCTGGTGTCTCTCCAAGTTATCTTTGGCTTACCATACTGGTCACACCTACCTGCAGGTATGTAGAACTAGCACCTTCAAGGTGATTTTGGGCTTTATCATGGGCCACTGCTCCTCCCTACTTGGCAAAGGCTTGCTAGACACTTGGAATCAGGTCTCTAAACCTGGTAACTACAGTAGTAAATCTAGCAAATTCCTAGTTATATGTCTGTACCGCCTTCCATTACTCTGCCCACCCCAGCCCATTGGCTCCCAAACCTGGGCTCCCCAACCAGTTGGGTTTTCAGGATATCCACAATGAATATGCATGAGCCCCCAGGACAGGTTTGGGAACCACTACCTTAAGGCTCTCATTCCTCCACTCCTTCCACTATCCTGTCAGGTACTTGTGACCTGGATTGGCCACTGTTGGAAACAGGATACTGGGATTGATGGACCTTGGTCTGACTCAGTACGGCATTTCTTATGTTCTTATGCTCCCTCACTCCTTTACTCCAAAACTCACTCAATCCATCCGCTCCTTATCTTAGTTTGGAAGGCTGAACTGCATTATGCACATCTAATAGTAACATAGCAGATAACTGCAGATAAAATCTGAAACGGCCCATTCTGCCTGCCAAGGTGCTTAATGCCATAACTGCTGCTCTGTGTTTAGCATCCCAACCCCCTAACGCCTTTGGCTGCTGTGTAAAAGTCATTTTTACTGCTGTCATGAGCAAGGTGCTCAGTGTTTTGTTTCCATCCTTTTGGATATATCTAACTTCTTTTTAAGTTTCATCACCCTCTCTTGAAGGGAATTCCAAGCATCCACCACTCTGTGAAAAGTTTCTTGCATACAGAAGCTCTCCAGACCAATGACTGGCAACTCAACCAGAGACCAGGTTCTAGATCTAGAAATCTCTAGAAGAAACCCAAGATGTCCAGGTCTCAAAATGTAAGTCTAGGGCCAGCTTAACCATCAGGCACAACTGGGTAGTTGCCCCTGGTGGCAGCTTCTGCGAGATGACAGAGCACCACCCACTGAAAACAATCCTGTAATAAAGCACTACTCTGACATCATGCTTTTAAATATTAAGTTTTATTTTTATGGTGGTGGTGTGGTTAATTATTGAGTTCAAATATCAATCTCTCAGCTATGGGGGCTTAAGAAGCTGAAAAGTAAAGTACCATGCAAGGCCGAAGGTTCACCCAGGGTATCTAGCACCCTTGCACTGGTCCTGCATAAGGCTGGAAGTAATTGCTAGAAAGCTTTTATCAACAAAATAAAAAAAAAAAAAAAAAGGGGAATGGATACATGGACCAAACTCCTGGTTGGGGAGGAGGAGGAGGAGGAGTGTAAAGAGTACTTTTAGTCAGAAAAGGCAGAGAAAAGCAGAAATGATCCTTTATGTAAGGAGGTAAGGATATTGGGGGTGTGTGCATTCGTGAGCACAAATTTGGTTCATTTAGGTGCCTAAAAACTTAAAGTGCATGCACATGCTTGTACATGTACATGCCTATGAATTATGCACATAACGTGCATAGTCAATTGTAAGTTCTTGTGTGCATATAATACACACCTAACACACAAAGAATCAGACATGAAAAAAATGCCTAAATAGAGAAATATTCCATACCTTTCTTTGATTCCTGCAAGGCCAGTCAGGACACGTGGGTTGTTTTCTCTAACTAGTACATGGAGGCAGACAAGAACTTTCAGTCATGTCATCACTAGAATATCTGCTGGTACAGCACAGAGAAGCCAGTATGACACTTTCCAAGCAGTAAGCAAAACAAACACTCAGAAAGAGAGACACCTTTGAAAATATTAAGCAACAATGACTTTATACAAAACTATTGGCTCTCTTACTAATCTGCTGTTTTTTGAAGGTGTGAATAAACAGGTGGACAAAGGTGAGTCGGTTGATATAGTGTATCTGGACTTCCAGAAAGCCTTTGACAAGGTCCCTCATCAGAGACTTTTGGCGAAACTAAAGAGTCATGGGATAGGAGGCAGTTACTACTGTGGATCAGGAACTGGTTAAAAGATAGAAAGCAGAGGGTTGGGCTAAATGGAGAAAGGTGAATAGTGGTGTACCCCAGGGATCTGTGCTGGGTCCGCTGCTTTTTGACATATTCATAAATGACCTGGAAAGTGGAACAACGAGTGAGGTTATCAAATTTGCAGATGACAAAACTATTTAAAATTGTTAAAACCCAAGAGGATTGTGGAAAATTGCAAGAGGATCTTGATAAATTGGAAGACTGGGCATCAAAATGGCAGATGAAATTTAATGTGGACAAGTGCAAAGTTATGCACCTAGGGAAGAACTATGGTTACACGATGCAAGGTTCCACATTAGGAACCACCACCCAGGAAAAAGATTTAGGCGTCATTGTGGATACCATGTTAAAACCCTTGGTCCAGTTTGCAGCAGCGGCAAAGAGAGCAAATAGAATGCTAGGTATCAAAGAAAGGAATGAAAAATAAAACAAAAGATATAATAATGCCTCTATATCGTTCCATGGTGAGACCGCACCTTGAATATTGTGTGCAATTCTGGTCGCCATATCTTAAAAAGGATATGGCGATATTAGAAAAGGTTCAGAGAAGAGCCACCAAAATGGTAAAGGGGATGGAAGGATACTCCTATGAAGAAAGGCTAAAAAGGTTAGGGCCCTTGAACCTGGAAAAGAGACGGCTGAGGGGAGATATGATAGAAGTCTATAAATTAATGAACGGAGTGGAACGGGTAAACGTAGATCGATTGTTTACGTTATCAGAATATAGAAAGACATGGGGACATGCAATAAAGCTACAGGGTAAACTATTTAAGACTAATAAAAGAAAATATTTTTTCACTCAACGTGTAATCAAACTCTGGAATTTGTTACCGGAGGATGTAGTAAAGGCTGTTAGTGTAGCTTGGTTTAAAAAAGGTTTGGACAAGTTCCTGGAAGAAAGGTCCATAAACCAATATTAAGAAGGGACCCAGGATATCAATGCTTGACCCAGTACAAGCATTGTGGAACCTGTGTCTTTTGGGGAATCTGCTAGGAACGTATGACCTAGATTGGCCACTGTTGGAAACAGGATACTGGACTTGATGGACCTTGGTCTGACCCAGTATGGCATCTCTTATGTTATGTTCTCTTACCATTCTTAATCAAGCACGGATACTGCAATTGCAGCCACAAGGCAAGCTCCTCAACCTGTAGGTGAAGTCATCCCAGGACAGATCCTGGTCTGGGGTCCAGCAGGATTCAAGGAAAGAAAATTTCTCCTTCCTCAACATCTGCTAGACCAGTCCAGATGAGTGTGATGTACCCATGCAGTCAGGACCCAAGCTGGGAGGACGACTATGCACCATCCGCTGCAGCTCGTACATGTAACCTATAGTACACATGTAACCTATAGTGTCTTACAAAAAGTACTCAGTCGGGACAAGGTAGCTGCCTTACAGATGTCCTCCAGAGACACCAAGGCAGACAGCCCAGGATGCGGCTTGTGCTCTGGTGGAATGAGCTCAGACTCCTTCCAACACCCACTTCCCACACAGGATGTAGGCTGAACTAACAACCTCCTCAATCCAGCCAGCAACTGAGGACTTGGCTGCAGACTGTCCTTTCCTCAGACCACTGAATAGGACAAAAATATGGTTCAAACTATAGAGGAATTAGTAATTTCCAGATATTTCACTGTCGCCCTTCTCATATCCAACAGACACAGTGAGGGGTCTGCTCAGAGTTCCTCTTCTAAGAGAGAATCAAAGGCTAAGTTGAAAAGATAACAGCACATTTGGTAGGAAGAATGGAATCATCCTCAGACACTGTCGAAATGAGCAGGAAAGATTCCCTGAAGGACAGAGCCTGCAACTCCAATACCCTCCTGGCATGTGCAACGGCCACCAGGAATACCACCTGCAGGATCAAATCCTTGAGCAAGGCCTCCCACAGGGGCTCAAAGGAAGGACCTTTCAGTGACTTAAGTCCAGAGACAGACTCCACTGTGGTACAATCGGTGCATGGCCAGACTGATCTGCTTCACCCCTTTGAGAAAGCAGGATCACATTAAGGTGTGCCACTAAGGAAATTCCCTGAACTCATCCCTGTAGCACACAAGGGCTGCCACCTGAATCTTGAAAGAGTGCAGCACCAAGTACTGGTCCAGACCAGACTGTAAGAACGAGAACATAGCGATTATGTCCACCTTCCTGGCATCCAGAAACAGAGGAACACCACCTCTTGAAGAACCTCCAAACTCTGACATAGGAGCAGTAGATTATGGCCTTCTCAGGGCCAGGGATTTCAAGGGACCTCTCGCAGAAGTCCTCTCCCCTGTGGCAGTAACAGAGGGGGACCCACCAACAGACTCAACAGATCCACATACCAAGGCCTTCAAAGCCAGTTTGGTGCTACCAGAATGGCCAAGTCCATGTAAGAATGGATTCTGTGCAGAAAACTGGTTGTGGTCTGCATCTCAGGTGTGCCATGGTGCCAGCACAGGCAGTGGCAGGAGATGCAGCCACACCAGCCCCGCATTCTCACTTTGTATATATGTTAAACTGTGCTTCTTCTCCTCCTCCTCCTCAAAGACCTTGGAGTTCTTATTATGAATGACTGCACAACCCACAAGTGAAATCACATTATGCGCCACTTGCTATTGTGGCCCAGGAAAGAAGTGCAGCTCAACATATACTAAAGAATGCCAGGGTTCGTGTTGTTGCATCTCCTGCCCTTGCTGCTGCTTATGCTAGCTCCACGATACAAGAAAGGGGAGAAGCTGCACTGTTGATGGAGAGGGAAAAGCAGAGAGGAAAGATGGGGAAAGAGGACAGAGACGATTGAATACAAAGGTGGGTAAAAGGAGAGAGATATGTCAGGCTACAAGGGTGGATGTGGGGTAAGGGGGGGGAGGATGAAGATGCAAGGCTACATAGGTTGGTGGGTGGAGGGAAAAGAAAGAAAAAAAAAAAAACCAAGAGAGGAAGAGAAAGAGAAAGAAAGATTAGATACTAGGCATGGCATGGAACCAAGTGTGTGTGGGAGGGGGTTGTTGAGGAGAACAGAGAGAGTATAGAGGGTAGAAATGTGGCAATAGGGAGTGGGTGAAAAAAGGGACTAAGAGGCTGGGGAGGGAATGAGATGGGGGAAATAGCACAGCTAGGCGAGACTGGCTGGGCAGGAGATGGAAAGTAGATACGTATGTGAAACTTATACCTCACTTGCTCTATTCCCCATCCCTTCCCCTCAGTGTTAAATCCAATTCTTTCCCTTCCCACAAGGCTTATTCCACCCCATGCTGGACAGCTCATAATCCATTCATCCCCACCCCTAAACATGACACTTATTTGGCTCCCTTTTGTTTTCACCCTCCGCTACAGTAAATCAATCCCTACCTACAATCTTCCCTCCAGTCCAGGCCAAACTTAACTCCAATTCTTCCTCCCCCAACCTCCAAGACTAATTAAGGTTTTCCTCCTCAACTCCAAGGACTGATACCCATTGTATCTCTACCCCGCTTCTTCATCCCTGCCGCGCCCCCCCCCCCCCCGGCCAAATACCTGTGGGAGAACAGTAGTGCTCCAAAACACACTTAATCTGCTCTGCCTGGTGATACTAATGCAGCAGGGAGGCCTGCACATCTTGCCCAGGTGCAGGCAAGAAGAGGTCCTCCCCACCCCTGCAGCATGGGGTGGGGAGACAGAAAGGAGGATACTTCCCCACCCCTGCTGTACTGATTGGCTACATGTTTCTGGGAGGCAGGAAAAAAGAGGCTTCCCTAATCCTGCTGCATTGATTACTGCCCTCAGAGGATGTAGTCAAGGTAGGGAGGGCTTCCCCATTCCCATTGGCCTACTCTAACACAGATGTGGAGCTTTAAAAAAAAACAAAAAAAAACCAACAACAACTTTGCTGATGCCAAAACTGGGGACATGACTACTGAAGATAAACTGTTATTGGAGACTGTCCCCAAAAATCAGGGACATCTGGTAACCTTAGCTAAATAGCATATCAGTCTACACTGTTTGAAACTGGATACTAGGTTTGATGGACCTTTGGTCTGACCAAGAATGGAAATCTTATATTCTGTTCTTAACATAGGCTAGACCAGTGGCTCAGGCACAGTGCCAAGGATTGCTATGCAGAAGAAGAAATTAGACCTTATCTGCTAATTGATGTTCCTTGAGTAACTCCAGTCCAGTCTCGGAACCTCTGGATATTCACACCTTGCCAACAGCTTGGAGACTGAGCATGTCATGATTTCATGACACTCCCATAGGAATACAGCTGACTCCTCTCACAGCCTTCAGTGCCCTAATTACAAAGCAGACTCATGGAAACAAATATTAGCCTCAACAAAACCAACTGCAAAATCTTGCCACTTAAAAAAAATTGCAGAAATTTGGAAGGAAATCCAGCGACATCCAGGATGGGAAGTAACCACTCACCTGTCACAGGCGCAGGCCCTTCATCAGGAGATCAGCAGCATCTACCGTGATCCCACTGTCCCACACTCCCATCCTTCCATAGCAGTACTAACCATGGGAGGGACCCCCTACCTCGGCCTGCATCACTGCCAAACCAAAGCAAGCCTCTTCCGCCACCTGCAATCCAACCAGTAATGTTTCAAAGGATGATAGAGGACCAAGTAGCCTCTCTGCAAATGCCTACTGGTGGCACCAGGCTAAATTCCGCCCATGACACCGCCTGGGCTCGAGTCGAATGCACCTGCAAACCTATGGGCACCTGACGCTCCCTAAGCCGATAGGGAGGCTATCGACATGGCCTAATCCACCTGGAAATAGATGCCTTGGACACCGCCTGTCCCTTATGTGGCCCTCCAAACAAGACAAACAGCCGCTACGACTTTTGAAATGGCCTCGTGCTCTTCAAGTACCTTCAATATTCTGTTGTAGGTCTAACTTTCCCAGACGGGGATCAGACACCCCTACCGCTTCCGTTCCTGAAAAGACCAGTAGGAACACTGCTCGATTCAGGTGGAAAACAGGCAACACCTTAGGCAAAAAAACAAAACCCTGAGGGCACCGACAGTAAGACCACCTTCTCCCTCAAAATCATGATATACGGTGCCCTACATGACAGGCTACCAAAAACATCACTAAGTGTCAACTCCTTTATTGTGCAACTCTCCAATGGCTCAAAAGACAGTTCCACCAAGACGGACAAGACCGCATTGAGACTCCACGAGGGTACCACAGCCCGCACCGGCAGCCACACCTGTTTAAACTGCTCTTAGAAATAGATTCATATCTGGGTGCGAGGCTAAGGGCATCCCATTAATTCTGCCTCTATAGCACGCCAACGCTGCCACCTGCACGGAGCTACAGAATGGCTAATATTTATAGTACCAAGTACTGCATAGTGGAACAACCCCAAGTCACACACCACTGCTCGAACATTCACCATACGCAGAAATGCGCCAGGGACATGGACTGTCTCCGGGCCTTCAACAACGTCGTTACTACTGCCGGCACGTACCCTCTCTTTTTTAAACCGCGCCCTCTCAAGAGCCATGCCTTAAGTGAGAACAAATCCACGTGCAGCATCTGAATGGAACCCTGGGTTAACAGATCCTCTAGGACCGGAAGGCACCACGGTCCTTAGGCTACCAACCGAATCAGGTCTGCACACCATGGCCACCGTACCCAGTCAGGAGCAATGAGGATCACCAGCCCCTATGCACCTCTATCCTCTGCACTACTCACCCTATCAGGGCCCAAGGAGGGAACACAAACAGCAGCCCTTCCTGTGGCCACGACTGAACCAGCGCATTGAGGCCCTTCGACATGCACGCCTTCCTCCTGCTGTAGAACCACGACACCTTGGCCGATTCATGTGTTACCATGAGATCCATTATGGACTGCCTCCAGCATCGCACCACCTGTGCAAACATGGTTTGGTTGAGTGTCCATTCTGCCGGGTCGATCCGCACTCTGCTGAGATAGTCTGACTCCAAATTCTCTCACCTGGCCATGTGTGCTGACAGAGCTAACAAGCGGGCCTCTGCCCATGCCATCAAGGGGTCGGCTCCCTCTTCCAACTGTGCAATGCCCATGCCCCCTTGTTGGTTAATGTATGCTACTGTTGTGTTGTCCAAAAACACCAGCACTACTTTTCCCACTGATCAGGTCTTGAAAACTCTGTAGTGCCAGAAACACCACTCAACTCCAGGCGGTTTATGGACCACAGCGTCTTCTTTCTTCCACAGATCCTGTGCAAACCGTCCCTTTCAATGGCTCCCCAGCCCCCTAGGCTAACATCTGTCGTGAAATTCAACCAGTGCAGGACCTCCAATGGCATACCCTGCTGGAGCATGTCGATCCGCAGCCACCACCAGAGTGCTCTGAGTGTCTCTTCTGGATAGGACAACCTGCAGGAAAGGGAGTGTACCTGCACTGACCACCTGCGCAACAATGCCCTCTGCAATGGTCTCGTGTGTGCTCAAGCCCAAGGGAACATCTCTATGGACGAGACCATGGAGCCCAACACCTGCAAATACTGTCACGCCATCGGTGCCAATGTCCTTAGGAAGTGCCAAATCTGCTGCTGCAGCTTGCGTAGTCTCAAGACTGGCAGTGACACCCTCCTGACGGAGCAATTCAACTCTTGGCAAAATTGACTACCCAACCGAGGCTTTGCAGAAAGGCAATGACCTATGCCATCAGAGTCGTGCTCTCTTCCTGTGACTTTGACCTTATGAGCCAATCGTCGAGGTATGGGCAGACTACAATGCCCTCTTGCTGTAGCTAGGCTGCCACTACCACCATGACCTTGGTGAAAGTCAGAGGGGCGGTTGCTAGCCTGAAGGGTAACACTTGGAACCGGAAATGCCCCTCTGGCACTGTAAACCGAAAATGCCACAGGTGCTCTGCCCGCATCAGGATATGAAGGTAAGCCTCTGTGAGGTTGAGGGATGTCAAGAACTCCCCTTTTCTCACCGCCATTATCACCGACCTCAATGTCTCCATGTGATAGTGTGGTACTCAAAAGAGTTTGATTTACATGCTTTAGATCTAGAAGGGGCAAAGGGCCCCTTCCTTCTTTGGCAGCACGAAGTAAATGGAGTATCGACCACAGCCACATTGGTCGTGGGGCAGATCTACCATGGCTCGCAGTTCGCACAACCGCTTCAGAGTGTCCCCCATCGCCTTTCACTTTGCCAGCGCCTTGCAGGAGGAATTGACAAAGGCGCCTCGTAGGGGCTGTGCGAACTCCAAGGCATAGCCCTCTCTGATGATCTCCAACACCCACCGGTCATTCGTGATCTGGGCCCAGGCATTGTAAAACTCCCCTAGATGACCCCCCACGGGTATTACGGCCACATTGCCCAACCGCATTTCACTTTGGTTTCTTAGAAAGAGTCGAGGTGGACAAGTAAAAGCCTCTCCCTGCGCCTTGAAAGGACGGTCCCTCGCCGGGAATGGACCCTGCTGATAAGAAGCGAATCTCAGCGACTGAAATCTCCAAAACTCTTGGTTGACCCCTTCCAGAACCGGAAGGGCGCTGCACCTTCTGCTTGTCCTCCGGCAACTGTACTCCCTTTATCTCCCCCAGATTCTTAACCAGTTTCTCTGGATCTTCTCCAAATAGGAGCTTCCCCGGAACAGGAGCTTGCTCAGTCTCCACTTGGAGGACACATCTGCTGAAAAATTGCAGAGCCATAAATACCGCCTTATCACCACCACTGAGGCTATTCCGTTGGACAAACATCTAATAAGATCATAGAAGGCATCCACTAAATATGCCACTCTGGTTTCCACCTTTGCTGTCTCTGGTGTTTGATCCAGCTCTGCCTCGGACTCTCCTGGGATCCCCTGGACCCATCGGAGTCAGGACCTGGCTACAAAGGCCCCACACAGCGACGCTTGTAACGACAAAGCATAGGCGTCAAACACTTGTCTCAATATGGTTTCCAACTTACCGTCCTGCACATCCTTGAAAGCCGCACCTCCCTCAACTAGAATCGTAGTCTTCTTGTAATGACAGACACTGGCGCATCCACTTTGGGGGCCCAGAAGAGCTCTGTCTCGATCCGGTATGGAGTAAAGCCTAGACATCATCTGCATACCCAGGGCCATACCGATCGTGAAATGCGCCCTGCGTGACTTGCACATCGGGCGCATGCCCCCCCCTTCCCCGCACCTCCATCTAGCCACTTTATGGGGGCGGGAGAGAAGAGGCGCATGCTAAGCAGGTCTGGTCCCTCCTGGACCTTTGTCTCCTCCTGGAGGGACCAACCTGCTTAGCATGCCACAAGAAGGCTTAAGGGGCACATTTCAGCTGTCTGCCATTGCCTGCCGCTGCCACTTTTTCTTCTTTCAGCAGCAGCAGGCAACGGCAGACAGCTGAAATGTGCCCCTTAAGCCTTTGACCCTGTGTGGCCACACCGCTCGCACTGCACGTTTCGGGACAAAGCAGTCCCTGTATCAAGTGCTCTCACGCAGGTCACATAAGTTTGATTCTTCTCTTGTCCATGTGCAAAATAATGGCCTTGCTCTTTTTAAAAACCACCGGTGTTCGCCGGATGTCCTATCACTATGAGGGATCAATCCTTTCACAATTGGTCGGCAAATCTGTCAATATTCAAGGGAACCAAACACGGATATGGGCTTTCCCGTCACCTGTCCCTTAGCCGATTGGATGAAAACAGTTTGATGAATGTGAGAGCGCCATATAATGCCTGGTTCTATGTCTACCAAAGAACAGCCCAAGAAAAAGGGGAATTCCCACCACACATGCACATGGACAAGAGAAGAATCAAACTTATGTGACCTGCGTGAGAGCACTTGATACAGGGACTGCTTTGTCCCGAAACGTGCAGTGATTTATGAACTTGGATGTTTCACACAATGTTTTGCGCTTCTCTCAGCATTTTAAGATAAGTTTTTCTATATAATTCACTAAAGAACTGCTTTTGTGATTAAAATGGACCTCAGTTGACTGGTGTGGTTTTGAACCTTATCTGAACCTCCCTCAATGCGGTCTGACAAAAAGACATGCTAATGTTTCACGGGGGGGGGGGGGGGGTCTTTAGGAGATTTTTTTGGTAGGGTATTTGTATGTATCTCTGATAGCGGGATTTTTTTTTGAGTGGATTTTACATATGTCAACTGTGAATAAGGCTTCTAAAATAACCCCTTTACCCAATATACTACTACTACTACTACTACTGATCATTTGTATAGCGCTAACAATCAGAAAGGAAGATGTGATGATACCCTTAGTACAAGGCATTAGGGAGGCTTCACTTTGAATACTGCATTCAGTTTTGCAGGTTGCATCTCAGTAACCAAATGCATAAGCTAGAGGTGGTCCAAAAAAATGTAACCAAGATGGAGCGGTATTCTACACTGGGAGACATGCGATGAGACTTGATGACAGGAGGGACAGGGGAGATTTAAATACACAAAATATTTTAATGCATATGAAAGAACTCATTCTAAAAGGAAAAGAAAGCTGTAGAAGTAGGAGACACAATATAAAGCTGCAAGGAAATAGACTCAGAAGCAACGTCAGGGAACATTTCTTCACCGAAAGGATGGTAAATGCCTGGGAACGTCCTCCCCCCTGTGGAGGTGGCAAAGAACAAAAAAAAGTCAATGACGAAATTCAAAAGAAGTGGAATAATCAGAGGATCCCTTAATGGGAAGGAGGCAAAAAACAAAACAAAATAAACCTACCACATACCACACCAACCAGCAGAAAAAAATGACTGTTTTAATACAGCAGGGTGAGTAACCTAACCACTTTACTGGGCAGACTAAAATAGGCCATTTAGGTCTTCATATGCCATTACTCACTATGCTTACACATTTTCTGCTTACTTTACATTTCTCAAGTCCCTCATGCGACAGCTTGCTGTGGAAATTTTTTTTACAGGAGAAATCTGGTTCAAGTCTTTAAAAGCAGAATGTCATATGAGAAGGGGAACAGGTAGGTTTGTTCAGAACATCTATCCTTCCCAAATATGATTTCTATGTTACTAGTCAGAATCAACTATGAGTGCCAAAACTGCAGTAGTCTCCTATATGTATTCACAGGCGCGCAGGACCTTCAAATCAGCTTTTCAAATTTAAAAAAGCAATATTTTTTAATTGTGTAATGACAAGAAATATGTAGGCATCAATGTTTAAGATTTAAGCAGAAGCAGACTACCAATGGTTTGAAACACTGTAGTACAATATTTCATGATTTATGTTTTTCTTTTTGGGCATGAACTCAATTTGCCAAGGACTGCTGTAGCATCTTGAGAGTTGAAATGACTAAGTTATAGCTTGTAGCTTTTCAGAAATGACAGATTTCCATTTTAAGATAACTCACTTTTTAATGCATTTAGATCAGCAATAAGCCTCTACCCCATTACCATAATCTGCTCAAAAAATTACCATGCTTCATATTTAAAAAATAGAAAAAAAACCTTCAAAAGGAAAAAAGCTGAACATCAAGCTTTGGAGGACAACCCAGTGACAAAACTATAAATAAAGAAACAGGCTTTGACGGAGATTTCAAATTGTAAGAAACTGCAATGCTGTATATCTTCTGAAAAGCAGTACCAACATTACAAAAATACTTTAAAAACAAACAATTGCTTGGATCTTGCCATATGAAGATGCTGCATTTGAAAAGTGGTATCTTTTGCATTAATCTGGGCTGTGCTGCGGTTCCTTCATTGATCCCTCCTGGGTCTCACTGCTGTAGCTGCCTGGTATCAGAGTTTAGCTCCGCCCAAAGTGACATCAGACACTGCAACATTTATTGGAGCTACTTGCGGCATCTGCACAGCGGCAGTGCACTCATGCCTCCTTGGGGTGATTTCAAGATCTGTTTTAGTTTCTTTGTAAGCATCTCATAGTAACATAGTATATGACAGCAGATAAAGACCAGCATGGTCCATCTAGTCTGTCCAACAAGATGGCAAGAGTAGGTGCGCACCCGCCGCTCCATGCAGGTCACCCCTCCCCATGCAGGTCACCCTTCCCCATGCCTTTGTTTAGGGGTGTCTCCACCACTCCGTGCAGGTTACCTCTACTTGTTGAAATATCAGAGTCAGTTACGTTTATTTTGATTTTATCCTTTCTATAAAAAAAGGGCTCCACTGTCTGTCCCCATGCCATTTTGAATGCTGGCACTGTATTTGCCCCCACCACTTCCATCGAGAGGGCATTCCCAAGCCCTTTCAGTTAAAAAGTACTTCTTGGTGTTGCCTTTCAGTTTACCCCCTTGCAGATTTATGTTATGCCCTCTAGTATTATAGCTTCTCAGTCTTTGAAAAAGGTTTGTTTGTTCATTAATATTCTTAAATATTTAAAGGTCTGATTCACATCTCCTCTGCCCCTCCTCTCTTCTAGAGTATACATATTTAGGTCTTGAAGTCTCTTTTCATACGTCTTCTGGCACAGGTTCCAAATAAATTTTGGTCGCCTTCTGAACTGTTTCCAGTCTTTTTATATCCTTTGTGTCATATGCTCTCCAAAACTGAACACAATATTCCAAGTGAGGCCTCACCAGCGACTTGTAGTGTGGTATTAGTACCTCTTCCTTTCTGCTGGTAATTCTTCTCTATATGCAACCCAGCATCCTTCTGGCTTTGGCCACTGCCTTGTCACACTGTTTCGACATTTTGAGATCCTCAGAAACAATCACTCAGAGGTTCTCCTCCTGGTCCATGCACACCATCCTATTGGCCCCCTCTCATACAATTCCCTTGGATTTCTGCATCCCTAGTGCACGATACTGCACTTCTTCTCATTAAATCTTAACTGCCAAGCATTAGACCATTCTTCCAGCTTTTGCAGATCTTTCCTCATGTTATCCACTACCTCAGGGAGTCCACTCTATTGCAAATTTTCGTGTCATCTGCAAAAAGACAGACTTTTCCCATTTAGTCCTTCAGCAGTATCACTCAAAAATACATTGAACAGTACCAGCCCCAGGACAGATTCCTGGGGCATGCCACTAAATCACCTTCCTTTCATCCAAGTGAGTTCAGTTTACCATTACCTTCTGTCAGTCAACCAGGTCCTGATCCAGTTCACCACCTTAGGACCCATCCCCAGGTTGGTCAGTTTATTGAAAAGACTCCTATGAGGAATAATGTCAAAGGCTTTGCTGAAATCTAGGTAGAAGACATCCATCACATGACCTTGATCTAGTTCTCTGGTTACCCAGTCAAAGAACTCAGATTTGTTTGGCATGATTGTCCTTTGGTAAAACAGTGCTGCCTCGGATCATGCAACCTATTGATTTTGAGAAAGTCCACTATTCTCTTTCAGGAGCCTCTCCATTACTTTTCCCACCACCAAGGTAAGGCTTACAGGCCTGTAGTTTGCCACTTCTTCCCTGAATGTACCACATTGGCCCTTTTCCAGTCCTGCAGAAAGTCTTCTGTCTCCAAGATCTATTAAAAACATCCTTTAAAGGCCCTGCAAGAACCTCTGAGCTCTTTCAGTAACCTGGGATGTATCCCATCCAGTCTCATGGCTTTGTCCACTTTCAGTTTTGCAAGTTGTTCAAAACACATCAACTTCTGTGAATGGTGTAGTATCTACTCCATTCCATTTGTATATTTATCAAATCACAGGTGGTTGTCTCCAGGATTTTCTTTAGTAAAAACAGAAGTATTTTTGTTTAGCATTTCCATTTTTTCAATGTCACTTTCCACGAGTCCGTTCTCACTACTTTTGAGCCTTGCAATTTCACCTCGATCTTCCTCTTCTCCCAAATATACCTGAAAAATGTTTTATCACCACGCTGTAGATATTTAGCCATTTTTTCTTCTGCCTTTGATTTTGCTATCCTTATTTCTCTGTCTCTTTTAACTTTATCCTGTATTCTTTTTCAGTGTTCCTCTGTTTGCAAACTTCTGAATTTTGTGAAAGCTGTGTTTTTTGCCTTTATTTGTGCAGCCACTCCTTTAGAAAACCAAATAGATACTCTGTTGGTGAGTACTAAATCCAGCATCGAACTTTCCCTGGTCGGTTCCATCACTATTTGTCTAAGCAATGCATCTTGGAAGGCATCCACAAGTTGTTTTTTTTTGTTGTTGTTTTTTGTTTTTTGTTTTTTTTAACTTCTTCCCAGATTTGCAGAAGGAATACTCCTATCCACAATGGGAAGATTAAAGTCACCCAATATGATCACTTCCACCTTCATGGCTAGCTTTGCAATATCAATAGTCTCTACCCATTTCTTTGGTTTGAATTGGAGGCCTGTAGACTACACCAGCATGGATGATAGTGTCATCTCTTCTTTCCAATACAATCCACAGTGCTTCTACTTTTCCCCACATCCCCTGCATTTCAGCAGCTTTAATATTGCTTTCGACACATAGGGCTCCTCCTTTTCTACCCCCTCTCTCTCCTAAGTTAGCTAGCTATGGCTATAAACCATTCATGCAACTTTTTAAACCATGTTTCTGTAATGGCCACAATTTTCAAGTCCATTTCCACTATTAGGGCTTCCAGATCAGGAACTTTGTTGGCTAGGCTTCAAGCATTTGTACTCACTGCTTTCCAGCATTTGTTGACTGGCTTGCCTGTATTTTGCATGGATTTTGTTTTGCACTCTTCTTCCCGCTTGCCATTGATGTGTGGTTTAAAAGTGTGGCTGTTTCCAATGTTATGCTTTTGCTGGAAGTGATGTCCTGAACTTGTCTTTCTCCATCTGTCACCCCCTTCCCCTAGTTTAAATGCCTGTCCCCATACTGCTTGAATTTTTCACTTAGGGTCTTTTCCCTGCGACAGAGAGATGTAGTCCATCAGCACAGTTGCTTGTTGCTCCATCTGTTTCCCCAATCCCCTATATATCTAAATCCTTGTTTGCACCAGGTTTGGAGCCATGTATTAAAAGTTGTTTATGCGATGCAGCCTTTCTGCCCCCCTACCAAGAACAGGTAGAACCTTCTGAGTGTTAACAATGGGCTTGAGTTTCTCTTCCAGTGTCTGGAAGTCCACTTGAACTGCAGAGGCACTGTTTCTAGCCAGGTCATTTGTACCCAAGTGGATGATATCATCAATTTTGGAGTGCTCACTTTCTGCACTAACTATACCAACAATTTGGTTCGTATTCCTGCTGGCTGTAGAGCATGAGTGGCGTTTGACCATTTTATCTCCTTTGAGCTGTGTTCCCAAGTTGGCGCCTCCGATGATGGAATCTCCAAGTAGTAGTAGTTTTCTGTTTTGTGATTTTTTTCTTCATATTTGGTGCATTATCAGTAGATTGGGCATTGACTCTCTCATTTAAGGGCACTTCATTTTCCACGGATTGGGCACCCTCATTATCCAAGGCAGAGAAGGCATTTATGCAGGGATATCTGTTGATGTAGAGGGTGTCTGTGCGTTACAGGTCACAACTTACCAGAGTCCATTGTGATCTATTTGTTCCTGGGCTGTTTGATTCTTTGTAGGAGCGGTGGTGGATTTTGTTCAGTTTGTACCCTAGAAGGGGCGTGTTTAATTGCAGCTAATTCTTCCCTTAGTAGAGTCAATTCTTTACTGTCTGGGAACATTATGCCTCTGTCCTACATCCAGCTTGATGACAGCTTTGTTAGACCAGTCCCTGTATTTTGGGGTCATGCTTTACATGACTCACTAATCTACTACCAGACACAGGTTGTTGGTTTTTTTGGGGGGGTTTTAGTGCCATCAAGTCAGTGTTGACTCATAGCAACCCAGCTACCTCTGGGTTTTCTTGGCAATGTATCACTGGAAGTAGATTTCCAGCCTTTTCTTCTGAGGCAATGGAGGGTAAAGTGACTAGCCCGAAGTCACAAGGAGTGCCAGTGGGAATCGAACCCTTGATCTTCTGGGTACTAGGTAGTTGCTCCAACCACTAGGCTACCAGCCACAGGTAAGACACCTTATACATTGTAATTACTCCTGCTAGAATTCTGGACACAAGATTCAAAATTCTGTGTTAAAAGGTCTGAATTATGCGAAATTCTGCATGCTGAGTTTTTAAAAATATAAAGCATATTGCTTTTGAGTCAATTTAAAATACAAATAAACTCTCTCTCTCACCCCTCTTTTTCTTCATGTTTTCTCACTTACAAGTTTGTATCTCTGGTCAATATCTCATTATCCTTATTTTTTAGTCCTCGTCTTGAAAGTCTATCGTTTCTTGTCCGCCCCCCCCCCCCCCATCCCTTTTTTTTTTTGGACTGTAAACCACTGATGCTGATGTTTATGATTCACAGTACATAAATACTGCAAATAAATACAGACAGAAATAAAAGTCACAAAAAAAATTGTGTGCAGAATTCCACTAGGAGTAATTGTTTGCCCTTCCAGTATATCAGTTTCCAAGCAGATAAAGGAAAGCCTTAAAAACAAACAGTCAGGTCAGAACTTGAACAAGTGAAACAACTTAAGAACACTCAATCTTTATGGGAACATACCCAACGATACTCAGAATACAAAACTAAAATGGCAACAGACAGCAGAAAGATCTCCTGGAACTGCAATCAGTCCTCTGTGGGTGAGTCCTGGACTAGTCTAGCAGGAAAGGAGGAAAGAAAATTAATAGGTATGGAAAATTTCATCTGCCTTCTCTCATCCTGCTAGATCAGTCCAAAGAATGGGATGTACCCAAGCAGTTAGGATTCAGGGTGAGAAGACATTGCACCATTAAGAACTGCATGTGGTCCCTTTACACAAAAGCAGAAATAAGGATGAAGTTGGGAACTATAGGTCAGCAAGTAAATTAATAGAAATCTGTTCCATTTGTCCATTTCTCAGCCCCCCTGTACTCACTACTTTGATCTTTAGCTTAGTCATATTGAGGAACATTCCAATGTGTCTGTCCATGCCCCTGTGCGTCCGATCAGAATCAGGTTGCCCAGAGGTAGACCTAATTCTGATCCTATGGAGGCTAGACTTGCCCGTGGGATCAGAATCTGGTCTAGGGCATAAATGTGCAGGCCAGGCCCCGATTCCGATCGGCCTGCACGCACAGCCATCGGCTACCTCAGCCAGGCTCCTGAATGGAGCTGCAGTGCCATGGTGTCCCATCACCATGGCACCGCGGCTCCATTCAGGAGCCGCGAATGCTGACAACTGCTGATTTTCTTCATTCCCCACAGCCAGATGCCCCGATCCGGCCTCCCATGGTTAGAGTCCGGCTGCGGGGAACATACTGCACCCCCCTAACTGTTAGCAGGCCCGGCAGCAGGACTACTTTTAGATTGCTTGCACATGCTTCTATGTTTGACCATATCACTCCCCTACTGATTCAATATGATTGGTTGCCTATTTATTATCGTATATGGTACAAGAATCTAACTCTCATTCATAAAGCTTCATACACTAGCATACAGTTATCTGTCCTCATTTCTCATCCCTCACACTCCCCTCCGTACTCTTCACTCTATTCATGCTAACTGCCTATCCCTTCCCCAGTTTCTCGTGCCAGATATAACTCAACTAAATGCTCAGTTTTTTTACTGCTAGGCACCAAACATGGAATGACTTACCACCAGACCTCTGTCAAGAACTGTCCTCAAGAAGTTTAAATCAGTTTTAAAAATGTCTTTCAGAAGGTATTTGACCTCTTTGTAGCTGACTGTTGCGGATTGTCCTGCACTCTCTTCCCTTCCCCCCCCCCCCCAAACACTCTATATGATTGCATTTCTATTACTAGCTATCACAATTCTGTAATTTTTTCAGACCTTTTATTGCTTTTATATAAACTGCTCTGCTTTTAATTTGAAGGGTGGTATAATTTATTAAAATCTGATATAAGACACAGCTAAAAAAGAAGATGCGAGTGGAGGAGTAGCCTACTGGTTAGAGTAACTGCTTAGTATCCAGAAGATCAAGGGTTTGATTCCCACTGGCATTCCTTGTGAACTTGGGCAAGACACTTTACCCTCCATTGCCTTGGAAGAAAAGGCCTGGCAATCTACTTCCAGTGATACATTGCCAAGAAAACACAGAGGCAGCAGGGTCACCAGGAGTCAGCACCGACTTGAGGGCACTAAAAAAAAAAATTGAGAAGATAAAGAGGTTTCTGGAGTCCAGTGAATAGCAGGATATGAGGCAACATGGTTTTTACTAGAAGCAGGTCTTGTCAGGCAAATCTAATTTCTTTGACTGGATGACTAGAGTTGGACCAAGGAAGAACCCTAGATGTGGCATACTTAGATTTCAGTAAAGCCTCCAACACTGTTCCACACAGGTGACTTATAAAGCGCCCCAGGGATGGACCTTAACCCTCGGATACACTCGGTAAATCGACTGACACGTATACACTATCCCCGGGTCACCCCTGACCCATATGTAGAAATATGGTAAAACATCTACTTTTGTTTGTAAAACATGGTTAAATTGTGAAGAAAAAGACATACTTTTATTTATTTTTTATAATACTTGTTATTAATTCACCCTTTCAAGTGAATAATGTGCAATGCTAGCCAAGATCAGGCAGGACAAGTTGTACAAGGTCAGATATATGCTGCATAATGTCAATACCTGTTAACTATTCAGTTGCAAGCTTAAAAATGGTGTGCAGCACTGCACGCTTTGCAAACTACAATAGTTCTATATTTATTCGCTAGATGGACAGCAACAGTCAAAGTATGGTGCCATTATGTCAAGTAATGGCATGATGCAAATTGTGACAAAAAATTACCGTGTTATAACAAATTGACAACGGTGCATTGTAAACAACAGAAAACTAGTAAGCAATACATGAAGTACATTGACTGTTTTTTTTCAACAACAGTTTATGCACAATGTGCTAGTAGTTGTTCTTGAATGTTCAGGACACACTCGCTTCAGACAGATTTCACATTCGGTAAATACTTTTCGATCTCTGTCACTTGGACAAAAGGAGCATCTTTTTCTTTTCTTTGCTGATGCCCGTGTGGTCAACGGTCTTGGTGGCTTAGGCATTTCAAGGCAAGGATAGCCAACATTGGCCATGGATTGACGTGTATGGCTTGTCAGACCTTCTGGATAGCTTTGACGATTTTGTAGCTGAGGCTTCATGAGATTCAAAGCGAGTTCCTCCAGAAAAAACCTTCTCTTGCAATTTTCCTTGTGATGAAACATAGGATTGTTGTACATAAATATTATGAATGAATTTACAGCCGCGATATCAAGCAGTCCATAAAACACACAAAGTGGCCATCGACGAGTTGATCTTTTCACACTGTATGTGTGGCACAACTGATCTACTGTGTCAACACCCCCTTTCGTTCTGTTGTAGTCAAGTATTATTTCTGGCTTCTTTGATGTTTCATCAATTTTATTATCATGGTGAAGTGTTGACAGCAGCATAACTGATTTGTTTCGTTTTGGGACGAATGACACCAAAGTCTGGTCTCCACTGAAGCCAAATATTGAGGATCCCACAATTCTTGAGCGATTTGCCTGGAATTCTGAAGGTATGTCACGGTTGCAACGTCTTACAGTGCCCAGTAGTGTCAAATTCTTGCTAAGAAGAACATCAGCCAGTTGTACGTTAGTAAAGAAATTGTCGCAAGTAATGTTCCTGCCAGACCGTTCCAGAGGTTCAATAAGCTTCAAAACAACATCAGCTCCTAGAGATACTGTTTTGTCACGAGTAACTGACCACGCCCTAGGTATGGCTTCATGTTGAATACATAATACGTTTCGGCATCTGCACACACCCATAACTTTATACCGTATCGGTCTGGTTTAGACTTGATGTATTGACGAAACGGACACTTGCCTCTGAACCCCAACAATTGTTCATCAACAGTCAAGTATGCAGATGGTGTGTACATTTTCATGCACTGAGAAATGAATAAATTCCAAACATCTCTGACTGGAGTAAATTTGTCATTGGCCCTTCGTGATTCACGGGTTTGTTTGTCATCAAATCGAAGTAAACTCAATATTTCTGCAAACCTTTTACCTGACATAACAGCTGGAAATATAGGATTCTGGATAGGACTTTTAGCCCAAGTTCTGCGTACAGATACTTTGTTCAACCTGAAAACACCACTCATGTACAGAAGACCCAATGTTGCTTGGAGCTCTTCCATTGTTACCTGCTTCCAGTCAGTACATGGTGGCTGCATTGCTTCAGCTCTACGTATGCCTTCAGAATTTGTGAAATCTAACACTGCTGACAATATATCTGGAGTTACAAACATGTCAAAAATATCCTTAGCATTAGTTATACCTCTGATCAGAGCAATTGGTCCAGAAGATTCTTTGACTATATTTGCTTCCCTTGTTCTTGATGTTGGCGGTACAGTTTTATTCCAATGCATGCCAGAACGAGCTGTGTAATGACTGTCAGTAACTTCCTCATTTTCAGAATGTGATTCAGAAGTTTCAGAATTGCTGTATGAACTGCTATCGTCATCACTTGTTTTATTTTCTTCGACAGCATCTTCCGCTTCACTGCTGCTAGCATCAAGATCAAGCTGATCGGATTGGGCGGGAACGACCGCACTATCCGTATCAGCACCTTCAGTATCATTACTCAAACTATCATTACTGTCACTTTCTTCATTCAACCAACGTCTAATTTTTTCAGTTGCTGCACAGCTGCTGAAGCATTTCGGGAGTGGCATTGTTTACCTTTGTCGTAAAAATTTTTAATCCACAGAAACAAACAAGGAACTGACGTCAGGTGACGTCATAAATGTAAGCAAGACGTTAGAAAACACAGGATTGTAATGTGGACTTGGAGTGGTGACTTTCTTTGCTGCTATAAAACAAAGGAGAGTGTTATTGTGCGAGTGTCGAAAATCACCCCTTGTTTGTTCAGCAGCATGCAGTACTGTATAAAAACGTTATTTTTGCAAACCATATGTATGAAAATACTTAAAAATGGTTCGTTGAGGAATACCTAGAGTACCAAAATACAATTCCTTACCATTTTGAAGAAAAAACACAAAAACCGACACCCGGGGGTAGTGTATCCGAGGGTTAAAGTGATTGACTGGGTTAGAAATTTGTTGAGAGGGAGGCAACAAAGGATCTAGTTCTTAGTCCAATTCTTTTAAACATTTTTGTAAGTGATATTGCAGAAGGGCTGTTTGTTAAGATATGCCTCTTTGCGGATGTTATCAAAATATGCAATAGAGTAAAGTAGACACCTAGGGAGAATGGTTGAGATTAATGCTAAAAAAATGTAGATCATGCATTTGGGCTGCAAAAATCCAAGGGAGAAGTAGAGTACACGGGATGAAGTAGTACTGTCCACAAAAGAAGAGCAGGATTTCAAGGTGATTGTTTCTGATGATCTTAAGGTGCTTGAACAGGTAGAAAAGGTGATGGCGAAAGCCAGCATGATGCTTGGGTGCACAGGGAGAGGAATGGCCAGCAGGAAGGTGGTGGTAATGATGCCTCTGTATGTCTTTGGTGAGACCTCATTTTGAGTATTGTGTAATTCTGAAGACATCACCTTCAAAAGGATATAAACAGGATGAAATTGGTGCAGAATATGGCTACCAAAATGGTTAGTGGGCTTCATAAGGCATACGGTGACATACTTAACCTTAATCTCAATATGTATACTTTGGAAGAAAGTTAGGACAGAACCAATAGAGACGTTTAAATACTTCCTTGGCATAAATGCACAGCAGAAGAGCTACATAAGAACATAAGATATGCCATACTGGGTCAGACCAAGGTCCATCAAGCCCAGTATTCTGTTTCCAACAGTGGCCAATCTAGGTCATATGTACCTAGCAGTTTCCCCAAGAGACACAAGCTTCTTTCAATTGCAGGAAAGCTCTGCAACGAAGGAACATAGGATGAAGGTGAAAGGGGACAGATTCAGGAGTAATATGTGGAAATATTTCTTTACAGAAAGAGTGGTGGATGCATGGAACAGTCTCCCAGTGGAGGTAGTAGAGATGAAGACTATCTGAATTCAAGAAAGAATGGGACCAACACAGAAGATCTCTAAAGGAAAAAAAAGGGACTGTAATAGTTGGTATGGAAAGGCAGACTGGATAGGCATTATGATCTTTATCTACCATCATGTTTCTATGATTAATAGCACAATCTTCATGAGCTCCCCTCCCCCACCTCACCTCTAGTCTAATGCTTCACAAAGGCAGTCAGAGATGACTACATTGCAGCCTTGCAGATAGGTGAAGTCGTTACTGTGGCTCCAGAAGCTAAGAAGTCTGAGCTCTTGCATAATGAGCCTTAAATCCATCTAGTACTGGATTATGACTCCAAAAGATAAACAGCTTCCTTAATCCAAACAAGCAATGGAAGATTTTGCTGCTGCTTGATCCTTCTGCAAACCAGTGAAAGAGGACAAAAAGATGATTGAATACTCTATAAAGTGTTTGAAAACCTTCAAATTATCACAAAAGGACCCTCTTGACTTCCCACGCCTTCAAAGAGGCATCCTGCTGCAGATCCTCCTTGGAGAAAGCTGGCAGGCATACTCCTGATTGAGGTGAAATGAAGACAGAACCTACAGAAGGATGGCACTTCAAGGAACCAACAGGAAAAAAAGGAGGAATGGATCCCTGCATTACAAGGCCTGCAATTCACCAGTGGCTAAGGGAGATGGGGGGGGGGGGGGTAGAAATATTTAGACAAGGCCTTCCATGGGTCAAGGCTGAATCTGAACCTCTAGACCAACTGCACAAAGGTCCCAGCAGTGCCTAAAGAAGCATTCCGCCTAGGTATTTGCCCAGGTCACCATCAGAATGAAACTCAGAAGACTCCCAAATGCTGTACACTGAGCTGACACTTATGAGGACACAGCTGAGGTTGAGGTGGTTTCAACTCAGAAGTCCATTTGCACATTCGTACCTTCAGAAATGTGTACCACTGACAGGGCTGTGAGAAATTTCCATCCAAACAGCACAAAGACACTATCTCCTTCATGACAGCCTTGCTGCAAGTGCGCCCCCCCCCCTCCTTCGCTTGTTCACATATGCCACTGCCATGGCAGTGTTGGAGAACACACCGATTGCCTTGCCCTCAAAGGGGGGGTTAGAACCTTTCTAGAGCAAGGTCGATTGCCCTTGCTTCCAATCTGCTGACTGGCCAGGATAACTCCAGTTCAGATCAATGCCCCCTTGTCAAAATGGCCCTAACAATGGGCCCCCTAGCCCAGCAGTTCCTCTGGAAACCATGCAGCCATCCAAAATGGCCACCATTCCTGCCGTCAGAAAAAAACCCAGAAAGGAATAGGGTCGGTATCCAAGAAATACCACTGGGTCCTCACCCTGCGCTCCCCACCCTCATGGAGGATCCCAGATCAGCATGAGAAAGGTGCCCCAAGGCATCTTCATTGTACTCTGGTCAAATTGATGCCATCATAGCGCTGACACAGTGGCTTCTGCATGCAGCATACTTTCAAGCGTCCGGCACCATGGCACAAAAGGCTGAAGCACTGACAAAAAACAAGAGATAGCCACCAGCATGAAAAGGGATCTCAACAGAACTCCCTTCCTCCTCCCTTCCCCACCACCCCAGCAACTGGGGAAGCCCCAGGAGATCCTGCTTAGCAATCACTGCTCGGTCAGACACTTATTTATTTTAAATAAAAAGCACACTTTATCCCAGCCAAATATAAAAAGGCCAAATTGAAAAACACTTTAAGGCAGGCAGAGGGGAGCCCCAAGGTCCTTATGTACCACTACTAACTGGACCCCTGGGAGTCTACCAGGCTGTTCCCTCCTGTCCACCAGTTCTGGAACGCATGGTTCAGGAGGGATGGGTGTCGCAAAGCTTCCAAGCCTCTAAAAAGCCTAAGAGCTTGATCACAAGAACCATAAAGCCTTTGGCCTAACTCTCTGGGCCCAGACTAATTCACACTGCACCAGACCATATTCCAGCCCTCTGCTGGAGGCAGAGAATACCGGCAAGTTCCATTGCTGCACCAACACTTATACAGATGATGTCAGAGTTGTCATGCTCTGCCTCCATCTGCTGGCTGGGGTGCACAACCCACTGGTCTGGATTGGTCTAGCAGGTTGAGAAGAAATTGATTGCTTAATCATCTTCTCTATCAGACCTCAGTGTAGCACTATTAAATAGTCAAATCTTGCGGTGTAAATCTATTCTAGTGAATGATCTCATTGTTGATCACCATCTGGCAAAACTTTGTCTTACAGAAACATGGCTTAAAGTGGAAGCAGCAGCTTATTTGAGCCAGTATCGCCCCAGATTTCTCTTTCTTTGCAACGCCCTGCATAGACAGATGTGGAGATTCACTGCTAGACTATCCAGAATCTTTATTAGTTAGAGAGGCGATGAGGAATCAAGCCTACTTTTCTTATACTGTCCCCCCCAGCTTGGATGCAGAGACTTGGGACACCCTGTACTCCACTATATCCGATGTCTTTCTGATATTGTACATCTGGGCAATTTCAAAGTGCATTTCAACAAGCTTATTATATCACACAATACGTTCTTGATGAGCGAGTTGCACAGTTTAGGATTTTATCAACATTTTCCTCCCAGCCCATTTTGCAGGACTTTTTTTTTTTTAATGTAATTTTATTTTAAAAATATGATTTCTTTTTTTTTTTTTTATTTATGCAATTTTTAAATTATACAGCAAAAGAACAAATATTCCTTGCTCAGATTACAGAGTATGTTAATAATAATACCAATAAGTAAACAACAAAAGAACAAATATACGAATCATACACTATTGTAGTTCGCTACAGTGGGGGGGAAAAGAAAGGAAATAATTCAACCAAAACAGAGCCTTTGGCTAAAATCAACAAGATATTAACTACAAAGGAAACAGAGCGACTGCGGGTGACCCCGGAACATATATCTAAGAGGGTCTTGATGTTATAAATACCCATGTTACTTGGGTAAAGCAACAGCGGAAAGTCTAGCATTAATAAAGGCATTTAGATCATTAGGATCGGAAAAAACATATTTCAGATCATTATAAAACACTAAACATCTAAAAGGATATCTAAGAAAAAAAGTTCCCCCAATCTTTAACACACCAGATTTATATAACAAAAACTGCTTCCTCCTCTTTTGTGTTTCCTTAACTAAGTCTGGAAACATTGATATTCTATAACCTAGGAAGGTTTCCAATCTTTTCTTAACATTTTTAAGAGCCAATCTTTATCTGATATTAACGCACATTGAACTAACAATGTTGAAGATGTAAAAGTTGAAACCTCTCCCCCCGTGTCCTCAAGAAGACCGGTAACATCCAAAACGTTAAAGTTCACGTTAGACACCAACTCTACAGTCTCAGCTTTCTTCTTCTGTCACGGCAAAGAACAAAGAACAAAGCACCAGGCATTGATAGCATTCCCATAGAAGTATTGCAGCAATCTGATGCAGCTGTTACCGTACTTACAAGGCTCTGCCAAGAAATATGGAAGACAACATCATGGCCAACTGACTGGAAAAGATCTGTGTTTATACCAATACTAAAGAAAGGTGATCCAACTGACTGTGGAAATTATCGCACAATCGCTCTGATCCCACATGCCAGCAAGATTCTACTGAAGATTATTCAAAAGAGACTACAGCCATACCTAGAACAAGAACTACCTGAAGTGCAAGCAGGGTTCAGGAAAGGACGAGGAACGAGAGACATCATTGCGGATGTGAGATGGATCCTTGAAAAGACTAAAGAATACCAAAAGGATATCTATTTGTGCTTTATCGACTATAGCAAGGCTTTTGACTGTGTAAACCATGAGAAACTCTGGGCCACATTAAGAAGCATGGGTATACCAGAACACCTGATCGTTCTCTTGCGCAATCTGTACATTGATCAAGAAGCAACAGTTCGAACGGAACAAGGAGAAACAGAATGGTTTAAAATAAGCAAAGGTGTAAGACAAGGCTGCATACTTTCCCCCTACCTGTTTAATTTATATGCAGAACAAATCATCAGAGAAGCAGGACTGTATGAAGACAACAGAGGTGTGAAGATTGGTGGAAGACTCATCAACAACCTTCGCTATGCTGATGATACCACATTACTGGCTGAAAGTGAAGATGATCTGAAATGTTTGCTTCTCACAATCAAAGAACATAGTCTCAAAATGGGCCTGCACCTTAATGTAAAGAAGACAAAGATCATAACCAACAGGTTCATCGTTGAAGGAGAAAAAATTGAAATCGTGAACAACTTTAACCTACTTGGATCAACTATCAATAAAGAAGCAACAAGCAGTCAAGAAATCAGACGACGCATTGCTCTTGGCAGAATGGCTATGAAAGACCTAGATAAGATTCTCAAGAGCAGAGATGTCTCTCTCCATACAAAGATTCGACTTGTTCAAGCCATGGTATTTTCAATAACATCATATGGATGTGAAAGCTGGACAGTGAAAAAGACAGACAGGAAGAAAATTGATGCCTTTGAATTATGGTGCTGGCGGCGAATACTGTGTATACCATGGACTGCCCGAAGAACAAACCAGTCGGTACTAGAGGAGATCAAACCTAAGCTTTCTTTAGAAGCTCAGATGACAAGACTTCGACTTTCATACTTCGGACACATCATGCGAAGAGAGAGATCATTAGAGAAAGACATCATGCTTGGAAAGATAGAAGGTCAACGCAAAAGAGGAAGGCCAGCAATGAGATGGATCGCTACAATAACAGCAGCTATGGGTACCAGTCTGTCAACAATGAGCCGCCTGACTGAAGACCGAACACAATTTAGGATAGCTATCCAGAGGGTCGCCATGAGTCGACTCCGACTCGACGGCACTTAACAACAACAACAACAACAACAACGAGGTGGAATCAAATCCGCAGGAATTTTCAAAACCTCCTTCATATAGCGTTTAAACATATCTAGGGCCGTGACCCCAGAAAGACATGGAAAATTCAAAACACGTAAATTCGCTGCTCTGGAAGCATTTTCCAACACTTCCAATTTATACTTCAATAAGCCGTTTTCCTTAGTCAAAGCCGAAGACACGTCTGAAACTGTAGCGAGCTGAGAACTGAAAGCAATATTTTGTACCTTAAGCTGTTCACACGTAGACAAAGCCATATCGATATTTACAACATTCTTTTGGATGCCAACCGCATTTTCCTGGACTCGGGTCATCAACGTTGCAGATTGTGCATTTATAGAACTTGAGAGGAAATCGCTTCCCAGATAGTCTCCAAAGTAAAAACCTGAGGACGAACCAGTAGTGGTAGTGCCAGCAGTGGCGTTGAAGCAAACTGCGGGGCAAGATTTTCCTCCAATGTACACGGCTCCAAACATCCGCCCGACGCCTCCCCGAGACTATCGGGAGTCCAAGAACCCAACCGCTCAGGCTGCGCCCTCTCCACAGTCGGTGCCCCCACCTTGGGAGACGTCAGCGTCGCAGAATCTGAGGAGGGTTCCAACGCAGCAAGGCGTGGTGGTGGACTCCTCACTACAGGAGAGAGAGAAGTTTCAGATTCCAACGGCCGCGTCAGAGTCTCTGCACTCGGCGCGGCCAAGCCGGCTCGTATCCCCTGCTTCTTCTCCGAGGACAAGGTAACGAAACGGTCCATAGGACCAATGCTGGGTAGTTGAGGCTCAGAGGGGAAGACCCTCAACTTCCCCTTTCTCTTAGGCATAGGTGATCAAGGAAACAGCAACACCGCAGCCATCTTGAATAGTCTAAATATGATTTCTAATAGATTATTGGTATTTCATTCCAAAATGGCAGTCAGATTCTTGGCATTTTTCTTCCCCCACCCCGAATAGCACTGCCCCTTCTCCCCCTCCCACCCCGAGCTGCCAACCCTGGCAGCGAGTGAAGGCCAGTGGCAGCACCGAGCAGCTTGGCAGAATGTGCGAGAGAAGAGCGCAGAGCATGTGAGTGTAAATCAGGGTGAGAGAGTGTGTCACATGCCTAATGTGTGTCTTGGCATGTCTGGGTTAACATTTTGAAAACAAGCAAAAGAGACAGCAGAGTAGAAGCATCAGGGGCTTACTCCTACCCACAGGACTCACCTTTTTTCTCTGGCGTTTGATGTCCCCTCCCCTTTCGTGTAAACTCCACCCCCCTCCTCTACTTTCCCTACTTATGTTCAGTCTTGTCTCTCCTGTCTCTATTTCTCTCCTATCCAGAAATTGTAAATTCCTTTTCCATTTCGATGGCTTCGGCCTTCTTTTAATTTAGTTTTAATTGTACACCGCTTTGCTTGTTATAGAAAGGCGGTTTTTATCAAATGCAATAAACAAACAAACATAGGTCACATGGGATATATTGTGCAATGGGAGGGTGTCAGCAAGCCCAGAGGGTTCATGAGAGTCCAGGGGATCCTGTAGAGGCTAGTGGGGGTTTCTAAGATTAATACAAGATAGCCATAAAGAAAGCAAAATGAAAAAGCAAATGACATTTCATTTTTTACTTTTATTTAAAAAAAAAAAGAAAAAGTAAAGCAGCATAGGACTAGAATCCAGCAGGTTGCAGGATCTAAGGCAGCATAATTTTACCAAAAAAGCAGAACAAGCTCTACAACTCAACAATTTCTTTGATCAGATGATCAGAAAATTAGATGGATAGAGTATACTTTGCATAAATCAATACGCACCCCCTCCCCAAAACTTTTGATGCAGTCCAGTCTCTTATAAGAGGCTCCTAAATAAACTGAGTAACATGTGGGATAGGCCCCAAGATGGTGGACGGGACAAAAGAATTGGCAAAGTGAGAAAACAAACTAGTAGTAAAAACTAGTAGTAAATGGACCAGACCTGGATTTAGGAATAGGTAACACAGGCATTTGCCTATGACACTAATTTTTGAAAGCACCAAATACCTGGGCTAAACAGAAGCCAGATTTGATTTACTTTAGGACCCATGATCTATGATCTTTAGGGAAAGAACTTCCCCTCCCTACCACTCTCCTGCTCTGCATATGATCAACATCTTAAATCCAGCTCTGGATCTAATGTGGAATGACTTCTGTTCAGTATTTTAGTATGCAATCCTGCAGAAGAGTTAAGAAACTTTTGACTTTTCACAGACTATAAAGATCAGAAGTATAGTTAACATCCTTGGAGGAGAAGGAAAGGAAATGTGATCTAAGAAACCTTCAGGCATGGTTGAGAGCTTGGCGATTAAATCAACTGGAAAAAAATAGATGTAGACTCATGCATGTATTTGGGCAGCAAAAATCCAAGGTACAATAAGCAATGGTGGGCAAGATCCAAGACAGACCGATAGGTGATAATGGCTGATGATCTCAAGGTAGAAAAGTAGCATGATAAAGGGTGGCTAGAGCTAGGGAGCCAAAGGAAAAGTATTACCAAATTTAAGGAATAAAAAAGTGATAATGCCGCTGCACCAGGCATCGGAGAGACCTCGCCTAGAATAAATACATCTCACAGGATATGAGGCAGCCCAGAAATAAAAAGCTTCCCTATTAAAAGCCAAAACACTGCACGACAAGACTTAAGAACCAAAATACGGATGCCCTACAACAGTATTTATCAAAGACTGGTCTGTGGCCTGGCAGCTGTCCATGAAGTGGAGGCCACCTCTCAGATCAGAGGAGTTGCTGGCGAAGAGAAAACAAAACAAAATAAAAAAAACACACACAAAGAAGGGCAGACTGCAGGACCCAACAGTCATGCACAATTAGTCCCTGCATTGCCACTACATGCCCCAACACCTCTCTTCTGCATGCATGCAGTTTGCTGTGCGGGATGCACACCGAGTATAGGCAAGATGAAAGAGGGAGAAGAGAGGATAGAGAAGGTGCCATGGGGGGCGGGGGAGGAGGAGGAGGAGGACGTGTATAGTGGGAGAGCATGGAAGGGGAGTGGAGGAGAAAGGAGGGAGTGTGCACTACTCCACCCACTTGCTGGTTGTTAATGTATTTCAAGAGCATGCATGCACACACACACAGTCATACACAATTATGAGAGAAAATCTCACTCAGACAGGGAGGTATATAAACTCCTCCCCCACCCCCAGCTCTCAGGGGCAAAAACACAACAACAACAAAAAAAGAGCCTTTACAGCTATGAAGGCTACTTCAGGCATCAAGCCCTTTAAAGAAATGGTAGCGTCTAAGACACTGTAACCTCTATCCAGTCATAGTACCTCTTCAACATTTCTCAGATAACGCAGCCCAGAGTAGTCTTGGAATTACAATAGTCTACCCTTGTAAGGCGCCTTACATGCCAGTGCCCAGAGACATTTTGAGAACTCTATCCCCCCATTTCCTAGGGGTCCTGGACTCAAGGAAATACAAGCATCAGACAAACATAATTGACATTTCCTTATCATCCAAGCCAGACCAGTAGAATGTACCAAAGCATTCTTTTTGGTGAGTGGGAAAAGGCCAGGGTTACTAAGTGCCAGAGGCCCTGGATGCTTCCATAGGTACTAACTGTGCCAGACCTGCTCCAAGTTAAACTACCAGCTGCCCAGTGACACTAGTGACCTGCAAGCAAAAGTTGTCCTTTAGCAAAATCAGTCATTTTGTACCTCAGCATGACCTCACTGGTTGCAGCTATTCGCCTGTATCTTACTATGATATGGGTCAACATACCTTCTATGCCATCAATCATTATTCCTATGTAATACCTTCATCTACTGTGCTGGTCTCCTTGAGTCCTGGCCTTTATCTGGCTCAAACTTTGTGCAATTGTGAGGAGCACTGGTCTTTGGACAGTGAAGCCAGTTTCAGAACACTAGTCTGTATGCCTACACTTATGAATGGTGGCTGCAATCAACATAGTGATAGGGCTGGACGACGGTCATCTTCCGTAGCAGGACCCAATGCCATACATGCCAAGACTGATGACACCCACATTATTTGTGGGTAAGGCAGGCTCTAGCTACTGTCAATGACCCTCTGGCCAGTCACCCCTCTGACAGAGCAGATTCAAATGGATGTCAATCTTGCCTGAGCGATCACGTCTGCCCAGTATAGCCATCCTTGCTGAGCTCTGGAGCATAGTCAGCATGACAAGCACCACCCAGTGCTGGTCATAGACCAACTGGGTCAAGACTACTCAGCACTGACCCTAGATAGAGCAAGTGTGGCCACAGGTTCACCTTTGCCCAGCAGGGTCAGTCTTGCCAAATGTCCAACTCAGTGTAGCTAGACAAGCCCTTAGTCCAGCAGGACAAGCACTGTTGCATGCCAGTCTAGCCCAGCCTAACCACTACTGGTGCATGTTGGCCTCAACCTAGTATGGCCAGTCATGGAAAAAAAATGCAAATTCTAGCTGGCCTCTACCTAGGAGCGATAGAATTGAAAAAGTACTGGCTCCTATCAATACGCAGACCATAAATACTGACCAGAGATGACAAAGATTGATGACAGCTGGCCTCTCCATGTCACAAGCCATCTTGAAAATTGCTGACCTTTACCCACAGATAGCATCGATGAGCACTGGGCCTTACCTGACCCTAAGATGGTGACCTGTGTCTAGTACAGAAGGCATCAAGGATTGTCAGACTTTGAATAGCATTGAACACCTTACTGAGTGACAGTGCCTGACTAGTACCAGTAGCCTGGATGAGTGCTGTTTAACACACCAGCATCCATACTAGGTGCCTCTTGTCAGTACAGGCATCCTTGGAGAGCGTCATCAGCAAATGTCAGGCCAGACCCAGCACAAGCAGCATTGATAAGTGCTGACATTTGTTTGTTACACCAGCTTTCATGCACGCTAGTCTTTCCTAGCTGGATGACCATCAATAAAGACAGTCTGGATTAGCACTGGTACCAATTCCATGCAATCCCCTCTGGTGTATCTCGGAGCTCCCAAGGTTAGTCATAGATCCTCTTGTAATCCCTTGCCAGCATCCGACAATGGCTCTGAAGAGAGAAAGTGCCTCTCAAAAGGCTGTGACCAGCTCATGGTCACAAGGAGCATCCGTAGGAAATGAAGTCTGGCCCTATTAGCTCAATATAATCAATATGTGCCTGATAAGGAATATTTGGACTTACCACATTTCTCCTCACAGTGGCCTTTGTATATCTGGCAATACCAGGTCAGAATGCCCACCAAGGTACTGCTGCCATCTCCTATCATCATCATTTCATGTTATTTTTACACAGCAAAAGGTCTGTTCAGCCTCAAGTACGGCGCTCATTACAAGATCTTAGAGATGGCAAGTCCTACTCATTATAAACACGTCACGCTCATTCGAAGGCTCTTTCTTTTCTCAGGGATTAGAGGCCAGTACCAGTGCCCAATCCAGATCAGTACCTTCAGGAGCAACAAGCCTAACAGAAGCAAAAGCAACTGGCTGGTAAGAAAAAAAAATAAATCTGAGCTCACCCCTCTGTGTACTGCTTTTCCCCGTACCCACAAATTTAGCTGCGAGGAATCAATGCACACTCGATTACTGAGTAGACAGCAATTTTCCATTCAGAGGATTTAACCACACTGCTTCCAATATGTCCATAAAAACAAAGCAAACATTTTGTGCTACCTTCTTTTCTCCCCTCATTTAGTAAGTAATATTATATTTACTCTGAAAGTGCCTGAAAGAACCCCCACAGACACTTTCAGGGACAGCAAGACCAAGATCTAGGAGTTTCCTGATTAACTTGGAGAGAAAAAGTCCAGGGAACCTGGGAGCTGCAGCCCTGAGAGCTCTGACTGATCAGGGTTACGTGGCTCTCATTCAGCACCTGGTTCCAATCAAGAGCGCTACTCCTCGGAAGGTTAGCATGTCTGAATGTGAAGCAGCGAGGGAACACACTGCACCAAAGAGGCAAGTTCACATCTTTCTACATATTTTAGCAATTTATCAGACCCCCATTCACTGCCCCAGGCTAAGGAGGTCACAAAAAGCTAGAACCACATCACCCTATTGAGATTCTGAGGTTTTGATACTAAAGGCTACATTTACAAAGTGCAGTTTCTTTCTTCTAGAACCACACCCTAAAAGGCAATCTCAGGCGGTGAGCCAACATGTCTTCCTTCCACAAAAAGAATGCTCTAACAGACTCCAAATGCTGCTCCAGTCATGAATCTACGGCTCCACTTTTTTAGTTTGAACTCTTGTAAGTCTTAAATGTTACCAAAAGGTTATCTAAACCAGCCTGCAACTACTACTGAGCATTTGTATAGCGCTACAAGACATACACAGCGCTGCAAAAGACATTCCCTGCTCAACAGAGCTTATAATGTAGTCAAGACACAGTAGCTGCAGACACGGGATACAGCTAGGGGAATGGTAAGTAAACAAAAAGGAGATCAGGTGAGTCGAGATCCGAAAGCAGCAAAGAGGTGAGTTTTCAGCCTTGGTTTGAAAAAGGGCCAGAGAAGGCGCCTGACGTACAGACTCAGGTAGTTTGTTCCAGGCATAAGGAGCAGGGTGAAAAAGGAGCAAGGTCGAGAGTTAGCAATAGAAGAGAAGAAGGGCACAGATAGAAGGAGTAGGTTACAATATTACAGACAGGAGGCAACTAAAGAGTGAATACGTTTCTTTGAGGTCTGTTCAGAAAGGAATGGGCAGATTGTGTTGATGTTATAGAGAAAGAAATGGTAAAACCAAACAAAACAACCTACACTCTATACAAAAATCCCATAAACAAAAATAGAGTGAAAAAATGTGTGAGCTAGCATATGTTGTGAAATGCATTTATGTCAGAAGATTAGCCATGAAGTTAAGACAACCTCTCGAAGCTATACTTCCATTTTACTCAAATTTAAAGGAGCTCACATCAGAGCCATATAACATAGGTAAAAACCACCATGAAATAGTGCTACCTACTCACAAACGTCTAATTTAAATGTATATGCGAGGATGCAAACAAAAGGAGCCAGAAAAACATTACTTATCTCCACTGCTCTCCTCAAAAATCTTCTTAAACTTCTTGTGAAACAAACAGCAGTTGTAAAGAAGAATGCATGTAGGGCAAAAGAGACAGCTGTGGATACCTCTCGATGGGAGACACAAGCAGCACACCTCCATGCAACTGGCATGGAAGCAAAGCTCAAAGCATAATCAAACTGTAGCGAAAAAAAGGAACCTCTGATCAGTAAAGAAAACCCTGCATCTGTCAACCTGACCAGTGAAACCCAAGAAGAATCTCCCCAGCTGTTCACACAGGCCTAGGAAGGCCTGTCTGCCTAAAGGGAGCGTTTGGGGTTTTTTTCCTGTTTGGAAGCTGCTTTATTCAAGCACCAAATTCAGAGCTAAAGAAAAAAAAAGGAACAAAAAATAAATGGGGAAAAATAAGCAGAACATGCAGAAGTAGGAGTGTGAGAGGGAAGGGAGGACCTGGGCCTAGACTTACCAGTCCCCCTCAGGGCCCAATTGAGGGGTTCTCCTATCTCTTCTCTGGCACACCACTGATGGAACCTGTGGATAACACTGGACACCTGTTGGCTCAAGGAGATAATGGGCATACCCAAACGCCAAACAAAATGGGCCAAGGGAGACAGATCTATTTGCCCTGCTGTACTAGTCCACACCTTGTAACCTGCTGGCCACCATATATACATAAGTGATATCACTGAAAGCTGTGCTGGTTTGCCTCCACCTGCTGGCTGGGAAGCATAACCCACTCATCTGGCCCGATTTAGCAGGATAAGAAAATAAAAATAAAAAAAACTGGATAGACTAAGAGCATGCATAAATAAGATTTCAAGGCAAGGAATTCCATAATGAAGTACCACAGACTGACAAAGCGGCCTGTTCCATAACTGTTAGCTGAGTTAACTGAATACAGTATATCCAAAGTAGATTTGTTCCAAAGAATCTAAAGACTATTTGCCTGTGACTGAATCAGTAGTCTCGCTAGATAAGGTGTAAAACCATTTGATAAACAGAGAAAACACAACTCTTCTTAAATTCAATTCTAAAAAGTTACAGGAGGAGAAAGGTGTTCTCATATACCCCTTCTAGCAATTAATGTAGCAGCTGAATTCTGAACCAGCTGGAGAGCTCTAAACAACTTTGCTTGGAGGCCATAGTAGCACATTGTAGTAATCCAGTCTCTCAAAAATGAAAAACACTGTACAGAAATCAGATTGCATAATGTAATATCTTACTCTAACCACAAAAGTTTATAAAAAACTATAATTTCCTTAATGTATGGTTTAAAAGAAAATCAGAGTCTAAAGAAGAGCACCAAGACTATGCACCTTATTCTGAACAGTAAGCAACAACCAACATTAATGTGCTGTATTTCAGAAGGCAAAAGATCTCAACTAGCCCAAAGAATTTCTGGTTTTGCTATATATTTAAGACCAGGTAATTCTACAGCATTCAAGCTTTCAAATATTGAGAAGCAAACATACTGCAAACAGGTAGTACAAACTGTCTATCATCTGCATACATCAAAGTCAAACTACTAGGTATGAAGAAACATTGCAAATGGCACCCAGTACAAATTAAAACAATAGATCAGATTGTACAGAGTCCTGAGGGACATCAGACTGGAATGAAAAGCAAAGCAAAAAGTAGAATCATGAAAAACAAGCTATTGGTCATGGCCATGCAAATAATGGGAAAAACCATTTTAACCTAGTGCCCTGAAGCCCCATAGATGGCAAACATTATAATCTATTATATCAAATGCAAAATCACACCTATCTAAAGCACAATGAAAGGAATCCAAAATTATCAGCAGTTACTGTACTAGGTTTATGACAAAATCCACTTTGATATTAATCGGGTAGCTAATTTTAGTCAGTTAATGTAGTCAATGCTTTGGCAAAATGGTGGTATATAAATGTTTTAAAATAAAATAGTTGCAACAGGACGCATTTCTCAATAACCTTATTGAGTGCTGGTAACTTAGAGATAGGAAATAGCTAACAGTCCATAACATCCAAATTAGATCTCTTAATGGGGTAAATCACTGGCTTAAAAAAAAAAAACACACACCACACCACACACCTGCTAAGTAGCTCCCTAGACTTCAAAGAGAAATTCACTATAATAGCTTCTCTTGGAGTTAAAATATCAAACAGAGATTAAAGTAACCTAGAAGGGCATGGATCTAACCAGTTAGATAAAGGAATATTTTTATAAATCATGGGTCACTATTGCATCTTGGGTAAGGAATGGAACTCAGATCAATAGGACAAAAACGTCTTTGTGAGATCTCACTACCCCCATGCTAACATTAACAGTGGGCCATCGGCAATTCTTCTTAAAAGTATCATGTTCTAAAAGTACTTTTTTTGGTTGGTAATGGGGGATTTAGCTCACACTTTTTTCAACCCCCTCCACAGACTCCAGCTCCCCTTCTTCCAGCATTAGATTTCCCATATTGGGTCAATGGCCCATCTTGTTGTTGTTGTTAAGTGCCGACGAGTTGGAGTCGACTCATGGCGACCCTCTGGATAGCTAGCCTAAATTGTGTTCGGTCTTAAGTCAGGCAGCTCATTGTTGACAGACTGGTACCCGTAGCTTCTGTTATTGTATCGATCCATCTCATTGCTGGCCTTCCTCTTTTGCGCTGACCTTCTATCTTGCCAAGCATGATGTCTTTCTCTAATGACCTCTCTCTTCACATGATGTGTCCAAAGTATGAAAGTCGAAGTCTTGTCATCTGAGCTTCTAAAGAAAGCTTAGGTTTGATCTCCTCTAGTACCGACTGGTTTGTTCTTCGGGCAGTCCATGGTATACACAGTATTCACCGCCAGCACCATAATTCAAAGGCATCAATTTTCTTCCTGTCTCTTTTTCACTGTCCAGCTTTCACATCCATATGATGTTATTGAAAATACCATGGCTTGAACAAGTCGAATCTTTGTATGGAGAGATACATCTCTGCTCTTGAGGATCTTATCTAGGTCTTTCATAGCCATTCTGCCAAGAGCAATGTGTCGTCTGATTTCTTGACTGCTTGTGGCTTCTTTATTGATAGTTGATCCAAGTAGGTTAAAGTTGTTCACAATTTCAATTTCTTCTCCTTCAACGATGAACCTGTTGATTATACCAGTTGTCATGATCTTTGTCTTCTTTACATTAAGGTGCAGGTCCATTTTGAGACTATGTTCTTTGATTGTGAGAAGCAAATGTTTCAGATCATCTTCACTTTCAGCCAGTAATGTGGTATCATCAGCATAGCGAAGGTTGTTGATGAGTCTTCCACCAAATCTTCATACAATCCTGCTTCTCTGATGATTTGCTCTGCATATAAATTAAACGGGTAGGGGGAAAGTATGCAGCCTTGTCTTACACCTTTGCTTATTTTAAAGCATTCTGTTTCTCCTTGTTCCGTTCAAACTGCTGCTTCTTGATCAACGTACAGATTGAGTATGATCAGGTGTTCTGGTATACCCATGCTTCTTAATGTTGCCCAGAGTTTCTCATGGTTTACACAGTCAAATGCCTTGCTATAGTCCATAAAGCACAAATAGATATCCTTTTGGTATTCATTAGTCATTTCAAGGATCCATCTCACATCCGCAATGATGTCTCTCGTTCCTCGCCCTTTCCTGAACCCTGCTTGCACTTCAGGTAGTTCTTTGTTCCAGGTATGGTTGTAGTCTCTTTTGAATAATCTTCAGTAGAATCTTGCTGGCATGTGGGATCAGAGCGATTGTACGATAATTTCCACAGTCAGTTGTATCACCTTTCTTTAGTATTGGTATAAACACAGATCTTTTCCAATCAGTTGGCCATGTTGTTGTCTTCCATATTTCTTGGCAGAGCCTTGTAAGTACGGTAACAGCTGCATCAGATTGCTGCAATACTTCTATGGGAATGCTATCAATGCCTGGTGCTTTGTTCTTTGATAAGGCTTTCAATGCTGCTTTAACTTCTCTCATCACCAATGGTTCCCGATCATAAGGTACAGGTTGAAACGGTTGTTGGTCCACTTGATCTTTATCATATAAAAACTCTGTATATTCCTTCCACCTTTTCTTGATCTTCTCAGCATCATTCAACATAGAACCTTGAGCATCTTGTAACATTCCAATTCGAGGCTGGAACTTTTTCTTTAACTCTCGTAGCTTTAGGAAAGCCGATCTTGTTCTTCCTCTAATAGTTTCTGCTTCTATTTCCTTGCATGCGTCGTCGTAGTACTTTTCCTTGTCCTGTCTTGCTGCACGTTGGAAATCTCTGTTGAGTTCTGTTATTGTCTTTCTTTCTCCTCTGGCTTTAGCTTCTCTGCATTTCTGGGCAATTTTCAGAGTTTCTTCCATCATCCATTTTGGCCGTTTTTGCTTTTTCACCTTTTGTAGAGACTTCTCGCTTTCTTCCAACACAACCTTCTTGATGTCATTCCATAACTTTTCTGGAGCTCTGTCATTTGTATCTAAAGCAGCAAATCGATTTTGCAGGCAGTCTTTAAATTCCAGTGGTATATTCTCAAGGTCATATTTTGCTGCATTCATGAGTGGTTTGCTCTTTTTCAACTTTAGCTTGAGTTTGCATACTAGTAGTTGATGATCTGTACCAGAGTCAGCTCCAGGTTTTGTCTTTGTTGATGTTATAGAACTTTTCCTTCGTTAACTTCCACAGATGTAGTCAATTTCATTTTTAAACAATCCAGTGGGTGAAGTCCATGTGTACAGTCGCCACTTGTGTTGATGGAAGGTGTTTGAGATGAATAGATCGTTGGTCTTGCAGAATTTTAATCAGTCTTTCTCCAGCTTCATTTCTGTTGCCGTCCATATTTTCTAACTACTTTGCCTTCTTCTTTGTCGTCAACTTTTGCATTCCAGTCACCCATGACTATCAGGATATCCTGTTTGCATGTTCTGTCAATTTCAGCTTGTACTTGTTCATAGAACTCTTCAAATTTCATTCTCTTCTGCAGCTGTTGTTGGGGCATATACTTGAATTATAGTTGTGTTGATAGGCATTCCTCGTAGACGAATAGAGATTAAGCATTCACTGACTGCACTGCATTTCATTACAGTTCTTGCAAGTTTCTTCTTTATTATAAATGCAACACCATTTCTTCTTTGTCTTTCATTTCCAGCATAGTAGACCATGTGATCATCTTATGCAAAGTACCCAATGCCAGTCCATTTCATTTCGCTGACACCCAACAGATTAAGTTGTACACGTTCCATTTCATTCTTGACCACCTCCAACTTCCCTTGTTTCATGCTTCATATGCTCCATGTTCCAATGCATAAGACATCTTTAAAGCTTCTGACTCATTTCATGCGCAGCTACATCAGCAGTCAGACGTCCCGAGGGTTTTGATCCAACCACATCATAAATGCTGGCTTTACTCTGAGAAGTCTTCAGCTCTTCCCCAGTAGCTAGTTGAGTGCCTTCCGACCTGGGGCGTCATCTTCCAGCATTATAGCACAATTTGTTTTGTTGTAACTATCCATTGGGTTTTCATGGCAAGATACAGAAGTAGATTGCCGGGCCTTTCTTCCGCGCAGTTTAAGTTTGGTGTTGTTGCCGCTGTCACAGAAATGTGATCCTCCGCCGTAAACACTATCCCATTCTGCTGCTGCCCAGATGGGTGGTTTGTCTTGGTCTGCACCTCAGCTGAGACCTGTCCATCTTAGGAGACCCTGCCAGTAGTTAAACTACCGATAGTTTAGCTCTCAGCATCACTGATGCACACAAGCCCTCCCAGCATGACAAGCTGCAAAGCCCTGTATTCTCTAAGTAGTGACCAATCTAGGTTAAGTTTGCTCAGGGATCTCAAAATATAAGCAGCATGGAATCTGTCTATCCCTGGCTTAAGCAGTAGATTTCCCCCAATCTACTTGAATAATGGTTTATGGGCTTTTCCTCCAGGAACTTGTCCTAATCTTCTTTAACAAGTTCCTGGAGGAAAGGTTCATTGCTCATCTTAAGGATTTCCTGCTAGCACTGCAAGATACTGTGAAGAGCAAGAGTATACTCTATTCCAGGGGCACTCCTAGGTCTCACTGTAGCTGGCTTTTAGTAGCATGCCTTGCAGCTTATTTAAGAATATGCCTTACAAATCATAAGGGTGGATTTTAGCATACACTACACCAGGATCTCTCTCCTGCTGGAGACCCCAAGCATCCAGTCCTCAGACTTAAGCATAACCTTTCACAGTAGGGTTTCCCTTCCTTTGGCGATTCTCCTCCTTTTCTACCACCATCTTTCTCCAGGGCACCCTTTCTCCACCTGCCCAGGAAAAAGCTCCAGGCTACTACGGGATTAAAAATCAGAAGACAGGCATTGCAACAGAGGTAAGAAAAGCCCATTATAGAGCTCTGCCTCCAGCCCCCACAGGTGCTGCATCATTATCCAGATTCTGCTGTTCCTGCCATTATTAGGATATGAAGTGCTCACTTCTTTTTGTAGCATCAATTTGCCAGTGTCAGTGAATGTCCCTGCCTCTATCAATGTAGATTTCTGCTAGTACTGCTACCCTATTGAGGCCCATGCTGTTGTGCTTAGAGTACTGCTCTCCGATGGTGTTGACTAATCATGACATATGTGCCATGGTTAGTCATTTCTTGCTTTTGTTTTTCTTTTTAAAAACAGTTATGTGCCAGAACACCCTGCTCCTAAGGCTCCACATGCCCTTCCCCCCAGCCCCTGTTCTAGTTCTACAACCAGAAGCAGACCCAAAAGTCTCGGGGCGCCTCCTCTGCACTGGCCTTCCTGCTGTACCAGGCTATGAAGGGAAGACCAGCAGTTCTGCTCCATCTCCTATTGGAAGGACATATCCATTCATCTGGACTAGTCAGTCAGTCTACTTTCTCTTGATCTTGCAATGTGAACCGAGGTGGTGACTTCAGTCTAGTTTCTACTAGGAAAACGTCAACTTCACTCACTCAATCTACCATCGCAATTTGACACAGACAGACACTGTATTTGGCAGTCTCAGAGGACTGGAAAAGTAAAATTATCTCCCCCCCCCCCCCCTTTAAGAGGTAGTTCCTTCAGAACAGGGTTGAGAGACTCTGGAAAGCCAGCGTGATGATGCTGTATTACTACTTGCCCTCTACACAACTAAAGGACCTCAGTGCTTGGAGCAAAGGTTTATAAACCATTATTAGCCATGTAAACTTGAGAAAACCATTACTTATTCCTCTCTATGAGCAACAAGAAGAATCTTCTCTTCTATATCCTGCAGGGTAGCTGCAACCTAGATTGGGCATGGTCAAAGGCAGGATGATCGGTTTAAGGGACCTTTAGTCTAACCCAACATGGTGCATCTTATGTTCTTAATCTGGTACAATTTGTGAGAAGTAAATTCATTTAATACACACATCATTGCATGTAGGGAAATATACAATTGGTTCCTTATTAGAATCTCTTGCTTGGTAGCCTAACTATGTGCCACTGTATCAGCAGGCGAAAAGGGCATAATATAGAAGAACTCTTTCCCTTCTGGACAGTGAGGCTTTGGGGCTGGAGAAAGTTCTAAATTACTGCACTTTGGATTATTCTTAAGAACTCCAAGTCTTGCATTACTCATACTTCCTATTCCTTTGAGTGAATTTTATTTGTGTTACAATGCCTATTTTTAGGTCAGGTTACATTGGCTTATATCAATGTTTTGGCAACTTGAAACTCAACAGAAATGGGGTACTGACTGATCACATCATTTATTCTTTAAACTAGAGGTAGGCACATCAGGGGAAGCTTTAGGGGCATGTTTACTAAAAGGTTAAATCAACGAGTGTTAAAAAACGTATAGTAAACATGCCCCTTAGTATAGCTTAAGTTCTCTCTTCCTGAATGTGTGTGCCTATAACAAGTCAAACTGTAGTGAATATTTGGCAAGCATAGGTTAACACATACAACTAAGCCACCTCTGTACTGCAGATTTTGAAGTTAAAAGGACTCGGCCATAGTGAGGGAACTGTGGTTATATAGTTCAAAGGCATTTAACTGAAAATTGCTAAATGCTTACTCCAGCATAGACCAAAAAAAAAAAATCATGCCACATTTCTTGGCTTAGCTGTCCATCTTTCTTTTGCCTTGGAAATTTAGCATATTTGAAAGGTTACTCAAAAAACACAACTGCATTAAAAAATGAACATCAGACACTACAAACTGCCAATAGAATCCCATTGACAAAAGGACTGATCTTGATATAACTGAGGGGGCAAGCACTTCTCATCCGCAGGAAGTCAAGCAATCAACACTGCCAAACTGCATACATTATAGCTTTGGGTATAAAATAATTATGATGTATGCAGCTGTAAGTGTCTCTCTTGCTCTCTCTTTCCATCCTGTTAAGTCTCTTGCCCTCACCTTGGTGAAAAACACTGCAGGATCTGTTGAGCCAACCACATCATACTTGTTATAGATACTGGCTTTAAGTCAATCTGCTCCTTCGCTCTTTTCTTCCAATCAGGATGATTTTAAAAAGTCACTTATGTTGTCACTATTACTATGCAGAAATCACAATAAAAACCTATTAGATGTCAGTCAAAAGATTTTTACTCTTTAAACCACAGGGTATCTCTGTACCATGGAACAGATATTGCTGTGCTTCTCCACAACTAGTTGGCAGTACACAGAGTAACCAGCAGTAAAATACAGTATGTTCAGTCACTGGATGTCACCATACATGCCTCCAATTAAGAATGAAATATGGTCCAGACACTAGGTTTCACAATATAATTTATAGCAAAGAAAACAAAATGCACATCCTAATTATCAAAGGACAGGGGTGTGCAAATAGGGGAAAAGCATGTAAAAATATGCCTCGCTGAATTATTTCCAGTGCATGTTTGTGTGCATTTCTCTCTGCCTTTGGGAGAGATTGTGTCGATGCTGCAGAAGCTGGAACGGTTCTCCCATAGAAATGCATTTGGTATTACTTGGAAGGCGCTTCTGACCTGGTCCATTACCGAACATGTATCTTTTCACCAGTTTTCCCCGAGCCCTTGGATGGTTATTTTGCATCATGATGATGGTGATGGAGTGCCCTTGAGATATAGTCTTGATCCATTATGTATAATATTTTTCCATAATTTTTTGGGTTAGAAAGCATGAGCAGTGTTGAACTCCTGATGTACTGTACAACAGCAGCCTTATTTTATTCGTTTTACACACATCATCACCAAGGACGGACAGGAGCAATCCACTTACTCAGCCCACATCATCAATTGGCTATTAATCCTCTACAAACGTATCAGAAACTGTGTAGGTAAAATTTGTATTCTTAAAGCTCTCCCACTGTTGTCGCACTTTCTACTGAGCTGGTTCAATAAACTCTGTTTGCTATTATAGCTAGTTATTCCCTGTTTTGTTGGGGCCTTGATAAAGTCTATAATTGTAAAGATTCTCTAACAATGAATAACTAAATAAGAACCAAATAGCAATCATTAACTACCATGGAAAAGTTGATTAACCTCATCTGGCCAGTCAAATTACTTTCTTTTTTAAATTTTATACTTAATAAAGTTTAAATGAAATTTCACAAGCTTCAATTGTTACAGAAAACATGAAGAATGCAAGGCAAATACAAGTTGAAAGAGAAAAATAAGAAATCAAATACTGTCCTTTGTTCCTTTAGAACACAATCTGCAATGGGAGGAGAAACAGAAATATTGTGGAGCCTGCTAACCAAATAAACACCACAGAGATATTCAGGAGCACCAACTGGATAGTGTCCTTCAATACGCCCTCTAACCTCTGCAGCACTGGCCGGATACTGCAAAGTCTGGATGGGGCAAGGGTGGTCCCAGCATTTAACCAGTTAGTGGCAATTTTCAGAATGTTAACTGGACGATTAACTACATAAAGTTAGAGTACGAGAAAAGCTGTCCTACCTTTATACAGTTTTGCTATCGGATAATGGCTGAATAATCACCACTATTTGGATATTCAGTGCTGGGAGGACGATATCTGAATTTCAGCACTGAATATCCAGCTTCAAATCTAAATGACTTGGCCAGCACTTAAAATGCTGACCAGAGTTTAATACAGTCTGCAAGATAAACTAGGCCTACGGCACAAATCCTCTAGACATAAAATCACGCATTATATCCATCCCTTCAGGGATGCATGAGGAGGAAGCTGAAACAGCTAGTAGTTTCAAATGCAAAAAGAAAGTTAAATCGGGCATAAAAAATATCATTTACATTTTTCACTACACATTTACAGGAGTATGGAAGCAGGAAGGTTACTCCCACAGCAAAGGTCTCCTAGCACAAACTGAGAAATAGTTTCCGCCGTTCCCAAATACAGTATGTTAGTCTTTGATCAAGAATAGGCTCCTTATTCCATTTAAAAATATAAATCACATAACCATACTCATGTCCTGCTCCAAGACAAAACTGAACAAAAAAGTGTATCCCTCTCGAACTTCAGTAACTGCAGATTTGAGAGGAACATTCATTGTTCCACTTCAAGACCTCCCATTTCCTTCCAGAAGAGAGAAAGTATTTAACATTTTTTATATACCGCATTTCCTAGAGTCAATGTGGTTTACATGTAACAAATTACAACGAACAATTAACATGGAACAATATGAATATAGATTTAGAAGCACATAGGCTAATGAATTAAATTTAGAATTTAGTTTTAACATATTAAAAAGTTGATATTTTGTGATACAATAGAAGCTATTGAACATGTTTAACAGTGGGTATGCTTTCACTGTCGGTTTAAGGTTATGCGTGGCCATAGCAGAGCGTCCATGATTAAAATGAGAAATTGAGTTACTGTAGTGTTGCACTTTCGAAATGTTATTTTTCATCAAAGTGTTTTTTAAATAGCGTTGTTTTTATTTCTTTTCGGAAGCGTGCGAGGTCATCTTAATGTTTCTAAGTTTAGTGAGAAGGCCATTCCAGAGGCCTGACATGTACAGTGAGAATGCGTGTGAGCATGTTGCTTGGTTAAAAAAAAACAAAAAACACCACTTAGTTTTTCCACAGGCATGCTTAAAGTGTTCAGAGCAAATGTTCTCCCGAGTCTGTTTTCTGTTGGCTTCTTAAGGATTGTCTGTAGGTACTCTGCAGACATGTTGTGGAAGACTTTGAAAATGGTTATGCGCATTTTATATTTGCCACAGCATTGGAGGGGGAGCCAATGGAGCTTTATGAGGATAAAGGGTAATATGGGCTGTTCTGGCTGCAGCGTCCTGGGCCATTTGAAATGGATGTAGGACATTTTTATGGATGCCCTAGTAGATATTACAGAAATCAAAATGAGGGAATATCATGGCCTAAAATACTGTTTGGAAGTCCTGTTTTTCAATTAGTGGGCATAGTTGGAGAATTTTGATTTTCTAGTAAATCAATGTTATAGGTTTGTTATTCCGAGGTATTGTATCTGAGCCTTAACTTAGTTCTTCATTGTCATCTTTTAAAACAAATGGTGGGGAGAATTCTCTATTTCTGGTGATTAAATTATGACCAAAACAGAAGTACTTTTTATCTGAGATTATGCTGCAATAAACACTCAGAGATCAATTTAAAGCACTCTATTATAGGAGTCTAGCAAACTTTTGCTATGTTAAAAGGGAGTGTAAATCATAATATCTGCATAAACATGATATAAGATGTTATGGACCTGAATGACTTTGCATAATGGCTATAGGTAAATGTTAAATAGTAGAGAGGAAAGTTCTGAACACTGACCCCCCATTTAAACTGACACAGGGAGTCCCTCAATTTGCTAGACCCAGTTTTCACATGCTGATGACGTCCAGTTAAATATGAGCAGAACCACTTTAGAGCTGTACCTTAAACACCTAGGGCTTGCAACTGAGCTAGTAGCAGCTTGTGGGATATTGAATCCAATGCCACCTCTATATCAAGGAAGATCAGAACATAACCTTGTTGCATGTTCTGTATGCCTTTTATAATATTTTCAAATACAGAGGTAGTTAATGTCTCATTGCCATGGTATTGTCCGAAACTATGTTGCTGATGATCTAGTGGAGCGTTTGTATTGACGTAATCTTGCAGCTGTATCTGAACTACTTTGATTATTTTCTGTTAGGAAGGGTAAACTAGTGATGGGTCAGTAGGACCTCAGGTCGCTAGCCTCAATTATGGGACTTTTTAAGAATAGGGCAGATAGATCCGTTCTTCAGCAAGGAAGGCATGTAACCTTGTGTGAAGGAGCACTATCATCTTTCTTAGAAATGGTGCTATATTAGACCGAGTAAGCTTCATCCAGCTTACCAGGCATGGGTCAAGTGGAGATGTTGTATCAAGGCCTCCAAATGTTCAACTGAGGGAGGGGTTAGTTTTAGAAGAGAAATATTAGATATTTTATCATACTGTGGGTGATTCTAGCTTCAAATGGGAACAGTCTACTTTATTCTGGAAGACGTTAGCTAGTTCTTGTGGGATCAGTGAGTAAATGATTTTAGAATCATCATTAAGCTTAAGTAGAAATTTTGCAATGTCAAGAAGCTCTCTAGGCTTATTTAGGGAGCACATAAGCAGCTTTGTGTGATATCCCTTCTTATGATGCTTTACTTTTTGCCTGTAAATAAACCAGATTTTGCAAGTAGCTCCTATCTTGTTCATTTTGAGAATGGCACCAATTTACGTTTTAGTCTTCGAGTTTTTTAGCAGTTTCAATTCTGGGCTGTACCAAATAGTGTTAACATGAGTCTCACCTGTGGTACTGTGGCAAATTCACTTATGATCTCATTTCAGTTTTTGATGAGGCTGTCAAGATTGCTCAGGTCTGTGCCTAGCATTGAGGATACCTCATCTAGAAAGGACTGTTTGTCAAAACAGTTGGAATCTGTGTCCATAGTTTAGAAAGTAGATTTATTCACTGAAGGCAGTGCTGTGGGTGAATATTTAGGACTTCAACCAAATACTTCTTAAAGCATTGGGGAGAGGGAGGGGGAAGGGGACACAGCAAGTATCAGTCTTCACATTTTGAATTTTTCTAAAATGTCAGTTGATTTTCAACTTATTCTAACTTTCAATGTATCAAGATCTTTAAAAGAAGGCCTCTACTACTCCTCAAGACTCCTTTGGTACATTCTCTGAAACAGTTTTCTCCTGCAATTCTTTGACCAGAGAATCCTGCTCATAGGCAAGGCTTCCTACTGTTTGTAATAAGGAATTAAGGTCAGAGGAATGCAGACAGCAAATTCCAGATTAATCAATACTCGCCAAATCATGGACAGTAATCTCCATAGTATCTCAACCAAAGTGCCTCTTTCTCAAATCAGCTTACCCAAGGGCTCCTGCCTGTCTGCTTCCACAGCTCTTCCCGTGGCTTGATCAGCCATCAAATCTCAAGAACTCTCTCCTGCTGGCATGTAGCCATGAATGTCAAAACTGTGCATTCCTGCGGTTCAAGAATACACCCAGTTGTTCCCTCTGCTTTACCAACATTCAGCAGATCCCACCATAATTGGGGGCGACATCAAGTATACTCAGGGGTCAAGAGCTTTATCACCCCCAAGAAAAGCTAACTCACTACCTGTCTTGCAGTGGGGACTTGCACATAAAATGATATGCTATACTGGGTCAGACCAAAAAGGTATATCAAGCTTAGTATCCCATTTCCAACAGCGGCCAATCCAGGTCATAAGTATCTTGCAGGTTCCCAAAATGGTACACAGATTCCCAGGGGTAAGCAGTGGATTTCCCTGGTCCTCTAACAGTTTATGGACTTTTCCTTGAGGAACTTGTCCAAATCGTTTTTAAACTCGGCTACACTAATAGCTTTTACTACATCCTCCAGTAATAAATTCCAAAGTTTGATTATATGTTGAGTGAAAAATATTTTCTCAGATTAGTCTTAAATAGGCTACATTGTAGCTTCATTGGAATGTCCCCTAGTCATTTATCTGTTCCATTCCATTCACTAATTTATAGGACCTCTATTATCTCTCTCTTCAGCTGTCTTTTTTTCCCAAGTTGAAGAGCTAACCTTTTAAGACTCTCACAGGGGTATCCTTCCATCCTATATCATTTTGGTGTCTCTTCTCTGTATCTTTTCTAATTCCACTACATCCAATTTAAGATATGGCAATCAGAACCGCACACAATATTCAAGGTGTGGTTGTACCATGGAGTGACACAAGAGGATTCATAACATCCCCAGTTTTATTCTCCATTCCTTTCTCTAACTCTCAGCATTCTAATCTGCTTTCTTGGCCACCACTGCACACTGGGCAGAGGATTTCAACATATCCATGACGACACCCAGATTCCCCTCCTGGGTAGTGGTTTCCAATGTGGAATCCTAAATCATGCAACTGCAACCTGGGCTTAAATTCCCAGAGGAAGACCATAAGTGACCATTGATCCACCTGAGGGGACATGCTGTTCACAGCCTGAAGCCTCCATACTCCTGTACCCACGAATGGGAAGTGTGTACACAGCTCAGAGGATGCATCAAAATCAGCATGGGGTCCCAACAAATGCCAAAAGAATGAGGCCCTGGGCATTACCATCTCAGAGAGGGCAAAAAAGCAGCCCACTACAGAGCTGACCCAATGAGAGTCACAAGAAGCACGCTAGACATGTTTGCAATTCTCCATGTGGCAAAGTAAAAACTTCAAAAAAGGGAATAAAAAGAACCACTGGAAAAAAACAGCACAGGCTGTGAAATAAAGGCACTGCCATAATGAAAAGAGAATCCCAGCACACAACAGGCTGGTCAAGGAAACCTAAGCAGTGCTTCCCCAGCCACCTTCACAGACCTAGGTGATCATGGTGCCAAAAGAAGCCTAAACTTTTTTGTTTTGTTTTTTAAAGTTGAAGCTGTTTTATTAAGCAGAACTGATACAGCCCAATAGAATATAATGGGCAGAAAAAAAATTTAGAAAAAAATTCCAACAAGAACAAAAATCTGAAAGCAGGTATAGATAGCAAAAGAAAAAGGGGGGGGGGGGGAAAGAGCGCTCGGGGCCAACTTACCAGCCTTATTCAGGGGGTCCATGGGGTCCTCCTGCTTCTCTCAGGCCCACCAGTGCTGGAACCTGTGAGTGAGTAATAGTACTAGACCCAGAGTGGCTCCCAGCTCAAGGTGTTGTAGCATCCCCAAGTTCTGAGCAAAGTTGGGCCTACAGGTCTCAGTCACACAGACCACAGCACAGTGGTTTGGGCGAGGGCCTGTGCAGCAATCCAAACACCTTGCTACAGACAGACAAATAATGGCTTCTTTCACTGCTGCACCAGGATAAGAACATAACATAAGATATGCCATACTGGGTCAGACCAAATGTCCATCAAGCCCAGTATCCTATTTCCAACAATGGCCAATCCTGGTCACAAGCATCTGTCAGGTTCCCAAAACGTAGGCAGATTCCATGCTGCTTATCCCAGTAGACTAACAAAGTTTTATGGACTTTTCATCCAAGAACTTGTCCAAACATTTTTTAAACCCAGCTACACTAACAGCTTTTACTACATCCTCCAGCAACAAATTCCAGAGTTTGATTAGGCGATGAGTGAAAAAATATTTTCTACGATTAGTCTTAAATGTGCTACATTGTAGCTTCATTGCGTGTCCCCAGCAGATATACCTAATGATGACATCACTGAAAGTTGCTCAAATCTGCCTCCACCCTTTGGCAAGAAAGCACAGTTACTTACCTGTAACAGGTGATCTCTGGGAACAGCAGGAATTAGTCCTCACATATGGGTACGTCGGTACCGACGGAGCCCGTGCGGGAAAGCTCCCCAGCTTCTTAGAATAGAAGCTTTTGGGACCTCCCACTGCACATGCGCACTGCCTTCCCGCCTTCCTGAACAGCTCTCCTCAGTTTCGAGTTTATAGCTGAGTCAACAGAGAGAGGACAGGAAGATAGATAGATAGATAAAAGATACAACTCCTAGGGGAGGTGGGTGGGTTGTGAGGACTAATTCCTGCTGTTCCCAGAGATCACCTGTTACAGGTAAGTAACTGTGCTATCTCCAGGAACAAGCAGGAATAAGTCCTCACATATGGGGACTCCCTAGCTTAGATGCATGGGATCCCCTGTAAAGGTTCGCCATCTTCGTATGGATCTCAGGCATCCATTCTGGGAAGGTGGGCAGGAGTTGTTTAGGAATGGAACAGGTGCTTGAGGACAGCCTGGCCAAACAAGGCATCCCGGCGGGAGTCCTTGTCCAAACAGTAATGGGCTGTGAAGGTATGAACCGAGGCCCAGGTAGCGGCTCGACAGATCTGATCTATGGAAACAGAGTGCAGATGAGCCATAGAAGTTGCCATGGCCCTCACATTGTGAGCAGTGACATGGCCTTCCAGAGAAATGTTTTTGCTCTGGTAAGCAAAAGAAATACACTGAGCAATCCAATTGGAAAGTGTACGCTTGGAGACTGGAAGTCCCAAATGGGAAGGATCAAAGGCCACAAAAAGTTGAGAAGACTTTCGATGTGGCTGAGTCCTATTAAGGTAAAAAGCGAGAGCTCTTTTACAATCCAGAGTATGAAGGTTCCTCTCTGCATTGGATGCATGAGGAGCTGGAAAAAAGACAGGTAGATATACCTCTTGATTAAGATGAAAGGGCGAGACCACTTTAGGCATAAAGTGGGGATTCGTCCTAAGGACCACCTTATCATGATGAAATCTTGTGTAAGGTGGATTAGCCACTAAAGCCTGCAGCTCACTGATGCGGCGAGCCGAAGTGACTGCAATGAGGAAGATGACCTTCCAGGAAAGAAATTTCAAGGAGGTGGAAAACATTGGCTCAAAAGGTGGCTTCATAAGTTGACCGAGCACTAGATTCAAATCCCATGCGACCGGGGGTGGTCTGATGGGAGGTTTAGTGAGAGTCAGGCCTCTCATGAATCTTGCAACAAGAGGATGAGAGGAGATAGGTTGTCCATTTATATGTTTCAAGGATGCTGCAATAGCACTTAAATGGACTCTTACCGAATTCGTCTTGAGGCCTGCATTGGATAGATGCAGGAGATAATCAAGAAGAGAATTCAAAGGAAGTGCCAGAGGGTCAAGACCCTGCTGAGCACACCAAATGGAAAAACGTTTCCATTTGAAAGCATAGGAACGCCTGGTAGAGGGTTTCCTAGAGGCAGAAAGGATATCTTTCACTGGTTGGGAAAGATGAAAGTCTTGAAGGCTTAAGCCTTCAGTAACCAAGCACTGAGGTGAAGGGATTTGGGGTTTGGGTGCCACAAAGTCCCCTCCTCCTGAGACAGGAGGTCTGGCGCAGCTCCCAGATCCAAGTAGGATCCCTGGGAGAGCTGTAGAAGTAGAGGGAACCACACTTGGCGTGGCCAGCGTGGAGCTATGAGGATCATAGTTCCATGATCCCTCTGGAGTTTGAACAGAGTCTTGGGAATCAAAGGAATGGGTGGAAAGGCATATAGGAATGCCTGATTCCAATTCAGGAGAAAGGCGTCCGTAGCCTGAGCTCCCTGACACGGAGTTCTGGAACAGAACCGGGGAAGTTTGGCATTCCACGGACTTGCAAAGAGGTCTATGTCCGGGGTCCCCCATTCCTGAAAGATTCGGTTTATTTGGTCCAAATGTAGGGACCATTCGTGTGGCAGCAGAACTCGACTGAGCCTGTCTGCCCGAGAGTTTTGAACTCCTGGGAGATACACTGCTAGCAGGTGAATCTGATGCTCTCTGGCGAAGGCCCATAGTCTTAGAGCTTCGTTGCAAAGCGACAGAGAGCCCGTCCCTCCTTGTTTGTTTATGTAAAACATGGCCACCTGATTGTCCGTCTGAACTAGGACAGTGAGGTTGGCTAGGAGGGAGTGGAAGACCTTGAGGGCAAGGTAAATTGCTCGCAGTTCCAGAAGATTGATATGAAGGGTGGTCTCCTGTAGAGACCAAGTGCCCTGAGTGGAGAGAGTTTGCAGATGGGCTCCCCACCCTGTTTGGGAGGCATCTGTTGTGAGGGTTGCTTGGGGTAGCAATGGTTGAAATGGAGCCCCCAACAACAGATTCTTGGTGGAAGTCCACCAGTGGAGGGACCAAAACAGACGATCGGAGGTTTGTATTTGGTCTGAGAGCGCTCCTGACGCCTGAGTCCACTGAGTGGCCAGGGTCCATTGAGCTGCTCTCATATGAAGACGAGCATAGGGCACCACATGCACTGTGGAGGCCATATGACCCAGTAGGCGTAGCATTTCCCTGGCTGTCAAGTGAGTGCTGGACTGAGCTTGGGAGGCCAAACTCAGGAGGCGCTGGCCTCGAACATGTGGAAGGTAGGCCCTTGCAGTGATGGTGTCCAACTGGGCCCCTATGAATTCTAGAGATTGAGTAGGGATGAGTTGGGACTTGGGAAGGTTTACTACCAGTCCCAGATACTGCAAAAGGCTCCTTGTGTGGTCCAGGGAAATCTGGGCCTGTGACTGAGTTGGAGCTCGGATGAGCCAGTCGTCCAGATATGGGAAGACAAAGATTCCCATGCCTCTTAGAAATGCGGCTACGACTGCCATGCATTTTGTGAATACTCTTGGAGCAGAGGCTAGACCGAAGGGGAGTACTCTGTATTGGAAATGTTTTCCCTGAAACAGAAAGCGAAGATACTTTCTGTGGGATGGATGGATGAGTATATGTGTATACGCATCCTGTAGGTCTAGAGAACAAAGCCAGTCCTGACCCTGGAGGTAAGGAAGGAGAATGCCGAGAGACAGCATTTTGAATTTCTCCTTGAAGAGAAATTTGTTCAATTCTCTCAGATCTAGGATTGGTCTGAATCCCCCTGTCTTCTTTGGAATGAGAAAATAAGGGGAGTAGAAACCGGACCCTTGTTGAGGAAGAGGAACCTCTTCTATGGCCCCTTGGGCAAGAAGAGAGGAAACCTCTTGACCCAACAGGGTTAGGAGAGATGGGGGAGAATTGAATGGTCTCACCATATGATGGGGAGGAAGGCTGGAGAAATGAAGTTTGTAACCCTCTCGAATGATAGAGAGGGTCCATTGTTCTGTTGTGATTTGTTCCCATCTGGGAGCAAAGTGAACCAACCTTCCGGGTATGGTGAGAGGTTCTGGTTGTGTTAGAACCAGAAGTGGCAAGTTCCCTAGGAGCAAGTCAAAACCCCTGAGGGGTTGGAGCCTGCTGAGCTACAGTAGCTGCTGCAGGCTTAGCTCGTGCTTGTTTGGATTGCTGACGCTTAGCAGTATAGCGAGGTTGAGAAGACTGCTGGCCAGTATTTGAAGCAACTCTGGCCTTCTTATAGTAAGGCCTTTTAAAAGACTTTTTCTTAATAGGAATTGAAGTGGACTTTGAAAGTCTTTCCAAGGTGGCATTTTCAGCATCCATCTGGGTGGCTTTGATTTGCCACTCTTCCCCAAATAAGTTCTCACCTGTACAGGGCAGATTCCGTAAGCCATCTAGAACCCAAGGTTCCAGATCAGAGGCCTGGAGCCAAGCAAGACGTCGGGCTGCAATAGCAATGCCCGAAGCCCTACTGGCTCCCTCAAAGGAATCATATGCTGCCCTATTAGAGAACTTAGAAACCTCTAAGAGTTGTTTCACTAGGGAAAGGAATCCCTGCTTTTTATCCTCAGGGATAAAGGGGGCAAAATGCCGCACCTTTTTGGCAAGTTCCTCCAGGAACATGCCCATATAGAGACTGTAGGAATTAATCCTGGCTATAAGCATACTAGCCTGGAAAATTTTCCTACCAAAAGAGTCCAAAGTCTTACATTCCCGTCCTGGAGGGGTGGAAGAGTGCCTTTTGGTACTCCTAATCTTCTTCATTGCAGACTTCACCACAATAGAGTGGTGGGGCAATTGAGTCTTTTGGAAACCAGGAGAAGGAGGGACCCTATACATGGTGTCCAACCTACGGGAATAAGGAGACAAAGTCAAAGGATTTTCCCAGAAATCCATCAGTTGTTCTTGAAGGATTTCATGGATAGGCAGGGTAACTGCCTCCTTAGGGGCCTTTGAGTATCCCAAAATATCCAGTTTTTTGGATCTGGGTTCCTTTTCAGAGGATGTGGTAATAGAAAGGGCTGTAGCCATATCTAAAACAAAGTCCTGGAAGGACAAATCCTCTGGAGGGGACATTCTCCTTTTAGGAGAAGAGGGCTCCTCAGGTAAGTTGAGTGAAAACTCAGCAGAATCATCAGAGGAGTGAAAATCCTCAGAGGAATCGGTGCTTTCCTCTAACGCACGATACGCGTACCGATCGGTATCGATATCGGGCGTATCGGGTATGGAACCGGTATGGAGCGAAAGCCCATACGGTACCGACTTGCGTTTAGAGGTGGACGGCCTCGATACCGGCAGGTACGCGGTCTAAAGAAACAAATAAAATAACAATTTCTTCAGCGGTGACAGGAACACGACCTGCTGGCTCCGCGGAAAAAGAGAAACTGAGGAGAGCTGTTCAGGAAGGCGGGAAGGCAGTGCGCATGTGCAGTGGGAGGTCCCAAAAGCTTCTATTCTAAGAAGCTGGGGAGCTTTCCCGCACGGGCTCCGTCGGTACCGACGTACCCATATGTGAGGACTTATTCCTGCTTGTTCCTGGAGATAGCATAGCCCACATGTCTAGACTAGTCTTGAAGGATAAGAAGAATGAGCTTCAAAAAGGAGGCAGCTTTGACAGTCAGTGAACAGAGTTCTGAATGGAGAACAGATTACAAAAATCTATTGAAAATATCCAAAAGAGCTTTTAGTAATTCAAACTACTTTCTGCTAATTTGATTATTATGGTTAACATCTTTGAGCACAGATTTGCACTTGGCTCAGTCAGCTTTGATGATTTCTGTTTTTACCTAGTATAAAAGCAGGCTTAATGAGTGCTAGTGCTTACCCATCACAGCCAGCCATGGTGCACATCAGACTCAGGGCTGGCCCATCCACTAGGCAGCTGCCTAGGACAGAAGGCCATGTTCTGTGGCACACAAGTCCTGCCTGCCCCCCCCAGACACTGAGCTGCCACTGATTCTAGCAGCAAGGGAGGGGGGGAGACAGCTAGGCTTGGCAGCAGGCTATGTGCTGCGGCACACATGGCCTACCACTTCTGAACCCTTGAAGTTATGTCAGAGGGGGATCAGAAGTGGCAGGCCATGTGTGCTGAAGTACATGGCCTGCCACCAAGCCATGCCCCCCCTCCCCCTCTTTGAACCCACTGCAGCTCAGTACAAGGGAGGGGGAGAGAGAAGAGGGGTGCAGCTCGGCTGGGGCTTCTGCCTAGGGCAACAGAAACCCTTAGACCGGCCCTGATCAGACCCATCAGAGACTAAGTTGTCCTTGTCGGTATATTTGGGCAAGGGTTTTGATGGATAATTCCTCCTCTCAAAGTCCTAACATGCTTAAAATTTGTGATGCTGAGGGGTTTGTATCATGAACTTAACCCTCAGTGTCTTTTGCACATAAGATGGGACTTTCTTACCCAGCTGCTAGGGACAAATTGCTCTTGGAATCCAGATCCAGAAAGATTTTGAGCACCACATCACATTTCAGCTATGTTACTTATTTTTTTTTAAACTTCAGCAGGAGGTCTGCTATTGTTTTTGTAGCTCGCAGTAAAATCTAGGGAATGTAACTATAAGGGGAGGCGAGTCCGTGGAATCTGAAAGCTGTAAGCATGAGAACTCCGACTTAGTAACATCTGGGTGAAGCTCTTTCAGAAACACCTGGTTCCCATTTCGTGAACTGGTTGGCTATAAAAGCTAGCCCGCCAATCAGCAGGCTGGCAAATAAGAGACTAATATTTTATATAAAAGTACTCCACACACTAATTGTTCATTAGACCATTTAGCATCACAGTTTGGCGCTTGCTAATTGAGAGGCCGAAGCAGCAAAATGCACTGCTATTAGTATAACATTTGTGTACACTTTTCTGCGCTAGAGTGGGCACAGAATACAGAAAGAGATCTAATGTGGGTATAATCAATATGCTATGGCTTGCACTAATGGCAGTGCATTTAAAATCTATGTAAAATAGATGGTAGTGAAGTAACTATGTAGCACAGTTGCAGAGAAATGTGCATTAGACGAGAAGGCTGAGCTCAACACGGGGGATTTTAATGCGATGACTTAGGAGACGTTAAGGGTTAGCTTATAGGTCTAATCAGGGCAAATGGCCCAAAGCATGGCAACCCGCATCATCACTGGATCAGCTAAACACAACCACATAACCCCTACTGAATCAACTACACGGGTTCCCCATACGCTCACACCCCAAGTACAAGACTCTCCTCACCATATTTAAAATATTACACCATATCTCCGCAGATGTGCTACAGATGATTGTCACCCAAAACCCTGAATTCAGACCCAGGAGAACCATCAATAAACACTAGATAGTCACACCAAGCACACACACAAATTGCCTACAAAAAGGGTCTTCTCCCTAGCTGCATCTGCACTATGGAACTCCCTCCTACTTCAGGAAGAAAAAAAAAAAGTTATGTACATAACAACTTAATGAGGGAGTGAGATGCATACGTTATCCTGTATATAGTTACCTGCAACTGTTACTGAGCTAAACTGTTATACTGTAACCTTGTTATAATATTAACATTATCTGTTACAATGTAAATTGCTACTATGTTTTACTGTAAACTGCTTTGCATAAAGGAAAGAGCGGTATAAAAAAAACCTGTTAAATAAATCAAATAAAAATAAATCCATGCTGGTGAGAATTTATGCCTGTATCTCAAGTGTATAGCACCTGCAATTTTCTGGCTTTGCTGAAGAGAATGCACTAAAAAAAAAAAGTCAGGGAAAGAATACTGGAATAATGTTAAGCACGTGGGCTGGAATGCTATATGGTGCATAACAGCAATATTATTCTGCTTAGCATCGGCGTTTATGAACTGCAGCACAAAATACCGATGTTATGGGCCACACAGTAATCCAGCACGAGTGCCACTTTTTTTTGTGCACAGAAGAGAGGTGTTGCTAATGCAGACCCCGGTATGCATGTGCCTGGCTTGCTCTCCTTGTTTAGTGCAGACTTGTGTGTACAGCTCATTTGCATGCCGTTTGCTTACAGCATCACCAGGCAAAACCTCTATGCTAAACTAGCTTTATGACAGCAGAAAGGGGTGGGTCACGGGGGCCATGGCCCCACTGATATTTTACCCAACAAGCATCAGCAATGGAGAGCCTCGAGGCAGGACTGGAGTGGTTTGTTTAGCCCCTCCAACTAAAAAGGTGTTCTCCTGCCTGTGTGCTAGAGCTTTAGCGCCGAGCTCTACAGCAGGGTTGCTGCATAAAGCCCCGAACGTTTGAGGCTGTACTGCATTCAGTATCCTGCTCCTCTCCTGTATATGCCAGGTTTTGGAGCCATCTTCTTCCCGGGACTCCTACCTCCCGTATATCTCCTGCTGCCTCTCTAGTTAACTATTAGGCTAGGGCAGTGGTTCTCAACCCAGTCCTCTGGGACCCCCAGACCAGTCAGGTTTTCAGGATATCCACAATGAATATGCATGAAATTACAGATCTCTCTCATGCATATTCATTGTGGATATCCTGAAAATCTGACTGGCCTGGGGGTCCTAGAGGACTCTGTCGAGAACCACTGGGCTAGGGAGATTCTATGGGGCCTCTTTTACCTGGAGAGGACCCTGCCTGCCAGGGAGAGGAGAGGAGACGCCCCAGCTACCTGAAGCCCTATAACCAATAAGCAGAATAAGCTGCTCATCACAAGAATTAAGCAATGGGGGACCCAAGACCTAAACCTCGGCTTCCTCCATCAGCAGCTCACTGCTCTCCTGGAGACCCACAAGAGGGCCAAGTTGTTCTCTTCTTTGACCAAACCCTTGTATGTTCTTAAAGGATTACCAGGGGTTCGCCATTTTGGCCTGCAACTCTGGCACTGTTAAGTCAGTCACCCAATGGGTTGGCACTTACCCTCCAAATTTTCCCAAGTATTGAGCACAAACGAATGGAAACTTACTTGGATACGCTTTAATGGAAGTGGCTAACTTGGATTTAGTGGCAGTTACCAGTCACGATTTTCTGTGAACCATGTCTCCGTATGTAATTATAATAGGCTATACTTTATTCAGGAAGAACAGGGTAGAAAGAAGGGGAGGTGATGTGGCACTATATGTTAAAAATATTAAAGCTATAGAATTGCAGAGCTTAAAAGGAAGAGAGGAGGCACTGTGGGGTAAATTAGAAAGAGGGAAAGGGAATTCCATTAGCACTGCAGTTATATACAGATCCCCCTCACAGATGGCAGAAGTGGATGAAGATTTAATGCACGACATACACAGTATTGCCATGAAAGGAGACGTGCTACTGATAAGTGATATCAATATGCCGGATGTAGATTGCGACATCCCTGCTGCGTGTCATCTAGAAGTAAGGAGATCCTGGATTCTCTACAGGGAGAACTATTCAGGCAACTGGTAACAGAATCCACACATGATGGGGCCATACTGGACTTAGTGCTTACCAATGTGGAAAGTGTTTCTGATGTTGTAGTAGATCAACTCACATCCAGTGATCACCAGATGGTATGGTTCAGTATTAGTACTAGGGCTGATAAAATTCATTTGAAAGTGAGGGTCTTAGACTTTAGGAAAACTAACTTTGTCAAGATGGGACAATATCTCAAAGAGTCATTAGTGGAATGGGAACAGCTGGGTGATGTGGAAAAACAGTGGACAAAATCGAAAAGGGAATAATTTTAAAGGCAACAAACCTTTTTGTTAGAAAGGTAAATGTAAAAAGGAAAAGGAGGTCACTATGGTTCTCAAAAGAAGTAGTTGAAAAGGTGAAGAAAGAGGGAGGCCTTCACAAAATATAAGATCACAGAGAGGAAGACTGGCATCTATATTTGGAAAAACTTAGAGAAGTTAGCAAAGTAGTTCAGAAAACAAAAGTACAAAAAGAAGAAGAAATAGTCAATGCAATAAAATGTGGGGATAAGAGATTTTTCAGATAGTTAGTGAGATGAGAAAGGGCAAAAGTGGTATTGTCAGACTCAAGGGTGACAGGGAGGAATCTGCAGAAAACTGATGAGGATAAAGCAGAATGCTTAACAAATATTTCTGTTCTTTGTTCATAGATGAAGGGCCAGGAGCAGAACCTCAGAAAACACCCATAAATAGGAACAGAATCCACAGGGATCTTGAACGATTTTCAAAAGACTGTGTTTGAAAGGAACTAACGAAACTAAAAGTAGATAAAACCATGGGTCCAGATTGGATACATCCAAGAATATGGAGAGAACTTGGGGATGTTCTAGCGGCTCCACTGTCTGATCTTTTCAACGTCTCTTTGGAGTCTGGCGTGGTGCCAGAGGACTGGAGAAAGGCACATGTAGTCCCCCTTTACACAAAAGCAGACGTAAGGAGAACATTGAGAACTACAGGCCGGTTAGTCTAACCTCTGATTAGCAAATTATTGGAAAGGCTACTAAAGGAGAGAATAGTGAGGTTTCTGGAGTCCGATGGTTTGCAGGATCCAAGGTAGCATGGATTTACCAGAGGCAGGTCTTCTCAGACAAATCTGATAGATTTCTTTGACTGGGTGACCATGGAGTTGGAATGAGAGAGAACCCTAGATATGGTGTATTTAGATTTCAGTAAAGCCTTTGACACCATTCTGCACCGTGACTTATAAACAAACTGAACACCCTAGGGATGGACCCTAAAGTTACTGACTGGGTTAGAAATTGGTTGAGTGGGAGGCGACAAAGGGTACAGGTAAATGGAGCTCATGGAGGTTACCAGTAGTGTGCCGCAGGGATCTGTCCTTGGTCTGATTCCATTTAACAACGTTATTAGTGATATTACAGAAGGACTGTCGGGTAAGGTTTGCTTGTTGGCACACGACACCAAAATCTGCTAGACACACAGGAAGGAGTTAACATGAGGAGGGATCTAGCTAAACTTGAATGGTCTAGAATATGACAGCTGAAATTTAAATGCTAAAAAATGCAGGGTCATGCATTTAGGCTGCAAAAATCCCAAGGAGCTCTATATTGTAGGGGGTAAGGTTCTTCGGCCCACAAAAGAAGAACAGGACCTGGGCGTGATTATGTCCGATGATCTCAAAGTAATTAAACAGGTAGAAAAGGTGACTGCAAAAGCCAAAAGGATGCTTGGGTGTATAGGGAGAGGAATGGCAAGCAGAAAGGAGATGGTGATAATGTCTCTGAATAAGTCTCTGGCACAACCTCATTTGGAGTATTGTGTGCAGTTCCGGAAACCACTCCTTTAAAAGGCTATAGGCAGGCTGGAGTTGGTGCAGAGGGTGGCTACTAAAATGGTTACTGGTCTTCATTATGAAGCATATGAGGACAGACTTAAAGATCTTAATAAGCATATTTTAGAGGAAAGATGGGATAGGGGCGATATGACCACTCAGAATTCTGTAAAATGCTAAAACCCTTCCTCTTTTCTGAATACTTCTCTCTGCCCCCTTAAACCCTAATCCCCCTAATCCTAACTCAAATTATCTCTCATTCAACAAGTAAAAAACCCCACCCTCTACCTACTTCTCTCCCTTACCCCCAATTAATGTAAATAGTTTTGTTGCAAATGTTCAGCCATTATTCAAATTGTTATTGTTCCATGTAAAACAGCTATAAATATACTGTTACTTATTGTTCATTGTAAACTGTTTTGAATTGCAGAAAAACAGTATATAAAAATGTTAAATAAAAATATGATAGAGACATTTAAATACCTCTGTGGCATAATGTACAGGAGGGTCTCTTTCAATTGAAGGCAAGCTCTGCTACGAGGGGGACATAGGATGAGAGTGAAAGGAGATAGACTCAGGAGTAATATGCAGAAATATTTCTTTACGGGGAAAAAAAAAAAAAAGAAGGAGTAGTAGATGTGTGGAATACTCTCCCAGTGGAGGTGGTAGACACAAGGACAGTATCTGAATTTAAAAAAAGCGTGGGACAAACACGGAGGATCTCTAAAGGTAAAAAGGGGACTATTGTATTTGATATTTGTATTCTCTTCCTGGAACTCCAACCTGCTTGCCATCTCACAACACCCGAACCCCAAGAACACAGCAAGGACAAAAAGAAGCTCCGCCCCATGGTTCTCTCCTGAGCTGCGAGCTTCTCTTACTCAACTACGCAGACTTAAGCGCCAATGGCGCCGATCGCTCTCAACTGAAGACCAGACCGCCTACCGAACTCACCTTTCAATACACCGAGAAACAATCACAACCAAAATGAGACAATATCACACTGACACCCTAAAGAAATCTCTGAATAAACCACGTGACCTCTTCAACTTGGTCAAATCCCTCTCGAAGGAACCATCTCCCGAACAACACAGTGAGATTCACCCACAAAAATTCGCTGACTACCTGCAATCCAAGATCGTTCAAACTGACAAGGTCTCAGCAGTCACGTATCAAGAACCAATGGGCCTATCCCAACTAAAGAAATTTTCCACACCATCCACTAAATGTATTGAAGACACCATAGCATCTCTCAACACCTCCACTGCACAAACTGACCCATGCCCAGCTTTTTGGATTAAAGGAGCTGCGTGATGTGTTCAGCCCTGTCATCGCAAATATAAATGAAGCTCTCCTTCACAACAGGATATTTCCCCACAACACTCAGACTTCCATTAGGCCACTATTGAAAAACCCCAAACTAGACCCCCAAAGAGTCGATTCGTATAGGCCAATAGCCAGTATCCCCCTCTTAGCTAAGATAATTGAGAAAGAGGCGCAACGGCAAATTCAAGATCACATAGATACCGCTGCTCCCCTAGATAGCTGCCAACATGGGTTCAGAGAATATCATGGGGTCAAGACACTTCTCACTAGTCTATTCAACGATATCATCACTGGCATTGACATCAGACAAGGTTTTGTGCACATCTTCCTAGACATCGCTGCGGCGTTCGACTCCGTGAGTCACGAAATTCTCCTCGGAAGACTGAAAGAGAAGGGCATCTGCAACAGTGCGCTAGGATGGTGTAAATCTTATCTGGATAGAAGATGGCAATATGTGAAATCCGGATCAGAAGAGTCAAAACATTTCCATCAAAAGCAAGGGGTACCTCAAGGCTCCTCGTTATCCTCATTATTCAATATTTACATGCAGCCCATCTGCAGCATCATAAGATCATTCAATGTGAACTGTTTGATATATGCTGATGACATTCTCTTATACATGCCGTTCTCCACAGCTCACATGGATCTGGCCCCGCTTATAGACTGTTTCAATGAGGTCTCAACGTGGCTCCAATCACAGAACCTACGCATTCAACATAAAAAAACAGAGGTGCTATTCATCACCAGAGACCCCAACTTTACTCCCCCATCCCATGTCAGTGTCAAGGATGCTGATTTACAAACTAAAGAAACAATAAAATACCTTGGAGTTACTTTGGATCAACGTCTGGATATGAAACACCACATAAGCAGCATAGTCAAAGCCGTTTATTTCAAAATCCGCTCAAACACCTACGCTCCCTGTTGGACCCAGATGATTTCCGGACCATATACCAAGCGCTAATCCTGCCACACATTGACTTTGCAAATGCCATCCTTCAAGGTCTCCCCCAATCCACTCTGACCCCCTTGCAGTTGGCCATGAATTCCGCAGCAAGGGTCCTCTACGGAGCCTCCAGAAGCGACCACGTGACTCCCATTCTCAAACAGCTTCACTGGCTACCTATCCATGGGAGGATCATCTTTAAAACCTTACTCCTATCATTCAAGGCAATCAAAGGTATTTCATCCTCCTCACTCACAGATCTTATTCACATGGTTCCCCCCAACAGATCCAGAAGAGCAACAGCCGTACACCTTTTAACAACCCCAAAGGCATTGACAAAGTGCAACATGACAACCACAAACAGGGCGTTCATTTTCTATGTCCCCAAATGCTGGAATGCTCTACCCCCTGACATTAGGACCATTGCCGACCTATATCAGTTCAGGAAGGCACTCAAATCCCACCTTTTCCTCCAATACTACCCAACCAGCAATCAAACCTAGATACCCCTTTGAAGAAATGACCCACTCTAGAAAGACCCTTACATTCGTTATGTGATTTTTACCTAACCTTGTTCCGTGTAAATATCTCATGTATATAGTTAACCCCTGTTATCCAAGTTTGCACTCCTGTTCGATGTAAAACCAGACAGCTTGTTGTTATGTTCGTTATGTTATGATGTAAACCGCACTGATACCGAATAGCGCGGTATATAAGAAATTGTAATAAATAAATATGGAAGGGCAGACTAGATAGGCCATGTGGTCTTTCTGCCATCTTGTTTCTATATTTTTGTGTTTCTTCATTGACTGATTATAATTATCCAGATGACTCTTGGCTTGTGAAACAGCATCATGGCCTGTTAGCAGTTCTCTGTAAGCAGATGTAGGATCTGAGCTAGCGATTTTCCATTCTACTGCGTAGTACCCACCACTTGAAGCACTGTCTTATAGCTAGCCTCCCTACCTTACCTTTTTACTGGGTCAGTACTCCACCTGTTCCTGCCGCGTCTCATCCACTTTAGGCTAAATCTGCAGCTACCCCGAGACCTTTACCTCAAAAGGCCAGGAAGGTTATCAGATCTTTAAGGGAACCCAAGCCTATAGCTCTGGTTCCTAATTTCAGTGGGGAGCCACCCTCTGGCTAGAGCCTGCCTTCAGACTGCTCCTGACCTCCTGCTACCAGAATACAATTGGCTGGGTTCTAGGGCTCAGCTGGGGCCTGCCTCTTGCTACAACGTTTCTCTCTTTCTCGCACATAGCATGGCTGTTTGTATGTGTTGCAGCCTCCTAAACACGTGCTCTCTAGGGAAGAGATTTCTGTACAACAGTTGGGACCACGGGCCTCAGAAGACTGGCTCCCCTAGGAAAGGCGTGCCATCCTTGATCTCAGCTCTTGGCTTTCACTATAGAAAACAGACCCACTATGGGCCATTACAGGAGCTGTTTTTCATTGCTGCATCAGTTCCTGCATCTCAAAGTGGCAAAACAATGTGACAAAGTGGTGGCCAAAGCCAGAAGGATGCTGGGATGTATAGAGCGGGACCTAATCAGTAGAAAGGGAGGTGGTGATAATTCCCCTGTACAGGTTGTTTGCAAGGCCAAATTTAGATTACCATGTTCAGTTTTGGAGGTCACATCTCAATAAAAGGATTTAAAAAGAAGCTGGCGATGGTCCAGAGGAAAGCAATCAGGCAAACAAGGAGCAGGAGACGTAGGAAGAATGAGGGTCTTTATTATGCACAAGGGACCCCAACGCGTTTCGGCAACGCCTTCTTCAGGGGGAATGACACTAGTAATTAAAAATACAAATAAATGAATAATTAAAAAACATAATACTATAAAAGTTAAAAAACAAATAAAACACACTTAAAAACATTAAAATTGTGCAACCACCGGCAGACGTAAAACATCAAATAATCAGGTGCATTAGGATAAAAATGACTCTACAGGGCAGGGCTGAGGAGAGGAGGAAGTTCAAACCAAATAGGATGTTATGAAAAGGGGATACTGTCCAAACATTAGAAAAAAATAATATAATATGCTTATATAACTAATACAGAACCAAAGAAAATAAAAAACTCTGGAATACTTAACAAAGAAAGTAAAACTACACAAGAGCTGATTAATAATATGTAGTAATAACATAAATAGACCAATAATATAAACAAATAAATAAGCAACTAAATAAGCAAACTAAAATGCTATGATAGAAAAGCTAAATACATAAAAACGATAAATATTATAATAATATAAAAGTACAACATTGTGCACAAAAATGAAAACAATCAGAGGATATGGCAATACACAAAAAGAAACAATGTAAAACATAAAAAGTAAATAAATATGCGTAATAAATATTGAAATAAAAATCATAAAATTGCCCAATTGTAAAGGAGAGAGACCATGAAAACGAACACGATTTAAAAATAAACTGGAGATACATACAGTATGTGATAATATAAAACAATACCATTAGACTAACTGTATTTGGATAATGAATCAGGGCAGAACGTGGTATATTGTATCGGACCAACAATAAAAACTAAAAATAGCGAGGAGGAACAGGTGAAGCATAAAATTAGGATTGGTCAAATAAAGTGTATACAAGGCAATGTGATAAAAGACTGATAAAAATAGTAATAATTGAAAGAACATGAATTGAAACAAAAACTAAGCAACGGAAGTGAATACTCAGTAGCTGAATGTATGTGAAAATAGGCATGCCAAACGGAATGTGAACCAGGGGATAATTGTAATATAATAGTTATATACAAGAAATGCTATTATCAAGCAGACTCTCAATGATAGCATAGTAGCCAAATAAAAATAATAAAAACCAATAGAAAGTACTGAAACATGTAAGTAATAAAACCAGAGCAATTGTACTATGCAAAACTACTCCAGCAGACTGTGATGATATGATTAAAAACGAATAAAAACAAAGTGGTATAAATGCATGCTCAATAGTTAAATGACATGTGAAAATGAGCGTTCCGGACGGCAAGGAAGACCAGGGGAACCACGTGTGTAAGGGTTGCTTGTCAGGCAGATGATCAATAATAAATGATAAAAATAGTGCATTGAACCATGCGAGCAATAGGACAGAGGCAATTGCAGGCGCCAAGGCAGCCCATCGGACTCAAAGGGTGAAGATGTGTGAGGAGCAGTCTGGATATGTAATCGAGAAACCCCTCCGAAACACGTTAAAAGTGTGTAATCGCAAATCTACAAACATTGATAAACCGCGGAGGAGTGTAAAAATGAATGAACCAAACAGATAGAAGCGAAAATACCTAAGGCTTGTGGAAATAAGCCATAGAACTATGATGATGAATAAGTGCAAGGGAGGAACCTTAAGAATAAAGTACCAAAAATAGTGCTAGTATCCAAAATTGAGTACTATATAAGCTTACCCAAGCACACGCTGACAATGAACGTTCATTGTCAGCGTGTGCTTGGGTAAGCTTATATAGTACTCAATTTTGGATACTAGCACTATTTTTGGTACTTTATTCTTAAGGTTCCTCCCTTGCACTTATTCATCATCATAGTTCTATGGCTTATTTCCACAAGCCTTAGGTATTTTCGCTTCTATCTGTTTGGTTCATTCATTTTTACACTCCTCCGCGGGTTATCAATGTTTGTAGATTTGCGATTACACACTTTTAACGTGTTTCGGAGGGGTTTCTCGATTACATATCCAGACTGCTCCTCACACATCTTCACCCTTTGAGTCCGATGGGCTGCCTTGGCGCCTGCAATTGCCTCTGTCCTATTGCTCGCATGGTTCAATGCACTATTTTTATCATTTATTATTGATCATCTGCCTGACAAGCAACCCTTACACACGTGGTTCCCCTGGTCTTCCTTGCCGTCCGGAACGCTCATTTTCACATGTCATTTAACTATTGAGCATGCATTTATACCACTTTGTTTTTATTCGTTTTTAATCATATCATCACAGTCTGCTGGAGTAGTTTTGCATAGTACAATTGCTCTGGTTTTATTACTTACATGTTTCAGTACTTTCTATTGGTTTTTATTATTTTTATTTGGCTACTATGCTATCATTGAGAGTCTGCTTGATAATAGCATTTCTTGTATATAACTATTATATTACAATTATCCCCTGGTTCACATTCCGTTTGGCATGCCTATTTTCACATACATTCAGCTACTGAGTATTCACTTCCGTTGCTTAGTTTTTGTTTCAATTCATGTTCTTTCAATTATTACTATTTTTATCAGTCTTTTATCACATTGCCTTGTATACACTTTATTTGACCAATCCTAATTTTATGCTTCACCTGTTCCTCCTCGCTATTTTTAGTTTTTATTGTTGGTCCGATACAATATACCACGTTCTGCCCTGATTCATTATCCAAATACAGTTAGTCTAATGGTATTGTTTTATATTATCACATACTGTATGTATCTCCAGTTTATTTTTAAATCGTGTTCGTTTTCATGGTCTCTCTCCTTTACAATTGGGCAATTTTATGATTTTTATTTCAATATTTATTACGCATATTTATTTACTTTTTATGTTTTACATTGTTTCTTTTTGTGTATTGCCATATCCTCTGATTGTTTTCATTTTTGTGCACAATGTTGTACTTTTATATTATTATAATATTTATCGTTTTTATGTATTTAGCTTTTCTATCATAGCATTTTAGTTTGCTTATTTAGTTGCTTATTTATTTGTTTATATTATTGGTCTATTTATGTTATTACTACATATTATTAATCAGCTCTTGTGTAGTTTTACTTTCTTTGTTAAGTATTCCAGAGTTTTTTATTTTCTTTGGTTCTGTATTAGTTATATAAGCATATTATATTATTTTTTCTAATGTTTGGACAGTATCCCCTTTTCATAACATCCTATTTGGTTTGAACTTCCTCCTCTCCTCAGCCCTGCCCTGTAGAGTCATTTTTATCCTAATGCACCTGATTATTTGATGTTTTACGTCTGCCGGTGGTTGCACAATTTTAATGTTTTTAAGTGTGTTTTATTTGTTTTTTAACTTTTATAGTATTATGTTTTTTAATTATTCATTTATTTGTATTTTTAATTACTAGTGTCATTCCCCCTGAAGAAGGCGTTGCCGAAACGCGTTGGGGTCCCTTGTGCATAATAAAGACCCTCATTCTTCCTACGTCTCCTGCTCCTTGTTTGCTTGTCCTACCCGCAGGAGGCTGCTCCTCCTCGCACCAGAGGAAAGCAATGAAACGAGGTCCGCCTGAGAAGATATGAGAAAACGGTCCTAATTAATTATATCCTGGAGGAGAGGAGGGAAAGAGCTGATGATACAGATCTTTAATACTAGAAAGGTGTAAGTGAACAAATGAATCTTTTCCAAAAGACGGGAGGTTGTAGAACTAGAGGACATGTTGAGAGGCTACAAGGAGGTAGACAGCAATATCAGGAAATATTTCATCACACAATTGGTGGACGCCTGAGATGGTGTCACAGAGGAGGTTGGTAGAATTCAAAAAGGAGTTAGAAATGCACAGCAGATCCTTAAAGAGCAAGAGGAGGAAAACCAAGCATAGAGTATTTCAGGTCAAAAGAGCAACAAAATGACATTTGAACTTCTATGAAGGCATGAAGGAGGTAACTTGCAAGGGGTGGCAATTAAAATTCTGACCACCTGAATGGATGGGCCACATTGTCCCATAGATGGTAATGTAGTAAGTGACGGCAGATAAAGACCAATCTGTTCTCTTACATTCTGGTGAGGCTGCTTCAGACTTCCCTGCAAGTCTATCTAGAATTAGGTAACCGTGTTAGATTACAACGACTATACTGATATGTCTGCATATTCAGGATCATTTGTGGAATGGTGTCCCTCATTAGCTTCTGTTGGAAAAGAACTATTTGATCTTTCAGGAGAAAAAAAAAAAAAAAGTTAAGAACTGGACGTTTTGACAGGCTTTCACTTCAGATACTATGCGAATACTAAAGTAGGCATTTGGTATTGGGGGAAGGGGAAGAGTAGGCGATGGAGGGGGGACACATTCTTAGCATTAGAATTATGTTTAACTATATAGTGTTTGTACCTCACTTCAAACTCTTTGAGGAAGACAGATGCCAAGGCTAAAAGGATGGATTTAGAAGGAGAAAAGTAAACTTTACATATTCACTCTCCCTCTTGATGTGCACGGTTTGACTTTTGCCCTATTTGGCCCTTCACCTTGGTGGGATGAGGATGCAAGAGGCAATCTAGTGGAGGTTAAAACTAGATCAATGTGGCTGGGCTGATATGGAGCTAAGGTCAAATGCCAATGCTTGCATGACCACTCCGATGTAAAGATTCTTAGCAATTGTGCATATATGAAACAAACTTGTACCAGAAGACATGGCTCTCTCTACACTCCTTCCCCCAACCTTTCATCTATAAAGATTTTGTGAATCTGTGGCCAGATTAAAAACATTTGCTTTGTTCTTACATCAAGCATCTGGATAGGAGTGCCTCACCTTGAAATATAATCATTTTTATATGAACTATTTGATAACTTCCTTACTAAGTCTGCCTACAGATTAAGTTATTCCTATGTGTCAGAAAAATGACAGAACTTATTTTGCAAAAGTTCTTCCATAGAAAGTGTCTATTACTGCTAATCAGAGCACCGTAAGAAAAATCTTAATTAATAGTTCTGGATAACAGGGTCAACGTCAGAGGTGGGCAAACATTTTGATCCAAGGGTCATATTGTGAGTTATGATTGGGTTGGGGAGGGCCTGTCAGCAGGGGGTGAGGAGGGGGCCCCCCCAACCCCATCAAGATTCCCAAAAGGCCCTCAGCCCAAAAGGTTCGCCCATTCCCTTATTAGCGCAAGTTAAATCCTTCACACCTATAGTAACTGGCCAGCATCTGCAAACACTACTGTCCATCATTACCTATCTCTAACCACCACTAATCCCAGTGCAGCCTCTAGATCACCACGGGCCATGGGAAGGGCTTCACAGGTTGTTTCAACTATTTCATTCGAGCTAGGTAGCAGGCCACACTTTTTGCCTGCCTCTGATCTATGCTTTCTCTCCCCTATGAAAGTTCTGCCACAGGCAGTATCAAAACGGGACCCTAACCGGTAATAACTTCTCACCTGGGTTATACTGGGTGGGCACAAGGTGTGCATGTGCATGCTCATGGCCGAGAATGAGCAATGGGGAGCGCATGCATGAAATGTTTTTGTTGTTGCTTGATGAGACGTGTGCATGCCCCTGGTTTCTCTTCCCTCTACCTCAGCACCTCCACCCCCATCTCTTTTCTTGGCGTTTCTCCACATTAACTGTCAGAGCTCGGGTTCGTCATATGCAGCAAACTTGTTTACCCCTTTCTCCTCTAGAGCAGCATCATTCACCACCACCATCTGTGTCCTTTCAGTAGTATTGCAGTCAGTGGGTGGAGCCTGGTCTTGCTGTGATGCTTCAGGACACAAATTTCATGTGCTTCCAGAGCAGGCAGTACACAAACACTGCGCACAAGCTGAAACAAACTAGGCCAGCGCTCAACTGTCTTTTATATATGGGCAACATAATATAGCTACCCTTCACAGGGCTCTTAGTACAAGCAGAGGTCTGCCAGATTTAGCCAAAGGCACTGGACCAAGATGGTTCAACGTCATCCATTTAAGGACGACTGGATCTGTATTTGGAAGGCATGCGCCAATTCTTCTGCTACCCTCAGTAAATCTCAATATATTATAAAAAACTACTGCATTTTAGCCCCCAGAAATTACCGTATTTTCGCGCATGTAACGCGCACCCACATATAAAGCTCAATTTTCGGCCTGTTCTGCAGAGAATTTCTCACATTATGCGCACGCACGTATATCGCGCATGTGTCGAGTGCACTGTGAGGTATATAGAAGGCCCTCGGTTCTATTATACCTTACATTTAAACTTTGTGATCTCTTCTATTATAATCCAGTCATCATGCCCGGAATTAAATGCAAGTCTTATACTGCGGACTTCAAGCTGAAAGTTGTGGCAAAAGCTGAAGAAACAAGCAGCAGAGCAGCAGCAAGAGAATTTGATGTTGGTGAGTCATCTGTTCGCGACTGGAGAAAGGAGAAAACAGCGCTAGAGGAGATGAACCCGCGAAAACGTGCGCGTCGGGGTCCCAAAGAAAAGTGGCCAGAGCTAGAGAGTGACTTAAAGTGGATTCTGTCTAGAAGGGAGCAAAATCAAGCTGTCTCAACTATCGCAATTCAATTCAAAGCAAAACTGCTGGCCAATGAAAAAGGAATTTCACGTTTCCAGGCTAGTTTCAACTGGATTTGCAAATTTATGAAGAGGAATGGTCTTTCCATGCGAATAAGAACAACTGTAGGCCAGAGGATTCCGGGTGACTGGGAACAAAAGATGGCGGATTTCGGCACTGGATGTTAACATGGATGAGGTTTCTGTGTCTTGACATTCCACCAACCAGGACTGTAGCTGCTTCGGGTTCAAAAACTGTCGCAACAACAACAACTGGACACGAGAGGGCTTGCTTCACTGTAGTCCTGGGTTGCACAGCGAGTGGGCTTAAATTGAAGCCGATGGTTATTTTCAAGCAAGTAACCATGCCCCGCGTAAAATTTCCACAAGGTATTGTTGTTCACTGTAACAAAAAGATGGATGGACTGAGGTCATGAAAATATGGATTGATAAATGTTATAGGGCCAGGCCTGGTGGTTTCTTTTCTAAAAGGTCTTTGTTGATCTTCGATTCCATGGCTGCCCATAAAGAAACAAATGTGCAAAATTATATTAATTCGACTGGTGCCCATATCGCAGTGATACCGGGTGGTCTAACTTGCAAGCTGCAGCCGCTAGATATAGCAGTTAATCACCCGTTCAAAACGTTCATCAGACTAGAGTGGGATAATTGGATGCAGCGGGGAATTCATGAATTCACACCATCGGGATGATTAAAGAGGGCTACATTAACGGAAATCTGCAATTGGTTGTGTTCTGCTTGGGACAAAATATCCCCAGAAACCATAAGAAATGGATTCCGAAAAGCCGGGATTGTTTATAAGAACAAGGATCGGGTGCGTAGTGATGACGAAGATGATGAAAATGTCGAAAGGAGTGGCGATGAAAGTGCATATGTTACGGAAGAGCGTCTCCAGATGGTTTTAAATTATTATTTCAATGATGATGTTGATGAGGAGAGTGATTTTGAAGGTTTTATGGAATCGGATGATGAAAATCAATTAAATATATTTTGAAACCATTATATTCTTGTAAGGGCTCTTTTATGGAATCTGTTCCTTGTAATAAAGTTTCGGTATAGTGCGCCCTCGCAAATACTGCGCGAGAGGGTTGCGCGGTAGGTAAAAAAAAGTGTATAGCGTGTGCGGTTTATGCGCGAAAATACGGTAGTTTGCATTCATAAGGATAATCAAAGACAGAGGTAGTATTTTGGATTCTTTGTCCTCAAGTTGTTTGAGAGTTCTCAGCTTAAGACCTCTCTGGGACAAGGTGTTTTATCATAGCTGTTACTGAAATAGTAATGCCAGATGCTGGAGTTATTTTAGGCATGAATTCTTGTCTGGTACTCCTGCTTCAGCTGCCATGTATTAGTTTCAGGAAGACTAGCCATCATCGAAACTAAGAACATAAGAACATAAGACATGCCATACTGGGTCAGACCGAGGTCCATCAAGCCCAGTATCCTGTTTCCAACAGTGGCCAATCTAGGTCATACGTACCTAGCAATATCCCCAAAAGACACAGGTTCCACAATGCTTGTACTGGGTCAAGCATTGATATCCTGGGTCCCTTTTTAATAGTGGTTTATGGACCTTTCCTCCAGGAACTTGTCCAAACCTTTTTTAAACCCAGCTATACTAACAGCCCTTACTACATCCTCCGGTAACAGATTCCAGAGTTTGATTACATTGAGTGAAAAAATATTTTCTCTTATTTCTCTTAAATAGTTTACCCTGTAGCTTCATTACATGTCCCCTAGTCTTTCTATACTCTGATAGCGTAAACAATTGATCCACGTTTATCCGTTCCACTCCATTCATTAATTTATAGACCTCTATCATATCTCCCCTCAGCCGTCTCTTTTCCAGGCTAAAGAGCCCTAACCTTCTTAGCCTCTCTTCATAGGAGTAGCCTTCCATCCCCTTCACCAATTTGGTGGCTCTTCTCTGTACATTTTCTAATAACGCTATGTCCTGCGTTATTTGTTCTGCCCCGCAAAAAGGACACCCAAAGTGGTTTACCTCATTTAACCGTATTTTAGACTAGAGGTGTGGAAACCATCACAAAGAAACTTAGGAATAGCCAGGTGAAACAAAGGGCTCAATGCCCCCATTTTGGTGCTGGAAAATATAACCGAAGTTGAATAAAACTTTAGGCAAGTCCTTCAACAGGGCCTAGCCTGGTGACCAAACAGTGGGAAACTGCACACTTATGAGTACGCAAGGAAATGTGTCAGTGTCATCCTGCTCCAAGGCACAGAATACACAAATTGCTTTATTTTCCAATAATTTGCCTCATTCACTATTTGCTGTCGTAAAAGTCCCTCACATGGCTGATCCCTTGTAGAAAAAGGCAGAGGATGTGATCCAAGTACACATGTGCTGTGAGCAAAAAGCTCAACAAAAAACAGCTGCTGGAACCCTTCATTCTCCACCCAGCTTAAAATTTGTACACTCCAGCTTGGGAAAATAAGCATATCAACACATGGTCTAGAATTTGGCAGCTGGGATTTAATGTTAAAAAATGTAAGGTCATGCATTTGGGCTGCAGCAATCCAAGGGAGCAATACAGTATAGGAGGTGAAGTACTTTTGTCCACTAAAGAAGAGCGGGACCTAGGCGTGGTTGTGTCTGATGATCTTAAAGTAGCTAAACAGGTAGAAAAGGCGACGGCAAAAGCTAGAAGGATGCTTGGGTGCATACGGAGAGGAATGGCTAGCAGAAAAAAGGAGGTGATAATGCCTCTGTATAAGTCTTTGGTGCGACCTCATTTGGAGTATGGTGTGCAATTCTGGAGACCGCACCTTCAAAAGGATGTGAACAGGATGGAGTCGGTGCAGAGGGTGGCTACTAAAATGATTAGTGGGCTTCATTATAAAGCATATGAGGACAGACTTAAGGATCTTAATATGTACACTTTAGAGGAAAGGCGGGATAGAGGTGATATGATTGAGATGTTTAAATACCTCCGTGGCATAAATGTTCAGGGAGAGAGCCTCTTTCAATTGAAAGCAAGTTCTGCTACGAGGGGACATGGGATGAGGGTGAAGGGAGATAGATTCAGGAGTGATATGCGGAAATATTTCTTTACAGAAAGAGTAGTGGATCCATGGAATAGTCTCCCAGTGGAGGTGGTAGAGATGAGGACAGTAACTGAATTCAAAAAAGCATGGGACCAACACAGAGGATCTCTAAAGGTAAAAAGTGGACTGTTGTAGTTGTTGTTAAGGAAGGACAGACTAGATAGGCCATGTGGTCTTTTTCTGTCATCATGTTTCTATGTTTCTATGTAAAAAAACTCTTATTAAAAGTCAGAAAAGAAAAGAAACCACCACTGCTTCAGCAAGGATCGTAAAGGACTGTTTCCAGCTGGTGCAGACAGTCTGCCCTGTATTTCCCTACACATCTATCATCAGGCATCATGAAATCTGGGGTAGGCCTCTGAATATCTTTTTCCTGCAGCGTATGGCAGGTCGGCAAGCTATCCTCTGTGTCCTGTTTTTCTTTATGTGTATCATTTTATCTAGCTCAGACTGACTGCTCCCTCCTTGTGAGCCTCCCTGTTATTCTTGTATGTGTACGCCTAAGTTAGGTGCTTTCGTCAAAGCGAGACTGGCTGTGTGCTTGTGATTAGAAGATATGAAAGGGGGGAGGGGTAATGGCAGATGTATGCCTAGTGTATGGAAGATGCTTGTGCAAAAAGGCAGGGGCAGTGACGGTCTATTTTTCAAAAGCAAAGAGAAATGACACAAACAGGGCAGTTTTTCCAGTGCCAGTTTAGGTGTCATGGGTTAGTCTCTCCACTAGCTGGGCTTGTCTATGAGGAAAAGAAAAACTGCACAAGCTTCATCTTTTCTCCTATAGGAAACAAAAGGAGCTATTCACGCTGCATAAAGAGTAGTTACTCACCTGTAACAGGTGTTCTCCAGGAGCAGCAGGAAATCAGTCCTCACATATGGGTGTCATCGGCACCGATGAAGCCCCAGCAGAGCATTTCCCCAGCTTTCCATGAAAGCCTTTGGGAATGCTGGCATGCATGCGCGGTTCCCTTCCCGCCTAAAGGTGCCATCTTACCTCAGTCAAATGACATAGCTAAGAACAGCACACAAAATTGTAAAACAAACTATGTACAACTGCAACTCCAAGGGGAGGAGGGAGGGTTGTGAGGACTGATTCCTGCTGCTCCTGGAGAACACCTGTTACAGGTGAGTAACTACTCTTTCTCCAGGACCAAGCAGGAAGTCAGTCCTCACATATGGGTGACTCCCTAGCTCTGGGCTACCAGGAACCCAGGCTGAACAAGAGAACCCCATCTAGTCACAGCATCAAAGAAAGGCTTTTCAAGGACACAACCTCCACCGGTAACCCAACAGAGGGCAGGAGGGCAGGAGTTGCCTAAACCTCAAAGAGATTCCGGAGTACTGCCTGGCCAAAAGCACTGTCCCTACGGGACTCCCTCTCCAGACAGTAATGGGCCGCAAAAGTCTGGCTTGAAGACCAAGTTGCAGCCCTGCAGATGTCTACCAAGGGCACAGAGCGGAGATGAGCCACTGAGGCAGCCATTGCCCTGACACGATGGGCCGTGACCCTACCCTGCAAAGGAAGGTCAGCCGCCTTGTAAGCCCAGGTGATACAGTCAGCCACCCAAATGGACAAGGTACGCTTGGACACAGCCAACCCCAACTTATTGGGGTCAAAGGAGACGAAGAGCTGAGTAGCCCTTCTATGTCCCTGCGTATGGTCAAGGTAGAAGGATAAGGCCCTCCTACAGTCCAGGGTATGCAGGACTGCTTCAGCCTGGCTAGCATGAGGCCTAGGGAAGAATGTTGGAAGAACCACCTCCTGGTTGAGGTGGAAAAAGGAGACAACTTTAGGGAGGAACTTTGGATGAGTCCTAAGGACTACCCTGTTCCTATAAATCCTGGTGTAAGGTCTATCACAGACCAGGGCCTGAAGCTCACTCACTCGCCTAGCCGAGGTGAGGGCTATCAGGAAGAGAGTCTTCCAGGAAAGGAAGCGTAGAGGGCAAGTAGCCATCGGCTCAAAGGGTGGGCGAGTCAGTTGCTGCAAGACCACATTCAGCTCCCACTCAGGAGCAGGAGGACGGATGGGGGGCTTGAGCAAAAGCAAGCCCCTGAGAAAGCGGGACACCAAGGGGTGACCTGACAGAGAATGTCCCTCCACCAGTGAGTGGTGAGCTGCTAGAGCCGAGAGGTGGACCCGAACAGAATTGGACTTTAAGTCCCTGATTTGATAAGTGCAGTAAGTACTGAAGCACTACTGGTACAGTACAGGAGAAAGGATCCTCTGTACGAAGCTGACACCACACAGAAAACCTCTTCCATTTGAGGGCATAGGTTTTCCTAGTGGATTGTTTCCTAGAGGCTAGGACAACCTCCTCAACTTCCCGAGGCAGGCCCCAGGGAGCCAAAACTACCCTTGCAGCCTCCAGGCCATCAAATTGGGAGCTTTGAGATTGGGGTGCAGAAGGGAACCCTGTTCCTGTTAGAGAAGGTCGGGCTGCAACCCCAGAGGTAGTGGGGAATCCACTGCCAGTTGAAGCAGAAGTGGAAACCAAGGCTGCCTCGGCCACCTGGGAGCTACCAGCAGGACGAGGCCTTGTCCTGAAGAGTCTTGAAAAGAGTTTGGGCCACCAAGGGTGTGGGAGGAAACGCATACAGGAGGCCCTGAGACCAGGACATCAGAAAAGCATCTGGTGCTATTCTCAAAGGATGGGGTTGCCTGGAGCAGAACATAGGCAGTTGCTTGTTCAGCGGACTGGCAAAGAGATCTATCCAAGGGAGACCCCACTTCAGGAAGATCTTCTGAACGACCAAGGGATGCAGCAGCCACTCGTGGGGCTGTAGAATTCTGCTCAACCAGTCTGCCAGGCAGTTCTCCTGGCCTGGAAGGTACACCGCCTTGAGAAGCAGGGCAAAAGAACAAGGTCCTGAGTCTCCCAACAAAGGAGCTGTGACCCAGTCCCGCCCTGTTTGTTCACATAAAACATGGCTACCTGGTTGTCTGTTTGAATCAAGACTGAGCTGTGAGTAAGGGCCGGAGAAAAAGCCTTGAGAGCTAAGCGGATAGCTTGAAGCTCTAGGAGATTGATCTGTTGGGCTGCCTCCCAAGGAGACCAGAGGCCTTGAGTGCACTTGTCCAGACAATGAGCACCCCAGCCCTGCAGAGAGGCATCAGTGGTGAGGACCACCGAGTATTCTGGCATATGGAAGGGCATCCCCTTCGGCAGATTGGGTGGATGTAGCCACCAGCTGAGGGAGGCCAAAAGGGGTTTGGACACCCTTATCCTGTCTCTTAGGCGGCCTGTGGCCTGAGACCACTGAGTCCGAAGGCACCACTGTGCAGGCCTCATATGGAGCCTGGCATTGGGAGTCACATGCACTGTCGAAGCCATGTGGCCCAGAAGCCTGAGGCAGAGCCTGGCAGAGACCAGGGATCTGTTTAAAAACTGTTTGGCCACGTCCTTCAGTCTTTGAGCCCTGTCTTCTGGCAAGAATGCCTTTGCCAGCTGAGAATCCAACCTTGCCCCTATGAACTCCAAGTTCTGGGAGGGGAGCAAAGTGGACTTTGCGAAGTTTATGATAAAGCCCACGCGTTTTGAAGCAGAGCAATGGTTCTGAGGGTGACTTGTCTGGCCTCCAGGGACGTCTGACCCCTGATGAGCCAGTCGTCCAGATAGGGAAAGACAAAGATGCCTTGATTTCTCAGGTAGGCCGCAACCACTGCCAGGCACTTGGTAAAGACCCTTGGAGCAGAGGTCAGGCCAAAAGGTAGTACTCTGTACTGATAATGGTTTCCTCCCACAATGAACTTGAGGTACTTTGTGGTCTGGATGAATGAGGATGTGAGTGTACGCATCCTTTAGATCTAAAGGAGCATAGCCAATCTCCCTGCTGGAGGTAGGGCAGAAGTGTTCCAAGAGTAAGCATCTTGAACTTTTCTTTCTCTAGGAACTTGTTGAAGTTCCTGAGGTCCAGAATGGGTCGAAGGCCACCGGTTCTTTTGGGGACCAGGAAATACCTGGAGTAGAATCCGTGACCCTGTAAGTGGGGAGGCACAGGCTCCACCGCCCTGTCCACCAAGAGACCTTGGAGCTCTTGAAGGAGAAGGTCTGTGTGCAGGGGAGGCCTCAAGGGCTCCCCTGGGAAGTAAGGAGGAGGCAGTTGATGAAAGTCCAAAAGGGCTATGCCCTGCATTATGTCCAGCACCCAACTATCGGTGGTAATGAGAGGCCACTGGAGGGCAAAAAGTACAAGGCGACCGCCTGTGCAGAGCTGGGAAAGCAGGGACGGAGTGGCTACGCTCAAGGAGTCAAAAACCCCCACCCTGCTGAGTGGAAGCAGGGGCAGAAGGCTTGGGGGTCGTCTGCCTATGGGGCCCATTACCCTGGCCCTTGGCTTGCTGACCCTGGGGGGGCAGCTTGGGCAGCCTGATACTGAGGGTACTGTTTGTAGGCAGTGCCCTTCCTCGGGTAAAAGGACTTTTTACCCGAGCCCTTCTTCTTATGTGAAGGGGCAGAGGTCTTCCTCGACAGCCTTGTCCGGGTAAGGTGCTCGGTCTCGAGTTGAGCGGCCTTCTCGGTCACGGGTTTGCCAAAAAGGTTCTCACCTCGGCAGGGGACATCGACCAACTTGTCCTGAACCCATGGCTCGAGATCCGATGACTGCAGCCACGCCTGGCGTCGAGCCGCAACTCGGGCCGAAGCCTCGAAGCCATCGTAGGCAGCGCGGGAAATGAACTTAGAGCATTCCCGAATCCCCGAGGACAAGGACTTAAATCTCTGTAAGGGTTCCCCGGAGAGACCAGCAGAGAATCCGGCCAATTCCTTGGCCAGGTCTCGCAAGTATATGCCCATGTACAGCTGGTAAGACTGGACAAGGCAAGCAAGCATAGACCCCTGGAAGCACTTTCTACCGACGCCATCGAGGTTGCGGGCCTCCCTGCTGGGGGGCACCACGGAGTGCATCTTCTGGCTCTTCAGACGATGCATGGCCGATTCCACAACCATGGAATGGTGTGGTAGCTGTGTTTTCTGAAAACCATGGCTTTTGCGGAGTCGATAGATGGAATCGACTTGCTTGCTCAAAACTGGCGCCAAGGCTGGTGCCTCCCACATCCGGAAGAGGAGCCGTTCCAGCATCGGAGGAACCGGGACATTAAAGGCCTCCTTCGGAGGAGAGTCGTACTGTAGAGCATCGAGCTCCTTGCCTCGAGGCTTTTCCTCGGGATCGGCAGGGATAGCCAAGGCAGCGGCTATATCCCGCACGAACTCCGAGAATCTAGTGTCCTCCAGAGGGGATCTACTCCGGGGCTCAGACTGCGGTGAGTCCGACGGGACGCACCGAGTCTTAAAAGTATCGGGAGACTCCTCGTCCTCCGTCTCCCAGGTGGACTCATCCGAGGAGGAGTCAGGGTCCGACCCTGCGGGGCCCCGAAGCACCCACCCCGACGCCGGGGGCACCGGCGTTGACACCCTCGGTCTCGACCAAGGACGACTTCGAGCCACGAGGGTCTTGAGTATCGGCTCGGTCTCCGGGGTTGACTTCGAAGTCGACGTCCCGGTGGTCGTGGCAGATGCACCAGACAGGCTGGCCATCAGTGCCCGCTGCTGCTCCATGAAGGCAGACAGACAATCTGCACTCCAAGGCTGTCATCCTGAGACTCAGCTCAGGAGACGCAGCAGCCACCGACTCAGCCGGCTCTCTGGGAGGAGAGTCCACGAGGACTACGGGGCTTACCTGTCCATCAGACTCCAGCTCCACGCGAGGAACTTTGGCAGGCTTCTCTTGGTCCACGGGCCCAGGACGGCAGTCGGGGGTCTTAGACCTGGCCCTCGAGGGACCAGGGACCTCCTCCTCCGACGCCCTCATGAGCCGTTTCTTCCCCTGTCCGAGGAGCTTCGACGGCACTCGGGATCGGAATCCCGAGATGTCGAGGCCTCAGACGAGGTCCGGGCCCGGCCGGAGGCAGAGTCCAAGAAAAACCTCTCCTGATGATGCTGTCGACTTTTAAGTGCCTTGGAAGACATTTTTCCACATGGCACACACGACTTGGGGTCGTGGTCAGGGCCGAGGCACCGAAGGCAGTAGTCGTGTGTGTCGGTGAGAGACATAAGTTTCTTACACCGATCACACTTTTTGAAACCACTGGAAGCCATTGGGGAAAAAAGAGCCCCTGCGAGGTCAAAAGACCGGCCTTCCAGGGAAAAAATGAAAAAAGGGCACGAACGCCAGCCACAAAGGGCAAAAACCGAAAAAGAAATAAGCGGGCTCGATACCGGTGTATCGAACCCGGCGGGAGGGGAACCGGTGTCTAACCGGAGAAAAATAGCGAAAAATCGCCGAAGAAAAAATCACTTTTATCCGGGAGAACAGGACACACGTCCGGTGGGCTTCTCGGAAAAAAAGAGACTGAGGTAAGATGGCACCTTTAGGCGGGAAGGGAACCACGCATGCGTGCCAGCATTCCCAAAGGCTTTCATGGAAAGCTGGGGAAATGCTCCGCTGGGGCTTCATCGGCGCCGATGACACCCATATGTGAGGACTGACTTCCTGCTTGGTCCTGGAGAATATATTGGCAGAATAAGCATTGATGTTATGGGCATGGAGGAAAGAAAAAAAAATCTGCATAAAGTTATTAAATGGAGGTGATGTCATTGCATCAATATAATTTGGTATTAAGTGGGTATAAGCTGACATTTTTAAAAATCCTTTTCACTTGTCTAATGCTTAATTTATAATATGATTTTGTGAAGAGTAATATTAGATTAAAGAAAAATATTTTCCTATAAATATTATTCATATCGATACCTTTACAAAACGGGCCCGATATTGAGTTGGGCAGGTTATGCGCCGTGGCGGTGCATAGCCTGCCCACCAAACCCCCCCCCCCAATCCAGATATTCACTTCCGTGCTGGCAGAAGTGAATATCCGGGTTAGCCCGGATGCCCCGGTAGCTGCAGAAGGTACACGGATAGCAGCGTTTTTCATTGCTACCCACATAGCACCTCTGCACCTTAAAGATTGGCAAGGAAAAGACTCACCTATCTTTAAGGCGCAGAGGGCTACACGGGTAGCAACAAAAATTGCTTCTACCCATGTAGCCTCTTCCTCTGCCCCATTCCACCCCTAACACGCCCTGATGCTATGCAGATAGAATCAGGGCACGTTATGGACTTAACCAGGATTTTCGAAGAGCACAACCCATTTAGGTGCTCTGTGAAAATCCCGTTTAAGGCCTTTACGCTGGTAACTAAGGAAGTAACCCATGTAAAAGGCCTTCAAACATCAGGCCCAATATTAATAGGTAACTTTTTATATTCTGTTATCAATATATTTGTAGTGCGCCCTCAAGTCTATGCAGACACCTGGTGTCCCATCCTCTGGGTTTTTTGGAAAGCTGCAACTAGTAGTAGATTGTCAGGCCTTTCTTACACACAGTAAGCCTACAGCACCTGGTATTCCAAGGTGGTGATCTCCCAACCAAGTACTAGCCATCTAATGTTATATATTGATAGATATGTAAGCTCTCCAGGAATGCCTCATGCCTGAGCAGAGAGTACATTTACTCATGGCAGGAGGCTCAGGGAGACGAGCGCAATCCATATATGTAGGATATGGAATCTGTTATTATGGGTGGTAATGGAGGCTCAGCCAAGTCCTTTAACAGTGCATGTGGACCTACTACACTGACTATGCTGAGCACGTTTTTTTGGAAGTTTGAAAATACCATGAAAAGCTAAATATCTTCAACAAAAGCAAATATTCTGTAAAAACCTGTTACTTGACTGCAGATTTGCTCACTTGAGCCCAAAACTAAAGAAAGAATCAGCCTCACTCTGAATAAGTCCCTCCACAATGAAGCCACAGAGCCAAGTACAACTACATTTTAGCATTGTGTTAGTGTGCATGTTAAGAGCAAGAAGGGGATCTAAACACTCATGCCCCAGTAGAGAAAATGGTCTCAGGTTGCTCAATTCCAGAAAATGTGGATTGAACCCATCAGAAAAGCCATCATCACCAAACATCAAAGGGATAAAAGGCAATCTCCAAAGACCCTGGGATTCCTGTGTCTACAGTTCACAATGTTATTAAGAAGTTTTCTGCTCATGAAACTGTCAAGAACCTCCCAGGATGTAGTAGGAGAGGAAAATTAATCCAAGTCTTTGAATGTTAGTGCAAACTGTTGGAAAAATACCTCATAAAACATCCAAAGAGCCTGCAGCAATCTAGAGTGGTGGTTTCAACCCGCAACATACGCCATACATAAAAGGACTTCATGGGCGAAGGCCAAGGAGGACCCCACAACTCAAAAAGAGACATAAAAGGCATGCCTGATCTTTGCCCAAACCCACCATGAGAAACCACAGTCCTTCTGGGAAAATGTTCTATGAACAGATGAAACCAAACTTGAGCTCTTTGGCAATGCAAACCAGAAATACATTTACAGGCAAAGAAATTAAGCTTATAGGGAGAAAATATACGAGGTATATATCCTTCCTAGAGTTAATGATGTTGAGAGGTTCCATAATATTGTGGTGCTGTTGTACTGCCTCAGGAACTAAAGGCCTGGAATGTATTAAAAAAATTGACGTCAAAGGACTAACAAGGTATTTTGCAGCAAAATGTGTTACATAGTGTCAGAAAGCTAGGTCTGGGTTGAAGGTCATGGGTCCTCCTGCAGGACAATGATCCAAAACATCCAAAAGTACAAGACATGGTTAAAAAGGAATAAATGGACTGTTTTAAACTGGCCAGCAATGAGTCCTTAATCTCAATCCAATCAAGAATCTTTGGAAAGAGCTGAAATCTGCCACTGGTAAAAGGAATCCTGGAAACATTCACGAGATGGAATAAATTGAGGTTGAAGAGTGGGAGAAACTACCAGCAAACAGCTGTATGAAACTTATAGATGGCTACAAGAAATGTTTGGAGGCTGTCATCACTGCCAAGGGTTGTGCAACCAAATATTAGTGAAGGGTGCCTTTAATCCAATCCAGGTAATAGATGTTGTAATTTCTGAGGATAAAAAAAACAAAGCTGCAGACATAATTTTCTTTTTTTTTGTTGTACATCTTTGAACATACTATTAAAATATTATGATGACATACAGTTGGAATATTTCCAATTATTTCTCAAGATATTGTACCCAACACATCTAAAATGCAAGGGTGCCAATAATGTTGATCACAACTGTACATCCACATCAGAGCCCAGATCAGAGCCATCTGAATCCAAGTCAGTCATAGTCAAAATTTTAGATAGCTCCCAGCTGTTCCCCCATCTCGAGGGGGTGCCCCATACCAGGGAAGTTTAGGCAAAGGCAATCAAACAGGGCTTCCACTCTCCATCTGCACCGCATAAGACCGCGTTCAGGGGCATCCAGAGGTCACAGGGTCTCAATTTCCACATCAGAAGGGCCAGGCCTTCTGCAAAAAAGAAAGAATTCCAGGGTAGACAATCCGGAGTCTAGAAACTCTTGGAAATGATCCCCTCCCCCAACACTAGGGGGCACAGCCACCACAGATTCCCTAGAGGATGATGAGTGGCTCACAGCACAGTCACCTGATCCTCCACCTGGCTGGATATCCTTACCCATAGTGCTATCACCTCCTGCCCTGAGGCAGGCAAGGCCGGAATAATTGCATCCTCCGACTGGAAGAGAGAAAGCAGACCCTCCAGGGACGACTCAGAAATTGCTATGCAAGAAGAGCAGATGCAAGAAGAGCAGAGTCCATAATCCAGAGATGAGGCACTTCACTTGCCACAGCTCAAACAATGTTTCTTGGAAAACAGAGAGCTAAGGCAAATATCCCAACAGCGCACGTTAAAGCTGCGGCAGCCCAAAGACAGGTGTTAACTTCACGTTTACTGCAATGTGTGTTAAGAGGCACTAGGCTAAGAGCATCCATTGGAACCACTTGGGCAGACTGAACGTAAAGAAAGCACGACTGCCACACACACAAGAGAAGAAACGCTACTAACACAAGCAGAAAATGGCAGAAAACCCCACTCTGCACCGCTGATTGTCAGCAGTCTACTCCTAATTGCATCCCACACAGACAGAATAGGAAGCCCTGAAAAAGGACGATGACAATATCAAGCCTTGGCACTCACCCTGAGAGCCCTAGACAAAGGATCCATGCCGGGCTCAGCTCTACACCCTTGAAACTGTTTTACTGGCTTTTGCAACACTGTTTAAGGTGGCTGGTAGGCAGATCCCTCTGCAATCTTCAAGAGATAGCAGGAATGGGATGCAAAGGTTGTGTAAGGTTGCTACATTCTTCCAGATCTTTCCAATTTGTGACTGCTCAGTGGTCTCTTATGATTGGTCCAGCTCCATGCTCCTATTGTTACCAGAAAGACTACAGTCTAGTGGAGCCTCCTACATCACTCTCACATGAAGGGTCATCCTCAAAGTGGTCTGTCATGGACGTTTTTATCAATCTTTTCCTCTCAATTCCTCAGCTTTTCTTCAGAGAGGAGAAAATCCATCCACCATCTGCTGGAGACAAAAATACTGAAGGGACCTCTGGAGGCTGAGGCGAATAGAGGCATGGGAGTGATGTCATTGAAATGTGAGCTTTTCATTGGTTCTTTGTCACCAGTCTGCTGATAGGGGAACACAACCCACTTGTCTGGACTGGTCTAGCAGGACTATATATGGAAGAGAATGCTTTTATAAAGCTAGTAGAAAGACTAAGAGGAGATGTGATGGGTTCAAAATGAAGAATTAAATCATGTAAAATGTGTTAATACTGTACCTTCTTTCTAAGGCTTTGATTAATCTCTCTAAAGTCCTTTTAAACTAGGGCCATGCCACCTTGAATGAGCCTGATCTTGTCTGATCTCGGAAGCTAAGCATAGTCTGGCATGGTTAGCACTGGGAAGGGAGACCATCTTGGAATATCAGATGCATATGCTTACTGCACAGAAGGTCTAGTCATCTACTTCCGGTCACATCTTGCCAAGAAAACCCAGAGGACAAGCTATTTTCAGTGTTCTCTCCAGAACCTTTCGCCACCCAGCTGATTTTACTGACCGCTCAGCTATTGTTTATTTCACACTTGTTATACCGCCCCCCATAACATCGGGGCGGTTTACAAAGACAAAATTAATAATTATAGAGAAAGGAAAAATAGAACTACAATATATGATAGAGCAGAGAAGAGAGTAAGAACAGGACAGTTAGACAAATAGAGTTATAGGAACAGAATATTAAGACTCATGAGGGAAAGGCTAGGGAAAACAGATGGGTCTTAAGGAGGGAACGGAATTTGGGGTATGATTCTTCTGTACGGAGGGCTGTGGGAAGGGAGTTCCAGAGAGATGGAGCTAAGTAGAAAAATGCTGCTTTCCTGGTAGATTGCAAATGTGCTTTGGAGGGCGCTGGTAGGTGAAGGCGGCTGATGTGAATGGACCGAAGACTGCGGGAGGGAGTATGATAAGTAAGCAGATCCGAGAGGTAAGTAGGTGTAGACAGATAGATAGCTCTATGGGCTAAAGTAAGGACCTTGAAGGATATCCGGAAATCAATTGGCAGCCAATGTAGATGGAATAGTAAAGGGGTGACGTGATCGCGGGGTGAAGCATGTAAAATCATACGAGCAGCGGTATTCTGAATTAATTGTAAGCGGCGTCTTTGATACTGGGGGATACCGGCAAAAATGATGTTGCAGAAGTCTAATCTGGTGATGATCAGGGAGAAGAGGAGAGTGGTGATAGCCTGAGTGGACAAAAAGGGACGAATAGCACGGATTTGTCGAAGGCACAAGAAGGAGCACCTGGAGATATGAGAGATATGGTTGTGGAAACTGAGGGCACTATCAAGAAAAACTCCAAGATAACGGAGTTGGGGGATTAGAGTAATGCTGGAGCCTGAAAGGGATGGAGCGAGTGAAGGAATAGGAGAGGTGTGCGGGAACCAAATGGCAAAAAAAGCGCTAATTTAATCTGGTGAATTGACATGGCAAAATAAAAAGAGCAGGAATATTAATTACAAAATCACTTAAATCATTTTTATATTTTAAAAATATAATATAATCTAAATAAATTAGAGACACAAAATACATCTGAAAAAACAACAAATGCATTGTATATGGAACTTCCTGAAAAACGACTAATTATGTTATCTTCTGCCAGCTGGCTTATAGTGCCACCCACTCAGCTACTCCTATGCTACCACGCTAGCAAAAATTTCTGGGGAGAACACTGACTTTACATATCTGTGGGTGAAGTGAAAAGTGGTGAAACAGGAAATCACACAAGTTCCTCCAGCAGTATAAAGATCGAGACCAAATCTAAACCAGTTAAAGAGTTCACATCCTTTGTCTGGTCATGAAATCCTCCATCTCTTAACAGATGACACTAACCTGATGGTGTAAACAACAAGAACTATTAAAACCGAGGCCGAGCACTGAAAAAGTCTGAACAGTCCCAGACTTGAAGCAGTCTGAACAAGCTTCCGAACAATAACTGGATGGGAGTGAATGTATGAGCAAGTGCTAAGTAATGAATATTAAGACAGATATTAAATAAAGCAGCATAAAAGAAGACTGTCTTTTTAAACACAGGATTAGCCATTCTTTAAACTGAAAAGTATTCTGTAGGGTAATCCCCGACAGAAATACAAGTGAGCCAATGGCTGCACTATGAACAGCATTTGCAGAAGGAATGCAGACAGCTTGCATGCAAGCAACTTGTGTTTCAGTAACAACTTGCAGGAGGACAAATTAATTAAGCTCCGATTTCCTTTCCTGGATGCTTCAAGAAAGGAACCGGAGCTATTAGAACCCCAGTTGTTAGTTTAGTGGAATAATCTCTGCTTGGATTATTCCTTGACATTTCCAAGTCCATGTGCAAGACGAGCTAAATAGGTGGGTGCATGAGTTATTTCTCTGCCCAAACTGGTTTACAATCTAATGGTACCTGAGGCAATGAAGGGTAAAGAGAATTGGCCATGGTCACAAAGGAGCATCAGTGAGAGAAGCAGGATTTCAATCCTTGTTTCCCTGGCATACATCCTGCTTCTCTATCCAATAAACTACTTCTGCACATCATCTGTTAAGAGATTACGGAATTGAATGAGTTCTGTTTTAAAAGTTGTATTCAGGATTCAGTGTAGGGGGCGAGGGGGACCACATAGCAAATATCAGATTCGCCGACAGCACTAGAAAACTGAAGTTCTTCACTTACTTACTCACAGGGTCCCCTGATTTTCTGCAATTCTGTGGCTATGATAAGTGCAGTGGCATCAACCTTTTGATGCAAGCTGCAGATGCTGGTCAGTACCCTCCTCCCACTGCTCTCTCTTTCTCTGTCCCTTTTTGCATTTGCCACTCTCATGAATTCCATCTCTTAGCATTCTCAACAACTGCGTATCCAATCCCACCTCGCTTTCTCACTCCTCCTCTCCCATTCACCCCATCACACGCCATCTCTCCGCCTTGGCAGCTGCAGGGCTGCTCCTGCTTCTCTCAGTTTTATTCATTTTTGAAGCTGCTGGCAACCTTTCTGCAGTGCTACTGATCACACCACTCTAGATGTACTTCCAGGAGCTTAGACGTACCCCTGAGCAAAATGGCTCAGTCAGTAGACTGGTGTGGCAGGCAGCAGCGATAGTCACACTAGCAGAGATAACTGAAAGTAACCAGGGAGAGAGGGAGAGAGAGAGAATATGGGGTAGAACCTGCAGCGACTGAAAAACAGGATCTCAGGAGAGCAAGGGGTAGACAATATCTGATGGATGGGAGGAAAGGTGAGAGAAGACAGGACATGATTACACAGGATAAAAAAAAAAAAAAAAAAAAGAGGAGATACTCGGAGAAGGAAGGAGAACAGACTGAAAAGAATGGATGATAGAGACACACATGGGGAGGCAGCTCAGTAAACCATTTTCATGCGTAAAACGAGGTTTTGTGTACGTGTGAATGGGCTCTTACAAAAATTAGGTCATGCCTAAAAATATGGCCTATACATGTACAGTAGCCATGCAGAGCTGGGATGTACATGCATTTTTTTTATGAAGTACACAACAATATTTACAACTACTCTCAAGCAATGTCCACAACTTGAATGTAGGCACTATTGCTACTAGATTTGTGTTCATATTTTACAGAGCCATAGCGTCTGTGTGACTTTATAATGTAGCTCCTAAACAGGCACCTTCCTGATGAAACTTAGGCTCCCTGTTATAAAATGACACTAGCAAACAGGCACTTAAAGAATAGCAACAGTGATGTACTTAAGTACGAGCACACATCCTATTTTGTTTATTTTCATTGTGGGTTTGCACCGGGGTGGAGTTCGGGCAGTGCATGGGTAGAGCACAAGGCATAACACTTACAAATGTAGAGGTTACTTACACCACTAGGGCTGGTGGTAAGTGAACATGCATTTTTGGCCATTTACACTAGTATTTCATGAAATCAAGCATGCTCGTACTTTACCTGATAGAACAGATGTGAAATACACGCACAGGTTAACTAGAGGGAGCTTATAAAAAGCTGTCTCCTAGTGGGTAAAAGGGGAGAAAGATGAAGAGGAAAGGCATGGAGAGAAGGATGGACACAGCGTATGAAATGGAAACTTGAGTAAAGAAGAAGGAAATAGGTGATGTTCAGATGAAATCCTGCCTTGCATCCTGGTCAGCACTTCTGCAAGATCTGTTGCTCAAGAGTCACAGAGAACATCTTGGACAAGGGCGAAACAAGCTGATGTGAAAGGGCGATGTGGGAAAAAAAAGGAGCAAAAAATTAAAGTTAAAAAACCTCAAACAACCGCACACACCCCTCTAAAAGATTTGAGGCGGATTACAGCAACATAAAATGCTATTTTAAGATTAAAATACACCTAACAAATAAAACTATGAAAAATACAAAATGAGAAAAGGATGAGACAGAATAGTCTTCAATATATAGTCATTTTGTATTTTTTTTTTAAAAATTCAGACATAAGAGAATTTATAGCATATTAATCAAATTGCGCTCGTTTATGTAAAATGCACTACAATGACTTAGGAATCTGAATTGTACTGCACAATTTCCTGACGCTGCAAGCAACCGAGGGTACCGATGCTCTATGCTTTTCTACACTAAGCAAACAAGCTGATGGTATGGCTGGCCAGATGCTTCTGCGCCTCGGTTTTCCTGTTTCCAGCATCTCTCCCAGTGTGCAATAGAAATCTGCAGAAGACCAAGCAGGTCAGACAACCCATCCGAGTTGCGAACCACCTGGGCAGGAGAGACTCTGGCATCAAGAAGAACAGTTGGTGGTGCAGTGGGCCTAACGCCTCTCTAATGGCACTCTCCTGCTGTCAGAATTGGACCACTGGTGGAGGAGGCGATGGGGATTGAAAAATGTAAACACTGGCCCAAGATTCGCCATTGCTACTTTTATAAATCCAACATAGGTGCTTATGTGCCTTTATAAAATAGACTCCCAGAACCTTCCCCTGTAGTGCGCAAATACCGATTTACACATATACAGCAGCTCGGAAGCTGGTGTAACGTGTGTGCGTGTAAATATGCTGTTCTACCCAAACTACACCCCTGGGAATGCTGACCAATGTTAAGTCCATGCCATCTTGCTGATGCATGTAAATAAATGCACATATACTGGAGCACAATTTTATAAGAGGCTTTTTCAGTGTGTAAAAGTAGGCTTTACAAAACAGAAAAAGCCTCTATAAAAAAACTCCCCCTGTATGTCTAGTTTAGGGGTTCTCAAACCAGTCCTCAGGACACACCTAGCCAGTCAGGTTTCAGGATAACCACAATGAATATGCATGAGAGAGGGCGGGGTACTGCATGCAAATTCACTGTGGCTATCCTGAAAACCTGACTGGCTAGGTGCAGAACCACTGGTCTAACGAATATGACAAATCTCAAATCCAAAACTGCATTAAAATCAATGGACATTAAAAGGCTAACAAGTGTAAGCCCTGCAAAACTAAATCTATTTATAAACCTCAGTCATGCAGTGTAAAGCAAGCAAGCATTCCACACACCCTTGCAAGCTATCAGATACCCCATTCACTTATACGGCCTAAAAAGAAAATAAAAGCAATAAAAAAACCCCTCTTATTCCTCTCATTACCTCCTGGAGATTAAAATTTAAAATGCACACCATACATATCTGACTGTATTAATATCACAAAATAAAAAAAAGTTAACAATGCATCCTGCATCTCAAAGCAACATTCCCACAAAGCTGCAAGGGAGTCATGCGCCCACACTGCTGCAGTTAGGGGGAGGTGCTGCAATATCTCACTTTTAGTCCCAGTGCTGAAGTACCTTCTCCCACAGGCAGCAGTGTGAGCAGAGGACTTGCGCACAGCTACACAGGAGCATTGATCCCAAAAAAAACTGTTCCAATTTCTTACAGCATTCCAGTGTTGATCAAACAGGAAGATGTGGATCAATTTAAACCAGGGGTTATCAACCCAGTCTTCAGATCACACCTAGCCAATCAGGTTTTCAGGATAACCACAATGAATATGCACCGGAGAGATTTGGATACTATGGAGGCAATGCATGCAAATCGCTCATGCATCTTCACTGAGGTTATCCTGAAAACCTGATTGGCTAGGTGTGTCCTGAAGTCTTGAGAACCCCTGCTCTATTCATTTGCCTTCGCTGTCTACTTTTACAAGAGGAATTAAGGGCTAGAGCTTTTGGGGAGTCTCTAGTACGGTTCACCTTCCTCTTCACTTCCAACTCAGTCTGGCATAAAAACAGAGCATCAAAAAGGTATAGAATCAACCACAGGCTTCCAATATGTTCAGCAGATTTTGCATTTTATCCCACACGACCAATAAGATGAATTAATATCCCCAAATCCCTAATACTGATATAACAGCCTGCCAAACTTCCGCAGGTGGTAAACAATGCCAGGAGCATGGTAGTGAGTGACACCCAGCTGGCGACGCCTTCCATCTCACTCACTCCGGGTCTATGGAATCCCCACACGCCACCATTTTATGTTTAGAAAGTTTACAAATCTAAACTTAAAAAAAAAACACCACACAACCTCCTCCTGAATGTTAATCTGTGCCTATAATGAAATATTGTACTCCTCATCCATCACTAATCAAAATGAGACAATGTATGTTTTCTCCAGAAGCCACAGCTGTAAATCTGCCAGAAATATGTTTCACAAGCCCACTGCCTGCGCATTCTGACCAATGAATCATTTATTACAGTGCTGTGACATTAAGCAGCACTATGCCACTTGTGTTTAACTGCCGTCATGAATATCAGACTTACTGGAAAAGACAACAGATTGTGCCAATCTTCTTCACAGAGGGGGAAAAAATAAAGCTGTTAGAGAATGCAAAGGAAGGAATTAAATGAAGAACATTTTTCCATTTGCCCCTCCTCTCTTCAATTTTTTTTTTACTGCCACACCTTACTACTGAAAGCCAATTCCCCCAACCATGCCAAACATAACAAGCAAGGACGGCCGTGCAGGAAAGCCTACAGTCATTTCCCATCTGGCAGCCTCAGGGACCAGAGGTAATGGTTAACTCACATAAGCTTGGCATATTCTGGCTGATTGACTGCTGTTTGCTTCTAGCCAAGAACACATAAAATGTGCGACTGGCAAAAACTGCAGGCTCTGTGTAAAGAGCCCCCTCTGGTGGATCCCAAGTGACAGCGCATAACAGAGGACCTCAGAGAAGTCACAGACAGTCTATTATGAGACAGACTGCTTACAGAAGGTAAAGATTAAGTGTGGTTCAAAATAAAGAAGAGCATGCATTCCAGCAACATATGTAAACGATGACGCATTCCCAGAGCACCTTACCTGTGTAGTGTACAATGCAGGTCTGACCCTTCTTCGGAAATGTTCTTCCTGTTGAAAAAACACATACAGTTAAAGCACATTACAAATCATTTCCAGTTTCTGTCTTCCCAGGATCACATTCAGAAAGGATTTCCTCACCCTAATCCGTGTCTGTGGAAAAATGTTTCATTAGTACACTAGGCTCGATGGGCCTTATTTAAACTATGCAAAGTCAGACTGATATTATGACTAAATACTTTCATGAGAAGATCCAGGGCTTAAAAGGAGAATTTGGAAAAAGGGTGTTGAAGGGAAAAACGGAAGAGACTTTGGTGGTCGTAGGGCTCTGCAACTATTCAACACTCAAGGAATTAACCATAAAGTGAAGTGGTGTTTATTGTAAGACAAGCACATCCAACATCACTGTTAGACCCATGTCCCTCTGAGCAACTGTAGCAAATTGTCAATTTTGTGTGCGATCCCTTGTTAATAAAATTGTTGTTTGGAGGAAAGAAAATCCCCCCCCTTTTTTTTCTTTAAGATGGCAGCAGCGAAACTTATTAAAAAAAAAAAAACACTCATGCTCCACTAGACCAGAGGAGTTGACCGGTATCAAATGTAGCATACTGAAGCCAATTGAAAAGTAGGCTCTGATCCTAACTAGAAGACTTTGTGGATGAGTATGGGATTTTGGATGGCTGCCAGTCATGCTTCAGGTGTTTATAGCTTAAGTGCCTCCACCATTTTGGATGACCTGAGGTTATTAGATACAAGAAGGACTCAAGTTTTAATACTTTTAAATTTCATTTCCACAAATGATAGCCTGGATCATGTATTTTTGTTCTAGGAGTTACATGATCAGTATAGGCACAGATCTCCTCATTTCAGTGGGATAGATATCAGTTCCTAACAGCTAGTTCAAGAAGTTACACTATTGTTTGTGTGTGCCATAAAGACCACTATGGTCATGTTTATTATTTAATAATTATTTGGAGCCTATAACTATTAAAGGTGGTGAGAATCCGATTTTTGCAGACATCTAGCTTTATACATCTTTAGGATTATATCGAGAAAGCCATCTGGGTGGACTGAATGAATGTCTGTGGAAACCTCCAGAAAATGGAAGTCTTGAAAGCCTCGATGTAGTTGTCAGAGTGTGAAGATATGGTGCGTGATCAAATCCATAGTTTGGAAGTGGAACTAGACAGTGTTTCAAAGCCACAAACTGTATCGGTGGTGAAAGTTTGCTTTCACTGGTTATGCTGAAGGATTTTCTCTGATAAAGCCTTTGTGCAGATAACCTTAACCATAGTATACTGTTCTAATATAAATGAACACTCAAACTGCAGAGGGTATCGAGACATATGGTGTCTCCAGTTGGTGTAAAGTACAGCTGCCAGGGTGTTTGAACAGATTTTCAAGGGCACATATCCCCCAATATTGCAGGACTTACAGTGACTGCCCATCAGCTCTAAGACCAAGTTTGAAGCACTCATGCTGGCTTTTAAGATATGATTGGGGGGGGGGGGTGCGACTGGGATATCAGTGGAAAATTAATAATACTGTACCCCTAGATGAAACTTGCATTCACAGTGGAGCCAGAATGGAGGTTCCTGGGGTAGGATTGGCACATGCAGCAGTGGTACATTAGAACCGGTTTTCAGTTGCTACTCCAGTGTTGCAGAATAAGTTCCAATAGGAACTAACGTTTGATGGCAAAACTAAGCATTTAAGAAGATGCTGAAAAACTAGTTACATTTAGTATACCACAGGCTACAGGAATTTGTCAGATAAGGTCATACACCCTAATGGGTCTCTGGGTGGGTTGCTTGCATTGTTGGTGGCAGACGTGTACCTCACTCAGGTGGTATATTTTCTGTGTTTTATTGTAACCCACCTTGGGCTTTGTCGTAAATATGGGATAAATGCCTAAATAGTATGCCCGGGGAAAAGCTTAGGCAAAATGCACAATACTCATACTCAGAGCTCTTTCATGTGTGCCAGCTGAGCCTATGTGGTTGGACACAAAAGGTGTTCCAAAGCATTTCCAATTTCTAGACGTTTGGAAGTCATCCCAAACGTATAGAGAGATCTATCAGACTAACCCTCCTCTTCCAAGACCCTGTGGAATCCTATAAGAAAGAAGGGCAGACAGAAACGTTGTTCTAAATAGCTTAGATTAAGGACTACTGTATTCTAAAATGAAGTTATCCCCTTTCTCTAAGATCATACTGAATATGAAAACGAGAGGGGCCGCAGAAGCCTTGTTTTATACAATAGGTCTGGAGGAGACAAAAAGCACCAACAAACCGGCAGCAGTCAGAGACCATGTCTGAAGCTTGCCCTAGCAATGATGTGCTCAGAAACGCTCTGCAAGTACTGAATAAACCGTTCAGCTCGCTATTATGTAGCAGTTCATTTCAAAGGGCTGCTAGCGATCGACATAAAATCCGTGCATATATATTTCTATAAACGTGCTATACAGATCAAAATGGCATTAACTAAAAGTGGTTTGCCTGAACCGGCTCCCTTTCTTAGGTCGGATTTCATTCAGAGAGGAAAGGGGGAAGTGAAGTCATAACAGTACAGCCTAACAGGGCCGCAACAAAGACCGAGGTCGTGCTTCTTGATCGACTACCGCCCAGGACATCTCCCGACCCGGTTCCGATCGGGCTCATGGCAGCTAGGGACCGAGAGGCGGTGCTGATCGCTGGAAAAAGCTACACGTTCGGCAAGACAAACGCTTCTGCGGCGGTCTCCCCCACCCACACACATCCATAATCCCAAGCTGCTGTGCTTAAAAGAGAAACAAAGAGCCTTTAAGGTGGCCGCGGAGCCAAGTCCGACCTGCCCCCGGAAACCGGGCAAAAAGAGTACAAAGTTAGTAAGCCGTACATTTAAAACAAAGCGGAGTCCGTATTTCTTCACTTAACGCATAATTAAGCGCTCGAAGCCGCTGTAAGAGGAAGTCGTAAAAGCTGTTAGTGTAGCCGGGTTTAAAGAAAGATTTAGACAAGTTCTCGGAAGAAAACTCAATACTCGTTATTAAGGTGGATTTGAGTAAATCCACCGGTATCCTTTTGGATAAGCAGCACAGAATCGAATTACTTGTTTGGATCCTGCCTGCCAGGCACTCGTGACCTGGATTGGCCACTACTGGAAACAAGATACTGAGCTCTCAACTTGACAGACCTTTGGACCGAGTCTGGCCCAGTATAAGGGGAATATCCAGCGCCAAGGAGGGAAAATAAAGCACAGTCCCTCTTTGAAAAGAGATCTTTGCAATAGCTTCCGACCAGATCCTTTATTTTCTTGTGTCAAGAAAAACAAATCAGCTTCTCCCAAAATAATATTCTTCCAATTTCTCAGCACTAGTCTGGTTTCTCCGACTTTAAACCTCAGTCGCGTAGTCACGGTCTCCAGAGAGTTTTGGTTTCTCATATTTAATTGTACATTTTTCGGAAACAACTTTTTTTTTTTTGTAAAGCTCGCTCTGTTAGGGCCTGGATTTCAGACCCTTCCTAAGCTGGAGTCCCTCTCTGAAAGACCAGAATCGCGAGAGCACATGTCCACAGTGACAGCGAAAGGGAGGGGAGCTTAATTGCTGTGCTGCTTGTACATAGCACACAGACTCATAAATCGGGCTGTAATTTACAAAAGGCGAGGATGGTGTACAATATTTCACATGCAAGTGCACATTTTGCAGATTCTTGCCAACCGAGTCATTCATAAAGAGGTCAATAACTACAAGTCTGATTAAAAAAAAAAAAAAACCATGTTAATTCGATTTTTCTGTATACCATTTTTGCACAACGCATGAGTAAAATTAGACCACTTACGCACAAATATAATGCATGCACACACAATATAGTTAGTTCTAAACTGGCCTAATCTCACAAAGCACCAAGAGAAACACAAACAGGAAGCCTAAGCCCATTAGAGGAAACGATCAGTCGCACATTCTGTCCACCAGGCTGAATAAGAGCCGAATTCAGAGCTCCTTCCCCACACGACCCCGCTGGGCAGAAGTTAAAGCGCCCTACCCTGCCTAGCACACCGGATCGCAGCTCCCTCCAACTCCTCCCTCTCTCAGCAAAGATCCCATTTTAAGGTCCCGACCCTGCTGTGCCCATCTCTCTCGCTACTTCGGCGTTAGTCTATACAACTAACCGAGAATATCATCAATAATAATACAACACAACTACACAGCCAGCCCCTACTGGCCGCCCCGGAATCCAGCGCGAAGAAAAGGCTGGAGAGGCGGCCTCGAGACTATTTCTCCCGAAAACACCCGCCACCCCGATCCCCCGGCAGCAAACCGCACCGTCTCCAGGGGAGATGGTCTCGATCTCCACTCCCATGCTGCTCGCTTCGGCTCTTCCCTCACTTCGGCGCCGCTTCCTCTCCTCCCCTACCGGGCTCCACACGGTGAATGTGTAGCCAGCGGCCACCGAGCTAACACCTCCGACTCCCTCTTGCCCAATAGGAGAGGCCGGGAGCGGGCGCTAGCCAATCTCCTTCGGCGTGGGCGATGATGACGACAACAACAGCGGCGGAAGCTCCTCCTTCTCCTGCACTGCCAGACGCAGAGAGCTGTGTGCGCCGCCAAGCCAACTTCTGGCTTTAGATGCCGGGGGAGTGACTGATCGTTAAGGAATAAGAGACTGTGGCAGCTGCGGAGGAATATCCGGTGATTGCGCTGTGTTATCTGCCTACTTTCCGTTTGTTACCTCTTCGACATACCTTATCGTAGATTTGATCTTTAACGGGACATTTAAATCTCATTCTGCTTGGCTTGTCCTCTGTCGGGTTGGATGCAGCATGTTCAGTAGTATTCAGTCAGTCTCACCCAAACGGCTGAGAAGGGTCGACCATCGATCTCACATGTGTAGTGTGTTTGGGGCTAAGAGGCAGGGAGCTCAGGTTGGCAATGATATGACTTTCTCCAGCCCCCTCAGATGGACATGGCTTGGATAGGGATAGAGCAGTGCATAAGCTTTTCATTCGGTAACCCTATTATCACTCTGTCGTTCATGAATACTCATACTCTGCCTCTTTCACGCAACCATCCAGGGCCGGCCCAACCATCAGGCAAAACTAGGTAGTCACCTAGCGCAACAGCTTTGGAGAGGCAGTAAAGAGCAACGGTAGTCAAATCATAACAACGGATCTGGACTGCCTCACTGACTCAAGAACCAACAGCAGATACTGTTATGGACAGGGAGAGCAGGCTCACACATATATACAAACAGCCTTTACTAATCCTCCAGTAAGGAATTCCAGAGTTTGACTACAGGTTGAGTGAAAAAATATTTTCTCTTTTTAATCTTAAAAGGTTTACATTGTAGCTTAATTGCGCCCCCTAGTTTTTTTACTTTTTGATGGAGTAAACAACCTATCTGTTTACTCATTCTACTCCATTCATTAATTTAAAGGGGCCTGATTTTCGAAGGCATTTAAATGGTTAACAGTCCATGTTAACCTGTAAATGCCTTAATTGGGGATTTTCAAAGGCACCTACATGGTTAGTGCCTTTGAAAATGTTTATTATTTATTTTTATTTATTTAAAAGGATTTATATACCGCTTTATCCTGAAATCAAAGCGGATTACACAGCAAACAAATCGCAGCAAACACATCAATTACACAGCAAACAAATCAAGTGGTTGGGTGCGTGGGTTGTGGGCATGCAGTGAAAAATGAGGGTGTGAGTGGTGTGAGGAGGTTGATTGCGTTGTGAGCTGTATACAGTTTGAGCTATGTACAGGGTCTATTTACATTTTTACATTTATATTTACATTTTTACATTTTGTTTGGGCAGTTCATGTGATGTCATTGTAGTGTTCTGTGAAGAGCGTTGTTTTTAGCATCTTCTGGACGTCTTTGAAGTCTTTTGTTGATCTCAGGTTATCGGGGAGTGAGTTCCAGAACGCGTGAGCGGCCAGGGATAGTGCTCTTCTTTAAGTATCTACTCTTGTTTTAGTAAAGGCACTGGGTATGATGATAGTGTCTGATGTGCCTCGCCTTCTGGGCTCCCCCGGCTCTACCCCAATAAAGGAAGTTCATAATGGGGTTGCATATATCAACTTATTCCAGGAGCTTGAAATATCAACAGTAACATTAAGAGTAATGGGGTGTTTGTTTGGTGTGGTTGTTGTGGCTTAGATTTGCTTGTGGGGTGATTTGGGTGGTTGGTGATTGGTGATCTTCATTGAATTGTTCGATCAATAGGGTGGTTTTGAGTAGCTTCCAGAATTCTTTTATATCTGTTATTGCTTTCAGTTTATCCGGGAGGACATTCCAGATAGCAGGGGCAGCAAGAGCTCTTCATGACCTCTTCAATATCGTTAAATCCTTAACAGGTGATCCAACCATAACCCAACCACCTATGCCACACCCTCAGGATTATGCCGAATACTTACAATCAAAAATGATTCAGACTAGTTCGATCCTTACAGCACCAGCACCTTCTACCCCACAGAAGGTGACCCAACTTGCCACGCTTGATAATTTCTCTCAAGTATCCAACAAAGAGATTGAAGAAATAATAACAGCTATTAACTTAACTACTGCACCTAACGACCCCTGCCCAGCTAGGTGGATTAAAGAACTACGACATGAACTTAGCCCAACTATAAGCAAGATTGTCAACCATTCATTCTCAACTGGATCCTTCCCCCAAAGCCTCAAGCAGTCATCCATCCGCCCCCTCCTGAAGAACAGCAAGCTAGACCCAACAAAAGTCGAATCTTTTAGACCTATTTCTAGTATCCCGTTACTAGCAAAAATCATGGAAAAAGTAGTCCAGCGACAAATACAACAACACGTTGACTCAGAAGCTCCCCTGGACCCCTCACAACATGGTTTTAGAGAAGAACATGGTGTGGACACCCTCCTCACAACCCTATTCAATAACCTAATCATAAGCATCGACAATATTCATCAAGGGTTCATTCTCATATTTCTCGACATAGCGGCTGCATTTGATTCAGTAAACCACAATACACTCCTACGGCGCCTCAAAGATAAGGGTATTCAAGGTCTAGCCCTGAACTGGTGCAAATCTTACTTATCTGACAGACAGCAGCAAGTCAGAACAGGAGATGCAACATCTGACTCATTCCCTCTTAAACAAGGTGTCCCTCAGGGATCCTCCTTATCCGCACTAATGTTCAATATCTATATGCAGCCAATCTGTGATGTGATACGTACCTTCAACATTCAATGTCTAGCATATGCTGACGACATCCTGATGTATGCTCCATTCAATGTAGAAAAACCAGATTATACATCAATAGCTCATTGCTTCGAAGCTGTATCAAATTGGCTCCACAAACAGAACTTACGTATAAATCACAACAAAACAGATGTCCTATTCGTAACAAGGAATCCAACATTCATACCCCCTGCCTCATTACATGTAAACAACATTGAACTGAAGGCACAACCCACAATTTGATACTTAGGGATTACATTAGATCAGCGGCTTGATATGTCTGTACACATCAAGAAAGCAACAAACTCAATTTACCAAAAGATTCGGTCCCTACGTAACCTCCGACCTCTTCTCGACTACTCAGATTTCCGCACTATCTTCCAAGCCCTAGTACTACCACACTTCGATTTTGCCAATATCATACTTCACGGTCTCCCACAATCTACCCTAAATCCCCTCCGTCTGGCCATGAATGCAGCCGCGAGAATTCTCGTAGGTGCCCCACGCTCAGAGCATATAACCCCAATACTGATGAGTTTACACTGGCTGCCACTCCAGGCCAGAACCCTATATAAAACCCTGGTCATGACTTTTAAAGCTGCAAAGAGCCCATCTCTATCACCTATTGTGACATAGTGGGTCCTTCTAGCCCGTTTAATGAAGCTAAAAAGCCAGGAACAAAAGTAGAGCTGAGCTGTAAACAGAAGCACATGGCTCCTGGTTACCGTGGGAACCAGGCACAGAGGCAAGAGAAACGCCGGTGCTATCATTCAAGGGGTGAATCACAAGGTAATGCAGGACACCTGTTAGAGGGTGGAGTTGAGCACGGCCCCAGAATTCACCCTATTAAAGAAACTTCAGTGGAGCTTATGGAGGTAGGCAGAGAAGGAGGGAATGAAGAGTTGGCTGAAGAAGCAGGAAGTGAGGCATATGAGCTGGAGAGAGAAGCTATTGAGAGCTACACTGAAGACAGCTATGCCCAGAGTAAGCCAGAGTCTCTATGGAAAGGAGGGACAGATTCCTTCTTGAGGAGAAAGAAAGAAACCCCGAGGACAGGATATAACAAGGGCAAAGGAGATTGTCTGCAATATCCTGGGGAGCACGGGAGAGACAGAAAGCCTAGGAGGCAAGTGAAATGCTATGAGCAGGGCTTAGGTTGGGAACCTACAGCTATTCAAAAGCACCAGAGAAAACCTCCACCAGTAAGGCTGAAAGGTAAGCCAAGAGGCTTGAATGTAATTAATTACACTGACTGTTTGTACCCAGAAGGGTGGTGCTGGGAAAAGAATACTGAGCCTAATAATCTGTGTGAAAGCCAGTACTTGACCCAGGCATATCGAGTAAAGCCTGGAGCAGTAGGAAAGGGCGTGGCACCAGCAGTGCCGGTTCAAACATTTCCTTGTGACCAGGAGGAATTGATGGACTGTGAACCAGAGTGTATTGATACTGGAGAAGATATAGATATAATGGACTGTACATTATCTCTGGCCAATGGAATAGTTTCATTACGGTGAAAGCCTGCTTGAAAAGAGAGTACAGCACAGATAGCACGTGGAAACAGAGAGCTGTGAGGAAACAGCGTGGTTTTGTTTGAATGTTTGTTTTCACCTTGGTTAATGCTGAAGAAAGCCTTTTTCTGTTAAGGAACTTTTGTTTGTCCAAATACCAGTAAATACCTGGATTGTGTCTTCTGTTCATGGTAAAATCCACCCCGGGAGGGGAAATTAAAATCCTTTGGTTGCTTAACCACTTTTTCCACAACTGCTCCTTATTGATTGAGTGAAAAGACTACATTTCCCAAGGGGCATTGCTCCAGGATCTGTGAAATAGCTGTTTCAATAGGGAAAAACCCACTCCCTTAACCTCTACTCGGGGGTTTAAGGAGAGCTGGTGACACTATCTGCAATATGATACAGGTTACTCCAACAAACAGAGCCAGGAGATCTGCTGCACTGAATTCCATTGAACTTCCGAAACTCCTTACGAAATGCTCTAAATCAACAGCCGCTAGAGCCTTTTCACTGTTTGCACCCAGAGCCTGGAATGCCCTCCCACCCGAAATTAGAGCCATCACTAGTCTCATGACATTCAGAAAAGTCTTAAAACATCATTTGTTCCTAATGTACTACCCTGAAGCAACTCCGATTGAACATAATCTGCGTGTTGATCTTTCCCACTTGACACCGGGGGAAAATGGATAATCATGATATACATACTTGCACACTCTACTCTTACCGTATTACACTGTACTATAATTTTATCTAATTACCTCCTCCATGTAATTAACCAAAATGCCATGTACATAGTTAACCATACTTACCGCTACATTTTTATTTGTATATAGTTAAACCCTGTTTACCCCAAGTTTTTGTACCCTGTTCTTTGTAAAAAACAATGCTGATTGTATCATTGTGTTTAAATTTGTTCATTTGTAAACCGCACTGATTAAAAGCGCGGTATATAAGAAATAAAAATAAATAAATAAGAGAGAAAGCTCGCATGGATGTGGATTTGTTGGTTCTTGTGAATAGACTGGATGTTGGTATGTTGTTCTTGGTGCTGTTTCTGTCTGGTCTTTTGCTTGTTTTGGTTTCAATGAGTTCCTGTAGTATTTCTGCTGACATGTTGTTTTTAATTTTGAAGATGGTGAGTGCTGCTTTATATTTTGCCCATGATGAGATTGGTAACCAGTGCAGATCGTATAGTATTGGAGTTATGTGGTCTTGTATTGAAGCGCTTGTAATAATGTGGGCAGCAGTGTTCTGGACTATTTGTAGAGGACGGGTGGTTTGTTTGGGTAGACCTTGGTATATTATATTACAGTAGTCTAGTATAGGTGTAATGATGGCCTGGCATACTGTG